>CM061352.1:9744520-11179520 GCA_030867105.1 Liasis olivaceus | reverse complement strand
GTCATTTGTGTTATTTGCAAGATGATATCATGGTGCACATGGCCTCATCATGGCTTCTACCAGACACCTAATTCTATTTGCCTACTTCTTTCTTCTATGACTTCATGTCTCTCTTCCTCCATTTGATTTGGCCCCATTATTTTCTTCTGGGATCTACAGCACATGTTTGTGCTATGATGGAAGAAGAGCGTAAGGCTCTGAAGGGAATCTGTTTCATAACACAGCAACACTTGGTGGGGTAAATAAACTTCAACCCCCTGTACTGTGTGGCATCTTCTCAATGTTCACCCAGCATTATGAAGCAGCAAGGCACATGAAGGTTAATCTCACACCCAAGTTTAGAAGCAAAGAGTCAATGCTCTATAAAGGATGGCATTGTTGCCTCCTGCTGGTTGCTAGTGAACCACTTCCTTTCAATTTCCCTCTGATTTTCTGCAATTCATAGGCAAACACAAAATCTTAAATCTATTTGTTAAGTCACCCTTGTAGAATTCATCTGCTGATTTATAGCAAGAGCTGTCATTGATAAAATACTTGAGAAACAGTCTGACCCAGTATTATCACAATCTTATCCTCTGACTCCTTTGCTTCCTCCAAACTACAGAAGTGGACGGAAGTTGTCTTGGGCCTTTCTCGGCTTATCCATTTGTCTTGTTCTTCAGCTCCAATTAGAAAGCAGGACTCTGTGTCAGAGTTATGATATTCAACCTTACTTTTGCAAGGGTTGAGATACCTATCAATCAATGAAGAATAGCATAGATTACATATATGCTTTGCACATAGATATGTCTTTAGCAGCGCTCTTCTTAATGTTCTTCTCTTGATGAAGCCCAGGGCCTACCTACATATACCACTGAAGCAAAGCATTCCTCCACTTTTATTTTGAAGAGAAAACAGGCTTCTTATTAGATCTGGGATAGAACTTGCAATTCACAATTTTTGTTGTCCACCATTGGACACATCCTGGTGGGTCACCATCTTTCTTAAACTGTGGTGCTCAGAATTCAATACAATATTGGCAGCGTCTCCAAAGTAGAATTGAAGCTGATCCATGACACTTTGGTCTTTCTTTATTACATCTTTGACAATATAATACTATTCTTCCACTTGTCTCCTATAATATCTGCCCAGCCAATTTGATTCTGCAGGGTTGGCAGGCTTTGGGTTCCTTCAATTAAACAATGTCATCTCTCAGGACCCTGGAAGGGCACCTTCTCTGTAGCAGTGCCTGCTCTCTGGAATGAGGTTCCCCCCAAGATCCGGATGCTCCCACTCATTTAGAAGAGCTGTGAAGACTGGCTGTTCACCCAGGCCTTTGACAAGGGAAAATGAGACCCCTCACTTCATCGTACTTGCCATCTTTTTTCTTTATTTTGAATGTTTTATTGTAATTTGTTTGTTGTGAGCCACCCAGAGTTATTGAGAGTTGGACAGCATACAAGTTTAATATATTATTATGGTTGGTTGCAGTCAGCCAGATGTTTAGACTGGATTTGGCATTTTTATCTACCTATCGAGTCCTTCCCAAGGGCCTGGGTTAGGCAGATGTTGTTTGATGGTGCTAGAGGTATCATCACAGGATATAAGCTGTTCCAAGTAAAGCTGCCTTTTGCAATTGACTGATGGTCAATGCCGATGGTCTTCAAGTGGTACTCCAGAAGTTTTGGGATTGCATCTAAGGCACCTATTACTATCGGTACTATCTTTGCTTTCTTTTGCCATTCTACTTCTATTTGCAGGTCTTTATATTTTGTGATTTTCTCCTTCTGTTCTGCTGTCTCCAGGTATTGAAATGTCCACTATCCAGACTTTTTTGTCTTTCTTATCAATAATTGTTAAGTCTGGGGTGTTGAGTGGCAGGTGCTTGTCTGTCTGAATTCTAAAGTCCAAGAGGACTTTAGCTTCTTCATTTTCTATTACTATGTCTGTTTTGCGGTCCCACCAGTTCTTGCTTGCAGGCAAATGATATTTCTTGCAGATATTCCAATGCACCATTGTTGCTACTTTGTCATGCCGTTGTTTGTAGTCAGACTGCATGATCTTCTTGCAGCAGCTAACTAGATAGTCCACTGTTTCTTCAGCGGCATTTGCTGGCTGTTGCTATCTTCTCAGTTCTGGATTTCTAGGCATTTGTTCTCAAGGCTTGGTCTTGTCAGCCGGAATTAGCCCCTCTGTCTCTTTCTTCAACTTTCCTGCTCTTAGCCATTGCCAGGTCTTGTTGTTATCTGCTTTGCCTGCTAGTTTTCTTTTTTGTGTACTGGCCATGTAATACTTTGCTTTGCCATGTCTCTTTTCCTCATTTGGTCTTTCTTAAAGGCCAATTTGGTTTCTCTGGCATTCAGTAAGCCTTCATGGTGTACTAGCTTCATTTATCTTCTTCACTGTCCTTCAGATATTCTTCCAATGCCCTTTTTTCTTCTTCAATTGTCTGGTGTATTTGTAACATTCCACACCCACCTATGCTCCTTGGTACGTCAAGTCTGTCAACATTGCTGCATGGATGAAGGGCATGATTCATTGTCATTATTTTTCTGATCTTTCTATCCAGGGCTTTTAGTTCAGCTTGAGTCTAGTCCACTATTCCAGCTGTATATCTAATGACTGGAATTGCCCAAGTGTTAATTGCCTTGATGGTATTTCCACCATTGAGTTTGGACTTTAAGATCTTCTTCAGTCTTCTCATGTATTCACTACTAACCTTTTTCTTGACCTCAGTGTGCTTGATGTTGTCAGCCTGAAGGATGCCCAGGTATTTGTAGTGATCTTCTTCATCCAGACTCTTGATGTTATTTCCATTGGGCATCTTGATTCCTTCAGTTTTCACTATTTTTCCCTTGTTGATGATAAGGGTGGCATATTTGTCCAGTCCAAACTCCCTTACAATATCTTGGCTATACATTTGGACAGTGTTGAGCAGCGATTCCATTTCAGGTGGTGTTTTTCCATACAGCTTCAGATCATCCATGTAAAGGAGGTGGGATAACCTAGCAGATGTTTTTGATGTTTGATAGCCATGCCCTGATTTGTTCAGTATTGTTGGCAGAGGAATCAATACAATGACAAACAGTAGTGGTGATAGTGAGTCGCTTTGAAAGATTCCTCTCTTGATGTCAACCTCTCCCAGTCTATCACCATTGACCAGCAACTGTGTCTTCCACTGTGCCATTGATCTTTGCACAAAGATTCTGATGTTTCTACTGACTCCTGTTATATCTAGGCACTTGATTATCCAGTCATGTAGCAGGGAGTTGAATGCCTTCTTGTAATCAATCCAAGCTACATTCAAACTGGTCTTCCTTCTCTTACAGTTTTCCAAAATCATATTAGGAGCTGATCTCTTGTCCTTCTGCTGTCTAGGAGTTTCCTTTCTGCTCAAATGGAAAGAGCGTGTTTTCAACTGTTGGACTGCATCAACTACCACACCAGTTAGCAATTTGAAAGTTGTTGGCAAGCAGGTAATTGGCCTGTAGTTGCCTGGTGCTGCCCCTTTTGCTGGATTTTTCATTATCAGGTAGGTTTTGCCAGATGTTAACCAATCTTCAATTTCACCTCCTTGCACTATCTTGTTAAACTGCTTGGCAATGAGTGGGTGCAGAGCAGTCAGATGTTTCAACCAAAAACCATGCAGTTCATTTTCACCTGGTGCTCACCAATTCTTGATCTTCCTTGCCCTTTTCTCCACCATTTCTGCTGTTATTACAAGTTCTGTCATTTCAACTTCTTTTTTATTCTTATCTACCTTCTTTATCCAAGCTGCATTCTTGTATTTCTTTGGGTTGTCCCATAGCTGTGCCCAGAACTGCCCTGTTTCTCCTTTGTCAGGTGTTGACTGGTTCATTGCAATCTCTCCATTCATGGATTGGTATATTACTACTACTACTACTACTACTACTACTACTACTACTACTTCTCATTTGGTGCATTTATTTTGAATATATCTCCATTCTGTCCCCACAGTGGGATCATGGATCTCATCCCACCAGATTTTGAAAATGCCTATTAAATTGTACTCGCTTTCACATATTAAGATTTCCAGTTTGCCATGTTTATTTTCCATATTCCATTACATTGGTATAGAGGCATCAGACCATAAGCAGTACATCTCAGTCATTCCCCTACAGTTTTTCTCATGTACTGATGAGTACCCACAATGCCACCTGGGTTCATTTATACTTCTGTTTGGCTACATGCTGTCCTTTAGGTGTTGGTCAACTCCAACCTCACTCCACAGGATTTAGTTTCAAGCCCTGCCTTGCAAGCCCTCCCAAATACATACCTGACAGCCCTTCTGAAGTCCATTCTACCTCCAGCTGGAAGTCTTCCATCCTCAAATTGTAAAGTGTGTTCCAAGAAACCAGGGCTTTTTCTATGATGCTAGTTGTCTACTTACTTCATAATGCAACTTAAATACAGGTCAAGGAACATTATCACCATTTTTATAAATGGAATATAACAGGAGAAGAATATATTAAGCCAACCCCTATTCTTCCTCACAAGATGGCCAAAGAAAGGGAAGGTTGAATGGCTCAGGATTCGAAATAAGACACTGGAAGACTGAAGAAATTAACAGAACACTAATAGCCCACAAAAGGTTTCAGCAGAAGAGCTGAAAGAGGACAGTTTGAAATCAAAAGAAGGAAACCAAGGTAGCCATGGGAAAAGGAGAGAAGAAGTCAACTTATTGTTGGGAGTTTGCAGCTCTCAGTCCAGAAGAACATGGGACAGGCATAGGACTAGCAGACCTGGGCTGCAAATATTCGGAACCACCACCAGAGGGCAGCAAAGAGATAAAGAAAACTAACTCTTTGCTGCCATCTGGGGTTGTCTGAATTTTTGCAGCCCAAATCTTCAAGTCCTAACAAGGCAGCTATTCTGGGCATTGTTAGGTTACCACAATACCAATATTTACATCAGAATGAGTCCCAGTAAGGACAACAGGACTTGTTTCCAAGTATATACAGAGAGGCTTATGGCTCCATCTCATCTGAACTCCCTCCTTTCTTGCCATTCTTTTTTTTTTCCTGGTAAATATCGAACAACATAACCATTAACATAAGATGCTTGGCAGGACAAATATAGACACAAAAGGTCATCGCTTATAATATTAGATTTCCAGTATCCCAAAATCATCACTTTTGCTCTTTAGATACTATTTCAAGAAACAGGTATAGGAGCAGGAGTGTCCATGGAAGGATCAAAAAAGTCAAGATGGAGGCCGTGACATGTGATTGAAGGCCCGCCCCTTTTCTATATGTGTTGCTGGGAGTTGTTGCTTGAAGAACAGAACAATTCGTAAAATGGACATATATGAAAGAGGGCTGCTTGGTGTGGTGACTTACAGCTTTTAACATTTCTCACCATTTATGATCTGAGATGAACACCAAGTGATGTGTTGCCATGCAAGTTTTCAGTACGACCCTAAATTCTTAGTTTCATGTGGCTTTTTTAAAAAAAATTTTTAAGCTTTCTTGCATAAATTGGAGACGAAACAACACAAATGTCATTTAATTTACATGACAAAGTACTGCCATTATTTCAGTATGACAGAATGCCACTAAGGGCAATTTCTGAAAATTGTTTAAACAATGTAATGAGTTAAATGTCAGTGTTAGCTAATTATGTTTATGCTAATTGTTAATTAGCTCTATAATGGAGACAGTCTTAATTAACAATAGTTCCACGTGTATATGTGCAGGAAAAGAGTGTATGAAAAGAGAGAAGAGAGAGAGAGAGAGACAGCCGCTGCTGCAAAAAATGTTAGAAGTGATTAAATTTCTTGTAAATCATAAGTATTTCTTTTTAAGCATTAATGTGGAGCTCCCCACTGTATATACTTTAGAAACAATGAGGTTATTAATTAACAATGTAAGAATCTGTTTCTGCATTCCCCCATTCTTGGTGATCATAATGAAGCTGCTTTTGATTATATTTCATTTTAGAATGTTGTATCCCCCACTGTTTGAGCACACGCTTGATATTCAGGGCAAGTTTATGTAAAGTGCCTAGGCAGGATCCTGCCAAGATAATAGTGACTCAAATATTAATGAAGATCGCTAATCCCCTAGAGAAGGGAATACGGTCGGTACAGAAGAAGAAAAGCACTTTATAATTGGTGCCGTGTAAACTTTGTTAAGTCCTGCAGGCTAACCTGGCTTTACAAGTCAGCAGTAATGTACTGCCACTTTGCTTATGTGGTTACAGTCAACTTGAGAGGGAATGGCTGCAGCCAGGCACACATTCAACAGGTGCAGTTTCTGAAGTCACTCAGTAGAGATGCCTATAAGCGATGAATGACCGCCAGTGCCCTCAAGGCGGGGTGCTACCCCAAATGCCACCTCTTATGGTGTAGTATAGTAAGGCAGAAATTCAATAGGTCCACAATTCACCTACAATCAATATAAGCTGTGTCGTTTTTTATTCCAATATCCTGGTTTTTGAAGGATGAGTGGAATTGGAAACATCTTAAAATGTCACCTTAAATCAGTTTTTTTAAAAAAAATAATAATTGAGATTGAATGTGCACACTTTTTTGTAACAGAAGTAATTTATAGAACTGTGCATGCTTTGAAAATGATTGGGGAAAGTGCTCCAGACTTCACATCAGCACCACAGCTTTCTGCTCAGGGCTGTCAAAAAAGTCAATAAGGTGGCCACAGCCACTGATCAAAGCCCCGCCCCTTTTTTACATGTGACACAACCAATTCCATGGTTGGGGCCACCACCCTGACAATTTTTACCCCTTCCTGTTTCTGCTTTTCATTAAAAAATGCAGGACTTTTTTCAGGCTTCTGCACGAGCCTTCAAAACAATGCAGCTGCTTTCATGAAGCAGCTCATGAAAGCAGCAATATCTGTTTAATGTAACCCTTAAATCGGCCGCTTCTATTTCTCAGGCTCACACTATTGCCTGAAAAAGAGATGTGTGTGTTTTAATGAAAGTTCTTGGAGTGAGGGTTGACTTTGACAAAAACAAAATGAAGTGGAAACCTGCACATTGCCCAGATCGCTCCTTTTCTCCCTCCCTCACACACACACACACAATACACATGCACTTTCACCTTTCAAACACTGAGGGATGCCTTTCCTTCCCTATGCTCAATGTTTATTTCCTGTGCTTCCTTCTCCTTCCATCAAATAGAAGGCATCTACAGAAGTTTCAGGGGTGAGCACGGCACATGATGAGAAGTACAGAGTAGGTTTCTTGTTTTCTAACAAGTGGAGATTAATTGGAACTGCGTGTGAAAGAAACTACAGTACCATTTCTCTTTAAACCAAATGATTCTCACAAAGATTTTCTGAGCATGGCCAGCCATGCTGTGCCAGGAGGTCTCTCCCCTTAAAATGGACCTTTTCTCTCCTAATTGTCAAACTTTTGAAGGACTTTATAGTGATACCCAGCGAAATGCCATATTCTAAAAGAATGGGGGGCGGAAAGTTGCCCACATCTGAAACACCTAGGTTTGTAAGCTGCCGTATCACAGCCAAATCGTAAGCAATTTACCCCTGATTTGACCTGCTGGTGTAGGTTCCTGTCAATTTCATGGGGATCCAGTTAATGCAACTAAAATAAATAGTTTAATCTTTAGAAGTGGTTGCATTTGCAGACAATGAATGGCGGGATGCTAAAAATCTGGTCCACAGCGTGCACAAGAAGGTACTGTGTGGCTCCTTACTGGAGCTGAAGGACCTTCTCAAGAAGTATAATCTTTCTGATGATTCTGTAGCTTTTGCTTGACAATACAAGAGTCTTGGGGCATCTTGGTAAAAAAGTGTGATCCTTCAGATTTTGCTGGATGCGCCCTGGCCAACAGAAAGGGATCCTGGGAACTGTAGTTCAGTGGCATGAGGAGGATGACTCTTTCACCATCATTACTAGACAGATCTGTTGGAAGCACTCTGAGATACTGATATAGATAGAATTGTAGTTTTAGTCATTTTCTGCCATTTAGGGAAGAAATGAGGAAGAAAGTTTACAGAAAATATCTGAAAAGAGAAGATGAATGCATGCACTAATATTGACATAGCCCAGTCAGAAAAGTTAATGCATCCATTCACAGTCACAAAAAAAATCCACTAATTTTATACAACATTGTGTCCTTTTATTTAATGCATCAGCAATGGCTTCATTCTCACAGCTTGCTCTCACCTTTCCAGAATAAGCTAACAGTATAGTAATGTTGAGTTTTTCTTTCCTCTATTTCCATATCTGGGCTGCACAAATCAAGGTGACCATGAGATGGGAGCAAAGAGATACCTAGAACTAGCTCTTTGATGCCACTTGGAGGGTCAACTGGGTTTTGGCAGGTGATATATTGCAAGCTTCCTTCTTGTCTTCAGATGTTTTTCTATTTTTTCTGTAAAGGACTACCAGATCAGAACTGCAATAATCCATACAGCTATTAAATGGGAGTAGAGGGTGACAGAAAACTCTAACTTGGTGCTGTGAATGTATGGTGATCTAGATTTCTGCAGCTCTGCTGTGGGAGCCCTGTGTTTTCTGAAAGAGATTAAAGAGAGAGGTTACCTTATGTTTTTATGACCAGGATGGCCATTCCAGCTACATTTTATTAGAATTCATCTATCCCAAATATAATAATAATAACTCCTAGGTAGGTATAGGGCTACAAGAATCCAGACCACCTAGATGGCAGCAAAAGGTTGGAATTTACTGTATCTCTTCCCTTTGCTGCCATCTAGTGGTCATCCAGGGAGCCAGTGTGGTGTAGCGGTTAAGGCATCAGGCTAGAAACCAGGAAAGCGTGGGTTCTAGTCCCGCCTAGGCACAAAGCCAGCTGGGTGATTGTGGGCCAGTCACTCTCCCTCTACCCTAGGAAGGAGGCCAGGGCAAACCACTTCTGAAAAACCTTGCCAAGAAAACTACAGGGACTTGTCCAGGCAGTCTCCGAGAATTGGACACGATTGAGCGGATTTTTTTTTTGTTTTTTAAGTGGTCATCCAGAGTTTTAGGAGTCCTAAGTCAAAATGCATAGGAATTATATGCAAAGTTTTTGCTGCCTAGGTTGCTTTATTGTCACAATTTTCCTTGGGCTTTACAACTGCAGAATGCAAAATCATCACCATCATCACCATCATCATCCTTTCAACCAGAACTTTAAAGGTGGACCTTTTTCCCTCTAATAACCCAGCACCCAATGAAACCACGCAGGCCATAAACTCCCTAGGGATTTATAGCATTGTGCAGCGTCATCCAACTCCCACTGTACTCATATAACAATAATGAGGGCAAGGTTTTGTACTGCTACTTCACTGGCAGGTAGACGCAATAAGGTGCTAGAAATCAAGAGTGAAGGAAGGAATGCCCATAGTCACTCCCCACTTGCCCACTAGCCAGGGGTCACATTCATTCTCAAGTGATGACACACCTGAATTGCTGTCTGCACAAAAGTTGCTGGGTGTCCCTCCTTCTTTCATAGCACCCCAATAGTCATTTCTGAATAGTTAAAAGCCTTTATCCGGCTCCCTTGGGACAATGCGGGTGATGCCATGAAGAAAATTCTTAACTTTATCATATACACACAGCAGCCTAGAAGGCTGAGGAGGCCTATCTGGGCTTGTGCTCTGGCTACAGCGTTACCCCCTTTTTGGAGTGGGGGGTGTACAGGTCAGTTCCTTCTATTCTGATCTCATGAGATATGAATCTGAAAGTTCCCTAATCGGGCAACATTTAACGTGTATCATTCCAGTGTTTTCTTCCAGCCGAAGAAAGTATGCTGTCTTATAACAAGGACAAGTTAAACAGATTGGCTCACAGTCTAGTAGACACATGAATGGGGATCTTCATGCATCACACAGGCTACGCGCATAACACTTATAGATTGTTCCAATGTGCTGTGTGTGAAGCTCCCTTTGAAGACCACTTTGAATCTTCATCTGCTCCAGTTATGGGCATGCCACAGCAGGCCTGTGTGACGCCTTTCTTCACGAGCTCCCCTGACTGCCAGTTGGCTTCCAGGCTTCTAATTATTTATAGGTTCATGGCACAGAGACAAATTATCTGAGGGACCATCTATCTTGTGCATTTTCTGCCCATCCGATATAATCAGACAGGGTTGGCAGGCTCCAGGTCCCAAGGATTAAACAATGTCATCTCTTAGGAAGTGGTTCTTCTCTGTCCCAGCACTGGCACCCTGGAGCAATATTCCCCCAGAAAGTGTTTTGGCCCCAACCCTGGCCTTTTTCAAAAGACCAGGTTGGTGGGGAGGGGGCTTGTGTGTGATACAGCTCTTTTTATCGCTTGTGGGTTTTTCCCTAGATGCCTGTTGCTCTTTTGTTCATAGTTTTTACATTGTTTTAATTTTTGCTGCCCAAAGTTGCAGTGGAGTTGGAGGTCTTCTAGATTAAATAAATAAATAAGGGTGGGACTTTGCATGGTCCCAATTGCCATCTTCACTTCTCTCACACACGCCCTGTGGATGCCACCATAGCTGTGAGAGGTTAAGAGAGTACTCCACATAAGCTAAATTAAACTTTAATCTTAAGGAACCTGCTTGCAAGTCTTTCTCAGTTCTGCAATAAAAATTAAATTGATTCTTTGTTCTGACTCTATAAAAAGAAGAAAGGAAATGTGAAAAAGAACTGCCTTTCTTTGCCCTAGCTCAGAAAAGGAAAAGAAATGGGTTGTAGTACCTGGCCATGAGACCCTTAGAGTTGTCCCTAAATGACTGGAATTATGCCTTAATTCTGAAGACCAAAAAACCCACTTAGGGTGCACCAGGTGTGCTGGGAGTGGTACAGATTTGAACCCAAGCCATTGAAATGACTGGAGCCATTTAAAATATGTATTCTGTATAAGAAGTGGTACTAGTTAGTTTTTAGAGATTGATTTGAACCTGACCCACAATGAATCATCCTGTCCCATCTTTTCTTTGTGCCCCTGAAGAGCCAGTTCAAGTGCTGAGAGCTGACATTAATCCATCCTTTGGGACACCACCAAGACTGTCTGCAGGGTGTGGCCAAAAAATCAAGCTGGTGTCCACAATGGTGCGATTGAGCTCCACTCCTTTTCTACGTGTGTCACACGTGGTGATGATTCAAACACACCATCATCTCTGCCATTTTTAACAATACCCTGCAAACAACTGTCTTTCCAGGAACACAAGATAATCTTTCTGGTAACAGTTCCAGCATAGGAAATCCAAAGTCCTTCATTAATAGAAACGTTCCCAATTTGGGGAATATAATTGATCAGTACATTGACATCTTTAAACCTTAACTTCCTTCTAAGAACCTGGCTCAACTGGTAAGAATATCCAACATATACAAAGCGATTAAGGAGTGTGACCAAAGCATGTCTCTTAATGTACATCTCCGACAAAAAACGGCAACAACCATTTTTTAAAATATCCACTAAGGGTCCAATAAACCTCCAAAATAATTTTTGGATTAACTAAGATGATAAGAAAAACGTTCAACTGAATTTCATATTTATTCTTTTTGTTGTTCAGTTGTTAAGTCATGTCTGACTCTTTGTGACCCGATGAACCACATCACACCAGGTCTTCCTGTCCTTCACTGCCTCCCTGAGTTTGCTCAGTTTCATGCCCATTGCTTCAGTGATGCTATCTAACCATCTCGTCCTCTGCTGTCCTCTTCTCCTTTTGCCTTTAATCTTTCCCAGCACCAGGGTCTTTTCCAAAGAGTCCTCTCTTCGCATTAGGTGACCAAAGTATCTGAGCTTGAGCTTCATTATCAATCCTTCCAATGAGCAATCAGGGTTGATTTCCTTTAAGACTGACTGGTTTGACCTCCTAGCAGTCCAGGGGACTCTTAAGAGTCTTCTCCAGCACCACAGTTCAAAGGCATCAATTCTTTGGCGCTCAGCCTTCTTTATGGTCCAGCTCTCACAGCCATAAATTACTACTGGAAAAACCATAGCTTTGATTATGTGGATCTTTGTCGGCAAGGTGATATCTCTGCTTTTTAATATGCTGTCTAGGTTTGCCATAGCTTTCCTCCCAAGGAACAAGCGTCTTTTAATTTCATGGCTGCAGTCTCAGTCTGCGGTGATCTTGGAGCCCAAATAAATAAAGTCTGTTACTGCTTCCATTTCTACCTCTTCTATTTATTTATTTATTCTATTTATTCTTAAAACTCATTAATTTTGTAGTAGAAGAAACCCCAAGTCTCTGTTCCAAATTTGTTGCATATTATCCATATTTATTTTAGTGGTTGATAAAACTGAAATGTTGGTTTAGCTTCTAAAAATACTCTCTCCTAAATTCAAGACCACAGATGTTTCTGATCCAAAGAATGGAGCAAATCCTGTAACTGAATGTATCTCTGCTGCCATCTACTGGTCATCCGAATTTTTCCACCCCAGATCTGGTTTCCATGGTCTGGTGTCTGTGTGCCTTCGAGTCAGTCTTGACTCCTGGCAACTGTCTGATCAAGTCCCTGCACTTTTCATGGCAAGATTTCAGAAGCGGTTTGCCATTGCCTGCTTCCTAGGGCTGAGAGAGAGTGACTGGCCCAAGGTCACCCAGCTGGCTTTGTACCTAAGGTGGGACTAGAACTTACCGTCTCCCAGTTTCTAGCCTGGTGCCTTAACCACTACCCCAAACTAGCTCTGGAAAGTAATCCCAACATTACCACATAAGGCACTTAACTATCAGCATAAAAATCATACAGACATCCTGCAAAGCCCAGGGGGACCTATTTTTAAAAGATTTCAGTTGCATGTGCTAATCTGCATGTTTGCCTCTGGTCTTTTTTGTGACATGACCTGATAAAAGAAATTAAGGTTATCAGCTCCCCCACTTCCCACTCCATGCACATAGGTGTCTACGAGCAGGATGTCAGCCTTCACACCACCCATTAACATGTGCCCCCTAGGAAGTGGGATTGAGAACATCAGTGAGCACAAGAACGTAAGAGTAGCCCTCATGCTTTCAGAAGGATAGCTTAAGAACCAAGAACCACTCAGTGATCACATCTGTTGAGTGACCTTAAGCATTCCTATCTGAAGACTATTGAATTAATTTTCCAGCATTTCTTTACAAAGGATATATCAAAGCACAGAGGTTGCGCACACGGCCTCTGACGTGATCCATGGGTCTGCTATGTTGTGTCCGATCAGTGATCCCAAAGCATCAATGTAATGCAGGGAAGCAAAATGCATGTCTACCTCAGCTGCTCATAGGTCAAATCAGGGATGATTAGCAGGTCCTTTCCACTTTAGATCCAGTATCTGCTTCATTGCAACCAACTTCAAGAGGTTCCTGTCCTACCATGATGACTGATGGAACTTTGCATAGATAGGATTTGGACACTGTCTCCATCCTCCCATTTCAAAACTTTTTTTTTTTTTTTGCACTTCAACCAGATTGTTTTTGGCTTATGATTTAGTTAAATCTACCGATGCTGTGCCTCTCCACCAACTCAAGACAACTCTCGGCTATAATTTCAAACTGCAGAAATCACAGTTAAATTTCCAGCCCACCTGGCTCTCTACAGTGGGGCACAGTGGTGGTGGGGCAATCATTTCCTTTGCTCAGCATTAAGCTGCTTGCACTGAGAGGCATTTAGCTTTACACTCTTCATACTTAGTCCATGTTCTCAAATTCTGACAACATTCATAAACCTTCATTCTTAGAGTCAAGGATCAGCTACAGGTCTCAAAAAGCAGACCAAATGGGACCAATTGGTCTTAATTAGCTAAACATGCTAAATGTTATATTACTCCATATTTATGTTGTTAAGAAAACATATGTCCCAGGAAGCAATTCATTCTTAGCTGTCAGTCCCCTTCCAAAGTGTTCAGTTATTGTTTTATTAAGGCACTGTAACCCCTGATTGATGCCTTTATTCCTACGCTGACCTTGTCATTGTTCTCGCAAGTACTTGTAATTGTTACAGTGGCAAACACTGGGCTTTAATTATCTGTGCTCTAACTCGTCCGCTCTGGTTACACTCTAGTGATTGTATTGGATACACTACAATATTTATTTGCCAAAGAAGAGAAAATGGCAAAGGCAAGGCAGTCTAAGGACTCTCACATGGGAAAGTAATGGTGGATATTACAGGTTCCTAAAATACTGTAATAGCATACAGTAATTCAGATACCTCCAGTAATCTGTTGATGCTGGAGTTCAGGACTGATGGTTTGCTATTACACCAGGCAATCTTTTCAGCTGGAAATATATCTGTAAAGGTATAAACATTTAAGCAAAAGAAGTACAGAATATCAATATCATGGGCTTCTGACAGCGCAGCCCTAGATTTGGTGTCACTGTTGCTCCTGCAGTTCTTACTCTTGCAAGGCCCTGCGTGGCAGCAAATGGGGGCTGCGCGAGGACCCTGCAACCCTTCACCCCAGGTCCTTTCCTGATGGATTATAGCCAGCGAATATAACTTAATTGGGCCTTCCTTTGCAAAGCTGAACCTGGGAGCGGGAAGTAGGGTTCATCTGCACAAAAGAGATGTGACTGAAAGTACTAGAAAGCTACTTATTTCATTTGTCTTTACAGAGGAAAGGGGGTTTACAGAGTCAGCCCACTGACTGATCATACAGTTAGGGTAGATAAGAATGAGGATAAAGAATATAATGAGGATGTTTTCCCCCCTCCCACAATCCCGCCAATTTTAGCCAATGAAATTGTTCGGTAGCAGGATAAGGCCAACTAATACAGGATAAAGAAACAGTGCTCCCAAGAGTGGTAAACACATCTCCACAGACTGCTTTAAATGGGAAGCAGATGCCTGTATAAAGTAGGGATGGGGAACCTTCACCCCCGAAGCCCGTAGATTCAGCCTTTTCTGGGTCATATGGCCTTGCCCTGACTTTAACCATTCTCTCTCTTTCTTTTGGATGGCCGGCTGCTAAATCTGCCCAGAGCAGCAAAATCCTTGGGAGGATCAAAAGAGGCAAAATGGCGGTCCCAGCACTGAGATCAAAGCTGTGCCCCTTTCGTTCGTATCTTTTGTGTGCAAATTTCAGAGCAAAGGCTGCCAGCTAATTTCCCTACCAATTAGCCCATGTAAAATTAATTCCTCAATTAATTTGCACCCCCAACCCCAAATTCTGCATGAAAGTGGGACTTTTTTTTAAATGGTCCCTTCACAATCCAAGTTGTGGTGTAATTAATTCCAAAACAACACACACTCCAGAGTGTTAGGCTTATGGTGTCACTTGAATCCAGTGCTCAAACGCTGTTGTCCTTCTTTGGATCAATTATGCTTTATCCAGGATGGTATCATGTGAACAGCTCTCCATATTGGATCTTTCCATCCAGCATCTAGATGCTTCCAACATCACCTGATCTGTTGGCATGTCTGAAGCTGCTCCATAAATTACCAGATTCATCAAGAAGATGCTGTCAATTATTGTATTTGGTGCTACATGGAAACAGGCTCAACTATGTTCAGAACTCTCTCTGCAAGCAAATAAGGGTCTGTGGATCAGGACCTTATGCTGTATCATGAAAAAAGAGGGGTAATCGTTTTGACCATGTCTGTATTTTTCTAGTAATATGTCAGTGTGAGATAAACAAAATAAATTCACTGAATTGTGGTTGTAGCTCTCTTACACTTCTTCTATTTCTAGTAACCATAAAGTAGTTCTTCATTTTATTATTCTCCTCCCTTTTTTGCTTCATCAAATGAAAACATTATTTATGTGAGAGTAGAATAACCGTTTTTTATTAAACGCTTGTTCTCCTGGTTTTATTGCAAAAGATGGCGTGGCTTTAAGTATTAAGTAGTAGCCGTGTCAAGATCTCCTAGGCTGAAAAATGAGCATCCAAACTCAGCTTTCGTATTCATCCCTTGCGTGCGTGCAGGGAGGAAGTAAATGATCGCCAGCCGTTTTTCAGTGGTGTGAATTCCACTTTGCCTGGTGCACTAGAGCAATGGTGGGCATCTGATAATTACTGGTGCTTTCACGGGAGGCTTTTATTAAGCATTTAAGACATCAAGCCAGTGCAGAAATCCTACTTAAGGCATCCCCGACAGATGGCTGTCTAGACGTTATGTGAACATATCCCTGAAGATGAGTCTGCAACCTATCTGGGAAACTGGTTCCACCAACAAACAAACATTAGGATTTTTTTCCTGACATTGGACTACAATCTAGCTTGCCTCTAATTTAGGAGCATTACTCTATGTTCTGTTCTCTGGCTTGATAGAACGTGGGTCTTGTCCTTCTTTTGTGTCACACCCCTTCAGGTGTTTAAGGGTGTTAATATTCCTCACCTCCAGTCACCTTTTCTCAGCGCTAAGCCCCACCAGTCTCCACAGTATCTCCCAGTTTCCAATCCTTGGTTTCATTCTTGTGCCTCTTCCAGTTTGAGCTACTAAAGAATAGCAGCCAAAGCAGTGCAAAAAAGCAGAATGATTATTCCTTGAGATTTGGAAACTGTATTTCTACTGATGCAGCCAAAAATTGGATTTGTCTTCTTTTGGTACCATATCGCACTACTGATTAATATTCAGCATGTAATCAACAATTATCTCACAAGCAGTATTCCCAAGCCAGTTATCTCCAATCCCACACCTATGCTTTTGATTTCTGTTTTGTAACTTTGCCCATGTCTCTGCACTTTCATCTAGTCCTTTTCCACCCATTTCTCTTATCTATCAAAATTGCCTTTTATGGTATTAGCTATCCCATCTAGTTCTGTGTCATCTGCAGGATTGCTAAACCTTCCCTCTGCCTCTTCTTCCAAGTCTTGAATGAAGTCTTTAAATACTACAGGATCCAGAATTGAACCTTGTAGCACTTCACCACTTATGATGAACCATCGTAATTATTCTTTCAGTACAATATTAACCAACTCTGAATCCACGCAATGGACATGCCACCCAGACCCTAGAATTACCATGATAATCAACATGCCATAGTGCAAGTACATATGCATATATCTTTATTTATTTATTTATTTATTTTGCACTATTTATAGCCCACTTCATTCCTAGCAGACTCCAGGAAGGCTACAAAAGTATTTTCATAAATGCTTGAAGGGAAATAGATATATTATGTCTACCATATTCCCACAGTCTATTAAAAACCTTAACTGATCAAAAAGATGAGTCAAAATTCATCTGGTAAGATTCATTCTTGACAAATCCATGCTAACTTCTGGTAATTACCACATTGTTTTCAGGTTAATTACAGATCAATCACCTTATGTTCTGCTCTAGAATTTTCATAATTATCAATGTCAAACTCACTATTCTTCAGATTTCTCAAAGATGTTGGCTATACTGTTCAATACTCTAGGATACAAATCACCTGGCCCTGAATATCTAAACTCATTCTAGGTCATTAGGTGTTCCCTGATTCTTTCTATTAAGCTTGGAATTGTAGCTCCTTTGATTAAGTCTTCAAAATAACCTTATGGAATATGCACAGCTTCCTCTTAAAGAAGACTGAGTCAAAACAGCAGTTGAGTAGTTTTGTCCTTTCACTGTTATCTGATACCATCTTCACTGAGCAACTGGTAAACTGTTTATTTTATTTTATTATTTTAGCATATCTAAAGAAGCTATTTCTTTTGTTCTTGGGGTCCTTTAGGAATGTCAGTTCATTCTAAGCTTTAGCATCCTTGATAATCCTACAGTTCCAGGATATGTGTCTGTATGCTTCCTTAATGTCCTGTTCTTCTTTCCACCACTTATAAGATCTTTTTTTATTTTCAGATTTTTACTAATTTTATATCTCCTCCTCCTCCTCCTCCTCCTCCTCCTCCTTGGTCATTTAGTATCCCTTTTTTCTTTTTCTTAGGAATTCTCACTGATTTGGAATCCCTTCTCCATTAGCTTATCTTGTAACAGAATTTACTTAGCTTTATTTCCTTTAATATCAAAAATTTCAGCATTACCTGATCAGTCTCGCCACCCCTGCCAACATTCCAATTGTTTTCACTTTATCCACTAAGTCCTATAGGTTAGGATAAAGTCAAGGATAACCAGGCCTTCTCCCCACCCCCCACCCCACTTCACTCACCCTCTGAAGAAGTCAGGAATTTCCTAGTAGACAGAGTTTCTTTCCCAACAGAACTAATTAAAATATCCCATCTATTTATGCCTCTTTGAAAGAACTCTAGATTGCCTTTGGAAAATATCATCAATATCTTCATGGTTTGGTTACTGATAGTAGACAGCACATCTAATAAGTAAAATTAGTTGTTGTTCAGTCGTTAAGTCGTGTCCGACTCTTCGTGACCCCATGAACCATATTGCGCCAGGCCTTCCTATCTTTCACTGCCTCCCTGAGTTTGCTCAATTTCATGCTCAGTAGAATTAGTAGGAATCAGTAATATTCCTTTTTTTTCATGATTTCATTTATTTTGATCCAAACATTCTCAGCAATACAAAACAGTCCATCCTGCTGGATTTTTGTGCGTATATGGATATTTCTAATATATAGTGGACACTTTGCTATCTGTCATTTTGTTGCATTTAAACAAGCAGTATCCTTTAGTCAAATCACCAAAATCATCCCACCAGCTCTCAGTCATTTCTATTAAATCATATTTGACTTCTGTATATAGAGTTTCAGCTCATCTGCCTCATTTCCCATATTCTGAGCATTAGTGTATTGAAAACAAAGGCCATCAACTTTATGAATCAATGTTAATTTTTCACTGAGTAATTTAATAATCTCTAATTTAGTTACTTTCTCACTTCCTTCTACAGGATACAAATCCTTAAGAGAAATGCTGGATTTTTGTCTCCTGCCACCACAAGTTTCAGCTTAAAGAATTGTTGAATAAGCTCACAGTGTTATGGCTGCATACATTATTTCCATTTTGGTGAGCTGAAATCCATTCCATGTAGTAGTCCTTTATTCAGAAAACAATTGCAGTAAGTAGCCCTGAAACCCAAACCTGTCAGATCAATACCATTTATGCAGCCAATCATTCACTTTCATACCCCAGAAAAATGAATGAGCCCCCAGGTTCCTGAGCCCTCTTCCTAGAACTTTGAAGTCTAAGATGATACCAGTGTAAGTTCATCTGCCAATCTTTGTCCTTGCATGAAAGAGCAGGAAACAATCATGGTTGGTCATAGAATTTTATGGAGGTTCCATAAGATGTCCTTTGTTGTTATGGGCATTTTTCCCATCCAAAACATTTCTCCGCCCCTTTTCCGCCATAGAAGATCTGTTAAAGGGGGAGGCACAGAATAACTATACAATGTCTTTTGATTGGTAGTGATAGAATTTTTTATCTAAAAGCACATATATGACTATATCCTGAATGAAAAAGGCCCAATTATCTGCAAAATCCTGGGGTGGTGGATTTTGAAATAATCCCCAAGTGGCTTTCATTGCAGCTAGACAAATAGGATAGAGTCAAAATTTTGGTTTGAACCCACTGACAAACTAGATCACTTCATAAGAAAGAAGATTTTCTGGACCATTCTCCATCACCAGTTTTTGTTTTTGTTTTTTAATCTGTTGCCTTTATCTTCCTGTCCAACCTTCTCTTCTGACCAAGTTTTAATGATGTCATTAAAAATTGCCTTTGGTAAGCAAGTCCCCCGATTTTAGTTGGCATCTAATTTCACAGACAAAATATAATGTCTAGATGGGATTGGAATTAGGTGAGTGGGAGTAACAGATGGTCTTTGCAGTGCAGTGCAGATAACAAGACCACCACACCCCTCAAGATCTAGCAAAAGAAAAGATGGAAGAATCCTATTAAAAGCCATTGAGATGACCACAAGAAGCAGCCCCACTGTGAAAATTTGGGACACAGGTCCACTGGATGTATTCAGGTCCACTAAATAGTATTTTCATACGCAAACTTCTCTTTCTACATAGAGTTTTAGATGGCTACCAAGATGATTTAAATTTTAGAGCAAAGCCAGCCAATTAATTTCCCACCTAATTATCCCATATTAGTTCTTCAACTAATTTGCACCCTACCTCAGATCATGCCCCAAAATGTGATTTTTATGAGTCCTTTCACCACCTTTGTTCCAAAAATGGTATTTCAAAAACTGGATGGAGTATTATGCCACAAGAAAGTGAAGGATGACTCACAGGGCCATTCTCCAATTAATGTCCCAGTTCTTACTCAGATTCTTTTTGAATGTAGCACATTTCCCTTCAATTAAGTTCTCCATTCATCTATTATCATTATTTTCAAACTTGAAATGCTAAACAGAATGTGATAAACTGGAATAAAGTAGGAGAGGTTCACATTGCTGGGCAAATGATGGGAAGGGTGGGCTAAAGGAGATAAAAGGGAGGAGATGTTGGAAGAAAGATTTGGGAGGGACAAATCAAAGGGAGGGAAAGTCTGAGGAAGGACTAGGCCATGTGGAGGAACAGAAGAGGCAGAAGTATGGAAGAAGGAAAGGAAAGGCAGGCATCTGGCCATGGGATTCTTCAGCCTTTCTCTGAAAGTTAGTTTTTGAAGTTGTCTCACTCCTTGGAGGAGATATGACTTTTCCCTCCTCCCTAACCCATGCAGGTACCCCATAGACCTAATGCATGGCAGAGAGAGAGGGAGAGAGGCAAATCAAACACGCCTTGGGGCACGTGAAGGACTTTACCTGCAGCTTATTTAACTATTTAGGGGCACAACCAACATGTTTTCTATATTTCAGTCCCCCACCATTTCACTGTGCCACTTTTCCACCACCCAGGTGCAAGCATTAGGAAAAGAAATTTCCATCTGCATTAGCGGATGTCTTAAAAACTCAGCAACTGCATGAGGGACTGGTAGAATGTAAGCACGGGAGAAGTTTACCCCTTCCTTCTTCAACTGCACCCATCTATCTTGCAAATGCTCCCCTCTATCAAATCAACAAAATGAAAACAATTGCAGGTGTTCCTCTGGAAGGTTACTCTTCTAACTGCAAGATGTGGGCTCTACAATTTCATTCCCTTCCCTTCCTTTCTCATTCCGCTTTTTTTCTAGGTGAAGTTCCCTGCTTAAAGGTTCCTTCTAAAGGGTTTTGTACTTCTGCAGGCTTATCTGTGGATATCTTCTTATTGCCCTTAACTCACGTTGTTCATTATGAGCATATCTGATGGAGTCATTTGGATTTCAGATTACAAGATCACCTCACAGTAGCTCAATGGAGACAATAAAAGGAGCACAGGAAAATAATGGAATATTGTGATGCATGTGGCATAAACACCAAAGTGCAATCCCCAAGCCATGTTCTCTGGAATCAACACCCAGATGCACACATGTAGGAATACAACTCCCTATCAGAGCAATCCTCGTCAAAACCAGGACTGAACTGAGTCCAGGAAATCAACATTCAAGGATGCTAGGAAATGCTCAGCCCCAAAAAGGACAGTTGATCTAGTATCAAGGCAGAGTTATTAGAAGGTGAGAAAGATGTGTGTTCAAACATTTTTGTGCTGGCCTCAAAGCTATTCCAGGCCCCATTCTTTCTTAAGGGTCTGAGTGATGTTCAGACGTCTGCTGTGTGTCTGGGAAGCATTTGAGAGGATTAGAGAGATCACAGCTTGGAGTTTTAACTTCCAAACACTTGTGAAGCAATTTGCCTCTTCTTTCACAAATGCCTCTTTTGAAGAAAATGGGGATCACAGCTGGCAACACAAATGAAATGCTTAAGAATTGGGGCTAATAAGTCACTTAATGAGTCACTGTTATGCAAAATAAAGTATAAATGAAATTATTTCTTCCACAGATCCATGTATAATCCAAATATTGTGGCATGCAATTGAGTTCCAACTCAGCAGTACTGGGCAACCTTTGAAAATGGATGGGAAAAAAAACTCTCTTGGACCATAATCAAATTTAAGCTAACTTTGGAGCATTAAAAATTAGTCGTGTGAATTGAGTCCAGGCACATTTTGTGAATGTCACAGAAGCCAGGCGTTTCCAAGATTTCTTCCTTTTCCATTTCTGACCCCTCCCCCAAACATGTTTGTCCTTGTTTGGTTTCTATAGCAAAGGAGGGGATAATTTAAGAACAGCAGTTCAGTTCCTGGCAAAGCATTCAATTAGAATTTGGAGATGCTAACAGGAAAGTCATACTGGAAGAGGGAGGGGGGGAATCACCAAACTGAAGCTGATTTGGTGCCCTCTCTTGCACCCCACCTCTTCCCACCCCCAATAAAAATGGCAGCCCCACATCCATCTCTTTTGACAGATCCAGATCGCTCTCAGATCTTGCTCTCTTGTTTTCTCAGATGTTCCCAGGCAAGTCAGATTTTTTTTTTTTCTGGTTGACCCTCAACTCTCTCTTCTTGCAACCAATATCAAATCTATTTCTGCCTCAGCTGCAGCCCTAGATGAGCTGGTTTACCCAGAAGGAGAGGTTAACCCAGATTTAGTTCTATTTAGCATAGGACCACTTCAGCTGATCGGGTTCCCTCCTCTGGAATTTCAGTAGGTCTCCTTTAAGTATGAGCCAGCCTGGATCCAAATCACTGAATGCATATTGTGGATGGGACAAGATTTCCAGCCAAATACCCTGCAGGATTTATAGCACGAATAGCAGCGTAATATGCATGTCTACCCCGAAGCAAGCAACGTGGTCATAGGTAGCTTGCGTAGCCTGAGGCTCAGCTGTGTACATAGTCAGGGAGTAACTCTGTCAGGGATGGCTCTGAGCACAGAAATTTAGGATTTCCCTGCTAGTGATGGGGTTTCCCTCAAAAACAAAAGAGAATTTAGGAGCCGAGAAAATTGCTTAATTCCTGCATTAATAGCATTATTATTCTGTAAGGTGCCTTAATAGCATCTTTTAACTGCAAAGGGAAGATTTAAAAAAGGCTACTAATAATTAAAAGAATTAAATGAGTGGCCAACTGGAGACTCAGACCAATAACCACCGGCCCAAACTTACTTCTCTGCCTTAAAGACCCATGAGATTATTCAGGGGCGGAATTGCCTTTTCGCAGAGAAGAACGTGCCTCCAAACAGTTTGACGAAAACGTTTTTCACAAGCTGCCATCCATAGCAGAATAATAATAATTGTTAACGAAAATTTCAACAGTCCATAAAAAGCCAAGGTTTTAATTTAAAAACAACAACAGCAACAATCCCAAAGTCCTCCCCCGAAAATAGGAACGTAAAATAGTCAGAGGGTAGCATAGAATAAAAGTCAAGAGGGAAAAAACAGTCGTTATACAGCTAGGATTAATTGTTAATAGCAAAACAACCAGAGTTTGTCCGTGATTCTCGCTTTGTCGGCTTATTGGACAACCCGGCAACCCTTCGGGCTGCGGACGGGTGGAACGAGTAGGGCAATGCAGCTTGCCCACCTTTGCTCCCCGTTTTCAGCATCCAGGTGAAAATGGCAACGCCACAGGGCTACAGCCGCGAGCGTGAGGAAGCAGAGGTGGGAGCGGGGGTCCCCTTACGTTCAGGTGAGACTCTTGTCCACCTCACCCTCTAGAGAAAACGCGCTCATCTTAGGCAACGTTTTTCTAAATCGGGTAGAATAAAGTTCACTTGCGTGTGTGCAGTCCAAAAAGGAAGGGGTGGCCATCAGGCCGATCGGGGGAAGGTCGCTTCGTCACCTAAGACGGAAAGTTAGATTGGAAACTTCTAAGATTTTCTTCCTGGGGGCCGGAACCGCGGGGAAGAGGCGCGGCCCGGGGCGTCCTTTCCCAGCGCCGAGGCCCCGAGGGCGGACCTGGTTTGGGGGTTTGTCCGCGAGGGAGGGCGCGGCCAGCCTGCCCGCAGAGCCGGCGAGAGGGCGCCGGCGCGCGCCCGGCTCTCCACCCGTCCCTCCGCTCCACTTCGTTTTCATAAAATAACACTGGGGCTGCCTTTCTTTTCCTGCCCCCCCCCCCCGCCAGTTTCCGCCGCTCTTAAGCGGGGCGCCCGGCCTGCGGGCTGCTTTCCGCGCGTGCGGGCGCCACCGCGCAGTTCCGGGCAGGCCGGCGGCCCGGCGCGCTCCCCGCTCCGGCTCTCCCGCGCGCCTCCTCCTCGCTCCTGCGGCTGGGGCTGCCTGAACTCCGCTGCCGAGTTGTTCCTTCACGGCTCCTCGTCCTTAGATTAGATTTCCCCTTTCTCATTACCAACCTTAATAGACCCTTCAGACCTAATTCCAGCCCCAGATATTATCTGACCCGTATAATTAATTAATTATAGCCCAAATATTATAGATTATTAAAAATAGCATAACTAATAGTGTAATATCTCAAGCTGTCGACTTTAATAGTCAACATTGTCTTGGTCTCTCTTATCAGGCTGGGACACCCGGCGAGAATATTGATTCCTGGTAATTTTAACCATCATCTGCCATCCTGACGGGTAATTGTCAGATTTTCACCCGAGTCAGAGCTCATTTGAAATCGTTAAAGCGTCGGCAAAGCTCCCGGTTGATCTTAACGTTTCCTTTTCTTCCCCTCCAATATGTTCCAGCCAGCGAGGGGGAAAGCCGAGAGCGGCAGAGGCAGAGGCAGGCGGCGGCGACGGCAGCGAAGAGGCCGCGGGCGCAGGAAGTAGCAGCCGGAGGCTCAGCCCGGCCGCGCGGTGCTCCGAGGGCAGGGGGCTGCCTGCTCTCCCCTGCCCGGCCTCCGGTCACTACAGTCGCCCCCACCGGAACGGAGCCTGGCTCGCCTCCCCCCGGCCGCCGCAGGGCTGTGGTTAGCGGTGCGGGGGGGGGACGCCGAACGGGGGGGACGCCGAACGGCGGGGGGGGCATTGATGGGGCGGGAGGGGCGCGCCGTCGAGGCCTCCTTGGGAGGAGAACGGGGAAGCCCCGCGGCCCCTCGAACGGATCCGTCGGGGATCACGCGCCTCTATCTTCTCGCTGGAGACCTCCGAGCAGTCGCTGCGTCCACGCCGCGCGCCGCGGCGATTCCGGCACAAGCACCCGCCGGATGCGGGGAGAGAGGCCGGGAACAGACGGACGTGGCGGTAGGCGCTGGAGCGGGACTCCCCTCCTCGACCCTGCCTGGCCGCCCGGCTTTGCCTGGTCTCAGCCGCCCGAACGTGGCGAGAGGGGGAAGAGGCGAGCCACCGTCGGCACAGACGATCCGGGGTCTTCCCGGAGCATTATTTAAACTTCTAATTAGGATTCGTGGTGTGATAATATTAATTTAATAATCCCGGAGCGGCGCAGGAAGCATTAACCTCAATTACGCTCGACAGTACAGCCGACCCGGGCAATCCCCGGCCTTCTAAACCAGCGCCTGCCTGCCGGGAGATGCAGCTGGCGAGGCCCCGGAGGAGCAGCGGAATCCGCTCCAGCAACGCCTGCCCGGCGAACCAGGCGCTAGGCCCATTTTTAATCCTTTGAACCTTGCCCAAAAGGGACGCTTCGGGGAACGGCCTCAGAGTGGAGGTCATCCCGCGAGGTGGAACTTGGATCTCCCCAAGAGGGAAGGGAAGGGAAGGGATCCGAATCGAAGGACACCACTGGAAACGGGCTAGTCCCCAGACTTCACTCGCTGCCTCGCCTCTGGACGATATGAGAAAGTGTCACGTGGGAACGAGGCTCTCAGGGACAGAACCGAAGCACAGGGGAAGCGCTTCGACGCTCGCCCGCGGGCTTGGACACGCGCCCACGCCGGGGTGCCCGGGCACCACCCTGGGGTCCAAAAGGGACTCGGCCAAAGAAAGAAGGGGGCGGGGCGGGGCGGGGCAGCGCTGCGGCCCAGCACGTGGCCAGCGGGGAGAGGGGAGTCGCCCCGCCCCGCCCCGCGAACAGAGACCGAGCGAGGAATCCGAAGCGCTACAGGCGCCGCCCTCGACGGGCTCCTGGTCTAGCAAAACTTCCCCGGCGCACTTCCAGCCTAAGGATCCTTGGCGGGGGAAGGGGTCCCCGGGCAAGCGAAGGCAAGAACCGATTTCGGCTGCCCGAGAAGGCCAGGCCAGAGAAGGCGAGGGTGATCCTCGACGCGCCCCCTGGAAGGCAAACGCTGGGGGAATTGGGTTTGACGGCGAAGCGTTTCCTGCGGCTTCGCCAGCTCCTCCAACTGGGACCCAAAAGCGCACGAGGCACAACGGAGACGTCTCGTTCCGGAGCAATCCCCTTCCGCCCCGATTTGACTTGGATGGGGGGAGGGGGGAGGCGGGGAACAGAGCAGCGCAGGCAAAAGGAGGCGTGGCCGTTCGTTTCTCAGCTTAGCCTACCTCGCGGGAACGCTGTGAAGGTCAACCAGCGCCGTGGCCTGCCCGTTGTGCTGGCGCAGGGAGCCACAGGGCGCCTTGCGCCGGGCTCCCTGCGGCGCTTCGGTCCACGGAAAACAATCCGCTTCCGGAGGAAAAGAAACGGGGCGAGGAAAACTGGCGGGGAGCGCCGGTTTTCCTCCTCCTGAAGCGCGATGGTTGGGCAGGAAGGCCCACATCCAGCAGCCCACAGAAGACCGGGTGAGAGGCCGGCAGCGGCCCCACCCCGGACACCACCGGCCTCCCTTCGCTCTGTCCGAGGATTTGAAAAGAAAAGAATCACAAGTGGCTTCGAACCGGTTTACAGAGCGATTTCCTCCTCTTTCGTTTCTGCTTCGCAAAAAGAAAAAGGGAAGGAAAAAAAGAAAGAAAAGGTTGCATATCCCCAAGCAAGATGCGGGTTGTACCCGAACTAATCGAAAGCGTTCCCTGCCCCGCAGCCCACGCGCGGCCCTAGGAGGGAGACCCACCGGCGCGCCCGAATCTTATCCGCGTCTCAGGACAGACAGGCTGTCAATATCCATATATGCAGTCATACGTACATGTGTGTATACGTGCGCGCGCGTACATACAGAGAGAAAAAGAGCAGTGTGATTTTAAGGAAGGGCGGTCCTCTAGCCTTTTTTCCCCCTCGCCGGGGTGCCCCCCTTGCCCCAGGTGGGCGACGGACCGGAAGATGGAAACGGATTTCCTGCCCCCCAAGAGCGTCTCCTTTTCCCGCGATGACCTTTCCGTGCTCTCGGCGCACGTCTCTGATCAATGCGCTTGGCTCGCAGGCGGTGGAGAATCCCCCTCCTCCCCGAATCCCCCCCCCTGCTCGCCCCATGTAAATCCATCAAAGTGACCTTCCCCATATAACAAGGGCTGCTAAACTGTTTTACCACCACGATAAATGTCCTTAATTACCCTGAGATCTGCCTGCGCCGCGGCAGGGCCATGATGAATGGACGAAAAGAAAAGGTTCATTTGTTGGCTGGACTTGGGAAGATCTAATTAAAAATGAAGTTTGGGGCTCCAACTCGAGCCGGGCGGGGGGGGGGGGGTTGCGGCAGGCACGCGGGGAAGGGGGAGGCCACGGGCAGAAAAAGGCGAAGGCGGCGGCAACCGAAGCAGCAGAGGGCGCCCCCCTTCCTTTTCGCCCATCCATTTCGCCCCTTTCCCCACAAAGGGCTGCCGGGAAAGGCCGCCCGGGACGCCCTTAGCCCCGGCCGCCGACGGGGACGACCAGGCCACCTCCAGCTTCAGGTCCTCGGCCCGAGCGGCTGCCCGCGAGGCCTTTCTTCCTTTCCTCGTCGGGTGGAAGCTCTGCCTCCTCCCTGGTCGCGGCGATTGCCTCCCGCACAGCTGGGAGCGGGCCCAGGCCGCCGGGGCGAAGCGCCGTGCGACTCTCCCCCCGGGTCTGCCCGAGAAGGGCGCGAGGATCGGACCCGGCCAAGGCTCGAACAGGCGGCGCACTGGGGTGGCGGCAAGGCCCGCTCGGGGGCCTCCCCACTGCTCCGGCTGCGCTCCACAAAGGCAGAGGAGGCGGCGGCGGCGGCCTTGGCGTTCCCGGGTGGGCGCTACTCTCGCCTGTCACCGCTCCTCGAGGCTTCGGGAGTCAGCCCCAACTTTCCCGAGGAGAGATAACCGGAGCTGGCAGATGGGGGACGATTGCGCAAATGAGGCCCTAATTGACAATCAATTGTGATTAGGCGCCAGGCGAGGACTGCCGCGGCCGCCGCCTGCGCCGGTGGGCGGGGGGGGGGGGGGGAGCGGAGGGCTCCCCAGTCTTGCCCGGGAGGAGCCCGCCAGCCTCAGCGCCCTTCTGCGGGTCATGCCTTCGCCTGTCCCGGAGTGCGTCCCCGGCCGAGGGAGGGGGGCTCTTGGGCAGCGGAGGCGGGCAGCGGCAGCAGCGGCGCTCCCCCTTCCCGGCCCTCCCGCCCTTCTGAGCGGAGCTTGGAGCCCTTGCCGGACGAAGCCGCCGCCGCGCCGCCTCCTGTGGATGAAACTGCAGGGCCCCGGCCTGCCTGTCCACCGGCCGGGCTTCCTGCAGGGGCTCCCTTGGGCCCGCTCAGCTGATGGACTAATCACGGCCCGGTCCGACCAAAATTACAGCTGATTGCTTTGCCCATTATTCCCTCCAAGTTTTAATGTCGCTTTCCAAAGGATCATTGCTCGCGGTAATTACAAAGGACCTGCCCTTGTATGTGTCACCACCCTCCACGACAAAAACACGGGAGGGGGAATCACCCTAATTTTCGCCTATTCCTCCGCTGTTCCCGGCCCTTCAGACTAAGCGGAGAAGCAGAGATCCGAAACAGGAACAGGGGAGAGGACTTGGCAGGGGCGAGGGGAGGTGGAGAAACGGGAGGCAGGTGTGGGGCGGCTGCCCCGAACTCCACTCTCCGGTTCTCGGGGTTTCTATCCGAGACGAGGGCGATGGGCTTGCGTTTCACCCCTCTCCCCGACTTTGGCCAGTGGTTAATCTGGCAGTGTCAGATTCTCTGCCCACCACCCCCTTCGCTAATTCCATTATCCTCCGCTAATTCTAATTCCAACAGAAAAAGACCGTATCTGTTATCAGCCCAGATTTGGCGATTAGAAGAACTTGGGTCTAGCTCCTCCCGGCCAAAGGCCGACTCCCGTTACTGCTGACCTCGTGTGAAAAGGCCCAGAGCTGTCCCGGCGAGCACTGCGCTGTTTCCTAACGCAGGTGCCCTTGCTGGTGAGGGACTGACAGTGATTTCGGGGAGGGGGACCTCAAAGTCCAGCCGGGCAGATGAGTTTGGCCAGGAATAATACCGCTGGCTGGAAAGGCGTCCTCGCCGCGAGAGCCAACGACGCGCGTCCCGGGGGACGGAGGCGCCTAATCGCGGCGTTGCTCTGGATCCCTCAATTATTTCAAAGCGAGCGCCTCTTTCTCCTCCCGCCGCTCCAAATAAGGCTATTTAGATGCTTTCCAGATGAGTGCAGGGGCGCCGAAACAGAGCTGACAGCTAAGTATATCTCCAGCAGCCTGGCCATCCTTCACGCCCGCCGCCGCCGCCGCGCGCCCCCCCCCTCCCGCGCCCCTCCGAGCTCCTGGGGGTCTCCTCCGGGACGGAGAGTGCGGACCATTATGGGCAAGAGATTAATTTGTAGCCAATTATCACCAAGCGCTAAATATGAATGCATAAATAAGCCGCAGTCCTAGGAAAGGAAGGGGGAATAAATGCCCAGGCTGTCCCACGAGGAGGAGGAGGAAGAGGAGGAGGAGGGGTGGGAGAAGGAGAAACGGCGGAGCCTTTGAAGAGAAGCTTCCCCGCCCCGCCTCGCCTCGTGTCTCGCTTTCTCTGCCAAGTTCCTTCTGAACATAAGAGGAAGGAAGGAAGGAAGGAAGGAAGGAAGGAAGGAAGGAAGGAAGGAAGGAAGGAAGGAAGGAAGGAAGGAAGGAAGGAAGGAAGGAAGGAAGGAAGGAAGTCATCTGGAGGAGGGGGGAAAGGGGAGAGCGGGCGGGGGCTGCTCCTCGCCGAGTCATGAACGCGAGCCGAGACCAGGCTCAGGTGGGTGACGTCTATATTCCGGCAGCGGCAGCGGCGGCGGTGGGGAGCCCTCCGGAGCGCCTCCTGGGGGAACCGGGGTCCGGCAGCTGGCGGGAGGACGGCATGGAGAGCCACGCGGAGCAGCGCCTGGCGCCCAGCAGCGACCTGCCCCAGGTCTACTCGTGCCCGGTGAGCCGGGATAGGCCCGGCAGCGAGAACGGCAGCAACACTTTGCCCGGGCCGGAGGGGGCGGGCGCCGCCGTGGCCGTGGTGCACCGGACCACCTCTTTCTCGGTGCTGGACATCCTGGACCCCAACAAGTTCAACAGCAAAAGCCGGAGGCAGTGCGCCCTGCTCTATAAAGCGGCAGCCGCGGGAACAGAGTACGCGCTCGGGGCCGAGGAGAAGCCGGAGGAGGCGGGAGCCGACCCCAGGGCTGGGGCCGACGACTTCCCGACGGGCAGGAGGAAGCCCTCGCTCGACGGGCGCAGTAAGTCCCGCTGCACCGCGGGGAAACTTCGGGGGGGGGGGCGGGTCAGGCGGCAACAGCAGCGGCCGCGGCGGTGGGCTAGAGCGGCGTCGCATCCTCCTTCGCTCTGCCCCGGACAGGTGGAGGAGCCCGAGAGCGGCACGGAGGAACAGGGCAAAGGCGGTTCGGGCCGGGCGTTTTCGAGGGAGTTGGGGAAAGTTTGCGCTGGGCGGCTTCCCAGGACGGCGGTCCAGTTGCAAAGAGAGAGTCCGGGGCCTCTCTTCTGGTTCTGCAGCGGAGCGGGTTTGCCAGGCGGGAAGAGCTCGGGCCGCAGCGCCCGCACTGGGTGCCCGGGAGGCCGAACCGTGCGCTGCTCCCAGAGCGTAAGAGGAAGGGAAGGGAAGGCGCGGGCAGGCCGGGTAGCATCCGCCAGTCCCCGCTGTCTCCAGCTTTGGACGGAGCTCGCTCGGCAGCCTCCGGACCGCTGGGCCACTACGAGAAGCCTCCGGGGCCTTCCAGCCTGTCCAGTCCTACCCTCCCGCGTAGCCGCCTGACGCTTTCACACGTGCGTGTCTCCCACCACCCCTTCACGGCAGTTCTTCCCTTGATCCAATTTAGTTGAGGGGGGGAGCTTGGCTTTCTCGGTTCTTGACGCCTCCCTCGCCTTCACCGCTAAGGCTTTTTGCTTCCGGCGACAGATTCAATTTTCTCTCCCGCCCCCTCCCCACATCGCTTTTTTTAGGACAAATCAGACTAATTGTGACAAAACGCTGGTTATCTCTGGAAAAACAATTAAATTCCTTCGATTACATTTAAAGCAAAATGTGCTTAGCGCGTAAAGAGCCTGCATAATGGAGGGAAATCGCCCCAGAGTGGCCTGTCGGGCTGAGCGGGTCGATATCCTATTATCGAACTGTGCATATCTCTTTCAACCACCTTGCAAACGCTGGCCTAACATCTAAATTATAGGGTCCAAATTCGGATAATTACTCGATTAAAACCTATTACACTTATTAGGGCTGGCTATCGATCGGGTTGGGCGTTCGACCGGGTCGCCAGATTGCTTCGCTTGCCGCCCCCGCTCTTCCAGCCGCCTCTTCCCCAGCTCCCCCCCCCCCCCACGCCCCTCTGTGCCCCCAGGCCGAAGACAGCCCGGCTCCCCCCGGGTAGAGGAACTTTCCGAACCGGAAGTTCGCAGCAGGCGAGAGTCCGGACCCTCTGTCCCGCCTCACCCGGACCTTGCCTGCCCCTGTTTGGCAAGCGCACTGCCAGTTTCAATTTCCCCTTCCTCCGAAGCTGCCCCACTTCCCCAACTTCGAAGGGACGCCCGAGACAGCGGAGATCTGCAGCGGCTTCGCTGACCGGCGGGCCCGAGGCCTCCGCCTGGAGCCTGCCCCCTGGCCTTGGCGGCCGGCCGGCCGGGTGTGTGGGGAGTCCCAGATCAAACTCGGCTCTAAGCGAGCTCGGCGCGGAGAATTGGGCCCGGGGGAAAGAGAGGAGCGGACTATCTTCCGGAATCAGCCGCCCGAAAGCCTTCAAGGCCTTCTCCTGGCCATTCCTTCCGCGCCTGGCCCAGACGCCTCTCTGGGGTCTTTCGAATTAGATTAAAACGAGGGCGGGGTGGGGGTGAGGCACAGTTAAGGCCTCGCTTCGGTCCATCGTGGGGGGGGGGGCATTTCTACCTTTATTCAAGTCACCTGCAGCAGCAAGTGAGACCCAGAAATAGGTTCCACCGAGCCGAGGCTGCCTGTTCCTCCGGATTCCATTCATTTGCATGAAAATGCGCCCCCCCCGTTCCCCAAACCGAGTTAGAAATCGGGGTGGCCCTCGGTAGTCGTTCTCACGCGGATTTTCCAGCAACGTTTCTTGGGAAAGGATTGTGGCCCAACAATTGGCAATCTAGATGATATCTTTCTTTCCAGCGATGGGCACCGTGAAAATACGTTCACCATCGGTCCCCTTGCAAAGCCAAAGGGATTTTTTTGGGAACGTACCCCCTTTGCACAAACGGAAGCCCGGAATTCCGAGGCGGAGCCGGGTTCGTTTCGATGCTGAGGCGCAGGCTGCGCTCTTCCCTCCACGCTAGGCTTCCGCCGTATGGCGAGGCTGAGAGCCGCTCCGGGGACGTCCGGCGCAGCGCTCAGCACCCGGGCGTCGGGCTGCGTAGCTCCCCGCCGCAGGTGCACAATTCTCTGGGAGACGGTGGCCTTTCAACGCGCCCTTCCCTTCGCTTCCCCACTGGACCGAAGCCGGAGTCCAAGCCACAGGCGACCTTTCCCTCCGCTGCGGCTGCATAGGCTCGAAACGGCGAGCGGGTGGGAGAAGGAACTTGGCCCCGTGCTCGTGGGGAAAACTTGGCGGGTTGGAGGCTTCTTCCCTTCCGTGGGCCACGAGCAAACGCTGGGCAGAAGCAGAGGCCGACTTGAAGCCGAAAAGCCGCGGGGAAGCGGGGCCGCCCCGCTTCGGAAAGGCCGGGCAGGGGAGAGCGGAAGGGGGCTCAGATTCCGCGCTCGGTTCGTTCGCCGAAAGGCGCGGTTAGAGGCCCGGACGAGGAAGGTGGCGGGGAGGGGGCTAACGCTCAGAGGCCGGAGGGAGCTGTGGATAGCCTCTGCCTGGCCCGCTTCCCCCACCGGTCCCGACGAGGATCCGGGCGTGCAAGCTTTTCATCCCGTGCAGCAGGCAAGGCGCCAGGGTAGCCGGGAGGGGAAACCGGGGGTCGTTCTGTGGGGAAAGGCCAGGAGGCCCTGGCTTCGAAAGGAGAGGAGGCGGCTGCATAAAGCTAGGTTGTTGCCAGCGCCGCGGCTTCCCTCCCCCGCCTGGCGCCTTTAACCCCCGATTGCCGCCGGGGGACTGCGAGGTCACAGGGCTCCCCGGGTCACCTTTCTCAAGACCGCGTAGGCCGCCTTTGCCCAGGCCTTCCATCCCCTGGCTGAGGAAGCCCCAACCTTCGCTCGGTCGCTCATACAGCCAAACCGGACTGGAAACGGGAGGAGGGAGCCAGGGCCGAGCGGGCTCCGTGGGGATGCTTTAGGCGGCCAGCCGGGCCCGCTCCTCTCCTACCAGCCCCCAAGCGGCCCACGGAGACTGCTAGCTCCTCTTTGGGCTGCTAGGTCTGCGGAGAAGCGCGCCCTCCTCGTTCCGGAAGGCTGTTCCCCGCAGAAGGCCTGCTGCAGCAGAGGAGGGCGAAACACCTCCCGGATGGCCCGGCTCCCTCACACGTGCGAAGCCCGGCTTGGGGCCACAACCCTGCGCGCGCCCACTCCAGCCTGGCAGGGCTGCGCATCGTTCGGCCGCCGATTAGCTTTCTCTCCTTTTGTGCACAGAGGCCGGCGACCTGTACCCGAGCGACGAGGTGGGGCTGGAATCGGTCCAGCGGGAGAGCCCCCGCGCTGAGAGCGAGGCACCCGACGAGGAGGAGGAAGACGAGGAGGAGGAGGAGGAAGAGCTGGGCAGTGAGGAAAGCTGCAACAGCGAGGGCAGCGGGGGATGCACCGTCGAGGCGGGTCGCGGGCTCCGCGCGGAGGAAGCCCCGAGTCCGCAGCGGCAGCAAGCAGGAGCAGCTCCCGGGGGGCCGCCGCCGCCGCCGCAGCAGCAGCAGCAGCAGCAGCCGTCCCCGCCCCAGCCCCAGGCCACAGCCCCACCGTCGGGCAAAGCCAAGCGGAAGCGCCCCGGCTCGGACTCCAAGTCGGGCAAGCCCCGGCGGGCGCGGACAGCATTCACCTACGAGCAACTGGTGGCGCTGGAGAACAAGTTCAAGGCCACGCGGTACCTGTCGGTGTGCGAGCGTCTCAACCTGGCGCTCTCGCTCAGCCTCACCGAGACGCAGGTCAAGATCTGGTTCCAGAACCGGCGCACCAAGTGGAAGAAGCAGAACCCTGGCGCTGACACCAGCGCCCCGACGGGCGGCGGCAGCGGCGGCGGGGTGGGCGGCGGCGGCGGCGGCGGCGGGGGGGGGCTGTCCGGGGCGCTCAGCCCGCTCAGCCACTCGCCGCCGATGGTCAACCACGGCCTGGCCATGCATGGCCCGCCCGGTGCCTATGCCAGCCACTCGGCAGGCGGGCTGGTGTGCGCCGCCCAACTCCCCTTCCTGCCCAGCCCGGCCGCGGTCCTCTCGCCCTTCGTGCTGGGCTCCCAAACCTACGGCGCGCCTGCCTTCTACACGCCGCATCTCTGAAGGCGGTCGAACTCAGGAGAAGGAGCCGCCGGCGGCCAGAGGGCTTGGCCTCCGCAGCGCCCTCCGGAGCAGGGCCCCGGCGACAGGCTGGACTGACCCTCCTCCGGGTAGGCAGGGACTGTGAAACTCTCCGGCGTCGCCGAGCCTCCCGGTCTGGCTTCCGACGGGACCCGCTACGCTCGGGGGCAGGGAAGCAAGCTGGCGCTCGCCTTGTAGATAGACTCGGCCACTTTTCCGGTTTTTCCTCCCCATCCTCGCCCCTCCTGCTGATCCAGGAAAGTTCGGTCAGAGAGGCGCCCCTTGGCCGCGTCGTCGAGCAATCGGCAGCGTTTCCGCTTCACTTTGGGGACTTTCTCTTCCTTCCTTCCTTCCTTCCTTCCTTCCTTCCTTCCTTCCTTTCTTCCTTCCTTCCTTCCTTCCTTCCTTCCTTCCTTCCTTCCTTCTTTCTCTCTTTCCCCCACCCCCTCGCCTCGGGCTTCGGTTTTTAGAACGAAGAAGCGGGCGGAAAGGGGGAGCAGGGAGGGAAAAAGATCAGAAGGGATTTTCTTGCAAACTTGTTTTCAAAAACTCAAAACTGGAGAACTTTTTTGAAACCTCTCTTGAGCCTCTGTACATTTCTGGTTGTTGTATATATAAAGAGATATTTAAACAAAATTAACTTTATAGATTGTGAATAAAGGAGGACGGAACGATTGATCCCAAAGCGTTCGCTAGCACTTTGCGGAAGGGCAGAACCGGCAGAGCAGCAACCGGGCGCCGGCCGCCCCCGAGCCTGTGTTCGCTGCCGCGGAGAACCGAGCGGGGACGGGCCAGGAGCGAGGCCTTTCCGTGGGGAGGGCGAACGAGGGTTCCGGAGTACCCGATCCTTGGACACGTGTCTTCTCCAAAAGCGCGGCTGCTCCTGCCCCTTCTGAGAAAGAGAGTTAGCAGGACCACTTTCTGCAAGCCTATCTTCCCGGAAAAGCTGCTCGCTCTTTTTCGTGGGGCCCCTTCCTCACACCCCATTAATGGCGTTTTCCCAAAGGAAACGCACAAGCCCGTCGTGTTTTATCGGTGGAATCTGTGGCTCTTGTTTAAATACGTCTCCACGATTGCCTTTTTTCCCCTGTACATCAACGATGTGATCCGACTCTCAATCCCAGTTGCTTTTCCCTGTTCAAAGCGGATCGTGCCGTCCGGAGCTTTTTATTCCCCTAAAAAAATCCGACCCCAAACTCGTTCCCCTCGGCCAGTGTAAATTAGAAGCAAACGCTCTGGGGACTTATTCTTCCGTCTCAGTCTTCGAAGGCAGAAATCTTCCTTTTTCCTTTCCCGGACCTTGCTCGCCTCTGGCCGCTGCCGCCCGTGGAGGCTGCGCGCAGTTTTTGGGGTGTGCCATTCCCCCCGCTCCTGAAGGGGCGCGCTGGGAAGCGCCCGGGAACGGCCCGCCTTCTGCCCACCGCAGCCACCGGGCGAGCCTTAAACGTCTCCGCTTCCTCGGTGCAAAGACAGCTCCCTCCCGCCAGACGCGGGGACCGAAAGATGAATTCGCCCTTGTCCCCGCAGCCACCCGAAACCCGTGGCCGGCAGAAGGTGACTTGGGCTCCGCCGCAGCAGCGGAGTGGGCCGGGGACAAGGGATCTGCCCGCGGCTCTGGAGTTTCGGCTCCGGAGACCAGAGTCTTATTCGCACCACATCTTTTCCACGGTCCCTTAACCCACATGTTGGGGTTCGCAGTTCTGCACGATACATTGCGTTCACACCACTTGTTCAGCCGGGTCAGGTTTAAGAGCAGCAAGCTCGACTTGAAGAGATTTTCCTGGGCTGTCGCGCTGCGCGAACCCAGATTTTTTGGTTCATTTACGGTTCAGGGACTTGCGCGAACCCGGGAAATGGATGAAAGCGGAAACCCGATTTGGCGGGTCGTGGGAAGACAGCCACGGCAGAGACTATGTGGTGCCCGGGTTCAACCACAGGCGAAGTTGCAGTTTGCTGTTGCCCCGGAAGGGAGCTCTACGGACGCAGGCTGTAAGCGGATCGGGGACCCTCCGGGGGGTGCGGGTGGGGGGGAAGGTGGCGCAGAAGGGCCTTCCGTCCGGGCCCAGCTAAAAGCGGAGCCTTTCCAACCCGATTAGCTCCTTTCTCTTGTTTGCTTCCTCCGTTGAGCAATTCTGACAACCTCCAGCTGCCACCGCTGACGACTGCAAAGCGAGGAAGTTATAATTTTTGACAGAGAAATTACAGCTTTTAGTCGAAAGCTGGAAATGTAAAGGCGGGGGGCTGGTGGTGGCGGGTGGGGAAGAAGTGAGGCAGGGGGCGCTTGGAGCGCAATCGCGCCCGCGGGGATCGGGCGACTGGCGGGGCAGGACCACGCGCCTTGCCTGGGGCTGGACGGGCTCTTGGCAGAGAAGAAAGCAAGTCCTTTAGGACTTTTAGGCCGCCATCTTGACTTTTTTGACCTCACCCTGTGGACACCCGATTGACGAGCCTTAGACCACAAAGATAGCCCCTTCCCCTGGGCCCTTGGCCTCGGCTTGCAGTTTGCAGTGGTTCCGACCTCGGCACTGGTCTTCAGTTCCAAGCAGGCTGGCAGTGAAGCCGGGGAAGACCTCGCTGGCCAGGGCCCTGGTCTCAGGCCTCAATGGGCAGCTTTCCCTGCTTCTTAAACGTCGCCCCCCACCCCAGTCGCTTTCCTTCCCGAGGCTGGGTCTGCGAGGAGAGGACAGGGGCTTTCCACCCACACGAGCAGACAACATCCAGTGCGTCTAGAATTGGGAACCTTCGAGGTCATCCAGTCCGACCTCCTGTTTAACTCAGGAGTTGCTGGCTCCCAGAGAGCCTTTCTGGAAAGGAGCAGGAAGGCGAAACTGGCCACCTTTCGTCAATTTCACCCCAACCCTTGGCTTGGCCAAAATGTTGGACTGCTATCTAGGATTACTGCGTCAGCCCTGGAAAAGAAAATATTGGGTTTTTTTCTTCCTCTTCTTTAGGATTGTTCAGACTTCCTTGCTGTACTTGCTGGTATGAGCAAACACACACTCACACCAGACAAGCCTTCTTACAGTTTTCCCTTCTGCACTGCTAGACATCCCCAGCTGCCTGTGCCTCCAATATCTCCCTGCTTTTAGGCCATTTCTGCGGGGCAATTTAAAAAGAAAAGGAGACCCAAAACAACACACACACACACACAGTGTGTGTGTGTTTATGTCTATGCATGTGTGTATGTGTATGTGTAAGTGTGGAGATGATACAAGATAGAGAGAGAGAGAGATGATAGATAGATAGATAGATAGATAGATAGATAGATAGATAGATAGATAGATAGAGATATGGTTCATTACTGGGAGGAATGCTCTGCAAAGCAGCAACCAGAGTCCAGAAGCCCCGGCTGTGCCTGCCAGCACCCACTGGAGCTGGTTGGCACGAAGGCATTGCCTTCAGTGAAGGTAGACAGTTGCACAGTCCCTCTTGTTCCTGCGGAGGTTATTCACACTCCTTTTGATGCCGAGCAAGAAGAGACGGATGAAGGTGCCTTTGGAGGAGGCTTGGGGTGGGCTGAGGGGAGGTTCTGGGTTCATACCTTGCAGAGTCGGGAAACGGCCCGCACCTCACCTTGGGGGAAGCAGGTAACCCTGTCCGGTTCTCCGGTCCCTGCCTCCAAGAGCCTGGGTCCTGCCATGATAGAAAGAAGAAGGCTACATTTTTGCCCCCAGGAATGTCTCTCGCATCTTGGCAGGCGTCCTGTGATTATATTGATCATCGATGGCAAGTGCGTCAGTCTTAGCTAACGTCCTCCTGAGTCTACCTGAGTTGAAAAGCAGGAGGAAGCCTGACCCTTTTCAGAAAGTTGTTGGATCTTCAGAAGAAAAGGAGGTGGGGGGAGGGGGTTAACCAGTTCAAGGAAGGCACTCAGTCTGTCCCATCCTAGTTTCTCTGGTTGTCTAGAGCAGTGTTTCTCAACCATGGCAACTTTAAGATTGTGGACTTCAACTCCCAGAATTCCCCAGCCAGCCTGGGAGTTGAAGTCCACAATCTTAAAGTTGCCATGGTTGAGAAACACTGCTCTAGAGACTCAGATTAGTTGTGGAGGCTACAGCCTTAAACTCCTTGGTTCTTTGAACTTGTCCTCTCTTTGCCCATTGCTATCATATTCCAGGGCTCCCCCCCCATGGAGCTCACAAGCCAGAAATCCTGGTGAAAAATCTATATGATCCCACCTTTGTATCTTTGCACTGAGGGCTTACGAGATCCTGAGCCATTGGAAGTCATCCTGAAGGGATTTTAAGACAGCGAGAACAGATGGTTGAGCAGTGCTAAGGGAAGAACTGCTGAGCTCAAGGAATTAGTAACAGGATCCAGAGGCTTCCAGCTTTGTCTGCGGAACTGAGAACCTCATTCGGTCTTGCCTGGATCTGAGGTCATTACCAGCTGATGGCCTGTTAGTGGTTCAGGCATATTGGAAAGACTTTAATCCTTTTCTTATTGAAGTGTCACTTTCAACAGCCAAGGGTTGCTTTAAAAAAACAGCACGTTCACTTCGTTTCCTAGCAGATATTATCCAAGACCACCAGCGCAGAGCCTCTGTTAATACAACCCAGGAACGAAGGGAGAACCTTGGCCTCACAAAGCAGAAGTTCAACAGTCAGTGTACAGTGTTCAGCACCTTTTTGTACAGTGTGGCTGTTCAGACACCTGATGGGGAGGAAAACTGTGCTTGGAGAGTGACTTTTGTTCTGCCTGTTCGAAACAGTTTTCTCTCCAAGGCTCAGATTGCCAATAACCAGGAATGATGGGTGAGCTTCAGGCTCTCGCTGGATTTTCCATCATTATTTGTGAGGGGGCGTTTCAGTTCTCCCTGAATAACGGGATGCTTAGAAAACAAATTCTCTGCCTCCTTAAGAACTTCATATGGGTTTTAAGTGGGAATCCAAAAACATAAAAGTGATGAAATCCAGAATGCAGACATAAAATATTTTTTTTCCTATTTCAGTTCAGTAGGGGAATAATGAGAGCGAGTCTGGTGTCGTGGTAAAGGCATCAGGCTACAAACTGGGAGGCTGTGAGTTCTAATCCTGCCTTAGGCACAAAGCCAGCCACTGACTTGAAGGCACACACACACACACACACACACACACTAAGGGCCATGATATCACTATGGCCCTAGCTTCACTATTTCTTTGCTGAAAATTTATTTCTTGGTCCAAACATCACCACAGCTTCTTCTTTGCCTTTTGGCACATATGCAAATTCTTTTAGGGAAGCTCAAGGGTGTCTGCAGGGTGTGTGTGTGTGTGTGTGTGTTTGTGTCAAAATGTCAAGAGAGTGGCTGCAACCACACAGTCAAAGCTCCACAAGGCACATAAAATAAGGGCAAGGCTTCAACTGCATTGTCATGACCATCCCTTTGACTTTCTTGACCCCCATCCTGGACAGCCTTGCATGCAGAGTAGATAGGAAGCAAATGCATCCACGGCCTTGTTAACACTAACTTACAGTATAATGTGGCTTGTTTTTTGCTTGTTCAGTGAACCATTGTTAAAAAGTTACACGTGCCTCATTAGAGGCTCTTTTGAATACCACCACTGTAGTTTCATGGGGGATTTAATAGCATTTCTGTGAAAGTGACATCCCCAGAGAATCCTTGGAGCCATGGGACAGGTGCAAGGCATCCTCAGGAAGACTCAAAAAAGCCCAGATGGTCTACCCCTTTTTTAAATTCATCACCTCCATCCTTTTGACTTGTTGGACACACACACATCCTGGAAACCCCTGAATGGATGTTTTTAGAGAAAAGCTAATTTTTAAAGAAACAGCTAAATGCTCAGTACATTTTGTCTGCATCTCCGAGAACTGAACCGGCATGTAGGCTAATGGACAAATTTGTCACGTTTGGATTTTACTCATTTCACACCTTTGTCCTGTTTCCATGTCAGTTTGTGAATTAAAAGGGAAGGGAAGAAAGAAAACTACCCCGTCTTTAACCATTTTCATGCACGTTCTTTCTATATACACTTTTGTACCTATTCTTCTCCACAAACTCTTCAGTTTGCAGGAAGTTCCTAAAACGAAGCATTCTGTACATTATTTTTAGTAATGTATATATTTTATGCTTATGTTTCCCTAAGGTACACATTAACAAGCCTTCTTTTGATGTTGTTCTGAAAAACCACATCACAGAGAAGTGTGAATTTTGAAGGATAATTTTACTTTGTTATCTGTATAATTGTACGGTATGTTGTGTGTGTGAGTGCATGTGTATACGTTTGAGATGTATGACTTGAATGCAATTTTCCCCAATCTCTGTACGTGGTTCCTAGATGAATAGATTTCATACTAGTCTTTAAAGCAATTATGTTATTACAAAACTGAGGCTTTCTAGTAGCTGCAGTAAGAACCAAGTCCTTCTTAATTTTTTTAATCAAATTATGCAGACTCTGTTAGACAGATATGCATATAATGGCATAAGAGCTGTTGAATGTAAAAGCATTTACTACAGCCTTCTCTGGTTAGATATTTCCCCTTTTCCATTTATTTTTCTATTTCTCATGTATATTGACTAGACCATGGGAAACATTTTAATGTTTTCAACATTCGGAAGCACGCGGGCTCTGATATTTCAGCGAAGCAGAGCGTTTGATTTTCCCCAGAAAGAGTACTACTTGTTGCAAATGGAGTTGATTCTTCTGGTTGCACCATGCTTTAAATGTGCAGAAGGTGTGCATATGTGAAAGACATTGTCTGTTCCCAACAGAGACAGAAAACTATGAAACATAATCGAGACATTTTCTGTGAGGTCCTTCACAATTTTTAGTGTTCTCATGCTGTCCCATAACCAAACCCATTTGGGGAGTTGACACCAGATGTTAAAACAATTGCTCTGCAGCCATAATCGTACTTAGAGCAGATCAATTTCAGTAAATGAGACTTAAGTTTAAGTCCCATAGATTTTAGTGTACCTGTTTCAAGTATGACTAAATCAATTGCAAACAATCTAAAACATAAAATAAAACATTGGCATTCTACAATAACACAAATTGGTTCTCTATTAAGATTAAATTCCAGAGATTACAAATCCCAGGTAATCTTTCTTAACGAACGTTCACATTATTTCATTGTACTGATGATCTTAGAGAAAGTTTGGAGTGGGTGGCTGGCTTAGTGTTGCCCGTGTCACAAACACTAGGTCTGTGCATGTTTTGAAAGTAATTCAGAGAAAACACTTTGGGTCTGTGGCAAGCATCGTATCTCTCCACTGATTCTTTCCAAATTTCCATGCCAGCCTGAAAGAACATTGCAGCTGCTTTAAAAGACACATTATGAGTTGACTGTTTAAAGCAGCAGCATATTTAATTAAGATGCAGTGACTACATTTTTAGTAACCTGTCCTCATCTCATGTTGAAGTCAAGGATAGGATGACCTTCTCCAGGCTGAAAAAAAGAGATGCCATCTAGTGGCCAACTGGATTTCTGCAGCTCAAGTGTGGTAGACTTTGTCAAGGAAGCATTTCAAACATAAACCAATGTGTATCAGACATACTTTGACATATAGTGAAGTGTTTCCATTTATGTACAGTAGACTATCTCATTCTGAAAAACTTAAATGTAACAAAAATATTTCAGCTAATGCTTTTCCTCTCATGGCTAGCTTACTTGGTTTTCCTGCACATTGCAGAGGATTGGACTAAAAGATCCTTGTGATCCCTTACAACTCCACAGGTCCACCATCCTAGGATATTTTTAATAGTATATATCTTTATGAAATGCCTGGATGCAAGATTTGTTTCATCACTCGATTTTGTCCCAAAGGAACCTACAACTGTAACAATAAACATGATAGTCTCTTACTTCATCCACATTCATTGCAAAAGAGAAATAACTAATATAAAAACAAAGCAATTCACAAACCATGTTAGTGTGAGTGGAGCACCTCTTTTCGAAGCATTAAGAAGCTCCTTTCTTTGGAATGCTTGTGCAGCTGTTCCCAAGGCTGTCCCCTGCTGTCTACCCATGTCCCACTGATGGTCCTAGTGGAAGTGTGGTCTCTGCACATTTTTTAAGGATAGGTGCAAAGAACTCTCAGACGTTTTGCAAAGCCCTATTGCTTACAATTAATCAGGTTGGGTCCATCTGTATTTATGCAGCTGGGCCTTGATACCTAAAATAAGCCCTTGCAATAACAAATATTCAACCTTTTAGGGGTTATACATTCCTTCTAAAGGAAAACATTCTACATTTTCTCCTTGTTCAAACTAGAGTTTGTGCTCTTTCTGAACATTTCTAAGTACGTGCTAATTGACTGTTAATAGTTCTTATGGGAGTGCAACTCTTTCTAATAAACATGGGCAATGCTGTTAACAAGTTGGATTTACAATAGCATGTAACATTCATAGCTGTCATTCGGGCCACCCGATTGCATGGAATTTAATTCATAAATCCAGAACATATCAATTCAAACAAAACACTGTAATTCAATCACTTCTAACACATAGTTAAGGTCTTCATGGGGACAGAGTATCTGCTGAATTAAGTATGTGATAAACAGATTCCCCATCTATTTTTGAGCAGCTGGAAACCTAGTCACCTGGTGCTTCCAGGTTCATTAACACCAGATTTAACCAATGTTAATACGTGTTTTTCTGCAATCCTTTGCTAGTTCAATGTCACACAGGAAAAAATACAGTAGTTCTGGAAAGCAATTGGTAGAATTTAACAAAACAAAACAAAAAATATTATGAGCTGTGTAACAATTGCAGACCAATGGAAGAGAGACCAATTGAATTGGAAAATTGATATTTGGATCAAGGTTCACTACTTCTGGCCTCATCACCTCTCCCTGAGGGTATCCAAGAGGTCTAGTTTTTCTCCTTGGAATTCTGATCTTCCAGAAACACCCAAGAAGGGTAGCATTCAGGAAACTGGTGGGCTCCTTTCACACATCTTCATTCTCACCCATGATTGGAGCATTGCAAAGCAAATTTAGCAAGCGCAAGCGGGTCTGTGACTCTTTTTCCAAGTTGCTTTGTTACAGAAAAAAAAGAGAAGCACAGCTGCTAAGCAACCAGATGTTCTCTCCCTTGAACAGTCCTAGAATAGACTAAACCACTTAGGAACGAATCTTGGGAGCGCTGGGTACGATAAAGCTTTGCAGAAAAAGAGATAATGTGCTAAGGAAACCAAATTGTCAGACCAGTCTTTTCACCACTGGTATCAGTGACTTCCTTTTTTCAAAAAGGCTCAAATTATGGGATGCTTTATTGTGTCTCCAGTATCAGATCGAATGTATTTCCTCCAGGACCCTACTGATTAATGCCCTGAATTCATAGCCAATGAATTCTTGGCCAATGTGTAATAAAAGGGACCTGAATTGAATAGGGGTGTTTGGAAAATGCTAAGAGAAAAATGCCTAAACCAAGAACTCATGCTCAGTTAAAAAAAATACAGCCCCGTTGATCTTAAATATTCTTGCCATTCCTTATAATATTACCTTATAGAAATCTTTGCCATCGAATGTGTGTTTGTGTCTGTGTGTATATAAAATTTGAACATACATAACATTTGAAAAATAGATCTTATTTCTTACTGTTCTTGCATTATTTTTCTTCACATTTTCAGCATTCTCAACTTCTATGATTATCAAATCTTGAAACAAACTTTTACAGCTTCACTGCTGCAGCATATTACCATATTAACATATCATTGATCAAGATCAGTCTATCTCAGACTGCTACAGTTCAAAAGGATTGGATGATTGCCATTACCAAGAATTCCTAGCTAGTTTTGGATCAGGCCATGACATCCCCAGCACGTGTATGTGTCAAAGAAGTCAAGACAGCAGATATGATTGCATAGTTGAAGCCCTGCCCCCTTTTTATGCTCTCACCTTGGCTTTTTGGACCTTCCTCTCATGCCCTTGAATCAAGCTATTTCTGCTTTCACCACCTTTTGGCTCAATTCGGTGGAAACTGTTGGAACTGTAATTTGTAGCACATCCGGGGGAGGGAGGGGAATCAGTGTGAGGCGGGTTGGATTAAGTTTTTTTGATTTTTCCAAAAAAGTTTTTGTGGCTGATTTTATTGCCGTTGCTCCTGGTTTTAGTCACAGGCCATTAGTTTGCATGAAGAGTTCATGCTGAAGGCAGGAGGCACAGTAGACAATTTCAATACAGTCACCATAAATATATCAAATTACATCAGCCATTTGCAGGTCATTTCAAGCGTATTACACTGAAAGGGGAAGACCACCCACAGGTCAGTTTAGAAGATTCAGCATTAGTAATATAACCCGCCATGATAAAGACAAAGTCTGCCATCCCAGAATTCATCCTAAGAGAAAAGACGAGATTTGCTGTACATCACGGACCAAAAAGGCTGAGGATGAAGCATGATAAGCACAAGGCGATAGAGACATCTGTCCAGAAGGGACCCTTTTTTTCCACCAGGAAGATACCTGAATTTTCATGGCACCCTTTCTGCAGCAGGCAAACAGGAAGTGCCCCCGTCCTGGCCCAGAGAAGGAGGGGAGGTGTGCCCTGGTGGCAGGTGCAGAGTCTGCCAATGGCAGCTCATGCCATGTGCCTCCTCATCTGCTGCCTTTCAAGCCCACGCTTTGTCATAACACGTGACCTCATGCAACATCTCATGAACTTGCCAAGCAGCACTCTGGGACTTAAACAGAGTTGACTTCAACAGAACCTGCTGGCAGCTAGAGAGGGGCTAGATTTTCTCCATTAATGGTCAGAGATCCCCTTCAACCACTCTTGCTCTGTTCAAGCTCTATGCCCTTGCTATGCCTTTCCCATCAACCAATGTCAAAGCCTTCCTCCTCCCCCTCCTCCTCCTTTGTTAAACAGATAGTGGTAGCAATATTAGAATGGTATTTTTATTGATTTTATTTTTATTATCTCAATGCATGTTGTGGACCCCCTCTCCCCTTCGAGCCTTGATTTTTTATATAATTTGATTGTGTGCCAACAAGTTGTTTTTGACACCTAACGGCCACATGACAATCTTTGAGTCTTGAGATAGAAGTAATATACATATGTAATAAATAAATAAATAAATATGCAACCTCTAAAATACAATTATCAAATTCCTCTTGCAATACCATACAAAGGTCAAGAAACTGCTTGATGTACATTAGCAATTAGCAGTATAAAGTAGTATGTCTTAATTTTAAAAATAAAATAAAACATCAAAAAACAAAGAAGGAAAACTGCCTGAAAATTTGCATCATGGAGAAAAAAGCTTGAGAAAATTCAGGGTGATTACTTGAAAGTTCTCTTTCTTGCCCCTCTATTAAAAGCTGAACGAAAACACACCACCAAGCCATTGCTGCAAATTAGAAATAAATATAGATGAACCTTTCTAGTGTTGTATAAGATTCCTTAAGCTCCCTTCCATGCATGACGGGTCCACAATTCTTGAAGCCTTGATAAATGACAATACTGAACAAATACCGGCAGATAGCTAAGGAGAACATATGACAAGCAGTAGTTACTCTAGAGGTCTTTTGATAAGCCTATACATTATTGACCAAAAGAGGGCACTAAGAGGACCAGCCCAAACCATGTGAGTGAGTGCTCCAACTCCTGAATTGCATCTCCAATAGAAAAGCAAGGTAAAGTTACCCTTCAGTCAATCTACAGGTGAAACTTGAAAAATTAGAATATCGTGCAAATGTTCATTTATGTCAGTATGGCAACTCAAAAGGTGAAACCAATATATGAGATAGACGCATTACATGCAAAGCGAGATATGTCAAGCCTTACTTTGGTATAATTGTGATGATTATGGCGTACAGCTTATGAAAACCCCAAATTCACAATCTCAGAAAATTAGAATAGTGTGAAAAGGTTCAATATTCTAGGCTCAAAGTGTCCCACTCTAATCAGCTAATGAATCCATCACACCTGCAAAGGGTTCCTGAGCCTTTCAATGGTCTCTCAGGCTGGTTCAGTAGGAATCACAAGCATGGGAAAGACTGCTGACCTGACAGTTGTGCAGAGAACCATCATTGACACCCTCCATAAGGAGGGAAAGCCCCAAAAGGTCATTGCAAAAGAAGTTGGATGTTCCCAAAGTGCTGTATCAAAGCACATCAATAGAAGGTTATGTGGAAGGGAAAAGTGTGGTAGAAAGAGGTGCACAAGCAGCAGGGATGACCGCAGCCTGGAGAGGATTGTCAGGAAAAGGCCATACCAAAGTGTTGGGGACTTTCACAAGGAGTGGACTGAGGCTGGAGTTAGTGCATCAAGAGCCACCACACACAGACGGATCCTGGACATGGGCTTCAAATGTCGTATTCCTTGTCAAGCTGCTCCTGAACAACAAACAACGTCAGAAGCGTCTTACCTGGGCTACAGAAAAAAAGAGCTGGTCTGTTGCCCAGTGGTCCAAGTCCTCTTTTCTGATGAGAGCAACTTTTGCATCTCATTTGGGAACCAAGGACCCAGAGTCTGGAGGAAGAATGGAGAGGCACACAATGCACAATGCTTGAAGTCCAGTGTGAAGTTTCCACAGTCTGTGTTGATTTGGGGAGCCATGTCATCTGCTGGTGTGGGTCCACTGTGCTTCATTAAGTCCAGGGTCAACGCAGCCGTCTACCAGGAGATTTTGGAGCACTTCATGCTTCCTTCCGCAGATGAGCTTTATGGGGATGCTGACTTCATTTTCCAGCAGGACTTGGCACCTGCCCACACTGCCAAAAGTACCAAAACCTGGTTCAATGACCATGGGATTACTGTGCTTGATTGGCCAGCAAACTCGCCTGACCTGAACCCCATAGAGAATCTATGGGGCATTGCCAAGAGAAAGATGAGGGACATGAGACCGAACAATGCAGCGGAGCTGAAGGCTGCTATTGAAGCATCCTGGTCTTCCATAACACCTCAGCAGTGCCACAGGCTGATAGCATCCATGCCACGCCGCATTGTGGCAGTCATTGCTGCCAAAGGGGCCCAAACCAAGTACTGAGTACATATGCATGCTTATACTTTGCAGAGGTCCGATATTGTTCTATTTCCAATCCTTGTGTTATTGATGTCAGGTAATATTCTAATTTTCTGAGATTGTGAATTTGGGGTTTTCATAAGCTGTACGCCATAATCATCACAGTTATACCAAAGTAAGGCTTGACATATCTCGCTTTGCATGTAATGCGTCTATCTCATATATTGGTTTCACCTTTTGAGTTGTCATACTGACATAAATGAACATCTGCACGATATTCTAATTTTTCGAGTTTCACCTGTATTGCTCATAACTTCAGGGATATATCAATGTTTTCTTGGCAACAATATGGGAATTGTTTGCCATTGCCTATTTCTAAAGTGGTCTTTCAATGTCCCAGTTTGGCCTGAGGCCCCAAGGTTTCCTCATGCTTTCTGATGCAAGAAGTGACCCAGCTTATCTTTCATGTTCAGCCAAGGCTGGCTAAGAGCTGTCACCTAAGCTAGGTAAGGTGATCATAACTGCCTTACGACTGAACATTTTCAGAAGTGTCCTTAAAACATTTCTGTGCTGTATTATCACCACTTTAAGATCAAAGGAGAGTAGTTTCAGAGTTTCATAAACTAATTCACTAATTTCACAAGCTGTCCCTGGTTTGCAAAACATAATAGTCATTCTTGTATAAAGTTTACACAGATAATTACTATTAATTTTATCTACAGTACTTCCTTCAAATTCTTATAAAGTATTACTGGCTTAGAAAAAAACTATTAATTTTTCCAAGCCCTTTAACAAATATGGCACCTGGACTAAAAATAATCCTACTAATCCAGACCAAACAAACCAAAAACCACCTCATCCTCATCCCCTATTTTTTACAGAATATGGTGAAAACACATTTCTGCATTATCTTCCTTCAGCTCTGCTTGTATCTAGACATGGGAGGAGGCAAAATTACCTCCAGATTTAGCTCAGACTCATCTTTCCCTAAATCCATGTTGATTGCTCTCCAGCAACAATTGTCCTTTAGGTTTTCTGTCTACCATATTCAACCCAAAGCAAGATGACTTTGAATGTAAGTCTATCTCCCACCTCCAAACCAGTAGATTATCCTATACCTGTGTTACCATATTGTTGGTGAATGAAGTTGATTTATCTAGTTTAAAGATAAGTTACATGGGGACAAAACCTGTCTTCTTTTCAAGTAAATACAGTATTTATCTTTAACAGTAAATAATAAATACAGTATTTATCTTTCCAGCCTATTTACTTGGAGCTTTATCAATCTAATTGGATTTACTTACACGGATTCCTTTTATTTATCATTTACACAAATCACTTCCCAGTCCTTTGGAATCTGAAGTCTGCCAGAGAAGCTGTTCTTTGGGATATGGCACATATTTTTGTAGAATAACAGTAATTTCACACTGAAGTTCAGATGGATCCAGTGAACCGTTTGTTTCCGGTTTCTCAATAAAGTCTAGGGGTTCATTGCATGTGTTGTAATTTAGTTTTTTCAGACTCTCTTCCTAAAAAATCCAAATTCAGGTATGACTATCTGCATTATTTCTTTTCCAGTTAAGACAGAAACAAAGAATTAATTCAGATTTCCTCTCTTAATATTCCTTTGACTCCTACAACACTGGATGTCCAGTTCTTCCCCTCCAGTTTTCAGCTTTGGTATATTTAATCTGTTCAAAAAGCTCTTAATTTTATTAGCAAAATACTCCTGTAGATCCTTTTTTACTTCTCTTATTCTTTTATGCATCCTTGCATTCTGTTGCCCTTAGGTTTCTTTTCTTTCATTTTTTCATTGAACAGCACTACCATTTCTAATGCATATTTTGTCTCTAATAGCTTCCTTGGCAACACTTGTTAACCATGATGATGAATTCTTGGATTTTTGTGGTAGCTTTCCTGACTTCTGGCATATATTCCCGGAATCACTTATCATGCAGTTTAGTAACCTTAAAGCAGTCTGAAAAAATGTGCCTTTCTTGATTTTCCTTGCAACTTCCTTTTATCAATCCATTTTAGAGGAGCTTCTTATTCTGACATTAGATGTGACTGCTGGAAATGTTTCACTTGCATATAAATTAGATAGCGTGGTGACCAGCAGTTCCAACTGGTTCATCAACACCCATATTTTGTATATTGTCCAGATGATTGTTTGGGATAAGCCTGGAGTCTCTTCCCTTTTAGCTGGTTCCATAATCAGTGTTTTAGGGCTTATAGTCTGCACTTCCCCACCCCCCCAGCTTTTTTTCCCCTGATGGTCAGAACATGTCTGTCCAGTTGATAGGAGATCCTGAAGTCACTCCTGACACTAACCTTTTCTTTTTGAGTGCCTGATATTTTTCCATGTCAAGATCATTGACTTTGGTCAAGAGGATAACAGCAAGTCCCTGGAATTGATATCCATACTAACCCTGTGGGGGATTGAGGTTTCTAATTTTATGTTGTATAATCACTGCCATATTCTATGAAGTTACAAAATTGGTATCCAACAATGAGGTCATGATTTGAACCCCCTAACAACTAACATGTGGCTCCCGAGTTTGTAACTACTTCCTCCCCATTAACATTGGAATTGCCTGCCTGCCACTTTATCTTGTTACCCAAAACTTTTGTAACAAGCAAGTCCCATCCAGCCTGTCTTTCCATCATAAGCACAGCTATGATGGTTTGATGACTGACTCAGCCATTATCATATGCCTTGCTACCTGAGACATATCTTCAGTGGGAGAGCTGATTTATTCATCCTCCTAACTTCATTTATCTTAGCCTCAAGGGAATAATCTTACTCTCAAAAACCCAGAGGGTCATTACACTGTACCACCTTTGTATTTAGTTATTAGATGAATAGCCTGCCTTTCCTGCAGGAGTTCAAAGCAGCTCCAGGAGTAATCTCTCCTCCAATTTTATTCTTGCAACATTTCTATTAAGTAAGTTGGAGTGAAATACAGTGACTGATCTTCCATGGCTGAGGATGGAATCTGATCCTTTCTGATCCAGCATTCTAATATCTAGCCTAGTTACCCTGATCTGCTACTTTTCAAATTCCAAGCTGTTTAACACCAGATTGGTTTACCCAAAAAATTATCTTACTCTTAGAAAGCATCTGTGAAGGGTTGATTGTGTTAGTCTCATTTCAAGGAGCAATGAAGTTTCTACTTCTGAAATAATCTCACTCTTTGTGTTTAGACTTTCCCTTTCAGTTTTAGCTGTAATCCTCAAGTTTAGAAGACCGTATTCTCTTTTAATACTAAGCTTTATTTGGTGGCACTTCAATTTCTCTGTTTTATCATTAACTGAATTTTCAATTTTTCCTTTGCATTTTCCAATATTTTAAAAATGCTTTTTGCATTTCTTCAGAACTTGCAAATATTTCTGATTGCTGGTCCTCAGCTCTCTCTTACAAGTAAGTTATAGTAGTATTTGCCTTTGTAGCAACAAACATTTCACTATTTCCTATATCAAGTAATCATTAGCCATACTTCCAGTGCTTTTTTTTCCGTTTTAAGATTCCAGTATGATTAATATGATCTATCATTCTACACAACTCAGAAATTTGAAAATACGTATACTTCTTACATTGCCCATTTTTTCCCTTTCTTCATTAAAACTATTAGGAAATGTTGTCTATTAGAATCCTTAGTTTTATGAGCTGTAATCCTGCAGTTAGCTAAATGAAGGCAAAATGAATGTGGCCAGCCCATTTCCTAACTGGTATGAGGTGTCCCGTCCCCCCCTCCCCCCAGCCCCTTTCCTTGCCCAGCTTTCAACTCAGGCAAGATATTGAAGTTTCATATTTCCTAGGCCAGAAATTGACAACTTATAATTTCAGGGGCACATGTCAACTATCTCCAAAGACCTGGAAAAGATCCTAGAATCTCAAAAAGAAGTTGTGGCCAAATTTTGCTATGTAATGGGAAAATGTATCATAAAATACGTGGGAGAAAATATATTGATTGCACTGAATTCGTCCATTCTAGTTATGGATCTTTGGATAAACCCATACTATCCAAAGATCCAATGGCATCCTGCTCTTAGTTGGACACCTGATTCTGGGGACGTGGTTCTTCATGAACCTAGGTACCAGTGACTTTCTAAAACATTTTAAACCTTCAGGAAGAATAGGGAGAGGCTAAGACTCCAAAGATTTTCTTATGTTGTGAGCTGTGATGCCATTTTCATCTGCAGGGCCCAGCTTTGTTTTTTTACATTTTTCGTCCTGCCTTTATTATTTTTGCCTTTTTCTGACGGGGACACCCATTTTTGTTAAGAAAGGCTTTTGAATCCTACACGAAGCAGTGACAGTATAATATCCAAAGATAATGGGGCCAAAATCCCTCCCCCATAATACTTTGAGTTTTTTTAAAGGGTCAGATTGACCCATTAAAGCCTGCAAAATCTTAAGTCTATTTTGCTTGTTTTTAAATTCCCTCCTTACCTCCAAGAAGTAAATCAAACCATTCACACACAACCTTGCAGAGTTCTTGAAATTCATGGGTTATCCACCTCTTTTGTAGATGCATGGCAACAGATCAGCTGTAGGTATAACTAAGGTGAGACTCTCTTCTAAAGTTGTCTAGCAAAGTATTTGCAAAAGACCACCCCAACAAATAATCATTCAATATCACAATACTTTAAAGTCTTCAATAAATAGCAATATAGTTTGGCTCAGTTCTTAGAATGCTAAACTTTGAGGTATCTTCCTGAAACAAGAGTCTGGAACAAAGTTGATCTCATCCACAAGCAGGAGTGAAACAGAAATGATGGTGATTTTTACTGCTAACTTTGTGGGTCAGAGTATGTTACCAAAAACCCATCAAACTCTGTGAGTACCTTCTCATACAAAGACAACAGGCTGACAACTACTAAGGACCGAATTGACAGAAGGAATTGATTAACATGAAATTCTGTTCAGATTGATATGAAGAATATTCAAACTGAATTGATACATATTTGTCTCAGACATACTGTATGTCAGCAAAGGACTTAGTATATATCCTCAAAGCACATTCAGAATAGTCCTGTCAAAGCACGATGAAAACTGGAGCGTTCTTCAGGAGTGGAAGAGCCATGACCTCATTCTACATTGCTTAAGTACACAATCAAGGTGCAGACTCAAGAGGAAGCAAGTATGCATACAGACATATGTGCAAATACTTTTTTTAAAACTGCAGGTGTGTTAAATACATGAAGATCAGGAGAATGGCGTTTGAAGCTCATTGGCAGGGTATTTCCGGAGCCATCCATACTGAACAATGCTTGGATGGGGTTATTGTAGGGTGTAATAGAAACATGGGTCACTCCACAATCAGTTTGGGGAAGCCAATGTCTGCATTTGCAACACGTATTACTTATTCCATTATCATAGTTCACTGTAAAATTGTCCCCTTTGGTCCCATACATTAAAAAGATCAAATGTTTCTTGGCTATCCATTTCAGTTGTCACAGTGAGACAAAACCCTGCGGTGAAATTTCTGCTCTGCTCTTAGACTTCAGCGATCAGTGGCAGGCATCTCTTGAATTCTGGATATTGCGCAGAGAGTTCTCCAACTCTGCTTTACTGCATATTGTAACTGCAAGAATCTGCACAGCTATGACCCTACAAGTATTCATGTGTTCAAGACAGACAGGAATAGGTCATATTGTCCTTATAACCACAATAATACCTACCGTAACTTTCTGATATACTTCATGGAAGACATTTAACATTGTCAGATTGCTTGTGTGTAGAAACCAGGTTTTGGTCAGAATTGTAGCTTTTTCTAGGATACACCTCTTGACCTTCTAAGATAGAGCCAAGTTGCACTAGACTAGATTTTGAGCATATTTAAATTTATAAAATTTATTCATAGCACTATAAATATAATAAGTTTCTGGAATATATACAACTACCAAGTCTCCTGTTTAACAGGCCAGGATGAGCTCCATATTTTCTAAAAAACATTCATGTTTGTTATTCAATATATTAGATTATATAAATATATAAATTTATATTAATTATATTATTTCAATAAAGCCTTGATTATAGAACCATACCGCGGTTTGCTAGAGTTAAAAAAAAAGGGGGTGACAGTTGCTCACTTGAAGCCTCTCCATTTTTGTACACATAGGTAGGTGTTTTTCAAACTTGGCAACTCTAAGATGGGTGGACTTCAACTCCCAGAATTCCCCAGCTGCCATGCTAGGGAATTCTGGGAGTTGAAGTCCACCCATCTTAGAGTTGCCAAGTTTGAAAAACACTGATATAGGCTGATGGAGCACTAAAAACCACCATGGAGTTTTCTTGGTCCTGCTCCTGATGACATTAGTTCAGTGCATAGTTGAACTGGTTTGCAAATTTTTCGTGTTTTCTTTGGTCGATTCGATTCATTGCTTTCACCACTCGCTTCACTGAGGTTCTGTAAAGCAAAACAAAGTAGGAAAAAGAAAGCCACACTGTTATTTCATACAAATGTTGGCCATAGCTATAAATTGGTTAGCAAAAATAATGAAGTGGGATGTGATTAATTGCTAATCAATCCTTAAACATGGTGCTGATGATGAAGCAGAACAAATGCATTATGTTAGCTCAATTAGTTGCAACAATATAGTTTTAATTTCGTAATGTACTCATTAACAGAAAATAAACAAGTGGAAGTCTTTCAGCAGACAGTCTCCACACTTTTGTAGCTATATTCATTTTAGACAATTATTCAACTGCATAGAAATGTAAATATTATTTACATATTACATTTACAGAATAGAAGGACCATGAACTGGTAGAGAGTAATCGTTATAATGTTCTTTTCATTCATGCATATTCTGAGCTTTGTGAACAAAAACTATTTTTAAAAGAGTATCAACAAAACACATTTGAAACTACTGAACTTCATTTAGAATAGATTAACAGAAACCCTAAAGTATGAAAAGAAACTTATTAAGAGTTGGCTCTTTCAGCACATCCATTCTAATTTTTATTACTTCCTACAGCATCTAAGATGATCTCCAGAAACAACTTTCAGGAAAATTTATTAAATACATAAAGTAGCAAGACATACTCAAATCAAAAAATAGATTCTCTCTTTCACCCCATCTCCACATTACCCAAAGAAAGAATCCATAACCATTCAGACATTTTCTTCCTTCATTAAGAGTGTTGCAACAGGAAAAGAAATAGAAGAATTAAAAAAAAAATTATCCTGCCCCCAGATCTTAAATGAATAATTGGAAAAACATTAATGGGTATTTTCTTTCCAAAATGAGTAGAATACATATTAGGGACTTATCAGTTATTATAACAGGTTAAAATGGCCATCTCTAAGAGTAGATACACTGAAACATTTCTAAGCTGTTGTTTGTTTTAAATCAGAGTAATTTGAAAACAAATCAGGATTCAGTAAAAGTTGTGTCGAGTAGCTCTGGATTTCCCACACTTTATTACTGGAGGCTGTCTTTTTCCCCCTACTACCTTTGTTGTAGTCATAAACACAAGCTTGTGCATATCCACAATAGTGATGTGCCCATAATGTGGCTTAGGCCACCTGATCTAGTTAGAACAGAGTTTCTCAGCCTCAGCTACTTTAAGAGGTGTGGACTTCAACTCCCAGAATTCCCCAGCCAGCATGGGGAAAGAAAGAGAGCAAGAACCAGTTTTGTGGTTGTCTAAACAAGGACCGCTATCAGCCACAGACCACACTTGGGGAAACCCTGGTCCTTCCCAAGTTATTGCTGCTAACTTGTAGGGGATATAAAGTTCTTTTCTGCTTGCTGAAGTAGAAATTGGTGGCCGCACAGGATGATTAGTTACTCAAATTATCTAGTGCTACAAGAGAAAAAAAGACAACAGTGTGTGCAAGATCACCAAAAGGTCTATGTAGCTAAGTGGCTGAGACATCTTCTCTCAAGGACTGAAAGAATGATGATTTTGATGTAAAGAGAGTGGTGGGGAGAAGTTCATGGACACTCTCCCCGCCCAAGCTTGAAGCATTAGACAGTTAAAGGCAGGTTCTTTATAAAACTGGAGATCCTCAACCATCAAGGCAGAGAAGGCAGAGGGTTGTTAAAGACCTTTGGGTGTTCATCTTTCTTGGGACAGGATACTGTGTTAGCTGTGCCAGCCTATAAGGTAAATAGAGTACTGGCAGTTCATAGAAAAACCATTCTATTTACCTTATAGGTTCATAGAGCTAACACAGTATCCTGTCTCAGACAAGGTGAAAACCCAAAGGTCTCTAATAACAATTCTAGCAGATTCACACTCTCTCCAGTACACCCTTAGGCAGCAGTATGGATCAAGATAGCAGGTGGTCACCATACTGACCTTTCCATATACACACTGCTATACAGGTAGTCCTTGATTTACGACCATTCATCTAGCGACCATTCAAAGTTATGACAGCACTGAAAAAGTGACTTATGACCAGTCTTCACACTTACGACTATCACAGCATCCTGTGGTCATGTGATTGCCATTGATGACCTTCCCAGCCGACTTCTGACAAGCAAAGTCAATGGGGAAGTCGGAAGGGAAGGTCGTAAGTCAGACACCTGATGTCCCACTTAATGACTGTGGCAAAAAATGTTGTAAAATTGGGTGTGGTCATGTGATGCCTCACTTAATGACCACACTGCTTAACAATGAATTTTACGGTCCCTATTGTGGTCGTAAGTCAAGGACTACCTGTATGTATATATTGTAGCAAACAATGATCCTAGTTCGAGAATCAGCTCTTTAGATTAGAGACCTCAGATGCCTCAACCCTTGTGGGATCAAGGTATCAACTATATATTTTGTTACTGAGATATTTATCAGGTGCCTGTTGGCCAAGGATTTTTCTTAAATGCCATTTCTAACATGGAGAATTTAAAAAACATGCAGGCAACCTTATTAGCAGATGATAACGCTTCTCAAGCACAACTGTATGAAAGATCTGCAACTACATGGTTGTAGTTTTAGAGCTGGAATGCAACTTAATTGGCAGGAGAAAAGTGAGTCTTTAGCACGGCACAATGGCCTTGACACTTTCATGTCATGTACGTTTTACATTAGCACCACTGGCTTGTGAGATACTGTAAATGAAATGAGATCCCACTATGATGATCTGTGTGCAATTCCACTTAACTTTATTGGCAGACCAGAGCCTGGGTTTATCACCTGTACATTTCAAGTAATTTGGGACTGTTATATAAAGCCAAGGTTATCATCTTGTTTAGTGCTGCAAACTATGAAGCCTATTAAAATATGACAGATTGGATTCTCATGCCTGGTGCTAACACACATTCAGAATCATTAGTCCCAAGCACAGTTAACTAAGAACAACTTCTTAAATTTATTTTCTAAATCTGATGTGAAATTCTACTTATTAGAACTTTATGGCTTATTGACTGTTCAGAATAAGACCAGATAATGCCAGATTGTCATGGACAATGTGCTGTTCAGCGAGGAAGAGAAGAAAACCAAGGTAAGTTTAATTATTTATAACAACCGTTACTTTGAGACAAGAAGAGTAACATGATTTTTAAACAACGAACATTCCTCAGAGGAATTCCTCTAGGCCTCTGGGATTGTAAGCTGTTCCTAATATTTTTGTTAGGAACAGAAGGTGTTTTGCTTTCTGATTTAACAACATCTGTTTTGCTTCATTTGCTTTGATCCTACAAGATGCTGCTTAGCTTCAAAGTTCTGGCAGCTGGCAAATACAGGGTTGGCTGTCACAGGTAGAATGTCTTTCTCCATACAACCCACCGACTCCATGAGAAAAGCTTCAGTGCCATTGCTCCAGATTTATAGGCATGGCTACCAGAGGGGTTGAATTTTTCTATACATGAATTGGGGCGTGCTCTTATTCATGTGCTCCTATTTGAACATGGAGGCAGCTGTCAGAAGGAGTAGGCATTGTGTGTCTCATTAAGAGTGGATGTTTATATCACAAGATGCCAGAAGACTAATGACACACTTATTTGTTTGCAAATGAACTGTGATGTATATAAACATTTGCTCATGCAAATAATCTTCTTGGGCAATCAACTTAATGCTGGGAACACTTCCTTGCAGAAGACGCTATTCCAGTTTTCATCAACAATCAAGCTGCAGTAGTAGACTCTTCTATTTCTGGTTTAACTCTTTGGTAAGATACCCTCTCTGAAGGTGGATGTTGTCAGGACTGGATTTAGCCATGGGGAGCTGAGGAGGCTCTATCTGGCCAGGGCTGAGAATAAGTACGTGTAACAACTGAACTTGGCATACGTGCTACTAACAATGCTCATAAGCCTTCAATACTGAGATTTTCAAATACACTGGCCAATAATTTATTAGATAAACCACTGAGTTAAACCCGGATAGCTGGTTTGATATGTCTTTCAAATGCTCGTCAAGGAGAGATGCATTCCAATAAGAATATTTTTCCCTGATGGTTCAATAATTAAAATGTAGTACTCAAGAACAGGTGTGCATCAAGAGCCTTTTGTGAAATTCTCTTATTATGCTGTCTGATAATTTTATTCAGGACAAAATTAAAATGAGCTAGTTGTGCCTGATAGGGCAGTCCAGGGCTCCCATCAAGAAATTTGGGGAGGTCTAGACGATTCCAAATGCACATAACCTGCGTGCATGAACCAGAAGACCTAGTGATTTAATTTACAACATAAAGAAGAATTCTTTCCTTCATTCCGGTGCCCTGCAGCAAAATCCATAGCCTATTTCAGCTATAAAATGTAATGTTGAAAACAGAACATGTAGTCACTCCCATTTCAGATATAAAACACAATTTTTAAACATCATATTTAACTCCCCCATTTGAGATGCTGAATTCCCATTCTAAATCAGCAAAATAAATTCCCCTCCCACCCCAAACGCATAACTCCATTTTTAATGCAGACCAATTATTTTTCCAGCTGCTCCCCCCAAAAGTCATGCAGTACAATTACTACAGGAATTGAAGTGGGGGGGGGGAGGGAGAGAAGAAAAAAGACTCAGTCAAAAGCTATACGAGGGTTTAAGGATAGGTGGTAAGGGTAAGGAAAACAGATGGTAGAAGTGGTGAAGGAAAGCTGGAACTCAGATGGAAAAAGGTAACTCTAGTGCAGTGTTTCTCAACCTTGGCAACCTTAAGATGTGTGGACTTCAACTCCCAGAATTCCCCAGCCAGCCATGCCAAGGTTGAGGAACACTGCTCTAGTGCGTCCAACATTCAGTGGCAGATGATATACCTATATGTCAAACCAAGGGAGGTTTGACCCCAAAAAGAAATTTGGCTCTGCCAAAATTAGCCACCGTACAGAATGTGATATCTCAGTGAGCCCCTCCTCACAGAAAAGATGGTCGCTTCTTCATGTTTCACACGAACTTCTTTACCTTGGCACATCTGGCCAGATTCTGAGGAGCCAGACCTGGAAACCCAAAAGACATTCACAAGAATGACTGAGAATAAACACGATAAAAGAAACCTCTTACTTGTTGAAAACCTTTTTCCCGAGGCGGGAACGGGATGTATTTGCCTCCTGCTTCAGGTCTGTCAAGTTGGGATACTTCTTTGCCTTCCCTTTCTTTTTTCCTCCTTTTCCTTTTCTGTCATATTGGGAGGATCCAAGGTCAACTCCGGTAGCAGCTTCAACTTCTCTCATCAATTCAGGATCTTGCCACTCTGACAACAAAAAAAAAATATGACCACTTCACTTCTGATTCACAACCATCCCATATTGCCTCCCTCCTTGCCTCCCTCTGATTTGGTGTCCATATATGTCTAATACTTTATTATATTTTCATATCTCATATAAAATAATAACAGATGGTCCGTCCGTCCGTCCGTCCATCCATCCATCCCAGGAATAGGTTAACGAGAAAAGAAAGATAAAATAACTGAAATGAATATGTTTTCAAAATACTTGCACTTGAGAAAATGTCAGACATAAGCTGGACAATATGATTTTGTAATCTAAGGACTGAAAACAATCTAAAGCTTCTGATATCAACCCTAAAAAAGAAATAAAAAATTGGGGCCAGCTCACTGCAAGGATGGCTTCTCAAGATATTTAGGCATTTCTGTGTTCTGCTCACATTTTTTTTTTTAAAGAGTGGTTGATTCTAGTTAATAATCAGATGCTCAATAAAAAGAGAAGTTAACATGGGGATATGTGGCTTCTCTAATTACTGCCTAGAGTTTGATGGAAATGATGTGTTTGTGCATGTGTGTGTGTGCCTGTGTGTATATGCATCTGTATGTGTATGTGTAAATAATGTACCTAACTATGCCAATTTTCTAACAATGCAAGTTAGACAATATTAAGAGACTGAGATTACAATCTCAGTTGAGATTACAATTACAAGCCTGATGCTTGAGATTACAACCATGGACATTTCATAGCTGGATTTTGTGCTGTTCCTAACATGAAGTATCTGAAAAAGATGGAGTTCCTAAGCTCTAGTGAAGAAAGTAGATGAATTGTCTGTCTGTCTGTCTGCCTGTCCGTTTGTCCATCCAACCACCTCAGGAATAGGTTAACAAAAGAAGAAAGATAAAATAACTGAAATGAATATATTTTCAAAATACTTGCACTCAAGCAAATGTCAAAAACAAGCTGAACAATATGATTTTGTAATCTAAGGACTGAAAATGAAGACATCTAAATCTTCTGATATCAACCCTAAAAAACTAGTATCTATATTGTACTGACAAACAGTAATACCCAATTATGGATCATAACATTATTAGACAGTAATACTATAGTTATAAACTATAAAATAGAAAAAAATGCTTTCGTCTTTCAAGGTGGGGAGGGTCCAGATATTCCACATTAAAAACGCTACGTAGGCATTCATGAATCAGGACCAGACCACTAGCTTTGTGAGCTCTAAAAGAGTTCAAGGAAAAAGACTGAAAGGAAAAAAAAAATACACACATTCATTCTCTCGCTCTCTTTCACACACACACACACACGCACAAACGATGGATCACAAAGTTTGGGTTTTTTTGAAGTAAAAAAATTCAGACACAGGAACAATTAATCCAAGATTAACAAAAAACTGTCTAAACTGTTTATCTTCCAGTAAATAAGAAGGCTCACGCTTTAGGAACCGAGTGAATGGCGCAATTGTTTAAACACAACGGAAAAATGCTGGTGTTCAGTGGAGATGAAATGAGCCTCTGAGTAAAATGAAGGCGCAATTTAAAGGCCTTTGAGGAAAATCGATAGCATGCCAGGAAGAGGAGCCTTTTGGCACATGGATGGAGGGGGGTACCCTGAAGCTCTTCATACATTGTTACTGGTTTAGCAGCGGGGAAAAGAAAATTACACCGTTTGCAAGGGTTGGGTGAAATCAATACTGTAGTTAGTAAAGAGATACTATTTCACATCTGGCTGGCCAGCGGCTGCCTTCACTACCTTGTCCTGATACCTGTTTGTTAACAAGTCACTAAGGGTTGGAAAACCAGATATTCTTCAGGGCTGACACAAAAAATAGGCACTTAATTTGCTCTTCTGTGTGAACTATTGTAAAAGGATGAACACTGCAGATTAGCGGGTCAGCCTAATCTCTCATGATTCGTCTTTTCAAAAGACCCCGGGGCTCTGGTCTGCAGCCTTTGGGGCCAAGATGGAATATTGTTAAACCATGTCAGGAAACAAAAAGAAGGGCTTTGTCATTATTGCACAGAAACAGCAGGGCTGCTCACACATAAAGCAAAATTAAGAGGGGGACATGGGTCTTCTACCAATCATGTTCCAGGGTGGGATCCTCCCCAACCTTGTCCATAGAAAGCATATATGCTATCTCCAGGTTGCCTCAGGACACAGATGCTGAGAGAGAAATACCTATTCTGATGTCCAGAATCTTATAAAAATCCAAGGCAAACCTTTTTGAATGACATTTTCCACCTGAAGGAAAACTGAGAGAATGGAATTTGCACTGCAAGTTCAATATATGCAGTATTAATTTAAAAAGCAACCAATAGAAGCGAATATGTGTAGCTCAGGGTTGAACTGTGGAGTCCCTGGGGTTCTCTGGGCTTGGTTGTTTTCTTGCAAACGTTTTGTTACCCGGCTAGGTAAACATTTGCAAGGAAACAACCAAGCTCAGAGAACCCCAAGGACTCCAAAAAGCAACCATTATTTAATTTGGTAACTAGAAAATGGTCCACAATGAGCACAAAATGCAATCCTTTGATTGCGGGAAATGTTCTTGCTACAACTCCTTCAAGGAAGCAAATTGACAAATAGACTACTGCAATGCGCTCTACATGGGGCTACCCTTGAAGAGTATCCGGAAGCTTCAGCTGGTCCAGAATGCAGCCGTGTGAGCTATTTTTGGGGTCCGAAGAAGGACCCATATAACACCTTTGCTCCATGAGTTGCATTGGGTACCAGTTTGCTTCCGGGTCCAATTCAAGGTGTTGGTTATCACCTTTAAAGCTCTACATGGCATGGGGCCAGGCTACCTGAGGGGCCGCCTCGCCCCCATGATTTCAACCCATCCCACCCGATCTCACAGAGAAGGCATGCTCCGGATCCCCTTGGCAAAAGAACTCTGACTAGCAGGGTCCAGAAGGCGGGCCTTCTCTGCTGTAGCCCCCGCCCTTTGGAACATCTTGCCCCCGGAGGTGAGACAGGCCCCCTCACTCCTGGCCTTTCGGAGGGATTTGAAGACCTGGCTCTGCCATCTGGCCTGGGGCGGGGAGGGAGGATATCAGAAATGGGGTTGGCTAGCCCCCTAGAGGCCTGGTGTGGCTTCCATCGGCCTCTTGGATTTTTTCTCTTCCTTCTATTTGTGTAAATGTGTTTTTCTTTTTATAAATTTTAATTATGTATTTATTGTTTTAATTTGATGTAAACTGCCCAGAGTCCCCCATTGCGGGGAGATGGGCGGGGATAAGTCTATTAAATAAATAAATAAAGTAAGTAAGTAAGTAAGTGCAGGGCAGTGTCTCTTACATTGGGAATTTCTTCAAATTTCCATCTATGACAAATTGGGTTGGTTTGTGCATGGCAGTATAGAACTATACTGACTTACTGAACTCACTTAAAACAGTTTGCCACATTCAACAGTTCTATAAAATTAATTTCAAAAGCAATCACAGATTTAACCCACTATACAAACCTGGCTGATGTTCTTTTTTCTCAAACTGCTTCTTTGCCTCTCTGTCTCTGTCCTCTTGGTTCACAGGGTTTCCAGATTCATCCCGAGGAACTATTTTTCCATGAAAAGGGCACTTCAGGATGAAACAGCAACATGAATTTTAATGTCCAAAGTATGCTTCTATTATGCTATTAGTTGGCTTAAACTGATCAGAAATATCATTAATTCCATGTTTATTTGGAATAGGTACCTAAGCTGATTGACCCCTGTAATTCTTAATATCCAGTGACAATATCCACAATAGCCTGTTGGCTGGAAGCACAATAAATATCTCTATTTCTGGTTTCTGAGAAGTTTTATTTGAGTAGAGACTGGGGGCATAAAAGTCCTCAATACAAAAGATGTTCAGTGCCTATTAAATGTGTTCACCCTTCTTTCAGGCTCTTAAGGTCTGTTTGAAGAGCCTGTATTTTCAGAAGACAGAGTTGCAGACCTGGGGTTAACATACAGCATCAGAAAGCCGACAATAAGCACCAGTTGAGACTATCAACGGGCTTGAGACCTGGCTCAAAAACTGATCTCTCTGTGCTATTTTAAAAAATGCCAACTAGTTATGGCAAGGGAGTATTTGTTTAGTTCAGAGTTTCTCAGCCTTAGTAACTTTAAGACGTGTGGACTTCAACTCTCAGAATTAATCCCTTTCCTTTGTGACTGACATGTCACTGCTCTGAAGGGAGGCTTTATCAGGGCCTGGAAGAATGACATTCAAATGGACTCCTTTCTTTGCTATAGCCCCTAGACCTTCTCTGCATGCTGAGAGCCAATAGGCTGAGCAGGGCCCAAGAAGAATTTCTCCCCTTGCTAGTGGGCATTGGGCGAGACTCTGTGGTGAGCAAGAGACTCATCCATTTCATCCCTTCCAATGCCCCAAACAGAAGGCATTAGGAAGAAGACAACAGTACTTTCCACTGGAATTACTTCTAGATGCCAAGGATCAAGAGAAATCAGCTATTCAACTGTGAAAAAACAGGGCAAACCAAATAAAGCTTTTCTTCAGATGGACTTCACAATATATTTTTGGAATCCACTGCTACAAGACTAAATACTTTCTAAAACCATCAGACCAATTCATGGAGAATCAAATCTATTAATAATTATTGGGTGACAACAGACGAAAGCTCCATGTTTAGCAAGATATTGCAGAATGACCAGCCATGTGTCATCTGGCAGGAGAAATCCTTCCCTGTTCCATAGGCTCATCTGGTGTTCTTCCTCCAAGTTCTGCAGGACCTCCTGACAACCCAATGTGACCAGCAGAGAAAGGTCAGGCACAAGGAAGAGCTACAGCGGCCAGATTAGCATAGGTGTCCCCCCAGACCAGAAGGCACATCTGTAGAAGCTTTCAACTTTTGTAAGTTTCATAGTTCTGGTTCAGTTCCTGAATTAATCAAGAGGTTTGGTAAAGAAAGTTTGCCTTGCTGGTTGAGAGTGAAAGAGAGAAGAAATGGGGCATGTTCCATGATTATTTTCTTATCTGTGATAATGAAATCCAGTGTTAAGCTCAGTAATTATTCCAGCTTTCTTGGAATATAATGATAGAATACCATCCAAAACCAAGTTGTCACTGCCATTAGACATAGTAAAAAAAAGTTAGGCATTACAATATAAACTTTCTCATAAATAAATTCTTCTTCTATTCTGGAGAACCAGCATATTCTGATGCTTTGTATTTGGCGGGGTCAGTGAGATAGTTTAAGGAGCCTCAATCAGCCATCTGCCTTCAATTTCCCCATCTGAGCCAGCTGAGGTTGTTTCTATCACTGCTGGAAAATATAGGGGCTGAAGTTCTGGGGGGTGGCGAGCCCCATTAGGCAGATCACATCTGGCCCTCAGTCACTCTCCCTATTTTCTATGTTCCTCCCTACCACTTGGGTGACGAGCAATGAAGAGTTAGCTCTGGAGAAGAAAAGTCCTTTCCTAGTCCACCCCCCATCCCCGCCAAGAAAACCCCCAATGCAATTCATCAAGATTACATTTTTCCTGAAGCTATTGAGACAGGACTGCTGCAACTCCACCAATGTGCCTCTCAGTCTATCAAACAGCTGTCTGGTGGGATGACCAGGTGAGGTCTCTCCTCACTGAAGTGCAGTGAGAGAGTCAGGATTGCACAGCTCCTCCTGGAACAATTCTAGCTTTTTGGGGCTCAACCCTCACTCCTGGTTTCCAGTGTATAACAAGGAACTTTCAATCTCCCTGCTTTTGTATGCATGTTTGGGGAGGGGAAATTGTGAGTGATTGGGTGTGGCCCTCAACTTTTTTGGCCCAAAGATAAAAGACTGCAACCTTTGCCTTCGTCCTCAGCTTAGGATGCCATGCCAACCATGGGGCTCCCTCTGTTTGTATTTGGTGCTCTCTTGTTCTGATGTTTTCCATCCTGTATATTATAATAAATATTTAGAAGATGCACCTCTTTGAAGAAGTAAACACAAAGGTGAAAAAAGGGGGCTTAATCTTTCTCTCACGCCTTGCTTTGTAATATTAAGTTTTAACTCACCTAACAACCTCTGAACTAGGCTATATTTTTCAAGAGACTACTGAAGTTTCATGGCCAACCTTTCTTGGCTTATAGAAGCCAATATTCTGGGCAAGTTAATCCTGCAAGATTATGTGAGGCCTTGTGTACAAGCATGACACGACAGATCTCACCACATACCCACCTTAAATCTATCCTGCCTTTCACAAAGTCCTCCATTAGGCATGGGGGCTCGGCATTTGTGTTTCACTGGTTCAAACTTGCCAGCGTAGGTTATGTATCTACTTTTCATCATTTCTGAAATGTCTTTGTTTTCAACTTCTTCTTCTACTTCACTGGGTGCCCAAAAGCGATGCTGAGAAGAAAACCTAGAGAGGGGAACAATAAAGCAGACATAAATTCCTCAACAGGCCCCTGATGTTCAGCACTTTTAAATATCTAATAAACGCTTGAGTTTAGTGCCCCTCAAATATATCTAATTTAACTACAAGCTAATTTCAATTAAGTGCTGTTTGAAGTGATTCATTTCCAGAGATGCTTTAAAAACCTCATTTGACCCCTTTGCATGTATAAAATTATCAGATTTCAAGGGCATTATGCTTTAAGGATTGTGGGATGATTTAAGAGTTAGAATGAGAACAATATTCCAGCAGCTTTTCATAACAAGAATTATTCTAAGATTGTCTACTCAGATAAGTGGAGAAATGATGAACTGATAACATTCACCAAATTATTTAGCCACCAAACACTGAAGACCATGGCTCAAATGTGGAATACAGAGACATGAAACATTTTCTAAGGTCATAAATCATTATTAATACATCTTTATACAAATGTGGTAAAGATGCAATGCTAAAAAAAAAAAGAAAAGATTGGCATAATATCCACATTTAAGGAACACATCAGGGGTTCCAGAAGCAAATGGGGACAGGGCATTGGTACATCCTGCTCCAAAATGATGTTCCTAATGCAAACTTTTATATGCCAACATCACTTCTGGTCTGTGGCCGTGATAATGAAAATTTGATACATGCCTGCACTGTGTTGCTGCTACAGGTGAAGCTTGCATAGTGAGGTCACTGCAGATGCTCAGATACCATGAAAGTACATCTTGCCAGCAAAAAACAGGCCAGCCATCCCAGCTGAGTTGTTTTCTGCTGGTAATTGCAAATTCCCCAGCTGAGAGCAGATATAATTAGTGGGGTTTTTTTTGCCATTCTCATTTGTATTTGTATTTTTTTTAATTTTCTGGGAATCAAGTTACATTAAGTGTTTTCACTGATTATAGTTGCAAATGGCTACAGCATATATTTAATACTTCAATTACAATACAGCAACATTCTTTTTCCAATTGTCTCCTACTTAATTGGCTTCCACCATTTCAGTCTTCAAGAAGACTAATGAATATGTTTGAATAAAGTTCTTTGCTGTCTCAGAAGGCATGCGTCTTCCACCCCTGGGCGAGAAGAACAGATGCTTCCATTCTGCCTAAGATCAGATTCTAAGACTATTTTGATGATGGGGAAAAGAGCAGACCCTCTGGAGAAATAAGCTTCTCTCTACCTAATGCATTCAGCAAGTCATAGTCAGCGATATCTCCTACTGCTGGCCTACAAGATTCTTACTTCACCTTTGTTCCTTTGATGTTAGTTGCAGGTTAAACACACTACAGGTAGGCCTCAACTTATGATCACAATTGGGACTGAAACTTCCATCGCTAAGCAATTATGTAATTTTATTGCAAGCCCCAACTGTGGTCAGAGACTAAGGAAGATCAAATCAAGCCATCTAGAATCCCTGGACCATCTGGAGACGGTCATCACAGGGTAATCCACACAGAATATAACTCCTTCCCTCCTTGATTGTGTGAATGTTCCTTGGACTTTAAAAGCAAGTTTGGAGCTTGGTTCAAAGCAAAAAGTTACTAATGATGATTATTTTTTTCCCAAAGTGATAATGAAAGTTGAAAGCTTGAAGTTTTTGTAAAGGAGAGAAGGGCAGGAAAAGAAACCCTGGCTTCACTTTTTGATGCCCAAGACAGCCTTAGGTAAACTTATTGTTAATATCTTATGCCCCCTAGTGGATTGAGAATAAGTTCTGGAAATTTAGCAAATATTGATGACCTCCAGCTATACAGTACTCATATTTCTATGATGTGTCTCTGTATCTTTCATAATGGTTTTGTTATTATCGTGAGAGTTACCCCATCCCTGAATAAATCACACACAAAAATCCTATTGATCACAATACTCACAGCAATACACCAGTCCTCATCAGTGGGATTAAGTCTTCTACAGTTAACCCTGAAGAACCCTTGAATAAAATAATTTTGTAGTTTGTGATACTGCCTAAGTACAGAATCTGGAATTTGGAACAAGATGCCAAGTTGGGGTAGGATGGTGGTGAACTTGCCCCTGTAAGATTGAGTTTTGTTTTGTATGGTTCTTCTTTCTCCTGGACACGCTTATCTTTGTTCTTTCATTCTATTGTTCTAGTTATTGATAGTATAAAGTGCCCAGAGTTATTGGGAGTTGGGCTTTTTAAAAAACCCGAAATAAATAAATAAATAAATACATGTTGCTAAACTTACTTTAAAATATTCTCTGAATGCTTATCATGGCACATTGAAACAAAAAGTAAATGCTAGCCACTGTGTACAAACCTGTACTATGCGTTGGCTCTACCTTCTCAAGAAAGCATAGCTGTAGAAATGAACTTGACAGAAATAGACCAGATCTGTTATCAAAGTGATAAGTGATTTCCGCTGGCGGAAAACTGGGGACGAATCAGACCGAACACGGGTTAGAGCTGCTATTAAGGCCTACCTAGTGGCGGTAAGGGCGGCGAAATGTCAATATTTCTCCGCTCTTATTGCATCCTTAGAGTGTTGCCTTGCAGCCCTGTTTAGGGTCACCCGGGCCCTCCTGGGAAAAGGGGAGGCGGAGGACTACTTGCAGGGTTGTGCAGAGGAATTTTCTGAACACCTGATGGATAAAATTGCTCAGATCCATTCTCAGTTGGAAGCCAAGTGTGGAGTAGGTCCAGAGGAGTTGCCCAGGGAGCGTTCTTGCCCAGTTATCTGGGAACGGTTTGATCCTGTTGCCCCTGAGGAAGTGGACAGGGTCCTTGGGGCTGTCAGTGTGACCACCTGTGATTTAGATCCGTGTCCCTCCTGGTTAGTTAAATCTACCAAGCAGGTGACCTTAGGGTGGGTCCCGGCGGTGGTTAATTCATCCTTGCAGGAGGGGGTGTTCCCGAAGCCTTTCAAAGAGGCTTTGGTCCGCCCACTCCTCAAGAAACTGTCGCTAGACCCCACCCTCCTGGACAACTTTCATCCAGTCTCCCACCTCCCCTTTTTAGGGAAGGTGGTAGAAAAGGTGGTCGCACGGCAGCTTCAGAGGATCCTGGAGGAAACAGATTATCTGGACCCCTATCAGTCAGGATTCAGGCCCGGTTATGGGACAGAAACAGCATTGGTCACACTTTTAGATGATCTCTGGCGAGAGTGGGATGGGGGGAGTGCATCCATCCTTGCTCTTCTTGACCTCTCGGTGGCTTTCGATACCATCGACCATGGTATTCTTTTGGGTCGGCTGCAGGAGTTGGGGTTGGGTGGCACAATGTTGTGCTGGTTCAGCTCCTTTCTCCAAGGCCGAATCCAATCGGTGTTGATAGGGAGCGAGAGGTCCAGCCCCCGGCCCCTACTTTGTGGGGTGCCACAGGGGTCAGTGCTTTCACCGCTCCTATTTAATATCTACATGAAACCGCTGGGTGAGATCATCCAGCACCATGGGGTGAGGTATCATCAGTATGCTGATGATACCCAACTATACATCTCCATCCCAGGTGCCTTAAGTGACGCTGTGACTGCCCTTTCGCAGTGCCTGGAGGCTGTGGGGGCCTGGATATGGGACAACAGGCTTCAGCTGAACCCTGGTAAGACGGAGTGGCTGTGGATATGGGGAGCCTCAAGATCTAGGACTTTGTCATCTTTGGTTCTTGACGGGGTTGCACTACCCCAGACAGACCCGGTGCGTAATCTGGGGGCTCCCCTGGACTCACGACTCCTGCTCGAAGAGCAGGTGGCAGTCGTGGCTAGGAGGGCCTTTGCATGACTTCATGCGGTGCGGCAGTTACGCCCCTTCCTGGATCAGGGGGACCTCCGCACGGTCACTCATGCCCTGGTCACCTCTGGGTTGGACTACTGTAATGCGCTCTACATGGGGCTACCCTTGAAGCTACAGCTAGTGCAGAATGCGGCGGCGCGGACAGTTCTTAATGCCCCTAGGAGGGCACATATAACATCGCTGTTGCGTGAGCTGCATTGGTTACCGGTTTGTTTCCGGGTCCAATTCAAGGTGTTGGTCATTACCTTTAAAGCCCTTCATGGCACAGGACCAGGTTATCTGAGGAACCGCCTCGCCCTGGTCACTTCAGCCCGTCCCACTCGGTCCAGCAGAAGGGGCAGGTTGGAGACCCCACCGGTCAGGGAATTTCGATTGGTGGGGTCTAGGCAGAGAGCCTTTTCTGCTGCAGCGCCCGCCCTATGGAACATCCTGCCTTCTGAGGTCCGGTGTGCCCCCTCCCTCATGGCCTTCAGGAAAGGGATCAAATCCTGGCTCTGCCAGAAGGCCTGGAGGCCAGAGGGGGGCCCACACCTGTGGAGATGGCGGTGGGATGATGGGTTGTCCCCCCCCCCAGCATCTTAAAGGTTTTTTTTTTTTAGGGCCAAAATCAGAGGAGGTTTTTTAGGGCATTTTTAATATGTTTTTTAATTATTTATAGATTTTAGCCATCTTTGGAGAGAACTGTGTTTTTTCTTTTTGTTGTGAGCTGCCCAGAGTTGCCTGTTGGGGGAGATGGGCATCATACAAGCCAAACAAACAAACAAACAAACAAATAAATAAATAAGGAGACAGGCCAAAGCAAGCCACAACTGCCTTGTCTTACGTCCAAAACAAACAACTAAGAAGTATGCGTAAGCAGCCCAGATAGACACCTCCCTAATTCACAGGGGTATAAGAAAGGGAGGAGGCGCAGCACAATCAAACTTGCAAGATCCTGTTATCGTAGCCACTGTCAATAAAAGTAGTCTTAGCTTTCCTCTGGAGTTGATTCTTGGTCTGGTCTATCTGGTGGGGCTAACATCAATCTGAAGTCTGATTGCACTGTGCCTCCTCTTCACTTTTGGTAACAGACCTGGCCTATGTCTGTCAAGGTTATCTTCCTTGCTCTCTACAATAATCTACTTCTATATAATATTTTATATAGTTAAATAAATAAACAAGGCATTAAGAAAGCTGAAAAAAAAGAGGAAGGATTTGACAAGTACTCTTGGCCAACCTGCCAATGGCATGCATCTTTCCCTTTCAGTATTCTATGAATTACAGAAAACCGGGAGCAGTAAAAGGGTGTGCTTCTTTCGACTTTGCAGTAGGCAAGCACACTCCTATTTTGGTCCTTCTGAAAAAGCCTCTTCAGATTGAACCAAGTCTCTCCCTCCAAGTCTTCTGGCCCCAGAAGAACTGACTCTTCTTTCATTTCTGGAGAGGGCATAGAGCAGCATAAGTCTCTTGCAATTCATCTCTTCCCCTTAGAGAGAGGATATGAGATTTGTGCTACTACTTAGTCTTTTCTTCAACCACTTGAATGATGGAGTCACAAACTCAGGAGAGAAAAGAACTCTGAATAATGGCTAGTTAATCAGCTAAGCCAAAAGACATGAACTCTTTGGAAAACAAATGTTAGTTTACAAAATGACCTGCCAATTACTAGCAATTTAGATAAATGTCATCTTCCTCCATTATTGATCCTGGTATCAGTTTATTCTGTCAGAACCTCACACAGGATCAAGACTGCAGCAAAGATAGCACACAATAGTAAATAGCATTCTTTAATACCCGAAAAAGTAGATGTTCAAGGACTTGCTTTCCTTACTGGAACAAACATCTCCTCCCACTACTTACTCCAACATGGGGTTGGAGGCAACATGAGGCTACCAGCAGCTGCAAGAGCTCCTCCAGAATTGGGGGGAGATTGGAGCAACCCTTTAACGCTTATGTCTTACCCCTCCAAATATCCCACCTTCCAAAATAAGGTCAAAATATTTGGCCTCGCTCATCAGTGGTACCTCTTTTTGTGGTCCTTGCAGTTCAACAGTAGAAAGTCCCCAATGAAAACTTCCAGCCCTTGACTACAAGGAGGAGGAGGAGGAGGAGGAGGAGTCCACTGCAGTGAACACTGTCAAAATATTATCAGGGTGCCAACTAATGAGCACATTTGTTCTTTACTGTATTTATAACTTAAAAATACAGCTGCTAGACAAGGGTGGATGCACTATATTCACAAGAATCAGGTGTTCAGGTTTTAGCAAGAAGCCGCAGGCTTGGCTAACCCCAAGGGTTAACCAGCAGAACTTAATTGCAGTGCTATGCAATGTGCCGCAAAAAGGAAAAATACCTGACATTATATATTATTATATAATAAAGGCCAGATGTTCCATCCTGTTCTTACAGAAACATATATCAGGTCTTATCTGGCACATTGCACAGAGCAAACCTGATAGTAGAAAGTGAATCACCATGGTCATAAAGCAAATCAAGTAGTCATTAAGCAAATCACGTGGTCTTTAAGCAAATCCAGCCCCCAATGGACATCTTTGTCGGAATTCACTTAACGACTGTTACAAAAAATTTCTTTCTACTTTCCAGTTTCTCTGAATCTTTCTTAAAATTACATATCCAAAACTGGATAGAATACTTGTTCGCCTCATGTTCAGCTTGGGATTAGTTTTATGTAGTAGAAGATACAGAACTTGTGAATACGACTTGTAAGATCCCCACAAGAATGCTCCTACTTTCTTTTCTTAAACAAAGAGGTCACATTGGTTTCTATTAAGTTTCATTCTTTGATTGCCAGCCTATTTCTCTATTTATCAAGACCATTTCAAATTTTAATTTTTTTTAGAAAGAGGTGGGCAACCTACATTTGGCCCTTGAATCCTCCTTGTGTAGACATATACCGTATTTTTCCGTCAATAAGACGCCCCCATGTACAAGACGACCCCCATTTTTCCAACCCCAAATTAAGAAATCAATATTTTAAAGATAGTGCAGAACACATTTTTATTTAGTAATTAGTTAACATTGACCTGATACACTCGGTGGGAGGAGGTCCAAACCGTCTCTCTGCAGCTCTGTTTCCATGCTCTTTTGCATAACTGATTACACTCAAGCATGAGTGAAACTGCCGATAGCTTCTTTCTGCAAACAGCCTTCTCTAATTGGTTTGTTCAGCATCAGCTGACGTCAGTTACATAAGGCTCGTGATTGGAGGAAGTCTGTTTGGGAGACAAGCTATTTCACTCGTGATTGGAGGCTAGCAATAGGAGGAAGCCTCTCTGCAGAGACAAAGTATGGGCAGTTTTGCCACCGCGCGGTTCTCTCCTAGGCTGACTTCCTTGAATAAGACGCCCTTCAATTTTTAGGGTAAGGATTTTAGAAAAAAGTATCGTCTTATAGTCGGAAAAATACGGTACTTAAATTTCAAGACTTGTTCAAAGCATTTCAAAAAGATAAGGATTTGATGGGAAATTAACATAACTCTTTGCTAAACTACATTTTTCATGTTTGGATAGTTAGTAAATTATATTCTGAGCCTACCCAAAAGAAGAAAGTAAAGATATTATTGGACTACATGAGGAAGGGAAAAATGTCAGGATCAAACAGTTTTCTTACAGATTGGTATAAAGCATATAGAAATATGCTGGCTGGGAAATTCTAAGAGTTGAAGTCCACACATCTTAAAACGGCTAAGGTTGAGAAACACCGTACTAACTTCTCATAATGAAGCTTATATTTCTGCAGTTCCTAAGTCAGACAAAGATCATGTGTGCTAATTATGGGTCTATTTCATAAATGAATATTGAAACCAAATCATTAGTTAGGATTTTAGCTAATGGACTTGAGATGGTACTAGCAAATTTCATCCAGGTCAAGCATGATTTGTCATGGACAAGGAGTGACAATGTGACACCATTAGTAAATAATGCTAATGTAGATCCAGCTGTAATTATAGTAAAATATCAACTCTATGGACCAAAAGAAGGTGAGGGATATCCGTTAAAGTCAAATTTATAAACTACTAAAACTCTTGTGTCTGTTTGTAACCTTTAACTGGGCAAAATGGTACGTCACAGGCCAACAATTTTTGAACCAAGATACCTCAAATGGACTAACTTACAGAATGTGTCCAAAATCTGGGACCCATGATTCCTGTGGAATTGAAATTTGGCAAATTTTATAAAACATATTATGACATAAAAATTATCATAACATATTTTATGACATAATACAAAATGTCATAAAACATTTCCTGCGGTCAACTCCTGATGTTTGACTGTGCTATACAGTTCAATAAGAATGACATGGGCTATTTTCAAGGCAAATACATCTCTGAATATGTCCCTGAATTTTTAAGAACTTTTCCAGTTTCCAACATTAGAAGCTCTGCCATTGTTGAAGGCATTAAGCAATTTGGTAAGGAAATATCTCTGAAATGATGACCCAACAGGTCATGGGTTGTCTAGTGTCCCTAAAATCCTAATGCATGTAAGTGATTGAACTGATATCATTTGGGGCCGATTTACATCATCTGGCTAATTCTGAATTGTTGTAATTTACATCATTTGTGAAACATTACATCATCTGTGCCATAAATTAATGCAAATGATGTAAATTATTTATGTCATGTAAATAACTGCATAATTATGTGTGTGATGTAAATTATAGGAATTGTCCAGACTGCTTTGATTTTGCCCATTATTTAGGGCTAAGTTTAAATTTCTGACATTGCTTCCAATAAATGGAGATCCTTAAAACTGAGATTTTACTCTCTTTGGTTGAATGCAGAGAAAGACTCTGATAAGCTCTACCTATTTTTTATTTTTCAAAATTGATCACAATTCTTTACGCCTTTTCAAAAACACTAGTGCAAATTAATGGAATCTTCTCTGAGCTCTTTCTGTTGGAGCAGATTTTTGTGTGTGGGTGTGTCAGTGTTGACTCCTGGCACTGCCTGGACAAGTCCCTACAGTTTTCTTGGCAAGATTTTTCGGAAGTGGTTTGCCATTGCCTCCTGCCTAGGGCTGAAATAAAGTGACTGGCCCAAGGACACCAAGCTGGCTTTGTGCCTAAGGCGGGACTGGAACTCATAATCTTCTGGTTTTTAGTCTGGTGCCTTAACCACTGCACCATTGTTAAATGTATGTTTGGAATCCAGTGCATGCAATAGGCAGAGCAGTGTGGGTGATGGTTTGCTACACATAAGTAGTATAAGATGGTTGTTTTTATATTTGATATTTGAGTGGTTGCTTTCGGAAGCTACGAAGTTGTCAAAACCTGTTTTCTTTGGTAAGTTTAATGGCCTCTAGACATAAAACCCGTACCTTGGGGAGAAAATACCTAGATACATATCTCAGATGATTAAGATGACTTTTAGAAATAGCACAGATTTGGACAGATATATAGGCCTCACTTAAACTGAGTAGCTGGGGAAATACAGCAATTTAAATTTGAATGTCTTACCACCTTTCATTCATACTCAAAGTGGTATACATTTGTAAATTATATTTTCAGAAATGTAATGCACATTTTGGAGGTTTATCTAGGGGAACCTCTGCTCTTCTTTTTTACTCAGGAAGTAAAATGATGTTCACCATTTACAGAAGGAGGTTTTAGTTTTCCAGATTTATGTCTGTTTCGTGTACCTAGACGAATCTCATGTACTGTCTGGCATTGGTATGTCTGATATTTCAGAGGCTGAAGGGTGTCCCGGTCTAATTGCTTTCAAAAATGCAGAATTTTGCCTTCTCCTGCATTAGCTTCTGTTCAGGAATCACATGCAACAATCTGTCATCTCCAATGTGATCCTTACAGTCATGCTAAATTTACTTTAGGGGGGAATCCATGTGTAAAAATAGCAAAACAATACTTTTCTGGAGAATTTGGGGGTTGCATGTGGAATGTATTTGTTCATTTAATAGGATATGATGATGATGATTATGATGATGATGACGATGACGATGACGACAGAGTATAAGTATCACTTCCAAAAGCGCTGAGCAATATCTTCAGTTAAGATACTTTTTGATATGGGTCACCATTCCTAATTGATTCATCCCATCCAACTAGAATCAGGCATTGAATACGGTCTTTATTAAATAAAAAATCTATAATAACTCTTTATCAGCAGAATATATTAAATTAGACGTTCAAGGGTAAAACGAGGAGTAGGAACAAGGAATTAGAGAATCCAATTCATGAATATCATTGGAAGACAATTTTGGCATCTCTAGGTCACAATTTTATAGATTTAAGATTACAATTAATTCAACCAAAATGTTGTTTCATGGCTAGGGAACACCAATGCACAATCTTTTCAGAAAGAAAATTATAAGCTCAGCTAATTGTTGGAAATACGGAGCCTAGTTATTTTAACTAATTAATTTTATTGTGACCAATGCACTGATTTTTGAAGATACTTATGTTCTTTTGAAGTACATACCAATGGTTTGAAATTGTACAGAAGGGCAAAAGAAATGGACTTTCCATGTTCTTTTGATTGCAAAAACACTCATGTTTACAGGGCTGGAAAGATACCCGTTCTCTATCACTTATACAATGGTTTTCCTCCCAAATCCCACCTTCTCTCTACGTCTATATTTGAACTAGCATTTTTATGCCAGGAGGACTATTTAGAAATTCGGCTGCATATTATTAACTTTGTTGGCATATAATGACCTAAGATGTGAGCCAGTCTGGTGTAGTGACTGTGGGTTCTAGTGCCGCCTTAGTAATGAAACTAGCTGGGTGACCTTGGGCCGGTCCCTCTTTCTCAGCCCTAGGAAGGAGGCCAGGGCAAACCACTTCCAAAAAACCTTGCCAAGAAAACCGCAGGGACTCGTCCAAGTAGTTGCCAGGAGTCAACACTGACTCGAAGGCATAAAAAACAAACAAAACGAAACACCTAAAATAGGTACATCACCTTCCCTGTTACAGATCTATGCAACTACCAAGACCAAGAATCTATTCCTGGTCAAAATATGCATACACCACCTTCCTGGACTAAAATGGTTCACAAATGAACTAAAGTACATAAACAGAATTAGTTTCAACTTTGTTTAAACTGAATTAGTTTGAGGAGGATACATTTCAGTGCTCTTTCTCCCAGGAACCCGAGCATATAAAATGCGAGAGCATCACTTGTCATAAACATTTTTGGAACTTGTTCACATCAAGGCAGGAAAACGTGTTAAATATTTGAACATATTTACTTGAGAATTCTTCCAGATGTTGGTTGCTCTTGGCCCCAGTAGTAGAGATCAATCCCAAAAGGCACAAGAGGTGCTTTAGCTTTGTTTTCTTCATGTTTACTGTTGGACTCCTTTGATGTTGTTGGCTCACAATCCCTACACGTGCATGAAGAATGGTAAGAAATTAGAGGATTGCCAGTGCCATTTTACTATCAAAAATTACAGTATTTCAACTTGCACTCAAGTTTGCATGGCGCAGCTTGTATTTTAAGGAGACCTGATTTACTGTACATTCACAACAAAACTCTGTTTTGGATGCTTGGGTAGAAAAGCAGTCCAAACAAGAACTAAGAAGCGGACTAAATTTTGCAGCCCTTTTGTCTTTAACAAGTATAATTATAATGACTGTTCACACTCTCCTCCAGTGGGTAGATCATTAACTGAATCAGCTTGCCTGAGGTGACAAGAGGTACAGATAGTCATTGCTTACCAACTGCCTCATTTAGCGACCGTTCAAAGTTACAACAGTGTAAAAAACCCCCCGTTTTGCAACCAATCCTCGCATTTATGACTGTTGCAGCATCCTGTGGTCATGTGATTGCAATTTGTGCTTCCCAACCAGCTTTCGGCAAGCAGAGTTAATGGAGAACACAGAAGTAAAATCACAAGTTGCGGTCACATAATGTTTCACTTAACGACTGTGACTCTTAGTGATGGAGTTGCTGGTCCCAATTGTGGTTGCTAAGCGAGGATCACCTGTACTGCAATCCATATCCAACCAGAAAGGTAAATGAAAATCTTTACTATACTAACTGGCTTAAAACAATATGTACCTCTGATAACAACAGAAAAAGTATCATGGAGAAAGGTTTGCTGTGTGTGCGTGTATGCACACTCCCTTATTTGAGTTTGGCGCTCAGTACATGTGTTTGAGATTGCGATGCACCTTGTCATCTGCAAAATCTATTTTGTGCTGTCTGGGGTGAATGCATTATTTGATGTTGAATCTTTAAGTCCAATTCTTAAGGAGTTTCTTGTCCTTTCTGATCAGGCAGGCTCCCCTAGCAGTCATTTTGTCATGGTAGGATTTCCAAATCAGCTTGTGCGACCACAAAGGTTGGATACCTACTTTACTAACTGTGACAGCACCCCATGATTTATTCCTTTGTTTTTGGCACAGTACCCCTACCAAGGTCTTCCATGTCAACAGCAGGTGTAATGTTCTGAACGTTTTGTCATTTTTCTCTTCTATACAGAGGAAGAATAAACGTTCCACTGAAGAAAAGCAGTTTTAATGTCTCTAAATCTGAAATAAGTTGAACTGAAGTAATTAAAATTAATGACTTCCCTATCACTAACCCCAAATCTACCTTGTAATTGCTCACAAGCTTTCCTCTTCTTTGAAAGATCCTTTTGTTTTTCCACTTTAATCTCAGGAGGGAGAACATGAGAAACCCTTTCAAAAGTGGTCATATTTTGGAGCTTATTCTGCTGCTGAAGAAGTAAAGGGTTCTATTGCTCATACTTTCATTTTCTGCTGCATCTTTTCCTGTCATCTAAAACTCTTCCTGGCTGTTCACTATTCTTATTCTGGAAAGGCCCAATGAGAGTAGTTCCCTCAGGACATTTTCCAATGGAATTTAATTGAAATGTGGGAAGCCAGGGAGGCTGCAGACCATTGGGGAGTTGACTGTACACTGCATGAAAGAAACCTGAATGCAAACACTCCACATTATGAAGGCAAGATTTAGAAAAATGTACTCAGAAAATAAAAAGACTTCATATATTTAATTCTTGCAGCATACTGTTCAATTTTCATCCATCAAATGCTTCTGATTTTTAATTTCAACAATGGAAACTAGGAGAACAAATTTTGGGGTTCCTAAATCCTATGAAAAGTTGTAGAAATAACTTTCTTCAAAATGCTGACCGCTTGCTGCACTTTCATTCTGAGTGTTGTTGATGGCTTCTAAGAACAGGAAAACCTCAAAATGTTCGCAACTCTCCGATTTAAAGAGATTGTCTCTACAACAGTGAAATAAGAAAGCCAATCTTACACAATTATTAGGACCCAGCATGACTCCATGCTATTGCTTTGGATCCAAAGTGGATAAAATTTCTGAGATATCTCTCCAAAATCTGTTATCTACCTCTCATCTGTAGTTGGCAATCTAGACAGTTTCTCTTGGAGAATTTTCCATGTTGCCGCAGCACAGGTCGGGTCCAGCTCTTCTTCATTTCTTACAGACTGGGGTAAGGACTGGGATGTTGATACCGTTTTTTTCTTTCCAGTCGCTACCACAATTTTTTTTGTTGGCACCGCAGGTTCTAGACCTAAAAAAATTAAGGCAAAGGGGATGGTAAGCAGAGTTATTGCCAAGCAGTGCATAAAATTCCCCTACATCATCAAAGGGGAAGACCTGGTTGGTTTGTACAGCTAATTTAAAATACAGAATACAGGTAGTCCTCACTTAACAACCATAGGGACCAGAAAATTGGTCATTAAGCAGGGTGGTTGTTAAGTGAGTCACCACGTGACCAGATCCAATTTTACAACTATTTTTACGACCAACATAAAAAAGGCTGCAAATTGCAATCATGTGACTGTGGGTGGTGTGATGGTTTGCAACGGTTGTAAGTATGAGTACAGGTCGTAAAGGACTTTTTCCAAGGCTGCTGTAACTTTGAACCATCATTAAATGGTTGTTAAGCAAGGACTACCTGTACTTACCAACAACAGAATAGTCTACAGTCACAAATAAGACATTACTGCTCGCAAGCCAACTTGACCAAAGAAATTTAAGAAGAAACACATTTTTGTCTATATAGTTGAGATCTGTACTATCTGGTTTATCCTTGGGGTTCAGCAATTGTAAACCTGTGTAAAGGTCAGGCTTCTTACTGCTGGATAGCAATGCATGAATGCTTTTTTGAGCCATATTTCTTAACTAATCAAAAGATTACATATTCCTCCCTCCCCAAATTTTTTTAAGGAAAAAAAAAGCAAAAGCAGAAAAGGTTTTTGAAAACATAGATCAACCCACCAGCCTAATCTTTCTAGAATTTTTCCATTTTTTTCCTGTACCCCCACATTAACAGAGATGCCACCTTCCTGGTTACCTATCCATTAGTCAATACCTATATCTGGTATTGGAGATCCACAGACAATCCATTGCTTAACAGTCTCTCTGGAGGTGCTTTAATCTCAAATGCATTGTCAAAAGGTCCAAGGCTCTTTCTTTAAAGGGACTTTAATGTGATACTGAGGCAACTTTGCAGATGTAATTCAGGATTTCATGGCTACCATCTTGAACATGGGTCTTAGGGATGATAAGCATCTTCTTGAGAGCTAATGAAGTAGCTGTACTTCAGCATCTTCAGCTCTACTGAAGATCCCACACTTTGGTACCTGTTGCCTAGCGTCACATATTTTGCAGCAAACATTTGGAGCAATGGGTGGCCTTTTAGTGTTGGATGAAATTCATTGTTCAGATCCATTTCAATATGTTTTCAAACTTGGTTATGGGATGGAAATGATATTGGTCTTCTTGATTGCTGTGGGGCTTTTGTACTGTCAGAACCTACATCACAAAAAGGCTGTGGGTTGCAGTTGTATTGCATTCGATGGGAGTTAGAAGGATTTGGTTCTGCCAATAGTAACTGGAGGGGGGGGGAGTTACGGGCAATGAGCGTAATAGGAGCTGGGGAACTGCTTAACCATATATGGGCAGTTTAGACGGGGAACCATCAGGTGGAGAAGACACAAGACGCCAGGCAATTAGGGAGGGGGGATAAATAGCGAGGAGTCAACCCGAGGATTTAGTTTTAGCAATGTTCTGTTTACAAGCTACCTGTACCGCTCAATAAAGAGTATTTTCCTGAACCAAGCCTGGTTGCATGGGAGTGCTTTTGACTCGGGAGCCAGACAGGGAGGACTTGACATGTACCATGTAACATGGGAAAGCACAAAGTTATGGAACATCAGGTCTTTTGCGAAGAGATTGTTTCAAGGGACAATACTGGTTCCATCACGTCCTACCATGCTTTTTAACATGTAATGATAGTGCTCAGGGAAATTAACTAGAGACCTGCGCTGAGGTACCATCAGTATGCAGACCACATCCAGCTTTACCTCTCATTCCCATCTGCCTGTCCCAGGGAAATAGTGGAATATTATAACCAATACCTGGAAACTGTTTTGAGACACAGGAATCTTAAATAGGGTTGCAATCTTCCTGAAAAAACAAGAGTACTATTCAGGACATCAGCTGGATTCTACATTAATTAAAACTCGGGTCGCTATAGTGGCCTCAAATACTGAAGTACCTTTGACCAGCTCAGGCTAGTGCAGCATGTACAGACACATCTAGAAATGCTAATCTGATTTTAGTTATCCATGCACTAGTGACATCCAACAACACAAGAGACGACTCTACACATGGACATCACCAGATGGTCAATACCGAAACCAGACTGATTACATACTTTGCAGCCAAAGATGGAGAAGCTCTATACAGATGGCAAAAACAAGACCAGGAACTGACTGTGGCTCAGATCATGAGCTTCTTACTGCAAAATTTAGGCTTAAATTGAAGAAGGTAGGGAAAACCACTAGACCACTCAGGTATAACTTAGATCATATTCCATGTGAGTACACAGTGAAGGTGATGAATAAATTTAGAGGATTAGATCTGGTAGACAGAGTGCCTGAAGAACTATGGACAGAGGTCTGTAACATTGTACAAGAGGCAGCAACTAAAACCATCCCAAAGAAAAAGAAATGCAAGAAAGCAAAATGGCTGTCTGATGAGGCTTTACAAATAGCTGTGGAAAGAAGGAATGAGAAAAGCAAGGGTGAAAGGGAAAGATATAAGCAACTGAATGCAGATTTCCAGAGAATAGCAAGGAGAGATAAGAAGGCCTTCTTAAATGAACAATGCAAAGAAATTGAAGAAAACAATAGAATGGGGAAGACTAGAGATCTCTTCAAGAAAATTGGAGATATCAAAGGAACGTTTAGGGCAAAGATGGGCATGATAAAGGACAAAAAAGGCAGGGACCTAACAGAAGCAGAAGAGATTAAGAAGAGGTGGCAAGAATACACAGAAGAACTATACAAGAAAGATCTTAATGTCCTTGATGTCCATGCTGGTGTGGTCACTGACCCTGAGCCAGACATCCTAGAGAGTGAAGTCAAGTGGGCCTTAGGAAGCATTGCTAACAACAAAGCTAGTGGAGATGACAGTATTCCAGCTGAGTTATTTAAAATACTAAAAGACGATGCTGTTAAGGTGCTGCACTCAATATGCCAGCAAGTTTGGAAAACGCAACAGTGGCCACGGGATTGGAAAAGGTCAGTTTACGTTCCAATTCCAAAGAAGGGCAATGCCAAAGAATGCTCAAACTATCGCACAATTGCACTCATTTCACATGCTAGCAAGGTTATGCTCAAAATCCTACAAGCTAGGCTTCAGCAGTACGTGAACCGAGAACTACCGGATGTACAAGCTGGGTTTCGAAGAGGCAGAGGAACTAGAGATCAAATTGCCAACATTCGCTGGATCATGGAGAAAGCACGAGAGTTCCAGAAAAGCATCTACTTCTGCTTCATTGACTATGCAAAAGCCTTTGATTGTGTGGATCACAACAAACTGTGGCAAATTCTTAAAGAGATGGGGATACCAGACCACCTTACCTGTCTCCTGAGAAATCTGTATGCGGGCCAAGAAGCAACAGTTAGAACCGGTCATGGAACAACCGATTGGTTCAAAATAGGGAAAGGAGTACGACAAGGCTGTATACTGTCACCCTGCTTATTTAACCTATATGCAGAGTACATCATGAGAAATGCCAGGCTGGAAGAATCACAAGCCGGAATTAAGATTGCAGGGAGAAACATCAATAACCTCAGATATGCAGACAATACCACCCTAATGGCAGAAAGTGAAGAAGAACTAAAGAGCCTCTTGATGAGGGTGAAAGAGGAGAGTGCGAAAGCTGGCTTGAAACTCAACATTAAAAAAACTAAGATCATGGCATCTGGACCCATCAATCCCTGGCAAATAGAAGGGGTAGAAATGGAAGCAGTAACAAGACTTCATTTATTTGGGCTCCAAGATCACCGCAGACGGAGACTGCAGCCATGAAATTAAAAGACGCTTGCTCCTTGGGAGGAAAGCTATGGCAAACCTAGATAGCATATTAAAAAGCAGAGACGTCACCTTGCCGACAAAGATCCGCATAGTCAAAGCTATGGTTTTTCCAGTAGTAATGTATGGCTGTGAGAGCTGGACCATAAAGAAGGCTGAACGCCGAAGAATTGATGCCTTTGAACTGTGGTGCTGGAGAAGACTCTTAAGAGTCCCCTGGACTGCTAGGAGGTCAAACCAGTCAATCTTAAAGGAAATCAACTCTGATTGCTCATTGGAAGGATTGATAATGAAGCTCAAGCTCAGATACTTTGGTCACCTAATGCGAAGAGAGGACTCTTTGGAAAAGACCCTGATGCTGGGAAAGATGGAAGGCAAAAGGAGAAGAGGACGGCAGAGGATGAGATGGCTAGATAGCATCACTGAAGCAATGAGCATGAAATTGAGCAAACTCAGGGAGGCAGTGAAAGATAGGAAGGCCTGGCGCAATATGGTTCATGGGGTCACGAAGAGTCGGACACGACTTAACGACTAAACAACGACAACAAAGCACTAGTGACATACAGTCTAACTACTGTAATACAGTCTATACAGGACTGCCTTTGAAGATGGTCCATAAACTTGAGCTATCTAACTATTGATGGACCGAGGTAGCCTGAATATGATATAATGTTGACCCATTATACTAGTTACTAAGGCATGTCCAAGCTCTTTTTTAATGTGCTGGTCTGGACATCCCACGCTTTTAATGTTCAAGATTTGATAGACCGTTTTTAGCAGCCAGCACCAAAAAGGGGCCTTTTCTGCAGCAGAATGGTTTGATATCCAGGATTTATCAGCCGCTGATGATGATGGTGATGACGATGATGATTACCGTATTTTTCCGTCAATAAGACGCCACCGTGTACAAGACGACCCCCACTTTTCCAACCCAAAATTAAGAAATCAATATTTTAAAGATAGTGCAGAACACATTTTTATTTAGTAATTAGTTAACATTTACCTGATACACTTGGTGGGAGGAGGTCCAAACCGTCTCTCTGCAGCTCTATTTCCATGCTCTTTTGCATAACTGATTACATTCAATCACGAGTGAAACTGCCGATAGCTCATCTCTGCAAACAGCCTTCCTCTAATTGGTTTGTTCAGCATCAGCTGACATCAGTTACATAAGGCTTGTGATTGGAGGAAGGCTGTTTGCAGTCTCAAGCTATTTCACTCGTGATTGGAGGCTAGCAATAGGAGGAAGGCTGTTTGCAGAGACAAAGTATGGGCAGTTTTGCAACCGCGTGGTTCTCTCCTCGGCTGACTTCCTTGAATAAGACGCCCTTCAACTTTTAGTGTAAGGATTTTAGAAAAAAGTATCGTCTTATAGTCGGAAAAATACGGTATATGATTTTATTTTTGTAAGCTGCTTTGGAAAGCTTTCCCCCCCTAAAAACAGGCTACAACATTTCAATAAATAAAATAGCTGATAACATCAATCTAGTTTATTTGTGAAAAGTATTCCTAGTATTCTTTTGTTCTACTTTGCATAAAAATAGGATTTCTCCAGTCTAAATTCAGAAACCAATAAAAAATTATATATCCAAAATATATAAAACAATCTTTCTCCCTTTTCTGTATCTCCCCAACCCCCAACTTTCCTTGCTTTGAAGATTTGAATGAAAACTGGCAAACTATGATCTGATTAAATGGTAGAATGAGAAAAGCATCCCGAATCATAATCCAGTGTTTTATCACAGCACAACTTAATCCTTAATAGTTCTGGAAGAAATGCTGTCTATTTTCCTGGAATCTACCTCTCTATTTACCTGACTACATGCACTTGAGAAGAGGCTATCCAACCTCTATGTAAAAGCTGCATACAAATTAGAGTCTACGGATTCTATCAAACAGTTCTTGGTGGCATAATATTGCTCCTAAGATCTCCATCTAAACTTCTGTCTTACAGTTTGGCTCATACAGACCTGAAGTGAATGTTTCAAACAATCTACTCAAAAAGTACGAAAGTAGAAATGCAGGAATCTTAAGCTTACCAATATTGGACAGATTCATGAGCAATTATAAAGCTAAACCGAAAACAAAATTAAATAGGTTAATGTGGGTGTAATAGTAGAAATCGTATTTTAATCACATGGGCCTCATTTTCCTGCTGTACAAAGAAACTGCAGTAAAATAACTGTAAATTCAGAATTGTCCAATTCCTAAACAATACAAAATATTTCTGTAATTCTGGTAAAATAATGTCAGATACATACAAATATAAAAATGATAAATCAACTAGGTAAATTTTGGGAAATAAAAAGAAAAAAAGTGAGTTAAAGCTTTGCAGTAAATACAAAGCTATTCATTTTAATAATTATCTACAAACTGCCATTAGGTTATGTGAGTTGACATTTCACATTAAGAGAAATGCCTCCTAAATTACAATTCTTATGCAGAAGGCCTTTTTATATCAGAAGCAATTCAAGACTTTAAAGCTATCCTTTACCTATTTTCAACTGTCCATCATATCACTACAATGCCTTGGTTAATATTTCTTCTAATACTTTCGTTCAGGAAAAAATAAAGTCCAAATTCCCTTTTCCCCCCTCCTTTTGTTTAAATTGACCAAATGGCACCTATTTGCCTGAAGCAATAAAGTAGACAGTGTTAAAGAGATAAATCAATAGGAGGAAAGAGAGAGGTTGGGCTTTCTGCTGAAAGTTAGACGGCAGAATGCTGACTTTATTGATTTTAGCTCGTTCAGCTGGCCTTGTAATTAAAATGTAAATTTGAGAAAGAGATTATGTCCTGATAGAAATGGTGGGATTAGGGGGAGATAAAAACTCCTCAGTAAAAATACAGAGAAAATAGAAGAACAGACGTCATCAGGATTTAGTAGAATTGAGAGAAAAACATACAAAACAAAAATATAAATTATAAAAATAAAACTTTTGGAGAACAGGTTTGCTTCCCACCTGCCTTTCCACACATACAGGTCTAATTAATCCAATCTACAAAAATGTTGATTAATATGAGCAAGAATCAAAAGAATTTAGACGGGAAATGTGAGGTGTTTGTTTTCTCCTCTGTGCAGCAGAAAAAAAATGATGTGTGAAGACACACAAACATTCTGTGTTACAAACTGAATTTGATATAGAGGTGTGCAAGTGTGCTTTGGATCCTGTTTGGGCACCTGACTTTGCTAATATAGGACATGATGTTCCATCTCTGGAAACAGGATTCTTCTAATATCGGCCACTCAATGTGTTAGCATATAACTGTGCCAACCCTACCCCAACATCTCATTCTCTGCTTTTTGTTGGAACTACCAGCCTAGTTTGGGTTCAATTTACACTTTCACAAATTAAAATAACTTCTCATAGCAATTTAAGAGCCTGTTCTCAACAGAATGGGCTCTCTTGCAAAAACACGGGGCATTTTGATTGCAAGAGTGCAAAATGGCCATCATCCAGCAGTGATCAGGTGCAAGTGTAAATAAGGATTATACAAATGAGAGGTCATTAAAAAGCCTGGTAATGTTAATTTGGCATGACACCCCTTAATGGGTTATGTCTTCACACTTCAGTTGCCTAATTACCTAAATTCTTTTGCAAATTTACATTCCATCTTGCACATGGAAAATCAAATTGGCTCTAACATCTATCCCAAAAGTCATTTCTTGCCCTGACTGCAGTCAGAATGTACTTTTGCAGCTGTGAGATTAATTAAAACTACTGAACTAACTCTTTCTGTATGGTAACTGTTCTGTTGCCACACAGGACCCTGGTATAAAAGGGAAAACAAAAATTAGTAAGCCAAGAAATTGATTGTTCTAAATTTTAAGGATAAAATTGAAGTTGCAAATTTCAGTGCTCTTTTCTATCTCAAATGCTTCCTATAAAAATTCAAGTAGCAGTTGAACATCTGTAGTTGATCAGGATACAGAAAACTCGGGGATTGCTCACTCTTTATAAGACAGTGAGTTTCAGAGCAGAATGCTTTAATTAAAAACAATTTTAATTCCAGTAGAAGTGATATATAATTTGCTGTTAATCAGCACACAAATTCAAAGAAATATGGACAGTACTATATAGGGTTATCTCCTGCAAATGCTTTGAATACAAATCAATGGGCAGCCAATATATACTTGGATATCATGGCTCTGCAGGTGGACAAAAACATTGTCTGGAACACATGGGATAGTGGCCCCTGGCTACGGTTCCTTAATCAAAATACAGTGGTACCTCAGTTCATGAACTTAATTCGTTCCATGATTCTGGTCGCGAACCGAATTGGCCGCGAACCGAATCAAATTTCCCCATAAGGTTCAATGTAAATAAGGTTAATCCGTTTTGACCCCTACGAACGTGGTCGCCAACCTTTTCCCATAAGGTTCAATGTAAATAAGGTTAATCCGTTCTGAACCATATGTATTTTTTTTTAATCACAAAGAGCGGTGTTTCTCAACCCTGGCAGCTTGGAGATGTGTGGACTCCAACTCCCAACATCCAAAACAGAATTCTGGGAGTTGAAGTCCATACATCTCCACGCTACCAAGGTTGAGAAACACTGCTTTAGAGCATCTACAGTTATTTTTTATTTTTGCTTCTCTAGCCACTCAGTTAAAGACAACGATTTTGTTTTTCATCTGTTTCTGACAGATCATGGGATCAGGAATGGTGAATACCAGAACCACCACCTGGTTGAGGGTAGTCCAAATCTATTTTTTGAGCCAATTCTTTTTGCACCAAATTTGAAATTTTCAGTAAAATGATATCTTTCACTGAAAGGTTTTTCCCCCCAATGTGTAAGAAATAAAAGCCAGATCTTCCATTAATCTCTCGAATCCCCCTAATTTCACATTCTGTATCATTCATGTGTATTTGTACAGTACACAACTATATGTATTGGAATATATATGAACATACATGGTCCATAATGATTAAGCTTTATTACTTTATTACATTTAGAAGTATGGCTCCAACATGTCCCTCAAATCCCCCTAATTTCACAGAAGAAGCCCATTTATGAAAAAATTCAGCATCCCAGATCTAAAAAACAGAGTAAATAACAGCCCAAAACATCCCATTTAGTGCACAACATTTATTGAGTTCATCTCAATTCAAAGTATATTAAAAAGTAAATCCTTTAACACAAGATAGGGGAAAAAAATCAATACATGAATAATTTAAATAGGATATAGAGTGAACTTGTTACTTACTTGTAGCTGTAAGCTGTGAATGATAATCTGTGAATTCATATAAGTGTGACAACTGTGCTGCAACTAGTCTGGACTTTTCTATGGATTAGAGAACTGTTTGGTTGGAGCCTACACCCCACCTGCCCAATGAATCCCCTCAGTTCCTAAAATGAACACAATGGATTCTATGGAACAGTGAGGACACCTGAAACCAGGTAGGGCAGAAGAGTGGACTGTGTGAATTCACAGGTAAGTAACCAGTTCTTCTTCATGATGATCTATCTCTGTGATTCACATACGTATATGGATGAATTACAAGCTTTTTACCTGGAGGAGTTCCTGGTTGTCATAAGGTAGCCAAGGAGATTCATGCAGAGACTGCATCTCTCTGGCAATATAGTAGAGGACCAGCTTGTAATGCTAATTGAAAGTGAAATGGTTGAGTGCTGTATGCCTATTTGGATAGGGGAACACCTGCAATGATAGGTGTTTGGAAAAAAGGCAGGTAACATCTTGATTCAGGAGGAAGCTCAAGATTGACTTTGGAAAGAAGGAAAACAGATGGATGACTACTTTGTTCTATGAAATATATGGAAAGAAGAAGCTCTTTGTAAGACACACAGTCCTCCAGCCTGATTAGCTGATTCCACAGGTACCAAAAAGGCTACGTTCCATGAGAAGCTCGCATTGAGAGAATAAGGGAAAAGCTCCAGGCCAGAAGCGGTGGGCTAGACTATCCATGAAATACTTCATTAGGGAATCAGAAAAAATTAGCCTTTCCAGTGGCAAAAAAGGAAGGAGATGGCCACAAGGTATACCTTCATTGAAGAGAGAGCCAAGGCTCATTGTTTCAAGTGCAAGAGAAAAGGCAACACGTGATGGAAGAGATATTGGAGGGCATTGAACAGCTATTTCTGGATGAAGTCTTTAAAGGGTTTCCATTTAGGTGCATAGGAAGACTCCGTGGAAAGGTTCTAAGATACAGCCTACATAACCTTATCTTAGAGGAGTTATGGAATTGAATCTACCGAGCTGTAAGGTCTGGATGGGGAGGATATTAGGTTAGCTCAGAAGGCTGTAGTACCCAGCAGGAGAGAGAGGACAATAGGGCCACTCAAGTATGATGATAACACAGTTGGTTAAATGTCCATTGATCTTTGCCAAGGCTCTGGACAGCAAGGAGAATAGGTGGAAACATGTAAAACAGAAGATCATCCCAAGAAATAAGGAAGGTGTTGCTGAAAGACTGGGGAGCTAGGATCAGGCATTGTCAGTTGTCCTGTGATGCAAATGGATGCTTGGGTTGGCGCAATAGGATTTGATTACAGCCATTGCTAATGATTCAGTTTCCATTTTTGGTTGCAGGTGAACTGACTGGCAAGAATGTTGTCATTGACAGGGATATGGACTGAAAATGGAGGGATGGATAAACTTTATTTACTGCATTAATTTCCCACTGTAATCCAAATCGACTCTTGGGTGTTATGCCAAAACTATAACATAAGGCGCAAATGAGGGGTGGGTTCTTTTTCATTTATGTACCTGCTTACCATGCAGTTCTCTAATACAACTTGGATAGTCAGTCCATGGATTCGGTCTTGGAAGGTTGGAGTCACTGTATCATGATTCTTTGCATCTGAACTGTTTATCAGAGAGAGTGGAGGTGAGCTCCCCATAAGAGCATGGGGGTGTTGGTGATGAGGATAGAGATGTGAAGTGAACATCTCTGGTGAGATGGTCTGAAAGCAGCCACTAGTGGACAGATTCTTTGAGACAGGGAAATATTGAGAGGAGGGCCTACCTATCAGCCACAGCAGTCACATCACCCCAGAACTGGAGAATAATACAAAACGCCAATTTTTGTCATGGAGATCTTGGGTTTAAGCACCTGAAGCCTCGGGCATCATGGTAATAATGACAGAAACCCTTCTGGTAATATGTAGTGTTGTCCCAGTGTGTGGCCTATTGATCCAGAGGCCACGGCAACGTACAGACTTGAGCTACGCAGTGAGATAATTCGGGCAAGAATATCTGAATATGAGCCAGTCATCTCAATAAAAAAAAAATCATAATGGTACCTGTCAAGCTTTACACTGGAGCTCGGCAGTGTGTTTCAGCTGTCCAGACACCTACCCCTTATTTAGGAATAGGAATCACTCACAAAAGAACCTGGGACATTGATTCAGCCAGATTAGACACTTTACTGCAGGCAAGAATGAATCCATATACAGTGGAACCTCGGTTCACGAACGCATCTGTTCACGAACAATTCGGGTCACGACCAGCTCAGGCCGCAAAAATTTACCTCTGGTCGCAAACGCCGGATTGGGTGACGAACAGGATCCGCGGCCATTTTCCCTCCCGTGTCACGTGGTCGCGACTTCCTGTAGGGAGGGGACTCTCCCTCCGAGCAGGAAGCGTGGCCATTTTCCCTCCCGTGTCACATGGTCGCGACTTCCTGTAGGGAGGGGACTCTCCCTCCAAGCAGGAAGCACGGCCATTTTCCCTCCCGAGCAAGGTTAGCTTTCTCTCTCTTCATACTGTACTTTGTGTCATATTTTTGCGGTTTTTTAAAAAAAAAACATGGTTCAGAACGGATTAACCGTATTTACATTGAACCTTATGGGGAAATTTGACTCAGGTCGTGACCAGAAATCGGTTGGTGACCAAATTTGGGGTCGGAACGGATTAACTGTATTTACATTGAACCTTATGGGAAAATTTGATTCCGGTCGTGACCATTTCGGGTCGCGACCAGAGTCGCGGAACGAATTAAATTCGTGAACCGAGGTTCCACTGTATACCCAAATGATTTGTGCTCTGCAGTGCAAAGATGTGAAAGCCTTTATATAAGTTTATGCTTCAGCGTTTTAGGCTCTCTCCACATCTTTCCAAGTTAACAGATACTTGTAACAGTTCTCTCTAGCCTGGGAATCTTTAGCTGCTGAGTCACCCCTGGGAAGTGAAGGAATACAATGGCAGGAACCATGCGTTCAGAAAAATACTCTCTTGAGCAGTAGTGAAGCCAAGTGGTAAACCATGAAGTTGGTCAGTGAATTATTTTATTATAAAACACAGGAAGGAGTGATGGTGGAATAAAATAGATCTATGAAAGTAGGCACTCAGGAAATCTGTGAATGAAAGCCACATTTGGTTCTGGAAAAGGGGAAGGTTGGAAGGAGAGAGTTTCCTGAAATAAGAGTACCTCAAAAAATAGCTGAGATAGTCACCTGGAGGCATGTTCTCAATATTCCCTGTAGAACAAGGGAAGCCTCCTGATGTAACTCTGGAGATGCCTTAGAAGTGACAGAGTGGTGTGGTGAAGCCAGTAAGACAATCTTCTGAAACTACTGATGGATTGCAAAGATCATGAGCTATGGAAGCTTGCGTGCCTTGAAAGCAAGCCAAGCAGCCCTGAAACGGTTAGTAACAGGTCAAATATGCCATTTCAAGTCTTGAAGCGGCTGTCTATTACTCTGCTGTACTGGTGTGGGCAGTGACAAAGGATAACAAAAGCTCCTAGGGACAGAATGATACCCAGCTTCCATGTGACAGACTCGTGGCCTTTGGCTGACAGGTGAGCAGGACCATGTATGGTGGTGGAAGGAGGTAAAATAGGGTGCTGCAGCCCATTTCCTGTTGTCAGAAGCTTTTCAACTCTCATGAGGACAGTATCATTGCTAGATAATTCACCTGCATTGATGGGAAGATCCTCAATTCTAGCCTTAGCCATCAGTCTCAGCCCAGCAGAGTGAGCCAGGCAGGGCAACATGGGATGATGGAAGATGCTATCTTCTGAGACAGTTGCTGTATTGAATTCATGCTTGGCAAACAGTGTTGCTTCTTTTTGAAAAACCTGGACTCTTTACCTCTTTCCATTGGCAAATGAGATAGAAATGGGGATCTCTTCTACAAAATAATGTATTTTGTCATACATGAAGGTTTGGAATACAGAGGAAGACAGCCCAATTTCTGCCATTCTCATCCACTGATGCAGAATTTTGTTGTTGTGAGCCACTCAGCATTTGTTAAGATGGCTGGCCATACAAATCTCTCAAATAAAATAAAGGAATAATTTTTATTCAGAGTGGGAGCCTTACTCGGATGCTTCCACTGCAAGAGGGTTAGGTGGTAGATGTTAGACTGAGAAATGGCATCCCTCTCCTTTATGGTATAAAGATGCTGAATGTGACAAAAAATTGAAGGCAGAAAAGGGGGTTTAACAAAGGAGAAGATTTTTGTAAAAGAGGCCATGCTGGGCAAGAACTTGGATGTGAAAACAGTCTTGAAGAAACGTCTGGAAGGTTAAAAGAGCAATGCTAGCAAAAACTTTCATGTGGTCAGTCCAAAGTCTAATACAGTGGCAGGATTTGAGAAGGATTCAGAATGGAGGGCCACCACTTGTAATAGTCTTACTATAATTCTGGGTTGTTCCAGGAATATGGGTCCACTGACTGGGACTATGAAAAACGTGGTGCTGAGAGGGAAACTGCAGAAGCTGAGAGGAAGAAAAAAATGGGATGGTACAAAACCAAAACTGGGAAGAGATATTATTTGGAAGCAGAAGGGTGTGAGGTGTCTAACTATAATATTGGTCACCTCAAGATGACTAACAGGCAAAATTGCAGTTTCAACTATTGCAAGGGTGGTCCAGTGGAGATTTCAAGGGAGTTCTGTCATGATTCTCCCTTCCCAAGATGGGAAGAAGAGTTGACGAGAACTAGACAATACAAAAAGAAGAGTCCATCAATAAAAAGTCAATAAGGAAACTAGAGAAGCTGAGAGGAACTCAGAGCTGTTAGAGCTGGAACTGGGCCTTTATCCCTCTTTCTCTTTTTGTCACGGTTGGAAGTGGGTGTGATGTTAATCTTAATATGTGATGTTCTCAGTGCTTAAGACTCCTTTGTAAGTGATGGAGAATTTGACTGATCTCTTGAAGGAACCACTGGAGACATTTTTGGGACACAGAATAAAGCCTGGAGAAACACAAAGGAGCTACAACAGGTTTGGAATCTGTTGCCCTTAAAGGTTGCTCCCTGTGAGTAGCTTGCAAATAAGAATGTTTAGTAAATGCCTGACAGTGTTTACAAGTGTCTACTGCGTGACATTCCACAAAGCGAAGCTAAACTAGCATCCTCACTTTAGTACTTTATTTATTTTGATTATAGAGGCATTGGTGTGGAATACAGAACAGTAAGGCCAATCAGGGTTTTAAGGTAGCAACAGACCATCAAGTAAATGATTTCCTTGGAGAAGATATGCATATCTGTCTTAAAGCTATATTCCAATTGCAGGCTGAGTTGGATGAAGTCTGTGGCTGCAGGATTGGACGTAAATATTGAAAAGTCCTTTGTAACGTTCATTAAAATTGACAGAAAACTATAGGAGTAATTGTAAGACAGAACTGGGTTGCATATTATCCCTGTGGATTTAAACATTTAGGGATGATCATTACAAAGGATTGACAACAATTTAAGAAAATGTAATTATGATGCTATATTATGAAAACTAAGGTAGAATTAAAACATTGGCAACATAATCTTTTACAGTCTCATTATTACAAAGAATAGCAACAGTTTAAATGCCTATTCTCCTAAAAATGTTTATTTTTCAGATGGTCCCAATATTTATAACTGGTTTAGTAGATTACAAGGAACTATACTATACTTTTGGAACAGATTAACCAAATCCAGCAAGATTCATCCAGGTTTCTCTCTACTGAAACTTTACAAGATTTTGGCATTCTAGCAAGCTCTAGTGCAAGAACACTGAAATCTCATGAGATCTGGGCCATTTTTAATTTAATTTGGGAAACCTATGCATAACATTCAATGACATTACAGACCCCAGTGCCTTTAGCACAATTTTGCTAAATCCATCTTAAATATCAGGTTTTATACAGAAGCATTATGTTCTAAATGAAATATTACTTAAGCATCGCACACTTAAAAAAAATCCCCAGAATGTAATCAACTTAAAAAAAAAACCCTTTGGTGAATAGGTAGATAAAGAACAAGCAATGTGATGCTTGTTTACTCAAACACCAACTGTTGTGCTCAAACCATCAAAGAAAAAATAATCTTTGCAGGAAAATGTATTTAATTGATAAAGAATCTGGGCATTTATAATAGATGGGGAAAGAGAAGAGGATAGCTGTAGCAGCATTTAGGAATCTGTTAAAGCCTTTTTAAACTGAGTATGAACTGATCAGTTTAATTGAGTTTTCTTGTTGATAGATCTAGATCCAGTGAGATCCTAACAAAACTCATAAGAGTAGAAAAAGACTGAAGGAATGTGAAAGTAAAGATTACATGGGCTGGAAAGCTCTAAATGTCATTGTTAAATTAGGGCTGCAAGTTTTAATTGAATAATTGGTGTCATTAATCAATTGAAGCTTCAAGAACGGCTTAAAAATGTCTCCCGATTAATCAGCAGGGCTGAAAATAAATAAAGATTACAGGTTGCTCATGATATGCACTGATACGCTATTTTTCTCCTAACTAAAGAAAGTTGATAGAAAAAATATTAAGGAAGACTTTTCTCTAAAACCTGGAACAATTCTCCTTTCAGCATTTTCAAAGCAAAAGTACAGGCAATTAACACTGCTTAATGAAGATCAGCATCACTACAAGTAGTTCCATTAAGCTATCCATGGTACGAATGGGATGTGGACTTATTTTTGAAGTTATTTTGACTCTGGGGTACCATATCTGGGAATATCAGCCTTACATTCTAACAAGGAGCTTTTGCTCAATATATCCTAATTTTTCATAGTTAGAAGAAGAGATATTTTTCTTTCTTGGGATTCTCTGGAATAAATGTTAGCTAGCATGTTGAAATGGGCATATTTATTTAAGTGTAACCTGAAAGTCAAACCAACAGAAGATGTTAAAATTGTTTTACAGGAGACAATTCCATATAAAGGCCTTATAGCAGCAAAATCTTAACAAATCTCTAGAATTATTAGAGATGAAAGTTATTTGCTGAGTTTGACCTGCCAACAATTCTTTGCACATTTATTGAAGGAGGTCACACTAATTATAAAATAGCTCACAAATCAATCTGCAGAAATGTTATGCAAAAAGATCAAGCTGTATTATGAAGAATACCAATACGCTCCAAGTAGCAAGAATTTGACAAAGTTAACTACATTAGTTTAAAGTATATTTTTAAATGAACATGCTCAATTTCAGTTGCATCGAAGAGGTAAGTCAGGAAAAACTACATAGATGAAGAGCTAAAAAATGCTAATTTTAGATTCTAAACAATGTATGCAGAATTTTAATTTGGGGGATCCTAAATCCATGAACATGCACATCTTAATGGTAATTCCATTATTACTGGAAATTTGACATACACACAAAGGCCATGAGAATGCTTTAATTTACATTCCAGATAGGATGTGATAATAACTCTTGGCAATGATGCCAACATAGCAAGAGGCATTAAAGACTGTCGTCTCTTCTTTCTAAAAGAGAGAAGCTTCCATGAAAAACTAGTTACTGGAGTGAAACCTTCCAGTTTCATGTACATGTTATTCATAAGTCCAACAGTTCTCAGAAATGTGAACAAAAACACCTAGTTTTAACTACTTTTCTTCTTCTGAAATTCACTGAAACACCAAAAGTTTCTGACCGAAGCAGCCCATAAAACAAACTTTTAGTACCTTGGCAGTAACTGGGAGTAAACTCAGGTTACCCTTACATCTAATAAAAACTTGCTCCAAAAAATACTTAGATTTGAAAATCAGAACACTATTTTTTAGAGTTATTGCCAAGTAGCCCTGCTCAGGTTATGATGGCCAACATATTAAACCAGTGGTTCTGTTTTCAAGTTCATCAATACTCTGTTAAATTATACTGATTGTGGGAATTTCCAAAACCAAATGTTATCTTGTGCTAGCAAATTGGTATCAGTACTCACTTCTCTTTCTTTATACATCAAAATAAATAACACTCCCTTTTCAGCATATAGATCTGCACATGTACGTGCAATCAATTTTTGCTTCCAAGTTTCATAAAAATAGGAGCAAGTAAAATAACTCCTGATCCAAGTTACGTCCTAGAGAATATGCATTTTTCTAAGCCATGCCTTGTGACTTCCCTATTATGGAATGATTCCTCACAGTGGTCAGACAGGTTATTTACCCCACTGATGCCTTCATGACCTGATAATGACTGTTTATTTGCTTTACTACAAGTAACAAGCAGGGTTGAAGCCTTTCACAGCTGGCCAAACTCACCGTATTCTTGACGAAGGTGGTCTGGGATGTGGGGCTCATAGCCCTCTTTCTCAGGCACTTCCACAAACTCATCATCATCATCATCATCATCATCATCTGTACTTTTCATCTACGATGAAGAGTTAAAAACATTCAAGACACGTTGGAAAAATCTAGCAGTCAATCCATGCAGAAGCCACGTATGTAGGAAGATCTGATGTCTCATTTCGTTTCCAACATTAACTCCCATATTATGTGAAAAAGCACAACAATCTGTCTGTCCGTCCGTCCATCCATCATCCATCCCTCATGTGGGGATTAGAAATGTATCGGGGGAAACGAAATGATGCCCTCTGTCTCTGGATGAGAGACTTCTGGTCTGACCCAACGCGGTTCTTAAGTTTGCTATTAAAACCCTTTCCCCAAATATATTGAGACAGGGGTGACAGCTCTTCCCCCACTCCAGTGTTTCTGACAACTCATATTTTTGAAGGGAATACAGCAAAACCTCTGGTTTTCTCAATGAGCAACTAAGAAAATCAAAAAGCTAGGTTACTGTGGGAACAAAAAACCAAACCTTTACATGATTATGTGATGTTTTATACAATCACCTTGTGGCAGCAGCATTAGAAAGAAGAATTACAAGCAATATCTTATTTCCCCAGACCCTAATAACACCTTTGGACTACAGAAATTACTGAAATTACAAGAGGCATACTGTAAATAGATAAAATAAATTGCACATTAAAAGTTAACTGATTCATAAATTTTATACTCGTTATCGCTTTATGAACTGCCAAATCTCCTACCATGGCTACTTTCTGGGAAACAAAACCACCACCAGCACAGGGAAAAAAGACACATCTATAAAAGCTAAAACTACAGTGTCCCTTAACATATATGCCTAGGAATTATCTTTTTTTTTAAAAAAAGTCCATACTAATTTGCAGTTTTTCATGTTTTCCTACAGAACTTTACATTTAAATGTAAAAAAATTAATAGGCAAAAAGTCACATTTTTTTCCATTCTTAACCCAGTAGTATCATACTATGCTCTCAGGCCAAAATACATGTAACCCTTTAGCCCTAAACTGACAAGAGGAAGATGTGATTTTCCACTGTAGCCAACTCTTACCATTTACAGGTAGTCCTCGCTTAATGACTGTTCATTTAATGACAGTTCAAAGTTATGATGGCCTTGGAAAAAGCGCTGTATGACCTATACTTGCACTTACAACCATCGCAAATGGTTGCACCACCACCCCGGTGATCTTTTTTACGATGGTCATTAAGCGAATCACATGGTCATTAAGTGAATTCCAGCAAAAAAAGTCCATTGGGGAAGTTGGATTCGCTTAATGACCATGTGATTCGCTTAACGACTATCAAAAATGGTCATAAAATTGGGTCTGGTCACATGGTGACTTAACGACTGCCCCACTTAATGACCAATTTTCCAGTCCCTATTGTGGTCGTTAAGCAAGGACTACCTGTACTTCAGTCATCTAACCATACATCTGAACAATTTAATTCAGTTTAGTCTATATCCAGATACGCTGAAAACTGACTCATGGTGCATTTTTTAGACATGCTGCATTGCTGGTACACTGCACAATATGGCAGGGATCATTTTAAAAGTCATACCAAAAGCAGCAGTAGATTTAACAAATCATAAAAAGTGATCTCTCTTCTCTGCCGGAGGGCAGAAAAGCAACTGCTGCTCTGTCTGCAGGTCTGCTCCCGTCCAGGTGTTTGCTCATTAACTTTTGGAGAAGATCTGCTCTGCACCATCTCAAAGGACCTGGTGGGCTGATGAGATAAAGTCTTCTCAGTGGGCATGTCTGGTCACTCTGGACTTCCCTCCCTCCTAGCGAGAGAGCTATATCGTATGTTTTAGGCATCATTTTTTATTCCTGCATGATTCCTACATTGCCTGATTGTAATACTGAACTTTTTATTTTTGAGGTTGTCTTCACTGCTTTCCCCCCCCGTTTTTACCGTATTTTATCTGCAACTTTTGTAATCCATTGGGTCACCCAAAGTAGTAAAAAAAGTTTGCTGATTGACAGACTGACTGTTGCAAAAAATTTAGCCTTGCATTCCAACCATTTCTTATATGCAGACCACCGCTTTTTTAATAAACGTCATTCAGATATCTCAGTAGGAATCCTGGCCAAACTTCCAGTTCCTTTTTGAGTACACTTCTTCCTCCTCATTCTTTCTGCTGATTTTCCTGCTGATGATAGCCAACTTTCTGCTGGTGACAGCTAATTAACAAGGTTGGGCCAAAAACAGCAGCTCCCTGACACCCCTACTTAACATGTCTCACCCAACAGTTCCCTTCAGTTTAAACCCTAGATGAGTAAAAAAAATAACTTTTTGAAGAGGCAAGGGCTTGTGAATCAGACACCTTCAATTCCAACTCTGCCGCCTCCAAAAGCTTTCAGGATCCTTCACCCTCCTTCACTGTGTGTGCAAAGCCAACACCGGGACCAATCTCCCCCCACCTTTTTACCTTCCTCCCTGGAACTCAAGCTACGACCAGACGTATCAAATCTAGCATCCTAAACATAACGATCGAGAACCCAAAGTTACCTTTTCTCAGCTGTCCTGTTCACAAACGCGTCTAAAGGAAGGAAAATATTTTGGGATTTATACAGCGTCTGTCTCTTGCAGGAAAAGAACATCGGTGTCTTAGCATTAAATTCAAAAGCCTGTTTTCCTCATTTGTCGAAAATAGGTTTGGCTGACAATGACGGAAAGGCCGTTCATAACAAAGTTAAACAATTTTCTTCTGGTTTACCAAGTTAAAGCTGCCTCTACCTTTTTAAAGCTAACAGCGAAGCATTTCTGCTGAGGGGTATTGGATTCGGTTCAATGTTTTAGAAAATAGAACCATAAGTGACATAATCAATAGGCTTTCTCTTTTTTAAAAGAGAAAGTTTTAAGTGCACTTTACAAAAACGCAGCCTGCAAACTTCTCATCATTAGGGATCACTGACGCATTGCATTGCACACTGCAGAGAAATTGCACGGGAATTTCCATGGGATCTGATTGAAAACTGCAGGAGGCAGATGTCAGACTTCTTAAAAAGTCCCCTGAACTATAATCTCAGGTTAAACTGGAAGAGAAGCCAGAACAGGTTTTAAAAGTCTTCCAAAACTTCCCAGCTATTCTTTTACACAGACACAGAGAGGATTCAGGCTCACAAAGATGCCTCTCCCAATTAATACCTGAGAGCAGAAGTGCAATGCAAAACTGGCGTGCCAACATTCCTGCACACTTACAGTTGGAGGCACAAAGGTCTGCCGAGAAGAGAAATAATAAGATGCAAATTCACTCTGTTTAGGCACAATCCATGAAGTGCACATTTAGGCGCTATAGAAAGCATTAATCATAGGAAACTGTAATTTTTGTTATCAGTCCAACACTAATCAAAACGCAAACCTGTCACTGGCACTGACCTGTGAAACGTCCCAATTATACCGTTTGGAAATGACAGGAGCACTTAACTTCCTCGCTGAGTAAATGATGGCAATCAATCACGTTTGAATAACAATGAGCCACGGAGCTGAAAATTATTTTTTGTATAGAATCTACCCAAGAATTTATGAAAGGTGAAAAGCCACCCAAGGTTTTAGGGGCGATGATTGCTTTCAGCTAGTACAGTGCATATCAAACACTAAACAGAATTTATGTGTTTTAATTTTCCAAAAGGTAGATGTGGACTTGGTGCTACAATGCATAACATATAATGCCAGATTTTAAATATGAGGGTCATTTTCATAAAATATTATGCTTATTGTCTGCACCCTTGAATTCGTTGAATAACTTCTTTATTAAATTCTCATTTGCTGTAAAAAAAAATTAACTGCTTAGCATTAATCCCTCGATTCCCAAATAAAGATATTAGCATTCATATTATTTTAAGCAAGCTGCATTCCCCTTTATTTGTAAAGATAATTGACTGTAAATGGCATTGAGTGGGGGAGGATACCCTAAGAGCTACTCATCAGACTTGAATAGAAACAGGATCATTCCATCATTTGGGGCTCTCCCTCTTTTCACTTAAAAGCTGCTTATTGAAATAACACTCTTCTTTTATAGCCAGAAAAGCACCAGGATTGTGTTAATTATGTTTATGATGTTTGAATTTCCCTCTGCAAATTCACAGCACTCTTTGCACCAACTGAAAACTCTACTTCCGACTGTTGCTGGTGTAAGCATGCACTTGGGAATAGTGTAAGCTTCGAATGGAGTTACATCCTCAACAGTAGTCACAAGAAAATCAATTCAAGAGAACTTAGCAACTTGGCTAAAGGAAGCCACGTGTGTAAACTGACTCCAAATGGGGCCCATGCACAGGACCCCAAAGTCTAACTATACATCTTTTTTCCATCTTGCACTGTTTTGACTCAGAAGTTCATCAAAAGACAGGCATGCATTTCTGTCTTGCTGCAGTGAGTCACATATAAACATTTTTGATCAAGTAATAGTCACATCAAATACTTTTTCTGGTATTCCTTTACAGTACTCAAAATTGGCCTATCTTAAATGTGTAACAGTCTTGAAGACCTGATGTGACTCTCTTTAAGATTTAATTTGCTCACTCTCCTTCACAGAGAACTCAGCCTCATCTCTTGTTTGAACTCAGGAAGAGACGGTACATTACTGAAAATAACCGTTTGTTTCTAAGAGGGCTTCATTAATGTGCAACAGACTCATGCTGAATATTCCATGGCAGAATTACAATTTAGATGCAACTTTAAATTACAGCCGTGTAGAGAATAATAGTGGATGAATAACCTACTAAATGTAAGCATTTTAAATAGTTAATATGCTTCCAAATCATTATGCAAATATTATAACTAATCACTATGTTGGGTGGTGACTTATGTGTTGGTTGCAAACAAATCAAGTTACTAGCCCAGAAACATACTTTATTAGTCCACAGTATTGGTGAGTTACTCTCACACTGATAGATAGGGCTACCAGTTCTCAAAGATACAATGCCTATATACTGCATGGGTGTCTCATCTGAAAGCAGAATACTCACGGGAATTCTTGGAAAATAACCTTCCAGTCCCCTCTAATAAATATTATATCTGACTATATCCATTTATAGACTGGACCAGTGCTTCTCAACCTTGGCATCTTTAAGCAGTATGGACTTCAACTCCCAGACCTCCTCAGCCAGGAAGGCTGGCTGGAGAATTCTGGGAGTTGAAGTCCACACAGCTTAAAGATGCCAAGGTTGAGAAACACTGGACTAGACTACTGTATTACCAGCAATGGGATTTTGTAAAAAGCAGCTATGAAACCAGTGTAAACACTGTTTTCTACAGAATTTTATGCTCAACTAACAGTAAAAGAGTATGAAGTATTACCAAAGTATTGTTACATTTATCAAGCTAATAGGATAATTTTTTCTGACAAAAAATCCACATGGGTTTTACAGTTGAGCCATCCTATACCACTAACTCTTCAAGAAAGGCAGAGATGCATATGGGATACACAGGGATTTTCACAACACTTCTGAAAGGATTTTAACCTGAACTGCTAGTTAACTCTGATTAAATTGATCGTTTCAACGGATAATTCTTAGAATGGGAAATGCCAGGAATAAGTTTCCCATGGATCTCTATTAGACCATGTTCTATTTTTTTCATAATCACAAATGACGCAGAGTGAGGTAGTCTAGAACGGAGTGGCTGCGTCTGCACAGGATGCCAAATTATTCAAATAGTCAACGTCATAAAGTCTGAACTTGACATACCATTTCAAAATCTGATACACTTTATGTAACAACAGCTCCTAATTCATGCACACCTTCTAATATTGTACCACCCTGCACCATGATAGAAACCCTAATATTAGACCCTAATATATCATCACCACTACCACCACCACCGTCATCATCATCACCATCACATATTATTCAGTAGAGTATTTTGACATAGGATTTCAGTTGCTTTTATTGTTCTTCATGTTTGCTTTCCTTCCTTATCCTATTTTTACTGTTTCTGTAATAAACTTCTACTAACTCAACTGTTAAGTTGGACTAAATTCCCACCTGCACCTTCAAGGCTCGGCATACAGCACTTCTCACAGCTTACGCTAGAGAAAGAAAGAAGGGAAGATAGGCTACTGGCTTAAGCAGCAACCACTGAGACCACAACTGTTGGGTCTTCCTTCTCTGAAACAAACTCTCAGCTTTCTTCTTGCCTCTTGGCTTGGGGTATGCAGCTTCTTTCCACATGCAAGGGCTGTGCTGACCCATTATCAGTGCCCTGCTCCTGGGTGCCCACGAGGCTCTGGAGCTTCCCTAGGTATTTGCAAACTAAGCACTGGTTCTGAACGCTAATCAACTCAGCTGCTGCTCCAGCAGAAATGCCATCAATCTACTCCTTTGGTCTTTCCCCTGGAGTTGCAGGCTGTATGGTTGCTCACTGGTAGGGACTCATGTCCTGCCTCACCTCTTGGGATTCCCCCCTCCCTGCAGAACTACAGGTCCCATGGCACCTTAAAGCTATCCCTCATCCTTCCAGTTGATTCTGCTCCTCCCACAAACAGTGGCAGCTTGTGATTTTTGTCTTAACTGTGACAAGGCACCAAAGTCAATAGAGGGAACGGTGGTGGTGAGACACCAATGTTTGTGCTTGGGTGTCAGCCACCTAGGAGAGGAAGCGAACCCCAGATCTTTGGCAACCATGAAGCAAGGATATTTGTGGAGCTTCTGACATTTGAGAGTCTGAAGGTGAGTGTGGTGGCTGCCAGTGACTATAAGGAAGTGCCCTTAGAGCACACAGTGGCAAAAAAGAAATTGAAGTCATGAGACCAGCAAGTTACTCTGAACAAGGGAGCAACAACACCAAGGGACTCTGAAAAGACTTTTCCAAAGTCAGTGAATGTTCAAAGTAACTGGTTCAATGTAAGTAAATGTAAAATAACAATCACGGGAACAAGGAATTCTAACTTTGTATAACTCCTGATAGAGTTTGAGGTGGTAGTGACTGAACAAAAAGGAAATCTTAGGATGGGGGCAGACAGAGAATACACCAATCCAGAATATCCCAGTTAAGACTCAGGATGTATCAAGTTCTTGTAACAGACAACAAGATTCTCACAAAGTCCTCTACGGTATAATCAGATTTACTGAAAGGAAAAAGGGATGAGATTACAGATATCTCAACACCTGAGTTCTTTCACTGTAGCACCCAATGTATCTCTAAACTTCTCTAAGGATGGGACTTTTTAATTCATTTGGTAAAAACTGGCAGATGAACAGGGGAGATAGGGAACTTATAATGGGGGAACAACTAGATGTTTTGAGCTAGCAACATTTCACAAACCAGTATCTACTTTCTCAGATTCTGAGAAACCCATAATAGGATGGAGAAGGGTCAGAAAACAAAACTCTCAGTATTTCCCTTGGGAGTATGTTGTTATTTATTTTATTTACGAGATTTAGAGGCCACCTGAATCCAAAAAGTTCCGGCCAATTTACACTAAAAGAGGAAATAATAAAAAGAAAGCAGGAAAAAAAGACCTCCCATTGCACAACACTGTGCTTCCTGTAACAGAAAACAGCCAACAGGGCTGCATAAGAATCCCGGGAGAACAGCCAAGTTTTTAATGACTTCTGGGGCATCAGGACGGTGGGAGCGAAACAGATCTTTAACTTGGAATTTTATACAGCATTTTTCTTAAGCTTCTCGTAAAGCGTACAGCAAAGCATATCCCTTCATTCTACAAGAGAACTCTCGATTCTACAACATTTTCACAAGTGTTGATTGGAACAATCCATAAAAAGCTAATGGAAGTGCACTATTTTATTATTTTATTGATTATTGATTATGTGCTATCAAGTTGGTGTTAATTCTGAGTGACCACGTAGCTTTTCTCCAGGAGGATCTGCCCTGAATCTGATCCTGCACCCATCACCACTATAACTATTTACCTTGTTGCTGATCTTACTTTTTTCTTTCACCTTTCCGAGCAACAGAGCCTTCTCCAGAGAGCTAGGTCTTTGCATAATGTGCCTAAAGCAGTGTTGTCCAAACTTGGCCACTTGCTGGCTGGGGAATGCTGGCTGGGGAATTCTGGGAGTTGAAGTCCACTCATCTTAAAGTGGCCAAGTTTGGACAACACTGGCCTAAAGTATGATAATTTAAACAGGGTCATTTGTACCACAAGGGAGAACTTCAGATAGCTTTTGCTTGATGATCCATTTGCTTCTTTTCTTGGCTGTTCATGGTATTTTCAGGAGTATTCCCCAGCACCAAACTTCAAAAGCATCAATATTCTTTCTATCTGGCTTCTTCAAATTCCAACTCTCACTTCCATAGAGTGTCACAGAGAGTATCATAGCTTATACTGTTCTGATCTTTGTAAGTGTAGACACATCACAGCATCTAAATATCTTTTCCAAGGTCTTCATGGCTAGTCTGAGGCATATTTTTTGACTGCTTGTTCCTTTACTGTTGATGGTTATTTTATTAGATTTACAGGTGAAACTCGAAAAATTAGAATATTGTGCAAATGTTCATTTATGTCAGTATGGCAACTCAAAAGGTGAAACCAATATATGAGATAGACGCATTACATGTAAAGCGAGATATGTCAAGCCTTACTTTGGTATAATTGTGATGATTATGGCGTACAGCTTATGAAAACCCCAAATTCACAATCTCAGAAAATTAGAATAGTGTGAAAAGGTTCAATATTCTAGGCTCAAAGTGTCCCACTCTAATCAGCTAATGAATCCATCACACCTACAAAGGGTTCCTGAGCCTTTCAATGGTCTCTCAGGCTGGTTCAGTAGGAATCACAAGCATGGGAAAGACTGCTGACCTGACAGTTGTGCAGAAAACCATCATTGACACCCTCCATAAGGAGGGAAAGCCCCAAAAGGTCATTGCAGAAGAAGTTGGATGTTCCCAAAGTGCTGTATCAAAGCACATCAATAGAAGGTTATGTGGAAGGGAAAAGTGTGGTAGAAAAAGGTGCACAAGCAGCAAGGATGACCGCAGCCTGGAGAGGATTGTCAGGAAAAGGCCATTCCAAAGTGTTGGGGACTTTCACAAGGAGTGGACTGAGGCTGGAGTTAGTGCATCAAGAGCCACCACACAGAGACGGATCCTGGACATGGGCTTCAAATGTCGTATTCCTCGTCAAGCTGCTCCTGAACAACAAACAACGTCAGAAGCGTCTTACCTGGGCTACAGACAAAAAGAACTGGTCTGTTGCCCAGTGGTCCAAGTCCTCTTTTCTGATGAGAGCAACTTTTGCATCTCATTTGGGAACCAAGGACCCAGAGTCTGGAGGAAGAATGGAGAGGCACACAATGCACGATGCTTGAAGTCCAGTGTGAAGTTTCCACACTCTGTGTTGATTTGGGGAGCCATGTCATCTGCTGGTGTTGGTCCACTGTGCTTCATTAAGTCCAGGGCCAACGCAGCCGTCTACCAGGAGATTTTGGAGCACTTCATGCTTCCTTCCGCAGACGAGCTTTATGGGGATGCTGACTTCATTTTCCAGCAGGACTTGGCACCTGCCCACACTGCCCAAAGTACCAAAACCTGGCTCAGTGACCATGGGATTACTGTGCTTGATTGGCCAGCAAACTCGCCTGACCTGAACCCCATAGAGAATCTATGGGGCATTGCCAAGAGAAAGATGAGGGGCATGAGACCGAACAATGCAGCGGAGCTGAAGGCCGCTATTGAAGCATCCTGGTCTTCCATAACACCTCAGCAGTGCCACAGGCCGATAGCATCCATGCCACGCCGCATTGCGGCAGTCATTGCTGCAAAAGGGGCCCAAACCAAGTACTGAGTACATCTGCATGCTTCTACTTTGCAGAGGTCCGATATTGTTCTATTTCCAATCCTTGTGTTATTGATGTCATGTAATATTCTAATTTTCTGAGATTGTGAATTTGGGGTTTTCATAAGCTGTACGCCATAATCATCACAATTATACCAAAGTAAGGCTTGACATATCTCGCTTTGCATGTAATGCGTCTATCTCATATATTGGTTTCACCTTTTGAGTTGCCATACTGACATAAATGAACATTTGCACGATATTCTAATTTTTCGAGTTTCACCTGTATATACAATAAGCAATACTGTATTCACTGTGAAGTAACCATTTTTTTTTTTTTAGAAAGAATATTTACTTTGGGGTGTCATGGACACCAACCAGAGGTGTCTTAGATGCTTCTTCATGGTTACTGATGGTGGACCCTGGCTTTAGCATGTACAGTTTAATGGTCTGGTATCTACGGACAAAGGAGTCAGTTTGGTGTAGTGGTTAAGGCACCAGGCTAGAAGCCAGGTGATCATGAGTTCTAGTCCTGTCTTAGTCACAAAGTCAGCTGGGTAACCTCAGGCCAGTCCTTATGTTTCAGCCCTAGGAAGGAGGCAATGGCAAACCACTTCTGAAATCTTGCCAAGAAAACTACAGAGACTTGTCTAGGCAGTTGGCAGGAGTCAAGACTGACTCAAAGGCGCACACACACACACATCTGCAGACGAATCAGTAGAGAAAAGGGGAAAAGGAAGCCAAAATTATTAGTTCGTTGAATCTGAATTTCTTAAAATTTGGCAGCCAGATTGTGGCTTAAAATGTGGGCAACCAGATCTTCTTACCTCATCTCACGAAATCACTTTCATTCAGGCATGAGTGTATGGCTGAGTTGAGATCTCTTTCCCTAACGTGATGTAATCTTCTCGTAAGCGAACTCTAAACTTCATTTGTCTTTCAGCAGGCTTGATGACTATGCATTTAAAAACCCATTCTCTCTTATAAACTAAAAATTAAACGTACTCAACTGTGATGGCCGTCATTGCACCTGCTATTTATATGCTAATATCCTCACTAGAAGATCTTGCAAATTATTCTACCACACCAATATTTCCCATGCATCTACTCACAGACAACTAATTTTTTTTTCTCTTAGAGGATTTTTGGCCAAGGAATTGGTACTTTTTGGAATGGAACCAATTAATACGAGTGACCTCATTGAACTGCATTTTGAATTTAGCCATGATGTCAAATACAGTCAAATTACCTTGAATGAAGGGAAAGGACAGCTTGTAAAACCACATCACGCAGTGGTCATTAGCTGAGTATAAAAATCTTTTGAATCGACTGACAATTAGAACAGCATAAGATACTTCATCGGGATGCAGATTTTTATAACTTTGTCAATTCTGGAACTTTTAAATAAAATGTAATGCTATATAAATCAGTCAGTAACTACGGTACTTTTCTCTTTCTCCAATCCAGCAAATTATGGAATTAGGATCTACTGACCCTGTTCAACCAACACATTGAACTGGGTCAAGAGGACTGCTGTGAATAATGTGTACAACACCTTCACACTGTCCAACTGATCTCGCATCTATTCCAGAAGGGGGAGTTTCAGCCTGGAATAGTCCTGGAAATATTTGGAACTAAATAACTCCTTGTCAACTGTGATATCTGAACCCAGACAAGACGTTTGTTCAAGGGGGTAACTGTTTCTTCTTATTTCTAACACAAAGAAACTCTAGAGTGTCCTTTCTAGGCACCCATCTCCTCTGCAGCCAGTTAAAGGACTTACGAAAGGCTGATGCTAGGATGTTAGTCCTATGAGCTAGACCAGATCTGGAAAATGACTCTACCTTGACTTGAGTTATGCTTTATTGAGATGGGCTATAGTAACAGAAACTTGCAAGTCTGCCTATGTTTTCTCTTCTCTCCCTCTTATACTCCAGGAAGTCAGGGGGGAGCCAGTCTGTGTCCTTCTGCCCCACCCGCACCCCTGGGCTCAACCACGCTTCTTCAGCACCAGTTATTGTCCTAATAACTTAAGGATGCCTTCTCTAAGGTCATCTTCATGGCTCCCTACATAGGAAGACAGAGTCACTGGCAACTGTACTCAGCTATTCTCCAGATCAAGGCTCCAAACGTGGTTCTTTCCTGTTCCTTCCCTGCACTCATATCTCTGATAGGTTATGTGGAGAGACCATGATTGCCACAAAGTCCCTAGTAAGCATCATGGCTGAATAGGGATCTGAAGTGAGCCTTCCCAGTGCAACCATCAGGGAACTATGTCAGTAGTGCAAAAAAGTGTGGAGGCAAAATATCACAGCTAGTTTTATGAGACATGAGTCTGTTGACTTTTACAGGGATCAGTGTTTAGCAGCTAGCCTATTTTTCCTTTGCAACTCAAACACTTAACCGAGCTATAATCTGTTATTTAGACTGATGGATACATAATTCCGTTAGGGATCTTGAAATATAATTATGGTCTGCATTGCCCTGCTTAAACATGAAATAGGAATCTGTCCTTTTTGGCTGGTTGGTGGCTCTAATTTTTATGTAAGAAAAAATTGGCTTTCTTGAGTTAAAGCTATATGGGTCCACACCCATTTATGGAGTTCTATACATTCAGTGATAAATTCAGTGGCATAAAAAAATCAAAATGGTGAGTATATGAGCTTTCCACAAGCTGAAGCTACAAAATTCAGAGACGCTTAAGCAGGATTCTAAGTACAGTATGAACCTTTTTCACAAATCTGTGGAATTCCCCCTTAAGCATCTTCAGTCCTGTAACGGCAATTAAGGTTTGCAATATCGGAAGTTAAAAAATTAGTTGAGAAAGAGAGGGGAGAGTGCCCAGAACTGCAATATGGGCAACTTGAGACACAGATATGAACCAAGAACTAATTTAGGAGTTCAGAAGTGATTAGCCTTGACATATGGTGTTTCTTGATCAAAAGTGTTCAACTTCCATTCAGATTCATTCTGCAAGTAGTATAACAAGTTATCTAGGTTTAAGCAACATTTCTGTAATTCTGAAAAGCATGACTTGTCAATTACAGAAAATAAAAATGGGGTAGATGAGATAGGTTATTTTATTTAAACATATATACATGGGAGGGATACTGTAAAACAAAATATCGCCCTCTAACCCAGTGTTTCTCAACCCTGGCCACTTTAAGATGTGTGGACTTCAACTCCCAGAATTCTCCAGCCACATGGGAATCCTGGGAGTTGAAGTCCACACATCTTAAAGTGGCCAGGGTTGAGAAACACCGACCTAAGGAGTGGAATAACATGTGGCCCTTTGAGAGTCCCTCACTAAAATTAAAACCTTCATAATTACAACCCAGGAAGCCACTTCACAGCCATTAATTCCAGTTACTGACTTAAGTGCATGTATTATTTGAGTAAAGTAATGCCAACTTCAAGCTGCCATTCAAATATTAACCAGGCCCAACTCTGCTTAGTTTTCCAAATCAGTCAACCAGATGCTGCCACCTAGCTGGTCACAGATATTCTTTTATGCTAAATGTTTAACAGAAATGTAAAACAATATTAAAAACTTGCTGAACGTTTAAATCAAGATATCTCTTTGCCTCCCCCCTCTACCCCAATAGCAACAAAAGACAAAATGACTTATCTGAAATACTTGTACCCTAAAATCTTGTCGCTTTTCAGTTTCTACTTTTCTAGGGAGATCTTCCAAAAACTCCACAAGTGACAAACCAGGGGAACTTTTGCATTCTCTTTGATCCTGCTTCAGTACAAACGTCACTGGCCTTTCTGCATCATCATAGGCTGCTTGTTATGTTTTACTGCAAGTGGATTTCATTGCCAACCGAAAACTACGTTGTAACCTTGCAGCATCTCATTCTGATCAACCACAGGTATTAATGCACATTTACTTTCCATAGGTACATCATAACATTGCATTTATCTTGATGAACTGTATCTCATTTTGTGAATCTAATTTATGATATCATCAGAATTGATTCAGCATTATTTCCTTACATTTTAAAATGTCTCTGAAGGGGCAAAGTGAAAATGCTCTAAAGAGCAGTCGTGAATTGCCAGGAACAAAGTTCTGGATCTTCTCCAGCAAAGCCTGGCATGCTTACTAATGCCTGCTAAGGTCCATGTCCTCCATCCCACTTCATTCTACATCAGCTGGGACAGGATCTTTCTTACTGCATCGGATTCAGGAATTCTATCCACTTGGATCCATCTAGATTTCTCAATTGATGTGATAGCTTGCTTCCATTTGTCTAGTGAACTGACTTTGAACAAAGAGCCAAATATGAAGTGTTTCACTACATAACTAAATCAATGATCGATCCCTGAGAGATTCCTTCAACATCTTTTAAGTGACCATATACCAAATGCTTTACTAAAATCCAAACTAATTTGATGGCTTGTTTCTTTGTTCGGAAAAATCTATTATTTTCTCAAAGAAAGCTACTAGATGTAACCTGAAGTAATTCCTTTAAGTGAATCTGCATGACCCTGCATTCAATTTATTATTCTTTCCTACCTTATTTTTCCCCTTAACTTTTACATGTGTTGAGGGATTAAACTTAGAGGTCCTGAAAGCTAATCAGTGACTTTAATTTCTGTTGACCAATTACACTGCCATCTCTACAACACAGAGCCCATTTGCTGCCTAGAAAACAATTTTTGTTTTGTTTTTTTCATTTCAAGTACCGGTCATTTTAGGTTATCCCACTTAACTCAGAAGTATTTTCTAATGATGTGAGCAGAGAAGCACCCAGTACGAAGAACACAGTGCCCCCTACTGGCCACGGAAAATGGTTCTAGATAAATATAAGCTCTGAATTTAAAGATATTCACATGGACATCAGATACAGGTAGCCCTTGCTTAATGGCCACTCATTTAGCAACTGTTCAAAGTTACGATGGCACTGAACAAAGGGGACTTATAACAGGTCCTCATAGTTGTGGCTGTTGCAGTGTCCCCACGGTGATGATTGAAATTCGGGTGCCCCGCAACCAGCTTGCAATTATGATAGTTGCAGTGTCCCGCGTTCACATGATCGCCATTTGTGACCTTCCCTGCCAGCTTCCCACAAGCAAAGTCAGTGGGGAAACCGGCAGGAGGTTGAAAAGGGTGATCACGTGACTGCAGGACACAACTTGTGCAAGATTCGCCTAACAATGGCAACTGGGACTGCTGGAACTGCCATAGTAAGTTGGCACGGTCACATGACATCGTGCCTTAAACCGTGTCACCTAGTGACAGAGTTCCTGGTCCCAATTATCGTGGTAAGTAAGGACGACCTGTATATTCATCATGGGCTTAGAAACAGCTTTTTAAACAGTTCCTGCAAAAAAAACACAGAACATACAATGCAGCTTCAAGGAAGATAAGATGTTCCTGAAAATGCAAGAAACCTCAAGTTTTCTTTAACACAAAGAGCACATACACTGCAAGTATTCATATTTTCCTGTGCAGGGGACCTGTTAATAACTATGTTAATGAACAATGACTGAATAAATAATTGCAAAATATCAACTGTCTTATTTGTAGGGACAAAATTGGTCCAAAAATTCAAGTATGTACGTTAACAATTAAAAATGGCATCAGTGACTCAATCCAACATCTCAGCAAGCTACTGGTAGTTAAGAAGTGGAACAAAGGGCAGGGTCCAGAGGCAGGAAAGCTAAGCAAACAGAAAGCGAAAGTAAACAAGCTGGATCCTAACAATGGCTTGTATAAGCCATGGCTTGGAATCTGAAAGCTGACTAAGTTTCAGTTAATATGATGTTGTCAACTGGAGTTACACAAAAAGACTTTAAATATGAAAAATCTGAAGGGAAAATTCAGCAAGGGGATGGTTAATAGACAACTACACTCTTCATTCATTTTGCTTGGGGGAGGGGTGCCTTTGAGACAGTGTTGACTCCTGCCGACTGCCTGGACTCATTCCTGCAGTTTCCCTGGCAAGCCACTCAGCTGGTTTCGTGACTGAGGCAGGACTAGAACTCACGGATTCCCAGTTTCTAGCCTGGTGCTTTCACCACTACAACGACTGGCTCACATCTTAGGGCATTATATGCCAACAAAGTGAATAATATGCAGCCAAATGCAAGAGTCTGTTAATGTAACCTTACAATAAAGATAAAGCTAGTATTCATTGTTGTGCTTCTTGTCTTGCAAGGGTAACATCAATCTTGCAAGTCCGAAAATACCCCCCCCCCATCCCTCACTTTTCCTCTCCCAAAAACTAGGGAGGATCCCTTCCGAGATGCTTTCACCACCCCTCCTCCTTTGGACTCAAATTTGGTTTATCAGACTGTTGTCTAGGCTGCGGCTCCTCCTCCCGTCTCCCAAGTCATTCCCACATACATTACAGGCTCCCAGAAGACTTCTGGATGCAATTCAGGGTGCTGGTTGTCACCTCTGAAGCCCTACATGCCGTGGGACCAGATTACTTGTGGGACAACTTCTCCCCAGTACTTTTTGTCCACCCTGCCAGATCCGATAGAGTGGGTGTGCTCTGGGTGCCATTGATAAAACAGTGTCATCTGGTGGGTCACTGGAAGCACGACTTCTCTGCTTTGGCAGCTGTCCTATGCTCAGTCCTCCCTCCCCAAATATGGACAGCTCCTACTCTATTGGCCTTTCACAAGGTTGTGAAGATCTAGCTCTTCCCCAAGGATTGGGATTGGAATGCTATGGGAGCTCTGGCATGGGTATATGCATTTAGTGGCGTCATGGTACATTCTCTGTATATATTTAAGCTTTACATTTTGCAATATTCTACAGTGGGCAAGACAAATGTGTGAACAGGCCTTCCATTTTAATCCAAACTTGGTTGACTACTTCATACATCTTGTTAAAAAGTTGTCCACCAAGAGCTTGGCAGAAAGTGTGAAATTGGAAAGTAAAATGACATCCTGTAACCACTGACCAAAAAAAGTACATACTTGGGTTGTTTATAAACAAAAGAGGCGTTTAAAATGTAATTTTTACATGGAACATTAATTATCAAGAGCAAATGCTATGGAAAAGACTTCACGAAATAGCTAATTATTGCAAGCAATGAGCTAATTTTATGACACGTAAAAATACCCAACACAGGGTTCCAAGAGAAAAGTCTATAAAAGGCAAACTGTTTGTCTGTTGGGGTCAATGACCAGTCAATGTGACAAACAGAAAAGCACTAGATAACCAAGAAAACAAATAAAATATACAATACATTAGCAAACTAGAGGATGTGAGGACTACGTGAGCTATTAAAGATGTACCACTTGGCCAAGCCCTATAATCAAGTCAAGCTGTGGTTAATATTGTCGTAAAACAGAATAAAATAAAACGTTGCTTACCATGGGGAGCACATTTAAACATAAACTTCTCTTTGGATGTTACAAACAGAACAAACCTGGAGAACTGACAGTCTAAAGCAGGGTTCCTCAACCTTGGCAACTTTAAGATGGGTGGACTTCAACTCCCAGAATTCCCCTTGCTGGCTGGGGAATTTTGGGAGTTGAAGTCCACCCATCTTAAAGTTGCCAAGGTTGAGGAACCCTGATCTAAAGGATATTATGAAAGTCTTCCTCAGCTTTTTGCCTACATGCAAATGTAAAAGATGAACTTTGCCATCCAGGAGCAAGATAAGAGTCTAGTACAGATGGCAGATTTTTAACTCAGCAATCTCACTGCATCGGAACTGCATCCCTGTCCTAAATCTGTATTACGACCTACTTACTGCTCATAAATACCTCAGGTAAGGCAAAAGTTTAAGCAAGATGCGGAAAACCAAGTCGTATTTCCGACATTTAGAGACAGAGGGAAAAACGAGGTACAAGGAGAAACTTAGGTCATTAATTCAGAGGATTAAAATAAATCCATTCCATTTTGGAAAACTTTGAGTATAATTACTTAGGTGAAGGTAACATAAAATAAGCATTGTGAAAAATTTAGTAGACCCACTGATTTCTTGAAGAGTCCCTGCATAACAGAAGTATATAAAATGAAGTGTAGAATATAGCCTATTAAAAAAATACAGTGACTCCAGTTTCAGTATGCCCTAATGTTCATTAGAAATATTTGGTTCAACTTACCAATTTTCTCTTCTCTTTAAAATCAATCTTCATTTTTTTAGTCTTCTCCAAAGCAGTTTCCAATTTATTTTTAAGGTCAATGGCTTGTCTTAGGCGATCATCACTTATCCCAGCCCTTGTGAATAACTACAAATTGCAAATTAGTTAGTTCATCTAAGATGACCTACATGTTTCACATGCCACTAGAAAAAATAATAGCAATTTGCAGTACTTAGCAACTGACGGTTCATCTATACTTTCCATACAGATAGGTTTATTTCAAATCAGCAAAAAGAACACAGGGAAAAATAAGGAGCTAAAATCTAACATGTTTTAAAAGCGTCCAGCTACAAATAAGCCATAAACCTGAAATTTAGGACTGACATACTTATGACTCCAAATAAATTCAGTAGGACTTGCTGTAGCTCAATCCTATATATATCTACTCTGAAGTAAGACAGATCAGTAGCTAAAGTGATCTTCTACTTTGTTTGTTACTTGCAGGTACAGATAATCACCTGTACAAAACAGCAACTAAAATGGAATAACACACTTTTTCTGCCCTGAACAGCCCTGTTCCAGATTTGCTCCAGAACACAAAACAACTCCATTCCACACTCCACCAAGAATATATGTGTTTTGTTCAGTGCACAGAACATTAAAAACTGGCTGTCCCATGCAAGCAAGATTTGCAGAAGGAATGCTTTGCATATTCCTAGTACAGAGGTTTTCATGATACATAGGAACTTGGTTCACTCAGATAAAAAGCCTGGCTAAACCAGTAGCTTTTTATTTTTTTAAATTTATTTTTCCCCCCTCTGTACAACCTCTGTACCGTTCATAGTTACTCCGTGAAAGTTTCTAATGGAATTGACCCCTCTCCTTTCATTGTTCCTCAAACCACCATATATAAACCAAAATAAGGACACAAAGATCAAAATTAAAGTGCTAAATGTATTTTAAGTGATGTATAATAATACAATAATAATAATTTATTAAATTGAAATGCCACTCGACTCCCAACAACTCTGGACAGCAGTATTACAATATCCAACTGGTGTACTCAGATGAAATTCCAGCTGGAACGGTATCAAAGAACTACAATTTTTGGAAAAAATTAATTAGGTAAAGTGTCTCAGCCTCTGATCAGCTGCAAATTAGAGCAACTGAGACCAAATTCAGCAGAACTATCGGTGAAAACTTTATACTTAATACCTGTGAAGGAATGGTTGGATGAAGGCCACGCTCGGGGGGGCTAAGCATTCCCTTAGCCCCCCAAGCGCGGTCTTCATCCAACCATTCCTTCACAACACCACTGAACACTCAAGACAAAAGGGGTTCGAATCAGCTTGTTAGAAGCGTACATTCAAGACCTGTTCCACAGACCTTGTTACTAAAACCCACTTCTGCAATAGTAGGAAGATAGTACTAACTTTGTGAAGAGTAATTTGTCATTTCTCTCTAGCGGTTTGGTTACAACCGACAGCCCTTGGCCTGCAATTTTTATCTTGAATGGGAAAATGGCCATTATTTCATTTTTCTATTTAGGGTAAGACCCACAGTTTTGTGACAATCTCCAGTCCTCTGATCAAAGAAAGATCCAACCAATTTCTGAAGCTTCCAACTGCACAATAATAATGAAAAAAAGGTAGCAACAGTACGTTAAATCTACTGTAGCAGGCAACTTTCATAGAGGTGAGCCACATTAGCAGAGGGATTTCAGCTACCCTGATATCTACTGGAAGCGTGCTACAAATAAAATAATATTTTCTTCAATTTTTTTCCTTTCCAACAACTTCAATGTTTTGAAGGTGCAAGAAGGGGATATCCTAAATATAATCCTGACCAATAAGGATGGCTTGTTTGAAAATGGAAGAAACGATTGTGTGGAATTCATGGCTAGAATGGGCTGTGAAGATTAATCTGATGTGCCTTTGGATTTCAGGACAGCTGTTTCAAAAAAGATTGGGAAAATGTTGGGTAGGAACCCATGAGAATAGATCAAAAAGCATCAAATATGTCATCTTCAAACACCTGAAAAGCTCTCATGAAGAACATGGAGCAAAGTTGTCTTCTGCTGCAACAGAAGCAGGACTATAACCAACAGGTGGAAATTGCTGGGAAGCTGACAAGGCTAAACTTTAGAAGCAGCTTATCCTGGGTTATTCAGCCCTGGTAAAAAGACTGCTTTGGAAAAAGAGGTCCTTAGACAGATTCCAGAAAGAGCCTGGAGCAGCGTTCAGAGTTAAATTGTTCATGTTCTTCAGATTCCGATTCTATGAAAAAGCCTTGGAAAACACCCTTGGTTGAAAACTGAAAACTGGGAAACAAATATATCACAAAAACATCTCAGCAGTTTTGATCCACAAGGTCTCAGCACCACTAAAATACAGAATGAAAGAAATCCGGCCTCATTCTTAGTGAAAAACGTTTTCCTTACCTGAATCCAAGACTGTACTGATGGCAAAAATTTATTTGTTATGAGCTTAAAACTATCCGTAACGCTATTTATGATGGCTGCGTTGTCTTCATTCTCACTTAGTTTCACATCTAACAGGAACAAAGGAAGACAATACATCAAATTTCTCTTTCTCAATATCCCTGTGTATTTCTATATAGACACAAGGTATATATATTGTATATACACAATGTGTTTACACACACACACACACACACACACACACACACTGCATTGATAAATTCTTGAAAAAATGTTCCAGTTGAGCGTTTGGCAACCTGTTACTTGTGAGGGTTATTCTAAAACAGTGTTTCTCAACCTTGGTGATTCGAAGATGTCTGGACTTCAACTTCCAGAATTCCCCCACCAGCCATGCTGGCGGGGGAGTTCTGGGAGTTGAAGTCCAGACATCTTCAAGTTGCCAAGGCTGAGAAACACTGTTCTAAAGTGTATATAGGAATAGACTTATCCCTTCACCTTTCTCTCCAGATCTAGAATATTTTGCATGGAGTAGAGCAATAGCTTTTTGAGTAGGAATTGTAGGTGGCTTTACGTCAAAAGTCAAGGTATGATGAAAAGCCCTACATCAAGACCTGAGCAGTCAGCACAGGCTGTCACAGGGGGCAACCCCGTCTGAGCCTAGGGGCCCAGCAAGGTCAGAGCCAATTAATACTTGGCTAAGAAACGTCTACAGAATTCCAAAGCTAGACTGAGAAATTTATTTATTTATTCAAATTCACTACAGCCGCCCAACTCTGACGGAGTCTGGACGGAGTACAAAACCAAAAAGCGATAAAAGCGATTAGAAACAGAAACCACACAGACAGCCCGGACTAAAACAATCATAAAGGCAGCAACAACAAGAAAACACAATAAGGCCCCCCAAAATATATTAACCCCAGGGGCGGGACCAAGGCCAGCTTTTGAGAGCTTTCGGGAATCCCAGGGGAGAGGCGCCACCCACATCTCTGGGGGATGCTGTTCCAGAGGGTGGGGGCCATGACAGAGAAAGCACGCTTCCTCAGTCCCGTAAGATGACAATGTTTAATAGGGACGTCCTAGAGCACACCGACCATATCGGGTGGGGTGGGACCAGCAGAGACCCTTGGGAATAGGCAGTCCCCCAAATAACCTGGCTCTGGGTCATACAGGAATTTAAAGGTGGTATAAGACACCTTGAAATGCAATCAGAAGCCGACTGGCGACACATGCAGCTTGTGGAGCAGCAGTGACACATGGGAATGGCAAAACGCCCCTGTGGGTGCCTGCGCCCCTGCGTTCTGAACCAGCTGTAGCTTCTGGGTGGTCTCCAAGGACACACTGTAATAATTTGGTTGTCCTAAAGCAATAGCAAATCACTTCCATACTCTTTCTGAGATATATCCATGAAGTCACTGTACCTTTATTTGCAAGTACCCTACCACAAAACAGTGGTTTCCACATTTTTTTCAAGACATAGCCCATCCTTACAAAGATCAGAATGAATTAGTCAAAGGAGAGTGGGACAGAAAACTCACTTTCAAAAGAAAACTACTGAACAACATATCCTAAATCAGCATGCTGGCTAGGGAATTCTGGGAGTTGAAGTCCACCCATCTTAAAGTTGCCAAGGTTGAAAAACACTGTTTTAAATGCTACATCTACTAGGCAATTAGTGAAAATTATGACATTCAATACCACCCATGAGCTAGACGTAACTTTTCCATGAATTAGGTTCAAGTACCTGAAGATACTTCAAGGCTGAGAATATATTTGTGAGAGCCAAGGCCGTAGCTCCGAAGAAAGGTTGCAGAATCATCATCTCCCACAATGCCAAGAGAAGTCAATTTGGGCTGTAAGCAGCCTTCCGTGACTTCATTCTTCTCCTTTTCCCTGTCGGAGTCTCCACTATCAGCTTTTGGCACCAGAGAAATGGAAGGAAGGTCCTTGCTACAACAAGGTTGCTGATCATGATCCATGAAAGCTCCTTGCTGATTTGACATCTGCGCTGATGAACAGGTGGCTGTTTTGTCCACTTCATCTCTCCTCCAATCAATTGCTTCAGTGTCATTTATTACGAAGTCAAAGGGATCTGGCACCAGCAGCTGAAAACAATTCTCCATCTCAGTCAGCACAGACTGGATTTCTTGAGACATATCTGTTAAGTAGCAGTAAATTAAGAACAGTGCATACAGACACTAAAGCCAGCTTGTCTCTTGAAAAAGATTAGCTCACCTATGCAAACTTGGCAATTAATTTTGGCATGTTGCGGACATTTTCTACTTACCACCAAACACACAAACAACAAATAAATAAAAGGCAGAAATCCAGATTTCCCTGCCTTTACTTTTCAAGTGTGAGACAGCAAAATTGACAACAAATTGACACTGTAAGTTAGGAATAACCTTTAGACTTGCAGAGCAGTAAACTATGACAGAGTCACAGGCTGACTAACTACCAGTTTCTGTTAGGAATGTAACTACACATAATTTCTCTTGGGGGGAAGGGGTGACATTCATTCTCCATCTCTATAAAATCATATTATGGTTGTACTAAATTTAAGAAAGGTTTTATACTGATTATTAAACTGCGTAAGGAAATGCCTTACATTGTTTAACTACTGATATTGGTGGTACTGCATATTATAATGTTTTATTTATCTATTCTATGTTTAATTATAAGCATACACTAAATACAACTACTGCTACTCTCCTTTAAAATGTATGCAACTTTTGACTAAGGGGGGAGAGACAGTTTTCTGATATACGGCACTAGCTTAGAAAATTTCCAGACCTTCTGCAGCTCAATTTTCTTAACTTTTGCCTTTCACCATCATATTATTTCTGTTTTCTCCCACTTACTTATTCCTGATCTACGAGCAGATCACGATTTATGGCAATTGTCCTGTAAAAGCACTCCTACTGATAAAACCTACAAATATGAGGGAATAACGTTGCAGTGACACCTGGAAATATAATTGGGAGAAATATACCATCCAATACATCAAACCTCTCACCTTCCATTTCCTTCTCAGCTTTTTGGGCTTTATCTCTGTAAATATTATCCAATCGTTTTTGCCTTTCTTCATCTCGTTTTCTCTCTGCTAGAGTTCTGGCACGTACATCTTGAAAATCTACCTGAAAAAGAACAGGGGGAAACTAGGTCCCATTTAATTCAACAGGCACATTCTAAGCATGATAAAGTCAGGATTCAATTCCATATTGGTTGTTTATAAAATGTTAATATTGCTGGTGTATAACATTGGATGAGTTTATCATTTTCTTTGGTGCTGAACGTCTGTCAGTAACAGATTATTTCCCTATATTTTTTCAGCCCCCTCCCCCAAGAATGTATGAAAGCTGTTCGTAAAAGTTTATAGAAGTTGCACAAAAAGGGATACATTCATCTAAATATTTTATTTATTTAAATGTATTGGCTGCCAAACTCCAGTGGACTCTGGGTGGTGCACAAAACTAAAATATTAATAATAATTTTATTAATAATATTAATAATAATTAATCACATCAGCTTTTACATAGCACAAAAGGCTCTGTATGTGTGCTTGGGAACGTACCTCTTCTTAATCATTCTGTTAAAAATGTCTACCTTTCCAGTTTCAAAATAAATAAAAAGGTACAGAGAGAAAATAAGATAAAATCAATGCACTCTAAAGAATTAATCTCTCAGCACATATGTTCCCAACAGTGAATTTAAGCATTTAGCAAGAATTGTTAGCCTGCAGAAATGGGGTAATAAATTCTAAAGCATTTTATTCAAAACCAAAGTCTTATTTCCTCACAGGCAAAGACAGAGTCACCTTTTAAAAACTAATCACCATCAGCACGCTAACATCCTAGAACAGTGTTTTTCAATCCTGACAACTTTAAGATGCGTGGACTTCAACTCCCAGAATTCTGGAGGTTGAAGTCCACACATCTTAAAGTTGCCAAGGTTGAAAAACCCTGCCCCAATGCATTAAATCATGAAAGCAAATATTCAAATACCTTCTTGTTCTGTTTTAAAAAATAATATCCCAAGGAAAGTTTCTTGTAGGCTTCTCCGTATCTTTCATGCCATTCTTGTACAGATTTAATGGCAGCCTTTTTAAGTTTCTGGGCCACATCGCTTGGTGGGGGAAGAGGCTGATCGTAGTTTGTTTCCACCGTCAGTTCCAAGAATTCTTGGAAGTTTGAAATAAGCAAAGTTCTAAACAGATGCGACCGAGTGAAGAGTTCATCCGTGATTTGAAACGCTGAAAGACGTATCTCCGCATGTTCTTGATTTAACTGGGACATTAGCAGGTGGTAAACATGGTTAATATGCTCATCAGAACACCTATAGTGGGATAAGCATGATATTAAATGATATGGTCTCATTGGAAGGACACAACATTGTGCGCAACCAGGATTGTCCACAAGGTGCATAAAAATCAGGCGGCGCTTCAACTGCAGCAACGCAGCCACCATCTTGATGCTTTTGACTACACCTTGCGGACACCCTTGCGTGCAAAGAAACTAATTCAAGCAGTCTTTAATTCCAGAATCTAATTCTCTCGCTCCGTGCACTAATTAAAGTCTTGTCCTTTCTCAAAATCTTTAAGGCTGCAATAATCCTTTGCACATCTAATACAGTCCGAACTTCAGGCGTAGCCACCGATTCCACGGGTGTGCCTATAGTTTCTCAGGCGTTCCTTCTTGCAGGACTGTTTTGGTCCCCATCTATCGCATTTTCTGGTGGTCTCTCATCCAAATACCAACCAGACCCGACTGTGGTTAATTTTTTTTAGATCAGTCAGGATTAGCCCACCTAATCGGGCTGGGCGCACACAAATCCAAGCAAAGTCTACTTACGACAATTAAGATTGCTCCCGAATCAGCACACCAAGGATTATGCCTGATCCCCTTCCTAAAAATTGTGCAGATGCTGGAAAGTGCAACGGACTGATGCTTTCTTGGGAAGCGACGTCTCCTTTACACGTACCTGCAGATGTGCTTCAGCGCTTTCATCTTCTTCGGATCCAGCTGCGGCTCCCCAGAGGTCGTCAAGTCCTCCACCAGCTGCGCCAGCTGCCGGTCCATCCCGAGGGCGAAACCAGCCTCGCTTACCGCGGCCACCGAGAACAGCCCGCGGGCGCACCTGCTCCAGCCGCCCCCTCAACGGCGGCCGCCGGAGCCACCGGGCGGCTGGGAACCAGCCCGGCGCCGCCGCGGCTGCAGGGCACGCGAGCTCCCGGCGCGGAGCGCAGCCCAGCCCGGCCAGGCACCGAGGACGCCCGCCGGGGCGCGTGCGGAGCTCCCGCGCCCCGACCCGGGGCGAGTCCCGCCAGCCCGGGCAGGGGCAAAGGCCGGGCGCTCGGCTCCTCCTGCCGACCCGCGGGAGCGACGAAGCGCTTCCCGGGCTGCGGCTGGCTCCGATCCCGGCCGGGGAGGCGCGCCGCACCTGAGCCCGGGCTCTCCCTCGCGCTGCCGGGGCGCCCTCCCCCGCTGCCCGCCGGCCGTCCGCGGTGACCTAAGCGCTTCCGCGAAGAACGCGGCCGCCCTGCGCGCACGCGCGCTTGCTGGGCGAAGGGGCGGTGCCTCGCCTCGGTGACGTCACGGAGCCCCGACCAATGGGAGCACCGGGGCGGGGCGGGGGCTGGGGTGACGCCCCTCCGGCTTTCCGCCCGCGCGCCGCTGGAGGGGCGTCCCCGGCTCGGGGTGAGCGGGGGCGGCGCCTCGGGGGTGTTGCGAAGCGTCCGGACGCCGTTGCAGCAGAAGCCGCCGGCAAACCGAGTTAAGCCGCCGCCGCCGCCGCCGCCGCCGCCGCCGCCCCCGCCCCATCCTTGAGCAGCCAAGCGCGAGGGGAGCGCGCAGCCGGGTCAGTCCGGGCAAAAGCAGACGCGGCAAGCGCAGGAGGGACAGACCCGGCCCGGAAGGTGGCACAGTCCCGTAGAGCAGCGGCGATATTGGGCGGTCCTTGTAGTCCCGCTGGAAATCAGACACAAAGAGACAAAGGCGCGGGGGGGGGCTCTCCCTCTGCCCCCCCCCCCGTCACATCTTTTGTTCTTGCGGATGAAGAAAAGAGCGTGAGTCAAAAGGCAAAGCAGCCCAGCGGAGACATGTGTACGCGCAAGAGCTTCCCGTGGACAGAGATTAAATTTTTAGACGCGAGTTTCAGGGTTTACCCTCCACCCTAAGATTTTTGTCCTCTTCGCTCCTGACTTTCCTCCCACGCTCGGCGCAGATAAAATGATTCCCAGAATGAAGTCCGAGTACCCTGGGGACTCCGATCCAGACAGGGTGAGGAAATGGAGCTGAGATTAGAAACCAGCAGGTGGCAAAGGGATGGTTGAATACCGGATTTTTTAAAATTGTTTTTGTGCCTTCCAGTCCGTGTTGACTCCCGAGGAAAGCCTGGACAAGTTCCTGCAAATTTCTTGGCAGGATTTTCAGAAGTGGCTTGCCCTTGCCTCCCTCTTAGGGCTGAGGGAGAGCGACTGGCCCAAGGTTACCCAGCTGGCTTTGTGCCTAAGGCAGGACTAGAACTCAGAGTCTCCTGGTTTCTAGCCTGGTGCCTTCACCACTATGCCAGACTGGAAATTTAGCATCATCAAAAGGAAATTTATCATCATCAAGAGTCAAGCATTCCACAAGGCATGGGGGGAGAATCCAACTAGGATTCAACAAGTTGCTTAACTCTCTGGAGCTAAGTTCTGGCAGCCAATCCTTTATTTGTTTTCATTTAATCCCATGTTCTCACCAAGAGATATACTCAAGGTAGCCTACATGATGATCTCTCCTAATCTTACTCCCACAGCAACCCTGCGATGAAGGTTGGGCTGAGAAACTTCCAAAGCCACCCAACCTGCTCTGTGGTCAAGGATGGACTTTGAACCCAGGAAGTCCAACACGGTAATCTCTGTTGGGGAACCTTCTGCTGGAATGGGCTGCCTTGATCTCTAGGAGCTCTTTGAAGACACATCTGCTGGGGCCTAATGTCCACTGCTTTCTTCACCTTCCTTTCCTCACCAGTATCTCAGGAAACCAGTCTTCATATGAGCACCGTTTGGATCACACACACCCCAACTTGAGGAGCAAAGAAGGGCAACTGCTTGGGATGGTCAGTTGAATAGGAACTTGAGAACATATGATGGCTTTCAAGTCCAAAGACTTACCAGAAGGCAAGCTCAGAAAACTGATCCTTGCCCCAGCAGAATATACATTTTCTCCCAATTATCCACACTAAGAATAGTAACATTGAAAAATAATAGGCCAGTGACAAATGCATACTTCAACCATTGGCTGCTATAAAATATGGAGGCCTCTGAAGATTAGCAATTGAAAATCTGTCTTGGGAGCTGAATTTAACTCCCTCTGCAATGGGTGCCGCACAAGGCTTCTCCTTTCTCACCTCCTTAATGGCAGAGAGAACCATGGAGATGGCCTTGGAGAATATCCAGAAGTTATTATGGAAACAAGAAGGGCAGAAGCCTTCCTTAAGCCCTGGGAAAGAAGAGGGAGAGACTCAAGACTCCCTGGGGTATAAGAGGGAGGGAAGTGAAAACACAAGTGGGTTTGCAAGGTTCTGTTACTGTAGCCTCTCTCTAAAGAGTAGAGCTCTAGTGTCCCCATGGAGTCAGTTTCATGATCTGGTCTACCTCATAAGGCTGATGACACTTCTTCCCCTGCCTTATCGCCATCCAGTTTTGTTTCCCCCATTTTTCTTCGTGTCTCCCACCTTTTCTTTTTTGCTGGAAGAAGGGGATGTGATTGTACTCTTGGGTGTGCACAAGGCTGTATGCCTGCCTACATACGTACCTGTGGATGTGTGTCACACAAATGTTTTTTAAAAAATGAGTATATTATGTATTTATTTTTTTGAAGGATGAGAGAAATCTCTAGGATGGAGTTGGGCATGGCACAAGCCTATAATTTGACTATTCTTCCTTGGAGAGGGTTGTCTTAAATTCAAGATAATTTCCCTTTTCTTCCAGGCCAGCAGACATACTTAAAAAAAAATAAAATAAAAAAAGCATTCGCCTGTAGCCTCCTGCTGTTAAGATGCAAAACAAAACAGATGAGCAGAAAGTCTGATAAGGCCAAGATAAATAGCTACAAGGCATTAGTACCAATGTGTCCCCCCCTCGCTCTTTGTTCACTTAAGTCAATGAAGTCAAAAAACGATTGAACGTGGATAAAATATTGAAGCAATGTTTGTTCATAGGCTTTAACTGATTAATTTACTTTCTTGCTTACTAGGAAATAGATGGGATGGGCTCACTTCCATTTGTGGGGCTGAGGTCCCCATTCCCTCTGCTAGTTTAGGAACCGACTCTGGTTTCCCTAATATGACTTTAGATATAAGAGTCTCTAGGCTTAATGTTTTTGGTATTGGTGTAGATCAGTTTCTAATTACTGTATGCAGTTGGAAGAGTATTTACACTCGTACAGATTTTCATTTGACATTTAAAAATCCAGGTGAGAAGTTATACAGGTGGAGAATTTCCTATTAAAAATTTTCCATCAACTACCAAAAAAGACAACTACTTCATCACTGGCACACAACCCTTTGGGGAGTTGTAAATAAATACATCATCATTTGCAAAGAGGTCTTTGGAGATATATATAAATAACCTCTTATTTTTGTATTTCTTATAGTCCTCTATATATTTAGTACTGAAATTTTAACTTTTAAACACGTGTGTTTCAATGTTCTAATCCATTCTATGCATGCTTTGGAATCTGCTGAATTCGTGATGGAATGTGCCTACGAAGGGGGAGATGATGTGATGGACTACAGTAATGCAGCAGGCTCTCAGGAAGGAGGGAGCACATTCCAGGAAGGGAGGCGAGATAAGAGACAACACAGTCCGGAGCAGGAGCGTGGGAAGAGGAAGAGATTTAGGATAGCCATTCCCTAGAATCTCCCAGGGTATATCCACTAGGTTAGAGTAATACAGATTTAGTCAGGCAAGATTCTGCCTATATGGTGTAAGCAATAAAAGAACTGGACTTGGCTGGACTGTTTCTCTGTTGTGGGCCTGACAGAATTTGTACTTTGGTGCCTCATCTTGGGAAATCAACATTCTATTTGGCTTGAGGTTCACTGATTTTGCTTTACTGGATAGACACTTTTTTTTCATTAAAATTTCCACCATGGAAAATAAAACAAGTTTCTTAGTTTATCAAATCATAGCAGCAGATGCAAAAGTCCCTCATATTAAATGGCATAAACATCTCTTTCTAAGCTGCAAAATTTAAGGAAAAAAAGCAAACTAGATCAACTTTGTTTTAATGGAAAGCAGGGACATAACACCCACATTTTTCTGATTTCATTATCTATTATACTTTTAAATAAATGAAATTGGGCACGGTCTCATAGGAGACATCACATGGTTTCGAAAATAATGTTTATTCTTAAATTCATCATATATGATCTATTTTTCAAGCACTAATCTATGATAAGTGAGAACATTAAATCAAATCCCTATACAAAATTTGGAGATTTAAGAGTCAGATTGAGGATTAGTACACTGAAATCAGGAAAACAGAATTTGAAAAGTATGATGCCTAAAGTCCCATTGATGATTAAATATAATTAAGTCTGTGTATAACCCAGCTTTTTTCAGTTACAAAAAAGATGGGACTTTCTGTTAAATTCTTGCAAGGCCTTGCATCTCACCCACTTCCTTGCCTCAAGGGCCAAAGTACGTAAGTACTAAAATGTGTCTCATTACTTCTACTTATGGAATCACCAAAATCTTCATAATCTAATTAGCATTTCCCCCCCCCCCCCCATAAAAGTGATTAAGGAAAATTTAGAATGCACTGACTACTTGTTAAAACCAGTTTTTGAGAAAACACCAGTAATCCATATTTTTCATGTGAAAAATATCGCTTGGTTTTTAAAACACATTAACACTCTTCTGTTTTAACTAATGAACAGAAACAATGGTTATGAGCAATGTCTTTATTAGCTAATCAACATCAACATGCAAAAATAAATGCTAAATACAAAGTCTATCATATGGTTTTGTTCCTACTACAATGGGCTGTCTGGAGAATGATAAGGATGTGATTTGTAGCTGTTAAAATTGAACTAATCTTTTCTGTAATGAATACCCTAAAATTACATAATTATCCTGCAAGGCATCTTCTTCAAAACTTTCCCAACACTTAAGGTTACCAGCTGATTTTCATGTGAATACATTCTCAAAGCAAGAAATAAGGCAGTAGCACTAAATGGTTTGATATTGAATCCTATGCACATAGTAACTAATAAACAAAGGTCCTTAACACTACGGTCAACTGGAAGGAGGACAGATACACAAGCAGCACATTGTGCCTGCAATGTTACCAGTTCTGCGTTTATGCAATCTTCCTAAGATGCTTAAAGTATGTAGTGTTTTTAGGGAAGAGAATAAACCCTTCTATACCTTTTCAAAGGAACTCTGAATTCCTCCAGGATCAATCTTGTGTTAGCATTCATCAAGCATCTATTCACAGAATGAATTACATTGGCCATCTTTTAAAGGCAGAGTGAAAGAGGATACCAAACAAAAGAGTCTGCTAACACAGATGAAGGAAGCGCACTTGAGGCCCACATCACACTCGGGCCCAATAAGCATGCTTCCGGTTTGTGTGGCTCATGGTGACCACCACATCTGAAGGGGAAATGCATATGCACACACTCACATGTCCTTGAGGACACAGGATGGACACACATTGGGAAGCTGAAACCTACTCCAGCTCCCTGATGCATGTATTACAGATTTGCATATTTAGTCCCTCCAAATAATACAATATTTCACACATAGGTATAAACAGGTGATACAGAAAACTGAAGTGAGAAGTGGCCCTTTGAGATCTACTGTAAGTTTTTTCTCATGTGAAATGATCTATTTGAGTAAGCTTCTGCTGCTGGATGAGTATTTGAGAAAAATCCAATTATTGTTACAAAATCCAAACATTCAAAATTTGTTCCCTCCGAGTGCAACTTTTTTTTCTTTCGTCACACTTCCTCACTTTCTAAGAGTGTATGTTTTTGCTCACTGATCTTTGGTCGCAAGAAAAAATGCCACCAACAAGTCTGATTTCCCCCCTCCCGGCCCCGAGAGTCGCAGCTCTCTTTGCCATACTCAAGATCTTTCTATAGGGCACTGCTAGAATAAATTGTGTCAAAATCCAGTGGCACTTCATTGCGTGTGAGAGGGGTTTACATAATGTAGACCTTCTCAGCTTGAGAGAAGTTGAAGACCTCTTTGGTTCTTGGGCAAATTACTCTGTCATCTTGACGAACAGAAAGCAAAGACTGGAACAAAATACAGAAGAAAGATCAAGGATGTCTCAAACTAAAACATTCTTCTATCATTCAACTACTATAATCTTAATGATAAACTAAGTACAGAATTTAAAGAACAAGAAAAGATCTCACAGTTCATAAATCTATATTCCAACTTCACTCTAGCCTAAAAGCATAAAGGCCAGCATCTATCTAGTTTTTTGGTAACTTTTGTTTCCAAGCACCGATTCAATTTTCACTCCAATTCTGCCCTTATCACTGTTTATATATTTCAGCTTCAAATTCTGAAGTAGCCTGACTGGAGAAATCAAGGAGTAAACATGAACTGGCATCTTTACTGATTAGACAATTGAGCCAGAAAAATTAAAAGATTTCAAGTCGCACAACTGTTCAAAGATGCTGACAGGGTAGTGTCAGTACACTATGGGTATGCATCTAACAGAGAATGTATTTTGTTTTATGCATTTCAGAAATCCTGCCAAACTGTTCAGAAAGGCTGCAGCTCGGCAGAAGTGAAACCCAAACCAGTTTGGTTGTTCTGGATTTCAACCAAAACAAAATCCAGAAGGGTCTTATGGGGTGAGGAGGATAAAACCAGTGCACCTTGCTCCATGGATTCTCCCCTTCTCTTCTGCCTGTCCATTCGCTGATCTTCCCAAAAGTTCCTTTCCCGATCTCCTCCTAGCTACCACTCTCTCTCCTCTTCCTCCACATGCTGTGTGCACCCAAATCTCCCCAGTGCCTTCCTTCCCCAGCTTCCCTTAGCTGCCCCATGCTGCAAGTCTGTACAAAATTGGATATAACTGTTTTCTTCCAAGTTTTAAGGCTGCATTCTACTGTCAAGCAACCTAGTGGTCAATCAGTTCTACAATTCTTGACAGGACGTTCAGTCCAAAAAGTGTCTTTGGGATCTCTACAGTCTGCATACCTACAACATGAAACAAATCTCACATTTTATAACAATTTAGAAAATTTTTCAAAGGGTCCTTTGATATTAATACAGCTTCTCACAGTTTTTCAACACTTTACAGACAATTCCATTAAAAAGGTCATGAACTCTTTAACGACCCAGCACAGTCCAAAATCAAATTAGAATGGTTCTGAGCTACACTTACATTGTATCCATACACATAGCCATTTGGAAGCATCATGGGAGGATTATTTTCATTCATCACGTCTCCTGAAATCTTGCAGACTAGTCGGGAGTTGGCACAATGCGCCATTGGCAGAGGCTGAGCCAGCTTATTTAGGGATTTGCTACACACAGGGCAGTCAGGATTTTTTGAACTGCCATCCTCTTTATAACATTGTCTGTTTAAAAACAAGTTAAAGAATAATAATAGGAAACATATTTAAAATGATAAGACACTGAAGGCAGAATACAGTTGTCACAGATAACTCCAGGGCTAATATGAAATGACACAGATTTTTTTCAACTTTGGCATATCAACAGCAACCAACTGTGCATTATTTGTATAGTTCCACACTCCCTGAAGCAACTTTAAATGCTGAAGTATCTTTAAGAAGCCTCGATATTTGATAACTCAGCATGTATGATTCAGATCTAAGCACAAAAAGAGACAATTCTCAAGATGAAAGGCTGCATTTTTCGCATTCTGTATTTTTGTAAAATGCAAAGTATGAAAGCTACTTGCTCTGATTATTGTTTGAATTAAAGACAGCTATTATCAGTACATATTTGCCAAACAGCAGTTTAGGAAAGATGCAGTCCGTTAAAGAAAAGGCATAATTTTTAGAGACCAAAGAGTATACGTTGAAGGATACGGTGTTTTTATAGCTGAAAGCCCAGCCTGGAGTGTTATGGTAAAGACAGAGTTATTCCCCAGTTGATGCAATCTGTAGTTATCATATCTAAACTGCTGGATTAGCATCCTCCATCGAGCAGGATCCAGAAGATCCTGGGGAGAACACATAAAAAGCATAAGGTACATTGAGCACAGTTTCAAACTATTAAAATATAAATTATGTATTGTATCCACAAGACCAAATAAATAGAATACATTTAATTAAGAGTAAGGTTGGCTCTATGCTGAACAGTAGTCTCTCCTTACGAAACTCTTCAGCACAGACCTTAAGAGAAACGTGTGATAATACCAGTCCAATACAGAAGTTGCCTTCTGTATTATTGCCGTGCAGGACAAGCCGTTAGTCAGAAAAGGTGCTACCAGGCTCCTGATTTTTTTCTTGCAAGAGTAATTCGGCAGGATTTCATCATCTGTATAAGTCACACTACACACCTCTTCTCCCCACTGTCCTGAGATTCTACTACTGAACTTTGGCAATAAAATGGGTGAACTTTTATAATATGGTTTTCAAGATGGGAATGGAAACAGAAGGCTTCTGAGAGTTGATCCACTGCCATTCACACCTGTAAAATCCTGAGTTGTCACCCAAAACCATAAAATGGAAATTTAGTGGCAAATGGCCAAATTTCAGCAGTGGTACTTTGGGGCAAAAGTATTTAAAAGCAGAGGCAAAAGCATGGGGAAGAAGTGAGAGCTCGTGAGAAAGCCCCTTAAGCAGATTTAATAAAACATACAGTATAAAAAATTAATCTAAATTACATTTCTGGATTTCATTCCAGAACAGGAAACTGACCTTAAAATGATTTCACATTTACTTCTTTTTGCTACCGCTTGGATAAAGATCACAGATGTTCCAGTTTAAGAAGAGAACACAATTCAGAAAAGGAAGATAGATATCTACTACTTGTTCTGCTGACAAACATACCCAATAGGATATAACTCTTAATTTTTTTTTTACGCTTGGAAGAAGAGAGCGTTCTGACCTATCCGTTTGTCAGAAAATGAATTAATTAATTAACTGAATTAATCTATTTGCCACTGAAAAGGATTTCTTTAAGAGATTCCTTCCAAAATTCTTTATTCTAAAGAGAAAGAGTGCAACCCATAGCAATCCCAGCCAGCACGGCCAGAGACAAGGAATCCTGGGAGTTGCAATTCAGCAGCATTTAGAGGGCCGTTGGCTCATCCCCAACTTCTAGAGAAAGTCAACTCAATATGATGCAAAAGATTTGTATGATTTGAAGAGACCCCACAGTGCCTGTTAAGGATTTTGCTTCAACTGACTCAAAGTAAACCTTTCATAAACCCAAGAGAACTGCAAGTATAATGCAGATCTGATCATGCTTACAACTCTTCACTTAATATTTTCAAAATGTCAGACTAAGAATCATGATAATCAAACTTCTCAACTGTCATTATGGAAAACAGATCTTCACAAAAAAATGCTAAAACATACAAGCAAATTAAGCACTTGCCTCAATTTTAATTATGGATATCAGCATACATCCTCATGCATTATTCAACAGCATGTTACCCTTAGCAACATTAACCCCCAACCTTTTCACAAAATTAAATGGAAATCAGTATACCTTGTAAGGAGAGATATGAGTATCAGAAGGGAAGGCCAACATGCCCATCACCTGCCGCACTTCATCCAGCTGACTTCCCTCAGCCTGGCTGAAATGTTTTCTTGCATGTCTGAAATACAAGACACAGAATATGGTTTCTTTCACGTTCATTCCTTCATTTTGTTTTGAGGTGTTTCTGATATGTTTTGCTTATTTTAAAGTTCTATACACCAAAGTTTCTCAACCTCAGCAACTTTAAGATGTGTGGGCAAACTCCCAGAATTCCCCACCCAGCAGGAAGTGTGCTGGCTGGGGAATTCTGGGAAATGAAGTCCACACATCTTAAAGTTGCTGAGATTGAGGAACACTTCTATACACAATCCAAAAAGTACAATACCTAATCTTACAGAGATATATTTTCTAACCAAAATCTTATGAACCTCCAAAGTTTTCCAAATCATTAAAATCAGTTGATTTCTGAACCACAGTTTCTTATGTGCATTAGATAATATTTAATAAATATGCATTAAAACCATGGCTTTGCAAGGACTGGAAGGCTTCAAACTTCTAGGAAGCATACTTTAGCATCTGCTTCCCATAAAGCCCTTCTTAGTTCAGGGTTTGGGCGTCTGCAGGACCATCTTCCCCTAGTAACACCTGCCCACCCCAAATGCTCTAGTAGGGTGGGCTCTTTACACATCTCCTGGATCAGAGGCTGCTGTCTTCAGTGACCATGGAGAGACATGGAGGCATGCCTTCTCAGTCACTGCCCTCTTCTCTGGAATAGCATCTCATTCACCCCAACATTTGAACAGCCCCCTTTCAATAGTGAAATCTTGGCTGTTTCATCAAGCCAGGGAAAGGGGAGGGGCAATTCAGTATCAATATCCCTCCTGATAATGAATTGATTTTATTCTTCAGAGTATGACTCCGGTTTCAGGTTATTATAAAGTATGCTTTTTGTTTTCAAATTTGATTTGTATTGTTATTTTAATCCCAATTACGTATTGGGAAATTGTAGGCTGCTTAGAGTTAGTTGACTGGAGCAGGCTAGAAGTCCTGTAAGTGTGCAAATAAATACATAAATAATTCACATATAGACTTGCACACTCCATTGTCTTCCCTCATCCCTTACTGGTTAACATTAAGTTTGATACCTAATGCCTGTAACATCAGAGTCCAATTGGATCAGGCCAAAACTGCATCTAATCCAGCATTTTGTGTTACATGGCAACCCTATGGATGCATTCAGGAAGTTCACAAACAGGAATATTATTGCTCCTGGCAACTGCTATTTATGTGATTCGGGCAGAGTGTACAGGCATAAAGAGCAGTAGCAGTTGAATGTTAAATCCCCTATTAATATTTGCAACCCTGTTGAAAACCATCTAAATTGATAGCTGTAACCACATCTGACGGTACAATTCCACAGTAAAGCAATACTTCCTTTCATTGATCTTGTATTTCTATCAGGTTGTATTATTGTGACTGAAATATGTTTTCCTTTACTGCTTCCTCTCTAAACTAAGAAGCTCCAAAGTTCATAATGTTTCCTCATGTGGGGTATTTTTATTGGTTTTCTCTGCATCTTTTCCAGTGTACACTATCATTTTTGAGACAGAGTGACAATACTGCGGTATCACATCATGGATTTATACAGCAGCATAATTTCACTGGCAGTTCTATTTTCAGCTACTTTCTTAATGATTTCTGGCATGGCATAGGATTGAGTCTCCCATAGTATCTGCCTGTCCGGTTCGATCTGGCAGGTTGTTGCACTCCGGGTTCCATCAATTAATGCCATCCGTCTGGACCCCAGAAACACGCCTTCTCAGTAGCAGCGCCTGCCCTCTGGAATGAGGTGCCCCCTGAAATTCAAATGGCTCCCACCCTACTGGTATTTCAAAGGGCCTTAAAGACCTGGGTCTTCACCCAGGCCTTTGGCAAAGACAACTGATCTTCCTTTCTTCCTTTCTGTTCCCCTCCAGGTTTGTTTTCTTTGCCATTGTTCTTTTCTGTTGCTTTTGCGCTTTTTGTACTGTTCTTTGTTTTTAAATGTATTTTGTAAACTGCCTAGAGTTGCTGGGATTTGGGCGGCATATACATTTTAATAATAATAAAAATTATTATTGTTATAATTATAATTTCTACTACAGAATCCACCTTTTTAAACGGCAGCTAAGCACTAAACTAATGTTTTCACTGAGCTATCTACCATGACTGCAAGATCACCCTGTGAATGAACAGGTGAAGATAGGGGTTACTGCGCCAATATGTATCTCTTTGCCTTTCACAGCGTGTTCACACCTGTTCCTTAATTCTGTGGTATAACTGGTGTCTTGTCTGTCCTGTGTACTGCTGTTGATTCTGTACAGATATTAGTTGTTTCTTGATGGGGTCTATAGTCTTTCGGTTTACATAAGATTCTTTGTAGTGTTTTTGTGGGCCACAGTAATACCTACCGGCTGGAGTAATCTGCTGGTGTGTTATGCAGGGAATACATAACCACAACAAAGAAGCGCCTAACAGCCCCAGAATGAACCCTATGTTCGACTACGAAAAACAAAAAACATGCAAACGGCAGAAGAGCCTGAGAATTCCTGGAAGGCTGGCACTCATATAAAGAAGACATCACTAGATCAATGAAACTAGATACAATTCCCGATTCACTCAGGCACTGGATTCAAACCACACAAAGCAGACTGAAAAGGCGGATCAATCAGAATAGAGCTACTGCCGTTCCCAACCACCAATCAATGGATACTTCCCAAGAAGCACCAACCCCACCGAATTTAAATTCCACACAGGATATAAATACTGCAAGGCAACCCCCATCTCTGGAGCACTGCACTGAGGAAGTCTCACTAGAACACAGGGTGAAAGATTTGCAGAAAATATGATCTGTACCTTGGTGCTGATCTCCCTGAGCCCAGAGGGCAACGAAGAACAGATACGTACAATGAACCTGGGCTACCGATATCCTAGGAGATCCTTGAGCATCACGTATCACCTTTCCCCAACAGCCTGCAGCTGTTTATTCCCAAATGTACACAGCTGGCATGCAACAACTATTTCCCAGAATAATTTTGTCCTAAATCATCATGAATGACATGGGAAACTCTTTAAAGTAGCGAAGCGTCACCTATGTTTGAAGATTGAAGAAACAATAGGCACAAATAAAGCAATGAAGACCAGAGTATGTAAGTGGTTCTGAAGTCTGGAAACTACAGAAATCATTGACCCTGAACAAGTTTCTCAAACTTTTTTTTTTTAGAGAAACTGAATACAGTTAATTCAAATGTATAGCAATATCTGATGAAACAGATTGAATTACAGATTTTCAGATTATTTGATACTGTTATCTGCAAATATTGAAATTAAGGGATATGATAATGCTGATGTTCCTGCAGCACCTAAAAGGGCTATTTCAAAATAATTCCTTAACCTCTTTTAAATATGATTTTTGTAGTTCTATGAAAAAGGTTTCCACCCTCTTTTGGATGTTCTGAATTTTGTGTATCCTTGCCACTCAATATCATCAGTGCTTCACATGGGTTCTATTGATATATAAAGAGAATCTGAGTGAACAATTAACACCAAAGCTTGGTCCTTGTTCTTCTTTTTTCATGAAAAAAAGTCAGCCAACATGCAATATGTCCCTGGTTGCTCCATCCTTAGTTGGAATAGCTGCAACCGGTTGTCCAGATTCTGAGGCAATAATGAATTCTGAAATCATGACACTATCACCTCCATACTTAATGAAAGTCTTATTGTAGTTTTGTTTCTGCCAAACAACAATGTCCATTTATTTATTTATTTATTTATTTATTTGTTTGTTTATTTATTTATTTATTTATTTTATTGGATTTCTCTGCCGCCCATCTCCCCCACAATAGGGGACTCTGGGCAACTTACAAAAAAAAAAAAAAAATGTAGCCTGAAAAGTTCTACTTCATCTGTAAGTATTGAAATAGAATATTTCTCCAGAAATCTGGAGGGTCACCAGGTACTTTTTGGCAAATGTCAGATGAGTATCCATGTTCTTAAAAAGCAATCGCTTCTGCCTTGAATTCCATTCCCATTACCACCAGTTTTGCCCAGTGCTTTTCTGGTGATGGCCAGAGGTAATGACCACTAACTTTAGCCAAGGCAAGAGAAGACGACCTGACAATTCTTGAATGTTGTTCTGGAGTACTTTATGACTTCCTGGATGATTTTGTATTGTTCTCTTGGAATGATTTTGATAAGAGGGCCACTCTTGGGATCATTCAATATTGTTCCAAATCTTCTCCATTCTAAGGCTTTGTCTCTAATAGGAGTGGACCCTAAACTTTAGAAATGGTCTAAACTTATATAGGTATTAATTACTTTTTTATGGAGATCTCCAAAAATTTGGTATAATTTATTTATTCAGTTTCTTTTTATATAACAGTAGGACCAAATAACGTTCTGCTAACATTCAGTGGAACCGATATGTAAAATTCAGGAAATCAAAATGTAAAAACATGCAAAGAATCAAAAAGCAAAATACTTCATTATAAAATGGCATAGACATCCTATGCATATTTTTTTCCAATATGCTGGCTGTAGAATGAGAAAGGTGGCGCAGTTTATTTTTAATCTGTCATATTTAAAATAATGTATTGTCCTGTCAAGATTTATCTGGCCATAGAACTAGAACATGAGTTGTTAAGATAATCTGTTCTTAATATTCTTGAAACTCATGTTAGTCATAAGATCAGCATAATCACTGCTGAATAACCAACAAAAGAAAATGCAGTTTTATGTAATTGGTTGCTACAATAGTTAATGCAACACTTTATTAATTACCCAGAAAATATTAATTTGTATCAATTATTAAATGACAGATTTACTTAAGCCCATGTCCAACAATATTCACTTTCGTAATGGAATTTTCCATTGCTATTGTCTCTTTATGGACAGACATGGCTCTAAGCCTGCTCCAGAATTATCTCTTTTACCACAGAATGGCACCCACTAGCTGAATGATACCATTCGATCCTACTTCAAGAGTGGAAAATTGAACAACAGAAAATATAACCTACAGGTGACATCCATTTTCATTTGTCCCATTCAAAATATTATCAAAGACACTAATGTTTGTACTCTTATGACTTTCTCTTAGTAATTTATGATGATACATGCCATCTTCTATATTGGATAACGTTCCTAGATATCTAATAGGGAGTCTCAATATGGATTTTGACTTTGTTTTATGACAAAAATCTTTTCCTGCAGTAAACTCTTCAGCTAACATCCTGCTATCAACCTCCCCATCTGTTAGTTTTCCCTCCCGCTCTCTTATCCTTTTACCTCTGGGTTCTGTATTCTCTACACAATGAAAATCACAATATATCTAGCAGAAAATAAGACTGGAAATCCTAACATACTTTTCAACAAAGACCTTTTTAGCTCTCTATTCAGGCTAAAAGATTTGAATGGCCTTTATATTAATCCAAAATTCAACCTATCAGTTTATCATAGTCTAAAAGAAACCCAATTTACAAAGTACTAGTTACTGGTTTGCTATACTGTATTTTTTTATGCAGCTACCTCCTGCAGCCAAAAAAAAAAGGGTAGACTACTACTTAAAGTTATGACCAAATTCATTTGACAAATAAAATTGGGTTGCAATTGCTAATAAAATCACAGTGACAGAACTGGGCATTCTGTCTTTAAACTAGGATATACTGCAATTCAATCTGTTTAGAGACCAATTCCAACAGCATGACATTCCATCATCTACAGAGAAATTTGGAAAATTCTCCTGAAGGAAACACCACGGCCTTTGGTAACAATTATGAAAGAGCAGAAGTATAAAGTAGCATCTTTTAAAAATAACTTTCTCTGCCAAATTCATGCATGTCTTTTCATTCTCACTTTCCTATTTACATATATGTTTCATCGTACCTCACAGCATCCAGTCTCTTGTTCTGTCGAATAAGTTCTATGAACTCCTGAATCCTTAGACTGAACTCCAGACAACTCTAAATTAAAAAGGAGACAAATCTTAGATGTGCCATAGCAAGATTTAGACACTTGACCTGTAATTTTATCTATGTTTATTTGGGTAACTTACCTTGAAATTAATAGAACTTAATATATTTAGAACCAATATCAAAGTTAATGCCATAAAATTTATTTATGCAGTTTGGTACGTTACTTCATAACTGTTTTCTTTGTCAAAGGCAAAATGCATACATCCACTTTGAGAACTTTTGTTTAAAATGTTATTACCATAAAGTTCTATTTTTACACAGCATTTGTTCATTTCTTTGGTTCAGTTTTCATCTGAAATGTTATATATATTCACTGAACAATTTTCTCTCAGAAGCCTCTTCATACAGAAATTACTTCTAAACTATTCCTAGTATTACTTGTTTATCACATTATCAAAAAAGAAATCCTGATTCATCCTTAAGAAAGCCAAGAACATTTGTTGATACAGCAAAACTGAAACAGTGAGATTTAATGGACAAGGATTATCTGTACATCAGCTATTTGAAATAATAGCTTTAAACTACTAATTTCCTTAACATTGTTCACTTTCACCCAGGCAATTTATGAAATAGACAAATCAACTACCATTTTAAAACTTAACCTGCCCTTTCTTTTCACAGAAAGCAATTTCAAGACTGCATGATGTCCCTAGCCAGAGATGGGACCTCTATTTCTGTAACCCTCAGAACAACAAAGATGTCACCCCAACTCATTATTCTGGACTTATTTGCAGGTAGCTGGGCTTCTGCATACTGGCTCAGGAATGCAGCTTCTAAGATACATTGTCTGGGGATACTAGAACCCTCTTGAGGCTTGGTACAATTTGGGTGCAGAAGGTTCTATGCTCTCTAGTGTGATAATCAAGAACCAAGTACATAACATTTTTGTCCTGCACACACTGAAGACTGTGTTTGGTGTTTCTAGTGACTATTTGTAACTGGAGAACATAAACACAACTTGCAGAGTATAAGAACTAGTTGGTATAGCTTTAATAGAAGTATTCTAGCTTTAATAAAACTGACTCTATAGCATTTATTTTTTCCTGCATGTAGGAAAAATTAAGGCTCATCAATGCATGTACAGCTCCCATGTGTGTCGTCCAACTGGGTTGTCCACCAGAATGGGTAGACTGAAATAGCATAAAATCTCTAAAAGTTGGATTTAAAGGCCTCACATTCTTTTCTCCACATTTTGTGAAAAAACTTTACAGCACTAAGTAAGATATCAAAATTGTCTCTTCACAGAGTCCTCACCAACCATGCATTCAGCAACTATTCAAAGTTGCGACAGCACTAAATGAGGGGTACTTACAACTGGTCCTCAAAGTTCTGACCATCACACCAACCTTGCGGTCACGTGATCATGATTCAGGCACTTGACAACCAGCTTGCACTTTATGCAGCACCCCTCCCCCCACTACACCCATCGCTCTTTACCTGGGATTCCTGCTGCTTCCCACTTAATCACCCGCACATCTTGGGGTTACAACAGCAACTGGGACTGCCGGGACTGTCATTGCTAAGCAATGCAGTCACATGACATCATGCTTTATGACCTCATCGCTTAGCAACAGCAATCCTGGTCCCTATTGCCATTGTAACCCAGGCACTGCATGTGCATAATTATGTATCAGAAAGCTATTATGCATTAAAAATAGACTGCACATAGGAAATTAATTATTCCAATTCCTATGTGCAGTTAGATTACGTCTTTGTAAAACAGGTTTTACAGATCACATAACTTGCAAAATAGAGCTAGTATGCTGCGGTGGTTAAGAGACAGCTATGAATCAAGATGTACTGTCTGAATCTCACCTCTGCCCTACATTTTCTGAGGAGCCAACTGTAAGCCACCCTTGGCTTCAGCCTCTTACCTGCAATACAAATTTATCTTATAGGGCTGCTGGGAGAATGATATCCACAGAACAAATGAACAGTGAGCACTCCATATTACGTTATTAACTTCTACCTAAGGCACATTATTTTCTTCAACAGAAAACAAATTTATTTACAAAGTAATTATCCTACTATAAAACTAAAGGTCTTATGTTGAACATGTTATCCACCTTCCATGTATGCTTATACAACATCCCATGTGTTTTCAAAATATGCTCACATATTCCTTTTTTAAAAATACGTATCTTCCTCTTAGTTAATTTAGTAAATGTAATCAAGTTAGTGGATTTTATAATAATGATAAAAGTTCATTCACAATCCTTTTGCTTGAGTATTACATTTATATCTCCTGTTTTCTTTCTTATATAAAGTCTCTGAGACAAACACTTGACTGATATTAGTCATTTTCCCTCATTTACCCATACTGAAGTATACGACCAACAAAGGTTGCATTAATCAATATTCTCCAGCCATCTTAAAAGACTGTATATACCTTCATTTTCCTGAGCCTAGACTTGTTATCATGACACCAAGCTAAACAAGTCATCGTTTCTTGTCTTTCCAGGGATTCTTCTACTTCTTTGGCAGTTAAGAACATCTCAATATTTACCAAGTCCTAGAAAAAAACAGGAAAGCACAATTACTCATTTGAGAAACTACATCACTTACATTTATGGAAACTTCATGAGATCTACATGACTCAAAACTGTTCTTCAGAACAGAAATCAGAATATTGAAGACCAGATTTAAATGAACCCATACTGATATGTGTATTGAGCTTCCAACATACATTACTCAAAGGATCCATTATTTAAAAAGTAGCTTCCCTTGACTCACAGCTCCTGATGACTTCACAGATATGTCCATGAAGCTCTCTTGGCAAGCAGTTTGCCACTGCCATCATCCATAATTTTTGTTTTCAAACCTCCCAGTCTAGATACAGCTCTGCCATTTCCTGGGACTCTCTCATCCAAGAACTAGCTAGGTCCATGCCTATCTGGCTGTTCTGAGATCACTGTTACAACTGCATCAGTGTATGTAGCATGAAAAGGCATAGGGGACCTGCTCTTTTAGATCACCCAAGCAGTACAGAAGTTAATAAGCAGGAAAACACCAAAATCCTAAATAGCTGCAGATGAACAGATCACCCAAATACTGCAGCTATGGCAAAAGGAGGGCATGTGAGGGAGGGAAGGGCTCAATGTCGTTCCTCAGAGTTTACAGGAAGAGGGAAGCCATCATAGGAGCATCATGATGCCGTAATGACTGAGCAGGAAAGAAAAAAAGTCTATTTCAAAGGAGCAGATTGCTCATGGCTGAGTTTGTAGGAAGTTTGCCAACTTGGATGCCTCCCTTTGGAACTGCTGTTTAAGAAAGGACTCAACTTTTCTTAAAAGAAGAGTAAGTTAATTCTTGGTCTTCAGAAGTCACTTCACTCCATTCAAAATGGAGCATCATTATTCTTTTCCATCAAGTCTTCCCTTTTCACAAAATCCCATCAAGCTTGAATTTGTCAAAACTATTTTGTCATACTTCACACTGGACTCCACTTACAATAACCAGAGAGCCATATCAGGCTTTGTCTTGCATTTCAAGAGCTACAAAGCAAAAATGAGTCTGGGAAGGGAAGTTAAATTTTTAAGGAATGAAATTGGTGACTTTAGCCTACCATTTTGCTCCTGAAAAAACCCTCCACCCCTCAGTGCCAGTAAGCTGCATGCGGCCCACAGTTACTAGCTGCATGTTGCACTCCTCCTATATGATGCAGTTAGTCTGAAACCCCATCCTACTCTGGAACAGTTGAGCCATGGAAGAAATAGCAGAGGGAGACATTTCCACATTCTTTCTTCATCCTTTACACCTCCACATCCCCACTTGCCTTTTCACATTTCAACAGTGTGGAACTCATGCAGATAGGAGGGAGAAAAGATCCCTACAGAGAAACAATGCACAGAGGACCTCAGATTGTGTTTTTACTGCAGCACACTCGGGGGCGGGGTGTGTGTGTTCACTTCCTTACACTGAATTGGCTGGAAAGTGTCAGACCTATGGAGATTTGTATCATCTCATGAGTAAATGCCCAAATTTCTCTAAAGCCTTGATTTCAGGAAATTTTACAGCCCCCCTGCCCCCACTTCCCAGAGCTCAAACAATTACGGAAAGCTCCGGTATCTGACACTAGACAGTTGAGTTTTATAATGCCTGTTGGTCCTCATACCTCGATAGGCATCCAACTCTCAGCTCTTCTGGACCCTGGGATAACTGCTAACTTCATAGGTAAAATGGTTGTATGGCAACTGGGCTTGCACATTCAATGCTGGAAAAGCCTATGCAAGTGGAGATGACTGACAGACCCTTCAACTTGGGCCACATCTTGCAAACATATAATCCTGATATTCACTGAGAGCAAGGAGCTATTTCCTTTCCCTTCAACAGTATCAACAGCGCTGGTGTCAGGCGTTGGATTTTTTTCCTCCTCTCCCTCACACATCTCTTTACTTACCAAAAAAGAATGGAGATTTTGCAGATGTTTTAGGGGAAAAGGAAGCCGTGACCCTGCCTTGCATCAGGTGTGTGACTGTAGTATCAACTTGTTCTTTAGAGCAAATATCCCAGCTAAGTAACAATATTCCATGCCTACTGAAGAGTTAGCAGCTTTAGAGGAGTTTCTAGATCTTAAGAAAGGATTATTTGCCTTTCTTCACCTCCTGTATCTGCATGTTCTTATTAAAAAGAAAGATAATTCTTTAAGACCTGTTCATGTAACCATTAAAGATCATTGCCCACTGCCTCTTATTTTGGATTTGCTGTATGGCCTTCAAAAAGCATCCATTTTCTCTAAATTGGACTTGACAGAAGCTTACAATTTAATTCAGATGAAGGAGGGGCATGAATATTTAACAGTCTTTGTTACAAAAAGTTTGAATATACAGTCATGCCTTTTAGTTTAGTAAAGTGTCTGCATTTTTACCATTTCATTACATTCTATTCACATCAGAAATGTGTTACAACACCTAAACAAACACAAACTCTATGCTAAGTTGGAAAAGCGTGCATCTAATCTACCTGTCTTGGACTATTTGGGTTACTGGATTGCTAGAGAAGGGGTGCAGATGGATCCTGGAAAGGTGCAGTCCATTATTATAAGGCAAGTATCTAGAAACACTAAATATGTCCAATGTTTTGGGGGCCTTGTCAACTTTAACAAATGCTTCACTCCTGATTTTGCCAAGCACACAAGACAGCTAATTCTTCTGAACTTCTGAAAAATGAGTGCCAATTTAAGTGGGTTACTCAAGAATAAGCAGTTTTTCGCATTGAAATGTGTGTGTTTTTTCCCTCTAGCCTTTGCTCTAGTGTCAGGATCCCAGCTGTTTTGTTAATTATGTGATCTCAGATCACAGCTCTCAATTTACATCCAGGTTCTGAAAAGCCCTCTTCTAATTACTGGACATTCATATTCATCTGTCATCATCTGGAGACAAATAGGTAGACAGAGAAGATTAACACTATGCTAGAACAATATTTGTGCTGTTATGTATCCTATCAACAGGCCAATTGGTCTGAACTGTTGCCATTAACAGAATGTGCATACAGGTGAAACTCGAAAAATTAGAATATCGTGCAAATGTTCATTTATGTCAGTATGGCAACTCAAAAGGTGAAACCAATATATGAGATAGATGCATTACATGCAAAGCGAGATATGTCAAGCCTTACTTTGGTATAATTGTGATGATTATGGCGTACAGCTTATGAAAACCCCAAATTCACAATCTCAGAAAATTAGAATAGTGTGAAAAGGTTCAATATTCTAGGCTCAAAGTGTCCCACTCTAATCAGCTAATGAATCCAGAACACCTGCAAAGGGTTCCTGAGCCTTTCAATGGTCTCTCAGGCTGGTTCAGTAGGAATCACAAGCATGGGAAAGACTGCTGACCTGACAGTTGTGCAGAAAACCATCACTGACACCCTCCATAAGGAGGGAAAGCCTCAAAAGGTAATTGCAGAAGAAGTTGGATGTTCCCAAAGTGCTGTATCAAAGCACATCAATAGAAGGTTATGTGGAAGGGAAAAGTGTGGGAGAAAAAGGTGCACAAGCAGCAGGGATGACCACAGCCTGGAGAGGATTGTCAGGAAAAGGCCATTCAAAAGTGTTGAGGACTTTCACAAGGAGTGGACTGAGGCTGGAGTTAGTGCATCAAGAGCCACCACACGCAGACGGATCCCGGACATGGGCTTCAAATGTCGTATTCCTCTTGTCAAGCCGCTCCTGAACAACAAACAACGTCAGAAGCGTCTTACCTGGGCTACAGAAAAAAAGAACCGGTCTGTTGCCCAGTGGTCCAAAGTCCTCTTTTCTGATGAGAGCAACTTTTGCATCTCATTTGGGAACCAAGGACCCAGAGTCTGGAGGAAGAATGGAGAGGCACACAATGCACGATGCTTGAAGTCCAGTGTGAAGTTTCCACAGTCTGTGTTGATTTGGGGAGCCATGTCATCTGCTGGTGTTGGTCCACTGTGCTTCATTAAGTCCAGGGTCAACGCAGCCGTCTACCAGGAGATTTTGGAGCACTTCATGCTTCCTTCCGCAGACGAGCTTTATGGGGATGCTGACTTCATTTTCCAGCAGGACTTGGCACCTGCCCACACTGCCAAAAGTACCAAACCCTGGTTCAATGACCATGGGATTACTGTGCTTGATTGGCCAGCAAACTCGCCTGACCTGAACCCCATAGAGAATCTATGGGGCATTGCCAAGAGAAAGATGAGGGACATGAGACCGAACAATGCAGCGGAGCTGAAGGCCGCTATTGAAGCATCCTGGTCTTCCATAACACCTCAGCAGTGCCACAGGCTGATAGCATCCATGCCACGCCGCATTGCGGCAGTCATTGCTGCAAAAGGGGCCCAAACCAAGTACTGAGTACATCTGCATGCTTCTACTTTGCAGAGGTCCGATATTGTTCTATTTCCAATCCTTGTGTTATTGATGTCAGGTAATATTCTAATTTTCTGAGATTGTGAATTTGGGGTTTTCATAAGCTGTACGCCATAATCATCACAATTATACCAAAGTAAGGCTTGACATATCTCGCTTTGCATGTAATGCGTCTATCTCATATATTGGTTTCACCTTTTGAGTTGCCATACTGACATAAATGAACATTTGCATGATATTCTAATTTTTCGAGTTTCACCTGTATATCTACTTCACATTCCTCAATCGGCATGTCTCCCAAGCAGTTTATGACAATAACTCATGCTGTTTGCCCTCCAGAACTTCTGCTCCTATGGTTTCTTGAGCCCCTGATATTCTCCGAAAGAGACAGACAGCACAATTCATCTTAAGAGAGCAGCTGGATTTGGCCAAGGTATAATTAGGCAGCAGATGCTCATAGGCAGGAAGGTGCCAAGACAACTGTGGGGAATTTGGTGTGACTTTCCTCTAAGGTTTTATCTTCCTCCTGCCTATCCAAGAAACTAGACTCAAAGTTTATCGGCCCCTTCCCTGTGATGGCTCAGATCAGCTCTACAGCCTTCCATTTGCAACTGTCTGCTTCAGTGAAAATACACCTGATGTTTCACTATTCTCTCCTTGTGTAGGACTCTCCCTGTCCTTGCATTCAACATCTCCCACCGTTTCTGCTAAACAGGGAAGGGGAATAGGAAGTGAACAACATTTTGGACTCTAGATCCAGGAAGCGAAGGTTAGAATATTTAATTGCCTGGAAGGGTTACTCTGAAAGACCATGGGATGTACACACTCCCCAACTTTTTCACCAATTTAATCTGAAATGTCCATGCAAGTCTCATTCCTAAGAATTGCCTTGTGCTGCACTAGACTTTGATTGGAAGTCTTTGAGAAAGAAGAGGACTCTCTGCTCCCTGCCATGCTGGCTCAATCTTCTGTTTCAGATGTGGACACCGAACTCTCAATGGGAAGTGTATACTCCAGCATCATGGGGGTCTTCTATTTCAGACTTGACTGTTGATCTTGAATGTCTGAGGGCTGGAAGAGGCAGGGCCATCATTCTCGGTGCATTCCATGGCAGAGGAGGAGAGAAGTAGTATGATGGAATGTCTAACAGATCCTGGAAACATGGTGGATGGAGCAAGATTGTTTCGGGAGGAAAAAAGGCCATTACAGAAAAGATTCCCAAGTCCAGGGGAGGAGGAAAACATGAGAAAAAGACTCAGAGTAACTCTGGCTTAATTACAAAGCTATAAGTTGAATCAGAGAATTGTTTAATAGGCTTTCAAGATTCTATTGTAATACCCTACAACTGATAAAGATCCTTCCAGAAATCCAAGGGGTTCTTGGTTCCTGAAGCTGCCTTCCTTGAAAGGCTTGACAGATAAAAACTAAAAAGATACAGCTGTTTATTATTCCTGTATTAAATAATGGGAAACAAAGGGCTCTGTGTTTCCTTATTACTGCCATCCATTAATAAGAAATCAGAGATCAGTTCAGATTGCAGTCATTTTAGAGTTGAGGATATCCAGGTCAGATGGTTTTTGTGCAATTTCAATCAGTAAATGCATATAACCACTTAAGATATGCCATCCAATTGCAATGACTAAAATATTGCCTCTGCCTGCATTCTTTTAACTCTAGTGACTAAGCCAAGATTATAAATTGCACATTAGAATTCCATTTGACTGAATAGTTTAAACATAACAGGAAATGAAGAGCTATTTCGTGACTGCCCAGAATTAATTTGCCTAGGGCAAATGTTCTATTGCAAATGTTATTTGCTATTACATTTGTACGGAACATGAAAAAAATGACCCTGAACACTTCAACTTTCAAAGAAAAACGATAGTATGTTAAAAAAAAAAAAGTCCTTTATTCCACATATAGTTCATGTGGAAGGGGATCTTCAAATAAATCCACTTTGTACCAGTATTCTCAATTATTTTGAGCTGTGCAAACCATGAGGATGCACCAATTAAGCAAGCAGAAGAAACTAGTAAAATTCAATGTACTGAAGAGAGTATGCCATTCTAAAAATAAGAATACAAATAAACTGATTTCAGCCAAACTCAAAATATGCTTTATACACAGGAAAATAAACTGTACAGAATAGACATGAAGGAAATTGTTAAGTTATCTGAGCAGCACAGTATACAAAAAAAAAATTAAAAGGATTTCTAGATAGGCTGGCTATCACTTCCTGCCATACCATTTCAGGGTGTAGATGGGAATTCTGTAGTTGTTATTCAGTATAAAAACTTCCCTGAGCTTAGAAACCATTTTTTTTTCCTGTGAAAGTGATTCTTGCCACTTTCCAGGCAGCATCTAATAAAGCAGCACTGCCACAATAACCTGACTTTGTAACAAGTACCAACCTCAATGCCACTTTGCCTGGCTAGTTTTACAGCAGTATTGTAATAGCCACACCGCAAGAGATGCTCCACCATCATGCGATCCATTCGTTTTTTCTTCCACATATTTGCAGCAGCTGGCTGATCGCTACTATGTTCTTTAAGATGCTCAATTCTGCGTTTGCATAGTTTTGCGCTTTCGTCTTCGGCCTGGATTGACTCTACTGCCTACACAAGGAAAACAGTTATTCAATCAGAACTTAACGCAGAACAGACCTTTCTGTTCCAAACATGAAGTAGTCATGTTAGCTTGCAAAGTGAAGGAAGCAAAAAGCATTTATACACTTAACTACCCATATAAAATCTAGCATAGTTTGAGAAAACAGTTAAATCATATAATCTCACTACAGTCACACAAAATTGAACTATATCCCAGCCACTTCTACCATCATTTTGTGAACATCTGTTTATGCATAGGCTCGCAGTAGTGAAGGCATAGGAAAAAACAATTGTTATGCATCTGACATGCAAACATTTATTAGGGAAGCTAAGAATTCTTGAGTAATCAATACCTTTCAACTTATCTCATTTGCTCTCTTCTTCCCTCAGTCACAGAACACTCACTGGGCCTCTTTGTAGGAGAAAAACAATTACACCCTTCCCCATCTAACACAATTTTACTGAAGTCTGTTATTTGTTGGACAACAGTCCAGAATGAATATGCCATATTCACGGACTTCAATAGAACATTATGCCTTAAAACAAGCAAGTAAAGATGAGAAACTTTCTGACTGATAAATCCAAAATGGCTTACTTCCACTCCTCCTCTGCATGGCCTTTCCTAGGGATGTGCTACTCTTTAGATCCAAAGACAGAAAAGGCACTCAGTTCAATGTGGCTAATACCTTAAAGAAGCTGCAGCTTTTCCTGGGCTCATGCGGTAACTACACGATCCCAGGAAAACATATGTAGACGATCCCAGGAAAACATATGTTTAAGGTACGGGGGAGCCTAGCAGATATCACACTCCCTTAATCATTTGCAGCAAAGAGGCTCTGCAAATGGAAGGTTTTTCAGATTCAAGATGCATGACCTAGATTAATCCCTGAGGAATGTTAAATAGTTCCCCTAGAGTGGAAAATCAGCAATCTGTCCAGCAGGTACTGTTCTGCTATTACAGACAGTGCCAATAAGTAACTATTAGTTAAAAATAAAATAATGTTGAAATTAAAAAAATATATACCCTAAATTGAAAAGAGCTTTATCTCAGATCTTGCAAGATTTTGCTTATTCTTGAAACATTTTTAAGGTCTGTTTTTCAAAAAATTGGAAACTCAATCCAGGGGACTTGTAGGCATTGTGATGACATATAACCTCTGATCTGGAGCAAGAAACTACACATTGTAGATCACTTTCTTTTTATTACTAAAAAGTGCCTAAAGTGAACCCAGATTTATTTTTGACTGAGTGCCCTCTTAGCTGAACGGATGCATTCATTCACTGAACAGCCACCCAAGATAATATGCAACAAAGACATATTGTGTCCAAAACAATAATTCTCTTTTCTGCCTTGAAAAGTGAGAACTTAAATTCCCAGATGAAAACAGAATTGGAAAAATCAAAAACCCAAAACAATAAAATGAGGCAGGAAAAATTTACCTTTCGTTTCAGAACACTAAGCTTTTCAACCACTCCGTCAAGGAGACTAACCACAGAATCCACAGCTGGACAGCTGCTCAGTGTCTTCTCTAACTCTGCTACAACCATGGTCACGTGGCTAGTTTCTCGATCAATGTTTTTCTGAGCGGCTCGGAAACGTTTGTTCAATGTTTCGTAAGGTACCTTCAAAAACAAACGATGCTTTGATATTTATATAAAACACTCTTCAAGCTTAGATTGTTATCTTTAACCAAGAATTGCTTATCAAGTACTCTCAATATTTCATTCACTTATTTAAAATATTTATATACTACCTTTCAGTAGAATATTCTTAGAATTATCAAATAATTTGTAATTACATTAGCACTCACACAGATTCTACAAATTCGTTTATGTTATAAAGAATAAGGGTTATAAAGAGACTTTATAACTAATAAATAGCACTGGAATTGGCAGATAATAAAAAACAAGAAATTTAGCCAACTGCTTATCTATAGCCCCACTGGCTTAAAACACTCTCTCTCACACACACACAAACATCAAAATAGCACTCCAGGGTTATGTTACGGGGGGGGGGGGAGAAAGGAGCAACAGTCCCTCAAGTACTCAATGAATATACATTTATATAAACCATATTTCTGAAGATACAAGGAAAGAGTGAGTCATGTTTTCCCACAAGCCTGTGAGATGAAATGAAATACTCCCACTATCCACCTAATGAATGCCCTGGGTAATCAAAAAAATCCTTCACATACCAAAATACAATCATCTGACCACACCTGGTGCCAGATCACTTCTCCCAAGACAAAAAAATAATCATACATCACAGTCTTGGAGTTAATCTAACCTGGCATGTTTTTGCATCATAATGGTATGATATTACATCAATATAGAGGTATGGTTCAGACTTCTCCAACTACAGTACTATTAAGCAATATCTTACAAAGGTAGTTCATAAACCAGAATCCATAAAGTCTTCCCCAGTCTAGCGCCCTCCCATTAGCTCCAACCCAGTGTTCAGGGATAATGGCATTGGGTCTCAAAAAACATCTACAGGGCTCCATGCCTAAACTGTATGCCTGTATTGTCTACCCTTGCTATTATCACCACAATGAGATATTCCATAAATACAACTATAGAATCCACATAGAAAAGTATGTAACCTGAAATTAGGACATTGGAGAAAAGAACATGTTATCTGTAGATAACACATTAACCCTACAATAAATAGGATTGCCTTTGGCTACTTGAAAATGGATAGTTAGAAAGTTTTCCTGCCACAAGCATTTGATCAATTTGGCCAATGAAAATACATAAACATTTTAAAAATTATCACAATAGCATTTCCATAGTACACAGGTTTAAAATCAAAATCTAATTTGGAGAACACATCTTCCTGAAAATCACCCCCGCCCCACAGCTAGATAATTCTTCCCAGCAATTTCACATAGATGTTGAAATGCACAAGAGATAAAAATAAATTTTCATGAGGCTCCATTGGCAAAAAAAAGCAAGCACAGTATAGAGTACCAAGGAATGCAAGAACCATTATGAAATTGCCAACTCAACCAGGAAAAAAGGAGTGAGAAAGTAACTTAAGGTAACTCCACCTTGATTTTTTTTTTTTTTTGATATAAGAGAGGGCAGCGGGATACTTTGACAAGCTTTCAAGATTATGTTATTATACCCTACACAACAGAGTTCCAGTTGTCTTTGTGTTGTCTGCTCCCTGACCTGACCTACCTTGAAGGGCCAACCCATATGAACACAAAGACTTTCCCATAAAGAGGAATCAGCACAAAACAGCTTGCCCCATCCCACAAGATCAATTATATCAAAACCTACCAAAAGATCAAAAGGAAGCAACAGACTATTCCCTGAAACAAATCTACAAGGACAATAGTTAATAACCTTTTGGCAGCTAAAGGCCAAATCATTTTTTTTGCTGGGGTGAGGACTGGAGCAAACAGACATTACATACAGGACTGAGATTTTCCTATTTTCCCTGAGTTTTGAGGGAGAAGCATCAGGATATTTTAAAGTTATACCAGGATTTATATTATAGATTTTGTACATTTCAAAATGTTTATAGATTATGCAACTTATATCCAGCAAGCATGGAACTCTTGGAGTCATAAGTTGCTCATTTCTACAGCAAGGCAGTTTTGAACTCCAATCTAATGTAGAAAATACCCTGATTTATTACCAGATTGGATACCATGGCTTCAATCTTGTCCTTCACAATAAATGACCCTTACTAACTGCCACCCACACAATGGCATTTGGGGGGATTTTATTGAATATTTTGGCTCAATAGTACAGCGTAAAGGGGCAAGCAGTCAAGCAAACTTACATGCAAATTTAAGGAGTTAGCCAAGTAAGACACAATAGTCAAATGAGGATTTATGAGTGACATAATATAATTCCACCACAATCTTATATGCTCGATGGAATGGAAGCACAGTCTAACTGAACTGTATTTCATTATTTTATATTAAGCTTTATTAAAGATCCATCTAGATCAGAAGACACAATAGAACTATAGAACATCTTTCTCCCCCAAAATGTCTGTCAGTTGGGCATATGGATCCAGATACTGTTAACCATTCAGTTTTTTAGCAAAGTGTGCATGTACACACACACACACACACGCAGACATATATATCTATAAAACCACAGATACGATATTATTGGAGCAGAGTAAAGCAAGGAAATTATTTAAAAACCTAACTCTTGTGTATATGTATGAATGAAAAAGCCCCATGAGATCTATAAGCACGTCTAGAGCCAAATTAACTTGAGGTCAAGATAAGAATCTTGCTCCTAGTGTAAAAAAAAAAAAAAGTCCAGAGTCATTTCCTTGATTTCTATTAAATATAAGCTGACAATACTTACCAGCAATATTGATAACTTTCTAATATACTTCTTTACAGATAGCATAACCATAAAGCATAACATTTGATCATTTTAACATACTTGTATGTAATTACTTTAACATATAGGACACTTGTAATCTGTGTCCCTTTCTATGTGCTTTATACAGAGAAACCACTCAGTGTTTAAAGATGTTTCAAATGTTTGAGATTCCATCACACAAATCACAAGAATTGTATTTCACTGTCAGCTGCGTTAAACTGAAATAGGCACAAGACTTGTAACTTGTGTGATTTTTAAGTAAATCTATTTTAACCTGCTTATTTTCTTCTGATACTTGAATTGATCATGTTTACTGTAATATATTAATTCTGGGAGCCATTTTGAGTGTTTTGTTTCTTTTAGAAAATTAAGACCCAAAGTGTAACAGTTATCAATAGTACTTTAGAAATAAGCCCCATGTTTTTTATATTAGCTAGACAGTCCTCATGTGCAGAATTCCTAGAATAAGGCATAACAAAATCAGAACAAAATCATAAAAAGATAAATAAACATAGCCACTAGGAAGCCAACAAAATGTCTGAGAACTGCATTATGCATTCCTGGACTTCTGAGTAAGATGTTTATAGTATGGCTGTACGCATGCCTAAATAAATAAAGGTAGCCTAGAAAATGTTCATTTTGTATAAACAGGAATATTACTATAATTAAGAAAAACTAAACAAAGAGGTTTCAGTAGCTTGTTGTTTCCTGAAGTTCACATTGTCATACCCAAGACCACAATAATTGGAAGCAGGTAATTCTGATTGTTAATATCATGTAAACTAATCACAAGAAAATATCTTAAGAAAAGTCTTAAAGACTCTTTTCAATTATCTGCATTCAATATTCTGAAAATCAGTCACTGCTGGAGATATGAATGATAATGGTCAAGTCCTTGAAAAATCAATTTCTTTACCTTCATTTCTGTTCTTACTGTATGGAATATACAGGCTATTTACTATTGTTAAAAAGAAAAGGAGAAGCATAGGCTTAAGTGGAAAAAATCAGCTTTTTTCAATTATTTGTTTTATATGAATAAAAAAAGCTGTAATTCTTTTACATATTTTACTTGATATCATTAATCATTCCCAGCTCTATTATGAATTTGGGTTGTATGGTGGTTTGAGTTGTCTTTTTTTGGTCAAACACTATTCCTGTCTCCTGTAAAATTTGATTAGTTCAATCTGATTCATATTATTTCAAGAGGCAAATCAGCAGGAATTGAGATAACTCTCTCCCCACCCCATCCTCTCAAATACTGTTGTTGCCTGCTGAACTACAGTTCCTCCCTCCTAGTGTTGGCCTTACTCAATTGGAAGGCTGGAAGTTTAGATATACCTGAATGGTCATATACTTTCAACCCAGGTATGCTGAAAGGGAGCCCAAAGACAACATGGTTTAGAAACAGTATGTTGATGTTGTCATAATTCGCTCCCTTCTCCTCTCCCCACTTTTGGGCCTTTTTATTCCTAACAATTCTATTTTTAATAAACTGAGGCTCAACTTCTTGGAAGCCTAAAGATTATATCAATTGTTGGCTGGTAGCAAATATACCATTCTGGCTAAAGAGCAAGGTTAAAAATATTTTAAATACACATACCTTGAACAAGGTATATGAGTAGGTGACTGCCATGCAACTCCAGACAGTTTAAGAAGACTTCCCCAATCTTCTAAATACATTTAAATGTTATTTCTGGCTTTTGGGGAGGTCCTCCAACAGTAAAAAGTCCCTTGAAGACAGGACTATCATCCCTGTTAATTTTGCAGGACATTTTGTGGGTCCTGAAGTCATTAAAATCACCCTTTGGAGGTGAGGAACAGGGGTTATTGTGCTGCAGAAATTCTGTTATCATCAGAATTATCAGCTCTAGAAACCTACACTAGAAAACTACTGCTCTGACCCTCAGTAGATATGCTAATGATTTCCAGAGCAGTAATTTCAGAGCCTCAAGGCACTCAACCTCTTGAATTGGAGCACCTGGGATTTGGAGGACAGAGTCACCAATATGCTGATAACAGATTTCCTTTCCATAAAAACATTGAGGAAATCCTGAAAAGAGCTCTTCAGACCAGGCATCCCCCTAATAAGACTGAAAGAGTCTTGGTCAGTAGTTTCATCTGATCTGAAAAATGATAGTGGCCTGCTCTCAATACGGCTGTACCTCTGAAGTCCCACTCTGGAAGCTCTTTCCACCGGGAGGCCAGCAACCACCCCAGAAAAATGCCCCACCTGGGCTGGCCCTCTCACCCAGGGGATGCCAGTTTGAGAATATTTCACTTGGATATCAAATTGGTGTGGTTAAGGCACCAGGCTAGAAACCGGGAGTTCTAGTCCCATCTTCAGCAAGAAGCCAGCTGGGGGACCCTGGGCCATTCCTTCTCCCTCCGCCCTAGGAAGGAAGCAATGACAAACCACTTCTGAAAAACTTTGCCAAGAAAACTGCAGGGACTTGTCCAGGCAGTCTCCAAGATTCGGACAAGACTGAATGGATTAAAAAAAAAAAAAGCAAGCTGTACTACAGCAGGAGCCAGCGTGTTGTCCTGGTTCAGGCGAGTCCTAGTCCTCCCACAGGCACGACAGCCGGCTGGGTGACTTTGGGCCAGTCCCTCTCTCAGCCCAACTCACCTCAAAGGGTTGTTGTGGTGGGGAAAGCAGGCGGGGCGTTAGGCATGTTCGCCGCCTTGAGTTACATATAGAAAAGGTGGGACAACAATCTAATAACGATGATGACGACGACGACGAAGAAATGCCTAGCCGAGTGCCCTTTAAAATACCTTCCAATGCAGCTGGCAGAGCAGGGGGGGCGGCCCAGCCCGCCCCCGCCCCAAGGCAGCCACGGGGCCGCTCTGCCCTTGACCTCATTTCCTTCCCCAAAGCCCAGACCACTGGGCAGACCTGCCTCGGGCTTGCTCCCACTCGGGGATCCTGGGCGGCAGGGAGGAGCCCCGCCACCCCGCCGCGCCCCACGGCCGGGATGCCCAGGCCTCCCTCCCCTCCCCTCCCCTCCCCTCCCCACAAAGGCCGAGCGCCGCGGAAACGCCGGTAGCCGCTGCATCCGCCGCAGAGACACCCTCCCGCCTTCAGAGAAGGCAGCTGAGACAATGAGCAGCCGGGCCCCGGCCCGAGGAGCATCCCTGTGTTCCGTCGGGGGCCGGCCGGCCTCCCTGCCTCCCACTCGGCTTCGGGGAGGAGGTCGGCCTGGCCGCCGCCAAGGGAGGGGAGGGGAGTGGAGGGGAGGAGAGGGAGGGAAGGGAGAGGGGAGCTTCCCGGGGCCGAGGGGGCGGCGGGCACCCACCTTGAGCGTGGGGTACTCCTGCACCTTGAGCGTCATGGAGAGCTGAGCCGCGGACTCCTGCACCGCCATCTTGGACCGAGCGCCGCCGCCGCCGCCGCCGCCGCGGCAGCAGCAGCGCCGCTTCCGGCCTCTCCCAGGAGCCTCCGGGGCCGCGCGCGGCGTAACGTAACGCTTCCGCCTCCCCGCCCGGGTTCTTCTGACAGGAGCCGTCTCACCCGAGCAAAGAAGTCGAGAAACACCCCCCCCGCGGGTCTCCCCCGCTCCCAGCCCCGAATGGTTGGCTCCGTTTGGGGGCAAGCAGCCAATCGGAGGGCTCGTTGGAAGAGGGAAGACTGGGGAGACTTTGCAAACGCCGGATTGATTGGAAGACAGGGAAGGCGGGGTTTAAGCCTCGGGGCGCGGCTCCACCGACGCGGCTTGCCAAGACCAAACCACTGCACGGGGGGGTCTCCTGTCGGCCAATCCGAGGCGGATCGTTGGAGGGTGGGCGGGGCTTAGGAACAGACTGCAAGGCGGCTCTTTCAACTTGCTTCGCCTGCGGAAAGTGGTGGGGGAGAGCCGACGGGGTCTCGTTCCTCGCCTTTCTTTTCCTAACTGGGTTCCCACAGCAGGCTTAACGTGCATCTTGAGTTTCTCTCTATTTTTTTTTTCTGGATTCACACGGCAGCCTTAACCTGCTTTGTGGGCGTCCCTCCTTTTTCCGGATTCGCACAACGCGCGAAGCCTCGAGGAAACTAACCGAGGTTAACCCTAACCGAAGTCAGCGCGCGGAGCGTGCGCACCCAGCAGGTTCTCAGAGGGCGTCGTTAAGCGGGTGGTGCAAATGCGCGCCCTGCCAAAAGCCCGAGTTTATCAGGCGCGGCGGAAGGGAGCGTGCCTGCGCGCTAAGCCTGGATCGCTGTAAGCGCAAGACGCGGAAGCCAAGCGGCAAGGACGCAGCCACCGTGCTCCACGAGGTGGACGTACGTGGAGAGAGGCAGACCGGGGGGTCCATCACGTGTCTCGAAGAACACAAATAGGGGTTAACGGTATCGCTTGCGCGGCAAGGCTGACTCGGATGGCGCCGATTTTACTGTTCTGTCCTGTCTTCCGCTGTCTGTAATCGTCGCTGCCTTGACGCGGACAGGGTGGCAGCGCCGCATGCAATTCTGCAGCAGAATAAAAAACACGTGCGCTTCTTATTCGCGTAAGAAATAGTCTTAGGACCTTTATCCTTTAAGCTCTAAAGCAGTGTTGTCCAAAGTTGGCCGCTTTAAGATGAGTGGACTTCAACTCCCAGAATTCCCCAACCAGCATGGCTGGCTGGGGAATTCTGGGAGTTGAAGTCCACTCATCTTAAAGCGGCCAAGTTTGGACAACACTGCTCTAAAGTTACAGCGCTCTCTGTTCTGGAAGCTGGGAATTTATCAGCCGTCGAAAAGAAAACCTGCCTGTTTCACTTTGTCCCGGAACGTGGGACGGGTCGGTGCGTCCCGCTACCCCGTGTTTCAAATGATGACATACAGTATTTGCACATCTGCGCTTCCAGCCAAGGTGTGCAAGAGGGGCCGAACTTGGGGATTTTTGCAGCCGGGCTGGAAGGCGGGAGAGGCGTTTCTGCCGGCTTCAGAGTCCCCCCCCCCCCCCGGAGCAGAGCCGCCCTTCCCGTAGCAGGGCTGGGCGCGGGGCCACCGCAGCTCTCGCGCTTCCCCGCCACCTCTGCCCTCGCCCGCCGGCCTGGTGGCGCCTTCGGAGCGCCCCGGCTGAGCGCCGCGCCTGCCCGGCCTGGTCCCTCCTTTCGCGCCCAGCCGCAGGTCCGCCGCTCGCAACGCTGGGCCCCCGCTTCGGCTCCCGCCGGAGTTGCACGCCTCTGCCCAGACGCTCGTCGCGGGCAGGCGAGCGAGCGAGCGGGCGGCCCTTCAGGGCGAGGAGGGAGGGGAAAACCTATTTAAGCACCCCCCCAATAATGATTGCATCCCCCCCCCCCGTTAATGTTGCTCCAGAGCAGTGTTTCTCAACGTTGGCAACTTTAAGATGCGTGGACTTCAACTCCCAGAATTCCCCAGCCAGCAAGGCTGGCTGGGGAATTCTGGGAGTTGAAGTCCACGCATCTTAAAGTTGCCAACGTTGAGAAACACTGGGTTAGAGGATGCATCAGGAGTTTAGAGCTACAACTTCTATAGTTTGGGGTTAATAATGGCAACTTTTTATTCTCTATCTTACAGCCAGGATTGTTGCATTGGCCGACTGCCTCTAAGCCTTTTAACTTGTATCCTTTTCTCTTTGGCTAACTTTTGCCCGCCTCCTATCTTTTACCTGGCATTTGGGTACATTGTTTTTATAGTCGTCGTCGTAATATTAATTTCAACTCCGGCCGTTCTTCAGCCAGGTTCTTGTGGCTGCAACGGTTTCGATGTATTCTTATGTTCTCTGGCGCAGATCTTTTGGTGTGTGTGTGTGTGTGTGTTCCTACAAGTGTTGACTCCTGGCGACTGCCTGGACAAGTCCCTGCAGTTTTCTTGGCGAGATTTCAGAAGTGCTTTGCCCTGCCTCCTCCTTCCCAGGGCCGAGAGAGAGAGAGAGAGAGAGAGAGAGAGAGAGAGAGAGAGAGAGAGAGAGAGAGAGAGAGAGAGGGACCGGCCCAAGGTCACCCAGCTGGCTTCGTGACTTAGGTGGGAGTAATGCTCCCGCTTTCTAGCCTGGCGCCTTAACCACTGCACCAAACTGGCTCACTCTGCAGATCTAGGACTGGAACAAAGACCTGATATGATAACTTTAAGCCAATTCCCTCTAAAACCAATTATGGAGTGCTTTACCTGAACTTAATTTCCCCTGGTATTTCCCAGTAATACTCCAGATATTTTCCTTCTGATCTTCCAGCCTAAACGCCAGGTGTTGTTTCCCAAAGGTGCACAAAGCTGCTTCTCCTTGTGTCTTTCCCAGCCACACTCTGCCAGCCATCTGTTAACTGACAGCTGCTTCTCTTTGCTGTGTCCTTCCTTCCGCTGATAGATTCCTTCCCCGTGCGCTCTTATGCTCATTCCAAGGCATGGCTGGAGCAGACCGCAGAGCATGGCGTCTTTAGAAGGGCATTTCATCCCAGATGTATATAGATTAGAATGTGGTGTCGCTCTGCGTTCTTAAGCATACGGTATCGTAAAGCCCCCCTGAAGCCCCACAGAGATTGATTTCTGAGGAAACACGTAGGACCTTGCTGTAACACGAAAAAAGGCAGGTGTGATATTTTCTAGAATACTTTCATCTTCGGTGGCCAGGGTAATCCCGCCTCCGTGCTTCCTGACAGACTCCTGGTTTTTCCTGGTTAAAAGAATGTTTTTGTTGCAAGAAGTCCCAAGAAGCTGGCGTGATGTCAAGCAAGCCTTAGCACCCAGCAACGTCTTTGTTTTCAAAGAATGCTTCTGGGCCCCCAATGGACCTTTGTTAGAAAACGTGCTTTCTTCAAAGTGTGCCTCTTCCTGCTGACCAGCAGAAGGCAAAGATGTCTGACGGCATTGTGATACACCAGCGTAGTGATACACCAGGGCTTAGTAGCCGATGAGATCCCTCAGAGTAACCATTTTGTGAGAGCCCACAACTGGACTCATCAGGTTAGACGACATTATTCTTATTTGGAGTTGGATGGAGGGGGAAGTTCCTGAGAGATGGGACAACTGAAGCGGAGGAGATGTTTGGTTGTTTCTTAGTAAAGAAAGGTGTTCTGATGGAATTAAATTCATAATGCAAATATGTAAATCTTTAGAGCAAAACTTCTAGCTGAACCTCACAACAGAAGTGAGATCCAGATATTCTGAATTACTATGTATTCTTTTCAAGCCATAACATGGAATTCTGGCCACACTCGATTCTTAGTATTTTCTCTATGCATACAAATACTTGCTTATAGTGAATATGTACGACCGACAGAGGCCTTACCTTTTAAGGCAACTTGCCAAGGTAAATCTCAATGTACTGACAGAAATTTGCATAGGTATTTAGCTATTTAGAATTTTTAAATAAGAACCTTAATTGTATTTCAAGAGTACATTGTCGTTTTCCCTACTTAGGTATCTTATTAAAACTCAAAAGTATGTATTTCAATTAGATGTTTAGTTTGTTTATCTCTTAACATCTCTTAGGTTGTTTTAAAAATATTGTGTCTTGCAATTCTGTTTACTATATTAATCAAAATTCAGTGGAGACTGTCAGAATTAGTGTATAGAAAAGGAGGGGAAAAAAAATCATATTTCAGTTTTCCTGCATGCCTGTTGGTTATTTATCCTCCAGCTTAATTACTGCATATTAAGGCCATGTTGAGATGGCTTTCTAGATATCTTGGTGTGTCAGACCCCCACCTAAGTTAACACCCTAAAAAAAAAAGCCAAAATCCAAATTAGGACTCTTAAACCTATTCTACCATAATATATAAATGTCTGTACTTTCAAACACTTTGAAATCAGCAGCATGGTAAAAAAGAGAAAAATGGAGGGACCTGGGTCTAAAATGAACTCTGGTGAAATAAGCGTGCATGCCTTGTCTTGTCAAGAGAAGCTCACAAGCCTTAGCTTTTGGACATCCTGTGCGTTCACTCATAGATTGCACGCTCATCACCAGCAATTAAATAAATAAATAAGTAAATTAAATAAGTAATTAAACCAGTAATAAAATCGCCACCCAGAGTCACTTGTCCGAGATGGGCAGCTATAGAAATTTAATAAATAAACAAACAAACAATAAGGATTTACAGTGGGGGATAGATTGCACATTAATTCATCAAGTGTTGAATGTACATGCATGTGCTTGCCAGGATTAATTTGGAAATGAATGGACTTGCTCAGCTTTTTCAGTTTAGAGAGGATGCTGAACTATAAACTATTGCTTATGACCATGATGGCTGCCAGAACCAAACCGGTCTCATTATGGTTTAGCGTGACCACCTCTTGCACCCAATGGAATTTAATCCAGCTTCTCAGTTTAATATGCCCTTCTGCAAAAAATATCAGGAAACGGAAGAAGGAATGCTCAAGTGACAAATTGGGGCTCTGATGGCTCGAGTCGCTTGAATTTGTAGTCGGGAACAAGGACATAAGCAAAGTCATGACTCAAGAAATGTGTGCATTGCCAAACTGAAGATAAAAAATTTGTGTGATTACAGATAAAGGTTTACTAAAGACTGATGCTGTACATTCATATGTTTCTTTAGTTTTTGTGGAAAATGGCTAAATATTGTGACCAGAACATTGCTGCTCGTCTTTTTTCATGACAGACTGAGTTTATTTGGGGAATCTTACAGCCACACGCTCGTCTTGCTGGTTCTCAAGGAGCATGGTCCCCGAATGGCAACTTTGCCTTCATCACAGACACGTCCACGCTGAAATAACAATGGGGTCTTTTATTTTCATTGTTTGTTCAAAACTAATTTTACATTATTGTTGAACTGAAGATTCTGTATGATCTCTCTGAGTGAAAGTTAAAGAAATATCTGTGTATGTATCTATTGTATGATATATGTTTATTCTATGTAAGCAATGCAGAGAAATATCCCTGACTGGTTGCCTTGTGCTCTAAGATTCCACATTTGGTGCTGGCATAAAAGGATCCAGAGCGCATACAAGGAAACTAAGATTGTGCTTTGCCTTATTTTTTAATAGATGCACAATTTGCAGTTGCCACCAACCAGTACTTTTGGATTAAACCACTGGACTGAACTGTATAGGGAGTACCTTAAGATGCTGGGCTTGTTAATATTTCAAGAATTCTTAACAGGTCCCAGCATGAGAACATCACTTTTCCTAATATGCAGATAAATACTACTAAAGGAAGATTTTCAAGTCTTTAATAATTGCTTTACCAGCTCATATCAATCTATGCAACTATAACCATATTGTCATTTTGGTTGGAACTGTGTTTCAACAGACACACATTGAAGCAAATCCCAATTAGTGCCAGATTAAGTCTGGGGATACTGGATTTCACATTCATTTGTGCACTTACCATTTGATGTGGGGCCAGACACTTTTCATCTACCTCATAAGTTGGTATGAATCAACTTGGACAAGAAGAAACATCTATGCCACCCTGAGCTTGTTGGAGACAAGCTGGAATAATAAATAAATACATGTGAGTCTCTAATTCCTATTGCTGGATAAAGTATTATCTGAGGGACCGCCTCTCCCCAATTACATCTATTTGTCCCATCAGGTCTGGCAGGAGAGGCACGTTGCAGGTCCCGTCTGTGAAGGAGTTCCATTAACCTATGAGATGAGCCTTTTCTGCCATGGCACCCACTCTTTGCAACATCATCCCCCCTGAGGTTAGTTTAGCCCCAGCCCTAGTGACCTTCCAAGAAATCCCTCAAAGCGTGTTCTTTTCAACACACTTGGGGATCCCCTGGTAACAGGGAGCCCACACGCTGGTTGTATCCTGTGTGAGACTCTGATACATTTCCTCTCGTGATTTTGTTTCTGTTTAATTGTTTTTAAATGGTTTTTGAAGCATGTTTTAATTGTTGGCTTTATGGTTCGTTCGCCCAGAGCCATATTTGTGAGGTGGGTGGCCATATAAATAAATAAATAAATACACACCCACGTACTTTCATGCATACATACATACAAAAATTGTTACAAGACCAGATGTAGAACAAAGCCCATTTTGGAGTTACTTTGTGGCAGTGATAGGTGCAAAGAAGAAGTAACTTCTACCATCATTGGGGTTATTTGAATCACTGCCACTGGAAACATTTTGTTGATAAAATCACTTGTATCTAATTAGAAGTGCTTCGTAAATTTGATATAGTGCAATGAGGAGATGTTGGTAGACAGCTAGTTGGTTTCAATTCCCTGGTTCCTTCTAGTTCTTCCATTCCAAAGCTGTTGACAACATACTCAGATAAGGACATCTTTCAGAAAATTGCATAATCCTTCCTGGTTGATAACATTTAATGGAAGAGAATAGATTGGCTAGCGCTAAAGTAGGCTTCCTCTGCTGGGATCGCCCAGAGGTGCTGGGATTCCAAACATCTGGAGGATGCCAGTTTGAAAAGGTTACACTGGAGAGTGATGCCTCATTGTGAGAAGGGTGAATAAAGCAAACAAGGGCGCTGAGTCACCACAACCAGTTTTTACAGGGTACTACTTTTATTTAGCATTTCTCCACTTTTCCTTTCCTTTTCTTGTAGCCAACAAACACCAGCTGCTGGGCTCCTCTCTGTTGTGTCCAACAGTTGGTCCTGTTATGCTGCTGCCACACCTTTCCTCTATTGCACTACTGCAGCCTTGTGCAAAATGGGCAAAGCTAGGGCTACCAGCTGGAATGCTCTACCACCACTTGTGGAAATCCAACAGACAGCCAAGTTTCCAAGTTCATCTTTATTGTAGCCGAAGGCCAACCCTATTAATCATATTAACTCTTCACAAAGAGCATAAAACTCCTGACCACTAGTTCATACGTTCCTATTAAACATTTTAAGATATACTTGACTAATACGCCCTGAACAATGACAGCTTGGGTAGTTGTTACCTCTTTTCTAACGTTGCAATGAAGATCAATTCAGCAGTGGCAGCTCTTCAAGGAAACCACAACAGAACAGGAGAAGATGAAGGCAAAGTCATGAAAACAAGGCAGAAGATGTTGTGAAGGCTGTTGCTTGTGTTGTGACTGGGTGCAAGTGGGAAAGCTGCCTATCCTTGTATGTTTTATGTGTGTGCCTCCTAAGAGTAGTGCACAATACACTGTACACCTATGCGCACTGCCACAAATTATGCTCTCCCAATTGGGGGTTTATATACTGCTAGTTTTATTGGAGTAACTGTTTAAGATGGTGTAATTGAAGAGTTTGCTTGATTCACTTGAAGCAATATATTTTATAATTATCATTTGGCAAAGTTCATATATTGAATCGTTAGAGGTACTTTTTAATGTGTGCTCTGGTCTAGTGGAGGGAGACTCAACAAGATGGAGATTCTTTACGTTTTACTATTTTAAAACTTTATAATGTCCTAAAAATGACTTAGGCAATGTGATGTATGTAAACAGCAGAGAAAGTTTCAGCTCATTGAGTAGTTTAAATTCTTATGAGAAATTCCAAGGTATTTCCCTTTATAGGAAATAATGAATACATTAATTTAATTTAATTGTTAATAATTAAACAAATTAATCTGATGTATTAACTGGGCCAGAATTGGGGGGGGGGGGGGTCTGTTTCCAACATAGAACATTTTCCAAGTTCAAAATTTTCCACTTCAGACAGGTTTGGCAGTTTCAGAGTTATATCATGTTTTTCAGGTGGTTGTTCTAAAAATTGAGATACTAAAATTACACATCAGTTAGACATGATTTCATTGCCTATTTTCAACATTCCTGTGAAAATAAATTTTATCCAAACATCAAAGCTTCTCTGAAGGAACTGTTAAGATCTTGTAAATTGGGCTAGATTCCCCCCCCCCCCCCCCCCACACATAAATAGCTTGTGCAAGCTATGGATATTGAGTTGAATAGGATAACGGAAATGATATTCCTTTGCATAAGAAACCTTTCTGCTTCAATTTTTTCCCCAGAAAATCTACATCACAGTCATCAAGCAATTTATTTGCCAAGAGTTACTCATGATACATTGCAAATAAATTACATAGATGTGTTTGAAAATTAATTACATTCATAGAAACCAGCACCGTAGATCAGGGGAAAACATTCCTTTAATGAAGAATCAAACCTTTTTGAACTTGGAAAATTAAAAAAAAAAAAGATATAGGTAAAGTTATAATTAGAAAAGTGCATTCTATTTCCAGGAAATTTGCAATCTATAGTACATGATTAAAAGGTTTGCATGGTTCTATTTTGTAGATTTTTAAAGAGACTTTGAAAAGTCGTATTGAAAGAGGCGTACACCAGAGGGAGCTACAGGCTCCCAAAAGTCAACAGCTCTTTAAAAACAAAACATTCTGCTTTATTTCAGTATCAATCTGTACAAAATTGTCTCACCTTAGAGTAGACAGAGTGGTCACGCTCTGGTTTGTTTCAAATAAAGGCTTGTTGGAAAAGTCATTATGGGGTTTACAAATCATGCTGTGCCATTAACCATGATTTAAGAAGCAGAACGGCTGAATCTGCACTAAGCCACAGTCAAGCAAGTAGCATTATAGCTAGTGCACAGCTGCATTACTCCAAACTGTGATTTTTAATTATTTAATTCTATTTTTAACCCGAGGACCTCGCCGTGTATTTAATAATCCAGGTTTGTTGTTATGGGAAAAATAGGAAGGGGGATCACCATATACGCTGCATTGAGTTCCTGAACAAATGCAAGCTATAAATATAATAAATATTAATTGTATTTTATCCTGATTTTAGCCACATACTTACCTTGGCCACACCATCCATTATTATGTGGTATCATGTGGTACTGTGTGTGGATATGTCCCTGTAGCAGTTGGCTGAGTGGGGCAGTGGTGTGCTGGTACCCTGGTTCTTGGGAAAGGACTGAGAGCTGGAAGCGGGGATTGGTTGGAGATATCAAGCCCTCCTTCCCCAAACAAGGTCTGCTGTCCACCTCCAATTGCCTGTCATGACCATGTTCTCATTTCCTCAGATCACCTCCCCCATCTTGCCCTGTGACACCACCCTGACCAGGGAAGTTCTCCACCATCTAACACCCAAACATAATCAACCAGATGACTTTTGAGCTAGCACCATTTCAACCCATTCTACTCATCTATCCATTACCGATGGGAGGTCACAAGCAATACCAGGAACCCTCACCCAGGGTATGGCCTTCCAGGAACCCACTCAAATGCCATTCCTGAAGATGGCCTCTCAATATTCTTTGGCAAGCACAAGGGAGCCATCACTGGTGGAATCCAAAAAACTTCGCTGGCCCAAATCACGCTCTCACAAACCCATAAAAGCTCCATGCAGCATGGAGTCAGTCTGCTTCAAAACAACTTCCAGAATAGTCTCAGTGTTGATGTAATGGGATGCAAGAATGACCTTGAGGAACAGGAGGAAGAGCTGCAGCCAAGGCAATGGTCAGAGAAGAGAAATCTGAGCGCAGAGCAGGAATGGAATTTGAGAAAGCGGCTCATACTGGAGCCTCCCAAGTTCTCTTTAGGATGAAGGCAGGGAGTGGGGGAGGCACATTCAGAGCTGCAAGATTCAGTTACTGAAAGTAGTTTTAGTATTCATGGCTTTGGTGTTCAAATCTGGTCTACCTTAAAGGGCTGGCAGGCAAGAGCTTCACAGGGTGGAGAATTCACACCTCAAAGTATGTCAAAATTACTGCTTTCCCCCAGCATACCACATTGTGCTGGGTGATTACAGATGCTGTAATATCACAACTTCTGTAATACAATTCATGCCCCAGCAGTATTACAGACCATTAATAATTGCTTGATTAATGTAACTTCCACATCTACAAATTGCAGAAAGCTAGTAGATTGGAAGATGTCTTGTTGGGTGCATTTTGGCTCTTTTGGGATGAGATTAGCTTTAATCCGCGGTTGTTGTATATTCGTGTATTAACTGACATTTCATAACAAATGTTATTCATTTATTAGCATTTATGCATTTTAGTAGAATTGGGCAGCATTTGTTTTAGACACCCCTACCAGGACAAGTAATTGTAATCCTATACAAAGATGTTTGTTGCTGACCAAAACACTTATCTATGTTTCGTTTCAATAACTACTTTAGAAAAATGGGAAGTAATTGGTTAACCAAGCTGTAAAATTGTATTTTAAAATGACTTTGAAACCACGGTATCTGTTTACCTTATTTATTTTATGTATTAGGGCAATATCCTTGCACTTCTATCAACTCTGCTTCCTAAGGATTGTGAAGCATGATGGAACTGGAGGGACGCCAATGTAGGTGGAATTTATGGCAAACTTTGGTCCTGTGTTAGAGCATGGTTTATAAGGGTGCAGGTTTCTCACCAAATACGTTTTGAAAACTGGTCTTAAATTTGTGTGCTCTCTCCTCCTTCCTCCTCTTATGATTTCAGATGCCCTGTTTGCCTTCATGGTTGGAACAAACTCAGTTTGGTTGGACTAGGAATAAGCTGATGAGACAGGAGCCAATGTTGTCCATGCTTAAGAGAACTGTTATGTCAACATATCTCAGCTTGAAGAGACTGGCAAAGTACCTATTGACTCAGAAGAGTGGGAGGAAAAAGTTTAAAATTTAATCCCTGGGACAGATGTCAGGGTAGAAGTAGAGACAGGGGCTTTGATTGCTAGGAACTACAATGTGTGAATCGCCTGTTTCAGTCTGCAATAGAGTAACTAATTCTCCAAGGAGTCTCTGTGAGCCTTTGGCAGAATAAGCCAAGTCCTTCATCAGGAGTTCAAAATTTGGAGAGCTGTGCCAGAGGTGAAACTGAAGGCCATGTGGTGGGGGGGGGGGGGGGGGGGACAAAAGAACATGAGTTCATTTTCAGAACTATCCATTCACAATTCAGAAGGCCATTGTACATTTAGGGTCTAGTCTGCCATAGCCTTTGAAAAAGTTATTCAGGCCTTGCTTTGGATTTTTAGATACCAGATGTTAAGAGATGCAAATCGGGTCCACATTAATAGAGCGAAATCATAGAATTACTCCATAACCATCTCCCACTTTTATTACTTGTATACTTTAGTAAATCAATCAACCAATCGATCAATTTTATTTCGGTCACAGACCAGCATAGAACTAATAACGTAACAATTACTCTAAAATAGAAATAAAAATAAAAAATCATCTTGACAGAATAAAAGACGGTAAAGTTAAAATTATCAATGCAGAATTACAGAGTACAGCTAGCTGCTTTGAGGTTGGGTTCTGTATGTTTATGTTCCTTGCAGGTAATTATTCTTAGCTCTCTTGCTCAATAATCTGGAAACTGTATCCGTAAGCGGTTTGGATGCAACCAGAGGGCTGAGTACCTCCGCTGATCACCGTCAGATCACAGAGCCACATGTCTAAATGCTTTCAGAAAACAAAAGCAGCTGCGTTTTAGCTGTCCTCATTCCATTGACTCAAAAGCTTCAATAGCAAACAAGTATTGAGAATTTCAAGATGGAATATGGGGGGGGGGGAGGGGGGCAGGCAAATTTGCAATACTTTTGCTATGTTTAGAAACGAAATAATCACAGAGTAAATTAGTTTCCATGGTAACTGATTTGTTTTCCTAATTTGGCAAGACACTGAATAGATGGAAGTGTAATGGGAATTATAAGAATTTTAATTATGTTGTTCAATACGTGTTAACATATAGCATTCCTTGGTTTGTAAAAATATACTAATCGCTTGCGTTTGGAGAGCTGATGCTATAAATATGCTAAACAAGATATTGTGTTATTGATTTCCCAATATAAGCACGGCTATAAATATTTAATGAACATCAAGAAGTCCTGCCAGGCATGTCAACTTCTATTTTCTTGACATTTTCATGGAATGTGTTAACTCCTCACTCCCGATACCATGTTGTTCAATCTTCTGATTAGGAAGATTCTCAATTTTGGAATTAGGTAAAGCACAGAAAGCCAGCCTTATGAATTAGAGAAGGAAAAAAAATTAAAAATCATAAAATGATTAGCAAGTTTTTAAAAACCTCTTCATGTGTTCATTAATGTAGAAAAAAAGAGTGCAATACACAATTTTATTCAGGAAATACACTGCTAGGATTGGAGCTCATAGGTCATTCATAGAAGAAATTCATGGTCCTCTGGATTGAAAGCCTTTCATGGTCCTCTGGATTGAAAGCCTTTCAAATTACTTGTGATTTGTTGTACTTTTTGAATATGTCTGTAGGCAATAAAATTAACATAAAATAGTTGATACTGGCTGCTGACAAGTAGGCCTTCCAAAAATAAGTGAAACAAAAATTAGAGGAACAATCCTAAGATGCTTTGATCTAAAATTGAATTCTAGTTTAATATAATGCATCTTTTAGAAAAATAAATTATAATTTTAACTATTTATTTATTATATACTGCCTCAAATGATCCATTTTTTCTTCAGTTTTCTGACAGTGATTTCTTTCCTAATTTTTCAAATATCTTAAAGTATTTCTCATTCAGATCTGAATTTTGTTCCCTCTAATTTTGAGGGGGCTACTTGGCCAAATCATAGTTTCAGCCTCATTCTTTTGATATCCATTAGATGGTGCTGGTATGTCATACAACTCAAGACTTAGCTTTTAAGTTCCCCCTTATAAATTTAAAAAAGGGCAATTAGAACTTTTAAATAACTTACAACTGATGACTTAATGTTCTCTAACATCTGATCCCTGTTTTCCAGATTTTCTTAAATTGCTTACTACTAGCTATCTGTCTGTGCACATAGACACAAACTTTCCCACTTTTTCTCTAAAGAAATAATTTACTCCAAACTCCTTACAAATGAAAAACAAACATTAAAAAATACTGATGAAATACTTTGTTTTGAACTATAGGGCTCATGAAAGTAAAAGTAAGAACACAGAGCTAAAATTAAGAATCCTGCAATGAAAGAATCCTGAAGAGAGAGATAACAGCCTATAATTTGATTTATTTCATTTATTCGGTTTTGGTGTCGCCTGACTCTGAAATGGCCCTGGGTGGCTCACAATATAGCAAAATAGAATAAACATTAAATAGCACATACACAAGCAAGATGGAGAGCATCTACAAAGCACACCCCAGAAGGAGCTCCAGCCACTGATCCAAGCCCTGGGAGAACAGCCAGATCTTTAAGGCCTTCTGGAACACCCTCATTTCCTTTTCGTGTTGCTTTCATTTTTTACAGGACAACTTAGTCATTTGACTATTTGTAGAGGTGGGATGGGTGGGTGGGTAGGAGCATTAGGACTGATGGTTGTGACCCAAAATCTTATTGGGACTGGAGACAGATGGATCTTACCCTCATGACTTATGAGATAAGATGCACCCCATGGCAATCCGCCTTTCTTAACATCTGTCCTTAACACCCATGACCTTGCCATTCGTATCTGCACATCAACGATTATAAACAGATCCAAGCAACCTCCATTGCTCTCTTCCTGAACGTTTTTTTTTTTAATGTCTAGTCTACAGTAATTTGAGCTTTGCAGTCTTCTGCAGTAGGTTGTTAGTAAGCAAACTATATCAGGATCAGATTGTTCTTCCTGTATATCTGCAACTCAAACATGTTCAAGCATATTGGGATAACTGGTTCTTCTTCTTCTTTTTTTCCACTAAAATTTCCAGCCAAATGTGTATTAATTTTCAGAGGCAAACACAGAGCTGAGATCCCTTGATAATACTGTGTTAAGTTTGCAAAACAATTATCAAAATGGGGGTGGGGGTGGGATTGCGGTTGGAAGAAGTTGTATCCAATGTGATTTTGTTAATGGTGTTTTTGGCAGGAGAAGGGATGGCAAGAAAAAACATCCCTTCTATATGATACTCAATTAACCCAATCCAGAAACATTGCAGGGCTCTGTGTGTGCGTGTGTGTGCGCGCGCTTGTGTATGTGTGTGTGTGTATGTGTTTCTGTAGGTGGTGTTAACCTGTCTTTGCTTTGGATGCTTCAAACTGACAGGTCCTAGCACCTCCATTCAAAAGGCACAACACTTCCAGAAAATAGCAAGAAACAGAAAATGGCAATGCCTGACTGCCCACAAACTTCCATTTTTTAGACAAAGCAATTGTACAGTAAAAGCTATATATAGGAGCATTATTCTGGGCTCTAAATGTTCCATTATATTTTTGAGTACTTGCCACAGATCCTAAAACTATGGGAATGTGTTCCATGTAGTTCCCACCCAAGAGGTGGGGCAAATGATTTGGGGAATGTGTTTGTATCTGGTTTGGATGATGAACATAAAAGTGTATCTTCTAGATACAACTTTTCTGCAGTTTGGGTTTACTTTATCGATTTCTTGGATTTCAATTCCACAATCAAGGCATCTTATAACAGTAAAAAACACCCGCAAAATATAAGCAAAACAGCATTAATACAATCAAAATCTAAATAGAAACTAGGCATTAAGATAAACTGACAGTCACTTAAAAGCTTGGTGTCAGAGCTATGTTTCACCAACTCCATAAATACTTATACATTAAAGAAAACCCACATTCCAAGGCAGATCGCTATGTGATGGATAGATCTCTGCTCCGCTTCAAAATCTCCATCCTGTTCTGGGCCTAATTTGTTGTTCGGAAGCTATGGCACATCACAATGAAATTATGATATGTGGATTTGATGGTTAGTTAAATGAATAGGTTATACAAAATATGCATGTTAAGATGTAGTTTTAGAGTAAGAGGTCACTATATGATTTTTCTATATCTGCTGTATAAGAAGTCGGAAGTCATTCTGTTTGTAATTTTTCCTTTCTTCCCTTTTCTTTACTTTCCATCCCTTTCGTATTCTTTCTTTATTTCTAACTCTCCTGTTCTCTACTTTTTTCCTTGATTATTAGTTCTTCTTTGCATTTATCTTTATGCTTTTTATAACTTAATGAAGTTCTTATAAAAAACAAAGGAACCTATGGCACATCGCAACCAGTTTGCCGAAAGCAAACAGATGCTACTTCCATGAAACGCGATTGGTGCAAGTTCGAATAGTGTGATATTCGATTTAGTGCAAATTATAAATTGATACCAGGTTGCGTTTATAATGCGAGCCAAAATTCAGTTCAGGCAAGGCTAGCACGCACGCAGGCAGAGTTGCCACTGGGTTTTTAGGCACCAATCATCGTTTGTGCAAAATGGAGAAAAGGAAAGTTCCATTTGAGGAAACCTCAAAAAATAAGAGGCCTATACTGAAGAACTACAACAGAATACAGGAGATAGCAGGCACGCTTTGGATATGGGTTTATCCTACAGCTTGTCATTTTTTTCGCTTGATATATTTATTTTAAGTATTTATGAGATCTGTGTTTCTGGAAGATAGATAGGAATATTTAGAATTTTTTGCTAGTTTTTATTTTGCTTTCTATAACTACTCTGTGATTTGTTAAAAATAAATTTAAGTTGTAAGTATATTCTTTTAGAGAGCCAGTTTGGTGTAATGATTAAGGATATGAGTCTAGAAGCCAGGAGCCCATGAGTTCTGGTCCTGCCTTAGTCATGAAGCCATCTGGGTGACCTTGGGCCAGTCCCTCTCTCTCCTCCCTAGGAAGAAGGAGGCAAAGCACTTCTGAAATCTTGCCAAGAAAACTGCAGGACTAGTCCAGGCAGTTGCCAAGAGTCAACACTGACTCAAAGGCATCATCATCATCATCATCATCATCATCATCATCATCCCACCATCAGTCAATTGCAAAGGGCAGCTTTACTTGGAACAGCTTACATTCTGCAATGATATCTTTAATACCATCAAACAACAACATCTGCCTATCCCAGGTCCTTGGGAAGGACTTGATAGGTGCCAAATCCAGTCTAAACATCTGGCCGACTGTGCAACCAACCATAATGGTTTAATCTTTTACTGTTATATTTCATTCATAAATATATAAAAATTTACGTTTAAAAATTTCTGCCAAGCTGGAACCAATCACCCGATTTTCCATAGAAATACCACGTTGAGTAGCGTGAATTCAAATCATGCAACCATTTTGTGGGATTTATTATCAGCACAAATCAAGACCCACCTGTACTAGGAGAGAAAGAATTATGTGCAGGGGGCTTGAGGCTCCGAGGATCCCTTCTATCAAACTGCCATTAGTCACTCCAACCCCACATTGTACCCCTATTGCTCATCCTAACCATAGTCTTAGGAGTGATGGACAAAAGTTGAGGGGTTCATTTCTGTTGCTCAGCCTTATTATTTTCTAAGCTCTTAAACTTGTTTTATGATTTAAAAAAATCCCAGTCAGTTAATCTCATTTCTCCTTACCTTAGTCCCCAATGATAAAATGCATCATGTTCAGAAAGGGACATTATTCCATACTATTCCTCTCCCATTACATGCACATGCACAAAAAACCCAGTCTCTGTCTGGAGTATACAATTATTTTTCTCATGATGTTAATTTATTCTGTCTCAAACCAAAAATATTATCAGAATATATATTAATATAATATAATATATTTGAAGGAGCCTAGTTCAGAAAATACCTTGGACCACAAAGAAGAGCTAATGATTCAATAGTAAATGAAGTAAAACCAGACCGAACTCTGAAAGCACTAGCAATGAAGCTAAAGCCTTAATGTTTTAGACACATAATATGAAAGCATTGGAGAAGGCCCCGAGGCTTACAAAAATTGAACTCAAAGAGACTGACAGATGACAAGGTGATGCTATTACTGATGGCAGAAGCAGGAGGTTGTAGGAACTCCAAGATGCTGCTGTTGACAGATGACACAGAGAAATGGTGTCTATCTGGTCACAAAGAGTAAGAAGCAACAGAACTAAAAAAACCCAACAAACCAAACTAGTATTTTCTAAGGAATCTGGCATGTATTATCCCCTCGTAACTGTAAATGTTATTCAGATGAAAAAGAAAAAGATTATGAACTCTTTAAACAGTTTTTAATATATATAAAAAAGAAGACCTTCTCCTGATTCCTAATATTGTTGGATGTGTCAAAAAGAAAAGGAAGAGGATGTAGGTCTGCTGCAAGGTGAAAGTGGTTAAGCGGTCATGGCTGATGGTTAGAAAGCAGAACTTCTTAATTCCTCTGTTGCATCTGCACTCTGAAGGGGAATGGAGCCCTAGCTGATGATGGTAATTCCACTGGAACTGCAGCTTGGGATAGACAAGAAGAGATAAGACTAATTTAAATGAAGTCATTTAAACCCAGGGCCAGCTGGATTACATCCCAGGGTACTGAAGGAACATGTAGAGGTGATTGGGGCACTTTTCTCAGGAATCTGTGAGAACTTTGGGAAGACTGGTGAAGTCCCAGAAAGACTGAAGGAGAGCAAGCATCTTCTCCACATTCAAAAAGGGGAAGGAGACCTGGGAAACCGCAAACCTGTTGGCTTGACATCTGAACTGGGGGAGATCTTCAATTACCAAGCAGTATGTTTGTGAGCCCTTGCATAGGCATCTTATGATTAACAGAAGTCTACATGGGTTTGTTACAAAGAAAGGGGGCCAGACTCACCTTATCTCTTTCTTTTTTACTAGCATTAGTAAAATGCTAATTTTAGTGCTAGTTTTTACTAGCACTAGTTACTAGCATAATAAATCAGGGAACACCATAGACATATTGTTCCGAGACCACAGCAAAGCTTTCAATAAAGCCTATCCTGACAGTCTCCATAATACAGGGAAAATATGGGGTAAATGATACTACTGCTAGGTTGTATCCTTCCAACTCTGTGATTCTAGGTTTTATCCAGTCACAAATTTATTATGGTTGGTTGCACAGACAGATGTTTAGACTAGATTTGGCATTTTTGTCCACCTACTGAGTCCTTCCCAAGGACCTGGGATAGGCAGATGTTGTTTTATGGTGCTAAAGGTATCGTCCCAGGATGTAAGCTGTTCCCAAGTAAAGCTGCCTTTTGCAGTTGTCTGATGGTGATTTTGTCGATGCCGATGGTCTTTGAGTGGTGCTCCAGATATTTTGGGATTGCACCTAAGGCACCTATAACTGTTGGTGCTATCTTTGCTTTCTTTCATTCTACTTCTATTTGCAGGTCTTTATATTTTGTGATTTTCTCCTTCTATTCTGCTGTCTCCAGGTATTGAAATGTCCACTATCCAGACTTTTTTGTCTTTCTTATCAGCAACTGTCAAGTCTATTATTATTACGGGTGGTTGCACAGTCAGCCAGATGTTTAGACTGGATTTGGCATTTTTATCCACCTATTGAGTCCTTCCCAAGAACCTGGGATAGACAGATGTTGTGTGATGGTGTTGTTGTTGTTGTTGTTGTTTCCATGCTAGATGACAGGGGACAGTGGATGTCTCTTTTTCCCAGTCATATTCCAGAACTGGAGAGGAGTTGAACAGTCTCTTTACAGCCCTTCTGAATTGATTGCTTCATACTGATGTGCCTCTACATGGCCACATAGATTACTATAAAGCACTAGATACATAAAGAGTATCCATCCAGAACTTGCTGCCTCTTTCTCCCTCCTGTTTATTATTTTAAAATCATCTGTTTTGCAGATGTGGATGGCTTGCAAATATCCACTGAAAAATAAGACAAACCATAAAAACAGGCAGTGTAAAAAAATATAGGAAGCCTGGGTAAGGACAAATTATTAGGTCCCTCCTTGTACTCTGGCTAGCAGCAGCAGCCTCCAAGGGGAAGTTTCTCCATAGCTTAGGTCCCACTTTGGAAAAAGCCACATTTCCTATTGATGTCCAACTTTTGGGTGCCAGGATCTGCTGAAGGGCCCCTTTGAAGATCTAAAAGTTTTGCCACCTGATCTGAAGTCTTCCCTCAATTCTTTGCTATGCTTTCAAGGCTTGGTTGACTTCTCTTGTCCATTTACAATAAATATCAATGCTGCTCTTCAAAGTTATCCTGTTAGCCTAGGCTGGTTTGGGCAACTTTATTGCAAGTAGGTAGTTTGTTATACTTGATTTCCTGTAAGTTTAAATGCATGTTGATAGCAATGATAAAGAATGTTTACTCTGTTTAGGAAACTTTCTTTTCTGGCTTTTAGTTAATGGACAGTGTTGTGTTGCTGCTTTTGTGCTGGTTCTGGTTAAACCTTCCACTCCAATGTTGATCATGAGGAACTGGATGAAAGCTTGTTTCATCTAATAATGCTGATTTTTAACCATGACATATAGTATTAGTTCCTGCTAGTGGGAGGGCTGAGTCCTCTTCCTATCTCAACATTAGGCAAGTGGTATGTAAAAAAAGGGGGCGGGGCTTTGATCTCATGGTTGTAGCTGCCATCTTAACTTTTTGGACCCATCCCTGCTCACTGTGCTTTTCCCCTAATGACTAAATGCCTGTAAGCTTGGGAGTCAGGGCAGTTGTGTGAGAAGGGCAGATCATACCTGGGTTCCAGTACCAGAGAAGCCTTCTCCATTGTAACAAATGTCCTCTTTGATACAGTCAGGATGACACAGGAAGATGACAGTTCCTGGTTTGTGGCTGTTTATGTCCCTTGTTTTATCCATGTTGCCTAACAAAATTACGCACTTTTCCTGAATGGTCTTTTAGGATCCTCTCACCTTCTTGGGTAAACCAACTGCAAGATTATGATATTTTCATAATTTCATTCCATGATTTTTAGGGTGGTCCTTCAATATCATATTTCCACATGGTAATTTGTTTTGCCCCACTACCTGATGTGGTAGTGGGGCAAACAAAATTACCATGTTGAAAACGAGAATACCATAATCGATAAACATTCCTGACCCCAGTCTTGTCTTTTTGAAGACATATAGGCCCTCATTGTGGGAAGAAAGTCCATATTCCGAAATGTTCTTGCTGATTATCAGTGTATATTTCCAAAATACCTGTCGCTTGAAAGATGATTAGGTGCACTTCCAACATGGATCTGTCTTTGCTACTTTCCTACTGGAGAGTGAGAAATCCTGTGTCTTTCCAGCACTCCACATGATCTTTTGGAGACTTATTTGCAAAGAGATGTGAACTTTTTGTCATGCAATATAAATCTAGAAGATCCCCAAATAAGGTATCATTTCTACTCAGCATGGCTTCATGTCTTACAGGTGACATGGCGTTATGATTCGTCTCTAGTCAGAGCTGTGGCTACCACCTTGACTTTGAACATTGTCAGCAATAAGGTTCCTCGGGAGTCTCACACATCTGGCTTCTCCATGCAAAGAAGAACACTCCAAGCCAGACTGAGAATGCGGCACTAATTGCTAAGATACCAAAATCTCAGCAGCAGGTATCTTGTAGAATATCTTTCCTTAGAGGAGAAAGAAGATATGGTTTAAGGAGGGGAAGATCCACTTCTTGCAGATCAAATGATAGTTGTGAAGCAGAGGTGGGCAATCAGAAGCTCATGGCCACTTAGCCCCAAAATTCCTTTGAAAAGGGTACACAGAACCCCGTTCAACCACATTTGCCAAAAATCAGTGGTATGGTTTATTAATACTGAGATATGAACTATGTAACATTCTCTCCAATGTAATAATTGTTTTAAAAACAATCTTTCAGAAGTTGTTAAAGAAGGCAACTGGGACTCAGGTCTACAAGATAAGATCTACACAGGTCTACACAGAAGATACCCCTCTGACATATTTTTTCAGACAGCAAACTTCTGAAATATTTTGGAGTCCCAAAACAACACACATCCTACCATCCTCTACCAAGTATGAAAGATACAAAAAGATACTTTAGGCTGAGTGTTCCTCTCCATGTCAAGAGGGGAATGTAGAATCAATTGATCATGCTTTAGTATTTGTTACTGACATTTCTCTGCTGTTGATTGTAGAAGAACATTTTGTCACAGATACATTACACTGTTATTATACCATTTGTGAGAGATATTCACTTTTTATACTTTGCTTTTGTTGGAGACAATATTTTTTGTGATTTATATTTTTATATGAATGATATCCCTCGCAAATATACTGTATATAAAAGAAATCCTCCAAATTTCATTCCAATGCCATGTTTGCAAGAGGTCTGATGGTTACTTTGGCAAATGCTGTTATTCAGTTCTACATTTTAAAACTGGTTTATTTGACTTGGATTGTTTTCTGGGTATTCATTCAGTCGCTGGCTTGCATGTAAGTGCTCTGATCTAGGACCAAAATTAAAAGATAAAAATAAAAAAAATCTTGGAAACCACAGAAAATCCTGACTAAAGATTTTCTAAAGCCCTAGCCTTCCCCAGTCCCAAATTTAAACACAGTCCCTGACCACCAACGTTTTGATACTCCAGCTCCAAAGCTCTAAAATTGCTTTGAGTAATGCAGGTACTATAAGGCAGAATCTTTTTTGCCCATATGGATCAAATGATATTTGAAGTGACATCAGTGGAATTTCTGATTTTGAAATTGGGGATCAGCTTAATGTATTGGATGGTGGTTCTTTTCTTCCATTAGATGTGAGCATCCGATGATGTGGTTGTGGGGTTGTGTTGGTTATATTTATTCCATAGCCACCTAGGATTATGATATGGTGGTCATATAAGTCTTCTAAAGCAATAAATAAGTATTTAGGGCTATGTGCAGACATGTACTTAGCTTTCTCTTTGTACAGCTCTTTCTCCAGGAATCCTTTGGGTTGACAGTTAAAGTCATTAAATGGATTATCCTCCTAAGAAATATCATGGTATTTCTTAACAGGTATTTGTGGATCAGTCCAAATGTGGTCTGTATGACAGGACTTTACATTATTATCACAGTATGTGGAAGACTCTTATTCTACCTCTGCCTGCCCCTGAGTTTCCTGGCACCCAAGAGTTTTACGTACTGTTCGTAGTGCAAGAGTTTCTTTCTTGGTTGGTATATTGTCAGCACATATTTTGTATTTTTTTTTAAAAAAAACTTTATTTAGAGAAACTATATAAACAAAAGTAAAGAGAAAAGAGAAAGCAGATAAAAATAAGTAAACAAGGAATCTAAAAAAATGTCACGAGGATTATAGTTTCCTGGCATATCTAGTAAATTTTGAATGATTAAATATAAAGTATTGCTTTTTAAATGATTAGAAATCACTATAAGCATTGTTGTTATTATGGTTGGTCGCACAGTCAGCCAGATGTTTAGACTGGATTTGGCATTTTTATCCACCTATCAAGTCCTTCCCAAGGACCTGGAATAGGCAGATGTTGTTATTTTATCTCACCTTTTTTATATATAACTCAAAGCGGCAAATATACCTAGAAATAATGATGTAATAAAGTTACACGTTGCTTGACTCCCAGTGACTTTGGGTGGTTGGCTAATTCTTAAAAAACATTTAAAGGAAAGGAAAGAACACAACACAAAACAAAAGAACAAAGATGGCAGAGTTAACAAATCCAGATGGGAACAAAGAAGAAGAAGAAGAAAAGGGGGCTTCATTCCCCCCCCCCCCCCGCCAAAGGTTTGGGCAAAGAACCAGGTCTTCAAGGCCCATCAAAACACCAGTAGTGGGGGAGCATTTGAATCTTGGGGGAAACTACGGTCAACACATTATAAATCCAAATAGATTTTGTATTGATCATCTTCATATTTTATTACAGCCAAGGGCCAGGAACACTAAATGCCAGTAAAGGTGATGAAATTGAATAAAACATTGGATGACATCAAAGTGGTCAACAAATAAACTGAGTTATAACTTATGGGAGTCCTTACCTTAATTGGTGCCTCATTTTTGCTGCCGTTGCATCGGATTTTGCTGCAACCTGAGGTATAGAGGATTGGAGGTCTGAGGAAACTCCTATAAAAATTGTCTGTTCTTCCAGAGCACTGATGAAGCAGGGGTAAGATGTAAGCAATACAGATGTCCTTATGGTTGCTACAGTAAAATAACACACAGGATAAGCTGCTTCAATATCCCCAGTTCCACATGGGCAAACATGTTCCTCATATGGGATCTTAGAGTATCTACCTTATAATAGTGCTGAAAGCAAAATATTATGGCTGGCCCAGAAAAATATTCTGTGTACAGGTTATCTTTCTCACTGGTTTCTGCTTTTATCTTTTCTGGTGATCTTCACTTTTAACTTAATGCAAGGCATTAGGATGTCTTGAGTAAGGGATTACCTTTAATGAGCATTTCAGTTAGAGTACAGAAGATTAGCTTTATTAAAGGAGTAGTCTCACCTCAAACAACACTAATAGCAGATGGCAGTATCTTGGAAATCTTGGCTGAGTTACTACTTGGATGCAAGACCATTCAGAAATCCCAAGATCATAGGCTAGATTGGGAAATGGACATAAAGTCTTGGAAGAAACCAATAGCAAACAGTTCCCAAGAAAATGTGTCCATGCAGTCACCCAAAGTCAAACCCAATTCAACCCAACAAGTCAACACGTCAACCCAACTTAATAATCCTGGGTGGGAAATACTTACAAAGTCAATAAAACAACCAATCTGACCTACAATAAGTATATCTATAATAGGGTACCTTATTATGATCCCTTATCTAAGATCATCCTTGCTTCTACTCCATCTCTCTCACTTCAGTTGCCTTCTGCTTTTCCCCTCACAGCCCATTCAAGAAGAAAAAGATTACCTTCTTAGGAGCTGTGTCCCAGTGGATTCATCGGCCCTGGGAACTTTATAATGCAACTTTCTGCTTGCCAGACTTGTATGTGTTTAAAGAAATTTCCTGAGCAGTTGGAGTGATGAACATTTTAATAAGGGGCAAGTAGAAGATTAGAAGATCATCATCCCAACAAGTATGGGCAGCATCTTCACTGAACAGAGGAGAAAATATCCAAGAAAAGAGTGAAAATGCGAGTTGGTGTATGAGTTAGTTCTCTACAGCCAGAGGAGAACCTGCTTTCTGATCCGTCCATTATCAAAACAAGAATGAAAGTTCATTGAGTTGGAAGGAAACTGGACCATCTGCCCACAAGAGAGGACCATCCAGCCCATCCCATAGCACAGACAGTAGATACTGAATTTACTACATATAGGTCTCTCTTCTGATACACAGCTGTCACTGGTATTCTTTCATAATGGCTTCCTTGCTTTTCTGTAGTAAAACTCTTGATCAGAAGTTTCTGGATTTTTGTGTGCCTGTTTAATTGGTTCCAGCCGAGCCATCTGTGCTGGGCAGAAGCTCAACATGTAATGACCGCAATCCCTTGGCATAAACTACTAAGGTGGGATGGATAGAAGCTTAACTGAAAAACATCTGGAAGGCACCTGGTTGCCTGCCTGCCCTCTCCTGACTAATGTCTCCAAGACTTACAATGTGTGTGAGCTTCTAGCACAGATGGCTCCTAGCAGTAACAGTTATCTCTCCCCTAGATATCTGTTCACCCATCCATCTAACTAGAATTTTAATAGCAGGGTCAGACAATCTAGTTTAATATGTATCTATACCTTGAATGCTTTATTTGAAATCATCTCCATTCTTAAAGATGGCTTACTGAATCTTTCTTTGCCCTGGAAGAAGCCACAAAGACCAGTGGATTCAGGCAGTAGGCAATTGTCCTGGCTTTCGGAAATAAGGACAACCACGTTAGTTTCTTTCCTGGCCACATCCTGAGCAGAATCGTCTCCCCTGCAAATTTCAGCTGGGCAGTACTGGGCTGTCTCTCCACAAAGTGCTGGAAACTCACCTCAGAAGCCGACTGGATGGTTCTATCTAATCTAGGAAGAAGACTCTGGCCTATTTTCTGAATAAGGGTGGAACTGCCAAGAAAGCTGAAAACTGCAGAGGTTTTAATTATCAGATACCTCAAAAAACGCAGATTGTCACATACTTGTTTCTTTAGAAAGCAATTCTGGATTACCAGGAATGCTGGGCATGGGGTGCATGAAGTAGGGAGTACATCTGGCATCAGGAAAATGTCCAAAACACTATGAAAAAGTCCTGGGCATGGGTCTCATAGAGGTGGGCCAAGGTAGGAAGAACAACAAATCTTCGCAGAGATTTTTTTGGGGTGGGGTGGGGTGGGGTGTAGGGGATCTCTGCTCTGACAAGCAAGACCTGTTATGGTTTCTGTCCTTGCTATCACTATTTTGCCTATAGCCAACAGCAGATTGTAACCCAGATGCAGCATCTCCTTCTCCCTGGCACTCAGATGGAAGTGTGTAAAATTCCATGGAGGTTAGACAGGATACATGTAAATGATTTGGACGGGGGGGGGGGCGGGGGGAGAACCAACTCATACCCTGTACTGTATTTAATTGGCACTTTCTCTAGAGGAAAGTATAATTACAGACTGAAAAAAGTGATTTGCCCCTTTGTATATTCAAACACTTTTTGTGTTCTGTCATAACTTTAGACTTGTCTTTCCTATCCATCTGCTTTTGTCTTGACTAGCGAATGCAATAAAATTATTTTAAAATGTTCAGCCATGATAGATGTATCTAATTTAGAAGTCCCTGAACTTTGCAGAAGTTTGAATGTTAAACTCCATAATAAAGAATACGTGTAGCTCAGGGTTGAACTGTTGGGTCTTTGGTGTTCTGGTCATTCTCCTGCAGAGGTTTTGTTAGCAGCCTAGGTAACATCATCAGTGTGAGGGACAATGGGCTTGGCTAGCTGTTGACACAGTATACAGTAGCTTGCCTTGCCAGTCTTGGTTGGGGTGTGGTTTCTTCTTTCATATGAACTGATACGAATCAAGGAATGGATATGATATCTATATACCAACGAGCCATCAAAGAAGCCACACCCCAACCAAGACTGGCAGGGCAAGCTACTGTATATAAACACCCAGTCATCTCTCCCATCCACTGATGTTAAACTGTTCCCCTGAACAAGATGTCTTTGAGAGATCTTCTACCATAGTCAGTCTATGTTCTTGGGAGAAAACTAATGCATTTGATGCTGTAGAAGGCAACCTAACTGATATATGCAAATCATTTAAACGCTGTTCCCTATTAAGCATGCCTTGGTGATTAGAAGTATTGTTGATATTTAGGCCATGACTGGGGAGTTTAATTCTGCCTACAGTGATCATGTTACACCACCAGAAGTTAGAGGATTTCTCTTCTCATTTCCATGTGATATCCTACCGAGATGCTCAAGATGCATCCTTCTGCTTCTATTTGTGCGTGGTTTAGTATGACCTTAAAAGCAGACCGGTTTGTCCAGCTGCAGTTGGACTTGTGAGGAATGCAAAGATGATGCAGGAAGTCCGACCCCTCCTCGGCCAATAGAGTGAGAATAGTGAGTTATTGCTTTCTAAGGCTAACAATATATGTCATGCAGCCTTGTCAAAAACCCATGAATATTCAATGAGGATTTTAATGTATTGTAATCAAGCCAGCCATTTCCATGGAGAAATATTAAACATGTTGTCACCGCCTTACTTTAAATGCATTGTTTTGCCCATGAAGTGACCTTAGGTAATTTTAAATAGTGTCTCTCTTCTGTGTTTAGCTTTCACCAAATAAATTGTTTTTACCTAATAGGAATAAATCCTGATAGAGGCCATAGTCTATTAACAAAGGATGTGGTGGATTTCTAACGAAATCAGGTTTTAAGCCCTGGATTTGATTTTTGAATTGACACTGAAACAAACATGTAAGTAAGCAACTGACGCTTGACTCCCATATTGTTCATAATGCTCTTTCTTTTATTTTTCGTAGAATGTTTATTTTGTTTACTTTTGGATGTGATAGAATTACTCCTGTTACACAAATAAAATTACTTCTGTTTACATAAATGCCCAAGCACAGAGGAAGATATTCTTGATAATTTTTCTAATGAGGAGGTCATTTTTAATCCCTCAGTTCTCAAGGAGGAAAGAAGATTTTAATGATCAGTGAAATGCATTTTGCACCAATAGTTTGGCAATTTTGCATTTAGCCCTGGAGACTAGTTATTTTTAAATTTTTCATGAGCTTGCTGAGAGCCTCATGTTATTTGGTGCTATTTAAGTATTCTTAATTGTACTAGGCTCTCTGAAAACACACCTATTAATAATATGTTCTGGCAGTGCCAGAGAATAGTTTGTAATTTGAAAAACAGTAGTGTTGTAATTATTAAAGACTATTTATTGACTTTAGGTGGTGTGTACCAAGACTGATCTTTTCAACTCTCCCTTCAAAAGCATAAATTTTCCATTTTGCTGTGGAAGTACACATACAGATAGATTTGGATGGATGGTGAGGGCACATGTGATCATTCATAATAGTGGTGTGTAAATATCACCTGAGGAAGCAAGGCAGATAAAAGGATAAATGCTGCAAGCTGATCTTAACTGGCCCCTTACCACCGGGGCCACGGAGCTACTACCGTTTTTTTACAGAGCTCTGGGCTGGCTCAGCTGTCCAAGTCTCTCTTGAGAGGGAAGAAGACCATAAGGCTGAGGAACAACTTATGTGAAAGCAGAACTGGGCTTTCTCCTACCTCCTACACAATCTCTACTCTTCTCTTCAAGGGAAGATTGCAGAGATGGAGAATGATCAATTCATCCAACTATTATCTTACATCATTATCATTATTGTTATTATTGTATATTGAATGCAGTTGGTATAAATCAGATCTAGATTTCCTCTTATTCTTTCCCTTTAATTTATTATGTTCACTACTTCTTACTCTGAGTTTTACATAATGACATTTGCCCCCAAAGGGAACAGTGTCATGTGTATATGTGTGTGTCTACACACACACACATATATACCTATATACATACCCAAACATATGTACAAACATTGGTCTGGATCAGTTTTAACCTCTGGATCAAATCAGGTGAATTTTCTGACTCAATTTGCCTGTTTTAATCAAATTGCAGCCAGTAGTTAATCTCTCTAATTATCTGTCCCTATTAGGGGTATACAGATTTGGAAACTTAGTTTCAAAGACTCTGTGAATCAAATCAGGTTCTTAAACTGGTAAGTCAATTTGAATCACTGAATCAAATTGGATTCCTCTGAGATCTAATTGGTTTGTCCTATTTTATGGTGGACGTCAGCAAACTAGGAAGCATCAAACATGTCTTCAGTCAAGTGAAAGTCAGGTTGGAAGCTAAGGAAACAAGAAGACTCATTGAGCACACAACACAGAGCTCATCATCCCAGTCCCAATATACAAGACACAATCACAAGCTCAGGTGATCATAGAGGAGATATCATGAGTTGAGGTTATATGCCATTTAGTGAGAAACTGCAACTTATAAGACTATTGTCTCCAATAGTCCACTGGAGATGGGGAGCTAATAAATTTAAATAAATAAATAATCATATTGAAAACTCATGCATGTTTAAATGCTAATATAATGGCATCTTCCTAGAGACCCAGATATTGTTAATTTTATCAGATGTTCTTTATCCTCTGTTTCAGGTGCTCATTAAACCTTATCACTTGCAACTACATTTGCCAATGCTCTCTAGAAGGAGGAGGAGTGTCTGCTTTGGCCTTAGATATTGGTCAGCTGGTTCAGCCATTGCACCCAGGATCTGTTTATTTGTCCCAAGAGAAGAAGAAACATCTTTTTTTTAACATAATCCCCAAAGCTTCAGTTGGCTTCACAGATGCCTTCTTGCTCCCTTGGATTTAACATGGTTTTAAATTTCTGGGGTGGACTCATCCTTTTCTCCACCTCGCATAATTTAGGATTGGTGGAAATGTGAAATACACTTCTTATGATTCAAAAATGAAACCAATCCATCAGAAAATATGATTTCAGATCTATTGGACTTCTCAAATAATGCTTGAAAAGGGATGGGTGCCCCAAGAATGGCACATATAACACCTTTACTGCGCAAGCTGCATTGGGTGCCAGTCTGCTTCTGGGTCCAATTCGAGGTATTGGTTATCACCTTTAAAGCCCTACGTGGTGTGGGTCCAGGTTACCTGAGGGACTGTTTCACCCCCGTCACATCAACCCGTGCCACCCGATCAGGCAGAGAGGGCATGTAGCGGACCCTGTCAGCAAGAGAATATCAGCTGGCAGGGCCCAGGAGAAGAGCCTTCTCTGCGGTTGTCCCCGCCCTTTGGAGTATTCTCCCCCCTTCTCCCCCAGAAAGGATTAAAGACCTGGCTCTGCTAGCTTGTGTGGGGTGATAACAATCTTACCCAATCCTGGGGGTGGCTGGTGCCTTGATGACGCTCCCTGAGTGACTGCCAATTTTATATCTATTCTTGGACCTATTTATTTTTTATTTATGAAGATTATCGTATATTGTAATTTTAATTGATTTTAACTGTTTTGTTAACTGCCCAGAGTCGTTTCAACAAGATGGGTGGTAACAAATTTGATATATATATATGTATGCACATTAGGTTTCTTATGCTGGTGAGGTAAGCAATATGAAGGTTCTTTAACTCATGTGATTTGATCTTGTTCTGCTTTGTTTTGGTTTCAAATTAGCACATATATTGATATAATTTTGGGTAGAAACATTGTATTTAAGGATCTCAATGTGATGTTGAATTATATTCTTAAAATATGGAATTTGTCATCTTATGAAGAGCTTTGGTTTATCAAGCATGGGATATAGCAAAAAGAGGATAATCTTAGCTAAAAGTAGAAAGTTACTCTCCTTATTTTAAGGAATAGATCCAAGATATGAGTTTGTTATCTATTTTTGAAAAGTCATTGTGCTTTAAAAATGAGATGACACATTGTACTGTTAAATGGTTGAGAGTTAATGAACTCAATGAGTGAAGTTATTCCATATAGGAATTTATACTTATGGAACCATCCACTTATATGGATATTTTTTTCACCAACTGGGTTTTTGGGGGGGGGGGTTACGTTATAGGATCAGGTTATTTGGGGGACCACCTATCTCCCTTGGTTTCTGCCTGTCCAGTAAGCTGGGCCAAAGTTGGTGCACTTCGGATCCCCTTGATGAAACAATGATCAGGACCCAGGAAGTGTGCCTTCTCTGTTACAGTACCAGCCCTCTGGAATGAGGAAGACAGGAGGTTGCAGTGGGAGCCCTCTGGCTTCCACCCTGATGTTTTGGAAGTTTTTAAAAACTTGGCTGTTCTCCCAGGCCTTGGGCTAGGCTTGTTATTGAGTCTCGGTTGTGTTTATGGAGTATAGTTTGTCAGACACATATGTTTACTTTTTGTTTTCTATCTTTTTAAGTGGAAGCCACAGATTCTGGAGTCAGGTAGCCTCTAAAGGAGGAGGAGGAGGAGGAGGAGGAGGAGGAGGAGGAGAAGAAGAAGAAGAAGAAGAAGAAGAAGAAGAAGAAGAAGAAGAAGAAGAAGAAGAAGAAGAAGAAGAAGAAGAAGAAGAAGAAGAAGAAGAAGAAGAAGAAGAAGAAGAAGAAGAAGAAGAAGAAGAAGAAGAAGAAGAAGTTGTTTATTTAATCACTATAGTAGATTTAGGTTTTTTCATTATGCTGCCTCTTACTCTTTAAAGGGTTTAAGACAGTGAAGGTGAGTTTGTTCCCTTCACTTGTTTTATCTAGATCAGTCCAAAAGACAGATATAATGTTCAGGGTTACCTGGCAGTGGCTGAATCCACTGAAATGCTACCAAGTTTTTTGAGCTGTATAATTTCTAAAAAAGTTCTTAACAGCGAAAAATGCATCTATTTTAGGAACAGAATGCTATAATGACATTAAATCTGATCTACTGTTAGAGCTTCTAAAGGATCTAGATGCTTACTTTAATTTCCTTTCATCATTATTTGAGCAACAATCAGAACTGGTAAATATAAAATTTATGTGCATATGTAAATAGGTGCAGCTGTACCAGACATGTGGGAAAGTTTCCAGATAGGGATATTATATTCTAAAATAGCTGGGGGAGTATTACTCAACATCTGTGAATAATTAAATGACTACCTTTTAAATAATTAGACAAACAGATTTTTCATTGTATTTTAATACAGAATGAAGTGTGTGATTCTTAGATTGTTTTGAGTGTGACTGTGAAAATTACAAATAAACACACCAACTTGGAACACACACTTGTCTGCTGTGCTATCTTACTGTATTAAATTTTTACAGATAATTGCTCATACCACATATACTAAAGATATTTTTAAAAATAAAAATGAACTCTTTTGTTATGGCAATGCTTTCAAATATGCAACTAAACCCAGATCACATTTTGACAAAGGTAATCTTTTGATTCTGACAACAGTCCCTCACCCAAAGGTGTCCACAGGGGGTATGGGAAAATAAAAATGGCAGCCGTGTCATACTCAATGTCTTGCAATTTTTGATGTATGTCACAGGTGTGGTGCATGTAAAAAGGGGGCAGGGATTCAGTCACAAAGTTTGGCTGCCATTTTGACTTTTTTTGTCCCCCTCACCAGATTTGCCCAGAAATTCATACATTTTACCCTTGCTTTTTAAGGGAATCAATTTATGCCAGCTTTGTCAACATACAGTATATTGGTATAACTTAAGCATGCAAATAAGTATTTGTGGGGAATGTTAGCAAGCAAACTCTAACAGAAACTTCATACCATGTTTATAATACAACCAAGAAAGAAAATCCTATTGTATGGATCACTCATCATGTGAATAGGTTACCGATACTGAAATAGCTGAAAACTTAACCTACAATGTTTTGTCCAGAAGGTGTGGAAATGAGGGTGCTAGACAGGGGTTGAGATGCTATGAAATACCTTTCTCAGTGAGAGAGAGATTGGAGGCAAAACTAGAATCATTCTTTACTGGGATTCAAAAATGTTCGAACAAGCAAACACAGAAAGGATATTTCTCCATAAGTCAATCTGAGGATGTTTTCTAAGAAGATTGGGTCTATGTGAGGAAAATTGATTGCAGCCTGTCTATACGGCCCATGTAGGTTAAGGAAGGAATAGCAATTTGTGTTTAGATGTCAGACTGGTTTTATCTCATTGGAAAAGGATGTGTCAATATCTTACTACTGAATTTTTTCATGCTTTTGAAAATGTTGCCTGCCAGTTATTGCAAGACAGATCCCACTTTGCAATAAAATCCTTATCCCCCATCAAAAAAAAAAAAAACATTTAGGATACTCAGACTTCTAAAGCACCTATTTGCTTAGAGCAGTGTTTCTCAACCTCAGCAACTTTAAGATGCGTGGACTTCAACTCCCAGAATACCCCAGCCAGCATTGCTGAGGTTGAGAAACACAATTCTTAGATATAATTAGGGATATGTAAAAAATATTTTTATGGAGGTCCATTTACACAGGGTATGCCTTGGAATAAAAACCATTTACAGGGCAGAAGAGAGATTGGTACCAAATCCCCAAAGGGAACAGACCTAGATGCCAAATATATCCCTTAAATCAGAGATGGCCCACTACACTTTTGTGTGTCCTTAAAGCCCTTCATTTTGCCCCCAAAATTGTAGTGGCCACCAGTATGGATGTCCCAGGTCACTTGTTGCCAGTTGCTTTGGCAGAGCAGGAAATGCAGTGTCAAAACAATTATGGCTGTCTTCACTAACATCCTTGAATCAACCTGATCTCTCCTAAAATTAGGAAAGTGTGTTATTTTTTTTTTTAATGGGGGAAACCCGAGCTCCTTTCTCCATCTTCCAACAACTATAACACAGGATGTGGTCTTCATTTTTTAATGTTCTAATTTTGTATTTTTGTCGTGGTGTTAACCATCCAATGGACTTTAAAGAAGCAAGATAGGTAGAGTATTGATACATTTGAACTTTGGTGTTGGAGAAGACTCTTGAGAATACTGTGGACAGCCAAGAAAACAAATTGATGGATCATCAAACAAATCAACCCAGAGTTCTCACTTGAGCACAAATGGCCAGGCTCAAATTATCCTATTTTGGACACATTATGCAAAGACCCAGATCTCTGGAGAAGGCTGTGATTCTGGGAAAGGTGGAAGGAAAGAAGAGGACAAGCAGCAGGAAGGTGGATGGACAACTCATTGTCAGTTACAGTGGCAATGAGTGCACCTTTGGGAGACTTGAAAGAACAGGTTAAGGATAGATCATCATGGAGAAAATCTATCTAAGTGGTTGCTAGGAGCCGAAAATGACTTGATGGCACATAATCAATTAATCAATAACCATCTAAATCATCCTGATTAGATGGAAAAGTGTGATATAAAATAAGTTAATAATGACTATTGGTACAACTAATTCTAAAGCTGTTTATGATATATTACAAACAAGAGTGCTTCTGCAAGTAGCAGGACCAAGATGATCTTATTTAGCTCAGACACTAAGCAGGATCAGCTCTTGTTAAGTATTGGATTGGAGACCTGGGAATTTCAGGGCTATTGGTTAGACGAGATAACTGAAAAAAATTGTGGAAGAAGATGATGGCGAACTATTTCCATAAAGTAGCCAAGAAAACATCAAAGACAGGCAATAGTGAATGCAGTGCAGAAGACACCCATGTTCGGTGCTGAGCTACCACTGCAGTTTGGCTCTTGCTAATGCTGACTTCAGATTCAGGATGCTTTGTTCCTTTCAGGATCAACACCAAAGTATACAGAATAGAAAATGAAGCTGCAGGTCAGGTGCAGATTTCTGCATTGGAGGAAGTGAGCACATTTTTCATGAGGACCTGATCTTCCCAGCTGGGGAAGTGAGTCTCCAACAGGCATTGCTTCAGGTTGTGAGTGTGCTTGCTGCCAGTTATGGAGTATGGAAGGAGAAGGCTGGGGCTATGCTGAGAAAAAGAACGTCTAAGGCAGGTATGAGCAACTCGGTCTCCAATGTTTGGAGAATGCCATGTGGTACAGTGGTGGAAAAAATGTTCCGGTCTATTGGAGGGAGGAAAGTTGGCTTTTGGGGTGTTCTTTGTGAATGGGTACAAACTACAGCTTTTCTACGCTTCATGCCCCCAGCTAACCTGGACATATATCGTTCTACCAAATGTGGTGATTTTATCACTAAGAGTTTGGTGTGATCTTGAAGGACTTTTACTGTTGTCCCAAGGGGTGACATTTTGGTGTGAGAATTAATTCACCCCTTAAAAGGCATAAAAACTAGTGAAGTGTTCCTCCTGCTTATGACTCACTGATACTGTTCAGTTTTAACAGGTTCAGACAGAGGGTAACCCTCCATAAATGTGGTCTACAGCAGCAGTGACCAATGTGGAGCTGATGTTCAGATTTAATTAACATCATTCCCCACCCCCTACTAGAAAAATGGGGGAATCAGGTGATTGCTTTTACAAAAAGAAAAAAAAAAAAGGGGGGGGGAGAGATTAAAATAATCTTCCTAAACTGTTCTCTGCTCTTCTATTGTTTCCACTAGTTTGGTCTTATGCTGTTTTTTTCCTTCCAAACTGCAATACTATCTTTAAAATTGAGGTAATCATCCTGGCTTAGCAAAGGATCTCTATTTTTTCAGGGTTCTTGAGATGTAATATTGTCTCAAGATGATATTGAACATAGCAGTATTCTAGATGAAGATACAGAGATGCTGTTATTGCTCCTAGGGTTGTCATGAAACTTTCCCAAAAGCCCTAGCTTCACGACCTCTTCTAGTTGCTTTCAGCACACTTTTGATACTCAAAAAAGCACTGCTGTTTTAATTCTGTCTCTGTTCTAATGAACATTAGCAGCTAAGGATCCTCTTGCCTGTGAAATATTTGAGAGCAGGAATGTAAATTTCCCCCTTATATTCAGGTTTGTTATAGTAAGCCCAAATCAAGTTGAGTCCACCTCCCCTTGAGTTGTATTGATTTCAAGTGGACTCACGTGCCACCTTCCCCATCAGTATGTGAGTCATCAGCACCATGGCTGCTGCCTTCCTAAAGCTCCCTTGTCTGGCTCTAGAGATGCTTCTATACCTCCTTAAAAATGGAAGTTGAAGCTAACTGGAGGAGGGAAGGAGCATTTCAACTGGGGACTGGAATTTTCATATTTGAAACATTGAACACAACACTGAAGGCTTTCTGAGAACTTTGAGTGCTGTACGCAAGAAACTCCATTTATATTCTGTGATTTTTAAGGGATTCTCACATTCCTACAGAACAGAATCATATGGAACAGAAATGCACCTTCTAATGGACAGAGGAATTAATATAATTACAGGGCTACAAATACAATCAGAGAGGTAGGAAACATCTCCAGTAGCTAGAAAATGTAACTGTTCCTGGTGGGGAGCAAATGTCAATTTGTGGCAGGGCTGAACACCATTTATTTTCAGTAACAGGGCTGATCCCTGGAGTATGGTGGCAATACTTAAGAAGTTCTTGCAGAATGAAGGAGCCTTTTCATCATTACCAAACAATCACAGCCTGCTACAGTTGGGATTCCAAAACAATGGCATTGTCTGTCTTACAAAAGAGGGGGAAAGATATCTGAATTCGAGGACCTCCCAAAAGATGAGGTTAGCTCCTGGCGGAGCTTAAGGAAGAAAAAGTGCTTTCTGCATCCCTCTTTTTCACCAGTTCAGAGGTACTAGACCTGGTCAATTTTTCTACCACCAGAAATTCTATGAGTTCTCCTTTCATGTAAATCATCTCCTCTGCTGACAGTCAGCAGACCTTGGTCAATGAGAAAGCAACATGATGCCTCCTGAATGACTGAGGGTTCATTTCTAGGAAGGAACTGCTGGGGGGTGGAGCTAGGGATGGGTGTGAACAATTTAAGGTGGAGAGTTACTGGCTCAAGTGAGACCTTTAAATTTCCATCTTGGTAGGGAACCAGAAACAGACAAGGTAGGTTGATGACTAATCTTGGGTTGGAAGAAGCCAGTAGAAAAGGAATCAAGTTCCACCAAGTAGCTCTGCTTTTCATTTGAGCCATGAGGGTGAGGTTGCCACCTTCTCCTTGCTAGTTGTCTCACCACCTATTCACAAAACAGCTGCTATATATATATACTCAGCCACCTAATACCTGTTTATCAAACAAAACAGTGAGGATGCTTTTCAGCATTCCTTATCATTCTTCAGGATGCTGCTTACAGACTTACCTTGGTCTTCCTATTCAAACTGGGAAGATAGCAATTAGTGAGTTGCTGCACAAACAAACTAGAAAAATGATCAGTCGTATTGTTTGTCTAATGCATGAAAACCTCATAAAACATAACAAATCAGGAGGTCTAACAACTATAACACTAGCATAGATTGTATGTTTTTCTATAGGACTGTCTTACAATAGGTTCTGCCCTGTTCTTGTTAGTTTAAGAAAACACTTTAGTATGTTACATGTAGTAGTCAGAACCATTCACCTGCTATTCCTCAGCTATCTTTTTTTTTAAAAATGGATTTCTATCTTTTCTCTCTGCTCTAGAGAGGCTTAAGTCATGTTTCCTTCTAGGGAGAGTTAATAAGTAGAATGAACATGACCTCAAAAACCTTGTAGTCAAGCAATTTCAGGTGAATTTAGAGGATTATTTACTTTTTGCATGCAATGCTAAGCTTTAATCTGGTTTTGGTTATGTTCGATGAATCTGGACATTATGGTTAACAAATTATTTATGGCTTAGCATAACATGGAAACTCAGCATATCCAATGAATTAAGATTCAACAGTGTGTGAACTTAGCCAGTAACTAGTTTGTAAGGACTGAATTGACTAGCTAAAAATTACTGAAGCTCTGCTAGTAATTTAATCCATCTTTCTTTGCATCAGGGATACTTAAAAGTGTAGGAATTAATAGCTGAAAAATAAACACATCTATAAAGAAGTTGAACAATGCATCAATATGGGATCATATTGAAGTTTGGTCCAAGTATTTTTATTTTGATCAACAAACTAGTTCCTAAAACATAATGTTCTTTTATACATATGTAGTTCTGGCCAGGAATTCTATAGATGTTAAAATTTTGGCATATCTCCTAAAGATTATAAATGTATTGTGTAAGAAATACATTCGATCCCCCAACTAACTCCTCCTCTAGATCATAAGCAGACCAAGTTTCCCCTGTTGGTCTTTGCATGCTCCTACAATTTATACTACAACCCCAGACACAATCTAGTCCTTTAAGGATGCATTCAGGTGGAAATACAAGTGCATTATTGCTTGTGTGTTAGCATGGAAATGAACCTCCTGGGTTGTGGGATGTCTCACTATCATTAAGAGCAGCTTCCAGCAAATCAAGCTACACAGCTGGTGCTGATCAGAACTGGCTGCAGCAACAGAGTTACTTGATAGTATTAACTTATTCCTGTGTAGACTATTACTCCCAAGTAGTTGATTCCCCCTCCTCCCAATCTAACAATCGTTAGCTTCTTATTGATGCAGGCACATCCATGTAACAGGTTGTGCTCTACTGTGAAGAGCAGAAGCCTACTTTGGTTCCTGCTGGAACTGTAGATAGAAACTATGTCTAGGAGGGCCTTCACCCACCTCTAGCTGGTGCACCAGTTGTAGCTTTTATGGAACAGGAAACATTGAAGATGATATTTTATGCCCTTGTCCCCTTTCTCCTGGATTATTGCAATTCACTTTATATGGGACTGCCCCTGAAGACCACTTTGAAACTTCAGCTGGTGCACAATGTATGCTTACTGCCATGTTCCACTACTGCTGCAGGAGCTGCGTTGGCTACTTGTGTGTTTCCAAGCTCAATTCAAGGTGCCAGTTATCCTCTAACTCTAAACATATATGGTATGTCTCTGTACCATAAAGCCAGAACCTGAGTATCTTCTTGACTGCCTACCCCACATATAAAGCAAGAACCACAGAGACTTCAAGAAGATGTTTTAATGCAGGAATTAGGAATAAAGTTCAGAATCTTGGAAACCAACAGGAACCTCCAGCCTTTTTTTATTAGTGAGTCTCTTAAGGTGGGGTCTCTTTGAAAGATCTGGATCTCTTCTTGAGGATTTTGCAGTCTGGACTGAGCTGCTGTTTTTGAGATAAGTTACTAGCAAACTCCTCTCCTGTGCATTGGTCATTCATGTCTAGCATTCTTCCCATTATTTCCTTAGACTCCTCGCAATCTTATGCCCACCTATCGAGGGGTACAACAGGAAGGTGCCTGAAAGCAGGCATTCCTTCTGGACTCCCCTACTTTAGAACAGCTTGCTCCTTGAGATGAGGGTGGCTCCTTCTCTCATGGCCGTCTAGAGCTTGTAAGAACTTGGCCGTTCTGGAAGGCCTTTGAGACCTGATGGCTGTTGTGTAGTGAAAATTGCTTGTTGCAAGGCTGTGTCTTAAGTTTTGCTGTATTGTTTTGCTCTGATGGTGTGGCTGTTGCTCCTTGTAGGCATTGCTGAGTCCCCTGAGATTAAAATGGTTTATGAAGCTCCTAACTAATTAAATAAATTCACATGAGTTTTGAAGCGGCTGTATCTCTATGTCAGAGACAGAGAGCTGAGGGCACTGGAAGATAGTTCCATCAGCACTAGGACTTCTGTTTTGGCCTTCTCTTTCTCTTTGCCCAATTCTTGCTCTTCGGTGTCCTCTGCAAAGAATCCATTTTGGAGAACATGTCCAAGGAAGCAGGACCCACTGCTCTCCCAGTCCTTGGCAGACAAGAACCAATCTCCCCACCTCAAATGTGAATACTTCTGCCTTCTACAGGAAGGAGAGATGCAGCTGCACATCTTACTCTTCCAAAGGTGGCTTCTCTTTTTGAAAGGTCGCATAATTTATTTTTCCCAGTTCTCCCAAAAAACATAAAAAGGAAGGATTCAGGAATGACTGTTTTTTCTTGATTTCTGTCCTTCCCTGCCCCAGCCTTCACTTCTCTTCTGATACAGGCAGGCCATGTTCCATTGAAAGCTATGAAAGGTGTCTTATGTTAAGAGCTGTTCAGTAACGGGATCAATTATCCAGAGAGCTGGTGGGCTCCCTTTATCAGGGTTTAGTCAAGGAAAGGGTTAGACAGACATTGGTGGGGGATGCTCTTCCTTGGATTCCTGCCCCCAGTGGTTTAACTGTCCCTTTCTAGGATTTTAGGATGGGGAGAGCGAGGAACTGATTCCACCATCCAGATGTATTGGCCTCATCCAATACTTTGCTAATTGGAATTGCAAGATGAGAGCTTGGGAGTGACATAATGCCAAGAACCATGGCTCCCCTTGCATTTTTAAAGGGAGATGTTGGTTTGCAAAGTTTCATAGGGCCCTTTTGATTATGTAAAGTTGACTGATGCAGAGAGCATTCTACATCAACATTCCTCAATATTTAAAATCAATTTTTCCACTGGGCTTCATTGTTCCTGTGTAATAGCAAATTAGAAATGAAATTATTTAATAAGTTCGCCCAATATCATATTGGTTGCCATAGAATGTGGATAAAATATAGTCACACAAAGCATCTAAGCTTCTTGCAGAGAGTAAAACTTATTCTGTAGCTTTGTTTAAAGGTATCAATCATATGCCGCCTTACCAGTGAAAATCTTTTTATTCCAGTTTTTTTAATGAACTGCTAGTATCCATCAGCTGCAAAGAGCTGTTATTGTTTAATAATAACAATGTATTACTTTTATACAGTGCCAGACTCCCAGTGAATCTGGGTGGATTGTTGTTGTTGTTGTTAGCTGCCCAGAATCACTTGTTTGAGATGGACAGCTATATAAGTTGAATAAATGAATAAAATAATAAATGATTGTCCAGATCCGTGGTTTCCAGATGTTCTTCCTTCTCAGAAACATCTGATCAACATGCTGATAAAGTAGCGGGGTAGAGATGGTTATCCAGTCATTTCTGGCCAGGAGAACCCATGCAACCCACATTAGAATTTGTTGCAAAGTGTGGGCTATCCAGAATTCTGAAAACTTAAATATTGTGGTTATTGATTTTGGTTGCATGTTATGCTGTCTCCCGGTCCAGGTGGCCAGTTCCTTATGCATCCCATTTCTCTGAGGGCAAACCCTGTTTATCTTCTTCAAATGCTCTTTATTCCTAAAGAAAATGGACTAAGTCCACTGGGGTTGGGAAAAATATAACCTTGGTTCCCTGTAATAATTAGCTTTAAGCATGAATGCAAGGTAGACATGAAGTCCTGAGGACTCAGCTCAGACACTGTTTAAGCCTTTTTGACTGTCATTGATTTCAGTTGGGTGAAATTAACAGCGGGCTTGACTCTCTGTTCCTAAAATCTATGTATGTCATTCAGTTCCACTCAAGCTGGATCATGGCCCTACTTTGCAACCGAACCATTTAACCCAATTGCCACATTTGCAGCAAGCTTTTCAAAGGCTGCTTTTGTCACTGGAACAGCAACCAGTTCTGAAGGGGCTCTGAAAATTAAAACAAAAAAGGCTGAACCATAATCGTAGGCTCTCGACTTATTATTTAAACCGGTTAGTAACAATGTATTATTCTGTGCAATGTAGTTACCTATATCGATCAGTAGCTGGAACTTGTTCCACTCTCGTATGAATTGGATGATTTTGTTATCCTGTTTTTGTTTGTGGGTTTGAATAATGAGCAACGGCTTTTGTTTGTTGTGTGTGTGTGTGTGTGTTTTAACATGCAAACAACAGAAAAGGTCTCAACTGCTAGGCGGGGGTGAGGGAGCCCGAACAGTGTCAGGTTTCCTTTATGGCGAGTTAGAAGATAATCTCCTCCATTCCATCCTCTTGTGCAAACATTCAGTTTCCACCGGTGGATAACGAGGACAATAAGAAACGCGTCCCCACATTCCTGCGAGGACGGAGCCCGCTTTGATCGGCGGCGGCGGCGGCGGCGGCGGACGGGGGCAGCTTCCTGCGAGCGGCGGGCATGTACTGGCTCCGAGATCAATGGCTGCATTTCCAGTCAGGTAAAGCACTGCGCCGTGAAGTGCACGGCCATTATGAGAGTTAATTGTATTCTCCCTAGATCCCCTCCACGTACAGTCTGGTGTGTACTGCATTATGCAAGTCAGCTGACCCGGCCAGGCAGCAGCCTGCGCGAAATATTTGGTTTGACATCTCCCTCCGGAGCGTTTCTCACGGAGCGGATCAAACCCAATTGCGAAGCGTTCGGACTGGGAGGCGGCGGGTCAGCCGCGCCGAGGCGTTTTCGGCGCGAGCCGGGCGGGAGAGTTGGCCGCCTCTCTTGCTCCCCCCACCCCCCACCCGCAAGACTGCGGATACTTCGTTAAAACAAGGGGGAAACGTGGAAAAGTTAAGGAAAGAGGGCGAGGCTTGACGTTCGGTCTTTTTGTTTGATATAGAGAGTTTTAAAATGAACTCTGCCGCTATTAACTCGCACCGCTCCCGCCAGACGTGAGAATACGCGCGTGTACTTTCATTTTCCTGCTGAAAGAAAGGCTGTTCTCCGTTGCACTGGGTTTGAACCCGGTGGCGGGGCGCTGTTGAGGTTCGCTGCGTTCCCCCTGCTGCTTCAACCGGGGAAGCGTTGCAGGAGCCCAGGGGAGGGGGGCAAAAGCGCCCCGCTTTTCAGGCTGCGGGCTTCCAGAAGGAAATGAGGTTATTTGTTTATTTAGCGGCGGCTGATCTGCTGGGCTGCTCTGCCCAGGAGCGGCTCCCTGCAAACAGCGACGTGCGCAGAGGAATAATCTTCCCGAGGCGCTGCTCCCTGCAACCAGCTTTTGGCTCACACAGCTCCTGTTGTGTAACTGGACCGTATGCTATTCCCTAATCAACTAACCTTGTCTCCTTCTGATTAATTTCTTTGCAAATTATGGAGGGAGGGAGGGCTGAATTCAGATCCTTTTACGTTACTGCTGCACAATGTTCTCAGCATCCTTCCTCAACCTGATTTTTTTTTTCTGGCAGGAGTAATCAATATGCTTTTGTAACTGAGGGTCCTCTGTCGGGACCCTCGGTTTTTTTTCTTTCCATCTGTTGGAGACATCTAAAATCTATGAACTCAGCAAACTGATGTTTTTTTAACAGTTTGGCCAGGAAACTCCCAGTTCTTAAACTTTTCCTGTTTTTTAAGAAAAAAAAATAAGTTCTCTTCAAAGTGGAACTGGACTTCTAGAGATTTCCCAGATGTAGTTCTCACATTACAAATCTCGCATTGTTTTTTGGGCGTCACTACCCAAGTTGCTGAAGGTGGCTTTCTTCCAAGATGCTTTTCAACTCCTCAGCCTGGCTGATCAGCTTGGGATTTGCTGTGGTCATTCATCCAAGTACTAACTGGACCCAACGTAGCTTAGCTTCCCAGCCCAGACAAGGCCACCTGCTGATAGAAAGTTTAAGATGATATTGGTGAATCCCAGAATTATAAACATATAGGTAAATAACTTCAGCAGAAAAGACTTCCTTCCCTCTAGACCAGTGTTTCTCAACCTTGGCAACTTTAAGATGTGTGGGCTGGGGGATTCCCCATGCTGGCTGGGGAATTCTGGGAGTTGAAGTCCACACATCTTAAAGTTGCCAAGGTTGAGAACTGCTGCTCTGGACCATGATACTGATGGAGATTTTCCACTGTTATACTAAGTCATTTCTACGCAGGGTTGGTCTTTCCCATGAGGTGGCTCCTTCAGGCAAGAGAAACTGGAGCAGAGATCTGGCAAATGGGAGCAATTTGTTCTAAACTTTCCCATGTACACCGCTAGTGCTGAAACTAACCTGTTCCCTCAGGTGTGTGGAAGGTGCAGGGCTGAAATACAATTCCACTGTTAGCGCAGGTAAAGAATATGTGGAAAGCCTGGATCTCCCCCTTGTTCTTCACATTGGAGAAGGAGGGAGAAGAGGAGGAGGGAGAGGAAGAGCAACAAAACAACAAACAATAACTACTTTATTTGGTCAATGACCACAATCAGACCACACACATTTCATGCCGCCCTGTTCCCACTGTTCCTTTACCCTCTCTCCAGTCATGAAAGATGAGTGATGTCGTGACTGCAATTTCTAATTTTTGCACTCGTTCATGAGAATGGAGCAAGATTCACACCTTTAAAGAACTGAAGGTGCCACGTGGGCCACCAAGTCTGAGCTCCTGCTTCTGAAGTCTGCGCTATGTAGGGCTGCCAATCCTCAGCAAGTTTTCTTTGGAAAAAGCCCCGGTGGCTACAGGGGAAGAGAGTTCTGAGTCAACTGGCTCAGACTTGCACCAGGCCTCCTCCTGCTGCTTTAAGCATGTATGTAAGCCAGTTTTTTTTTAAATCATAACTTCCCTTCCTCCCACCCTTGCCCTGAATTTTTAAGTCTTCAGAAAGCTTTCCATGAAAATATTATATTGGGCAATAAATACAGTTACTACCCAATTCTTGTGGGGGAAGTACTCCTCCTTAACCCCCCCCCCCGACACATTTAGTGTGTTTTTCACTGTCTGAATGCTTTCTTTGCTTAACTGGAACAAGGCATGAAACGAGGTCTGATGTTTTTAGAATCTCATTTCTCTCTTGCAGTATCTGGGCTCCCTTCAGAGGTGCTCAGGGTGTCTCTGAATGGATGTTCTCTGCAGGTACTCTTCACAGATTCAAGCCTCTCTTCATAAAACCCTTGAAGCTAGCAACCATCACCACATCCTGTGACAAGCACACCTTCTGCAGAGATCATTGGGGGGGGGGGGGGAATCTAGTGGTGCCTAAGCATTTCAGCGCCTCTGTGCCATCAGTTGCGAGACAATAGCAAAGCCTTCTGCCATTTCTGGTTCTCATTAAGATTATGCCAGGGCGAATAGAAAGCAGTTTGAATGTATGAAAGCTAAATGTAGCCACTTATTAATTTTAAGGGCATTTTTGGACAAATCATATGGCGACCACAGTGGTTGAATGAAGTTGATTGTCGTGGTGATCTCTGCCCCTGCTAGAGCTTTCATGGCCATTGTGCTTACCATGTGGGCAAAGGGTATGTGCGTGTTCTTGACTGCATCTCCTTTGTTGTTCCTCCTGTACACGTGCCTCCTCCTCCTACAGTAATGACAATACAGATGTTCCTTCAGGCTCTGGGGAAGTCCATCCACCGCTCTGGATGTTGCTTTGCCCCCCATCCCGAGATGCCGTGGCCAGATGACAAGACAAAATGATCAGTGCAGTTGGGCACACCATTAACCTCTCTTGGTCACCGCAAGCCATAAGGAGGCTGGAAATGAGGGAGCAATGCTTGTGGGAACCAGAGGGGGAGACAACAAAGAAGAAAAACCGTCTGATAAAAGTTATTCTTTCTCTACAGCAGGGTGATCTAATTCAGGTAAGCTAGAGATAAGATAGGAGGCCAAGCCAGCCCTTCTGCCTTGGAACAATTTGCTTTTCTGGGGTTTTTTTTCCTTGGGTTTTATTTTGCATGATTGTTTGGGAGAATTTGAACCCCAAAGGTGGATTCTAAAGCTTGATTTAGTTTCTCGGGCAGGGTTTCTTAATCTCAGTGACTTTAAGACCTGTGGACTTCAACTCCTAGAATTCCCCAGCCGGCCTTGCTGGCTAGGGAATGCTGGGAGTTGAAGTCCACAGGTCTTAAAGTCACCAGAGATTGAGAAACCCTGCTCCAGAGGATTACATTGTCTAGGAAGTGATCCCAGTCCGAGGTCAACGTTGCAGTCTGAGACTTCTGAACGGGCAATTTCGGTGTGGAAACCAGTCAACCGACAGTTTACATTGTGTACGCATAATGCTTTTTTTCCCCCCTTGGAAGAAGGGTCAAAAACAGTTCTTTTAGGTCACGTTGCAGGAAGAGAGAAACTTCAAAGGAGAGAAGATAAACGTATCCACGGGACTTTATGAACCAACCAGTCTTCACTACCTGGCCAAACGTTGCCCCCTTGTCACAAGGCCGCCTAACTTTGTTTCTCCTTTGACTTCCAAAACCTGTATGAAGCCATGACGATGGCATCGGCGCCTCTAACTGTAACGTCAATGTGATACTGACACGTGTTTGCAGACCCCGACGTCCAGGCGGCGACAGAGGGGCGGCCCGGATCGGCGAGGGACCCGAGCAAGAGCGCCCCCGGTTGCCCGGCCCGAGTGCCCCGCCTCGCCGGACTGGGCCCCGCGCGGCCGCCAAGCGGGTGGCGGAAGTGGCGCCCGAGCTGCAGCGCCGCGCCGGAGGAGCATCAGGCCGCGCTGGCCGGCCTCGCCAGGCTGGAGGGCCCCACGGGTAAGACTGCGCTCCCTCGCCCGCGGCTCCCTCTCGCCCGCCCGCTCGCCTTTCTTGGCAGCTGCCTGGCAGCAAACGGGAGATTGAGCTGGCAGCCTGGCGCCCCGCCCGCCGGCCCCTCCCGCCGTCCCGGGGCTGGGCGCCTCCCCCTCCTCCTCCCCCTCCCCTCCCCTCCCCTCCCTCCCCGCCTCCCTCCCTCCCTGGGCGAAGTGTCGGTGCGACTGGAGGGGGGACCGACGGGGCCGCCATATGCTTCGCCTTGCGCCCAGGACCCCGCCGGAGCTCTGCCCCTGACGCGCGTTTCAATGGGCAGCTCCCACTTGCTCAACAAGGCCTTGCCGCTGGGTAAGCATCGCCGGCCCCGCTCGCCTCCCGCTGCCGCCTTCCTGCGCGGGTTACATTGTTGCCGCCGGCGGGGCTCCCTGCGCGCAGTCCCGCTGCCGCCGCCGCCTTTGTGCTCCCGGCCCGGGCGCCCTCTGCCCCGGGCGGAGGAGGGGGCCGGGGCGGGGGCCTCCGCGCGGCAGGCCCGCCGCCCGGCGCTCCGCCCGCGTTTCCTGCCCGCGTCCGGCCGCTGCGGGCGGGCTCCGGGGCGGGGAGAGCGCCGCCGCGGGGCAGCTGGCGGAGGGGCGCAGAGGCCGCGGGGCCTGGGGGGCAGCGCCGCCGGAGCGGGCCTCTCTCCGGGGAAGGGAAGGGAAGGGAAGGGCCTCCGCCCGGGTCGGATGGCCGGCTGCGGCCGACGCTCGGCGGCCGGGGGGTGCGCTCCCGCCGAGGCTCGGGAGAAGCGGGCGAGAGGCGCCTGGACCCGGCGCCGGTTTCCGCTGGGATCCCCCGAGCAGGGGACGGGGGGGGGGGCAGCCGTGTCCCCTTGGGCGAGGGGGCGCCGAAGCCCTCCCCTCCCCTCCCCTCCCCTCCTTGCCCTGAAATTGGGCGTGGAGGGAGAGACCCTCCGATTGATTCCACGACCAGCAAAGCCTCCGTCGCTCTTCCAAGATGGAGACCCCCCCCAGTCAATCTTGGATTTCATCTCGCTCTGAAACCCCCGGAAAACACGAGCCTTTTCTCTCTCCCACCCCCCAGCCGTGCTGGCGGTGCCCGTTTTAAAGGATCTTGGCCTGGCTTTGCAGCGGGGTGGGTGAAGTCGGGCTTGCAACGTCCTTTCTGTCGGGTTTTATGGGACTTGTAATCAGGAAGGCCTGTGTTTTGTTCCAGGATCGTAAAGTCAGTGAGCAGGAAAGAAAAGGTGCTAAGGCATAATTGATGGGCATTTAGACGGTGGCAGGGATGTGCCAGACTTCAGGCGGTTTAGAGGAAGCCGCACCAGCTAAAGATAACATAATTCTGGTCTAAGTAGCCCATCTGAACTGTCAACTCCAGGCCAATGTTAGCAAGGAAAGTTTCCTTAAAAAATACTGCACGTATTTTGATCAGTGGCTCTGAGGAACGGAATTATGTCCAATATTTTCTGATGGATTAATTAATCCAAGACAGAGGTGGCTGAGCAGTGAAAATCTTTGGGGCATTAATAATTTGCTCGGTTTTTACAAGTGCACAAAATAGGCCTTAGTTAGTGATGAGCATTCAAATTTTATTTTAATCATTTTACAGCACTATGCAAAATACAGATGATTTCTGCTAGTTTCTGGTGCTCATTCATTGAAAAGCAGATGGCTACAGTGCTTTCCCAGCACTGCTGTTTTCTGCTAAAGGGGATGGTGCAGTTTCATTTTTAATAAGATTCAAGATGGTAATATTTATGGTAAATTATGACATCAGCAATAAATATCTAATGCAAAAAAAAAAAAAATCCAGTTGTTAGGACTTCACTCCTGAAAATTTTTCATATGATTTGTTTGGAAGATCTTCCTGACACATAAGCTAATGTTATGCTACTTTTTACTTGCTAACCTTGTAGAGCTTTGCTTTGTTATTAAATAGTGTTTCATAAATGTTTTTACTTGTGATATAGTTTGTAGACCTAAAACTATTGCTGTGTAGAGGCCATGAATACACTGCAAATGCTATGAAGGTTCATGTTTTAGCACATTCAGATTGGTAAATATGACAGTGAAGTGCCTTAATAATTCTTGAAATTATTAGCAAAGAATTCCATAGATATTCTTGTTTATTATAGCAGGAATTTATTACCATTAAAAAAAATAAAGGTTGGGTTATGTTATTTAAAGTGTCACATTAATATTGTTTCAAATTATAGTTGTGGTTTGCTGGTATTTTAAACCCCACAAATTCCCCCCCCCAAAAAAGATTATGTTTATTTATTTATTATGTCCACGTACAAAATACACATCCCTTCTCATGGACATCACTTGCATCTATGCGTGCAGTGCTGAATAAAATCAGTTTAGAACGGTCACGAGATGAGAACAGGACAATTTATCTTGTGTAAGAATAAGTAGTAATAAAGTAGAAAAGACAGCAATGATGGCAAGATGGGTTAGATAGAACAAAGGACACAATGGTGAAATCAGGTTTCATTTTCCCATCTTGTTTAATGAAACAAACAAGGTAGTGGTTTATTTTATGATTAAGATCAGTTCTTTCCATCTGCTGCAAACACCCTTGGGGTGTAAAGGGTATGGAGATCTCCAGTCTTGCAAGGTGATATTTTCAATTACAGTGGAATTTCCCTGTAGCCAATTCCATGCATGATGTGTATTTTTCAGGTTACAGGAAATACCCCCATGATGTGAATTAAGGGGGTGGAGAATATTGGAATAATTGTTCTAACCAAATAGTTCATGTCAAAAAGAGTCTAGTGCTGATTGAAAGAGATTTCTTAGTTATTTGTTGAATTAGTTGTGGTTGAATGAGTAACACAAATTCATAACACAGTCCTTTGCATCTCTTTTGGAAGGAAGTCTCATTAAGGCCAGTGGCTTCCTCCCACATAAGGCATAAAAGATTGCAGTTTGAATCTAGCCCAGGGACGCCTTTCTTTGGGCATATAATTTCAGAGTCTGTTCTGGAATTTACAAGTCTGCAGCAGGACTCTGATCTTGGAAATCTGAGTAGAATTTCTAAAGCAAATTACAGGGAGAAATTGAGCAGTTCTTGGGACCAAATATTGTAATGTTGCGTTTGGGAAGACCGTGATGGTTGCTTTAATTTATCAGTGTTTATTTAGTTTGTCAGTGTTTATCAACATTATTTGGCTACTTACTAAGTAGGAGAGTGGCTTTGAAACTCTTCAGAGGCTTCTCAAGAAGGGTTTTAGAGTAAGGGGGGGGGACCAGCTGTTTGACAGCCGACACACCTCCTATTTCCAGGGTTCTCTGCCATGTGCAGTCACCGGGGCTGTTGCATGAGGTTAGGGCACTTGCTGTTTTCTTGGAGCTACAACTAGGCCTGAAATGGCCCTTAGAGTTCTGGAGCTGATGTTGAAAGAACTTGCGTAGGAAAAAGACGGATTGCCAACTAACGGTTTGCTGCCAGTGGCCAACTTTGGTCAAGGAATTAAGCAGAAGCATAACTCTTTTGACCATTGTTTTCAGTGGGTTGGAGTTGTGTTAAATAGCTAACAAAATGGGGTACACCAACTGTATGTTCTGGTATTACGTGGCTTCCTGAAGCAATGAATTATTTTAGAACCTGGCAGGTCCCTTGGAGTTTCTGGAGAAATCTGGAATGGGAATAGTAACTCAGAAGTCCATGGAGCTGTTTGGGTAAACCTAGACTTCTCAGTTAATTGTGGCTGTAGGACAACTTTTACAACAGGTGCTGAATAACCTGAGATGGAGCTAACATTATTTTATGACTGTGGCTTTATGGCTGGGAGTTCTGACCGTTCTGAAATCCCTGGACTTGCAGTGCTTTTGGACTGCAAAATCTTGCAGCAGTTGGCAGCAGAAAGAGCTCTGCGGTCAAAAATCTGAAGACTCCAAGTTCTGCCAAGATTTATTTAATGGCAGTGTAGTAAAGCATTGCACACAGGCTGCAGTAGGGTTGAGATATGAGGGACAGCCTGAAATTCATAGATCCAAAGTTGAGATAATTTAATTTGTTGATTATCTAGTAAGGATATTCGGTTGGTGCTCTGCTACAGAAAGAAGTTCTCCCAACAAAGACACCATTACAGGGTAGTCTTTTGTTGTTACCTAGTTTTCTTCTGGCTAGAATGGAAATCTCTGTATTCAGATCTTGGGGCTATAGCATTAAGATAAAAAACAACAACCATTCTTTCCATCCACTGGACCCACACTAGCAGAAGCAAAGATGACCTGGGGCAGTAACAACTTGTATTATGTATGCTGTGACTGATTTTTGTGGGTCCGTATCCAATCTGCAGTTTGGCTAGAGACAATATAACAGGGAGGCATCTGTCATTTGTATTTATGGAGAATCAGGGTTGGACTGAAGCATGTGAGCCTTGAAATAAGCTTTTGCAGAGAGTTCCAAAAGTTTTCTGCCTGTTTTGCAGACTATTTGCCAAGGTGGTGACCCAAGTCCTAGAAGACAAAGTTTGGCACAGATGACAAGCTGTTATCCGGTTATTCTGAGAAGAACTTTTTAAAACTTCGATGTCTCAAGGGTTAATGCCTGGTTTATTTTCAAACCAATAACCACATATACTAGATGAGTCATGCCAACTTTCTTCATGTTTTTCACATTCTTGCAAAGCATTTTTCAGAGACTTGCGTGTCGTTATTTTTATTGAGGCCTTTTTCTATGAATTGGCTGGTATTAACTTCAGGATAACTTCGATTTTTTAGGCCAGTGGACTTTTTAGTGGCAGAAGACGTAACTGTCTCCTAAAGTGAATAGGAATGGAGCCTACACTTGGTTTTACACAGTGAATTAAGCTTTAATGTACTTTGTTTGGTTTAGCATATTAAGTGAACTTGGTCATTGTGATTTATGAATCAGAGTCCATGGCTGTGCATGTTGAACCTTGTCAACTCCTGTTTAATAAACCACAGTTGAACAAGCCATAGGTCAGCACAGTGTGTGAACCCAACAAAGATTGCTTTAGAGTGCAATTATTTTGTAGGCCCAGCTGCTTCTTGGATAAAGGCAATCTTGATTAGGGCTACCATGTACAGGCTGTAAAAATCCAGAGCATCATTAGGTGACAGCAAACTGAAATAGATGACAGCAAACAGCCAGAGTTTTCTAATGCGCATCTGGATTTTTGTACCCCATGTACAATAGTCCTGATCCTGATGAGCAGACAGATGTTTTTGTATTTGCTTGACAGTATAATGTTGATGAGTGGACAGATGTTTATGTACTTGCTTGAACTATCCCTTGGAATTTTGGGAACTGGGAGCATTTCTGGCATATGTTACATCACATCATTGGACATCTGGGCTTCTCATCCTTCCATAGGTTTAGATTGTAACCTTTAAAGTATATGATGATAAGCCCAACTTACCCATCATGGATTTCCATGACTCTGTATTATTTGGAGACTGCTTCTACCTATATCAGCTACTGTACCACTGGACTTTTCAAATCAGATCGTGCTCCATAACTTTTACCTGCGTTACATTCTTGGCTGATGGGAGCAGAGCTGTGGAGGTGACAAACAGAGATGTGGCATTTCCTACCTTGATTACTGTGAATGGTTGCAAGATATTTGTTTGATTTAAGAACTGTTAGCTGAGCTGAGCGCTTTGAATGCTGTTATCTCATAGTAATGGTGATGATTGTAGTTCTTCAGTTTTTTTTAATTAATACGGCACTTTATTGTAAACTGATTTGAACCTTGAAAATGCAGCCTATGAATGTTTCTCCAGGAATCCTGATAATCTCACTTGGATTTGTCAGCAGTTCATATTCACCACTCACAGAATTATTTGGAAAATTTATAAATAAGATACAAAGTTTATATTGTGTAAAAAGGAGACTTGCACTCATGGAAGGCAGAACTGTTGTGATGAGAGCAAAATTATGGATCCCACCATGTATTTTTAGCAATTAGTTATATGCAAGTTGTTTTGGTCAAGGGGAGGGATTTAAATCTTAAAACTATATCTGGTGCTTTAGCTGCCTTGTCCTTTCAAGATCAAGGTCACCAGTTGCCTGGTACACCAAGTGTTTTGGAAGATGGTGACTTGCTAAATCTGAGCATGAGCTCTGCTTGCTGTTTGAAGTTTGGTGTTTCAGGGACACTTGGCTCAGGAGTCACAGCGGCAACAAATAAGTTCTTATTTCTTTATGTGTGGCCATCACTAGAGTCCTGATCATGGCACTTCATTATCTGTTGGGCACATTGCCAGGCAGCCTATGTAAGCACTGAGAAAATTTGGTATAAGTAGATATATTAGTGTAAGCAGAAGCATCCCTGTTGCTATTCATTACCGCTTTACAGCAGTGCTTCTTAACTGATTGGGCTTCAAAACCCATATTCCTCAGCCAGCATGAGCAAAAGTTATGATGCTTCAAGACTGAAGACTAACACAACTGGAGGAGACCTGACTGCTGTTGCTTTATTCTGGCTCAGCATTTTCCTCCAATTTATTCTGTGCTAGATCTGAAACCTTTGGTATCCTTGAAGTGCCTGGTATGGTATTCTTACACCATAAGCCAAAGCAACACAGATGAAGCACTCAGTGTTTGTACTGAAGTGCTCCATCTGCAAATGAGGCCAAGCACTAACTGTAGCCAGGAGGAACATGATGGAATGAAGTAACAGTTAAGTGCTCAGGACAAGCATCTTTACTAGGCTTATAACTTTAATGTTTGGCTGCAGTAGTGTTATAGGTACTCCCAAATTCCTCAGCCCAGGGATACACTGCCATTAGTAATGGTGAAAACACTTTAAGAAGGCCCTGTCCATCATGAGATCCTACTATCATGCTACCCTGCTCTCCATGAGAGACCACAGATTCACCTCTGTTTTCAGAGCTCCAGGAGAAAGCTGTGATGGCTAAGTTGTACAGTCACCATGATGGCTTCCTTCTTCACTGGAGTCTGTCTTTTGTCTCTCTGACAGAGTTCTCTGCTCCTAAGAGATTAAAGTAAATGTATTTTTAGAGTAAAAAAAATACACATTTTTTTTCTCAGCATTTCCTGAACCATTCTCATTTTTTTTTTCAACAGAACCACTTCACTAAATTTAGACTGTTACCTCTAGGGCAGGACATACTGCAGTGTTTGTGTTTCCCTTTTCATGAGGCGGACATGCCACAAACTAGCACCAAAAGCCAGAGTGCTCGGGGGTCCCAGCATAAAGAATGGCCTTTTGCAAACCTTGTCTGAAATTTATAGCCCATCTGAACCCACCCAGCCCATGGAGGCCCTGGGTGAATTATGTAATCAGTGTAGAGAGTCTTCTGGGGTGTAATTGGAGAATCACCATGGAAATATTAAAAGCCTGAAGCCAACTTATGGCGAACATGCTCCTTCTTGAGCTGTATCTGGTCATGAATCTTCTCCCTGGTTTTGACTCAACCTCACGTTCCCTAAAGAAGATACCCAGCTACCTCTTCCTCTGTCCATATTTTTTTTTCCCCCATGTTGCAGGAAAATGAGATTTCCCAGCAAGATAGGAACATTCCTGTTGTGATAATTGCTTGCTGCTGCAGTTATGAATATGGAAGCAGAAGGCATCATGAAAACACTTGAGTCTGCCAAGTGAACTCTGGAAAATCTGAAAGCGAACTAAGGATTGTCCTTGCTGAAATAACTCCTGAGGGTCCCTTCTTTGGTAATCTTCAGGTGGGGGTACAGCTGAAGTCAGTGTGGTCTATTCTGTAGCTCCAGACCTGTGTCCAGTAGCCAGCTCTGATCGTTTGTATAGTAACTCCTGTTTCAGAATCTTCCCTTGACTGAAGTTGGCCTGAGTGGTTTTGCATTTAACCTGTCTATGAGCTGAGGGTGCTCTGGTGTGTGAGCATCCCCACTCTGTTCTTGAAAGATGATTTCAAGAAAAATTTCCCTGGTTATTTATTTACTTCAGACTAGTTTGGCAGTTTCAAAGTTGTTTTCAGGGGACTGTGGTAAAAAAAAAAAAAAAAAGCTAATAATATAATTGCATATTTTTGATTGCCTATTGCCCTTCATTGCTTTCAAGCTTCCAATATAAAGATTTATTCTCTGCTTATCAAAGTGTTTAGTTTTAGTGTAGTGGTCAAATCTCATAAAATAGGCTAGTTCCCCCCCTCCAATCAAACAATGCAGCCCCAGTGCTTGTGCAGTCTATGGCTCTTGAGACAAATATGCTAATTTGAATCACACTTCTGTAGGAAAGTTTTCCAGAAAAATTCACCTCTTCTCGGTTCTTCAGCTTCCTGTACCTAACCCTTCTCCAAAAACTATAGTGGCTAACAAATCCAGTAAGTATCGGATTTGCTATGGTCATCCGAAGAGGGCGCAGGTTGGCAGAGCAAAGCCAGAGCATTTGCTGTGGTTATCCGAAGAGGGCACATGTTGGCAGAGCAAAGTCTTTATAGGGGAATAATGCTTGTTAGGCATCATAAGTGCCTAAGTTAAAATCCACAACTGTCCCATAGTTCAAAATAGCTGCTCTGATTTTTCCACACTGGATTTCGCTCCCAAGAAGGAAGGAAATGTCTTGAGAACTGGTGGCCACCTTTGGATCCAGTGGAACGGCAAGGCCTGATCTCCACATTGTATTGGCATGTTTCTGTTTGCCCTGTACGTTAGCAGAAATGAAGACAGTCAACATTGACGTTGTGGCTTTTCTTTCTTGCTCCCGCGCTGCTAAAGAAAGCAGGCCCACTTCTGCGGATACTTTTTTCTCCTACGGAGAAGGTAGAGAAATTCTACCAGCCCAACAGTTGAGCAGCAATCTTGGAAATAAAGGTTTGTATCTTGGCTGTTAAAGGGTTTATGAGTAAGGGTTCATGATTGTAGGTATTATAGGAGCAGAGCTGTGCTTTGGTGGCAAAAAAACCAGGAATCTGGTAGCACCTTTTCCGACTAACAGATTTTTATTAAAAGGCACAATCTTTCATGAGCTGCAGCTCACTTCATCAGATGCATAGATTGGATGACCATCAAATGCAGAGCTCTGATGCATATCTAAAGACAACAGCTGCCTTTTTCTGGGCCTTTTAATAAAATCCATTAATCGGAAAAGGCGCTACCGGACTTCTCCTGATTTTTTTTTTTTTTTGGTCATGATTCTGTGTCCCAGGTTGCTGATACTTATTTCAGGGAGTTGCACAGGTGTATCTGTTTTGCTAATTCTCTCCTTTGAGAACCAAATGGGTGGCACTTGTAACCCACAGGACTTCCTGCTGATCTGCCATCCCCTTGGGGGTTTTGTTCTTCATTCAAGGCTGTTCAGTGGTGGGATTCACTGGGGGGGCTAATCCTGCTGTCTCCTTAATTATGCATATACATTTGGTTTCTGTTTTTGTCTGGTGAGATTTCTGGTCAGTAGCTCTGCTTGTTTCTTCTTGTCCATACAATCTTTAAAGTTGATGCAGGTAGGCATCAGTTTCTATTATAAGCCTCAGCAATATCTAAGAAAATAACCTTTTGTCTGAGGAAGAATAGACTGTATTTTAAACTTAACTGTGCAGATAAAGAAACCATTGCATGCACAAATTCCAGAGGAAGAGCCGTACAATGGCTCTTTTGTACTGTTTGTATAGGGAATCATTAATTAGGTATGAGGTAGGCTTGGAAGTGGAATTGCTAATTTTCTTGACTCACCTTTGTAAATAACATTCATAATGGGACAAAGTTCACTGTAGGGCTTTATAAAGATCTCACGTTTTCTTTCCAGTTCCTTTTCCTTTCAATTCTGCTGTTTATCTGAGTTGACTAAGGTGAAGCAACTTAATCTTTCCATGAGCTCTTTAGGTCTTTGATCACTCTGAGTCTGAGAGTGTAGCCACATATGTGTATTCAAGTCTATGGTGTCTTTATCTGCAAGGCTGCAACACTGAATAATACTTTCTTTGTTTAAACTTTTCCTTTGAAGCATAGTGCACTAGATCAAGAACTTTTTGCTGTCCAGTCTAGTCAAGTTCTCGCTTCCCTTATTTGTAACAGACTAGAGAGAAGTGTTGAAATTAAGAATTTGGATCAGAACTGACTCTCTCTTATTTCTTCCATTAAGGCTGCTAGGACTATTGATCTAGCCCAGAACTATTACCAAGATATTCTAGCTAACCTTTGGAATTGTTCTCTGTACATCGCCAGCTCTGCTTTTCTCCCTGCTGTCGGTGATATATCTGTTTCCTATATTTTGCTGAGAAACAGTTGTACCTATACAGAAAACAGTCAATGGAGAAACATAGTCCAGCAGGGTTGTTACCTTTGGGGCAAAATCTCTTCCACCAAGTATCGTTAAAGTAGCACAAAGGCTTTTCTTGATTTGTTTTTGAACCACAAGGTGTTCCTGAGAGTTATATCTTAGATATGCACCAATAGTATATCGATTATGTTGAAGTTGTACCAGAAAAGAACATTCATCTTCATGCTTAATGAATGAATGAATGCTTAACATTCATCTTCATGCTTAAACTGCTGTTTCTCAACTTCTGTAGTAGAGACTGAGTATGTAGATACTTAAGGTTGCCATGCAAAACCTCATGTCGTGCCTTTTCATAGGCAATACGTAAGTTTGAAATCTAAATCTGTTAATCTGCAAATTTTGCCAATGACAAGTTATGGATGTTTGAGGGCAAGTTCCCAGTATAACTGAATGCTGAAGCTGGGAATTTTGCATTAGTTTATGCCAGTGATTATATTCAGAATCTGACCAGAAAACAATGGTCAGTTTATGGTTTTAATTAATTTTTCACTAAAAGGACAGAGCAGCAGACAGGTGAAAGTACCAGTTGAAGCCCTCTACAATAAGAGTTACAGACAGTGACAGGGTCGGTCACAATATGGTATCTTTATTTTATTTATTTATTTATATGTCACATTTATATAGCCTTATATGATCTTACATCTAATATAATCTTTATATCTTATATCTTCATGCGTGCTGGATCTTCTGAATCTGTCTTAGACTTAGATGATTAGTTCATCTAAATCAGTGTACTTGTCTTTGGTGAAACTTGAAGAGGCGGAGATTGCTTCCTAGATTGCAACTAGAGATGAAAGGTTGGAACCTGGCATCTTCTGAAGGTAGGGCATCCTCTTGGTTAAAGATCTATGGCCCCACTAGTGCAGATCTATAGTGTTCTACCTAGTGAAATGGATACCTGCACAGATTGGTTATTTCGAGGTCTTCTCTGTCTTTTCCCTTTAAAAGTCATGACTTCTGTTGGGTTGACCCCTAAGTAAAAATGCATTGGGTTGGGCTCCAGGGAGAGTTGGAAAAACTAAATTTCACTAATCATACCTCATTCTAATAATTAAAAAAAAAGATTAATATGGGGATTTAACTGTTTTTATCCTTTGTTATATGTAGGATCACTTGTCTGTTCTCAGACTCAAGTCTCAAAATGTCAAGCTTTGTCTTTCTATTTCTGAGTGGATGTTTATCTTTTAATGGCTTTGGGACCTCGTATGCTAAAGAAATGCTTACTCCCAGAGGAGCTTCCCTTGCATTGAGATTTCTTTTGTATTTATTATTATTTATTGTCCTCCAGTTCTCCCCAGATTCTATGAATTGCCAGTGACCAGAGAGAGAATTACTGAGCTAATTTCGTTGGAAGTCCAAGATTTTTTTTTCTATCCTAACCTTTTAAATCGGTCCTTTCCCACAACTTCCTAACCTATAGTTTTTTAAACCACGTTATGATCACATTCTAACCTAGTGTTCTGTACAAACCCACCCAATGTGTTTCTTACAGTATTGAGTGATATTATATTTCATAATGTTTTCTTTCCCTCCCACCCGATTAGTTTTGTAAAGAACATCGAATATATTGCTGAAAGGAAATACAGACATTTTATAAATAAGATAAGCAGTATATTATTGTTTGCAATCTTGAATGCAGTATGACCCTAGAGTATTGTTTCTGTAATTTGGAATACTAATTGCAGAATGCGAAATTTTCTTCCATGCATGAATAAAAGGGAAGGACCTGGCCAGATGTATATTTATGGCTTTAGTAACAGGAAATTCTCCATCAACAGAGAGGTGCAGCCCATGGGAAAGCTGATTGACTCTTGTTGAAAGTAATAACATAACAATCTGTCTAGTTATTTGTTGAATTTGAGCTGTTTTGTCCATTCTGAATGCTCTTGATATGGTGGGATTAGAATAGATTACTTAAAATCAGCAACATGGAGAAACTCTTCCTGTGATGCTGGTTAGCTGATTGTGTGAATATTAGGCTTAAGTGTTCCCCCCGCCCCCAAGGTTGACATTCAGATGTAAAAGCAAAGTAAAGACGCCTTTACAAATTCTTGTAAATGTTCCTCGTATGCTGGGCTTGTTTTTACATACTGCTGCATTTCTGTAAACGTAATGTTTGTAAAGACATTATTGTAAAGACATTAAATTTTTCTACGCTTGGATGTATTACTGATGAGTTAACCTAGTTAATTCAGAAACTGGATTAGGAATAAACTCTGATTTGTGGATAATCAGAGCAAAACATCAGGACTTCAGAGAGGGCGTTTTGGCCAGAGTCCTTATTGCACATAAGCCTGAATATAGCTTTTTATACCTGAACTGGAGAACTGAAATTCTTTGCAAGATCATATAATGTTCATGACGGATGATTACATAATTGGAAGTAGTTTTATCTATCACTCAGCCCTGGATTTTGTTGGATGAGAGAAGATGGAATTATCTTTATAGCAAGTGCAAGAAAATTGGAGGTTTGTGAGTTTCACCAGGAGGATCAGATGTAAAGCAAGAGCTCAGGGCAAATCAATTGCATACTGCATCTCATAAATAATATACTGGATGGGTGACCAGCATATGCAAATACCAATCTATATTTGAAGCATTGCGAATCAGCTTTTCTAAGAGCTTATTTTAGAAGGGAGGAAGCCACTGCTGATTTTAAAAAATGGGAGTCCTAGAGTTTTGGTACACTACTGCAAGCCATAACCTAGCCTATTCCAAAATCCAAGTTTACCTTTTGTCCATCCCTGCTGCAGAGTATTTTACTGAGTAGTCCGTATTACTTGATCATTGGAGCTAATGTAATACTATAACAGACTATAATTTTCATGCAGTAACTGCAGTACAGTGAAGGCAATGCATCCAATTGTTGTGAAGCTGTATAAAATCCTGCAAGTCCACTCAATATGCATTTCACCCGGGATGCCATAGCCATAGCCCTAATTATTCTAATTAAAAGAGCAATAAAGGAAGTGGAGCTGGGGAGTAGGAACCAATAAAAGCCAAAATCCCAAATACAGTGAAAATTCAGTGGCCTACATAGGGAACTTTCTTCCAACGAAAGACCCATACATTTCTATTACAAAACTTTTTTCAGCCAGTTGTGTTGATCGATACATTGAGGACAGCAATTAATTTTCCTGGGATTCAGCATTCCCCATTGAGTAATCCTCAAAGGCGGGCTTGGGTCTTAATGGGAAATGGATATATATCTATATCCAAAGCTTTAAAGTTGAAATTTCCAGCATTTATGATTTATGGAATAAAGAGTTGAGATATCCAGTAATGAACATCAGTGAAACTCAAGTCTTACAGTGTATTACGTTTTGTTTGTTTAGACGTGAGGTTGAAATTAGTTCATCAAAGTATTGTATTCCAAGTTTATTGGAAGCCCTAAATAATGCACTGGAAAATAGACTGCATCAGATTGTAGATTGTTGACAATGTTGGCAGGGAGTGTCGGAAATTACGATCATGTGACCGCGGGAATGCTGCAACGGCCACAACTTTGCAAATAAAACTGGTCTGAACATCGTGGAAATTTCAATTCTGCAGGAGTAAGGGGTCCTGGGTATTTTACGCATTAGTGGATTTTAGGTACCTTGATTCAAACCTTTTGCAGTATAATGCACTGTTTGGGCTAACTTGAGGATACAAACAGATAAACACAATGAGAGTTTTACTAGTATATAGATAGATAGAAGATAGATGAATTGATTACTATAGTACTGAACACATTATTTCCTTCCCATTTGATATTTACCTTTTTTCTAGCAGTATTTATTGCAGAGGTATTGGCAATTGTCTTACAATAATTGTGTTACGTTTTAAATGTTACCTTGTTTTATTCTGCACAATAGAAAGTATGTAAATTATAAACAATTTAGGCATATATAATATAATAAAATGCATTAAATAATGTCTAGAAACTGGTCAAAGAGCCCATACCCCTTTTGCAGCGTAGAGCTATATCTGTTTTAAGGTGAAGAAATTGTAACATCTGGGGGTTTCTGTTTGACAGGGGTGCTAAGTTGAATCCCTAACATGAAGGGTCACAGGTCACAGGGACTGTATGCTGAGTATAGAGAGATCTCCCCGAAAAATCAATTCCTTTTCACCTTGGTTTTCCCTTCCAGAGTCTCTCTCTTTCTCACAAATTTGGACATCAAGTTATTAAGAATTCTGTTTGAAAGGTAAATAGATGTCAGTAGACCTTTTTTATAGGTCAGATTCAGAATAGCTCTTCTTGTTTAAAGATCTCATAGCGCTTAGTTCCTCCTTTGACTAACCAGTTGCCAGGGGGATGTGGGTAATAGCAATCTTTGCTGTATGCCCCACATTAACTTATATTGGCATATTGCCATGAATATTTGAGGTGCTGTGTATTTATCCAAAATAGTACCTTTGATGGCTTCTGAATCGTACAGTTACCTTTTAATCTAATGTTGGCAACCAACATTATATAAAACGGGGAAATCCATCTTTTAAATATACTATGTAAAGAAGTACTTCCTTTTATCTATCATCAGGTTCCATTTTTATTATGAAGCATTTTTACTACCAGGAATATGGGGTCTCTCTGGAATCCATCAGTGTTATTAGAAACAAGATGCTTCCGGAGGCTGGTAGTTTGCAGCATGCCAACCTTGCTTTTTGAATTGTGTTTAAAATAATATTGAAACAGCTGAAAAGGAGTTGGACAGGAGGTTGGGCACTATCAATAGATGTGTAGCATAGAAGACTGTGTTTCTAAGTAAAGTGAGTCAGACCTTCCCTTGGACACGTGGGATTAGGTTGTTAAGCTCTTCCTTAAATCCAAATGAGGTGTCACTTGCATTGTAAGAAAATGATCCTTCTCATGGCTGTAGCTTGTGTAACATCAGGCTCTGCTTGCATACCTAATTCCACCAAGTTAAACAAGGCGCACTAAAGGATTTGAGTTCTGCTGAGTTGAAAGGGATGTGAATGCACTTCTTTTGTGTAGTGCCTGCAGTAGGTCAGGTGAACCTGGTCCAGAGCTGAGCTGATAAAGAGAAATAGAGGCCTATGAACTTTGAATTGGTCTTGTTCAAAGGGAGAACAGAAAAGTTGTGATAAGATAGCTTAGATATATGTATATGTAAAATAATGCAAAGATAGTGTGATATCTTTTTGGTACATAGATGCTAATGATCCCTGATACATTGAGGTCTAATCGCTATAGATTTAACTATTATTTTGTTTGTTTTGGGTTATGTTCAAAAAGGGAGATGACCTGAACTCTAAATATTTGAATGTTTTTCCATTGCATATCTCTTCAGTAATCATTTTTTTCTTCCTTCTTCCTTGCCTTTTCCTTGTTTACTCCCACTGAAATGCTTTTAACGTAATTAAAAAATTAAGAATTTTTTTTCATTAACTAATCACATGATAATCTTTTCTGGCTAACCAAAACTGGGATGGAGGAAACTATTGAAATACAGGTAGATTTCACTTACTGACTCCTCATGCAGCAACCGTCCAAAGTTGTGATGATGCTGAAAAAATAACTTTATGACCAAGGCTTGCATTTACAACCTTCGCAGGGTCTCTCTCTCAGTCATGTGTTCGCCGTTAGTCAGTTAGTATGTGTTGTCCTGTGCCTGATCCAGTTTTTTTTCTCTTTTCCCCCCCTCACAGAGCAGAAATAATTGTCTAAACAAGCAGTCTCTTTAGGCAATCTCTCCTGTGCCTGATCCAGTTTTTTTTCTCTTTTCCCCCCCTCACAGAGCAGAAATAATTGTCTAAACAAGCAGTCTCTTTAGGCAATCTCTCCTGTGCCTGATCCAGTTTTTTTCTTCCTCCCCCTGGCGGAGCAGTGAGTTTGGAGAGGAAGGAATTACAAGAGAGTAAGCAGGCACACAATGGGGAATACACATTGAAAGGAATGTGTTAGCACCGGCTGTTTGCCTAGCGCTCTCGTGGCTCCCAAATACTGGAAACGTCTGATGAAATACCATCCACTTGTTGATTATATCCATCCATCCGCCATCCCTCTCTCGTTCTCTTCCACAAAAAAAGCTTTAGTTAGCTTTTTAGAGAGTAAAGGATTTAATAATAGCTACACCATTCTATATTATTTATGGCTTGAATTATATTTGGGTTTGTGCTGCCATTTCTTTCACAGCTACCATGATGTATTTTCCTTGTATACATGACTGCAGCTGTCCCAGTATTTGGGGGTTTATGAGCAAATTTGGGATTTCGATGGTGCATCCTGTGTGCTGTCATAAATGGCTGCAATGGAGATCTCGCTTGCTCATCAGAGGGGTTGAGATGGTTAAATATGACAAGTCAGAAAACACTGATTTCTTTGAAGGCTGACGAAGCCAACTAAACGGCCGGGGGGGGGAGGTAATTGTCCAAGAAAAAAGCAGAGATGAAAAAATACCCCAAACCTCACTCTTTTCAACTCTCAGTTGAAACGCCAAGCAAGATCAGGCCCATTAATACTTGGATGGGAAATTGCTGGAGAATACCATGTCTTGAAGGCTAGATGGGCAAGCTGCTTTGGTATTACAGGTAGTCCTCAGTTTAAGAACGAGTTGTGTTTCAAGGTCTGTCCTTAAGTCGAATTTGTATGTAAGCCAGAACAGTATTATTGTATAATACTATAGAAATAGTATTGTGTAATTAACTCGAACCATTGTGTATTTAACTGAAATCTTTGTGTACTTAACTCAAATTTTGCTACAGTGGCCTCTGTTCTTAACTATGGGTTGTCCGTAAACCGGGCGTTCTGAACCTGGGCGCTAGCTGTACTGCCAAGAAAAATGGAGGTATACATGAGGACACTAGGACATGAAGGAGACCTACCTTTTTATATCTGATATTTTGGCTGCAGAAGTGATTAGAAGCATTGACCAACAAGAGGGAATTGTTTTCGTCCTATTTGGGACTCATCAGATGTAGGTAGCTAGGTGTTATTCTGTGGGGTTTCAACAGGGCTCAGAGAGTGGTGTTTAGGAATACTTCTGTACAACTTAGCAAAACCCTTGCTTACTTGTAACTAAGTCCACTCTCAAAAATGAGTTTGTGTGATATCTTTGTTCATTAACATTCAGATTCTCGGGGTGGTGGTGGTTTCCAGATGCTCCAACAGAGGCAGGGCCTTTTCATTTGTACCTTGACTCCAAAATGTATGTTACTTGTTGTGAATGATATCATCAGTTTAAATGCTGTCCTGGACGCACGTTGCCTTTTAGTTCTATTAAATGATAGAAGCTGTTGTAGAACCTTGGTAACTTATTCCTCCATATGCATTGAGTATTTCTGTTGTTGCAGGTTACTTGTCAAGATGTCCCTGCTTATTTTGCTGTGGATGTTTTTGTTCTCTGAATTGCTTTTATTATTTTCATGATTGAACTATCTTGGGCTCCTTAGAAAAGAAGAGATGGGATAACGTCCTTGGGGGTGGTATACAGGACAAGCCTGTACATGTTTAGTGATTTTAATCAAACGGGCATTTGAACATTTTTCTTTATACCTTTATTTGTGGCCATCCTGTAGCCATCAACATTTTCTTGCCTTCTTCCATTTTATGTATATGAACTGGATCAACAGAACATGTGCTGATGACTTCCTGCAAACATCCATTCACAGCCAACAGCTCGTTTGGAATATATTTCACTTTTCCAGTTTTGTTTCCTGTTCCTGTTTTCTAATGTCCATTGGTGTTATCACTGAGAGCAATTAATGAGGATTCCATGATGAACACTGAAGCCACTGGCAGATTTCCTAAGTGCATGCAAATACAGAATAAAAAGCATAAGAACAAAATGGTCTGCTTTGGGCTGTAAGCATTTATTCTTCAGAAAGGGATGGGTCCTAGGTTAAATCAGGCATCTCAGATTCACTTGGAAGTTCCAAATGAAAATTGTGGCTGTTTTTTTTCAGACTTGCAAATAATGTGGAATGGCTTTCACTGTTGCTGTGCTCAAATTATTCTTTTTCCTGACAGTGTCATACACTTTTGAAGTTATTTTGTTTTTAAATGATTTATATCTTGTAGACAAGGTTCTGTTTCCAGTAGTTACAACTACGTACACAGATGCAACTTTAAATGTAGGTGATGGTGGAAGTTGCTTAAGACATTGCAGTATTGCCTCTTCACACATTTCACTCTTGTCAGAAACCTGGATTTGGAAGAACCGCTTGTGTTTGGAAATAGCTTGTGGGGATCTGGGGCTCGCATGCCTCTCAAGGCCCCCAACCTTCTCTGTCCCTCATCCATTGCTCTTTTTATGTACATGGCCAGCAGCTGACAGAGAAGACAAGGCTGTCCTAATTATTATACTAATAAATGAGTGAGTGAGTGAGTGAGTGAATGAATGAACAAATGAATAAAGCAACTTGGAATTGTTTGCTCTAAACCATTATGTATAACAGTTTCAAATAGTCATAACAATTAAATCTAAATTGTAGCCCACGTTAGTCACTGGAATGTGCATGGGAAGGAAATGTTAGCTTTCCTTATCCTATTAAGTAAACAAGGCATAATTTTAATCTCCTTTTCTGAGCTGGATTTTTAACCCTCAGATGGACATGCTGCAGCCCTGGCATGCATTTCATACAAATTCATTGAAGTATTAAAGAAGGAAGGTTGCCTGCTATCTCTAAACCAGTGTTTCTCAACCTTGGCCACTTTAAGATGGGTGGACTTCAACTCCCAGAATTCCCCAGCCAGCCATGCTGGCTGGGGAATTCTGGGAGTTGAAGTCCACCCATCTTAAAGTGGCCAAGGTTGAGAAACACTGCTCTAAGCTGTCTTACCTCTGTTGGAGTATTGGCTCATCCCCAGCTTCCAGTCTAGCTTTTATCTTGAATGAGGGTGTCCTTCGCTCCAGGCAGCAAAATGTCTTGATTCGCTTGAGTTGCTGTTTGATATATATTGTCTACTCAAATCAAGCTTTGGCTGAAATCGCCCACTAACCTTGAAATGCTGACTTCTACTTGCTTTCCTTGTGGCGTTAGCCTGTCTTGACATGTCAACAGACGTTAGTGTTTTCAAACGAGGCCCTTAAATAGGTGCTTCGGTGTTGGGAGTAGCTACTGAGGAAGGATCCTCTCCATAGTCATCCCCAATTCTGGAATGGTTGCTCAGTTTGCTATTAATTCTACAAGTTATTTCTGCTGATCATTTTCATAAACCTTGCATTTGTTTCGATGCTGTTACTAGGCTGGTGGAGGATAACAGGGGGAGTTGGCCTCTCTCCCACCACGTCTTTTTTTTCATTGACTCCAAGGAGAGCCTTCGGTGGCAGTTCTGACTAATTGATTTTGTGGATCAGTATTGACCTGTGCTTCATATTGATTATAAGTGCTGCAGTGCACGTACATCTACTTGATTCTGGGTTTTTTAATGTATATATTATCTTTCCTGCTGGTTAAAGCAATAAAATCTCAGTGTGGTTGCCAGATTAAAGGTCTTGGCAGGATATCCCTTAACTCAGCAGTAGAAAATATAATTTCTCCCTGCAGTTATGTCAGAGGAATGCTTCTGCAGTTTCTGAAGTTATGGAGAGCTAAACCTAATACCTGTAGAAATTATTAAGTTAGCTGGACAAAAAGCATGACTAGATAGCTTCTAGCATCTCCAGCTTACTCACGTGCAGAGTACTTAGCAGTTACAAAGTAGTTACTACTTTGTAAAACCATCATCTGAATCTACTCTCTTCCTTCTGGCATGAGAGTTGCCTTATTTTATATGAGAATACCTTTCATTTTTAATCGCAGAAAGCTTCATACTGCCTGCGTGTAGAAGATTTGAATATGCTCAGGTGGCATTTGGTAATTAGGGATGGAGTGCAATAGTCACCCCCCCCCCAATCAGTATGCTTTAAATAAAACCTTAAAAAAACATGCTCACCGACCATGCTGTGCTGTTATTGTACTGGAAACATTGTGCTGCAAATAGCAAATTTAGCCAAGGGGGATATGAATCCGAGTGAAAGCTTTACTCAGTAGAAAACCTCCAGAAGTTAATGTCTCAAGAAGGGAAAAATGCTTCTCTTTCCAATGAGGTAAATCATCTCTAAGAAGAGTTCTGAATATGTAATTTGGAATTAAAAATTACAAGTTTATTTAATTTATAATTTTCAAAGAACACAATTGAAGTGGCTTTTCATAGCTGTGTTTGGTCCCACAGATGCCATTACTTCAAATGATGTTGTTCAAATGATGTTGAAGAGCTTATGTTAAAATTAAAATCATTTTCCTGTATTGAGACTGATGATTTTAAACATTTATGCATAACAACATGTTTAAACCGAGGAAACTAAACACTTTTCTACTGGGTTATCGCTTCATTTCATATATTCTCCTAATTCGTAATTGATAGCATTATTCATGAGTGTGTTAGGTTCTGTGTATCTGGCACTCATGTATTTTTTCAGAAAAAGCAAAATTCAAGCCTTTGTTTTGAGGAGAAATGAGAAAATACACAGGCTTTACAAACTGATGTTAGAAAGGTATGTCTAATGCTTTTGATTGTGGATCTTCAGAGGGATTCACTGAGGACTTTAATTATAGAGATCAAAGAAAAAAGGCATACAGAAGAGGTTTAATTTTAATTCTGATATGCATATCAGCCCATCTAGTTGCGGACTGTAATGGCCAAATCTAGAAAACAAGCAATTTAAAAATCCATAGGAATTTCCACCCCACTAGTTTCAATGTAACTTTAAGACCAGTGTGGCAGTTTCAGTTAGCCAGAATCCTGAAATCAACCAGGGATGCTCCCATACAGATTCTTCATTCGTCTCTCCTTTCAAGTGGCCGAACAAAAGCCAGGAGCTTCCATCCATGGTTTATTTAATGATGAAAAGGAACTGTGATTTTTGATGATTTTGTTCTTCCAGTGATCTACAATAAAAAATCAAGAATATGTTTGGTTTCCAGTTTTGGCTTGCCAGGGGAGTAGCAAACCAAGAATCCCAGTTTATTTAGATATAATCTTAAATAAATCAGTGAGGAGGAAGAGTGGACAGGCAGAATTCATACCTGAGAAGCCCAGTGATTAAATGTCTTAGAAGTTGGCTCCCTGTTTGGAAAATAACCCTTTAAAAAAAAAATTAATTTTTAAAATATAAAGGGTGTTTTGTTTTTAAAACATGACAATTTACTAAGGACTCCTGAAATACTCTTGCAATTAAATGTTGCATTATGAAGAATAATATTACACAAAGAGTGCTGTAATTTTGTTTCTGAATTGGACGTTTACTTTGAGAAGTCTGATCTATTTGCTTTCCAACCTGGTAGATTAACAGAGGATAATGCCCTTTCTGGATTGATGGTTTGCAGTGCTATGACTAACCAGGGGAACTGGGTATATCCTGTTCATGTTTGTGCTGAACTTTTACCGTAGGGTTTATATACGTATCACGGTAATCAAGCACACCAAAAAGTTATCTTTCATGTTGACATCAATATAGGTAATGAATGTCATTCATGGTTATAGTTGACAAGCAGCGTTACTGTTTACTAACAGATGTTAATATTTGATTACATTTTTGGCCTAGATAATCTTTATAGAAAGGCTTTTGAGAGCATTAACAAATCTTTATTTCTTGATTCAGGGGTTTCAAATAATTTGCAGAACCATTTCTTTTACCATATTGTTGACAGATTGCAGAATCTTCAAATCATGACCAGTCAAGAAATACGTTTTAGTTTAGAATCTGTTAAACAGCTAATAGTAAAAATAGTTTGAAAAATCTCTGGAGTGGACTGAGAGTACCCCCAAATTATGAGTCTCTACCAAGGCAGAGAATGTGACACAGGTTAAATGTCTTGGGGTCCTTTAGGTACAAAATAGAGGAATCTATGTCTTCAGTAGTCATCTGTAGAATAACATTTTTTTCCTATATAGAATTGTTAGATAAGTAATTAAAAATACGTTTGGAAAACATTAAGCATTTAAACTTAAATTCCCTAAATCCTGCACATTCAGAATTAAGGTTTCTTAGTGGATCTAACATAGCTTACAGCTGCAGTAAGTTGTTTTTAAAGGATATACAGTACAAGTAGCCTTGGTACGTGTTACACATAGGGATCCTAAGTCTTCTAGTTCCTAAGCTGCATTTAGAATGTTTGTGATGTATGTCTTTTGCGTTGCTGAAGTTCTTTGTCATTGTTTTGAAGACCCACTAAATCCAGAGAGTTTATAACTTCAAGTAACATATACTTAATGTCCTCTTTGCAGTAATCACTTTCCAGTTGTCCTGCTGAGGTGGTTGTTGACTGTGGACTCAGCAGGCCATAGCTTCTACTTCTGTTCTTCATTCTTTCTTTGTAGAAAGGCATGGGCTACAGTTTTCAAGCAAAAATTAAGAGATTTGCAGGAAAGAGTAGGTTTTGCTCCAGCATTTTGTAACTCTTCCACAGCCAGTCCACAGATAGGTGTTAATTTATCCCTAGGCTGCAGGGGCAAAATGGTGACATATTTGATACATCAGTATTTATTATTTGCCTTCAAGAGGTGCTGAAGCCAGTAAAATGTTAATGGAAGATGACAATCTGCATTTGACAAGACTCAATGAGGACTTATAAATTTGAATTTCCTGGCTTTTGCATTTCTTAAACCCTTAATGTTGTTCTTCTGTATTTTTGTGTGTGTTTTTAATTTTTTAGTAAAAAAAAAACATTGAACTCATCCAAGATACAGAGGTTGCAGTGAATAAGAATTTTAAAAGGTTTGGTTCAAGATTTCAGGAGGCTGTACAAAAAATTAAAGACATGAAAAGGAGGATCGAATAACAGGTTGCCTTCCAGGACTGAAGATTGTTAATAGCTGAAAAGTGGAATTAATGACTCTGAAACCAAAATCCAATTTAAGAAATGTCAGGTTGGTAGGAGTTCCTGGAATGAACTTGTAACTGTTTTTAACCAAGCTTATGTTATAATCAAGGAAATGCGTATCAAAATTTGTATTAATTTAATTTCTAATTGTAGCTCACAGGGCATTTTTATCTTGAGTCTTATACATCATTGTGTCCTAAGGATGTCTTGAAAATAAGACATTTGCATGGGATTGCATAGCATAGGATCATTTTTGGGTGCAATGCTAAACAGACCAGGGTTCCTGTTTTGTGTGAATGCAAGAAACTGGATCATTTAACTTGAGTTTAGATAACCTGATCAGTTACCATAGTTTAAACTAACCACAGTTTCCTGAGTTCAAATGTAATTAGGTGTAGTTAGGTTGAAACAGGAAGCAGATGCCTCAGATTTAAAGTTGGGGTGTCTCAAAAGGGAGGGAGCACTCAGATTCAAGACTTGCATAAGCATATTCATGCTGTGCTGAACTAAACCATCAAATACACCCTATCAATTTATTTTTTGGTAGGAAGAGAAGAATAAATATAGTGTTTCTACATTTCCCCACCTAGAAAACCTGTCTTTAAAAGAGGGAAAGAAAAGGGTGTATTGAGATTTTCATGGTGATGAATGTTGGACTCCTAACATCACAAAATTCCCATAGCTTTCCAAAATATCCTTGCAGCTTTCCAGCTGACTATGTGTTGCCAGAGTTGAATCCAGAATATATAAAGGTATTCATATTTGAGAACATAGGAGCCAGCCAGGTATTGAGGACCTTATTGCAGACCAGGTGGGAGGGGGGCATGAATGACTGGGTTAGTGTAAACCTTGTTTACTCTGAGATGTAGCTTTTATTTGCTATCTCTCTTAAACTGTCTACTGAGCAGCTGTGTCAGAAGTCAAGTCTCCTTCGAAGTCTTAGCTTCTGGCTTAGAATTGCTTTAGCTGTTGACAATGGGCTGTTTCATGTACAATGTCAAGTAGTGGTGGCTTAGTGTGACATGTGAACCAGGTCACTTAGGGGTTCTTTAATAAGCTTAGCATTTTACATAAACTATATTAAGGGTTCACACATTGCACTGAACTCTAATGTAGTTTGTTGGTTTGGTCATTGTGGTTGCAGACTGTGGTTGATCATTACATATCTGGTACCAGAACTGACCCCTAGCATTGAAGGAGGCCCTGGAACAAGGGAAACCCTGTTCTATTTAGATCTTCACTCAGTTTCCATTACCTTTGTATGCTCAACCCACATAATTGGAAACCTAATAATGGAAACTCATGTTCACGTGGAAGCATTCACACGTATACAGAGGCTCCCCATTACAGATAATCATGTTGTAAACATAAACACCAGCTCTTTCTTACATGAAGCACGACTGAAAGAAGGAAGGAATTACTCACTTCTCTTTCCTTGTAGGGCTGAACTCACAGAAATAATGCCTGAACATGGCTCTTCTTTCAGAGAAGCAAAAAAGAAAAGAGGGAGACGACATTTAGGGGGATACAGCAGAGATAGAAACACTGAAGGAGTTGAGGGAAGAAGAAGGATTCACATTTAAGAAGAATAGGAGTAAAGTTGTAGAGAAACGAAGAATGATAAAACAGGATAAAGGGAAATGGTATGAAGTGAGTGGTCTGCAGAGTAGTTCTAAGCTATACATATTAGTTGTGTATGATGTACTCAGAAGCTGAAAGAAAAAAGCCAGCTTGCTTCCAGTTGGTAAATTCTGAGATCTTTATTTTGTGGAGGTGATTCATATCGCCAAAGGCGAATGACTGTTCACAAGTTTGATGATAGAGGAAGTGACAGCCCATCCTACATGTGCCTCCTGGTCCCTTTGGCAACCAAAGGGATGTTGACTCATCAGTGGTAACTAGGCCCAAGATGGTTGTTCCATGCCCACTAAAAGATCTGAGCTGAAAGAGCAGAAGAAGAGATAAGATTCAGTTTATAGCGATAGACAGTGCCCTGTGGTTTTCCATTCTATCAGCCCAGTAGCCTAGTTCTACCTTGAGGATTTGGCCAATGAGTCATTCAGTGGTGCCACAGTTTTATTTTGTGGAGGAGAATGTGATGGGGAGAAAAGAAGCAAAGATTGGGTGGGGGGAGGATGAGAAAGACCGAGGACATGTTTCATAGATGACCTGTAATGCATAAACAATATAGTAAGTTAAAGTTGCATTTCAAAGTGTACCCTAAATCTGAAAAGGTTGAACACACTGCTTCTACATGTTGGCTCGATCTTCCATCCTTCTCAATTCTGATCTTGCTTGATAGATTTTATATGCATCCACAGCCCCCTGCATGCAGATCTACAGAATAAGAGCCCCCTTCTGGCATTCACTTGAATACATGAGGGCTTCTAACTCGGTTGAGAAGAGTGTACGTTCTAGACTGGCTCTTTCTTTTCCCTGATGTCCACCTGAATTAATGTTTGCTTGAACATGATCTGGAGTTTATGTTTTTGCTGTTGGTCCCTGTAAAAGTCATTAGTAGTTAATATGCCCAGTCTGTCACTTTTTCTTAGCTTGGCCTCCGGCTGACCAGTTTGTTGTTGTGCTTCTTATCAGGGAGCTGTTCCTTCAGTGCTGCCCCTGAAGCAAAGATTTTCAGAATTAAGATATTACAGTGCCTTAATGTGAAGTGTAATATCTGTGTTATTGTTTATAGTGTTACGTTTTCTCATAAGGGTATCAAATGAGGAAAGATGGCAGCGGTGGCATTAAGATTAAAGCCCCAGGTGTGCAAAGTAGACACATGTTCAAGGAGGAGAGGTCTTGGATTATAATGCCATGACTGCCATCTTGCCTGGTTTAACACCCCCATCCCCGATGGACGTTGTAGGGCTGTGTAAGCTTTTAAAATAACTTGGAAGAGGTGCTTCAGACTTCCCATGGGTACAGCACCTCTTTGCTACTCATTAAAGAAGCCTTAAAAAAGTTCCAGCTGCTTTCAGAGAAGCATTATAAGTTGACTTTTTAAAGCAGCAGCATCTTTTTTCAGGCTTATGTACAAGCTTGAAAAAAGGTGGGTTGCTTAAATGAAAAGCAGAGAGGGACTGGGCTTGGGCAAAGTTTCAGCACTTCATTTATGAGGTGTGCACAGCCCTAATACATTTGGGCAAGTTAGACCAGAACATAGGGCTGTGGTCCTCTTCTGTGGATCTGCCTTTTCTACAGCGCTCTGATTTTCATTTTACCTGTTGTAGCATATTGGTTTGGTTCGGTTCATGTGTTATGATTGCCAGCAGTGCTAACACCAATGATTGAGTATCAAGGGTCGCAAAGAAAAGGAGGGAGGGAATGCATCGGTCATGCAATGCATCCCCTCCATCATCAGAGCTTGCCCTTCTCCCACCTTCTCCTAGACAGCAAGCAAGGGTATGTGGTTGCGGCTAAACAAGGGAAGTGTCACCTCGGAAGCTGTTCCTTCCCATAGGGATTAATGGAATAAAGACGAGGTGAGGCTAATTATTTTCCAACCCTTGTTTCTGTTGCTTTTATTGGTGCTTCAAGCAGAATCTGTGGTGAGTTTAGGAATCTCTCAGTCCCAGACTCTTCAGGCTGTTTAAGAATCTGGCAATGTAGAGCCAACAAAGTAGGGAAAGCCTACAGAGAAGAGCTTTGGTTATCCTTTCCAGCGAGGTCTGTATTTTCTTCTGTGTAGTGAAGTAACTTGTTAAATTGTTACTCCCCACGTGGTGCATTTGTAGGTGTGTGCATTGGGAAGCCCAGGGTGCAGCTGCAGATACCAGGATCACATGAGCATATTGTAAAGTTGCTTAGAATAGAGTGGTGGGCAGTATTCTGCACTTACCCAACTGCTCCTTCTACAGAGGTGCATTGGGGGTTTCTTTCTAGACTTTTTCCCCTCGGTAGCCCCCAACCAAATCAGGTCCATTTTTGAACTTGAGTTTCCTTTTGCAGACTTATAACCCCCATGCCATCTTTGACCCCATTCTGTTATGTTTTGGAGAGTTATCCAGCAGACTAACAGGGTCCTGAGCCCCTTGACATAAATTTCCTTCCAGCATTTTGCAAGCTGGAAAGTATAGCAAAACAAGACGAGCAAACAAACACAAGTCTTCTTGTTGATTTTGTGTGACTCAACAAGTCTAGCACAGCCTGTGAGACATAAGAACAGTGGCTTTGAAGCCCACTGGAGTTTCCTCTGCTGGAAAAGAGCAAGTTTAATGTTCAACTGCTGGTCCAGGAAAGAGAACTGGAAATGAATGAAAAGAATCTGCAAAGCTTTTAATAAGCTGTGGTGCTGGAGGGAATGGTTAGTGGAAGGACTGACAAATTTTGTCTTAAGTATTTGTGGGCGTTTACTGTCCTGGACCTGCAGATTTTTTCCATGCAAGTACATGGTACATGAGAGAACAATATTTTCTTTAAAAGCAAATTAACATTTGTTTTTTCACAGAACATTTGGCTCTGTATTTTTGCAACTAACTAGACCTCATAGAAGAGAATACATCTAGGGTTGAACTGTGGATTCCTTGGTGCTCTCTGAGCTTGGTTGTTGGCTTGCGGACGTTTCATTGCCCGACTAGGTAACATCATCATAACTAGCTTCTAAAACTGAGTAAGAAGCTACTGAAAAGATCACATTCAATGATAGGTCCCTCCTCGGTAAGGGGGAGCTGGGGATTCATTTGCAGGGCCGCATGGAAGAATTTTCAGAGCACCTGCAGGATAAAATTGCTGGGATTCGTTCCAAGTTGGACTCCGATCATGGCGCAGGGTCTGGGGAGATACCAAGGGATCATTCTTGCCCAGTTATCTGGGAACGGTTTGATCCTGTTGTTCCTGAGGAAGTGGACAGGATCCTCCAGACTGTAAGGGCCACCACTTGTCATCTGGACAAATGTCCCTCCTGGCTGGTGAAAGCAGCTCGGGAGGTGACATGTGGTTGGATCCAGGCAATAGTTAATTGCATTAACATGTGGTTGGATCCAGGCAATTAGGTAATACATCCTTGCAGTAGGGAGTACTTCCAGCACCCTTTGAAGAGGTGTTGGTGCACCCCCTCCTCAAGAAGCCTTCCCTGGATCCTACCATACTGGACAATTTCCATCCAGTCTCCCACCTCCCCTTCTTGGGAAAGGTGGTTGAGAAAGTGGTGGCATCACAGCTCCAAAGGGTCCTGGAGGAAACAGATTATCTGGACCCTTATCAGTCAGGTTTCAGGCCCGGTTATGGAACGGAAACTGCATTAGTCGCACTTATGGATGATCTCTGGCGGGAGCGGGATGGTGGAAGTGCGACCATCCTTGCTCTCCTTAATCTCTCAGCGGCTTTCGATACCGTCGACCACGGTATCCTATTGGGATGGCTCAGGGATTTGGGGGTGGGTGGCACAGTTTTGTGCTGGTTCACCTCCTTTCTTTGGGGCCGGTCCCAGTCGGTGGTGATAGGGAGAGAGAGGTCCCATCCTTGGCCCCTCCATTGTGTGGTGCCGCAGGGTTTGGTTCTCTCTCCGCTCCTTTTCAACACCTACATGAAACTGCTGGGTGAGATCATCCGTCATCATGGGATGAGGCATCATCAGTATGCTGATGATACTCAATTATATATCTCCATCCCTGGTGAGGTAAGTGATGCCGTGACTGCCCTCTCACGGTGCCTGGAGGCTGTGAGGGTCTGGATGGGGAACAACAGGCTCCAGCTGAACCCTGGTAAGACGGAGTGGCTGTGGGTTAATGGTTCCTCTGTATCCAGGACATTGTCATCGTTGGTCCTGGATGGGGTAGCACTGCCCCAGACAGACCCAGTGTGTAATTTGGGGGTCCACCTGGACTCACGGTTCCTGCTTGAAGAGCAGGTGGCAGCCGCGGCCAGAAGGGCTTTTGCACAGCTCCGGGTTGTGCATCAGTTACGCCCTTTCTTGGATTGGGATGCCCTTTGAACAGTCACTCATGCCCTTGTTATCTCCCAGGTAGACTACTGCAATGCGCTCTACATGGGGCTACCCTTGAAGAGTATCTGGAAGCTTCAGCTGGTCCAGAATGCAGCCACGCGAACTATTTTGGGGGTCCGAAGAAGGACCCATATAACACCTTTGCTTCATGAGCTGCATTGGGTACTGGTTTGCTTCCAGGTCAAATTCAAGGTGTTGGTTATCACCTTTAAAGCCCTACATGGCATGGGGCCAGGCTACCTGAGGGACCCTCTCGCCCCCACGATTTCAACCTGTCCCACCCAATCTCACAGAGAGGGCATGCTCCGGACCCCTTTGGCAAAAGAACTCTGACTAGCGGGGTCTAGAAGGCGGGCCTTCTCTGCTGTAGCCCCTGCCCTTTGGAACATCTTGCCCCCGGAGGTGAGACAGGCCCCCTCACTCCCGGCCTTTCGGAGGGATTTGAAGACCTGGCTCTGCCATCTGGCCTGGGGCGGGGAGGAAGGTCATCAGAAATGGGGTTGGCTAGCCCCCTAGAGGCCTGGTGTGGCTTCCATTGGTCTCTTGGATTTTTTCTCCTCCTTCCATTTTGGGTAAATGTGTTTTTCTCTTTTTATAAATTTTAATGATGTATTTCTTTGTTTTAATTGTTGTAAACCGCCCAGAGTCCCCCATTGGGGGGAGATGGGCGGGGACAAGTCTGATAAACAAACAAACAAACAAACCTCATAAACTAAACTCAGGATTGTATACCCATACTAGGATAAATGGTGACTTTAAACAGAACGGGGACCAAGCTGATAACGGTGTTCTCAGTGGGCCCCCCAAGCTTCAGATTGCATGCTTGACTCACTCATATGCTAGATGCATTCATACATTCCTTTAGAACTGTTGAGTTCGGCTGGATGCAGGGCAGATGCTCGAAAACGTGTTTGTTGCTTGTTGGAGTTGTGGATGTCAGTACTGTCATGTGAGACTTCCCAGTTGTGAATCTGTTGAAAACTGTAATTGTGGTAGTGCATCTTTTCTATCTGCAGGCAAATATAATGAGTTCTAGGGGTCCATTGTAAGTGGCTTTCTCATCAGGACAATGAAATGAGGGAATTTCCTAAGTGAGTTCTTATATAGGGTTTTATAATGCATTCACTTTTTTTCCCTCTATACGATCTGGGGAAATTCTGGTGTTTCTATTTGCTACCATGGTGGCGTAAACTCACCAAATGGTTCAATTTAGCATTTCCCTTTAACTTTCTGATTCTATTCTCTCCTTGTATATATTGTCCCATTTTCCAGTTGAATCGAATATGAGTATAAAATGACTTTCCTTTTTTTATTTTAGGCATTCGACCTCCGATCATGAACGGACCTATGCACCCACGTCCCCTGGTAGCACTGCTTGATGGCCGGGATTGTACTGTGGAAATGCCAATCCTGAAGGATGTAGCCACGGTGGCGTTTTGTGATGCGCAGTCTACACAAGAAATTCATGAAAAGGTAAATCTGAAAATTGTTATAAGCATGTAAACGTACCAGTAGAAAAGAATATATGTAGCTCAGGGTTGAACTGTGGAGTCCTTGGGGTTCTCTGAGCTTGGTTGTTTTCTTGCAGACGTTTTGTTACCCGGCTAGGTGCTAGAAGGGAGTGGGGTTTGCTCTCTGTATATTGTGGCTACTGTATATAAACACAGAGTAACCCCACTCCCTTCTAGCACTGAAGATGTTACCTAGCTGGGTAACGAAATGTCTGCAAGAAAACAACCAAGCTCAGAGAACCCCAAGGACTCTGCATGTAAATGTCTTTAAATATATGAAATATACTTGCGTTTTTACTAACATGAGAGTTCACAGAGTTCTTTGACCCTGAGGTGCCTCTGAAACGAAACACAAGGGCTGTGCATTTTGTTGTACCTCTGTAGAAGGCTAGAAATCACTCCAGATTAATCCAGTTCCCTATAAAACAGCACTGTCTGCCCTGGCAAATCAGCCTTAGTTGCAGATTGCTAACATCCTCCCTGATAATGAACTTGTTCCGGCTGGGAAAAAAATTGCTAATTATGGATTGCAAGTTGCAAGTGTGTCCTACTGTAGCAGGGTAATTTTGACTATTCCAGTTAGTTTTGGTAGTAACTGGAGAAGTATGATTAGTTAAAAAAAATGGAATCTTAACTGGTTTAATAGTAATGGGTATGAAATCAGAAAATGGGTTTAATAAATGCTGATCTTTGATGTTGGGCCTTCCAAACGTTGTCTGTGTATTGGTTGTGTTAATAATTTGCAGGGTATTAACTGATAGAGTTCTTATAGAAATTAAACAGGTGAAACTCGAAAAATTAGAATATTGTGCAAATGTTCATTTTTGTCAGTATGGCAACTCAAAAGGTGAAACCAATATATGAGATAGACGCATTACATGCAAAGCGAGATATGTCAAGCCTTACTTTGGTATAATTGTGATGATTATGGCGTACAGCTTATGAAAACCCCAAATTCACAATCTCAGAAAATTAGAATATTACATGACATCAATAACACAAGGATTGGAAATAGAACAATATTGGACCTCTGCAAAGTAGAAGCATGCATATGTACTCAGTACTTGGTTTGGGCCCCTTTTGCAGCAATGACTGCCGCAATGTGGCGTGGCATGGATGCTATCAGCCTGTGGCACTGCTGAGGTGTTATGGAAGACCAGGATGCTTCAATAGCGGCCTTCAGCTCCGCTGCATTGTTCGGTCTCATGTCCCTCATCTTTCTCTTGGCAGTGCCCCATAGATTTTCTATGGGGTTCAGTCAGGCGAGTTTGCTGGCCAATCAAGCACAGTAATCCCATGGTCATTGAACCAGGTTTTGGTACTTTTGGCAGTGTGGGCAGGTGCCACGTCCTGCTGGAAAATGAAGTCAGCATCCCCATAAAGCTCGTCTGCGGAAGGAAGTATGAGGTACTCCAAAATCTCCTGGTAGATGGCTGCTTTGACCCTGGACTTAATGAAGCACAGTGGGCCAACACCAGCAGATGACATGGCTCCCCAAATCAACACAAACTGTGGAAACTTCACACTGGACTTCAAGCATTGTGCATTGTGTGCCTCTCCATTCTTCCTCCAGACTCTGGGTCCTTGGTTCCCAAATGAGATGCAAAAGTTGTTCTCATCAGAAAAGAGGACTTTGGACCACTGGGCAACAGACCAGTTCTTTTTTTCTGTAGCCCAGGTAAGACGCTTCTGACGTTGTTTGTTGTTCAGGAGCGGCTTGACAAGAGGAATACGACATTTGAAGCCCATGTCCGGGATCCGTCTGTGTGTGGCAGCTCTTGATGCACTAACTCCAGCCTCAGTCCACTCCTTGTGAAAGTCCCCAACACTTTGGAATGGCCTTTTCCTGACAATCCTCTCCAGGCTGCGGTCATCCCTGCTGCTTGTGCACCTTTTTCTACCACACTTTTCCCTTCCACATAACCTTCTATTGATGTGCTTTGATACAGCACTTTGGGAACATCCAACTTCTTCTGCAATTACCTTTTGGGGCTTTCCCTCCTTATGGAGGGTGTCAATGAAGGTGTTCTGCACAACTGTCAGGTCAGCAGTCTTTCCCATGCTTGTGATTCCTACTGAACCAGCCTGAGAGACCATTGAAAGGCTCAGGAACCCTTTGAAGGTGTTATGGATTCGTTAGCTGATTAGAGTGGGACACTTTGAGCCTAGAATATTGAACCTTTTCACACTATTCTAATTTTCTGAGATTGTGAATTTGGGGTTTTCATAAGCTGTACGCCATAATCATCACAATTATACCAAAGTAAGGCTTGACAGATCTCGCTTTGCATGTAATGCGTCTATCTCATATATTGGTTTCACCTTTTGAGTTGCCATACTGACATAAATGAACATTTGCACGATATTCTAATTTTTCGAATTTCACCTGTATAATACAGCTCCCATCATCTTCTAGCATATCAGTTGTCTTTGCTAACAAAGTGAGATGGGGATTATAATCCAAGATGTCCATCAGATTGGGAAGGGTTATGATAGATTGTGCTTGTGTATATATGTGTCTGGTAAGGATTTGTTTCTGAACCCATGAGCAGGTGAAGGAATTTTGCAGAATGCATTTATAGATTTCGCAAACAAGTTAACATGTTGGTTCAAGTTAAAGAGCTAGATTAAACTACTTAGTTACAGATCCTACTCCAGGCTGTCACCATAGTTGACTAATATAGTCAGCTGCTGTGAGATCTCATAAGTAACATTAATTTCCCTCTAAAGAAATTAATATAATTTTTATAAATTGTTCATGGCTGACCTTTTCAGAGAAATGTCAAACTTATTTCCCCTAATAAATAGAAGTGTGCTTCAGAGATGTTGGAAGCATTTTACAGGACCACTTTAATTCAGACTCTGTCTTGTCAAAAGCACTCAGATATTTTCAGTCTGATGTTGGTGACTTTGAATCAAAGGTCACTAGAGTTCAACTGTGATATTTTGAAGATCTAATTTTTCTTAAAGAGTATCCCATTCAATTTTTGTCATTCAACAAGAGGTGACGGGTATGATGGAACATTCCATCTCTCTCCTCTTGTTTGGGGTGAGGCGTATTCAGACAAATTCTGCCAGCGTTTATCAGCAGCTGTACAAAAATGATAAGTAAGTTCATTCCAGGAGCTCCATTTGCTGTACCAGTAATATCTCATTGCCAGTGCAAATTCTGAGGTCTCCCTTGAGAAAAATGAAGATGAACAAACTGTATTTGACTCTGATTAAAAGTAGAGAAATAGATGCTGGGTGAAATGGTTTATTTAATCTCAAGGAAATAACATTGCCTATTCTGGGAGAATTGACTAATTTCTACCTAAAATCAGCCTACCCACTTTCTGTATTATCCCATGCATTAGCTGTTGATCAGTTGAGTGTGTTTTTCATATTTTCCCAGCTAACTTTAAATAGTTTCTTTAAAAAAGTGTGTGTGTCTCCATTAAAACTCTTCAATTTTCCCTTTCATTTACTTTTTTATTGGTTGGTGTTGCTTTGATTGCTATTTAATTTCACATGTTCTACTTGTTATCTTCTGTGCATTTAGTGGAGTGATGATACAAAAACATTCCAGGAAATCATAGTAGAGTACCATAGCTGCAAAATCTGACTCAACCAGTAGTTAAGGGCTAAACAGTAGAGAAGTTTGGAAAATGCTTTTAACCCAGACTTCTGTCCAGTTGTATTCTCAGGACTACCCTAAGCTCTTCCCTGCTGTTGATAAGGCTTCTCTGCCAGAGTAGAGAATCATATTGACTATTATCGGATAGAGTTTATTCATTTGTCAGGTGCCATTCAGCTGATATGTTGCCACATGTCAGAAGAAACAAAGGAAGATCTTTATTCAGAATGGATAGTAAGCTAGAGACAAAAGCTAATTTTCTGTATAATCATCGTTATGGTCCAGAAGTAACCAACACCCACATAGTTTGATAAAGACCAAGCTTATGGCATGTCACACAACCCTAACTGGTACTATTTAAGTTTCTGTAATATCTTTCATCCTTACGCCAATTTGAAGCTGCTTTTTTAGCAGTAAGGAAGGTCTTGTTATCAAGATGAGGTGTCCATGGCACAGAAAATGTGCTTTGCTTTGAGCTCAAGATTAAAGGTCCATCAAAACATTTCCAATTGGTTTCGTTTTGGGCAGAACAAAACTCGAACTAGTTTTTAGGTGTTTCATGCTTTGTCGAAACAAAGCTCAAAATGTTTTAAGGGTTTCAGTTATAGTAAGCAATTGGAACCTAGTAAACTTCCTGCTTCCTTATTTTTATTCATCGCCTATGTTGCATTCCTTGTGTTCAAATACACGTTTATCCTTCTTCCTTTGCCCTGAGGGGTATACACATTGAAAAGAATATGAGGGGAGATTACTAAGCTGGCTCTCCTTAATACAAGTAGTCCTTGCTTAATGACCACAATAGGGACTGGAAAATTAGTCGTTAAGGTGAGGTGGTCATTAAGCGAGTCACCGTGTGACTGGACATTTTATGACCCTTTTTACATTGGTCATAAAGTGAATCATCGCAGCTGTTAAGTGAATCATATGGTCGTTAAGCAAATCCATCTTCCCCAATACTTTTTTTTGCCAAAATTCACTTAATGGCCACGGTGATTCGCTTTACAACTGTCATAAAAAAGGTCGTAAATTGCAATCACATGACCGCAGGAGGTGGTGTGATGGTCATGTCAGTAGAGCACTTTTTCCGAGGCAGTTGTAACTTCAAACCATCGTTAAACAAACAATCGTTAAGCAGGACTACCTGTAACCACAAAAATCTCTCACTTTCAATTCAATAACCTCCTCTAGGGCAGGAGATCATCCTGGCAAAAAATTAATTCCACTTAGTCCATTATCATAAAAAGGATTTCTTTAACAAATGTTTTAGAATAAGATAGTGGGAAAGGAGTTTAATCTACTCCAACCCCCTGCTTAGGGTGGGATCCACTAGAGCAGTGGTTCTCAACCTCAGCAACCATAAGATGTGTAAACTTGAACTCCCAGAATTCTCCAGCCAGCTGGGGAATTCTGGGAGTTGAAGTCCACACATCTTAAAGTCACTGAAATTGAGAAACACTGCACCAGAGTATCCAGCCTCTATTTGAAGAACTCTAGAAAGTGAGGTCTTCCAGATGAACCTGCTTCCATATAGTTTTAATCCATTGGTTGTGGTCTTGCCCCGTGAGTTTAAAGTAAACCTCTTCTTGGTCTAAATTGTATGTGCCTAAACCTAATCTTGCATATTGTCAGAAACATGGCCTGTCTTCCTTCACCACAGTATTTAAAGCTTGCCCTGCAAATCTTTTTTTTTCTTTTTCTTTTTTGGCAACCTGGTACTAGTTGGCTGCCAAAAGCAGACACCAAAAAAAAAAAAAAGGAATTGCAGTTTCTGCCTGATAAAATGGGAACATTAGCAAAAGAACTGAAAGAATTGCTGCTCAGGAATGAAGTTCCACCCTGAGAAATGCAAAAAAATCTCTCCCTGCTGGCTGCCAGCATTTTTATCCTAAAAGCAAATTTACATCCCCAGCAGCACACAGAACAAAAGAATTGTGATGAGTCATGCATGCAACTTTTGCTCAGCAAAACAACTTTTTATGCTGGAGGAAGAGGAGGACTGCAGCAAACAGGTCCAGCAAGCCAATTCAGACACGCCTTTGCAGCACAATGCACCATGGAGTGCTTGAACAGTGCACAAGGGCATGGACAGAGTACACATATACACCTAAGGTTAGCAGACAAGCTGGTCTAATGTTTTGCATTTTTCAGTGCATTCTGAATTCTCTGCAGACAGAAAGATACATGACAATGCCAGAATGTAATGGCAAAGAACACCAAAGATAAGCAGGCCAACCAGCGAGTTGCTCTTTCAGATGCCCTCACAGTTGGAAACTACAAAAGAGTCAGTGTTCAGATAACTAAACACACAAGTTGTCATTATGGAAGACCTTTAGAAAATACGCAGTAACGTCTCTTGATTTGATGGACACATGGGCAGAGGGGGTGTCCATTAAAGTAGAATGTCTGTTAAATCCAAGTGGGATTTTACTCATGTGTATTTTACTTATTTTATGCAAAAAATGGAAACGAGATTTTACACAAGGATATTTTGTGCAATTTATACTTGTAAAAGGGCAAATGTGCTGAAGTGCACAGCATACAGACAAATTTTACCTTCAGTCTGCTAAACTGAAGCCTGTTAAATTAGGACTTTACTGCGCTATATTGATGGCTTGCTAAGCATAGGTATGCTCTTTTACCCCTGTTGAAGTTTTCTGAGGACCTTTGAAAATAGACTCACTGCATTTATAAAGGCATCCTGAATCCCAAACTCTGTAGAACCCCAGAGCATATACAGAGTGCATACATACAGTCTCAGCAGGCAGTTCAAGCCAATAACATACTGGTACTTTCCACATTTGCATTCTGCCTGCTTTTTTTAACGGGCTCTGCACAGGAGCAGATGGCAGCTATAGCCAAGAGGGCTTTTGCACAGGTACAAATATATACAAGACAAATTCCTTGTATATATTTTATACTTGGCCATTAAAGTATTCTGTACATTAGTTGCAGCCTTTCATGGACCAGGAGGCCCTTCAGACAGTCACTCATGCCTTGGTCACCTCACAATTAGACTTCTGTAATGTGGTCTACATGGTCCAGAATGCGGAGACACTGCCAGTGATGGGCAGGCCTTGTTATGCCCATGTGACCCCACTGCTCCATGAGTTGCACCCATTACTAGTTGGCTTCTGGTGAAATTCAAGGTGCTGGTTATCACTATAAAGCCCTTCATGGCATAGAGTTATGGATCACCTCTCTCTGGTTGTTTCTGCCCGTCCGGTGCAATCAGGCACACTTCAGGTCCTGTCACCTAAGCGGTGTCATCTTGTGAGGCCCGGAAAGCATGCCTTCTCTGGCTCCACGGCTGCTCTCTGGAACGATATCCCCCCAGAGATCCAATGGGTTTCCACCCTGGTGATGTTCAGGAAGCTATTGAAGAACTTGCTGTTCTTCTGGCCTTGGGACAGGTGGATGGTGGAGCCCCTCTTGGATAGGTCTTTTGTTGATACTTCTGTCTTGGTGGTGCTTATGAATCCTTTTCTTTTCTGATATTGGTTTTTTTTTTAAGTTGTAAACCATCCAGAGTCGTCACATGTTGGGGAGGAGGGGGCTCTAAATTGCATGCATGCATGTTTGTGTACATGGTAGAACTTCCCCATAAGAGCCTTTGCCCCCCCCCCCAAAAAAAAACACCAATTGATCATCTTTTAGGGCAATCAGGCAACAACATAATGAGTAGGAGAACAATCAGATCCGGGTTGTCTTCCTTAAAATGCCAGCTGTTTTGCTCTAGAACTCCACCCCCAGATCTTCCCAACCAACTAAGTCAATAGCAAAACAGGCACCGTGGTCCTCTCTCCTCTAACTTCCCAGACTGGAATATTCCAAGAAAAGAGACCACTTCGCCTCAAAGGACATGGCAGACGCGAGACAGTGCCACACGGAGCTGCCAGAAGCAAAACATGTGTTTTGCTTGGAATATGAGCCACTCAGAACAGCTGTTTCGAGCTGGAAGCATTTTGAGTTTGAATTGTTTTGCACATCTTCATTCTCAGGATATCACTGGATGGGGTCCTGCTTTGATTGTGGTATCTCCTAAATAAATTTATGTTGACTTCTATTTTGGGAATATAGAATATGGCTTATTTTGGTACTGTTTGCATAGCATTTTCAGAGAGCATACTGGGGTTATAAAGGAATGTCATAACTGTATAATATCAGATACAGAAACATACATATACCTATGTCTCTCTCTGAGTGTACTATATAATAATATATATAATATACTACTTTTATATTATAATACATGAATATACTTGTGAAAAGAATTAAAATTATTATGTGGCTATACCTGTTTATAAAAATAAAAAGATCAAAAGTAAATAAGTAGGCTTCATGGTAATAATAGTACACTAAGCAAACAATAATGACTGCAGATGGGGTATATAAAGTATATTCATTGCTCTGTTTCTGAAAACCATTATGCCAAACCTTTCATTAATAGAAGAGCTTTAAAAAGCTTTTCTTTCCTTTCTGTCTTTCTGCATGAATGTATTAGAATTATTCCTTGTTTTGCCTTTTTCATTTGCAACAGCAAAGCTGTCAAATATATCTTCTGCCTTTTACTTAAAAAAAAAAAAACGCATTAAAAACACACATTTTCTTTAGGGCAGGTATTTTTCCTAGTCTTTCTATTCTGATAAAACACACAGTTTGGAAGGAGGGTTTTTTTTTTTTTAAACTTTGCCTCAAATTTCTGCATCTCGCATCTAGATGTTTTAATTTGCCATACAAGGAAAATGCAGTGCGTGGATAAACCCACATTGTCTTCAGGAAGGAAAAGTTAAACTCCTTGAGAACTGCGCCTGCTATCGCGGCCTGTTGTGGCAGTCAAATATTACCTGCAGCATTTAACAGATTCTGCCCATCTGTTCAACAAGGAAATAGCACCCAGCTCTTTCAAACATTGAATTAAGAAACCCAACGTCGTGTTAGTGGACTTCTTCCTGTGGCGGTCCTGGTGATTCAGACTGTATGGGACGCTTCAACTTTCTGTAGGCATCAGCATCAGCATTCAAGGCTCTAAGAAGAAGGTGGCCGGAGCCAGTGCCAAGGAAGTGCTCCCCTCTGGAAAACAGGACTGTAGTAGAACTTCTAGACCTACGCTGTGCTGCTGGGTGGGCTGTTGACTGGGGGTCTGGTTTGGTTGGGGAACCGGGAGTCAGAGGACACAAATTTTACAGGCAGAAGGAAGAGTAATAAACTCAAAGCCAGTCTCTAAGACTAGAGTGAGTTTTTAAATTTTATTTTATTGTAAATAAAATAAGGCATCCTTTTTAAACAAAAGTCATTCCTAAAAAACAATTTTGTAATCAGGGGTATCCTGACTGGGTCAGTGCACTAGGTTTATCTTCTCTTTGGTAGGGTGCAAGCAAGATCATGCTGACTCATAAATTACTCTCCAGATTAGAAATCACATCTTGCATAAGTGGCGTGAACAGGCTTAAGGTGAAATTGGGCTGTGGTTTCCCAAATTCCCCAAATGTGCCAAAACTGACTGATAGGGTGTTTATCATAAGCCTGACTGGTAGGCTCCTTAGCATAATAAGTATAAATGGTCGTTTAGTCTGCCCCTTTTCTGTGTTACTAAAAAGTATTAGGTGAAAACCTCGATTGGCCATAGCAACAACAGGCAGTAGAGGTCAATATGTAGAGGCTCATCTGGTGCTAACCATGGCATATGGTATTTTGCAACTTTGAGTGTAAGAGGAGCAAATAGTAAAGAGTGTAAATTAACAAATGAAATGGAAGAAAGAAAAATAGATATTTGTGAAACTAAGAAAGGGGAAGGATACCATTGATCTGAATGAAGGTAATCTGATTTTGTAGAGTGGAGTTGGTGAATAGAGGCAGGGGAGGGAAGGTATAGTTTTAATGCATGAATGAAAAGGGTGAAATGTATGTTAGGAAGTGTCATTTGGTGTCATCAGGATTGTTGTGGCAGGAATGTGAAGATTGGTGATAGTTGCATGTTATGCTTCAGTGAACTTAAATGGTGCAAGAACTAGAAATGAGTTTTGGGGAAAATTGTGCAATATGCTGAAGGAATGCAGTCTAGGGGGAAGATCATTCTGTTCAATGTCATGAATGGATGGCTGGGAATGAGATGAGAATACAGAAAATGTAACTGAGACATTTGGAGAGAATGAGAATGGTGATTGTATCTGCTCTGTTCTGAACATGTGTTTTAAGCAAAAGTCAATTCATAGATACACATAGAAAAGGAAAGAATCCAAAAACTTGACTGGTTTGTTTATATGAAAGATGGAGATAATTACTGAAGGACATCAAGGTAATGAGAGGTTTTGAATGTTGGGACAGACTGTTGTTTGGTAGTGACGAGTAGGTCTTGGGAAAAAACAAATATGGGAGAAGAAGTAGTGAAAGAAACTAGAGTGAAAGTAAAATAATAGCAGGGAGGGAAAGTGTGCATTTATATGAAAATGTATTAGAAGATTGATTAATCTTCCACTGAATGAATGGAAAAGGGATGTGGAAGCTGTTTGAAACGGAGTGAAAATAATTGTGTTAGACTGCCAGTGAAGAGATGTGCTAATAAGGGATATGAAAAATAAGCTTGGTGGAATGAAGACATAAAAGACTAGATAAAAAATGCATACAAGAGAAGTTTGCTGCAGAAAAAAAAGATTGATAGGAAGATGTTGTGTAGTATGTATAGAAAGAAAGATAATTGCAAATAACAGGATTAAAAGAAGTAGAGGGAATGCAGAGTGATTTTGATGGGAATAAAATGGTTTAGAAGAGGGTGAGAAGATCTAAACATGAAGGCTTGAATTAAAAAGGATGATATGATCTGGGATAAAACTGAAGTGAAGGAATGTCAGAAGGAATGTAGTAGAGGTTTGTATGGGTATGATACTGATGTGTTGAAGAAAAGAATTAAAATGAAAGTTATAAATATTCTGTCCAAGAAAAAATGATGAAAAGGAAATAATAAATGCTGTGAGAATGTTGAAAAATAGTAAGCAGCAGGTGTTGATTGTGTAACTGGCAAAATATTAAAATATGTGTTATATGGAGTGGGTGTGTAATATATTTATGGATGATAAATACATAAGGAATGTTTGTGGTGATATTAGAAGCATGTTGGTCAGGATTATAGATGTATGAGTACTTTTATATGGAAATGATGCTGTGTTGTGGTTTGAATTTGAAAACCCAGATTAATGGCAGTGAATAAGAGAGATTAATTACATTAGATTAAATAGATAGATAGAATGATGCAACAAAGAGTAAGAATCTGAAAATTAATGTTGCAAAAACCAAGGTTGTACTGTAGAAAGTACTGTATCTACTATGAAGAATCCATCAGGCGGGGAGCCAATGTTTGTAAAATTTACGTAATCCTGTTTGTTTAATGAAGTACTCAACAACTGGTCCTAGTTAACTTCTTAATTGAATTGATAAAACTAGAGAGATGATTACTTTTCATGCTGCCATGTTGCACAATGGATAAATTTGTTCATGAAGTAAATGAAATAAGCATTAAACAGTGTTACTTGTTCACTGTAATTCCATTTACATATCACTAGGACACCTACAAGTCTCTGATAATGTCCACTGGCAAAGAAATGTAAACATCCAAAATAATTGAGAGGGGCAAATGCTTTTTCAATGAACTGTAGATCAGTTTGTGTACCTTGGTAGAGTATTTCTAAGGATGGGGAAATTGAGATTTTTGTGTGTCTGTGTGTGTTTTCATTTCTTTATTACATATTTTGAAAGAATGTAAGAAATAGGAATTTGTAGAATTTTTCTACAAATAAGAAAATCAGGTATAAATAGTAAAATGCAAGTGGATAAACAAGTCTGAAATACCATGAAGCACACAGATTTAAAGCAGCATTAGAAACTTATAGTATATTTCATACCCATTTTTTAGTCAAAATCCATATATACCTGTTAAGCTTTAAGTTAAAAAAATAGTTAACATTGTTGAAATTATTGAAAGAAAATTATAAGTAGTAAAGAATGCATTCCACCAATAATATAAATTATACAACAAGTTAAAATATGAACTCTGAAACCCAAATTTGGGGTGTGGCAGAATTCTATGTAAAAGATTGTAGTCTAGGAATGATTTCCAATTAAAATTAAATTCTGTGTCAGGTTTACTTTTTAAAAGCAAAGGTTTTTTTTAAAGATATTAAGGATACTCCCACAATTTAGTTAGTTGTTCTTCCAAAGAGGGAATCAAAAGTCTTTTCCAATAAAAGGCATATAATTATTTACAGCTGTTAACATATACAGTGCCAATTCAGTATAATTTGAAGGGATGTAAGGCGTGGTAAAATTTAATAAAAATATCTTACTGGGATATTGCATTGGGATTGTAACTTTCAGAATTCGTTCCATTCTACAGTGAATCATTTTCAATATCGTTGGGCTATACTGTATTGCCACCCCATATGAAATAAAATCTAACCTTGTTATATTTCCAAGAAGTTTTAGAAAAAGAGTTTCATTTTAGCAGTAAAGACTGGAGTAAATGTGCCAAGAATAAAACCGATTTTCTCTGAGTATGATGTTCAAAGTAAATGTGATATTCTTCTTCCATTGAAACTCCCACTGTTGCATCTCTGTAACTGTATTCATGTTCTGTATTTGTTTTATCATGCAATCTGTGACTTGTTCAGATTCTTAGTCATACTTCACTAAAATTTGTAAGCCAAGCCTGACAAATGATCATTATTACTTATAATAAGGTTTTCAGATTCATTCAAACTTCTCAGTGTCCTCCCTTGTTTCTATGATTCTTTTATTGTCGCACTGCTTAGTTGAAGATACTGAAACCACTTGAATTTAGAAAAGCACTGCATGGAACGTGGAGAAATTTTAAGGTGTGCAAATACTGATAGTGAAAAATGTGTGGCGGATTACAAGGGATGAATGTTTGACAGAAGCAAAACAATTGTATGTAGGAGTGGCCATATGTGGAAGTGAGTTTAGAAGTGAGTTATACAGAAGTGAGTTTGGAGTGTGGGAGAATTTTCCCACCGGAGACAAGGACGCATTAGCACAAATTGGTTTATTGGCAGCGCTGGAGGCAAAGACTTGGCCTAAAGGGGGGTGATGTAAAGTCCCACTTTATAGACGTAATGCAAATTAGAATATACATGTGATTGGATGCAGCAGCAAAGAATTTGATTGGATATAGCTTATAGCAGATTTTGATTGGATACAACACATCATGTGCCTAGTGGGATCAGTGAAGCCATTAGGATATTGGTGCCCCTCTGCTTTTTCTCAAAAAATCCCAATTTGCTGTGAAATAAGTTGAAACTGAGACAAGTAAATGTCATCCACCGTTCTTTATTTCACTTTGCTTTTGGTTAACCTGTTCTTGTAAATAATAAAACCTATGAAAACGGTGATACTTTTGTCCACATCTGTAACTATGAGGTAATGGGACAGGACTACAAAGACAATGGGGTTTTGAAAGAACAAAGAGGCAGTATCCTATGAACATAGCTTCTTTCTAGAAAATTACTTGCTTTTCTTTTTTCCAAAGTTCTGCTCTTCTTCCAGTATCTTTTCCCAGCATATCAGCATTCCTTGGCCTCCTAAATGTTTTATGGCTCAGCAGGCAGTTTTAGTTTCCTTGAGAAGGTGTATTTGGGCTGGGGGCTTTTAGCTTGACTCCCAAAATTTGAATGTGGTCTGAATATCAAAGTGAATGAACCATCTGAAAAAAGCACGTTGAGCTAGTTTGGTCAGATGGAATGAATGAATGAATGAAGATCGAGTCGCCAAACAGACACACAGAGGAAAAGGGAATGGGTTGAGATGAAGGGGAAGGCCAAGAAAGTGATGCCTGGATGGAGTTGATGAAAATCAATGTATGAAGGTGTTTGAATTGGTGGAAACAAGGACAGAAAGGGATAGAGAAGGATAGCAAATGGCATTGGCATGAACTAGATCTAGGAATACAGGTAGTCCTCAGCGACCATTTGAAGTTATGATGGTGCTGAAAGAGGAGATTTACAGCCAACCATTGCAGTGTCCTTGCAGTCACATGATCACAATTCAGGCATTTGGCAACCAGCTCACAAGTATGATGGTTGCAGTGTCCTGCGGTCACATGATCACCATTTGCAACCTTCACTCCCAGCTTCTGACAAGTCAAGTCAATGGGGAAGCTGGCAGGAGGTTGCAGATGGCAATCACATGATGTCACGCCTAATGACCATGTGGGATTCGCCTAACAACCACAACTGGAACTGCCAGAACTGCTGTCATAAGTCAGCAGAGTCACGTGACGTCGTGCTTTATGACTATCACTTAGCAACAGACTTCCGTGTCCCACTTACGATAGTTAACCAAGGCTTACCTGTATTTCCTTTCTTTAATGTCATGTCTTTAAATTTATTTTGCCCACCACATTCTCTCTCTCTTTCTCTCTCCTCTTTATAAAATTGTTTACCCCAATTAAATGGGATGACATGATGGATATGAGTGTATGTGTATATGCAACTAGGGAACAGTGTTTGAAAATTCATAACTTTATCTTACATTTTATGTCTGAGACTTACTAGGAAGTTACTAAAAATGAATCTTGGCATCACACACTAGATCAACTGGGCTTTTCTGATGAACACTAACTTTGGAGCCTCCATGCAGTTAAATCCACCAAACACATACAATTTTAATACTTGAGATTTTGCCCTCTTAAACAACATGGAGGAGAATAAGCTTAATATCTGTGTATCCTTTTTCTGCAATGTCCCCAGAATGTGTTGCCTCATCTTGTCACCATCCCATGAGTGGGATAGATTTTGGTGATTCTTAGCTGTACCCATGTTAAAGTATTATTTTTCCATTTCTTCTGGCATCATCGAGGGGCAGTGTCATGGATTTAAAATAGATTAGGCTTTATCATCATAACCTAGGACAGAAGTCACAGGATTGCAGTGACTAAGAACAGGATAAAGCAGGATAAAGACTGGTAGTGGGTTCAGAAAACTTTGTGCCAGTATAGTTTTCTGTCAATTCAGGGATGGATGGATGGCGTTTCAGCTCAACAGCAAGGTAGACTAACTACTGGATCATCGTTTATTTTTTCCTTGTATGAAAAATTACTGTATCTCTTTTTGTTTTGTAGGTACTGAATGAAGCTGTGGGTGCCCTGATGTATCACACCATCACTTTAACTCGTGAGGACTTGGAGAAATTTAAAGCACTTCGAATAATCGTTCGAATTGGAAGTGGTTTTGATAACATTGATATTAAGTCTGCTGGTGACTTAGGTATTATGTTCATTCATGTCTTTGAAAGTAATAGTTATTAATCAAGTTTGGGCATTAAAATAGCAGACAGATCTTGCAATAGTTTGGAAGGTGGTACTCATAATTTGCAGGGATCCATTCTAGCTTACAATTGCAAATCAAGAAGCTGCGGATAATGAGACCTTGAATCTAAAGGAACTGAGGGGTTAGGCTCCAGAGCCCCAGAAAATGACCAAAACGTTGCTGTGAAGATTAGTGGGCGGGCATGGCTGATGAGAAGATTAATGGCGAGATCGCTGAGAATATGAGGGACTGAAAGCCCAACTTGTACTTTTACACATACACAAAATTGGTGGATGGATCAGAACCACATGCCGAAACTGGGAAACGCCCAAAGTCTTTATGTTAGATAATGAGATCTGGTCTGTGTTTACCAACTGAGGGGTTATAAAAACTGTCTGTACTTCACACTTAAATTTTATTTATGTGTTTATTAATTTGTGCCTTCGAGTCAGTTTTGACTCTGCTTGACTGCCTGGACTAGTCCCTGCAGTTTTCTTGGCAAGGTGTTTCAGACATGGCTTGCCCTGGCCTCCTCCTTCCTAGGGCTGAGAGGGAGGGACTGGCCCAAGGTGTGCCGAAGGTGGGACTAGAACTCACCGCCTCCTGGCTTCTAGCCCGGTGCCTTTAACCATTACACCAAACTGGCTCTAAATTTTATTAGGATGTTATTTTGATATATTCAGTAAGTTTAACATGGCAGTGTTAGACTACTTTTACCTAGGTGTTTCTTACCTTGTACTGGCTTGTCACATCTCCGTAATAGGCATCTACTCAAATTACAGCCTTGGAGCATTTAGAAAGATTTGGCATTGAAAAGAAGGCCATTTTCTCTCCTAACAGCAACTGCTTGTATCCAGACGATTACCCTGCCCCCCCACCCCCCATATTAGCTTCAACTGTTTTTTCCATTTCTGTGTTATTCTTCCCCCTTTTGTGTTGTGTCTCATTTTAGATCAGGAGCTTGCAGATTGCAAGTATTCATTTTCAACGTATGCAAGGGTAGTTATTTCAGGTGCTTAGTTTAATTTTATTCTTAACAGCTTTCAAGTAGAGGAATAGATACAAGTGCTAGGTTTTGTAATGCACTGAGCTGGCAAGTAGTTGACTTCCAGTTGCTGTAAAAGTATGAGTGTTTTAGGTTAAACCCAAGGCTGTGTAGAGACTGTACATCTTTCTTGATGCTTCAGAAGTAGCCCGTCCTATCCCAGGTCAGCCTAGGGACGCACAGTTCTGACATGTTCTCAGCTCCTCAGCATGGAACCTGGAAGGAAATGAGGCTCTGTTCTTACTGGACAATTTTCTCTCTCTTGTTCATTGAAAAAGAATGGTGTGTTGGTTTAACTAAGAAAGTGATCAAGGACTGGCCATTGCAATGAAGCCATGTCCCCTATAATCCTTTTCCTTCTGGGTAACCAACTGTACAGAACTGCTTCAGAAGCACTTTGCTTGAGATCTTCATCACATGGTGATGCAGAGTCCATTCCCAGATCTTTGGAGAGAGCTGGAACTGAATTCAAGAGGATGGCGGGTGGGGTGGCATTCCTCGTCCAAAGGCACATTTGATACTCTCCTAGCAACCCTTTCAGATAGCAGAGATTAGTGTGTCTCCAGTATGAACTACCATAGACATCTTGTACAGGTGAAACTCGAAAAATTAGAATATCGTGCAAATGTTCATTTATGTCAGTATGGCAACTCAAAAGGTGAAACCAATATATGAGATAGACGCATCACATGCAAAGCGAGATATGTCAAGCCTTACTTTGGTATGATTGTGATGATTATGGCGTACAGCTTATGAAAACCCCAAATTCACAATCTCAGAAAATTAGAATAGTGTGAAAAGGTTCAATATTCTAGGCTCAAAGTGTCCCACTCTAATCAGCTAATGAATCCATAACACCTGCAAAGGGTTCCTGAGCCTTTCAATGGTCTCTCAGGCTGGTTCAGTAGGAATCACAAGCATGGGAAAGACTGCTGACCTGACAGTTGTGCAGAACACCATCATTGACACCCTCCATAAGGAGGGAAAGCCCCAAAAGGGAATTGCAAAAGAAGTTGGATGTTCCCAAAGTGCTGTATCAAAGCACATCAATAGAAGGTTATGTGGAAGGGAAAAGTGTGGTAGAAAAAGGTGCACAAGCAGCAGGGATGACCGCAGCCTGGAGAGGATTGTCAGGAAAAGGCCATTCCAAAGTGTTAGGGACTTTCACAAGGAGTGGACTGAGGCTGGAGTTAGTGCATCAAGAGCCACCACACACAGATGGATCCTGGACATGGGCTTCAAATGTCGTATTCCTCTTGTCAAGCGTCGTATTCCTCTTGACAACGTCAGAAGCGTCTTACCTGGGCTACAGAAAAAAAGAACTGGTCTGTTGCCCAGTGGTCCAAAGTCCTCTTTTCTGATGAGAGCAACTTTTGCATCTCATTTGGGAACCAAGGACCCAGAGTCTGGAGGAAGAATGGAGAGGCACACAATGCACGATGCTTGAAGTCCAGTGTGAAGTTTCCACAGTCTGTGTTGATTTGGGGAGCCATGTCATCTGCTGGTGTTGGTCCACTGTGCTTCATTAAGTCCAGGGTCAACGCAGCCGTCTACCAGGAGATTTTGGAGCACTTCATGCTTCCTTCCGCAGACGAGCTTTATGGGGATGCTGACTTCATTTTCCAGCAGGACTTGGCACCTGCCCACACTGCCAAAAGTACCAAACCCTGGTTCAGTGACCATGGGACTACTGTGCTTGATTGGCCAGCAAACTCGCCTGACCTGAACCCCACAGAGAATCTATGGGGCATTGCCAAGAGAAAGATGAGGGACATGAGACTGAACAATGCAGCGGAGCTGAAGGCCACTATTGAAGCATCCTGGTCTTCCATAACACCTCAGCAGTGCCACAGGCCGATAGCATCCATGCCACGCCGCATTGCGGCAGTTATTGCTGCAAAAGGGGCCCAAACCAAGTACTGAGTACATCTGCATGCTTCTACTTTGCAGAGGTCCGATATTGTTCTATTTCCAATCCTTGTGTTATTGATGTCATGTAATATTCTAATTTTCTGAGATTGTGAATTTGGGGTTTTCATAAGCTGTACGCCATAATCATCACAATTATACCAAAGTAAGGCTTGACATATCTCGCTTTGCATGTAATGCGTCTATCTCATATATTGGTTTCACCTTTTGAGTTGCCATACTGACATAAATGAACATTTGCACGATATTCTAATTTTTCGAGTTTCGCCTGTATATTATTTTATTCTTTTGATTGCAAAAAAATGTTTCAAGATGGGTTTAGGCTTTGTCCTGAGTCAGTGCACAGCCTCATACAAAAATGTTTGATTGTGTGGATTTGCAATCTGGCAATGTTCCTCTGTTAACTTATCTCATTGAACTATTTTTAAATCATATTGCAACTTGATGCCCATTACACTATAAGCTTATACCCAGTTCCCTGAGAGTATGCCTCCTTTAATTTGATGATATTTACTGAGATGTAAATGCACTCAAAATTGATTACTTGCCGCAATTTTAATCCCAAAATCTCTATGCTTTTCCAGTCATTATCTATCTTTAACATGCCAGACATTTTATGTATCCAATAGAATAGCAAAAGGTCTTCTATATTGTGCAGTTCCCAGTTTTCATGTATGGTAGTAATGTTCCCAAATGTCATTCTGGGCTTTGGGATGAATCATTTGAAAATGTATGTTTTGATTCCTGAGGAGACATGAATAAATAATGTTGAGAGATGAAGCACAATTTAAATTTATGTGAAAATTAGATGAACTGAGATTCTGAAAATGTACAGTGAAGTAGTTTTTAAATTGTGGGAAGAAACGCATTTGATTTGCTTAGGCAATGTATTTCGTGTTGTGTCTCCTAAATACAGCATTGTATTTATGAATCTGTTCATAAATGTAAGGTTTCATTAATGAAAAAGTTCTACGTAGGTCAGTGGTTCTGAATTAGAAAATACCATAACGGGTTGATGCAGAGCAAGTTCAGTGCTTCAGCCTCCTTGAAATCAAGCTGAAAAATTCATCTTGGTTACCTTAAATCTCTTTGATTTCATTGTGACCATTGTGTCATCTGGGTACAGCCCCAGGTTTTCAACTGTATACTATATCATTGGTGTCAAGTTAACTTCCAAAAAGCTGTTCAAGATGGCTTTGTAGTCCCATAACGAAACTGTGTCAGCTGTTACTTACTGTGCTTCGTTATTCAAGGGATTGCAGTCTGCAACGTCCCAGCTGCATCAGTAGAAGAGACCGCAGACTCGACCATGTGCCACATCTTGAATCTGTACAGACGAACCACCTGGCTCCACCAGGCTTTGCGAGAAGGCACACGAGTGCAGAGCGTGGAACAGATCCGAGAAGTTGCATCTGGAGCTGCCAGAATCAGAGGAGAGACTCTGGGCATTATTGGGTTAGGTAGGCCAAAATGGTCTTTGTACAGCCAAGGATATTTAGGGCTGCTTTATTCCAACTCCTAGTAAAAATGGATAGAAATACCGGCTTTGTCACAGCTGGCAATCAGAATCCTAGTCCCATTTTGGTTACAGTAAGGTGCAGGTGGATAAAGCCTTATCTTCTCACTCTATGACATGTGGCTATATATCTATAAATGGTTGAATGTGTTTTGAATGCAGGTTCTAGAAAAGTTGCTCTGATCTTTATTTTTTTATTTTATATTTTTTTATTTTATATTTATTTAAGATGATAAATGAACAGATATTTATTATGGCATGAAATGCAGTAAGTAGGAACCTGTCCTGGCACTGCTTGTTCATGTTTCATAGGAAGTCCTTATTTGACCCCATCCTAGAGCAGATTTCCCCAGGATGAATCCCTCCAGTCTCTCCCACCATTTCCAACATGTCTGACCTTTTGGTACTGTTGGATGGATTATTAGGTGATGTAGTCTAAAGGTTGGGAAAGATTTTGTATGGTATCATTCAAACAGTGACTTACCGTTATTGGATAAGCTTTGGATTTGTAAGTTCTCTACACTTTCTTCCTCTGGTTTGGACATGAGGAAGTACGACATTTTCCTTCTTTTTTAAACTAAGAGGTGAAGAACAATCACCTCTTAGTTTTAAACCTCTTAAAACCTCTTAAACTAAGAGGTGAGGAACAATCAAATCTCCAAGCTAATGCATGTAACTCTAAACCAGTGTTTCTCAACCTTGGCAGCTTGAAGATGTGTGGACTTCAACTCCCAGAATCCCTCAGCCTGCATGCTGGCTGGGGAATTCTGGGAGTTGAAGTCCACACATTTTCAAATTGCCAAGGTTAAGAAACACTGCTCTGCACTCCATATAATCCAGATTTGTGAAAGGGGACAGTAATACTCAGTGTATTTTCTGAAAAATACTTTCCTGCAGGACGAGTTGGTCAAGCCGTCGCGCTGCGTGCCAAGGCCTTTGGCTTCAATGTCATTTTCTATGACCCGTATCTCTCAGATGGCATTGAACGGGCTCTTGGGCTTCAACGGGTGAGCACTCTGCAGGATCTGTTATTTCATAGCGACTGCGTCACCCTGCACTGCAGCCTCAACGAACACAATCATCACCTGATTAACGACTTCACCATTAAACAGGTGAGGTTCTATCAGATTAGACAATAATGATCATAACCATTTATATAGCAATTTTGAGTGTCCAAGGTACTCTGTGAACTTTATCTTTAGAAATCCTTATATAAGCTATTGCAAGACAGGGTACTCTCATTATCTCCATATTGCAGATGTATTATTATGGTCTGCATGACCAGGTGAAATGTTCTGCTATACAAATACATTCCTGCTAGCTTCAGTGTGGCCTATACTATTGGTTTCTCAGCAAGTTCTTTTTTGGGGAAATGACGCCATTATCCATCTAATATTGATCTTTATTTACTTGTGTAAGTTACAAGTTGAAACTTGCAACATCAGGACATTTCTGCACATGATAATCCATAAGTATTAGATTGTGGTGAGGGATTGGCGCCCCCTTGTGTTCCAAGGGAATAATAAGAAATTCCTGCTGTTCCCATCCACACACTGAGGAATTTATATGGAAAGTGACTTGTGGAGAAGAATAAAACAAGAGAAGTTTAAGCATTGACTGGAATCTTTAATTTCCCAGAATATTTTGTACAGCTAGTTCTTGCTTAACGACCATTTGTTCAGCGACCATTCAAAGTTACAGTTGCACTGAATGAGATTTATGACTGGTCCTCGAAGATGCGGCTGTCATGGTGTCCCTGTGGTCATATGATCGTGATTTGGGCACTTGGTGACCATCTCGCAATTATGACAGTTGCAGTGTCCGGTAGTCATGTGATTGCCATTTGCGACCTCCGCTGCCAGCTTCCCGCTAGAAAGTCAATGGGGAAGCCAGCAGGAAGTCTCAAACAGCGATCACGTGACATCACAATTAACAACATTGTGGAATTGGCTTAGCAACTGCAACTGCCATCATAAGTTAGCATGGTCACGTGATGTCACGCTTTACAACTCTGTCGGTTTGCGACGGAGCTGCCAGTCCCAATTACCATCGTTAAGAGAGGATTATCTGTAGCGGCTCACTTATACAGCGTTGGTAGAAATGGGCCTTGCTTCTGTCTTTACCTGCAGAGTGAAATAAAAGATAGTCTTGCAGAGCTGCTACAAAGCATCTGTAGAGGCTCCTCTGAGTTTGCTTATCGAACTACACCACTGACAAAGGGGTGGTAATTCAGGAAGCCTGGGCCAAACTTTTTAAGGGTCTCTTGCTTCGGTTCGATTCTGTCTGAGCACTCAGTTACACCCACAGGCTTGCCCTCCACACCATCACAAGTGCAAGTAAAGGGTCGGTGGCATGTGGTGCCCGGTAATCTTTCCCTCTCCTTTTGAGACCGGTTATAGAAACTAACTGTCTTTGAGCCATACTGGTTTCCAAATTAGATTTTGAGCCCCTAGGGTACAGGACACTTCTTAATTTCAGAAGCTATTTGAAAGCTGCTTGGAACCTGTGGTGTAGGTAGCAAATGAATTTTAATCTGCTGTCTTGTTGCCACAGGATTTGTATAATTTTTAATATTTTTTATTATTGTCATAATGGCTAGAACTGTAGAAATGGGGGATTGTTAAGTCAGAATAAATAACAATGTACACATCAAGGAACTGTTTGGAGATGGATCAAGAAGGGCCTCCATTTCCATTTAAATATTTTTGGAGCCCTACTCCTGTGCTCTGTTTGTGCACTGTACTTTCTGAATCTTGAATCGGATGAGTCTGAACAAGCATTGAGTCTCAACATTGAAAGTTCAGCCACTTGCAGAACAAGATTAACATAATTTACAAATGAAATTCATAATGTGTTTCGAAATGGGTATTGTATTAGACAGAGAATTAAAGATAAAAGGATACCGTTTGTTGCAATTTTATAAAAGCTTAAACAGTTCTGGTTGAAAAAGAGCTTGTTATAAGTGTGTTATTGAAAGTTACTTTTGCCAGAGACCTTCACTAAATGAATGTCAAATGTACAGGTGTTCTGGTTAGTTTTAATATGTTCCCTGTTACTTTTATGTTGCCAGCTTTGTGTAATGTTGGACAACTCTTGAAATGTTTTTGTTGTTCTCATTGATATGCTAAAACTAATAGAAAATTACAGCTTAGCATTATTGACCAAGATGTTGTCTGGTTTAAATGTAAAAAAAAAACATTATAAATCAAGGATTTGCTTTTGCTCATGATTCTAACTTATTAGTGAAGAACACAAGGATCCTGGTTAAGATGTAGTGTTGAACAAGCCATGAGAAACCATCTTTTGTTACTTTTGCTGGCAGACTGGCACTGATCTAACCCCATTGCTGCTTCCGGATAAGCCAGAATATTAAAAGGGTTGGACCGTTGTTTAAACGACATATGGGGTGATATTTTCCCCATTTGTTCAGGGGCCAGTTGAGTGTGTTCTGCAGCCTTTTTCATCGTAGGTGTTTCCTTTCTGCAGAGAGTTCTGTTCCAAAGAGTTTCTGAATGCCATGGTGCTTCATCTTTTTAAATCCTGCAGATGCGACAAGGGGCCTTCCTTGTGAACACAGCTCGCGGAGGATTGGTTGATGAAAAGGCACTAGCACAGGCGCTGAAGGAAGGCAGGATACGAGGAGCAGCCTTAGATGTCCATGAGTCGGAACCTTTCAGGTGACTGGACTTCTCATTCTTTAAAAGAGTTTGAAGTCCGTTGAAATAATAGCATGATCTCCACGTCATAAGAATTCCTAGTATTTATATGGTCCTTTCTTTATAACATTCTTAGCACCTCTGAGCAGCTCTAGATTACTCAGAAAAAAACAAGCATCTACAGAAGCAAGACTTATTTAAAAGTTGGGGATGGGGAGGAGGGAGAGAACTCATCATGTATGGGCCTTGATAGCAGTACCTTCAGTTCACTCTTATTTCCAGTTACTGAAAAGTGGATGGTTTCTGTCATCATTCTCTTAACTCTGAGCCCCTGGGAGATACTGGATCATATCTGGATAACAGTGATAGTGATTTAAAAGCCCACATTGATATGAAATCATCGCCAATCAATCAAATCTTTATTATGGCCATAATGCCAACAGATAAAACAGATTTTTGTAAAAAGATGCTAAAAAGGAAAGAAACTGATACAGTTTTTCAAACACCAGGAGAGGTGGATGGTCCATATAGAGGTGCAGAATTGGGCAACCCAGGGAGATGTATCTGAATGATGTTCAGGTAGGAGAAGATACCAATAGAAGTCATGCTCTCTGGCAGGAAATTTCTTCAGGGTAGGGTGGGTAAAAGTGGCCTGGGATTCCCTGTAAAGAGAGCAACGAAAGAGCGTTTGGCTCAAGGACTCTACAGAGCCATTCCCACAAGGACATATACACTGATGTGGAGGAGTGTTTTGTAATGCCCCAGAGAATGACAGAAGGCAGTGCATCCAGCCTGGGCAAAGTGGAGGTCTGGCAAAATTTCAGAACTGTACAGAGGAGAGATAGGAGGCTGGCACATACCCATTGCAGATGACCCCACATGCTGCAAGGCTGGGAACCAGATTGATCTGAAAATCAGTGTCCCAAAAACAGTGTTTAAGAGTGCTTGTGGTGTTTTTATCAACGCCTAATGGGCAAAGAGCCCTAGGTGGGAAGCTTGCCAAGAACTTGATTTAACCAGGTTGACTTAAAGTGGTAAAGTGGCTTTAAGAACCAGCAGGGCTAGATCCACTGGGAAAAAAATTAAGTTTAACCAGAGGTTAAAAAGATAGTAACACGTTCTAGCATCTCCTGAGACTAGGCCGGTCTCTAAACATATTCTTAATACATACTGGGATTGCAAGGATAGCTCTCATAAACTTGGACTGAGTAGCTTCAAGGGTCAAAATTTCTAAAAATACAGACTTGGACACCATAGAGAAGCTGGGAGATGACCTTGAACTGGACTGTTTCCGTGAAGTCAGTCAAAAAAGAGTTTGTGAGGAACAGATCCCTTAAAAAATAAGGTTAGTTTATTCCTTTTCATCATTCTCAGGATTCTGTAAGGAAAACCTTGTGCTAACTCATTCATTAAAGTCTCATCTCTTCTGACATTTCCAAATCCCTTAAAATCAGGTTAAAGGTTTTTTAAAAAAAGGTTTAAATCAAGTTTTTAAAAAAGGAGTTGTCTTCCAGTCAAGCTTGACTCCCAGTGACTGTGTGGACATGTCCAGGCAATTTCCTTGATAATATTACATAAATGGTTTGCCATTGTGTATTTCTAGGGTGTCTTCTTCTTCCCAGTCTAGCCTCTAGCTTTGGGATTCCTGATCATATCCCATCCAAGTACAAGTAGGGACCAAATTTGTTTAGCTACTTGAGATCAGCCAAATCGACTTACGAGCTAATTGTAAAAAGAAGCTGTTGTGCTAAACTACAAATTTCTTGTGTTACAACAGAGTTAGCATAACTGAGTGGCTGTTTTTATCATGTTTCTATCTTGTCTTCTTTATTGTAAACTCATTGAACACTTAAAAGTCTTTGGGCTTCAGACTGCCTAAATATTTATAGCCCTCATTTTCAAATTGGTACCCTCCAACTGTGTTGGATATCAATTCCCATAACTACCCAGCCAGTATGGGAATTGATGCCCAACCCATTTAGAGGACATCAGCTTGAGGAAAGCTGCCTTACAGAAACATCATGTTGTTCTCCAGGCTGATGATGGCATTGAGAGCCAACATGGAAGTCTGGATCATCCAGATTGAATATTAACTGGCAACGAAGCATAGTTTGAGAGTTAGATGACATAATTTTCAGAAAACGTGCACGCGCAAGAAATTTTATTCAGGAAGATGCAATGGCTTGTGATTTGCTTTCCTCAGCTTTAGCCAAGGCCCTTTGAAGGATGCACCAAATCTCATCTGTACACCCCATGCTGCCTGGTACAGTGAGCAAGCCTCGATAGAGATGCGAGAAGAAGCAGCGCGGGAGATCAGGAGAGCAATCACAGGTTGCCAACCATGTTCTTTTAAGTGACCTCCTTGGCCTAATGTGCTCATCGATTCTTCTGTCTTCTGCAGTACCGAACAGACCAGATGGGCCTAGGTTAACTAAAGAACCACACTTTATTAATGGTAACATTTAGGTACAATTCTAATGTGTAAGGAGAGAGATAACTTGTATTCCAGTTGTCATATTTCACCTATCCCTCATGTCACTTGTCCTTAGAAAGGAAGTTAGAAGGGAACTTTGTGGCCTTGGAACTTTTTAAATTGTACAAGTTTTGTGTCAACGGTTCCTTTGTCCAAAAACGTTGAGTCAGGGGTCAGCGCCCTTTTCAGGTCCACCCCCCCAAAAGCAAAGAAATTTTGAAATCTCAATATTCTGGCAATTATTTAAAGTTATTCTTCATGGGGGGGGGGGGTCCCTCCGATGCTGTAAGCGTTGTCCTATATGAACATCATGAGGATTCCATAAGCACAAACCATGTATACCAAGGTGAATAAGATCATTTCTTTATTTAATAATTGCCCCTTCTGTCCAGAATTGGACAGAACTAATTGGAGGAATAATTTAGGGGCTATATTGAGACCTGGAGCCTCTAGCCGTATGTCTCTCTGGAAGGAGGAATGGTAGACTACTGCCAGAGGTTTTCTCACTGGGGTAGCAGAAAATAGCCTCTACTACTCCTCAGCTGGCAATAGGGCATATAAAGGGACGTGTTGGTGTAGCTTCAGGAATTCCTTCTGTCTACAGGAACTGAAGCTCTCCCGCATGCCTCTGATGAGCGAGGACAACAGTGACAGCCTTGAAGTTATCAGCTAATTTCCTTTGATTGAAAGCACTGGGAAGAAAATTTGTAAAGGCTCAACCAAGGAGAAGACCAGAAACATGGGGGAAAGGGGCCACAGGAAACAATTGTGACTTTATATGGATTATCTACCATCTACCCTGCTAGGACTACTCTGCTGATCCATTCGCTTTTGTTGACCAGGAAAGGGGTGGACGGTTTTGGAAAGAAGTAAAGCTGTTGAAATGAGTTCAGATTCCTTTGCTGATTAGGCTAGATAGGCCCTAACGCCCAGACAGGGAATGCCAAGGCTAGTCGACTCCCCAACACTTTCCCGCCTTTTGGTGTGTTTATGATGCACATTGTCCCCATAAGCCACTTTGTCCCCATTGGAAGAATGTAACAGCCCTTTTCCCATCCAAAGAGAGTGGGACTTTGGATGCATAATATTTCGAAGAGGGGAAAATAAAGGTGTAAATAACGCTTTAATAATTTCACCCAAGCTCCGTAGCACAAGTGCTGCCAAATGAAATTGATACCAAAGTTCTTTTAAGCTGTCTGGAGATTTCATCTCTTTATAGGGCACAAAAGATGATAAACTTTAGCAAGCTTTAGAAAGAAGAAAAGAATGCGTACAGCCATAATGTTGGTGTTGGCTGTGGCCAAAACATGTTGACCATGCTTCTGTTACACACATGCGGTTTTCATATAGCCCCAGTTGCATTGTTTATGCGGTGGTATTTACTTCTTCTGTAGGTCGTATTCCAGACAGTCTGAAAAACTGTGTCAACAAAGAACACTTGACCACAGCTACACACTGGGCGAGCATGGATCCAGGAGTTGTTCACCCAGAGCTTAATGGCGCTGCTTACAGGTAAGATGCTCCACTTCCATCACCTCCCATGTATTCTAAAATGGGAAACAACCATTCTCAACTTTGTGACATTCTACCATATCACAGAGCCCTTAGATGTACTGGCAATAGAGTAGGGGGTGCAATCTCAGGATTGAGACTTCTTCAGAAGTCTTGCAGTTCAGTGAAAGCCACGGTCCATAGGTATGACAGATCTTTCTTTTCCCCTCTCTTAGCAGGTACCCTCCTGGTGTTGTAAGTGTGGCTCCACCTGGCATCCCAGCAGCTGTGGAAGGAATTGTCCCTAACGCCATGTCTTTATCACATGGGCTGCCTCCAGTAGCTCATCCTCCCCATGCTCCTTCTCCCGGCCAAACAGTGAAACCTGAAGCTGATAGAGACCACCCCAGTGACCAATTGTAGCCTACGAGAATATCATTCCCAACACAGGTGGTCGCAACTTTGGAAAGCGCATGGTAAAACATTTGGACTTGGAACAGATGCCGAACCACAACAAGCACCTGGAGACAGGTCATTCATGTTTTTAGGAACTGGTCCAATATGCAGTATAATAATGAGAAATGGTGGGAGATGGAAAGAAGATTTGAAAACTTTATTCCTCCATATAAAATGTAGTTTGTCCCTGTCCAGTGACCTGAATCACGGTTTCTGTGTCCTGTGGGTTCTTTGTTAAGCCAGAGAAGTTAGTAGTTAATTATATCATGAATGTACTTGTCTGTGTACAGTTTTTAGAACATTAACCAAGGTTTGTTTGCTCGGCTGTCAACAACAAAAACATAAGAGAGGCATTTGACAAACCAGTTTTGAGATTTGAAAACTTTTTTGTTTTTATATGTTTAAAAAATGCCCCAAAATGAGGCAGTTGATGAACTTCTCAGGACAATGGTTCCCACCCATCTGCCCACCCATTTTCTTTCTCTGCCATACAGTGCATTGTTTTTTCTACCTTCTTGTCTTATTTTTTAGAATAATTTAATAAAATACAAACACTTTCTCCTGATTTTGGCATAAATTTCCCATATTTCAGAATGAAGATGTTTGAAAGAGATTTTGAGGTGCAAAAAGTTTTTGTATAAACAAGGAGTCATGCTTTTTTGTCACCAGTTAAAGTATATATTATTGCTGGGATGCAGAGAGAGAAAGAGAGAGAGAAAGAGAGAGAGAGAGACTGACTGAGAAAGGCACTAGGGCTACTGAAAAGTAGAAAAATTTCATTGCCTACATGGATTCCTTCCCAGTAATGTAGTAGGCTAGCAATATTTTGGGTTAAATCATGTTTGTGACTGTATCCATTTGTATGAATTATTTTAAAGAAATAAAAATTCCAAACAAACCACATGTGACTCTTTTAATTTTTTTAAACTTAATTAAACTCTGATTATTTCATAGATATACTTCATTTTTGCGTGGCTTTCTTAGAAACAAAGCATTATAAAACCAGTATTTTCTAATGCAGGCTGGAAAAGAACTCATGTTATTTCAATTCTTGCCAACTTCTAACAGAGAAAATTGGAAGGAGGTTGGAAACATCACAAGTGGGAGTTGATTTTTAATGAATAATGTCAATAAAAGTTTTACTTTAAATAAATAAAACAAATAACAGTCTTAGTCTTATTTTTCCTATATATTTCTGCACGTGCATTTTTAAAGATTAGGCAGTGTGCTTAACTTACTTCATAAATTCTTGTATTCTCTTTTTCACAGATACCAAAATATAGTACTGATTTAAATCTGCCTTTTCATTTCATACCAGCATTTTCAGCCAAGGTGTCATGGTTAGAATATTTCCATTGATTATAATTGATTTCATCTCATTTTTCTTCATCTCATACCCATAAATCTTCATCTTTGCCTCCATTATTTTCAATATTTAACTTTATATCTTGGTTAATGGTTTCCATGTGTTTATGATGATCTTTGTCATACCTACTTGCTATCCTCAACCATACATTTGGGATCCAAGATAAATTTTCTACTTTATGAAAGTTTTGCCCCTGTTTGAAGCAACTAAAACGTCAGATGATTTTTCTTGAATCAAGCCGTCTAGTTCAATTTTTAAAAAAAATATTTTTATTGGCGTATTATACCAAAAAAAGGGAGGAAAAACACTGTAAAAAGTGTGTGTATGTATAAAAATGTAACACAAATACTGCAGTACATACACAAAAGCAGCTCAGTTATAAAACAACAAATTAAGCGTTGCTCATACAGAAACATCTTGATAAATTTATTAAATTCATAGCCCAATTCATAGGCTGTAAGTGAAAACATTTTTCAGTCCAGGATGTTAAATCTGAAGTGTAAATTCATTCCAGCAATGCAAAACTATAATTGCATTCATAGAATCATGGACTGACTTTTGGAGAATATCAAGCCAGCCTGCCTGCCTGCCTACCTTGTGGGGTCGGAGTTGGCATAGGATTTCATGACCTCCATGACAACCATCAGCTTGTCTCGGGTCATTATGGGCCTTATCTACATGAGGTCCATACACTTGATTTGACCACAATTATTATCTAGTCCAGTCCTCTGCAATGTGCAGGAAAACCAATTGAATTGTCTTCAAATGGTAGCTGCTCAGCTGTGAGAGAGAGAGCAAGAGGGGTTACGAACGTACTCTCGTCCCCAGAGCACCGAGGAAGAGATAAGAGAATGAGACTGGCATCTCCCTAAGGAATGCAGAGGATGTTTGTGGGTGACCCTGGGAATTGCTCTCACTCTGAGATTTCTGTAACGGGAGTGAAGCCAATAAACCTTGCTGGATTGAATCTGTACTGTCTCCTGGAGTTTCCTGGGCTAATCCCTGACATCAGCCTCTTCTTAGATACCTCTCCCCAACCTTCCTAGGAAAAATGTTCCATTGCTGTTCAAATCTTACATCAAGAGGTTTTTCCTGAAACAAAATCTAGGTTGTTGCAACTTACACCCTTTTTTATGGTTCCATTTTTTATCCATTGGGAAACACTGAGTCAGTGCTAAAGAGTTGAGTATAAAAATTAAAATGTTGACTTATTAAATAGGAACCATTATATACTTGATCCTGAGGATCCTTAACTATAGAAATAGGTTGCTCTTTCCCCAAGTTTTTCCATCTTATTCAATACTATTTTATAAGGTTTAATTTACTATTCAATATCCAGTGCATTACAAGTAACCATGTTACAAGTTAGCAGATGTAAAAGCACTGAATCATTCCAAAATAGAATAAATACTCAAAAGTTTTCTTAACTTTTCCAAATTATTGCATTGATTGTTTTCTTCCATAAAGTACATGCAATAACCAGCTGTAAATGTAAGCCTTAAAAGCATCCCAAATTAGAAATAAATTTGCTGATTGTGTAGATGTATCACAACCTCAAAATTTTGTATCAATTGGTTAATAAAATATAAATCTTTTCATAACGGCATATTTAAATACCATCTTGAACTAATAGAATGAATTAATATCAGTGTACTGTTTTCTGGTGATCAACCAGATGCTTCTAGAAGGTCTTCAGAGATGGAGTGGAGGACTGTAGAATATCTTTTCTCCGCAACATTTACTCTTGTTGCCAAAACAAATAGTAACTACTCATTAATCTTTCCTTCCTAAATTTGTGTAATCTTCTATGCCATCTGCTAGTACCTATCTCATAATTCCATTCATTATTTGTGTGCATTTCCTTTTGTCTGTCCTAAATCTCACATTATGCCTTTCGTTGGATGACTTCAAGATTTAGTCTGTGTGTTGCGGGGTGGTGGAGGGGGAATTGTGTCTCTTCTTTTTCCATACCATGTAGAATTTAAGGAATTTCAGTCTCTGTTCGAAAACAAAAGAGCCCACTTCACTTGTAGCATACCTCACTTATCAGGCAAGTATTCCAGCCATACTTCATCTTCCCACATCTGTATTTGTTTCAGTTTTACAATATCCTTCTTGAGATATGACCATTTAAAAACTACAGCACTCCAAGAGCGTACCCACCAGATTTGTATAAAAACATGATTTCAACAATTTTGTTTTCAGTTTGTAGTTGTTTCGTAGTATAAGATGCATCTTTTCAATCTATGAAAATGTTCATAGTACAGACTAATGAATTAGTTTGCCTGATTGTGACTTCCTGAACTTGTTTGCTAAAGTTAGTGATTACAGATCCCTTGACAGAAGAGCTTTCTATGTTTCTTCCCGCAAGGATGTGTTGGGACTTACTAGCTGGTGTGAGGGACTTGTGGTGGATTAGCATTTATCTGGGTGAGAAGCAGGGAATGGATGTGGAGACCATGCCCAGAATAAGAATAAAGGGGGTAGCATATCTATCCTTTCCTTAGACCCTAGTGGGGTTGAGGGATGCCAGGTTTGGGTTGGTGAGGGAAGGGTAGATATGAGTGGATATGTGCAGATGTTGTGAAGGGAGTTCTTATGGTTTGGGTTATGGATGAGAGGGAAGACACGGTATATTACTGGAATCTGGTCGAATGAAAGTGAAGGAGGAGGTTCCCATTTCAAATTTTTCCTCCTTGGGTTTGGGGTATTATGTTGCCCATGACTCCAGCACAGATTGTTAGATGTGAGACCTTGTTTGTGAAGTTCAACTTGAAGCATGAGTTAGCAATACGGCCATTACCCACCCTGTTGCTTAGTAGCATCCTTGCTCAAGCTTCTTGACCTCTGCAAGGTTAGTGGTTGAACTCCCACATACAGGTGAAACTCGAAAAATTAGAATATCGTGCAAATGTTCATTTATGTCAGTATGGCAACTCAAAAGGTGAAACCAATATATGAGATAGACGCATCACATGCAAAGCGAGATATGTCAAGCCTTACTTTGGTATGATTGTGATGATTATGGCGTACAGCTTATGAAAACCCCAAATTCACAATCTCAGAAAATTAGAATAGTGTGAAAAGGTTCAATATTCTAGGCTCAAAGTGTCCCACTCTAATCAGCTAATGAATCCATAACACCTGCAAAGGGTTCCTGAGCCTTTCAATGGTCTCTCAGGCTGGTTCAGTAGGAATCACAAGCATGGGAAAGACTGCTGACCTGACAGTTGTGCAGAACACCATCATTGACACCCTCCATAAGGAGGGAAAGCCCCAAAAGGGAATTGCAAAAGAAGTTGGATGTTCCCAAAGTGCTGTATCAAAGCACATCAATAGAAGGTTATGTGGAAGGGAAAAGTGTGGTAGAAAGAGGTGCACAAGCAGCAGGGATGACCACAGCCTGGAGAGGATTGTCAGGAAAAGGCCATTCCAAAGTGTTGGGGACTTTCACAAGGAGTGGACTGAGGCTGGAGTTAGTGCATCAAGAGCCACCACACACAGATGGATCCTGGACATGGGCTTCAAATGTCGTATTCCTCTTGTCAAGCCGCTCCTGAACAACAAACAACGTCAGAAGCGTCTTACCTGGGCTACAGACAAAAAGAACTGGTCTCTTGCCCAGTGGTCCAAAGTCCTCTTTTCTGATGAGAGCAACTCATTTGGGAACCAAGGACCCAGAGTCTGGAGGAAGAATGGAGAGGCACACAATGCACGATGCTTGAAGTCCAGTGTGAAGTTTCCACAGTCTGTGTTGATTTGGGGAGCCATGTCATCTGCTGGTGTTGGTCCACTGTGCTTCATTAAGTCCAGGGTCAACGCAGCCGTCTACCAGGAGATTTTGGAGCACTTCATGCTTCCTTCCGCAGACGAGCTTTATGGGGATGCTGACTTCATTTTCCAGCAGGACTTGGCACCTGCCCACACTGCCAAAAGTACCAAACCCTGGTTCAATGACCATGGGATTACTGTGCTTGATTGGCCAGCAAACTCGCCTGACCTGAACCCCACAGAGAATCTATGGGGCATTGCCAAGAGAAAGATGAGGGACATGAGACCGAACAATGCAGCGGAGCTGAAGGCCACTATGGAAGCATCCTGGTCTTCCATAACACCTCAGCAGTGCCACAGGCTGATAGCATCCATGCCACGCCACATTGCGGCAGTCATTGCTGCAAAAGGGGCCTAAACCAAGTACTGAGTACATATGCATGCTTCTACTTTGCAGAGGTCCAATATTGTTCTATTTCCAATCCTTGTGTTATTGATGTCATGTAATATTCTAATTTTCTGGGATTGTGAATTTGGGGTTTTCAAAAGCTGTACACCATAATCATCACAATTATACCAAAGTAAGGCTTGACATATCTCGCTTTGCATGTAATGCGTCTATCTCATATATTGGTTTCACCTTTTGAGTTGCCATACTGACATAAATGAACTTTTGCACGATATTCTAGTTTTTCAAATTTCACCTGTGCACTAGTGATGGGGGATTCCTTCCTTCCTTCCTTCCTTCCTTCCTTCCTTCCTTCCTTCCTTCCTTCCTCAGAGTTGGCTCAGGATTCCATGGCCTCTGTGCCAACCATAAGCTTACCATAGGTCATTATAGGCCCTGCCCATTTGGAGGCCATACTCTTGACCTGGCACTTATCTCAGAGCACTTGGACCAAGTGGCCCATTATTTGACAGGGGGGACATTACTATCAGTTCTTTGTTATGTTTAGTCTTTGGTGACCATGAGTCTTGCTGGCAAAGCCAGTCTCTGTGGGAGTGGGAGAACTTACAGTGGTCTGCCCCATGGACCTGGACCCTTCTGGTTTTCAGGACTTGCTGGAGATGTTTAGAATATGGAAATTACTGGAAAAGATTGCCTTTCCTTATTCAACAATTCAGGGGCTCCTCTTGGTTCATTGAAGAGTTCTAGGAAATGAAATTACAAAAGTGGAAGACAAAGAGCAAATTCGAGCATAGAAAAGAACCCGGGTTTGCCTTGGTGGTAAGGGCAGTGAAACATATTTATCTGAACTTACTGTGTAGTTTAACATGACCCAGTTTGGTTTAACATGACCCAGACCTGCAAAAACTTTTGGCAGGCCACTGTGAATTTTTACCAAGCATTTTGTGGATGAAATCATCAGAATTAGACGCTGTCTGGGCAGAGTCCAAAAAGCTGATGGATGAGGTCTTGCAATTTCATTTGGGATTTGTTTGAGCCTCCTCCCTAAGTGGGCAGTTCCAGCTGGAAGTGGGGGGAAAGAGACCATTGTGGGATGCTTCTGGTCTGGCTCTCCTTCTACGTTGCTTAACATCTAAATGAAGCAGCTGGGAGGTCATCCATCAGCATGGGATAAAATATCAGTATGCTGACACTACACAGTTGTACATCACCCCAGGCCAAACCGGATGTCCTGGTGGGGTATCTAAATTATAGTACGGGACTAGATGGGAAGAAACAGGCTTAAGCTTAATTCTGGCAAGATGGACTATCGATCCAGAAATCATCCAATCCCAGGATATTTCCATTGTTGGCTGCAGATGGGGTTGTACTACTCCTGGACTCCGCTCCTGGAATTGTGCCTGGAGCAGCAGATGAAAGCCAGGATCAAGAGAGCCTTTGTGCAGCTTCACTTAGTGCACCTGCTGTGGCCCACTATGGAACAAGATGTGCTGGCAATGGTCACTCATGTCCTTGTCACCTTGCAATTGGACTACTGTAATTCCATCTACATGGAGCTGCTTTGAAGGCCTCCCAGAAGCTACGTCAGATACAAAATCAGCTGGTTGCTTCCTAACAGGAGAGACTGATCATATCTGTATTGTTGGAGCTACAGATTGTTAGTTGTTAGTATACTATACTATATATGTTAGATAACTTAGTTGTTAGTATACTGATTATTACCCATAAAGCCTAGGGCCCCAGAAGTCACGAAGCTCTCTCCCTATGGATATTCAGGAGGGCTGTTAGGATGCTCTTCTTCCACAGTGACTTAGGGGAATAAATATTAGACACTAGGCTGTGGTTATCTATTGTCCAGTGACTTAAGTTCATAATTGAGATTATGCTTCTACTATTAGGTGTGACCACCAAGTTTCTGAACATTTAATTGACTTGGATAAGAGGTGGAAGATACGTTTATCAGATTTGCAAATGACTGGCAGGAACAAGTTTCAAAAGGACAGGTTAGAAATTGGATTGGAAATAGCATGTTGAAATTTTAATAGTGAAAAGTTCTGCCCTTAGAGCTAAAACTTAAATGCTTAGGTATAGGTTGGGGGTATTTGGCTTGAAATACTATGTGTGAAAAGAGTTTGGCCAGCTGCGCAGCAGCATGAAGTCGTTTGCTCCTGGGAGTACCAGCAGAGTAGATAGGTAAGAATTCATATCTAGTGCAGTCACATTTAACCTAAACAGCATGCAAAAAGGATAAAAAATCAGTTATGAATTATGTTATCTACTGCAAAAACCTTCCTTTCTCTCATATCACTTCTCAGAGTTCAGAATAGGTGGAGTCAATTAATTCACATCACAATCACTGGACCGACTTCCTTCCTTCCTTCCTTCCTTCCTTCCTTCCTTCCTTCCTTCCTTCCTTCCTTCCTCCCTCCCGCCCTCCTGCCCTCCCTCCCTATTAATTTTTCTAGTATGTGATATTTTCTATAGAATAGCAATCCCCGAACAACACAGGCTGGATTTCTCTTTGCTGTGATTTCTTCCTGCAAAGGATCCTAGTCAACACTTCCATTTCAAGAATTCTTAGAACTATCCATCCTGGCTTTTTCTTGTATTTTTCATGGCATTATAAAATACACTCAGGAGTGGAACTTCCTTGGTCATGCTCTCAATATCATTTGCATCTGGAGAGCACACTCAGGGGACTCTGAGACCATCAACCTTGACTGGAGAAATAATTGTAGGATGAATCTTGCTTTGGAAACTTAAGCAATGTGTGCCAGATGGCTTTCATGGTTCAGTCTTACAATGTCTCCTCCCTCAGACATGATTAGAAAAACAGCCCAGCTATGTAACAGTCATATTACATAGGTTTCTAAACATATTTCATCAAGCTTGAATGACAAAGAGCTATCCCCAAACTTTTTAGGTTCACCTAGAAATTCACAATGAAGCTGCAACAGAATCTGCAAATCTGACATCTTCAGTTGGGCTTTTTGATGGGGTCACCCTGGCTCTAAAGGAGCTGGTTTACAACTTGAGGGTCCTCCTGGACTCATGGCTACCGCTAGAGTGGTAAGTGGAGTCAGTAGCCAAGGGGCCCTTTGCCCATCTTTGTCTGGTGTGCCAGTTGCAACCTTACAAGGTTTATTACAGTGACTTATGGCCTCAACACCATTTGATTGGACTGGTGTAATGCTACTCCACTTGTGTTTTCTACAGCAATTCCATTCAAGGCCACAGAGAAGTTTCAGTTAGTCCAGCATGCAGTGGCCACTTGTGGGCAGGTACATGCCAACACGAGTGTGTGACACCAGTGCTCCAGGCCCTGCACTCACTTGCTGTTAGCCTCTGTATGCAATTCAAAGGGCAGGTTTCAACATTTACATAGCTTTGCATCAGTAAATAACCCCAATATCATGTCTTCCATTGAATTTTGACCCATTTGATGCAAAGCTCCAGGGAAAATCCTCTAATCCAAAAGTTTAGAGAAATTGAGGCCTGAAAACTTTAGGGTTTTTTTGTGGGGGTACCACTTCTGCTGTGCTCCTTGACCCTAAAATCTAAATAGCGCCTATCTTGTTAGGGTTCAGCACCGCTTAAGAGGGCCTTTGAATTATCACATCGCCTTCTATTTTTATTGCTTTTTGACTGATAGTTTTATGATTGTATTCATCATTCAATTATTACCCACTCTTACGTAAAAAAATTTTGCTGTGGACATTTCGTTATTGGAATTGTAACCTGCTGAAAGTGTCTCAGTTGTAGCGAGTAAAAAAATGGAATCAGTTAATCAATAAAATCATTCTCAACCATTATTAAACAAATGTAAAAGCAGAACCCAGCACCAATTCCTGGGGGAATCTCATTTTGCAGAACACAATGAGTCCCCTGCCCTTTGTTTCCTGTTCTTTGGAAATAGAGACCCTGTCCTTTTATCTTATGGCTGTTGAGTCTGATGGCTGGTCATATAAGACAAGACCTTTCAGTAAGGAAGCCTGATAACAAGTCCACTCGATGGACCAGACCAGGAAATCAGCACCACAGGAAGGCTAAAACTACTTCTGTTGAGATGGGCTCTAATAACAAGATCTTGCAAGTCTGATTGTGCTGCACCTCCTCCCCCTTCGTATACTCCGATGACGCAGGGAGGTGTCTATCTGAGCCACTTCCAAATGTTATCTGGACATAAATTTTCTTTAGCCCTTTTTGCCTAGGCAACAGATTCTTCTCTGTCAAGGTCATCTTCCTTATTTTCTACACCAATTTTTTTTCAACAAATCTAGTTCTTAATTATTAATAATGTTATTAATTTGATTTATAAACTGATCTTCCACCTATTGTGTTTTATATGTTCAATTACTTTCTACTATATTTCAAGTGCCCCCATATCTACCTAATGTGGTGCTATGGAAGAAGGCAGGTCTGACTAAAGTGAAAGCAGGCACATGGATCTGTATCATTGTCCACTGGCTAAAGTAATGGTTTTTCCAGAAGGATCCTTGATTGTAGCAGGTAATTATGAATCAACTTGGGAAAGATCTTCTTTCAAAAATGACAACCCTAGGGAGTCTCAGAAGAAGTTATTTTGATGATGGGCTACAACTGAGCTATCATTGTGCTCCAGCAATATGCCTGAAACTTGGATCAATATGCCCTACCCAGGTTTGTATCTTTGAGTAGTCAAGCACCCTTCTTTAAACCGGCAAGATATGTAAATAAAAAAACTATTCCCAAACTCTGAAGATCACTCAGATGAGCAGGTTTCGATGCCCCCCTCCCCCAAAAGCTGTTCTGGAAGGCAATACTAAAACCAGTTCCATATAAGCTAAGATTGTAGACAAACCCATTGAATCTATGTCCCACATTTAGTTATACTGTGCCTTTTATAAGAAAACAAGTGTCTGTTTTTAAACTCTGTATTTGGTGAACTAGCCACGCAATTCTGACTTATTTTATGTATTCCTGTCAGACAGTACAATTCAGTTTCCTTGAATGTGGCAAAATTTTCTTATGCTCTCTGGAAAAAACTCATCATGCCTTGATGACCTAGTTATACATTTCATTTCATTTGAAAGAGAAATTGTGTATTTATCTTGGTAATCTGCAGAATTCTGGTTAATGATTGTAATAAAGAACTAACTTTCTACTATTTTGCTTGGAAGATAAGTTCCTTTCCATATCCTCCTTAATACATCTTTAATGTTTAATAGCTCAGTGGTCTCCGTAATCAGTTTCAAGCTTCTAATATTTTAATTAATTTTGCTGTTTATCTTAATGTTCTTTGCTGTACGCTCCTTGAATTTTTTTTGCATCTTTTATTGATTGCTTACATTACTTTTGCTAATGTTTCTGTTCTTTCTGTTACTATAGTTTTATATAATGTCCATTCTGAAGATTCTTGATTCTGCCTTTCAACTCTTGCCACCCCCCTCAATTACAAAACAATCAAAATTGACAAGTATATCGTAATATAAATACAGTCAACCTAAATCTTAATGTAATATAAAACCAGGATGCCTTATATCACCAGATCAACCAGATTCTTCCTTTCTCCCCTCTCCCAGTCTCACTTCAGGACGCACATTCACAGTGAAAGAGTCATACTGTTAAAAATTTCCTAAATATTAAATGTTGAGCATGAAAGAACTCCTGAATGATCTGAAGGTGCATGATGCATTTGGAAGAAAAGGAATTCAACTGTTTCTTCTTCTCTTTTCTAGAAAGAGGTGCACGTAGGAAGTCCCCTGGACAAAAGGAGACACCTAGTCCAGTGCTTGAACACCACTGAACCAAATCAGTAGGCAGAGAACATCTCCCGTCGTTAGTTAAAGGCAGAATTCCTTCTTAGTGGGAACAGTAGCACCACTTCTAGAAAAAGAAAGAAACCCATCATAAGCCCCACATTCCTGTAGTCTGTTCCACCTTCCCAATGCATTTGAAATCACATTTTCTCCACGTCCTCTTCTCCACCTGCATCTTGAAAACCATCTAGCCTCATGGTGCTGCCCATACACAGAGCATGTAGAGAGTTGTTCAACCATACTTACCCAGCCTGAATGAGCCACAGGCCTAACCTGCACTCAGTTCACAGAGCACTCACCCTGCTGACCTTCCAGCACCCTATGAAATCAGAATGGTTTTAGGTTCCTCACCAGTCCACATGGCTGCTTCCCAAGAATGGGAGTGACTACCAATCCAGTAGGCTAGACTTGTGAAACACAATCTGAGGAGCGAGAGCACAATAGGCTCTTAAACAAAACACCCACAAGTACAGAAGTGTACTGGAACTTGCATTTCATTGGGGGTGGGGGGGAAGTGTTTATCTAGGAGTGGCAGGAAATCACAGGGTTGTACTTTTCCAATGCACTAGCGTGTGATGACCAGGAATTTATGTGTGTAAGATGGGTGATCTTGTAATTAGCGATTTTGTGAGAGAAGCATAGTGTTGCATCATGCAGACTTAATATGCTTAACCTATCAAATCTTATTTCAATATATGGGTTGTTGGGACTCGTTCCTAGATTCTAAAGTGGAGCGTCATGCCTGAGCAACATCCTTGACAAGTAAGGGTCTTCCTTGCCAGACAAAAAGGGGGAAGGTTTTTAGGTGCAATAAAATATACTTGTTTTAATCTTTTTAATTTAGTCTTGGAATAATCTGAACCAGGTGAAAAATACTTCTTTACCCTGGCTGGTTACATCAATATTCCCTTCTTAGCTGAAATAATTCCTAAAGCAAGTCCTCTTTCATCAAATGATATGGGAACTGTTGGGCAGGGGAGGGGAAGGAAGGCAATTTCTCTGCTTGGTACTAAACAGTTATATTGTTTGACATTGCAGTGCCAGTCTACCCCCTTGGCCAATTTCCCCTTCTCTTAAACAGGCTAAAACAGTCTTCAGGCAGATTTAGAGATGGGCAGTTTGCAGATCACAGGATACTTCATAATCATCCTGGAGTATTAAGCCAGGATCACCTGGAACATATCCCAGGGAGGGTGATGAGGATGATAGAAAAGGATTTGGAAATCAGATGGTCTGAGAAGTGGTTGAAAAAACTAGGACTGACATGTAGAGCTGAGTAGATAGTCTAGGGATAGAGATTTAACACACTTAAGTTAAAGCGGATAACTACTTTCGTGATTCCGGGTGGCTCACATAATTAAAACAACCACAAAAACAATAAACAGACTACAGATGACAATAAAACAACCGCATTAAAAACCAAATTAAAACCATAAAACATAATCAGCTGGAAGTGTAAGTCATGCATCAATCAATACAACCATCTAGCAGACTCCACACCATAACCAGATCCCCAGGCATGATGACAAAGCCATGCCTTTAGAGTCTTTTGAAAGGCCAATCTAACATCCAGGGGGGATGATGTTCCAAAGGGTGGGCCCCAAGATATAAAAGGTCATCTTCCTGGGTGCCATCAGATGGTATTCCCTACTAGACAGGACCCAGAGCCTGCCTCTTCTGCCAGATCTGATAGGATGGGTAGATGTAACCAAAGAGAGGCAGTCCCTCAAATAGCCCAGCCTCATGCCATGTAGGGCTTTATCAGTCATTACCAGCCCCTTGAATTGAACCCAGAAGCCAACTGGCAACCAATGCAGTTTGCAGAGCAGGGGTATAATGTGCACTGATTGAACAGTGCACATAATTGCCTGCATGGCTGTATTTTGCACTAATTGCAGTTTCTGGATGATCTTCAAAGGCATCCCCTTGCAGAACATTTGGGAGGTAATGAGGATATGAGTGACTGAGAGTAGAGCCTCTCGATCCAGGAATGGGAGCAACTGGTGCACAACACAAAGTTGTGCAAAGGCCTTCCTGGCCAGGACTGCCACCTGCTCTTCAAGCAGGAGTCATGAGTCCAGAAGGACACCCAAGTTGTGTAGAGGGTCTGTTTGGGGCAGTGCAACCCCATCCAGAACCAATGATGGTAAGTCCCAAGAACCTGAAGGCCCCCAAATCCAACGCCACTCAGCCTTGCTACAGTTGAGCTTAAGCCTGTTGTTCCCCATCCAAACCCCCACAGCCTCCAAACATCAAGATAGGACATTAACAGCAGCATTTAATTTGCCAGGGGCAGGGATGTACAACTGGGTATTACTCGATGATGCCTCAAATAGAAGTAGAGAGAATACTGCACCCTGCAGAACCCCCTGCAAAGCAGGGGGCAAGGCTGGGATCTCTTGCTCCTGATCAAAACTGACTGGAACTGGCTCTGGAGAAAGGAGGAGAACCAGCACAATGCAGTGCTCCCTACCCCCAACCAGTCCAGAAGGATACCATGGCTGATGCACTACCCTCATCTCGCTCACACCAGAGGTCATCCAAAAGCGTGACCAGTACTGTTTCAGTCCCTGCCCAGGTCTGAAAGCAGAATGAAAGGGGTCCAGATAATCTGCTTCATTCAGAATCCTCTGAAGCTGTTGTGTGACCACCACCTCAACAACCTTCTCTAAAAAGGGAAGGTTGGATACTGGATGAAACATGTCCAGTATGATTGGGTCTAGCAATGGTTTCTTGAGGACAGGGTGAACCAATGACTCCTTAAGAGGCAGAGGGACAATTCCTCTCAAGGAAGAGATCACCATCACCAAAATCCAACTATATGTTACTTCCTGGGAGGCCTTCGCCAACCACGAGGGACATAGATCTAATAAGTGGCCAAGCTCACAGTCATGAGTGCCCTTCACCAGGCCCAACTGGTTCAAACTCATTCTAGATAACAGAGCCAGGTTGATACCTCCATCAGGACCTAAACAAATCCAGGACCTAAACAAATCCAACTGTGAGTAAATCTGAGCGATTTTGTCCGACAGGTGCCCTGCAAATTCCTCCAAACAGTCCTGTAGGTAGACTTCCACCCAAAAGGATTCAAGTCACCCTAAACAAGGTTAACAGATGGCTGTCTGCAGATGGAATAAGAGCAGAAAAGTACTAATGTTTCGCCACCCTTACTGCCAAAAGGTAGATCTTAATTGCAGCTCTAACTCATGTTCAGTCAAGGTTGCTCTTCATTGACCTCCAGCAATGCTCTAGGCATCTCCTACCTGATTTCATCTCTCTTAGCTCCTCTGTAAACCAAGGGAAGTGGTGGGATCCATGAGAAGAGAGAGGCTGCATGGGCACAATCTGATCCAAAGTCCCCGCTGCCCTCTCATTCCAGGCGGCAACCAAAGATTCTGTTGGACCATGCAGCAGGCTGTCAGACAAACTCCCAGTTCCCTCTGGAACCCCTTCAGGTCTGTTAGTTGCCGATGGAGGGCAGTTGAATAAGTCCTCCTCCCTCCAGTGGGAGGCAGCACCAGAGAATCCCGTGGTTACTGGAGAGTGGTCTGACCATGGCAGGGGAGTCAAGAAAGCTCCCCCAATTCCAGATCATACTGTCACTACTCCAACAGGAAAACCAGATCAGGCCTGCATCCACTGTCCTATGTCAGGCCCTGGATGACATGGGATAGGCCCATGGTTGTCTTAGTGGCCATAAGCTCCCAAGCAGCCTCAGACTCCACCCCCAGAGAAGGCAGGTTGAAGTCCCCCAGGACTATAAGTCTGGGAAACTCCACTGCCAGCATGGAAATGGAGTCAAAGAACTCAGGTAGGGATGTTGCTATATAGCAGTGAGGCTGGCACAATAGCAACAGTCCCAATGATTCCTAGAGTCTAATGTAATGAGCAGAGTCTTTCATTTATCCAGCAACTGTGGACCATCACCCTTGAAAGCTGTAGGGAACCCCAGATGACAATTGCCACACCACCACCCCTGCCCTGGGATCTTGATTGATACCACACATGAAACCCAACTGGGCACCCCTCTGGCCCCAGCCAGGTCTGTGTAATACATATATCAGGACAAGCTGTTTGTCTACACATTTAACAGCAGCCTGGAGCCGCAGATTTCCTGGAATAATACCACCTAGGCTAAACATAGTATTAAAAAAAAGCCCTTGAATTACTTTGAACTAAATTCACTATCACCAGCTCCTGAAAGTTGGATGCTGTTCCAATTACCTCTAAATTTCTTCCTCTCAATTTTGTTAGGAGAAAAGGCCAGATGAAAGTAGGATGAACGCGTCCTTCGTCCATGCAGTTGAGGAAGCAATGTGGGGTTCTTTGCTCCAGGACTGGAATCAATGGGCAGACACTGGGGAGAAGTACATTTTAGCTAAGCTAACCTGAGTACAATTCAAGCTTTTTAGCAATGGAATAAACTGCCTGGATGGGCCCTCCCTTGGTTGGAGGTATTCAAGCCATGACTGGGTATCCAACTGTTAAGGAGTTCGGTAGCTATACAAACACTGGAAGTTGTGTGTTAAGAGGAGGTTTGACAGCTGGAGGTAGTTAATTAGATGACTTCCAACTTTTTGTTGAATTGACAAATCCATGATTCTGCCTGAACCTTCTCATATCATTCTCAGTTGGCAACGTCAAGTAGCCCAAATTTGAAGGCAATGGCTACAGCTGGAAGATGTTGGCAAGAATGTCAGAAGTCCCAAAACATTGGTGGAGGCAAGGCTCAACCTTACCACACCAGCCCAACTTTCATTTGCAGGAATTCCTTCCATGTTACTACAGACTTCTGATATTATCAAGTGTGGGGAAGCACCAAATTGTATTTGTTCCCATGATAGTAAAGATTATTGTAGAAGAGATTTAAGACATTCCTTGCCTGAGGAAAAAAAATTAAGCAAAAATGGCTTAAGCACTTAGCAGCAACTTCATTTTGAAAATGAGTTATCTGAAAAGATTTTTGACAGATGAAGAATGAAAGCTACACTGCCAGTTTATCATTCCTCTGTTCAGTTATAGAAATGTGTCCATGTCCTAAAAAAATTACTGAACAGAACACCTGTCATGTTACAAAACTTTCTTCTTAGTTGAAAAAAACCCAGGAAGTCGAAGCAGAATTATTTGTACCTAAATACAATAAATTCAGCCCCCATCTGCAAACCATCTGTACCAAACCATGCAGGCAAATCTATTTTAAAAAAATATCACCAAGCTAGTAACATAATTAGAAGTACAATAAATTAGAATAATTTTTATATAAAAAATATCATTTAATGTAACAACTTCCTTGCTGGAGTCAACAAATGCAAATAACGCTTTTTCAGAATCAATACCAGACCAGCATAATAAATGCTGAATGCCATAAAGTCATCTTTAACAAACCTTTCAGCTGCTTTTAAAAAGTAGAGATCTCACCTTGGTTACCAAAACCAAATTATACCGCCTTAGATTCTGGCCAAAATAATAATTGGAGTTTCCTCTGAGCACTACATGGATACAATCTCTGCATTTGAATTTTTTTTAATTAACTCTATGTGTGACCGTGTTTACTCTTTTTTACTTTGTGATAAAAAGCAAAAGTTGAGGAAGATAAAAACCCATCTTCCAAAGCAGTTTGTCCTGTAGATTTCTATTGCCTGCCTTTCTGGATTTAAATGAAATCCAGATAGCCCATCTTTGACAAAGATGTTGATCTTGAATCAGTTCCAGAGGAACCTTTTCCTGCTGCCTTCCAGTTAAATTGGATCACAACTCCAACCGTCCCCAGGCATAATGTCAAGAAGGAATAAATTAGTACTTGTCAGTCTTGGCAAATTGTACAAGACCTCCTATTCTTGGAAGCAATAATTTTTGATTTTTAAACATTACACAAGCCAGAAATGATATTTATCAGTAAAAATCTCTAAGTACCACCCATTTTTCTTGTCAAATTGAAATAAATTATTCTTTTCCCTTTGGGTTCAGTTGTTATTAAAGCCTCTTGTTCCTCAGCTTAGTCTATTACTACCAATATAATAATTTCTCTGCTACACTGAGAAATGCTTCTGCTCCAGCCATTGGATCAGGGGTATCCACTGTGGGCAAAAAAGTAAAGATGGCAGCTGAAACCACGTGATTGACGTCCCCCACTTTTTACATGCATCACAGAAGACCAATTGCTTTCTTTGCCTGTTCTGTCTGATCCTAAAAACACATGATTTTTGGGTTTTATGTTCCTGAGGTTGGCTAGCATAGTGCTTCTTTAATATAAATACTGAGTCTTACTAAAGCTAGCTCTAAATTTGGCCGAAATCCTGGGCATAGTTACTTCAAAGTAAATCTCCCTGAAATTAGAAACTCTCACATTATATTCTAAGAAGAGTTCAATACAGTATAGTAGGGCTTACTTTGGAATAAATTAATTTAGGACTGGGGTATTTTATTTTCTATTTAAATCCTACTTGGATTGCTTCTGCTGGCCTCTAACACACTATCATTGTATTATAATTACTGTACTCCTAGCTGTTGGTTTTCTCCCTTTGAATTTAAAAGAATTTTCATTTCATAGAAACAATAGACTTTCTCAGATCTTTTGAGCAGGAACAATTTCAACATGACATAAATACCTTGTAGTAGGGAATAAGCCGGCAATGAGAGCCAACTTGGGCTAGTGGTTAAAGGTGCTGGATTAGAAAATGGGAGTTCTAGTCCTGCTGTAGGCACAAAGCCAGATGAGTAGCCTTGGGCCAGTGACTCAGAAGAAAGCAAGGGCAAAGCACTTCCAAAAAATATTGGCAAGGAAACTTCATGGACTTTTGTCATCAGGAGTCAGAGCTGACTCAATGAACCATACCAACAACAGCAAGTTGATAATATAAAGTGCTCAGGAATGTGGAAATAAACTCTTAACAGACTTGCAAGATTCTGTTGTTCTACCCTGGAACAATAAACAGCATTCCTAGAATTCCTACCATGCCTGTTTCCTGACCTGGCCTACCTCAAAAGTCTGATATCAGTCTTGAAAGTTGATCTCTCTGATGTGAACAAAATCAAGGTAGGGATCTTATGAATGTCTTTCTCATAGTTTCTACTTTCTCAGGGTTGAGTTTTTTCTTGCAACTTCCCCACTTCACATTTTGGTCCTTCCTCCCTCATTCCCAAGGCCAAGTCTACATTCCTTCACAATATTCCTACTAGTGACTTCCATTGCCTTCCACCATGGCAGCTCCTTTCATTTCCTCCTCACTTCCTATGAAGCACTGGTGCTGCCCCCAAGAGAAGAATGAGACTGTTGACATTGGAACTGGCAGTGATGGTCTCAGAAAGAGGTAAGGGCAGAGATTGCCCTGATGGGGGGAGGAGAGGGATCTGTCCTTGGGGGTCAGAGAGAGAGGAAGGTGGCAGAAAAGATGTGGAAAGAACCCTAAGACTGGTAAACTAATCTTTCCCGTCCTTCTCTTATTAACAAGCATTCTGTGAAAGCCTTGATTAACCAAACCTTGAGGGGCCATCTGGTGACAACCACAATATATTGAAGAGCATGACTTGGAATGTAAGCAGATTAAATGATAAAGAGCAGGTATGAATGAGTTAAATTTTTAAAAAGACAAATGGATACATTTGTGGGTTTGTGAAAGTTAGAGAAATGAGAAGTATCAATAGATATGAATGATGATGATTTGATTGTGTGGAGTGGAGTTGACAAATACATGGAGAGAAATGAAGTACATGCTTATTTAAGGAAAAAAAGGCCAACATGTATGTCAGATTGTGTGAATTGGGGTCACCTTCATTGCTGTGGGTGCATATGAAACTAAAAATCCATAAATTGGTGATAGTTGCATATTGTGCTCCAGAGAAGGGGAATAATGGAAGAATCAAAAAAGTCTTGGGAAAAATTTGCAATATTCTGAACAAATGTAATCCAGGAGAAAAATAAATTCTGTTAGGTGACATGAGATAAGCAAGTACAGGAAAAGTTACTGGGTCATTTGAAGATCATGATTATTTTGTGAATATCTGCTTTAACGTGATTTGTTGTTCAGAATCTGCAGTAAGCATAAATCTATTAATGTATGCTCATGGCAAAGGAATTAATACCAGTTTAAAGGCATGACTGATTGGATTGTTTATAATGAAAGAGTGAGGGAATTGGTGATAGATAACAGGATAATGAGAGATTCTGAATGGGAAACAGACCATTTAGTAACCTCAACAGTAGATCTGAGGAAAAAGGGACATGGAAGGAAGGGAAGGGAAGGGAAGGGAAGGGAAGGGAAGGGAAGGGAAGGGAAGGGAAGGGAAGGGAAGGGAAGGGAAGGGAAGGGAAGGGAAGGGAAATAGAAGCACAAGTAAAACAATGGCAGGCAGAGAAATACGAGTTCCTGCATGAAAAAGTATTAGAAGATAGATTAATTTCCCAACTGAATTAATGGCAAGACGATATGGAAACTGCTTGGAGGAGAATGGAAAGAATTATGTTACAAAATGCCACAGAACTGTGTAGATTGATGCTAATGCAAAGCATGAAAAAGGAGCTTGATGAAACGATAAAGTGAAGATGAGAAAAAATATTGTATAAGGAAATGCCTGTTGCAAGAAATGACTATAAGAGAAAGATATTCTGTAAAGTGGATATGGAAAGATGAGAGTGGCAAAGAATGTATTCAAAGAGACTGAGGAACGGTTACATTAAAAGAGGCTGAGAGAATGCAGGACAATTTTTATGGAAATAAAAAACTGATCTGGAAGTGGGTGAAAAAGGCAGGACAAGGAGTCTCCAATGGAGTGAAAATAATTAAAATTAAAAGTTAGGTTGGATGCAGTTATAAGATCCCCCAAAAGAAAAATAAAAGAGATGATTAAAGGCTAAAAGGCAACGCAAAAGGGGCATATGAACATGATGGGAGCAAAGATTATTTGTAAAGGTGTGCAAATCCTCAGGGTTACTGTATACAGAGTACACTGGTTAAAGGATATACAGAGATTTTTGATTAATAAATGTTCTGTTTTACTAAAATATGTAACCAACTAGACCATACCATTGTCTCCAATATCAATGCTGTTTTGGAGCCATTAGCCTACTATTTGCATTATCTTTTACAACCATTGGTGAAAGAAACTCCAACGGATCCTAGGAATTTTACTGAGATTATAGAAAATATTCAGGTTGATTATTCTCACATGCTAGTTATCATGGAGGTCAAAATCCTTATATGCATGTTTGACCTGGAGAGTTAAGATATGCAGTGGTCTACTTTTTTAAAATAATATTTTTATTAAAAGTTTGAACTACAATAATAAAAGATAATACAAACTAAAAAGAAAAATAGAAAGAAAGAATAAAAGGTGCAAGAAAGAAAAAAAGAAAAAAGAAAAGAGAAAAGAAAAACTCTAAGAAAGCGACTGCCCACTCTAATCACAAGTATAAACAATTTCACTATCTCTTCACCTCCTCTTAGTTAACAAATATATAACTCTTCATCCCATAACTCAACTCTTAACTATAGGCAAGTCCAATAAACATCTTTTCCAGTCCAGGTGTCAGCAAAAGTCCAAATACAGCCTTAAAATAAACACATTTGTTAACAGATATAAAACTCATCATTCCCTATCTCATCTTTTAACTATAAGCAAATCCAATACACATCTTTTCCAGACCAGATCTCAGAAAGTCCAGAAAGAACACCCCTCGCCCCCCAAATTCTTAACTATAGGCAAGACCAATAAACAATGTCTTTTCCAGTCCAGGTGTCAGCATAAAGTCCTAACAGAGCCCTAAAAAAACCACATTAGTTAAAAAATATAAAACTCATCATTCCATATCTCAACTCTTAACTGTAAGCAAATCCAGTACACAATGTCTTTTCCAGTCCAGGTGTCAGCAAGTCCAGAAAGAACCCCCCAAAATAACAACATATCCCATTTTAACCCTGATCAAACAAGCCAACTTTATCTTCCTTCTTTTTACATAAAACAATCTTGTTCTTTGATCCATTCGAATGATCATTATCCTTTGTCTTGAATTTCTTCAAAACTTTAACAAGCCTCTTTTGTTAGTCCAGCAAGAAAAAAAAATATTCCAATTACTCTCTTGAACTGGCATTCTTATTTTCTTCTTATTTTTTAGAGCTTCATCCAATTTTTATTTTTTTTTTTTGGTATATCCAGTGATAAATTCTTGTTTACATTGTTTATAATAAATTCAGATAGGTTTGTTCCACATATTTTCCGGTAACAGCATCTTCTGGTGTAACACCTTCATCTGGGAACAGGGTGTTCATAAAAATATAAAACATAGCTGACAATGTTGATTCAAAATCCTGTTGCCATTCCTCAACAATATCTCTGAACACCATTATAAATTGCTTAATCTGTTATATCTCCTATATTGAAAATAATTTTTCTTTCCCACAAAATGCATTTATTCTTTAAAATTAATTTCAAAGTCTTAAGATTCAAAATCAAATATTCCAACTTTTTCTGAGCCCTTAATCCATTTAAAATGTTCTGTACCCAAAACCTTGTCTTACTTGTTGCTGTTTATTCTGAATTCTTAAAACTTTTAAAGATACACTTCATTTTCTTGTATTAAGGATTGAAGGCACTCACCCGGTGTTTCCAGCCTTGTCATTTTGAAGGTGTCTAACTTCTTTAAAGCAGTTAATGGGCAATTTCCAAAGGTGGTTAGCAAGGAAATGAGAACTTAATGTCCTTTGAAGGCTCCAACTGTGGGTGGAGCGAGAATGGCAAATTCCCTCATCTTCCGGTCCTCTCACCCTCCAGAGACTGCTTGCCTTGCAATCTCCTCATGAGGAACAATGATATGGAGTGCAACATGGGCAATCTCATGTCCTCTCTTTCTCCAGAGAGGGTTGAAGAAGCTGATCTACTTGTTGGTTTCTTGTTCTTACCACAATTGTTGGCTCTGGGAAATGCAGAGCTGTCTCCAGTCCACCGTTTCTTCCCCAGAAGTCTCAGTGGTCTACTTTTGACTACTTGCCATTCCTATCCATTTTTTCCCCCACTAAACTTATTGGATGTTATAGTGTGAAAGAATTATTTTGAAGTTGAAGGACAGTTTTCCTTTCAGATAAAAACAGATGATTTACCTAACATCAACAGGAATCTGCCTTCTTATAACTTGAATGCATTATTCTCTGTCTTGCCTTTGGCAATGACAGAGAACAGGCTTTGACGTTCTTCTGTGTGGCAACTCTTCAGGTTTTTCAAGAGTGCCATCTTGGACCTTGCCTTTAGATGTCTATGCCTTCTTATTGGGATTGTACATCTCAGCTTCATTTATAAAACCATCACAAGAAACTGACCATAATCATATTAGGAATGTTTAGGAGTGAATTGTTGAATAAGTGTAGGTAGGTGGCTAGAGATGTTAGATCCCCAAACGCCACACCTTCTTTGCTGCTTTCAGTCATGGCAGCAATGTATCCAGGACAAAACTCCTCTCCCACTGGAACCAGGAATCCATTCAGCCTCAATTAGTCATGAATGACTAGGGATCAATTACAGCAAAAGTCTTCTCCCACAGTTCTATCAGACAGTTAACTTGTGACTGCAACTCAACAAGGCAAGCGATGTGCATTTAGTCTTCACAACCTAATTGTTTCCCTTGTCTTACCCATCCAGTTCACTCCAGATCAATTTCATTTTTCATATGACAAATGTGATTGTGATATGGCACCATGACACCATCTTGTTCATGACTGTTGTCCCTGATTTGCTGAGATCATTCAATGAATGAGGGTATTCATGGCTACCAAGCATGTAATCAAATACGTGACTGACTGCAACCTTGTGGAATCTTTTGCCATCTCAGTCCACGGAAACTTACATCTAAAACCAAGTCATAAATCATACTATGTGGAAATGCAATTATATTCAATTTAATAGGAAGGATGTTCTGCATCGGATCAAAGGATCAGTATAAGTATTTATGCCTGAGATTTTCCTCCTTGGTGATAAAAAAAAAAAAATACTCTGAGTAACATAAGCATATTTAAGTCCTGGAACGGTCAGGATATGTATTCATTGTTCCCACCAGTTCCTATGAATTTTCAGCTACAGTCATAATTAGTGTTAGATTAAATGAGGAATTTATGGAGGCAAGTAGCTTAATATTGCTGTAGTATTTACAAATGGTCGTGGCTGGTCAGACAATTAAAGAAACCACCACTGCATAAGATGTGTTTTAAAATCTCTTGGCTTGGCTTGCATGCAAGAGGCGCTAGCTTCTATGGCCCTGGATAGGCCTCTTCAAAGACATCTTTTGTTTTCTGGTGAGGATTGCAAAATTTTGCAGTCTGGATGTGAGAATGGAAGACCCCTGGATTGGGGGGTAGTTTTAGGTGCTCTTCCTTCCTTCAGCTTGGTGATTCAGGCAAGCTCATTTAGCTGTCATGATGTACTCAATGTTTTCTCACTATAGCAAATATTAAATATAAATGATGAAATGGCTTTTCTGAGGGAGGTTGCAACTGACCTTAGAAAGGAGCCTTGTGCCTAAACAGAATAAAAGTCAGTATGCATGGACCTTGGGGCTGGAGATCCCTCTCTCCATGTGGCACCCAGTTTCCATTTGGAGACCGTGATCACAAAGATGGTCTGCAGGTTCTCTTCTTCAGTTCACACATGCTATCTACCACATTGAGTCCACATCACTTCAGTCTTATTAAAAGTACAATCCAGTCACATTCTTTGCAGTGTTTGAAAGAGTTTTTTCAGCTGAGCTCACAAGTCAAGTGGATTTAAACCCATTGTTGCATGCAGCCAATCCTATTTAGTCTCCTGGAGCAACAATAAATACATTTTTTTTAAATACCATGTTCTGATTTTTCCCCTGTTCACTTTTTTCCCACCAACTTTATGATCTGAAGAATTTGTAACAGTGAGATTCACTGTTTTTATGAGGTTTGCTTTTTTAAACTGTTGGTCATCCAGGCCTCTGGAGCAGTAAGGTGGAATGTAAGCCATGAATAAAAATAAATAATAAGTAAACTTAACTTCTGTGGGCCTTTGACTCTCTCAGCACAAGTTACAAACTCCATCTGCTGTCAGTGGTCATCTCTAGATTGCATTGTGGCATGAAAATAGATACATTTTCTTGTGTTAAACATTAGTATGATGTCTTTTTCCAGATGGGTGAAATGATCAGGTTGCCTTAACATTAGTCAGAAAAGGTTGTAGTCCTTCATTCCTCCAGCTTCCATAAATCTGTCTGCATTGCACCACTGCAAAAATTCCTTGTCATTTGTGTCACAGCTTGTCAAATATTTTGAGCCACTTTCTACAGCCTTTTGCAAAGAACACTGATTCAAAAAAAAAAAAAAAACAGCCTTAGTAATTGTTTTGTTTTAGTTGCAAATGGTTCCTCCTTTGGGAATATTATTCCCAGATTCTTTTCCTTAATCTGGTATTAGAAAATCACTGCAAAAATTAAGGCAGGCAAACAGACTAAGATAAAAGTTGCCTTCGGTTCTTTCTCATGACATACATGCATAAATATGAATAGGAAATTTGCTTGCTTACAAAGGACAAAGGGGGAGTGAAGACGTCTTGTGGAAAAGTCCCAAAGAGCTTTGGACTTCATCATTTTCCAACAGCTGCAAGCAACATAATTATAGCATATTAGGTTAAGCCCATTATCTACTACATTTCAGTCTACTTTCAGGATAGTTTTCAGAAAAGGAATGAGTGTTTATTTGTGATGCATTTATATATCATTTAATATCCTAGAGCCCGTTACTGGATAGGGAGGATTCCTCTCAGAAGGCTGAGATGTCCATCCTCAGAAGAAGAGGTCCAATTTCAGATATCTCCAATGGGCCTCTCACCACCCCAGAACCCCCTGACACTCTTGTGTCTCTGATATCAGAGCCCTGGCATCAGGGGAGGCAAAAGGGGAGACAGAAGCATGCCAGGTGAAGTGGAGGTATTTTAATCCAAAGTCAAAACAAATGCCCAAGAGGATCTGTTATTGGCCAGTAGGGAAGAGCTGTATGCAGAGCTGAAGTAACCGAAACAGTGACAGTAACATTGTAACCCCTGAAGCCTTGAAGCTAAGAGAAACTAAACCTGAGTGTAGTAAAATCCACTTTTTTTAATTAACTGACTTGGATAAAGTTAGTTCTGTGATAAGTAGGATTCCATGATAGGAGAAGTTAACAGAAAAAAGAATGTGAGTTTCTAAAAAGGGAATTCCTAAAATCAAAACTGCAAATAATTCAGAAGAAGCTAATGGGGCTATACACAATGATGAATGAAAATTTAAAAAGAACATACATAGGAAATGGAAAGAGGAATAGGTCATGAGATATCATGCAGACAAGCAGGTTGGAACTACACAGCTGATGCCAAGACAGGTAAATCTCTGAATGTGCTGAGGTTGTCAAGGCATGCGAAGAAAAACAAAAAGGATTTCTTTAGATATTTTCAGAATAAAAGGAAGGGAAAGTAATCAATGTACTAGCTGCTCAGTAAAGAGGTGAAATGCTAAAAGCTAACAAAGAAAGGCAACTAACTTCTGTTTTGTTTCTGCTACTCCAACAAGGGGGAGAAGGGGGAGGGAGGATGTGCACACACACACACACACACACACACACACACACCAGCAATTGGGAAGAAAAGAATGACAAGGCAGGACTGAAGCTTGAGGTTGATAAAAACATTGTCAGGGAATATCTATTTTACTTGAATAAGCTCCAAGTGAACCGGAGGATTTACATCCTCTGCTGATGGTCTGACCCAGCCTTTCTGTACTATCTGTGAGAAATTTTGGAGAATAGGTAAGGTGCCAGATAACTGAAGGAGGACAAATGTTCCTATTTTCAAAAAAGGAAAAGGCGAAGATCAGCAAACTTCAGACCAGGCATTTGCACATCAATACCTAGGAAAATTTCAGAACTGGTCATAAACAGGTCAATCTGTGAGCCCCTTGAAACCAACACCTACCAGAAGTCAGCACAGATGTGTCAAAAACAAATCTTGCCAGGCTTTTTTTTTTTGCTTTTTAATTGGGTAACAGTAAATTCTGGGAATGCTATAGGTGTAATATATATTGATTTCAGTAAAGCATTAACAACATTAAAGTTAGCAAGCTAATTAAGTGTGGGTAGGATGACATGACAGTAGCTGGCTTGAAAATAGCCCTCAGAGCCTGTTTATCAATTAATTCTTATCAAACTGGAAGAAGGTACTGAGTAGGGTATAACAAGGTTCAGTCCTGGGCCTTTTACTCTTCAAAATGTTATTGAAGAAGTGGAGAAAGAGATGGAGGGAACACTTATTAAACTTGACACAAAACTGGATGAGACAGCTAATATCCTAGAAGATAGAAAATAAACTTAAAAATGATATTCACAGAGTAGATAAATAAGCTAGAAGGAGCAGAATAAAATTTAACAGGAGAAAATGAGGGTTATTCACTTAGGGGACCAAATCAAAATAGCAGGTTGGAACAGATGCAGAGAATGATAAATTAGATTATGGGGGACTAGTAAGTAACTCACATATGAGTAGAGATTGAAAAAGCAGGGAATGTTTAACTTTGAGAAGAAGAAACAGAAAAGTAGACCTGAAATATGTTACACAAAAGGAGGTCAAGATCAGTGGTTATGCTTACTTTATTTATGAGATTTATATTCTGCCTTTTGTTCGGGAGCCCAAACATGTTTCCTATCATTCCAGAGTATAAGATATGGAAGAATGGATTAAAATTACAGAGAGATCCTGACAGGGTGTTCAGGAAGCAAAACACTTCCTAACAGTAAGAACAATTTGACAATGGAACCAATTACCCAGAAAGAGGGTGGGAATCCCTTCATTGGACAATTTATTTTGGATTGGAGAATCCTAGATTCCAAAATGATAGATCTTCCTAGCTACTAGTTTTAATTAGAAGTAAATCTATCTGTCATCTATATCTATCTATCTATCTATCTATCTATCTATCTATCTATCTATCTATCTATCTATCATTATTCTGGACCAGCTCAAGTTTCTAAATACTTTTCAAAGGCAGCCCTACCTGGAACAAGTCCAAACAGGAGATGCCAGGACTTGAGTTATCCCATCAGATTTGATATAGCCAGGAATGAGTACACACACATTTATCTATGCAAAGGCATGCCTTCCACTGGAGATGCTTTAGCATCTCAGTGTAGAGTCAAATTCAAGGAAGCTGTTCTCTTGAGTCTTCAAGGGTAATGTAGGAATTCAACCATCCAACACAAGTTGAATGCCTGTTCCTAAATCTGCCTTCTAATAGGCCAGGAATTTCTCTCTCAGCCTCTACCCAACCTCATGCACACATCTACAGCGCAAACTAAAGCATTTACATTTGAACCTTTGAATGAGAAATCATGAAATAGAGACAGCCTTTCTAAAAGGAAATGACAGTCTTGAAGGATACCCAACTTCTGACAATCACTTCAGTCACATGCCGAAGTCATAAAGCTCTTTTAATGAAGCAGCTTTAATGAATTGGCACCCCAGCATTTTTTAATCCTAATTGAGGAGTTGATCTGAATAGCATTTTTTGCCATCTGCTCTTCTGCCACTTAGGATTGGGCAAAACACATATTTTAAAACTGCACCAGTCAAATAAAACCTTAATGACTGAAATAATGCAAGGAGGGTGATGGATGGGTCTTCGTAAAAAAAGTCACGCAGATGGTGCTGATGATGTTTATGCTCTCTTTCTGACAGAAATGGTTGCTCTCTGACATTCAATCTGTCATAACAACAGTAAATTTATTATGTCAGGAAAAGTCATTCACAGAGAAAGGTTGACTGCGTGCAAAGCTATCAGTCAAAGTTCTCTGGCAAATGTCTAAAAAGCAAAATTATAACTTGAAAACTTAAGAGGGCGATAAAGCCAGACAAATTCCATTTCAGTATTCTCAGGAGGTTGTCGCCTTAGATAGTTTCCAGGAATTGTTGCTGCAACAAGAAACTGGGTGAGAGATGAAGAAGAAAAGAACCAACCAAAGATAATGACAGCAAAAACTCTCGTTCAGCTGCCCTCTGATAAAGGAATAATTTAATGAGCACCAGAAAAAGTAAAGTACTCTGATGCCGTTGTGGAAAGCAACTGAACAGAGAGCACTGGGTTTTCTTCTTCCCTCCCTATTACCTTGTCCTCTAAGGAGGGTTTTTTAAACCATGAAAAACCATGAGAAATTGAAGGGCTCCATGAGAAACTAAGGGGAAAATGAATGGATCCAAGGGCATCCATGACAATTTTTCTAAGGAAAAGTAATCATATCCCAGTCAATTGTCTGGTTAAAACATTAACCTCACAAGTAATTGAAAAATTCAAGTTTTAATTTGAATTAAACCTTAGATTTGCATTTACAATAAATAGTTTATTTTTTATGCTTATAATAAGTGGAAGGACTTTCTGGAACAGTACTGGAGGCATCCACGACTGTGAAACTCAAATAACATTTTGTGTAAGTAAATTGCAGTGAACATTGTTTTATTGCCAATGCTCTATCCCTAGAATTTAACCTCTCGAACAGGATTAAATTGAAAAAAAAAAAACCTGACAGTTTCTACAACCTGAAAAAGTTTGAAAACTCCTGTCATAAGGCATAAAGGTTATCTCTCTAGAGAAGGACAGATCCCTCTCCAGGGCTTTCCTTAATTAAAAACTTTAAAGACCAAGTAAATATGTAGATCCAGGTGAGACCGTTTGCCGCATTAGGCAAAAAGACAAAAATCAGTCCCAATTTTCAATTCACTGTATTTATGAAATACAGATGAGGACAGAACAGACAGGAGTTTTCGTTTTAAAAATAACAGTCTGAAATAACTAAACAGGAACCTTAATCTTTGAGGTTTCCAGTCATGAGACTCTCTGGAGTTCCAGAAGATACACAGGAAGATACATCATTTGACAGCTGCAGGATGGCACATCAAGTAAGGATAGGATGGGATCCTAAGGATTGGGTGGCTTCCAAGGAGGAAAACTCAAACTGACTAATCAGTAGCTTGCAGTGATTTCTACAGCACCTCTTTGGTGTAAAGCTGAATCACAGGCAAAGTTGGCTCGGGATGTGCCTTTGGGTAGATTTTGACCTGCCCTGCTAATCCTTTTTCAAAAAAGAGAAAATACCTGGCAAGATGGAAGGGAGGGCTAGACTCATCTCATTCCCACATATATTATTTTTTGGTCTTTATGTTCCTTCTACTTCATAAATGAAGAAATTGGTGAATTTTGGCAAGTCCTTATAAAACAAATGAACACACTTCTCACCCATCTGTATTGGCTAAATGCAGGAGAGAGTTATTCCCAACAAGGAGCAACTTGCCCTCTAGCTGTTAAAGATGAAGGAAGAAGGGGGGAACCCTTATCTGGCAGAAAAAGAATTCAAATCCAGACTTCTAACCACTTAAGCCCACAAATCTCTCAGCTGGGATGGCTGGGCCTATATCAACTTTGCAAACCTTTTCCATCCCATTTATGAGGAATTTGCAAATGTTGGTAAGGTCGTATCAGATGACAAACCAAATGAAATCCTGAGCTCCCTTAAAAGGCCATTTTAGATAGAAAGTTAAGTGGGAAGTGGAAGCCTGCAGATACTCCAAATATGGGACTTGAATTGCCTGTTCCAAATAAAGTCATGTAACGACTGTGCATTTGAGCAAAGGGCTGAATGCACCTTATTTGATCAGAAGAGAGAAATTCTGACTAGCTGAAATTGCAATCTATAGTTTAGCTTTAGTCTTGTAAGGCTTTGGTCTGCAGTGTTACAAGGATTTTTCCATGGGAATTCTCCAAATTGGTTTCTACTTTGCCAGCCCTTCATACCAGTCATTCCTGTATATAAAACTTAAAACAGAAGAGAAGGTGGCTAATTATAAATTGTGAAGCAAGACAAAGAGAGAGAAGGATGTTCTACTTGAAGGAATAAAAATAATCACAAAAATGACATCACACACGCACACCACACACAGCACAGGTTGTGTTTAGTCTTAAGGAAGAATGAATATTTAACTGATTAAAGGCTTTCATTTTTTTAAAAAAGCTTGATTACTAAAATGATAATAATGTATCAAATTCTGGTCAGGGAAGCTTCTCCTATCCTAAAAATATATATAATATACTTCTTGGATATTTTGAAGTGTCAACTTCTTTATTTTAAGTTGTAGCTGATTCTCTGTATGCTTACCCAGACTTTAGTTTTTATTTTTCTGCTCTGTAATCACTGGAATTTCTGAAAAAAAAGAAAGAAAGCTCATTGCTACTCCACCTATTTTTCTTTACTTAGTTTAATTGAATTTATTTACCAGATTGGTACTTCCTGCTATCCACAAAGCAGTTAACTTTTTTTCCCCCTGAACATTTTTAGCAGATTTCTCCCCATATGGTTTATGCTTGAGACCAGCAATACTCTTCATATATTTGATTAGACATGCCCTTCAGAAGGACATATAAGAATACTTCTGGCTGAGAGAGGGTCACCTAATCTGAATTTGAAGGTGTAGGAAAATGGAGAAGTTTGTGCACTTGGTACAGCCTGGCACCTAGCTCAGTAGAGATAGGAAATTGTTTACTGACTATTGTTCTAATGTGCATGCTTATCTTACCACGACTTCATCTATATCTGAGTCAGGAGTGCTTGACACCTACATTATCATCAATGATCTGTTTGTAATTTGAGTCTCTTTCTTCCTGTAAAGTAGATGTAGCTTGTTGGTGGTGGTGGTGGTGATGGTGGGAGGCGATCTTTCACCATGGGAGTATTGCTAACACGTCTTTTGTGTGACTGACTAGGCTGCGCAGACCGTTCCAAATCAACTATTTGGATACTAAGTGTTGGGTTCGTGGTCTTGAATGAATAGATCAGTCTTTCTCAACCTCAGGAACGTTAAGATGTGTGGACTTCAGTTCCCAGAATTCCCCAGCTAGCATGGAACACTGGAATAGATGAATGAAGTGGGGTGAACTTTGGTGTCAGAACAGCTGAGAAAGAAGAGGGAGCTGTGAGTCTCATGAGTTTTCTTTCCAACAAAGGCTAGTGTTCTGTACATATGTCAAGATCAGAAATAGGATTTGGTTTATTCAATGTACCACATGCTGTGAGGTGCACGGTGTTATCCAGACTTGTATTATGTATTTATTACTCTGCACTACAACATACATTCTATCTGCCACTCAAGCCTGTCTCTCAGGCTTTAAAAAGATAGATCCAGATAAGGCATTAATAACAGCAGCTAAAGCCCTAATTCATAATGTGGGGGCCCAAACTATATTCAGATAATAAATGAGAACTAAGTAGTGCAAAACTTTGTTTTATTTATGACTCTTAGGTTCTCAGACCCTACAGGGGAGAGATGTACCAGACCAAGATGGTGAATAGCTGAGGCTGAAAGAGTATTTGCCACAATGGGAGCAGTCTCCCCTAATCCCCCCAGTAAGGCAAGAGGGCTAATGGTCTACTACTTTATTAAAACTATCAATCACTGCAAATGATAAACTGTGCTACAGTAACAGACCCTTGAAAAGTAATTCTACATTCACTACTTTGCCCTTGGATTGTGTAGATTGGACCAAGAACTCCTCAATGCTCAGGAGGACTTTAAACGCTTTTGATTTTTGTCCTAGCCTTGACAATACCTATGTGTGGCTGTGCAAATCCCACCCCAGGGCCAGTTGCACCAAAGTCGTACATCTTTCATTTTCCAGATGGCTTTATAAATCCCCTGCACTCTGCAGAATATGAGAAACTGAATGTGGTTGTACAGTATGTTGGCTTGGAATTTTACTTGGGCAGGGTGGAACAATAACATCTTGGAAATATAATACCATTCTGGATAAGAAAAAAGTTTGATTTCAATTCTGCAGCGAACTTTAGACATAAAATACCATTTTGGATAAGCAAGGCCCCTTGACTTGAGTATTTAATATATCCTCCTGCTGGTACTTAAGCAATTTTTGAAAATAAAATACTGTTCTGGATAAGAAAAGAATTTAATGTCAGCTCTACAGCAGTTTTTATAAAATAAAATATGTCCTAGCTAGGAAAAATACTGGCCCAGAGTCCTGAAGCAATTTGTGAAAATAAAATATTATGCTTGAGGAACAGCTCTTAACTTCAGTCCTCAGCTATTAACCACTGTCTTCTCCATCACGCTCAGTACTTTTATAGTACAGGTGAAACTCGAAAAATTAGAATATCATGCAAATGTTCATTTATGTCAGTATGGCAACTCAAAAGGTGAAACCAATATATGAGATAGACGCATTACATGCAAAGCGAGATATGTCAAGCCTTACTTTGGTATAATTGTGATGATTATGGCGTACAGCTTATGAAAACCCCAAATTCACAATCTCAGAAAATTAGAATATTACATGACATCAATAACACAAGGATTGGAAATAGAACAATATTGGACCTCTGCAAAGTATATGCATGACTGCTGCACTGCAGCGTGGCATGGATGCTATCAACCTGTGACACTGCTGAGGTGTTATGGAAGACCAGGATGCTTCAATAGCGGCCTTCAGCTCCGCTGCATTGTTCGGTCTCATGCCCCTCATCTTTCTCTTGGCAATGCCCCATAGATTCTCTGTGGGGTTCAGGTCAGGCGAGTTTGCTAGCCAATCAAGCACAGTAATCCCATGGTCATTGAACCAGGTTTTGGTACTTTTGGCAGTGTGGGCAGGTGCCATGTCCTGCTGGAAAATGAAGTCAGCATCCCCATAAAGCTCGTCTGCGGAAGGAAGCATGAAGTGCTCCAAAATCTCCTGGTAGATGGCTGCTTTGACCCTGGACTTAATGAAGCACAGTGGACCAACACCAGCAGATGACATGGCTCCCCAAATCAACACAGACTGGAAACTTCACACTGGACTTCAAGCATCGTGGATTATGTGCCTCTCCATTCTTCCTCCAGACTCTGGGTTCTTGGTTCCCAAATGAGTTGCTCTCATCAGAAAAGAGGACTTTGGACCACTGGGCAACAGACCAGTTCTTTTTGTCTGTAGCCCAGGTAAGACGCTTCTGACGTTGTTTGTTGTTCAGGAGCGGCTTGACAAGAGGAATACGACATTTGAAGCCCATGTCCAGGATCCATCTGTGTGTGGTGGCTCTTGATGCACTAACTCCAGCCTCAGTCCGCTCCTTGTGAAAGTCCCCAACACTTTGGAATGGCCTTTTCCTGACAATCCTCTCCAGGCTGCGGTCATCCCTGCTGCTTGTGCACCTTTTTCTACCACACTTTTCCCTTCCACATAACCTTCTATTGATGTGCTTTGATACAGCACTTTGGGAACATCCAACTTCTTTTGCAATTCCCTTTTGGGGCTTTCCCTCCTTATGGAGGGTGTCAATTATGGTTTTCTGCACAACTGTCAGGTCAGCAGTCTTTCCCATGCTTGTGATTCCTACTGAACCAGCCTGAGAGACCATTGAAAGGCTCAGGAACCCTTTGCAGGTGTGATGGATTCATTAGCTGATTAGAGTGGGACACTTTGAGCCTAGAATATTGAACCTTTTCACACTATTCTAATTTTCTGAGATTGTGAATTTGGGGTTTTCATAAGCTGTACGCCATAATCATGACAATTATACCAAAGTAAGGCTTGACAGATCTCGCTTTGCATGTAATGCGTCTATCTCATATATTGGTTTCACCTTTTGAGTTGCCGTACTGACATAAATGAACATTTGCACGATATTCTAATTTTTCGAGTTTCACCTGTATATTACCTTGCTGACCATCCCCGTCTTCTTTCCCCCAATGAACTGTGTGACAATAAAAAAAGCTTTGCAGCATAGAGAAAAGCTCAACGGCTACCCCATCTCAGCTGCGTAGCAGCAAAGGAGAGATGAGACAAAGGTACAATTTGCTCTGACCTTACACTTGTCCACTGGCAAGCTGACTGCAGCCATTTGGAGCAACATAATTATCCAAATTCTGGAATTATTGTGCACTGTGAAAAAAATGGACAAACCTAACAGTCTGAGATTGAGCTAGACAGATGATAGATAGATGATAGACAGACAGACAGACAGACAGATATTAACAGCAGAATGTAAACCATACCTCTGTAAAACATACACATTGCATTAATCAGAATTAAGAAAAAAAAATTCCCCAGTCACCAGTGGGATGGTACATTTTTATTAAATTGACCATTTAAATTGTCCATTTATTATTTTTGTTCTTAGTACAAAATGTGGAGATTGACTATAATTATTCTTTCTATACTGAGAGTAGAAAAGGCATCTATGCAAGTGAGAAGCGTTGAAATATGCAAAGTCTTGCTTAATTTTTTCCTAAGAGGAATAAAAGTGCATTGTATATTATATTTAGGGCGGTGTTGGACTGGCATCTTATTTCATTGCAAGCAATCTGCAATCTTTGTACAAGTGTTTGACACAACCTATGAATGATGTTGATTAAAGAAAGAGAAAATGCCCTTGATTCCTTGACTAGCAGAACCTCTGTATTTATCCCAGGTGTTTATTTATTTTAAGCACTTTAGCAATTCTCCACCAATAACAGTAGTTGCAAAGAGATAAAGCTATCCAGCTTAACTACCATGGAAAAAGTCCTGGCCTCACTCATGGATTCTATAGATCTGAATAATGTTTTATAAAGGGACATATGGCTCTGTAAGCCTGAGATGTAAGCACCTTCAACTATGCTAGAAGCAAAGTTGAATGAAAAAGAGAAGAATACAAATTGTGCCTCTATCGAAAGGTAGACAGCTGAGGGCTTATACCTGCTGCAACTCTGAAACTCTGAATACACCATCTAGGGGTGGTGGGTACACTTGGAACCTGATAATCTTGCTTTCTGTCCCCACTGCAGTGAGGGGACCAGCAGGCTTGATGAAGGAAACAAGATCAGGCTTTCTCCTAATTCTGAAGTTGCAAAAGAGAGGAAGCTAAATTAGCTTCTTTTTAGCTTCAAAGTTCAGTATAAATCTTGGATGTATTGTGGATTGAGCCATAGCTAGCACCTGCTTTTCATCTCCACCTTTAAAATAAAGGTGGAAAGCCCTGTGTCTGAGGTAGAGAGGGAAGGGAGGGGCTGTTGGACTTGCCTATATGCCTCATACAAGTAAGGTGAGACACCTTGGTCTCACCTCAACTTCTTCAAATGTCTGCTGGCAAACGCAGAGTCAAAGCAAAAGAACCTTACAGTGAAATGAAATGCAGCAGGACTGCTTGTTCTGGCAGAAGTGAGAAAACATTACCTTTAATGTGTACAAGGAAAAGATGCGTGAAGGTTGTCTTCCCGGTGGGCTGGAGGTAGGTAGAAGATGACATAGAAACAGTGCCCCTTATTCTGACTTAGATTAGCTTTAGGTCAGAATAGATATTAGTAGCTTTAATTGCAAATTGGTCACAGCAGGCTCTGAGGTATCACCTCCTTCTGCAAGACCACTCCAAGGAGCTTCATGGGTGCGAGCAGGTTCATTTTATTTTGTATATAATTTTTATTAAACATTTTTATTATAATAGTAAAATCTAATACAAACTAAACTTAAAGAAAAGAAGAGAATAGAGAGAAGGAATAAAAAGTACAAGAAAAAGAAAGAGAAGTGAAGAAAGAAAAGTAAGAATATAATAAGGAAATAGAAAAGCAATATATAAAGAAGTGACTTCCAACCTTCATCACAACAAGTATAAACAGATTTAGTAATTCTTCACCCTCTCCAAAGTTACAAACACTTATCTCTTCATCCCATATCCCATCTCTTATCTATAAACAAATCCATAAAACAACATCTTTTCAGTCCTGGTGTCAGCAGAAAGTCCATAAAAGGTGACCAAATAACAACATAACTTATTTTAACCTTGATCAAATAAAACAACTTTATATTCCTTCCTTTTACTTCTAACAGTTGTAATCTTTAGTTCATTCAAATATTGTAGCTGGGTTTGATTTCTCTTCATTTCTTCTTTGTCCTATTGCACAGAGTTTTTTCAAGGCTTTAACAAGCCTCTTTCGTAAATCCAGTAGGAAAAAATTATCCAGGTCACTCTCTTGGTTTGTCATTTGTATTTACCCTTTAAACTTTAAAACCTCAGCCAATTTCTTTTGTAGATCAAGTAATATATCCTTTACTAAAGCATTATCTTGGCCTGTCAGTTGTAAATCCACTTTTGATATCATCTCTATCTTGTCAGATAAAGTTTGTTCTACATCGGATATTTCTTACATAACATCTTTGGACATAGTCTATCCATAGAAGCAGACATCATTACTGACATTGTTGATATTATGGCTATTTTTTATTCCATTCTTCAAAAGCCTCCTTCAGTATTTTTATTGTCATAACATTTTGTACCATCTTGCAGGCCTTTTATCTTTAATATTTAATCGTCTCTAGTATCCAGTTTTTGAAATCATGAAATTCTTTATCTATGTTATCTCTTGTAAAAACCAAAACAAGATGTATTTCCCATAAGAAGCTGTTTGTACTTTATAATTCATTCCCAGATCTTATTGTAAAAGTTTCAATATTCCAATTTTATCTGGACCCTTAGTCCGTTTATAATTTTCTAAGATAAACATCTTATTTAGCTTTTTGCTGTTTATTTCAGATTCTTTACATTCTTAGTCTTATGATTAAAATTTTCTTTTGTTCAGGATCAGAGGCAGACTCATCTGGCATTTTCAGACTTGTCATTCTGAAGGTCTCTAATATAGCTTTGAAGTAGTTAATGAGCAATTTCTGAAAGTGATTAGAAAGTGAGATTTGTGAATTTAGTTTCCTTTAAAAGTTGTGAGTGAGTTGGGTAACCCCTCGTCTCCTGGTGCCCAAACCCATGGAAAACTACTTTTCTTGGTCTCCTCATGGGGAGCAGCTGTCCAGAACACACGTGGGTGATCTTCAGTCTTCTCCTTATCCAGAGGGGTTCCAAGGGACTGGTCTACTCACTGGTTCCTTGGTCTTTGCTGTGGTTGTCATCTTCAGTTTGCCATACCTCCCCAAGAAGTCGGTGTGAGCAGGTTCATGATGAATGTTCCATGGATGACACAGCCAGATGCATTTCAATGGTCCTCCTTCCTTTTGCTCAATATCCCAGCAATGTTTGCAGGCCTGGTCGCCTAGTATCTCCTGCTTTCTTTTACATTTTTCCAGGAAGAATTTCTAAAACCCCAAGGAGACTAATACTGCACCAGATGCTTTGGTTTGAGAAAGAACTCATCTGCAGATGCCCTCATGGGCTGTAAAGAGAAGTGGGAGAAGTGGAAAAGAATGGCCCTGTTTAAGAGTCATTCCTTCATCTGTGCAGTTGAAAACATAAGCTTGCCCTCAGTCTGGGTTTGGACAATACACCAAGCTGTGATTACATTTAAAACATATCCTGGGTACAAACTGTAGTTAATATGATCCTCCTTAACGATAATTTAGCTGATGGTCTCATCTTTGGAGTCATGAATGTCCATACAGGTGTACTCATTCTTTACATATAGTGCAACTCCATCTCCCCTTTGGTTGGATCTGTTTCTTTTGAACAAATTATATCCTTCTAGTACTGTATTCCATTCATGAGAAACTCCCACCAAGTTTGTTATACTTACAATATCATATTTGCTGTCCTGTACTAGGTCTTCAAGTTCTGCCTGTTTGTTCCCCATACTCCGCACATTAGTGTACGAGCATCTGAGCCCATGTCTACTGCCCATCTTAAGTTTCAATGCTGCATCTCCCAGTATATTCTTGAGTACTACTCCCTTCTTACTACTTCATTCCTTGCTGTAGGTTTGGGATTATGTTTTAGGTCTGGTTTTATTCTCTCTCTTTCTTTCTCTCCTGATTTTGTTTAAAGCCCTCCAGATGATCTTAGATGACCTGGGCTTGAATGACATGGCAAAGCAAGCCAGAATATGGCACAGGATGTTGGGTAAACCAGGAGTCTATGTAAATAATGGTGTTTTACTTTTAGCACCAGTTTTGATACAGTCATCACTTTAAGACTAGTTCTAAATGGTTTGTAACTGTTTTTGGTTATTCTCAGAGCTAGTACTTCTTTACATCCAGTCAGTGACTCTTCATTATAACTTTATTTACTGCAGCTGTGGATAAACTATCACTATTACTTTTGGAGAGAGAATCTCTAATTGTATCCCAACCTTAGGATGATGGATTATTCCATTGGTTGACCTAGTTTAAGGACAAGAAATTTGGCATTGAACATTCTCTAGATGGTAAAAACCACACGGATTCACTAGGCTCATGGGTGGAGAGCAAACTCTGTTTACTATTTCCCACCCTATACAGATTAGAAAATCTCTGGATCTCCCTCTGATCAGGAAAACAAACAACAAACAAACAAACAATCAAAGGTGATATAGGAAGAGAAACCACATTGCTAATGGGGCACCTATTTGAACTTTTAAAGGCCAAATGTTATTTTTCCCCCTCAGGAATCTTTCACGTGTGCAACTATGGAAGATTCCTTTTTGAAATCTACCTATCCATTTCATTCAGGAACACATATGGCTCATATTTCAAACATTTAATGCTTTCCCCCCTCTGTTTTGTTCTTATATTTACAATCTGGATTAAGTTCCATCAAATGAAGTGATGATTTCCCCTTCTCCTGAACTGAGTAACTCATACATTTTGCATGTAACACTATGTGGAAAGCGTTATTGTCCTACAACTTCATTGACTTGGAAATCTATATCTCCTTACTTATAAATGAGTGGGGCTTGCTTCTGGATTTATTCTAAAAGATTGTGCTGCTAACGGGATTGAGAAAGAATAGGAATGCTCTGGGTTTATGCCTGATTCCTTGTAAGGCAAGCTGGGGGGAAAAACTGCCAAGGAAGCTTTAATCTTTTTTAAAGATGCTGGTTCTCAGAATGGGATTAGCAGACGAGAAAACGATGACCTACTTTTCTATCCTGCAAAATAAGAAACAGGTCAGCCAAACTGTAGTGGATCTTCCATCATTTGTATTTTGGTTGGTAGCCTCTCTTGCATTTTGGAGTAGGGAGAAATGTGCAATAGATAACCACAAGTAAAGCAATTTGCTCTCTTTTTCTGTAATATCACAACACAACTAAAAACGTATACACAAAGGAAGCTTAATGTTCAATGATTAAAAAACAACAACAATGCATCATTGTTCCTGCTCTGTGTCCAAAGGTCTTCTAAAATGGGTCACCTTCCTGAAGCATCTAAGAGCCAGGAATATAAGGAGGCCTGGGAACAGTCATTGTCTAAAAGTGGGTCTTTGACTGAAAAGGCTCTGCTCCCCAGTGTTCCTCTTGGTCTCTCCTTCTTTTTAGTTATGTTTTAATTTAAGGTTTTATGTGTTTATATATTTTATGTTCTAATGTTTGTTGTGAATCGCCCAGAGTTCCCCCATTTGGGGGAGATGGGCGGTTGAAAAATATAATTAATTAATTAATTAATTAATAGCTTAGCTTTCCCAAAGGAGGACACCAAGCAGGACGACCATACCTGGGCTGCAAAACTCCAGAAGGGCACCAGAAAGCAGCAAATAGTGTTTGGTCCTGCATCTCTTTGCTGTCCTCTAGTGGTGAACTTGATTTTTGCCACCAAGAGTGATTTCCCTAATCCTGAGGGTTTTCAGAGTAGGGATTCACAGCAGGAACTCAGTGGAAGCCATAGTAATTGACATGAGATGAGATGGCTGGGCTTTTGCTTGCCAGTGACTTGGGAGAGGCAGGTCGTAGCATTCTGGAAGGGCTTCAGCGTTAGTGTCTGGCCTCAGGGAAAACCCATTATAGCCCTTGATTCTACTTGCATCTGGAGAGTTAATTCTGCATTGATCCTTGATCTCCATGTAGGAAGAGCCCACTTTTTTTTAGCATAGCAACCTCTTGGCCCTAGTGGATGCCAACCTGGGGTGCCCATGATGTCTTGAAGATGTTGCTGTTGAAAAGAAGGGAAAATAGTCAAGATGGCGACTGGAACTGTGGGCATGCGCGGCGCCTGCAAAAAATGGATGGCCCTTTGATTGTGTGGCCACAGCCTCCATCTTCACTTTTTGGACATTCCCTCCTCCCTCAACGGATGCTCCGTGCAAAGTTTGGCTTTTGATCTTTATCCTTCAGAGCATTTTGAATAACCACCTATTGCCATGGCTGGCAAAAGGGAGATATAGCTGAAAGATTGAGAAGTTGATGGAGGCCAAGCTGGGTGACCTCATGAAGTGGAAGAAAAGGACTGGAATGAAATCCAATAGCGCAAACTGAGATCACTCTTTATGTTTAATCACAAACATATTTGCAATTTTCTGGGTCTCTTCAGCTGGAAAATGCTGGCTGATGCCATAATGACTCATCATTATGATGTAGGTACAAAAAGACACATTTATTTCTTGTTTATTTTCTATCAAGGAAATAACCCACTTCATGAGTTAAATATCTGGCACTGAGAGATGAAATTTAGAACATTTGTAACTAAGACTAAATCCTTTGTCTTGACACTAGATTCATTATGTCCTGGAAACAGCTGCCTTAACATAAGTTGTTTGGAGGTTTTAACATTCTGCTATTCATTTTCTGAACACTCCATTCCATAAAGGTAAAACTTCCCTTCCCTGAAATTTGGTTTATATAAAAAAGAGGGTAACCTGATTCTAATATAGTGCCATTTAGTTAATATTTCACATAACTAGAAGCTTTTCTGGGCAAAGTAATGCACTCTGCCTAGGACAGTTATTATGTGGACATGCATTAGAGATAAACAATGATGCTCTGCTTCATTAGCTCTTTCTCCTTCTTCATCTCCAACCTGGAGAAGTTCTTAAAAAATCCCTTCCTGCCTGTCATTGTCCAAGTTTGTTGGACAATGAATTCCTAGAATCTTGGCTAATTTTAAAACATTTTCAAAACAATCCCCAGATGGTTGACTCTTTTCTTAGAAGTGTAGGGTTGGAAGGGGGCTGATGGGCCAATGAATCCAACCCCCTGCTCAGTGCTGGAATCCAAATTAAAATCATCGCAGAAAGATGGCTGTCCAACCTTTGCTTGAACATATTGATGGAAAGGGAGCCAGCCACCTCTCTGAGTCATTGGTTCTATTGTCCAACTGGTCTCACTGTTGGGAAATTTTTATAATGTTCAGTTGGAAGCTACCTTTTGTTATGGATCTTACTTTCTGGAATGAAAGAGTTTGCATCTTGACCTACCTACCATTCTGCCTGGTATTTGAAGAATACAATCATAAACCCTCTTGGTCATCTTTTCTCCTGATAAACTTTCCTTATCTCACTCTTCAGTCTTGCTTCATAAGGCTTTGCGCTTGTCTTTGTCAATTTTAATTTTCCTACCTTCAGCCAATCTCTCCAACCCACCTAGACCATTTCAAATTTTATTCTGTCTTCTAAGGTACAATAACCCCAATCAACTTATATCATCTGCCAATTGATAACCATTCCCTGATACCCAATCATTCGGTATTGATTCACTGTAACCATGAATATTGACGAAGAAAGGACTCGGGTTTACCTCTCTTCAATTTGATGACAATCTACTAATGAGTAGTCTTGAACAGAATGATCAGTCCAGTTATGTCCTGCATCCAGGTCCCATTGTACTGGCTTTCCTCAATGTATGACCACAATTGGGACTGGAACTTTTTGCTGTTAAGCAATGTGGTCATTAAGAGAGTCATGCCTGATTTTACTACCTTTTTTGCCCCGGTCAGTAAATGAATCCTCTGGTTGATAAGCAAATCTCATGGTCATTAAGTGAATCTGGCTTCCCCCATTGACTTTCCTTGTCGGAAGCCCCCCGGGAAGATTGCAAATGGTGATCACATGACCCCAGGATGCTGCAACCATTGTCCCACCGGATCACACAGAGAGGGCATGCGCTGGACCCCCTTGGCAAAAGAACTCCGACTAGTGGGGTCCAGAAGGCGGGCCTTCTCTGCTGTAGCCCGTGGCCTTTGGAACATGTTGACCCTGGAGGTGAGACAGGCCCCCTCACTCCCGGCCTTTCGGAGGGACTTGAAGACCTGGCTCTGCCATCTGGCCTGGGGTGGGGAGGGAGGTCATCAGATGTGGGGTTGGCTAGCCCCCTAGAGGCCTGGTGTTGCTTCCATCGGCCTCCTGGATTTTTCCTTTTATTCTTTGTAAATGTGTCCTGTTATAAATTTTAATTGTATATTTATTTATTGTTTTAATATGTTGTAAGCCGCCCAGAGTCCCCCATTGGGGGGAGATGGGCGGGGACAAGTTAAATAAATAAATAAATAAATAAATGCCTGTTGCCAAGTGACCGAATTTTGATCATGTGACCACAGGGATGCTTCGATGGATGTAAGAGCAAGGACTGGTCATAAGTCACTTTTTTCAGTGCTGTCATAACTTCGAACAGTCATTAAACGAATGGTCGTAAGTCAAGGACTACCTGTATGTCTTAAGAAAATGAAAATGATTGAAAACAATTCCATATCACTTCTTTTTTGTTGTTCATGGTGGATTCAAGACACTTAAAGGGAAAGAAAGTTGTGTGCTGTTCATTGTTTTTTAGCCAAGACTAACTAAAAATCAAGCAGAGGTAGGTCAGCATGTTAGAACACTTGAGGTATTTCCAGAGTTAAGGCCTGGTTCTGCTCTTTCAAGGATCAAGCATAAAGGAAGATGATTTTGCTTATGCACCATTTTGTTTTTCTGGTGGAAATTGAGTTGTTTGCCTGCTCAGAAGGAAGCCCATCCTGAATTCAACTGAATTTATTTCTTGGTCACCAGTACTCACTTGAAGGGCACTGTTTTTTAGCGTGAATCTTATTTGGACAACCTCTAAGCTTCTTTAGAAGACATATTTCTCCTCTCCATTCAGTTCCATATTCAGGACAATGACAGGAGAAAATGCTTTTGCTTTCTCAGGCTGGGTTGGTTCAAAGCTTTCCTGGGCGAAGAGGTTAAGCTAGTTGGCATACACTGAGGCATGCCATTTACTTAGAGGTGAGTGGCACTTAACCTCAGTCTGTTTATTCCCGCAGAAGTGCCCGGTGGTTTCCAGGGCCTTGTTGTTTAAATAATCCTTCTCATTTCTCAATTTAAAAGAAACAATGTTCCAGGCTCTAAGGAGCTTTTCAAAGGAGAGTTTGTACTTCTGGAACATGTTAAGTTCTGCTTAACTGATTCACGTAATGAAAAGAACTTTAACTTCAAGAGTATTAGAAGCAAATGAAATCTTACACAAGCAAGTGTGTGTGTGTGTGTATAAATACACACACACACACACACACACACACACACACACCCTTTCAGAAGTAAGTCCCATTGAGCCCAATGGGACTTACTGTCAAGTAACACTATGCAGGAATATCATCTAAGGGATAAAAGAAGAGAAACTGCACCATACTGAATTCTGGTTTATTTTGCAAATCATTTCAGAGACAGGGGTGCGTGGGTCTGATTTGGGCAGTATTAAGCTGATAAGAGAAAGGGCCCAATATGAATGCATAAGGAAATACTTTAACAGAGAAGGAAAGTGTGGAAGAAAAAACAGCTCAGGATTGTCTAAGCCTTTTTTCCTGGTGGTGGTGGTGGTCATCATTGTTGTTTTGCAAAGCTTAAGTCAGGGGTGTCCCCAGGTTATGATAAAAAAAAAATCAAGACGGCCCTAATGGTGGGATCAAAGTTTGTTCTTTCTCTCTCTCTCTCTCTCTCTCTCTGTATTTAGAGTGCTGAGGAAGGGATTGTGATGTAATAATTTGGGAGGCAGTGTAGTGTACTGGTTAAGGTATTGGATTAGAAGCAGGAAATGCATGCTCTAGGTCACCTTCAGTGATGGAAGCTTGGGTCACTATCTCTCAACGTCATCTACCATGCAGTGTCGTTGTTATGGGAAAAAACAGGAGAAGAGAGTGCAATGTAACCCCCAGAGCTTCTGAATGAAAGGCAGGATATTGCTCCAGTAAATAATAACATTGATGGACATTGAAAGGCTCAGTGGACAACTGGGAAGTGTCATTTTTTTTGCTTCTTGCAATCCCAAGTGGACCCTTTTTAGAGGACATCCCAGTGCATTCAGCAAATGGCCAATGTCTTTAATTTTGCTTTTATGCACAGCCTTGCTAGTTTAATCAGTGCTACTCCTAATGTTGCAGGCAGAAATTCACCAGGTTTGTCTGTAAGCAAAGGGCATTATTATTTCTAGTCCCTACTACCCCGTTCTCTTTGCACAAAAACCCCTTAACCTACTTGCCTGAGATCTGTCACAGATATTTCTCGCTACAGAGTACATTTCTGTGGCAAATTTCATTACATTCTGTCTCAAACAAAAATGCTACGGGTAAAATGAAGGTTTCAATGGATCCCTAAATGAACTGACAAAACGTCTACTCTACATGGAATACAGTTAAAGCAACTTTCTGCAAATGTGAATGCATGCTTACTATTTCTGTGCAGTCATGTACAAGTTTACAAAAAAGAAAACAAGGAAAAAGGAGCAAACATTTGGATACATTATCAGTCAGTATTTTCAAACACCTTTGGCAGAAATAACAGCATTCTAATGTTTCTTGTAGCCAGGTAAGAGTGTTTTATTCTTGCCTTATGGAACTTTCCCCCCTACTCTTCCCTGTAGAACTCTTCTAGACCAGAAATATTCTTAGATCTCCTTGCATACAATGCATGCTTGAGATCTTCAATAAATATTCATGAAGATCATTCCAAAACCTTTATCCTTCTTTTCTGTGAGTACTTCATGATTGGTTTGGAGGTATGTTTTAATTTGTTGTCTTGTGTAATATCCAACCTCTTTTCACCTTCAGTTTCTTCACTGACATGCAACTTTAGGATATGTTGATATTTAGCTGAAGCCAATCTTCCTTTCACACCCACAATATTTTGCACACAACCACAAGGCATAAGAGAGCCATGATTGCTTTTTTATTGCATTTATATCTTGCTATAATCCAGATTGACATCCAGCAACTTCCTGGGCTTAGTGGTTGGCAAAGTGTCCTTTTCTTCAAATATATCATCTTTTCTTTCTTTCTCCAAATGTATCTTGAGTAGCTGTGGCCAAAGAATTCAATGTTTAGTCCATCACTCCAAACCACTTTGCTTCAAAACATTTCAGAGTAATCAAGGTTGGGTTTTGCATACTTTAGATGAGGACTTTGTGATGGGGTTGGAACAAAAGTTTCTACTGATAACTGTTCCGTGCAGATCATTGATGTATAAGCAACGCCGTATTATGGACCTGTGGTCAGCAAAAGTTTTCAGCAGTTGTTTGCCATGATACGTGGATTCTGTTGTGCAGATCCGGCCAGTTTGGGGGCAATTCTAGCACAGGGTTTTCTGTTCCAGATCTTGCATTTGACTTCAACAGTTCACGTAACTTCAATTTCTCAGTAATGTTTTTCACAGTTGAAATTGCAAGCTGGAACCATTTTAGATTTTTTTTTTTTAAAAAGTGATCATCTGCTTTGTAAGAATGAATTCTCTTCATTTTCATACCCTCAGACAGCTGCTTAGAGGAGCTCGTGGCTGTGGAAAACCTGCTAAACAACAATTGCAACCTGAGAGATTAGAAGGGCTCCATTGGAATTATCCTTAGTTGCCTAAGCGTTGGCCTAAAGTCAATAATATTTTGGGACTGTATTAACAATTTTAGAGTAGTTTTTAAAAGTAGCACTGAATTAACTGGAAAACATCTGTCATATTCACTGTTTTCTAATTTTGAATCTGTAAACAAATTTGCCTTGTTCAACTTTATACCATGCAGAGATTGTGTCAGATTCACTTGGAGATCCATCAAAATGTACAATTTGACATGCTGTGCATAAACTTTTGTATACAATGTGTGTGTGTTTGTGCATGCATCAGAATTTAAACCACATAGTATGACATTCTGCATCTGTTTCTGTTAAATATGGCAGGCTTTGTTCCTTTATATTGATCTATTAATTCTTATAAATTATAGTCTTTTTGCTGAGAAGGAAACATATAGTTCTAATACTTTAAAAGACTAATTTTTAAAGAAATGCAAGTTAGAAGCCCTGCACTAATTTCTATGAAATTTGATATGTCTTTTTTACATGTCATGTCCTAACATCCTCATAAACTTAATCCCCTTTTGATAAAAAACAAAAAAGTATGTTTCCTAATGAAGGCTCAAGAACTGAGACCAAGTCAGAACAGCTTTCCCAGGTTAGATGCCTCCTTTCTGAGTTCAGGATCTGACCACACCATAATCTTTGCATTCATGAACACAGCTTGTTCTCAAACTGTGGAAACCTTTGAAACACCCAGCTACTTTTCTAATCATTTCCCCTTCTCCATTTTTGATAACAGATATAAAAAATAAAAGAACATCAGCATCAAGTTGGAATTCCTATTTTAGTGTAGGAATAAAAATGGCTCATGTTTTATGAAACCTGGGGAGAGAGGCTAAATTGGCAGGAATAAGGGAGGATGGATTTCCCTCAGGGTCTCATCCTGTTTGATCATTTTCACATCTATTTTATATCTTACTTTTAAGCTGTATTTTTAAGACTTGTGAAAATTCCATGGATAGCCAAGAAAACAAACCAACGGATCATCGAATAAATCAACCCAGAGTTCTCATTCGAGGCACAAATGATCAGGCTCAAATGATCCTACTTTGGACACATTATGCAAAGATTCAGCTCTCTGGGGAAGGCTCTCATGCTGGGAAAGGTGAAGGAAAGAGAAGAAGATGACCAGCAACAAGGTAGATGGACTCAGTTACAGTGCCAGTGAGTGTACTGTTGGAAGACCTGTAGGACCAGGTTGGGGGCAGATCCTCCTGGAGAAAAATCTATCTAAGTGATTGCTAAGAGTCAAAACTGACTTGATAGAACATAATCAATCAATCCAATGAAAGACCCAGGTTCCTTGAAAAATCCATAATGCATGGAAAGGTGAAAGGAAAGGGAAGAAAAAGATGACTAGCAGCAAGGTGGACTCAGTTATAGCAGCAAAGGGGACACCATTGGAAGACCTGAAAGACCAGGTTGGGGACAGATCATGCTGCAGAAAATCTATGTGGTCAGTAGGAGTTGAAAGCAACTTGATGGTACATAATCAATCAATCAATCAATCAATCAATCAATTCTGTTTTTGTTTATAATAATACTTTAATAATTCATTAAATGTACATGCTGCCCAACTCCCAGCAACTCTGGGTGGTTTACAAATTGTTAGAAACATTTAAAAACAAGTAACAATACAAGAAGAAAAGGGGCTTCAATAGTCCTCACCAAAGGCCAGGGCTCCTGTCAATCATTTAAGTCAAAATGAATTTAATTAGTGACAAGGATAACAGTAAAGCCTTAGAATTGTACACCCACCCCAACAAGGCACTTTTTTTGCTCCATGTTTTACACCCTTCCCCCAGATACTCCCCATGACATACATTGCAGCTTTTCCAAAAACTGGAATTTCTCTTGAGGCATCCATTTCCTAACTCAGAGATAAGCATTTGGATCCATCAGAGGGAGGGATTTTAATAAATACTTGGAAGAACCATCTGTCAGACCATAAAACTTAACAGCAATATGCTTCTCATACAGATCTCTTCCACAAGAGAAGGTTTGCATGGGAAGCAGATCTTCTTTAGCTCAGGGGCACGAAGGCAAGCGCAGACCAATGGACATCATCAGAAACCTTGAAGGGAGGGCAAACTCATAGGTTAGCAAAAGTTTAAACACTGTTCTTACAGCTTTTTTCCACAGCTGGCATGCAACTCACTGCATAGACAGTACAGATGTTTCCAGCAGCACAAGATGCGTTCAGGGAGTCGAAAAATTAGTGTAGTTGGACTAAAGGGACGTTTGCAGGCATAAATAGCTAGACCTCCTCTCTTCCCCTTGCAGATTTTCCAGCTGGGACTCAAAGCAAGTGCTCCTAACAATCTGAGAGCCACAGGAACACCCGTAAGTGCAAAATGTTTGTGTGAATGATTAATGTACAGCGATTAAGTTGAGCAATTGTATATTTATGCCCAGTTCTTAAAGCAGAAGAGCTTTTTAAAGGAAAGCTAAAATTTAGTGTTTTAACTATAACCTTAGAACTGAAAGTTTGTTTGCCTTTATACAGTTCTGGTGTTTTCCAAAATATTCTCCCTCCCTGAAATACTGCCGCTAGGTAATGGATTAAAGTTGAAATGGATTAAGTGAGCATTCCGTGTTTCTTTATTTTATTTTTAAAGAAATAGGTCTTAGACTGAAAAATCAAAAACGCAGCTATATATTCTTCAGCGTACGTATTTGTACTGAAACATTGGTGACCGGAATTAAGCCAAATTTATGATGCTAACAAGGTCACAAATCAAATCAGCCTGTTAAAAGCATATTGTGAAAAACACATTTTTTTCCCCAAATCAGAAATGGATGCTTGAGTTTCTGTTGCAATTTTAAAGGATGGTCAGTGGAAAGAAAGCTGAAATTCTTCTACCCTGCTCTTTTAAATTTAGCAATTTTTCTGGCAAGGTATGTTCTCTGTGCTTGAAACTTAACCTACAATTAGCACAGGAGTGTCGGTAGTAAATCTGGCCAAGTTAATTTAAGCTCTGCCCTGCAGTGATGTCACTACGCAAACCCCTTCTTTACCCACCTGTATCGTGTTGCAGGGCAGGGCTGGGGTAGTGACATGACTGCATGTGCACAAGAGCACTTCTAATGTATTCCTTGCTGGCAAAAAACAGGCCCGCTGACTTGTTTTCGCCTGGCAATTGCTGATTACTACCCAAGAACAGATGAGCTGCTCTGTCTGTTTTTTCTGGCACGAAATAGTGAAAGTGCCTTTTTCTTTGCTTGGGTTTTTAAAAAAAATCTGCTGGGCATCCAGTGATGTCTGTGGACTTCATGGATTATAGGCAGAGATTAAGCATTGTGGAGTCCACTAATGTGGCTGTGTTTGTGTGTTTGTTTGCTTTTCTTCCCAGGGGCAAGGAAATGGGAAACTCGCTGCTTACGCCTGGTTCTGACAAGACCATCACAGCACTGCTTGCAACACTCCTGAGTTGTGCTGTTTGCGTCCCCCTTGATGGAGATACCCTTTGTGGTGCAGGAGACCCAGCGACGTACAGCATTGTGTTCACGGGGAAATGGAGCCAAGTAGCTTTTCCAAAGCAGTATCCACTGTATAGACCTCCAGCACAGTGGTCCTCACTCCTAGGTAAGGAAAACCAAGTGCCCTCATCCGAGGGTCTCCACAGGATAGTACCAAAAATCAATATGGCGGGCACGGCCACACTATCAAAGCCCCAATCCTTCTGTGTGGTTGAGGCTGCCATCTTAACTTTTTGACCCCTCCTAGGGACACCCCTGTCCTTACCTCTTTCTTCTTCTCTTGCTGGTTATTCAGTTACATCCAAATTCATGTCCCTGAGTACATCACAGAATGCATGATCCGGGAGAGCTTCTCTGGCTGGTTTCAATTTTCTGCAGCAGAAGTAAACAACATTCCTTATGCTCTGAGACACAAACGGGCTCCCTTCAAAAAGACAAGAGAGAAACAAGATGGCTCTATTGATGAAGTAATTCCAAATCTGTCTTTTGCGTGTCTTGTCTTCAACAGGCGTGGCCCACAATTCGGACTACAGCATGTGGAAAGCCAACGAGTATGCCAGCAACGGCATGCGTGACTTTGTTGAAAGAGGGGAGCCCTGGGCACTCATGAAGGAAATAGAAGCAGCTGGAGAGAAAATGCAAAGCATTTACGGAATCTTCTCTGCTTCTGCTGTGGCCACTGGGACGGGACAGACTTCTACTGTCTTTGAAGTCGATGCAAGACATCCCTTAGTAAGTTGGAAATGTCTTGTAGCCTTTTGTTTAAGGAGCAGGCACCGTTGCAAAGCAGTAAAGCTGGAAATGGATTAAAGAAATAACCCATTATACTTAAGATGAGCAGTTATTATTCTTTTAATTACCGTTGCATAAATTTGCAAGCAATTAAATCAGTAGAGGGTTTGGAGCATGAATATATCTCAACTGGCACGCCTTGGCATTTTCTTCTGTATTTGATTGCACTGAAGATTAAGGACCGTGCCTATCACCCACATATTTTATTACCATAAAAAGACTGGATTATTTGGGGAAACCTTTTAATTCATTGAGAAGGTCATCAGTGAAATATAACTCATTACTAAGACTGCAGCTCTAGGACTCATGTGGCTATGAATTCAACTATACTAAAATAATGCTTCACTTTATATTACTTATAGTCTAGGAAGTTTAATCTATCACACACTGCTGACTGTCTATTTTTATTGTCAACTGCTTTGAACTTCTTGGGAAATATTTTTAGTTGAATTTGAAAATAACTTGGATTATTTTCTAACTCCTTGATTGTAATAATTCTAGCATGTAGCTACATTGGCTTATTTAGATCAAGATCTGTGGTAAAATGATCTAATTAGAGAGAACGATGCTTAGACAAGTTTTTGAAGCAACCATTTTTCTAAATGTCCAGGTATCCACTGCAGTACGAATTGTGCCCAGTCCTGACTGGTTTGTGGGGATTGAGAATTTTAATTTGTGTGAAAAGGATCACTGGAAACACCAAGTATCTATGGACCTATTCCCATATGATGCTGGAACTGATAGTGGCTTTACATTTTCCTCACCCAACTTCGCAACAATCCCCCGGGATACAATCACAGAAGTAAGTTTCTTTATAGTTTACCAACTCCTGGAGTGCTCCATTTCATTAATATTTTTTGTGCTAACTATTAAGGTCAACTGTGATGGCTTCATCTTATATATATCCATATCTGTATTGGCCATATAGAGAAAGTTTGGTATAGTGGTTAAGGCAGCAGGTTAGAGAGAGGGAGACTAGGAGTTCTAGTCCTGCCTAGGCCTTAGAGAGACCTTGGGCCAGTCCCTCTTTCTCCGCCCTGGCAATGGTAAACCACTTCTGAAAAACCTTGCCAAGAAAACTGCAGGGACTAGGCCAGGTAGTCACCAGGAGTCAACATTGACTTGGCACCCAAATACATTCTTCAGGAATGGCAAGATGAAAACTTTTGCTTCTGTGGTTATTCTCAACTGTGATTGGGGGAAGTAAGCTAACTTCTCACCATTGCTTATGAAACTGGCAGGATTATTTCTAATCATGGTTGTTATAGATTGAGTTTAAGATAGTATACTGAATGTTCATCTAAAATACTAACAGGAGATGGGAGGAGGTTTGGGGAGGGAAATACAGAATATGTTTTATGATTTAATAAAGTGAATTTTCCCTAGGGCAATTTTTAAAAAGGCCCTAATGTTCTATGTTCTAAGTTTTTGAAGCAAGTGTTTTTCTAAATGTCCAGGTATCCATTGCAGTACGAATTGTGCCCAGTCCTGACTGGTTTGTGGGGATTGAGGATCCCCACAAGATTGAGAGTTTGGTGTAGTGGTTAAAGGCACCAGGCTACACACTGGGAGACTGGGTTCTAGTCCTGCTTTGGGCACAAAGCCAGCTGGGTGACTTGGGGCCAGTTGTTCTCTCAACCCTGGGAAGAAGGAGGCCAGGGCTAACCATGTCTGAAAAACCTTGCCAAGAAAACTGCAGGGACTAGTCTATGTTGATGTCAGTCGGACTCATGCTTTAAAAACCTGGTCTTATTCTAGGGATGGGGAGACCATCAATTTGTCCATCTGTCAGCAACGTTTCCTCTTTTGACAGTGCAAGTCATAAGCTTTCTTTAAGACTGAAAAACACATTCTAGAGCAGTGTTTCTCAACCTTGGCAGCTTGGAGACAACTTCAAGGTGCCAAGGCTGAGAAATACTGTTCTAGAGGAAGTCATCTTTTGTCAGAACAAATGTAGAGCCTTTTTTTTCAGTCAAGGAAACAAATATTCTTTGTTTATATGTAGGTGATTGCATACTCTATGCATGATAGCACTGATAGTCTTTATACTATTAAAATTGTATAGAAGAATATTTAAATTTTGAGTGTACCACACTGAAATCCTTTTTGGAGTGTGACAGAGGGTATAAATTTTTATAAATGGAATTGAACCAATGATTTCTGTTTCTCAGAATAGTACCAAAAATTCATGTGTAATGCCACAACCCACAAGTTTCTGATTTTCTAAAATGTTTGATTTTTAAAAACATAAAGGAGTTTTTCTTACAAATTTTGTGTTTGTATCATCACACACTCAAAATCAGATTATTTGTGCATGTAGAGACATAATTTATCAATGTCTCTTGAAGGTCCATGCTTATTAGGGCATTCTGTGACATTCTTGGCTCTTTTAGCATTTTTCTCTTTTGTTGACTGAGACAACTTCATCATCATCATCATCATCAATGTTCACAACACAGTATTTCCATTATTTTGGAAGCTCCTTGGTACACTTCTGAACATAAATTATCTGAGATTAATTCAGAATAACAGAAGCATATGGTGTGTGATAAGCATGATGTTGGAAAGAGATGGGTTCCCCCTTTGCACAGACTAAACATACGAGGCCTATACAGATGGGGGAAGGACTCTCTACCTGCACTTGTTTGCAAAGGTACCCATTTGTCAGGAAACAAACAAACAAACAAACAAAAAGGTAAGGCAATGGTCTGCTAGAAATGTCTAGGGGGCTATAGAAAGTAGCAAGAGCATCTTCTCACATTGTCTTCAGGTACATTGTCAGCTAGAGCACATAAGTCACACGACCTGGTCAACAGCTGGGAAATAATTAGGAACGCATGCAGATCACTTTCAATTGAACGCTTAGGCATGAAATTCATCCACAGAGACTGGATGAGTTCAAAGTTGCAGCAAAACTTTACAATATACCTTTGTTGTCCCGCACACTCATCCCTGCTTATCACATCCTTCTCAACTAGACTGTTTAGGCACTAACTAGAGAACGAAAGCCGTCAAATCTGGACCCAGAATGACTCAGAAAGTGAGCAGGTTTCATGACTCCAAATTTATCCCCCAAAGTCCTTCCTTTGTTCATTCAAAATCTGGTAGCTGTTGATGGGATTAGGAGGGTCTCCTCCTTTGTCTTCTGATGACATTTCTCCTTTGATCCTTAATGCCTTGATTCCTTCTTATCTACCTCCCAATGGGAACTTCTGATCAGATTCCTGGCTTTTGTCCTCTCTGCATACGTGCCTACTCCTTTTTTAGGTTATGGCAACTTCAGTCTACTCTCATGTTCTCACACTTCCAGCCTATCTATTGGATACCTCAGAATTACTATAAGGCAATGTTTCTCAACCTTGGCAATTCTAAGATGTGCGGACTTCAACTCCCAGAATTCCCCAGCCAGCCATGCTGGCTGGGGAATTCTGGGAGTTGAAGTCCGCACATCTTAGAGTCGCTAAGGTTGAGAAACACTGCTATAAGGTGTTTTGGTCAGAGAGAACTGGGAATGCTGGCTGGCTGTTGGAAGGAGGAAGGAAGCCTGCAAAGAAGGGAGGGTGGAAAGCAGGAGCTGGAAACCTAACCAGAGTTCTTCCTACTGCAACAATTTGTGGTTGACTAAATTCACCTCCTTTTTGTATGTGCTTGACTTCACAGATAACTTGTTCTTCTCCAAGTCACCCAGCAAACTCATTTTATTATCCCAAGCTTAAAACTCTGCCTCCTATTGCCCGAGTGACCATGATAAAACTTAAAAGAAAGAAATTGGGGTTCCAAGTCTCTCAACCAAACGTCACAACCATAGAAAATGAAATAGAGGATTCAGTCTCAGGTAAGTGCTTTATCCCTTGGTAAAGAGAAAGTTTTGTATTAATAATTCAGCCATCAGAGAAATGCATACCCTGATGGGCAAATGGGACATATTCCACCAATCAACAGCTGTAAAATGTCCCCTATGGGAGCACAGGATAAAGGTAGGGAAATGACGGTGAGTAGAAATATTCAAGAAATTGGGAAATCTTGTTAAATAGTTCCTTCATTTTGCCAGTCCTTAAATTACGGCCACATGGCCGTATTTGTGCACCCTCCAGGATCTGTATCAATTCATGGTAGCTTCTCCCTGTGGAGAGCTTTCTCGATTGGTGGGAAATCTGGCATGGAAAATCTTACACCAAGATTGTAGAATTTAGCTATTTCAGTAAAATTCTGTTAGGAATTATGGGTTTCTCGCTGTTTAAATGGATTGTCTTGAAGAGCACATGTCCTTTATCACCTATCAGCAACCACAGTGAACAAGATTTCAGAGCTTCCTTGATAACATTTGCTTTCTCAAAGGAAAAAAAAAATGGGCACCCCCTTCCTTGGAATGAGATTTCATTTTCCGAATTGAATCAATGGTTGGATCCAATTTTGCCTGATCTGCACACACCTTCTTTCATGCACTGCCAAATTTATCAATTCTATTTGCTTTTCTCCCTTCTTTCTGAAGCTGTTGCAGTGGCTTTTCGGGGTTTCCTGCTGCAATTCCACACATTTGTCCTGTATGTTTGTCTTGGGGAAAATTAAATCAATTGAATGTCCAAGAAAAGCTGTATCTTGTAGTTGTATATGAAAAACAACGTGTGTTTCAACTGCTTCTGTACTGCAGAAACACCCTTGGATTGTGAGACGTCCCTGTGGTCTTCCTGGGGCCTTTGTCGTGGCACATGTGGAAATTTAGGAGTGAAAAAACGAACTCGGTATATACTTCTCCAGCCTGCCAACAGTGGAACTCCCTGCCCAGATCTGAGTGAAGAAACACAGTGTGAACCAGATAATTGTGTCTGAGATAATTTCTTTGGACAATTGTTTACCTCATATAATTTGGGAGATATGTAGGGTATCTATGTGTTAATGTTTTTTATAGGTCAAGGTAGTTGTAATATGTTGTTGATTTTTATAGATACATACTTAGATACGTTTGTTTTCTACACATTTATTGTGAACTCCTACAGTGCCGCCTAGCGGTCACAAATGTCATAACCTTGGAGTTACTAACATCTGTACGGAGAAAGGAGGCATTCAAGAGAGTTTTCATCTCTTCTGCTTCTAGAATGTATTTAATGTAGGAAAATGCATTTGAGGAAGAATGAACTAGTTTCTACTGACTTGCACTATGCCAGAGAATAAAATGCATATGTTTTTAAGGAGATCAACTTGAAGGAAAAAAAATACTAAGTCTCTCTCAAGAGGGAAGAAGTCCTAATATAAAATTATACGGCTAGTAATCAAATCAATCCTTATTGCAGTCATCCTATGACTAGTAATAAGCAAGGTAGAACAAAGTATCCTTGATCTGTTCATGTGCAATAATTCAGTTGCATAGGACTTCCAGGCTGGAACACAAGAATCCCAACGGTTGTCAGTTTGTGTAGCCCAAATATGGTGACCCTAAGCTTGCAGGCTCCTCTTCCCATTATCCCATTCCCTCCTTTCTTCACAAAGCATCACACTGAGAACCATGCTACTTCAGGTACATATCAATCCACAGTTTTTGCAAACAATGAAACTTGGTAGGGAATTGACAAGAGGAGTACCTGCCAACATATCAATTTCCTGATATGCAAAGGAATGACTTTTCTGCTCTGGATCACCTATCCATCAGCCAACTCTTGCAACTTCTAGTGTTGCAAGAGAGACAACACCTTTATTCCTACATCTGTCCCTAATTTCTGGTTTCTGATAATGAGAAGGACCAAATGTTATATGCTTTCATCACCAGCAGAGGGGTCTGCAGATGTGTTCAAAAGAGTCAAGATAGCAAGATGGCTCAATCAAAGCCCCATCTGTTTTTTATGGGCATCACCTGGTCACCAGGTTTAAGGGAGAAAGCATAGGTAGGACACATGTTCACAGGCAGAAGATCCCAATTTAACTCTTGGCATCTGCAATTGAGAGTCTCAGGAAGAAGGTAATGCAGATAATTCCCTGAAGCTTGGGAGGGACACTGGGGAGAGTGGCGCCTAGCAGATGCCATGGAAAGCTAGCCCTATGCCATAATCACAAAATGGCTTCCAGTTCAGCAGGCAAAGCTTGTCTTCACTTTGGGGTAGAATGGAATAAAAATAGCAAAGAAGGCCAGCTTTTAGGAGACACTGAGAAGGTTTTTTTTTAAAGAAAAAAATCTTCCAGCACTTAATCCAGAGATGGAGATGAAAAGACAATATAGCATAGCAGCTTCCAAATTGACAAAACTCCTGTAAAGAAATTGTGCACAACTAATGCAGAAAAGAGCGCATTAAAAATAGAACAAGACATGGAAGGTCACTAGATAGCCTCACTTTGGGCCAGTCATGCTCACTCAGCGAAACCTACTTTACAGGTTTATTGTGGGGAGAAAGGAGGACTAGGATTGTCACATGGGTGTCCATGGGGTGTGTGTGTGTGTGTGTGTGTGAATGGGCCAAGTTGGTGGCTGTAGCCCTGCAATTAGGTTTAGACTTTGACTTTTTTCATCCACCCTTCTGAATGCTCCTGTATGCCATCATGAGCTCCTAGATTAAAAGAAGGATATAAATAAAAAATATATATAAACAAAATGTTTAGCCCGCTTTTCATTTAAAATAATCCCAAGCCAAGTTACAATATAATAATATTAATATTATTATTATTAATAATAATAATTTTTAACACCATCAGACAAAAACATCTGCCTATCCCAGGTCCTTGGGAAGGACTCAACAGGTGGATAAAAATGCCAAATCCAGTCTAAACACCTGGTTGACAGTGCGACCAACCATAATAATAAACAATAATAAAGTAATAATAAAAATTTGCAAAATGTCCAAAGTTGACACTGAAAAATAGCATCATAGTTCCGACTGCAACAACACACTCAACAGCAGAATCAGGTCAACCAGCAACTGCTACCTAAGCAGGAAAACTAAACAACATCAAGACAGGATGTGCAAGGATCCAGATGGGTTACTCAGCTGAGGTGGACCCAAAGGGCTTATCCCAGCATCCGCTCTTTCTCTGAAGGAGAATAAACAGGTGGAGGACCCTAACTGAAGCAGAGGGCTCTGCTTTCTTTTATGGAAATATTTCTGCCTTCCCTCAATCCTTGACTTCAGAAGAGGGCATCATTATTGCTTTCCCTTGGCGTAAGAACCCTCAGCTGATTACCACAAATATTCCTCATGTCAGGTTTTATTTCTGGTGTAGGCCTCACTGCATTATGATCCAAAACGAGTTATGGATGTTTTTACGACTCCAGAATTAAAACTATCCTTTGAAAACTCTTGGATTGACTTCTATGAAATTTGGCAAGCGTTATCTTTTAACAGAGATCCAGATTTCTGTTAATTTGGTCCTGTTCTATGAAAAGCTAAGAACTTATGAGTGCCTAAAAAACAGAACTGCAAAAACAATTTTCTCAAAAGTTTGTGTACCAATACATATGATATACTTCCTTTACACGGTGTTCTGTATTTCTGAATTTTTTAAATTAAAAACAAACATTTTCCCCATGTTAAATGATGGAATGATGGAGACTGTTTTTTCCAGTTCACACATTGTAATTTGGATGGTTATACATTATACATTTATGTATAGCATTTCAACCTATGGAGCAATTTTCATGACAGCTGTTTATTAAGTTAAAATATAGCTCTTCCTGGCACTCAGCGTTAATAATCTAAGTCAGCAATCTTGGGCCTATTTCCTTGTAAGCCACATGGAGTACAGCAGGAATGAGTTTGCAATAAACTAACATATTATAAAAGTGTCAAACAGAAGTGTGATTACATTCCTTCCTTTCTGGTACTGTATTTGATTTCAGATTAAATCCCACTGTGATAATACAGCAGAGGGCACTACAGGACCTCACACTCAGTAAAATGGTCCCCAAATTGGATTCTTGAGATTTAGAGTAGAAATCTGTGCACGATAACTTCTTGAAAAATAACATGAAGCCTGTCTTCATTTTCCAGTTGTACAATGCTTTACAACCATATTTCTTATAAGTGTTATGCTGAATGCTAACATCAGTCCTCAGTGTTTTATTAGAATTTCTGTCTGTGTGTTTGTGTGTGTTTAGTAAACAAACCTTAGGAGCTGTTAGAGGTAAAAAGTGGAATATGAATCTCACCAACAAATAAACATATCTGTCAGGCCTAGCCCAAGGAACTCCAGGAGACCATGCAGATTCAGTTCAGCAATGTTTATTAGCTACAACCTCTAGCAAGAATCTTCCCAGACTGAAACTCAGTTCCCAAAGTCAGCCAGTCAAAACAGAGTGAATTCCTCAGGGAGGTGCCAGCCTCATCCTCTTATCTCTTCCTCACCTCTCAGGAGACAAAAGAGGATGCTTCTCTCCCTGAGTCTGGCCTTCATAATTCCATTCCATCACAATATCCCGCATATCATGGGAAAGATGAGAGCAAAGGAAGTCTGACCAAGAAAGTGAAATGGGACATTGATCAGGGTTGTGCAAAAGCTTTCCCTGAATTTCTTGATCCTTAATTCTGAAGCGTGTCTTATCTGAATATATGGCAATAAATAAGTCTCTAAACAAAACACACACATCCTTAACATCCTGTTGGACACAGGTTTGGGTCAAGAAGAAGTCATGGCCAGAAACAGGTTTTCTAACAGTTTTCCAACTACTCCTAATAGAGTAGTTTCACAACCCACCTGTGAAAAGTGGAAAGGCATCTCTTGAAGCAGGAGTTTAACTCTCCTTTCATGTCTGGGACTTTTCCGGATCTTTATCGTTAGGCGCATCTGCACGGCTGGAGCCCAAAAGATCAAGATGGCAGCAATGCCCACCCAACTGAAGCTTTGCCCCTCGTTTACATGCATCATGTGACACACATAAAAAGGGGGCAGGGTTTTGGCTGTAGGTCATGGCCCTCATCTCGGCTTTCGTGACCCTCTCTGTTTACTGCACATCGTTACGGAAGGTCAGGCGAGGTTGGATCTCTTGGAGGTAGGAGACGGGCCGGTCTTTCTCATTTCTCTCCCTGCAGCTTGAAAGGTGATTCTGGGGAGCCTCATAAATATACTGCTGGGCGGGGGGGGGGGGGGGCGGTTGGGGGGGTGCATGGAAGGACATCAGTGGCTGAGAACAAAAACCCTAACCCTTGCTCTTTTTCAGGCATGCCTTCTGAACTACACCTCCAGTTACAATGTGAGTACCCTGATGGACTGCGGATGGAGAAGATTCTGCTGCCTCTAGTAAATACACAAAACATGGCTGTTAGTTGTACAAGTCTGGATCAATGTCACTTCAGAGAAAGCAAGCATGTAATAGTCCTTTCTCTCTTGAAGTACCAGACAGAAAGGTGGTCTGTTTTTCTCTGTATTCTCTTTCCTTTTACAATAATTCCATATATGGTATTTATTTATCAGATAAAAGCACAGGGTAGGCAAATATTTAGTCTGATAGAAGCCCTCTGAAGAATCAGATTTCTGCTTTCCATTTCTATCTGCTCAGATCCTCCATTTCTAACAAAAGCTTTTACTATGTGGGTAACAAAGCCCAGCATCTATATTCATATGTTGGACTGGATTTTTAAGCCCCTTTCCTCTCTACTAGGAGTGTTTAGAATTACAGATACTTTTTTAAACAAAGTGTACCATGCTAATGCCTCTGTTCTCTCTGTCTGCTATTGCTCTATTTAATCCATCTCAGAACTCAAGAAAATACAATTCAGTGGTTTGTAAATGCCTCCAAGGCAGATTGAGAACATTCTGCCGGATAGGAATGCTATGATGCTTGTGCCCTTGAGTCATCGTTGACTCCTGGTGACTCCTGGACAAGTCCCTGCAGTTCTCTTGGCAAGATTTCAGAAGCAGCTTGCCATTGCCTCCTTCCCAGGGCTGAGAGAGAGTGACTGGCCCAAGGTCACCCAGTTGGCTTTGTGCCTAAGGCAGGACTAGAACTCATGGTCTCCTGGTTTTTAACCACAACCCCAAACTAGCTCTTTGGATACTATATCTGGGGGGAATTTGGCCCACTTGTATTTCCCCTGTGTCAAACTCCCAGCTATCCATAGAGTTGACAAGGAGAACATGGTATTGTTGGAAGCAATCTTTCAGCTGGGACAGTCTGTTCCACTGTTGAACAGTTTATGTCTCCTAGAAGCTCCCAATGCTTAGTTTCATTATTGTTCTTGAGATCTGAACCCATTGGCTCAGGTCTCATTAGAATCAATAGAAATAATTTGACTCCATCGTCTGTCTAATAAGCGTCTCATTGTCTGAAAATGGTGAAAGTATTGCATCTTTGATTCTCGCTTTTCAGGCTAAACACATTCCATTTCTTCAGCCTGTTGTTATCTCAACAGTGACATGTTCTCAGAATCAATGAGTAGAAAGAGAAGTCATCAATAATTTCTATGGATAAGAAGACCCCAGGAATACAGAAAGAGGAGGAATATTTCTACTACACAGTCCACTACAATAGAGACCATGAGCAGCTTGTATATGCAGTTATTATGAATTAAATTGTTCTTCAACTGAAAGTCTCAGACCATTTTATTAAAAGGGGGAGGGGGGGGAACCAGTCTCACAACAGTCTCTGCTGCTGTCCAGAACTGGATACAATATTCCAGGCAAGGTTCCGCCAAACCAGAATAGAGCTGAGCATTAGGACCATTTCATTAGTCTTCACACTTCAGGCTTAAGTTGAGTGGGAGATCTATGAAACCCCTAGATCAGTGTTTCTCAACCTTATCAACTTTAAGAAGTATGGACTTCAACTCCCAGAATTCCCCAGCCAGCATGCTGGCTGGGGAATTCTGGGAGTTGAAGTCCACACATCTTAAAGTTCTGAGGTTGAGAAATCCTGCCATAGATGTTTTTTACATGTACTCCTGAAAACTCAGGGGATATTCATTGAATATTTGTGCAACTGATTCCTCCAGCTAAATTCAGAGTTTTAGCTTTATCTTTGCCAATAAATCTAAAATTTAGTTGACATGTATTTATTTTAAAAATTCTCCCTCCTGTCAAGATCAGCTTGAATCCCATTCCAGTGTGTTGTTTGCAAGTTTGATGGGACTCCCTTCATTCCTTTGTCCAAGTCTATTAAATAAAGACTTTTGACCAGATCAAGAGTCTTCCTACTTGTCACTTATCTCCAGATTGACAAGCAACACTGATAAATATTCTTTAACTGTGACCCAGCAACCAGTTACAAAATCTTCAATTACATGCTTCATCAAATTTTAGTAGCTTGGCAGCACAATCATTCCAAAATGATAAAGCTTTTGAGCTTTCAGGTGTAATTACCTAAAGTATTCAAAGGAACATCTAGCAAAACCCTGAAATTTAAATTTATTTAAAGCAGGTAAGCATTGGGCAGTTGTCTTAGCCTAATTCATTTTTCTTCATCTTCTGACCCAAGGATTTTTACCAAATTTAGCTTAGTTTCCTACTTTTAGCATAGGCATGTCTATGTCCCATTGCTTAGTAAGGATAACCTGAAAGTAAAAGTAATTGCAGAACAGGGTAGAGGAGAACAGAACAGAAGATCTTTCTGGTCAGTGATCAGAATAAAAGTAGTTACTTGCCATATCTGTTTGGGCTTATCAGTTATTAAGCCATTCTTTATTCATCCTGCAGACTGTGCTTTCTCTCCAGGAGCAAAATTGGAACCTAGTTCCAGTTGAGCCCTATATAATAATTGTGTAGCAGATTTTGCACTGAATGATTTAATTGCAGCTGGGACAAAGTATGGATGGGGGAGTTTCTGGTGAAATCTTAACAAAGCAGCTGCACTCTTATGGGCCATGGAGGAGGCATAATTGGTTTGAGCCTGATCGCTCCTGGACAAGAAGAACACCACACCAAGATATTTAAAGCATTTGACTTGCTCAATGATTTAATTACCTATTTGTCAAATATGAGTTTGCGTACTGTTAGAAAATACCATCTCTTTCATTTTCTAATGGTTTATTGCCAACTGCTACTCCTTACAATGCTGGACTAGACTCCTGAATGTTCTCCTGAGACCAACGTGGTTAGTGAGAGGATTGCAGCAATAACTGTTTAAGGTTGGATTGATAACCATTTGGTTGACATCATTGGGACATGTAAGTCTACCTCTTATAGCTTTTATAGCTGTTTGACTAAAGAGTTTATATACATTTTAAATAAGAACTGGGGACAAGATAATCCTTTCCTCACTTGCATTGAAGTTGGGATCCAACCCAACAGCTGTTTTACACGATTGCATCTATCTCTCAGACTAGTGTTTAGATATATTTGGAACATGAATAGCAGCAAAGGTTTGTTAATGGTGAAATTTTTGAACTTGCCCCATAAAAGGATTCTGAAGATCAAATCTAAGGCTACTTTGAAATCAACACAGCTGCATACAGTTTTCAGTTGGTGCCCTGTGTATGTTTGCCTGCTAAATGCTGCAAAATCAGTGATTTATTGTCCATTCTCTAAAGCCAGCCTGATCATCTTCTAAAATTCCATCCAGTCAGCTTCCAGCATAAACACCTTGTATATAATTTGCTGTTTTTTTCTGAAAGCTTATAGCCCTATAATTTGCCAGCATATTTCTGTCGCCTTTTTTAATACAGTACACAACTATTGCAAGACCTCCAGTCTTGCAGAATGTGTACTGTGTTGTCAATAAAGGTAAATCGAGATGTAAGAACTAGGTCCCACCAATCTGCATTAGCCCTAATTTGTTCTGCTGGGAAAGAATAATCACTGGGGTTTTCCCCTTCTTTTAGCAGGTTGATCAATCTTATGTTGCACATGTCAGGTAAGCTATCTACATCCTTCTGTTTATAGCTCCGTGTGCAGAGGTCCTTTTTCAAGGAGATGCTTTGAGTGTCATGGTTTACCCCATGCCTTGCTGAAAGGTCTCAGCAGAAACTCAACATTTGGATAAGACTCCAGAGAAGTTAACAAGAGCTTTTAAGATTTCTATGGGCATGGGGAGGAGATGTCATAATGTCACTTTGCTATTTTATGCCATTTTGGGGATGTTCATCCTAGGGAGGAACAATAAGGCAGCATTCATGGGCATCTGCAAGGTGGGGGGGGAGCATCAAGGAGAAGAAGTGAGGTCATCTGTGCAATGATATCATCATGCAAAGGATATAGCATCATGGCATGATGGCATCATCACACATGACATCATGTGGCTTGAACCAGATGCCTAAGGTGTGTGTGTGTGTGTGTGTGTGTGTACTGTATATACAGTACTGTGCAAAAGTTTTAGGCAGGTGTGAAAAAATGCTGTAAAATAAGAATGCTTTCAAAAATATATATTATAATTGTTTATGTTTATCAATTTACAAAATGCAAAGTGAGCAAACAGAAGAGAAATCCAAATCAAATCAATATTTGGTGTGACCACCCTTTGCCTTCAAAACAGCATCAATTCTTACACTTGCACACTTTGTACACTTGCACAAAGTCAGGGATCTTGTAGGATTAAAGTCAAATTTATTCTACAGCAGGACAACAGGTGTATGATTAACCAATTATACCAAGCAGGTGCTAATGATCATCAATTTCATATGTAGGTTGAAACCCAGTCATTAACTGAAACAGAAACAGCTGTGTAGGAGGCTTAAAACTGGGTGGGGAACAGCCAAACTCTGCTACTACGGTGAGGTTGAGGAAGACAGTTTCATGTCACAGGTCATACACCACGGCAAGATTGAGCACAGCAACAAGACACAAGGGAGTTATACTGCGTCAGGCAAAAATTTCAAAGCAGACTGGGGTTTCAAGATGTGCTGTTCAAGCTCTTTTGAAGAAGCACAAAGAAACGGGCAACACTGAGGACCATAGGTGCAGTGGTCGGCCAAGGAAACTTAATGCAGCAGATGGAAGACACACCATGCCTATTTCCCTTTGACATCAGAAGATGTCCAGCAGTGCCATCAGCACAGAACTGGTGGAAACCAGTGGGACCCAGGTACACCCATCTACTGTCCGGAGAAGTCTGGCCAGAAGTGGTCTTCATGAAAAAATTGCAGCCGAAAAGCCATACCTCCGACGTGGAAACAAGGCTAAGCGACTCAACTATGCATGAAAACATAGGAACTGGGGTGCAGAAAAATGGCAGCAGGTGCTCTGGACTGATGAGTCAAAATGTGAAATATGGCTGTAGCAGGAGGCAGTTTGTTTGCCAAAGGACTGGAGAGCGGTACAATAATGAGTGTCTGCGGGCAACAGTGAAGCATGGTGGAGGTTCCTGGCAAGTTTAGGGCTGCATTTCTGCAAACGGAGTTGGAGATTTGGTCAGGATCAATGGTGTCCTTAATGCTGAGAAATGCAGGCAGATACTTATCTATCATGCCATACGATCAGGGAGATGTGTGATTGGCCCCAAATTTATTCTGCAGCAGGACAATGACCCCAAACATACAGCCAATGTCGTTAAGAACTATCTTCAGCGTAAAGAAGAACAAGGAGTCCTGGAAGTGATGGTTTGGCCCCCACAGAGCCCTGATCTCAATATCATCGAGTCTGTCTGGGATTACATGAAGAGACAGAAGGATTTGAGGCAGCCTACATCTACAAGAGATCTGTGGTTAGTTCTCCATGATGTTTGGAACAACCTACCTGCCGAGTTCCTTCAAAAACTCTGTGCAAGTGTACCTATAAGAATTGAAGCTGGTTTGAAGCCAAAGGGTGGTCACACCAAATATTGATTTGATTTGGATTTCTCTTCTGTTTGCTCACTTTGCATTTTGTAAATTGATAAACATAAACAATTACAATATATATTTTTGAAAGCATTCTTATTTTACAGCATTTTTTCACACCTGCCTAAAACTTTTGCACAGTACTGTAGGTATGTATGTATGTATCTATCTATCTATCTAATGTATCTATCTATCTATTTTTGTTCCACTTCAGTTTAGGTCCCATTGCAATCAGTGGGACTGTAGTCAAGAATGATCTTTTCCATTGCCTTCACTGTGTGATTGTATCCTACCATTTTCAGTAGGAGTTTCAAAGAGATATAAAACGGTTTCTCATTTTCTGGACTGTTTTTCATTGTGAATTACTCTGAGTTGGAAGCCTCAAATGTCCTTGTTGTTTAGAGGAACCAATACAAAAAAAGGGAATTTTTGATAAAGGACACATCATCCCTTTGCAAGAGTTGTCTCCTGCTGACATACTGAATATATCTGAACTGCAACTAAGAAACCTGGGCCCTTCATCTACCACAATATATAACCTGCAAGACTAGTTCAAAATAGAGAACTTGATAATTAACCAGACTTCTTCCAGGTATTTTTTATAGCAATAAAGGCAGCAAATGACTTTTCCATCTAGTAGCCAGTAGCACATATCTGAAAGGCTTTTTATACTTTTGGAAAGGATTTTTTCCCCTTCTGATGTCCTTGGTTGAACCTTTAAAAGTATTTGCTGCAAAAATATAGTCTACTGAGAACCATTTAGTAAGTTGGAATCCAAAATGGAATACATGCATCTTGTCCAATTCTACAACTCTTCCGAAGCTGCATTCAGTGAACACACGGGAGTGGAACAGGAGCCAGTCCTGTGGTCTTTCTGTCTCCCTCTGAGCCTAGGAGCAGTTCAGGTGGCAAAGGCTGAATTGATTCCCCATCCATCACCATTGAGCATGAAACTGAGCAAACTCAGGGAGGCAGTGAAGGACAGGAAGGCCTGGCGCAATATGGTTCATGGGGTCACAAAGAGTTGGACATGACTTAACGACTAAACAACAACAACCATCACCATTGATTCAATGCAAGGGAGCAGAACTTGCATTGACTCTCAGTGACTGCAAAGGAAATAAAATTCAACTTCTGTTTCATGCAGGAGACACTGTCTCGCTAAACCAAATAACCAACCTGCTGAAATATTTTTATTAGCAAAAGTTTGTTTCAATCTGAAGAAGCATGACACAGCAGAAAGTCCCAAGATTCACATATCAATTTGTGGAGGGAAAGAGTTGTTGCTGCTTTGTGAAATTCTTGCACAAGCACAACTGCACACGATCATATGAATGCGTCTGTGTGATCATTCCATCTCTTTACTCCAGATTTGGAAAAGCCCATGATAAAATTAGAAACACATCAAGGTAAGCCAAGCACTTGAATGAAAATGAAGTGCATGTTTTTAAAAGAGGTGAAGGAATCATGAAAGTTCTGTCCTTACTAGAAATAAAAAAAACTGTTGCCCCTATCATATGGAGATTATCATTCTGATAAAAAGAATCTCTCTCCCCCCCTCCCACCCCAAATTTATATATTTTTTTGCAAATTGTAGAATGGGATCCTTAGTAATTTTCAATCACTTCTTGACTGGGGCTAGTTTGCAGTTCCATGTATGCAGTTGGACTAAAGTGAGGACGACCCTAATTTTAGAGGCTCCCCCATTCTCCATCTCCCTCCTTCCCTCTCTGTCCTCTGCCCTCCACTGCCACTTTCCCCTCATCATAACAGGCCACAATGCTGTCAAAATGATAACACATGCATCATGATGGTGGGACCATGTCAGACATCATGACATCTGAGACCTCACTTGCATCATCTGTATGATGTCTTCATCACATACATGTCAGCATCTGCACCCCTTGCCTGCCCTGCTCCACTCGCTCCATTCCTGGCTGAGTAGCAACTACACATGCTTCTGTCTCCCTCCTTGAATCTCAAAGGCTGGGCAGGCCACAGAGGAGGACCAAGCAACAATGACATGGAAGCAACAATGACAACAGTAGTGGCTTCTGCAGAGACTATGAGAGAAGAGCACTCTCTTTTGGCACCCAGCTGTCACTGAAGGATATGGAGGAGGACCATTGTTCTTTTCCTTGCCTGCTGTCCTCTACACATCCAGGTAGCATATCTTCTCTCATGTCTCCTATGAGACATGTCTTACAGGACTACTAAGGATTTGGGCTTCATTCCAGATGACCACACGATGGCAGCAAAGAGATACAGCAACCTTTGACTGGTCTAGATTTTTGCAGCTCAGAGTTGGTAACCCCAGTTTAATTTTAAAAAAAGAAAATCTCCCATGGGTGTGGGGTGGAGAGCAGGGAGGAAATAAGCAGAGAAAGTGATATATATTGCAAAAGAAAAGTGTACAGGAAGGCTGGAGAAAAGAAACAGAGGAAATTGTGTCTGTCAGAAACTGTTCTGGTTACCTAGACTGAATGTAAAGAGAGTGGTACGTTCAAAACATTTTGCCCAAAGAAGCAAGGGAATTTTTTTCTAGGAACTCCCCAGGCTAGCTAGGATCTCCCAAATGCTAAAATGTACTCATAAAATCCAAAGAACTTACCAGTAGCAAAGAGTAGAAAAGACGACCATCATGCCCTGGTACCTGGTGCCACTGTGACGTGATACGGACATTAGCAGCTTTGTATTCTTCATGCAGCTGCAATGGAGGCAGTTCCTACAGCTGTTTTGTAGAAATGTGGAGGACAGAGAAGCAAGAGCAACAGCATTTCCAAAATAAAAGCAGTTAGGTAAATTCTAGGTTGATTGACTGATTATGTGCCATCCAGTTAGTGTTGACTCTTAGCGACCACATAGATAGCTTTTCTCCATGACAACCTCTCCTAACCTGGTCCTTCAGGTCTTCCAACAACCCATTGCTTTGGCAGCAATAATTGGCTATCCTTACCAAAAATGCCAGATCGTTGCTAAATAAATGGTGTCTTTCTCTGGGGACAGAAATAAATCATAGTCTTAAAACAAAAAACAAAAAAACACCTCTTTCATATATACAATATGGCACCAACATCTTACCCAACTCAACAGGAAAAGAGAACTATTATGGAAGAGAATATTTATCTATTGAATATTGAAGACCTTCAGGTCTTCCAACAACCCATTGCCAATGTAACTGAGTCCATCCACCTTAATGTTGGTCTTTTCTTTCCTTCTACTTTTCCCAGCATTAGAGCTTTTTGCAGAGAGTTGGTCTTTGCATAATGTCTTCGAAGTACAATAATTAGAGCCTGTTCATTTTTGCTTTGAATGAGAACTCTAGGTTGATTTGCTTGACGATCCATTTGTTTGTATCCTTGGTTGTCCGTGATATTCACAGGAGTCTTCTCCAACATCAGAGTTCAAAAGCTTCAATAGCCTTTCTCTCTAGCTTCTTCAAAGTCCAACTTCCACTTCCATAAAGTGTCACAGGGAATACCATGGCCTGCATTATTCTGAACTTTGTAGGAATAGACAAATCACAGCATCAGAATATCTTTTCCAAGGCATTTCGTGGCTATTCTACCAAGTGCTAGTCTGTGATACATTTCTTGACTGCTTGTTCCTTTGATGGTTAATCCTAAAAGGTAGAAGCTATCCACCATTTCAATGTCTTCATTGTTAATTCTAAGGCTGGTTATTGTAACTGTTGTCATTAGTCTGACTTTCTTTATGTTTAATTTTAGTCCCATTTTTCACTGCTCTCCTTGACTTCTATTCTCCTTTGCATCTTTGCCCATCAGAGCAATGTCATCAGCATAGCCCAGGTTATTGATGTTTCTTCCTCCAGTTTTATAACCACACTCATCTTCTTCCAATCTAGCATCCCTTAATATACATTCACCATATAGGTTAAATAAATAAGAGGAGAGTATACAGCCTTGTCACACTCCTTTGCTGACCTGCAGCCAGTCTGTGTCACCATATTCTGCATGTACTGTGGCTTCCTGACCTGTAACCTGATTTTGGATGAGGACAATGATATGTTCTGGGATTCCCATTTTTTAAAGCACATTTCACAGTTTGATGTGATTGACACAAGCGAAACCCTTTCTATAATCATTGAAGCACATACTGACTTCATTTTGGTATTCAGTCCTCCAGTGGGCATCAGCAATAATCACTGGCCTTTTCTAAAGCCAGCCTGAACATGTGGCACCTCTTTTTTTCAGTCCAATTGGCATTGGATCATCCTAAGTGTTATTTTGCTACCATGTGAAATTAAGGATATTGTACAATAGTTTGCGCACTCTGTTAAGTCTCCTTTTTTGGTATTCAGCTTCATTGCAACTGTTTTCATAATCTGCCAAATCAAAACGTCCTTCAGTTTGAAAGATTTCATTAGCTCCAACATAGCTGAAGAGGATATTATAGCTGTATTGGAAGTTTCCATTCTGGCTGATTCAGGTAGAGGAAAAAGAATAAACTTCATAGAGTACAGTGTCTCTAAAATATTAATCTACAAGAATCACTGAAGCAAAATGTTATGGGATGGGGAGAAGGATCAAGAAAAGCGGGGAAAAATCAATATTCAATAGATAAATATTCCCTTCCATAACAGTTCTCTTTTCCTGTTGAGTTGGGTAAGATGTTGGTGCCATATTGCAGACATATGAAAGAGGTGTTTTTTATTTTTTTGTTTTAAAACTATGATTTATTCTGTCCCCAGAGAAGGACACCATTTATTTAGCGATGATCTGGCATTTTTGGTAAGGATAGCCAATTATTGCACATTATCATTCACAACCTGATTCAAATAAAACAAGCCATTTCTGTTTCTGAGATTCCACCACAGTGTTTTTGTCCCACATAAATAACATTTTAAATAACATGCCTTTAGACTTAGTCATTTAAATAACCCTGACCTATTTCCTTATATTGTAAGCATAATCTTGACCCAATATTTCAGAGATTAATGCCTTTACCTTCTTGATTAAATAGCCAACACTGATTTCCTGGTCACAAATATGATATACTAATGTCTTACTATAGCTATCACATTAATTTTCTCATCATTTATCAGGCACAAATTCACCCATGTCCTTTATTATTTGCCATTCAACGCATTGGACCTTATTTTAATTCAATGTTCCTTTCTGCTCCTCATCCAATGCTCATTATGTCCACAGAGTTCTCTTGTTCCTAGTAGAGCAGATATTTCAGAAGCATCTCATGCCATGGCATTGGAAAAATGGTCATGGTCAGATGAGACTCCAGGCAGTTAAAGTTGCTTGCTTTGGAAGCCTTGGATCTGTAGTTCTCCAATGGGTTCATACAATAGCAAGCGAGGCCAGAGACACATTGATTTATCATCTAGAAATAACGGTACTGTGTTGGCATTGGCATGGTGGTATTTCCGTACACCGAGGCTGTGCATGAAGTGTTTTGGAAGGGGAAAAGCAAGACAGAAAGGACGTAGGAGGGTGGAAGAAAGAAAGATGTAGGAGGGTGTTTATGAAACTTGGCTTCAAATTTTAGGCCTTCAAAATTTCCCCATGCACAAAAGCATGAATATAGTTTATGCAGTGCAATGACTATGTCCCTATTTTTATGTGAGCTAGACCATAAAAGCCCTTAAGGTAAGGTCTGGGGAACATCTAGGATTTATAAAAAATCAGAGGATAGGAGCTTTGTAGTCACACACTTTTTGGAAAAAGAAACATTAGATATCAGAGCTATGGTCTGGGGCTACAGAACAAAATAGGAGCAGCAAAAAAACATCTTTATTAAGAAAAGAAATAAAAGGGATCTTGTCCTTAAATAGCCTAATCCTCAAAGGACTAAATGAAGACATTCAATGGTCTGATTTAATTCCTAGAAATTACTTTCATCCCTTCCTCTCCCCTTCTCTCTGCTAGCAATTTCCTTTGTTTCACCATATCATTTTGTTTGGACAGACAGATTCAGGTTCTTTTCTCTTTGTAGACTCATAGAATGTGAGAAGGGAATCTTAGAGATCACCTAGTGCAACCCCCTGCTCAGTAGAGGAATCTACCACAACACCACCTGTGATGGAATGGAATTATGAAGGCCAGACTCAGGGAGGGAAGCATCCTCTTATCTCTTCCCCGCCCTTCAGGAGACGAAAGAGATGCTTCCCTCCCTGAGTCTGGCCTTCATAATTCCATTCCATCACAACACCTGACCCAAGTGGCAATCCCAGATGGATGCTTTGTTGAACAGCTCTTACCATTAGGGATGCCCCTCAGGCCTAAATTCACTTCCTTGTAATTTGCAATTGTTTCTTGCCTGTCTTCTGAAAGAACCCTGAACAATTCTGCCCCATCTTCACCATGACAGCCCTCCAGATACTTGAAGAGAAGTATCACAAGTCCAAAGCCTGCATGAGTCTTTCTTTGAAGGCATCTTATCAGAGTTGCTCATCATTAGACATGCTTCATTTTGTCAGAGTCCTTCCTATTATGCTTCTCCAAGGACTGAAAGCAATATTCTAGGTGTGGTCTGATCCCTGAAGAATACAGAAGAGCAATGATTCCTCTTGACCATATAGTAGTTCTGTTGATGAAGCCTAGGAATGCATTTGCTTTTTCTGCATTGTGGGCTCGTGTTCAGCTGGTGATCCACCAAAATATGAGATCCTTTTCATGTGTTCTGCTACCTATTTTGCATTTGTCTCTGCTGAAATTCATCTTGCTGGTTTTAGCCCAATGTTTCAGCATTTCAAGATCCTTCTGAATGCTGATATTTCCCTCTACCGTGTTGGTCATCCCCCTATCACAGATTATGTTTAGGGGTTCAAAAGATTTGATTGAAAGGTGGTATTCCAGGCTACTTTTCCTCTTTCATTCAAATTACATTTATTTAATTGATTTATATTGCCACTCATCTCACGTATGTGACTCTGGGTGGTTTACAATAAAAATAAATAAAAACTAAATAAAATACATACAATATATATAAAAATTCCCCTCTTACCCCTATGGGTGGTACGTGTCTTCTTCAATCTTGGGTCCTCTACCAGAGGCCTGGGAGTTTGAGGGTTCTGCGCAGTATCTTAGCTGTTCCTAGCTCTGCACTCTTCTGCACAGAGAGCTCTGATGTTGTTCCTGGGATCTGTTGGAGCCACTCTCCCAGCTTAGGAGTCACGGCCCGAGTGCTCCTACCACCACTGGGACCACTTTGGCCTTGACTTTCCACATCCTCTCTATTTCCTCCTTCAGGCCCTGGTACTTCTCCAGCTTCTCATGCTCCTTCTTCCTGATGTTGCTGTCACTTGGCACTGCTACATCTATCACTATCGCTGTCTTCTGGTCTTTGTCTACTACCACGATGTCTGGTTGATTGACCAGTACCTGCCTGTCCGTCTGGATCTGGAAGTCCCACAGGATCTTAGCCCTGTTATTCTCCATGACCTTCTGTGGAATCTCCCATCTGGACTTGGGGGGGGGTCTAGCTCATACCCTGTGCAGATGTTCCTGTACACAATGCCAGCTACTTGGTTGTGCCGTTCAGTGTATGCTGTTCCTGCCTGCATCTTACACCCTGACACTATGTGTTGGACTGTCCCTGAGGCCTGTTTGCACAATCTGCACCTTGGATCCTGTCTAGTGTGGTAGACCCCTGCTTCTATGGATCTGGTGCTTAGTGCCTGTTCTTGTGCTGCTATGATCAGTGCCTCAGTGCTGTCTTTTAGTCCGGCCCTTTCCAGCCACTGATAGGATTTCCCAATGTCAGCCACCTCAGCTTTATATATATATAAAACACCACACAGCAACTAGAATCATGAAACAACTGTTAACTGTTAATCAGGAGATGGACTATTTAACATTTTTTCAGAGGACTCCCATTCTGGATTAACATTAGAATTCAAACAGCTACTAAATACTAATGGGTATATTTCAGCTATATCAGTTACAGGTTAGAGATTTTTTTTTTAATGATATTTTTTAGTGTTTTTGTCTTTAACCTTAGTCATTGGGAAAACAGCAAAAATGTTCAGGCATTCATGAAGGAATTTTAAAGAGAAGTTGAGAGAATGTAAGAAGTGCAGGTAAATGGTAATCAAAGTAGGAAGGAAATTAGATTATTTTCCCCAAAACGTGGGTTTTTATCAGTTGAACTTTTTCCTTCCTAAAACTGGAGATCATTCATTGGTGTAAACAAACTTTTTCTATAAGTTCTAGATGTTGAGTATTGATTTCAGCACTGTGGAGACAAAGTGAGCGTTTATTGCAAACAAGGCTTCTTATGTTCTATAACAAACAATACAATGCTTTGCATTTTACTTTTTTCTCATCAATTTTCATACATGAATTTGTATAAGTGCTTACATGGCTTTGTCTTCAGTGCCCCTAATGAGCAGTTTTGTCCAGAATGCCCTGGGCTTTCAGAAGATAATGTATTTTAACCGGCCGTTTCTCCTTTCCTTTTTTCTCTCTCATTTCAAAATGAGATGTGCAATCACATACGCCTGAGAGACAGAAAGGCACCTCTATTGAAATCATGGGAATGGCTGCAGATTTGCTTTCCCTGATGAGAAGGACAGACCGAGCCCCCTTGGCATGGGGCATCTCCGGTTCTAAAGCACCAGCAGCAGCTTTTCAAGGGAGGCAGATATATATTTCCACAGCAGGAATTGTATACTCTTGCCAGAATTGTCATCCTGATGCTATCTTGTAGCGTATTTGTTGCTGGGCTCTCTCGCTCTTGAATGTGCCACTCACAAACAGCAACACTTAAAGCCTCTAGAAGAACACTGTTGTGCTCTCCTGAGGTCCATCCACCTATTTAAATGGTTGATCAAAGATACAACGGACAATGGTCTCTCCTGTCTGCAGCCCTGGGCGGATCTCTGCCACTAGTGTGAATTTAATGAACCATCCCAAAGCAGTAATCGATCCTGGATGGAAAAAACATGACCTGGCTATTGGTTTGTTCAGCTGGATGAAGTTCATTTTCAGGAAGATCGTTCTGTGAGAAAGAGTGTGCCGCTGAGAGGATGGGTTTTACTGAAATAAGGGCACATCTTTCCCTCAGAATCTGCCATTGTTCTTGCTCGGTCTCTAACTCTGCAAGTAAATTTAATTGACAACTTTATTGAAGAAGCATGTCTTCCAACTCATTTCTTTCCAACATTTTATTCTCCAGTTCTTGAAGTGGGGTGGCGTCGGTGAGGGAGACCACTGCTTTTCAGCAAATAATAATAATACTCTGCTTTTGTTCACTTGCTCTGTGCCTTCGAGTCTGTCTAGACTTCTGGCGACTGCTGGACTAGTCCCTGCAGTTTTCTTGGCAAGGTGTTTCAGACGTGGCTTGCCCTGGCCTCCTTCCTAGGGCTGAGAGAGAGGGACTGGCCCAAGGTCACCCAGCTGGTTCTGGGTCCAAGGCAGGACTAGAACTCACCATCTCCCACTTTTTAGCCTGATGCCTTAATCACTACACTCGACTGGCTCTCAATAATACCTAATTAATGTACATAATAAATGTTCAATCTGATTTTTCTCTTTATCATTTTCCTGTACATTACATCAAGTAGGGGCCTGAGTAGTCTGAAACTGTCAGCCTTGTGATGTAGTCCAGACAAGAAGCACAGCCAGATGAACTCATCCTAGTTTACTGTAGGGTTACGTTAACAGGATCTTGCAAGGTTGAAAGTATTTCTCCATCCTCTTTTTAGTTTCTGGAAAACTAGGAAAGGTCTCTTCTGAAATACTTCCCATGCTTTTCTTCCACATGCAGACTGAGTTGCCTCTTATCAGACTGTTGGTTAGGCTGAGGGTCTTCCTCCTGTCTCCCAAGGTAATTCCACATAACATTGCAGAAACCTACTTTCATGAAATGGAAGAAAATTTCTTTTTGCTTTGTACCTTCTGGGAGATTTCTGGACACTGGTGGGCTTATGCTTACAGAGTCAATGACCCTTGAAACAGATGTTCCCCCTCCTTCGGGAAGCTGGAATATCTAGATCATTCATTTGGATCCATCAGGGCCCTTTGTCATATTTTGGTTGTTGTTGTGAATGTAGTCTTTCATGCCATAAAATCAGTACACATTGCCACAAGGTAGAACAGCAGCTCCTCATGCCAGACTGTTAATTTGAATTCCCAAGAGCAAAAGATGTGTGAACTGGGTTGTATAGAGAGTGAGATGACCTCAGATGCTCCCTTTAAAAACTTCAGTAATTTTCAGACTAGTGCAGAACTCAAGCAGAACCAGGGAACTGAGGCTGGGAAAAGATAATTCTCTACAGACTTGGATTAAAGGTTGGGCATTTCCAAGAAACTAGAGTTGACCAGATGATAAAAGGAGGGGGAGCATCTATTTCAAGGGTCTATGTCTCTGTAAGCATAAATTCAACTTTCAGCCAGGAATTGCACAAGGTTCTGATTCTTTGTGTTCTGCTAAACCAAGGCTAGTAATCTTCTATTTCTCTGCTCTGCACAAGCTAGTGAATTGGGACATGATTTCAGCTTGGCCAATTCTTCAGGTTGGCCATGATTGTATTGATTTCGTTTACAATCTTCTAGTCTGCAGAGGTATCCACAGCAAGCCAAAATTTTAATGACAAACATGTACTGTGACATTGTGCAATTTGATAATTGCATAAAAGGGTTGGAGTTTGCAATTATTGTTTTGTCATGACCCCCCCCCCCCCATGGTTACCTTTTAATAATAAATTGAACATCTCCTGTCTCATAGAGGAGAACATACTATTTGTAGCAGATCACTGCCATCCTGTGGTCTGCTGGGAGCACTGAATTTCCTTTGTAGATCCTATTTTAAGTTGGCATTTTGATTTGAACAGCTTAATTATTTGGTTGTGCCAACAGAAATCTGTACTTAAAAAGGGATTTCATATTTTATTGCTTATTCTTTTCAAAATTTCATTTTGTTTAGCTCTGGCGAGATTTGTCAGGGAGAAAAGGAAGATTTGAATCGTCTAGTCACACACCTCTATGCTACACGGCCAGGAATTTGCACTGAAGTATAAGAAGGAGGAGGAGATATAGCATAATCAGACTTGCAAGATTCTGTTATTATAGCCAATCTCAATAAAAGTAGTTTTAGCCTTCCTGTGGAGTTGATTTCTTGGTCTGATCTACTTAGTGGGGCTGACATAGACTGAAAAATGTTGGGCATCAACTCTCTTCTTGGTTTTAGATTTCTGGCCTTTGTACAGCCTCTTGATAGTTTACTTCTATCATCTATCTTTGGAGGGAGAGAATGCCCTGATCTGTTGCTTTTGACTCCTAGTGAGCATATAGATAGATTTTCTCCCTCACAATCTGTCCCTAACCTGGTCTTCCAACAGTGCACTCATCACCACTGTAACTGAGTCAATCCACCTGGGCATAATAATAATGGGTCAATGAATCATAATAACAATGAAAAAAGAGGAAAATCAAGCTCTGTAGCATCACCGCCTGGTCCTTGTGGCTTTGAGCACGAGGCCAGAGAAAAACAGCCCCCCTCCTTTCTTGAGGAGACAGAACAAGAGCAGAAAGGTATGCTTTAAAGAAAAAAGGGAAATGTAAAACTTCCTTTTGACACACACAACCCCATATAGGTGAATAAAATAAGCACTATATCATCGAAAGGATCACAAACGGAGGCTTAAACATTTGTCTTGCATGAAATGGGATCTGGGCACAGATCCACGGTGGTTGAGACTTGAGACTCAAAGCTTAAAATGGAACAAAATTACAAGACCTGTGTCTGAACAAAATACAATAAACTTCAGATAAATGCTTGAGACAAATTGCTAGAAACAGTCAAGCAGAAACAGCCCTCAGAGTTTACTTATTCCTGTTCTGTGTGACTCATTATGTATCTGGATAAACGTTGCTTTTCACAGATTTCTTATTTTCAGTTAGGAGTTTAGCAGTAATTCAATCTTATTTCTTTATCGTCTTAGAGGCTTCTAATGACCAGTTGAAGCTGATAGAAGGAATAATCACTGCTAATTAATGAATTTGCTAGGGCATGGAAGCACATTTGATTGTTCTCATTTTATTGCATTTACATTCAATAAGACCTTTCCATATATGATACAAATGTATATGGTAGGAGAAATCTACGTGGTGAAAATATGTGCAAGCTTGTGCAAATATAAAACTCAATCCTAAAATGATGTTTTATGAGCAGAATGAATGGAAAAATGAGAAACTATACAGAATCAATCTTAGCAAACTCTTCGACCCCTCAGCTAGACTAAATTCTTGCTGTTGTCTGGCCCAAGCTGAAAATTATGGCTCTTTTTTTGTTAAAACTTCTATGTTCAAAAGCAAAGAGCTCACTATTTCATCTGGCTATGACAGAGGTAATGGACCACATTTTGTGCTTCCGCCCCTCCCTACTTTGAGTACTTCCATATTTGAGCGATTATACAGTTCTAGAAATATTTTCTGCATTGCAGAGGTGCTACCTTTTCCTAGATGCATTTGTTTATATTTCCTTTTGTAGAGCAAATCAGCGATCCCACTTTAATAAATGTAAGCAACTGTGTATGTTGTAACTTACCTTCTTTTGATACTGAAATGAGGGAGCTCCAGTTCATCCCTTAACTGCTAAACCTGAGCATCATTAAACAGCATAATTTCATTTTGTTTTAAAATAAGGAATAGGGTGTGCAGTTATTTGAAGTATTTCCTGCTGTATAAAATGAAGACACACAGAAAGTGTTAATGGTCCTGGATAGGAAATCCTTTTCACAAATTCCATATTTATGAAACAAATAGTTTGGAAATGAATAGTTACTGTAGAGTATTACTAGTTCTGGGATTAAAGCTTACCAGTGTATTTATCCAGTTTACTTATTTCATAAAATGTTTATGCGGCTGTAATTGTAATTCGAAGCTCCATCAGTTATCACAGGGTCGAAAGGGACCTTGAAGGTCTTTCTAGTCCAACCCCCTGCCCAGACCAGGGATCCTTAGACCATTCCAAACAAATGGCCGCCCAACCTTTGTTTGAAACCTCGAGTGATGCAGCCCCCATGATTCCAAGAGGCAGGCTTGTTCCATTGCTTAATAGCTCTCATGGTCAGGAAATACCTCATTTCAAGTTTGGATCTCCCTCTGTAAAGCAGAAACCCATTGGTTCTTGTCTTACTCTCAGATGCTCTGGAGAATAAATCCACACCATGTTCCTTCAAGTATTGGAAGACCACTAGCAGGTCTCCTCTTGGCCTTTTCTTCTTTAAGCTAAACACTCCCAGTTCCTTTACCCGCTCTTCATAAGCGTTAGCCTCCAAACTCCTCACCATCTTCATTACGTTTCTCTGTACTCAACGTGCTTTTTGTATGATGGTGACCAGAACCGAATACAGTATTCCAGGTGCAGACTGACCAGTTGCTGGAGGTAACATATAAGAGCTTTTAAATATATGAATTGGTTCTAAGCAATACTCACCATTCTTTTTTAGGGGAGGATGTTTTGACTTTTGGTGTTTGAGTTTAATGTGTGGGCAGAGAAATAAACACAAAGAATGGAGGCTCCTTCCAGTGCAGAACATTATATTGTTACAAAGCAAGGCAAAATAAATCAACATACTTGGAGGGAGATGTGGCAACCTGGATATAATGCTTTCTAAATGGTAGTATAAATTAGGTTTAACTCCCGTAGTCTCCCTGCTGGTTAATATGTAACTTCTTCCCCTTGTATTCAATCACAAACTAGCCATACATGTTGCTGCCTAAAGAAATTAGTGGAGGGACCCTCAGAAGGGAAACGCCAAATATCTGAAACCTTTTCTCAAAATAGACAGGGAGAGAATGATAAGAGATTGCTATTGGGGGCTTTATTTGGAGAAGAGACTGAAGACTGAGATTTCAAAAAGAAGAGAAAGGAATTCAAAATGGATTTATCAGATCAGGGTTAAATTGTCTATGTTTTGATCTTGGATTGTTAATCCTGAATTTTCTTTTTCTGACCAGGGCTGTAGGATGATGATTTATACCTGTAAAAGTGACTTATCTGATTTAGTTTAAAATGCATATGTGACTATTATTGGTCTTTTGTATGCTTAAGGGGAGAGATCTTTTAGGCTTTATTTTTCAGAGAAAATTTAGAAGTTAAAATGCAAAATAGACTTATTTGTTTAGGCTTAAAATATATGGTTCATTATTACTGGCACTCTTAATGCTTTTACTGATTAGACTGACTGTTGAATATTTTTCATAATTCAGTTATTGTTTAGGGATGAGAAAGGGGATGAAGCCCCTTCATGGATCACTGCCTTGTCGTGGCGAAGGGGCTTGTGTAACTCAGTGAAGCCATGAGCTATACCGTGCAGGGCCACCCAAGACAGACAGGTCATGACAGAGAGTTCTGACAAAATGTGGTCCACTGGAGAAGGAAATGGCAACCCACTCCAGTATCCTTGCCAAGAAAACCCCATGGACAATGTTAAAAGGCTAAAAGATATGACACCGGAAGATGAGCCCCTCAGGTCGGAAGGTGTCCAATATGCTACTGGGGAAGAGCGGAGGGCAATTCCAAGTAGCTCCAGAAAGAGTGAAGCGGCTGGGCCAAAGCCGAAAGGACGTTCAGCTGTGGATGTATCTGGAAGCGAAAAGAAGGTCCGATGCTGTAAAGAACAATATTGTATAGGTACGTGGAATGTAAGATCCATGAACCAAGGCAAGCTGGATGTGGTCAAACATGAGATGATAAGATTGAACGTCGACATCTTGGGAATCAGCGAATTGAAATGGACGGGAATGGGTGAATTTAATTCAGGTGACCATTATATCTACTACTGTGGGCAAGAAACCCTTAGAAGAAATGGAGTTGCACTCACAGTCAATAAGAGAGTGGGAAAGGCAGTAATGGGGTACAACCTCAAAAACGACAGAATGATCTCAGTGCGTATCCAAGGAAAACCATTCAGCATCACAGTAATCCAAGTCTATGCCCCAACCACTGATGCCGAAGAAGCTGAAGTTGACCGGTTCTATGAAGACCTACAACACCTTCTAGAACTAGCAGCAAAAAAAGATGTCCTTTTCATCATAGGGGATTGGAATGCTAAAGTAGGAAGTCAAGGAGTAATCGGAATAACAGGCAAGTTTGGCCTTGGAGTACAAAATGAAGCAGGGCAAAGGCTAATAGAGTTCTGTCAAGAGAACAAGCTAGTCATAGCAAACACTCTTTTCCAACAACACAAGAGACGACTCTACACATGGACATCACCAGATGGTCAATACTGAAACCAGATTGATTACATACTTTGCAGCCAAAGATGGAGAAGCTCTATACAGACGGCAAAAACAAGACCAGGAGCTGACTGTGGCTCAGTTCATGAGCTTCTTACTGCAAAATTTAGGCTTAAATTGAAGAATGTAGGGAAAACCACTAGACCACTCAGGTATGACTTAGATCATATTCCATGTGAGTACACAGTGAAGGTGATGAATAGATTTAGAGGATTAGATTTGGTAGACAGAGTGCCTGAAGAACTATGGACGGAGGTCTGTAACATTGTACAAGAGGCAGCAACTAAAACCATCCCAAAGAAAAAGAAATGCAAGAAAGCAAAATGGCTGTCTGATGAGGCTTTACAAATAGCTGTGGAAAGAAGGAATGCGAAAAGCAAGGGTGAAAGGGAAAGATATAAGCAATTGAATGCAGATTTCCAGAGAATAGCAAGGAGAGATAAGAAGGCCTTCTTAAATGAACAATGCAAAGAAATTGAAGAAAACAATAGAATGGGGAAGACTAGAGATCTCTTCAAGAAAATTGGAGATATCAAAGGAACATTTAGTGCAAAGATGGGCATGATAAAGGACAAAAAAGGCAGGGACCTAACAGAAGCAGAAGAGATTAAGAAGAGGTGGCAAGAATACACAGAAGAACTATACAAGAAAGATCTTAATGTCCCTGATGTCCATGCTGGTGTGGTCACTGACCCTGAGCCAGACATCCTAGAGAGTGAAGTCAAGTGGGCCTTAGAAAGCATTGCTAACAACAAAGCTAGTGGAGATGACAGTATTCCAGCTGAGTTATTTAAAATACTAAAAGACGATGCTGTTAAAGTGCTGCACTCAATATGCCAGCAAATTTGGAAAACGCAACAGTGGCCACGGGATTGGAAAAGGTCAGTTTACGTTCCATTTCCAAAGAAGGGCAATGCCAAAGAATGCTCAAACTATCGCACAATTGCACTCATTTCACATGCTAGCAAGGTTATGCTCAAAATCCTACAAGCTAGGCTTCAGCAGTACGTGAACCGAGAACTACCGGATGTACAAGCTGGGTTTCGAAGAGGCAGAGGAACTAGAGATCAAATTGCCAACATTCGCTGGATCATGGAGAAAGCACAAGAGTTCCAGAAAAGCATCTACTTCTGCTTCATTGACTATGCAAAAGCCTTTGATTGTGTGGATCACAACAAATTGTGGCAAATTCTTAAAGAGATGGGGATACCAGACCACCTTACCTGTCTCCTGAGAAATCTGTATGCGGGCCAAGAAGCAACAGTTAGAACCGGTCATGGAACAACCGATTGGTTCAAAATAGGGAAAGGAGTACGACAAGGCTGTATACTGTCACCCTGCTTATTTAACCTATATGCAGAGTACATCATGAGAAATGCCAGGCTGGAAGAATCACAAGCCGGAATTAAGATTGCAGGGAGAAACATCAATAACCTCAGATATGCAGACGATACCACCCTAATGGCAGAAAGTGAAGAAGAACTAAAGAGCCTCTTGATGAGGGTGAAAGAGGAGAGTGCGAAAGCTGGCTTGAAACTCAACATTAAAAAAACTAAGATCATGGCATCTGGACCCATCAATCCCTGGCAAATAGAAGGGGTAGAAATGGAAGCAGTAACAGACTTCATTTATTTGGGCTCCAAGATCACTGCAGATGGAGACTGCAGCCATGAAATTAAAAGATGCTTGCTCCTTGGGAGGAAAGCTATGGCAAACCTAGATAGCATATTAAAAAGCAGAGACGTCACCTTGCCGACAAAGATCCGCATAGTCAAAGCTATGGTTTTTCCAGTAGTAATGTATGGCTGTGAGAGCTGGACCATAAAGAAGGCTGAACGCCGAAGAATTGATGCCTTTGAACTGTGGTGCTGGAGAAGACTCTTAAGAGTCCCCTGGACTGCTAGGAGGTCAAACCAGTCAATCTTAAAGGAAATCAACCCTGATTGCTCATTGGAAGGATTGATAATGAAGCTCAAGCTCAGATACTTTGGTCACCTAATGCGAAGAGAGGACCCTTTGGAAAAGACCCTGATGCTGGGAAAGATGGAAGGCAAAAGGAGAAGAGGACGGCTGAGGATGAGATGGTTAGATAGCATCACTGAAGCAATGAGCATGAAACTGAGCAAACTCAGGGAGGCAGTGAAAGATAGGAAGGCCTGGCGCAATATGGTTCATGGGGTCACGAAGAGTTGGACACGACTTAACGACTGAACAACAACAACAACAACAACAACAACAAAAGGGGATGAAGAGGGCTTTTTTTTTTTTTAGTAAAATTAGAGAAGGTGTTAAATAACTATTAATGCATATACTTGTTTGGAGGGAGAGGTAAGTTACCTTTTATACTTCTTTCTTTCTTTCTCTTTTCTCTTTCTTTTCTTTTTGTTTGTAGGTCTTTCAGTTTTGTATTAGTTTTTATATATATAAACTTTAATAAAAATATATATTAAAAAAAAAAAGAAATCCGTGGAGGAATTGGTAATGATAATTAATCCAGGTCTTCATATGAGAGTGGTTAGTGATTTCAGTCCTGGAATGAGAGCAGATCATATGCCACTCTAATCTAAATCTCATCAATACCCACCCAGTTTTGTCCTCAAATAAAGCATCAGTTTAAAGATTAAAAAAGGAATTGGCCTAAATTTAACTCAAGCTTTTAGCAGCTAAGATTGATTCATTTTAAATCAGGCTATAAGAGAGGTCCATCCCAGGGAATGTATTGGGCAGACACACCATGAACACATCTAAGACAAGGTGGCTGTTTACATAGCTTGCTTCAATTTGGGGATAACTCCAGCTAGATAATGATCACTCAGAACTGGTCAGGAAGCTAAATCTGACTGAGCAAGATTTACACCCAGGGAAATGATTCCAGTCTGAGATGGAAGCCAAAATTGGAGCTTGACACCTATTCTGTTAGGAATCACACTTTTCCATGATGGTGAGATTGAAATCCCATGAATTTATGCAACTTGGACAACTTATTACAGATAACTTTCCTAGTGTAGATAGATTCATATGTTATAAGGACATGGCACAGAGTCTCCAAACATTATTACTGTACACGCTTAAGGTGGAGGAGGAAGTAAGTGGTTTGTTTGTGCCTAATACAAAAGTGAGAATGTGTTAAGGCAAAGGAAGATCAGGTGGCAATTTGCACATTTATTTACTTATTAAATTTGTCCCCCGCCCATCTCCCCCAATGGGAGAATCCCTTTTAAACTCCTGTGCAGTTGGTGCTGCAATACGCAAAATATACAATTGTACATAAAATACAATTATGTTGAAAAAGAGGAAAGCCAGCGCAATTCATTAAACAGAATATTTCCACCTTCGGGAGATTGTTATCTACCCATTTCTATCTCATGCCTGGATTTCCTGTAATGAAGCATGAGGAGTTTTTCTGTCTGCTAAACGCAGAGGAGGTAGATCCTATAGAGTTCTCGAGGAAGGATTCTGGACCTCTCAAACAACGACCACGTGCTTTGGTGTCAGAAGTTTTCAAACTGTTCAGTGACCTGGAATCTGAAAAGCCAAGTGGAGTAGATCTGATTTCCCAAGAGCTGAGTTAAAATAATTTGAAGTGATGGTGCCGATTTTGGCTTCATTATCTACATATATGGATCCCATAAAGATTGGGATTTGCTAATAATTGTTCTAAAAAAGGAAGGGAAGGCCTTCTTCATAATTATTGGCCAATAAATCTATTATGTAGTGTTAGTAAGTTTTATGAGTAGGGGTGTCCAACCAAGTGATCAAAGTCCCATCTTTTTTATGTGCACCACAATGATTGTGGATGCCATCCTGACATTTTGACACATACACCCTGTGGACGCCCCTGTTTACATGAGAACAATTGATTGGTCCAACAACTGATCATTGCGTACTTACTTTGCTTATAAAGTATACAACAAAACCTATTTTAAGGTAAGGTGTAATATGGCAGGCCAACTCTCTGATTCAGTCCGTATTAGAAAAGAGGTTCAACAAGGCTATATTACCATCCCATGTTATTTATGTTTCCAAAATTTCCAATATTTTCCATAGGTCAAAGTAAAAGAAAATAATTTTCATTCAAGGGAGACAAATTTTTGGAAGAGCTAAAAAGAAAAACATGAGAAACTATCAATAATAAGAAAAACAAGAGAGGAAGCATTTAAAATATTGAAAGGGAAAATTTAAAAATAATAAAGGACTTTTTTAAAAAAGCACAAGGAAAATACAGAGCCAAAACTAAAACAGACGTGTAAGGAAAAGCTTAAAAGGTCTAAGGAAAGTTTTTCAAGTGATTGGTTGAATTCCAAATGCGGCACTCTGTTTAATCTAGGGCTTCAGTGAGGAGATTCAACTTTTGATGAAAGGTGAATTTTTCATCACAAGGCTGGGCCCTTTGAACTCTGATGCAGCCTTTCTAGGCATTCTGCAAATTGAACACAGAACAAGAAGTGCTGTGGAGTGAGCTTCCTCCTCAGATGCTGGCAGGAAAGGGCTATGAACCAACAAAGGAGATGCAAAGGATCATTCAAAGAATTATCACCTATAATTGATAATGGATAGGCAGGAACACTAAGATGGAATGTCTGCCTGATTTGGCCCCATGATCCCAAAGTGGTACAATATCTCAAACACCTTTCTCTGCTGACCCCTTGGACATTTGAATATCCTCCCATCAGTGATTCTCGAGGGTAGATATAAGAACACTCCATACCTGCCCATGTGCGACAGGTGTGCTAGAAACCCTGGCCCTTGTTTTTCGGTATTACTTTTTCTGTACGGAGATCACGGTATCCATCTTAATACAGATGTTGCTCCAGACAATTTTTATTGAAATTATTTTCTTGCAGACAAAGTCTTCATAATCACGCAGCAAGTGCTGTTGTGTGGAGAAACAGTAAGTGTAGGGAGAGAGAAATCAGTGGCCTTTCCTTTTATTGTTACCTTTTAGTACATTTCACATCAGTGCTGTCCAATTATATATGCCTCTTGTTTTGTTATTATAATTTGAAGCTGTGCAATGAATCTTTGATCCTGATGAGCCAATGTTTTGTGTTAATGATTTTCCTGGCTTTAGGTACATCAATGGTCTGTCCCTTTAACTGAACACAAATTCCTGGCTGAGAACTGACTTATTTTATGTGCCTCCGAAGCCTTTGAAAGATCTTAGGTGAATCTTTGGTTTGGTGTAAGATTGTTTTCCTGATGAGAAAACTGAGAGTGTAACAATCTGGAATCCATCACAAAGTACAGGCGAGGTTTCAAATGTGGCTTTGTCTTCCTCCCTTCCTGTTGCAGGTGAAGCTCCTGAGTCATTCCCTGTGTCCTGTTCCTTCCTTATTCAACATGACAGAATGTAAAAAAACAAAGAGAGAGAGAAAGCCTTTTATCATAGGAAGTGGACAATGAAATAAGACTGCCTTTACAGAAGAGGTATACACTTCTTTGATGCTTGTGTGGGAAAATAAACATTTTCTCTGCTTTTGATCTCTTGAAGAAAGTTCTGAGAGAGGAACAAAGTGTGATTATATACCTTGGTGATTCTGAAAAGCTCCACCACTAATGAAAAGGCACACCTGGATTTCCATGAGCTTCATACAAGTATTGATTATGCATATGAGATGCCACTAGGTTTGGAGGTCCTGTAAATACTGGCTTCACCGTCACATGAAGCCGTGGTTTAAGCCACAGTTTTCTGGGGTCACATAACATGCTTTGCCAAAACTAAGCAAACCACATTGCGCAAGGCGTACCTGAGATTCCAGGCCACACTGAAGAAAGAATGAAGTTAGTCAGGATCTGTCCCTGTCTCCCACCTGCACATGGATTGTCAAGAACAATCCAGAACCAACCATTGGTCCAGTTGGCAACTGCCATGGTCCACACTGCTTGGGGATGCCTGACTGTTTTTATGTGTGTGTATTTCACTGTTACCTGGGTCTATGTCTCCATTCACCTCAGTGACCATATATTTGGTGGCTTCAAGAATTTGTGTTCCCCCACAGTGCACTGGAAAGGACCATTCTGTCACATTGTATTTTGAGCAATTAAAGGTAGAGAAGGTCATTAGAGCCACTGGATGGGTCAAGATGTTATTGGAGGCATCCCAGGATGAAACTGTGTGAAGGGTGCTAAAACTCTGGAACCAGGCCTGGACTGAAGACCTTTGTGGAGTTGTGGTCCAGGTATTTCTGCTTGTGCCCAGCCTTCTCTTCCACCACGCTGCACCATGCTGGGCTTGCCACAGCTGTGCCAAGAGTGCTAGGCCAGCTAAGCACCAGGAATCCAGCATTTATGACATAGCAAAAGCGTCCATCTCCTTGCAGCCTGACAAATGGGAAAGTTCTTGGCTGAAGAACCATTGTGCTTTTTCTAAGCTGGCAAGAGGCTAAGAAACTGTTACACCTCAGGGAATCCCTGGTTTAAACATTCCCTCTGCCAAGAACTCACTCAGTGACCTTGGTCAAGCCACTCTCTCTCACTCTGCAATAGAAGGAGCAACAACTGTTGTAATGTTGCTTATATTGTTGTTTTAAGAATCCCAGGTAGGAAGGGCTTTGCTAATAGTAAGCATGACCATTGCTTCCTGGGATTAAATGGGTGCTCTGCTGCTGCCTTGGTCCATCAAAAGAGTCTTCATCCAGGAAGAAAGCAAGCAAGTTAGCAAATCTGGACAGTTGTAATTGCCCACTGTAGGAATTCTGGATGGATATGTGGCTCTTTGACATCGATTTCTTCTCAGCACAGGCTGAACAGCAGAAGGCCCAGGAAATCTGTCAGTCTGGATGACCAACTCTTCCATATAAGAAAGAATATGATGATCCCTGGGTTGTAACTTTGGGGCCCTGAACTCCAAGACCAGAATTAAAGCAGAGTCAACAGATTCAAAGAAAATGAAAATAGTTTTCAGACAACCATTATGAAAACTATTTCTATTCCCTTTGGTTTGTTGTGTCTGCACCAAACAAAATTTACCAGCTGCTTAATTCTCTGGATCATGTCTGCTAATTCAAAATGCTCTGTTAACAATGGGAACTTCCTTGAAGCAGCCACAAATGGCACATACTTTTTGTAGGAGTAAGCTTTGTTCCAGCATGTTCGAAACAAGTGCAGGTAAATATTGATTTGGTTTAAAAGGAAAGCATTTGGTGTAGTGGCACAGCCTAACCTGCAATCCACAAAAACTCACTATTCAGATCTAAGCTGTGTGGTGTCCATCCCTGAAGGCCTTTGAATTCCATTTTATTTCTTCAGACTGAGATATGGGGATAACAATATTCATAGCCTGAACAGCAGTATTGTGAAGGTGACTGAGATAGAACATTTATGAATGAAACTTTGAAGTGCTTTTAGTGGTAAGAGGCATCCGTGGTACTCCTATCTCTCAGTGATGTTGGCTTGTTTGTATGTATTGAAGGTGAACCTGCCAAAGATGGATTCAGATCCATAAAGAATATAGCAAAGAGGCTATTTGTTCTATGCTGCCATTCCCCACTTGTGAATTGGAACTACTATAAGAATTGAAGACTAAAGGATAACAAAGCAATGAATGCTCCTGTAAGGAAGTATTACAAAAAAGTAGCTGCAAATCAGCAACAGTGTCCCATAATGCTTGATAAGGGCTCTGCTTCTGACTTCTGGGCATCCTTTCCCAGCACTGCAGCTGCAGAATCACAAAAAGAACAGCAAAGAAAAGATGTTGAGAGAAGATTTCAGTCCAGCTTTAGAAGATGAGTTCCAAAAGGGCCAACAAAAACACCGGGCTGGGTGGCTGTTGTTGTTTTAGCTCAGTGGAAAACTTTAAAGTCTTGGCCAAAAGCCAAGGGAGAATACTAGTTGTTTGGACCTATCTTTTCTTTGCACTGATGCATGATGGGAAAGGCATAACATCAAGGCAGAAGCATAATGTCAGCGGAATAGTTGTCCTTTGCTTTTGTTGCCAGCTGATTGCACTTTATGACAATCTCCAAACAAGACCTATTGATAAAGCTGGCCAAGAACCCCTCAATTCCTAAGAAGGCTTCTATGGAACTTAACCTCTTTCACAGATGCACTCAAGGATGTTTTGGGTTGTTTGTTTCTGTCTCAGGTGTTATTTGGAGCAGTTTCCATTCTGTGATTAAACCATCTTTGTTTCTTCTCTGGGAAAGGTCAGTTGGGCTGGGCTGGGCTTCCCTAAAGCATCCATCACTGATTAACTTGCATTATCTGCAGCCATTTAATCTTCATTTCTCTTTCATCTGTAAAGCACCATAGTTTCCCCCAGCTGCTATCATATGTTCTCTATTCATGCTTATACAGTATGCAGACCAGGGTCAAGAAGTATGTAGGAAGGTCACTTTTTCCCAGGACTGTTATGTCCATCCCACAGCTTTATATATTTTGTTTCAACCAAGAGGACAGCAATTTCTGGACTAGGGAGAGCGACTGATCTTTGGCAGTCAGTGTGTGACAGTCGAAGGACTGGGATGGGTTCTGATAGCATGTTGAGCAGAAAAAGGGAAGATGTCCTTTTATCTAAATGATGACAACTTTAATTCTGAATTTTCAGATTTCCCAATTTCTGAGGACTTCCCCACCACATATAATTTCACTTCTGAGTTAGTTCAAATAAAGTAACTTAGAATTAACACTAAAAGAATATACTGTTTGAAAGCACAATGTTTATGATATCAACTCACCATCTCTCTCCTATCAAAGGAATTATGTGGTTCCAAAGATTTTACTGTACAAGAAATGCTTACAGGTATGAAGATAAGGAACAAGTCAAGCTCTCCATTTGTGTAAATTGAGGCAGTTATGAGGATAATCCCCAATCTTTGAAGTTCTGCAAAAAACACAAGACAACAAAAAGAGACATCAGACTTGGTCCATGGATGACTCAGGCAGGATAATACTTTCTGTCTCTTTTTAATCTTGGAGATGGATTGTGATGAAACAGAGAAGTCAGCTCATTCTAAAACATGTACAAGCTTGTTAGTTTAGAGCTCTCTAAATCTAAACCAACATTTTAGAACTATTAGAGGAGTGGGCTTTGTTTCTGAAGCACTGGCGTAATGCATTCTTGATCATTGGTTTTCTTTCAAAAATATTTTCTACATTCTGCTCATTCTTCTAAACAGTTATAAGAGCTGAACTGTATATAGGTGAGTAAAGGAGAGAGTGACTTATTCTGGTCCCTTTATTTACGCCTATGGCTTTTGGTTATTGCTGGTTTAAATCCGTCCATTGCCTCCCATTGGCTCAGTTCACATAAGCAACACACTAGGAAAAACTGGAGTTGTGAAGTTTGGGGTTCAGCTTCTTATGAGAATGCAGCTACTTTTGTAGCATGGTGTGTGAGCCAAGATATCACATTAAATCATAATATGGTTTACTTAGTGGGGGTCCAATATGTTATTCTTTGTTCACCTTGGTTTGAGGTTTATTATGTTGTGTGAATCTAATCATTTTCTCTGAGTTAGTACATATGCTTAGTGATGAACTTGAAGCTGAAAGATAAGAGCTAAAGCCTATTGGACCTACTTACATTTCCCTTTGATCTGGCAGTGAATCCTTTGCAAATGTATATGCCAACCCCTCCCATCACCAATCTATATAATAAATAAGGATTCTCTCTTGCAGCAGGTTCTTAACAATCCCTAGACTGAGACTGCGTACAAGGGAGAGTTATTTGTAAATTATCTTCTTTTGGTGTTAGCTTCTGGTGACATGGTTATTAAATTCTGTACACTATGCTCATTCAGTTTTCCAGATCTCTTAAGAACTTTTGTTTGGATTAAAATTCTATTTTCCTCTATTTCCTGACTGAAATCTTAAGAATATCAAGTTTCCTTTTTATTTTTTCAAGAACATTTTTTAAAAATGTTCAGAACTGTTGAAAAATGACTACATTCCATATTTAAAAATGTGAGAAGAGCCACAGAGGTAACATGAAAGAACTCTAAATATTTTCTGAAACTTTTGTGGATTCTGGTCAGTGGTGTTTGGACAGTGGGTTGGCGTATACGCATTAATGCATTTTCTCCCTTCCATTTTAGAAGGCAGTTGTAAAGAAACAAAAGATCTCTGTATGGAACTCATCAGATAGCTGAAACTTGACTTCTTTCATTTTATTATAGAGCTATTTTTACATATTATTATAGTATTTAATTTACTTTGGTCTTTTTCCAGCATAGACTAGAAAATTAACTTCAGGATTTACAGCTATTGATGCAAATGGTAGTTCTAGAATTATAAAATAGTGGCATAGAACATTCTGTAAAAATTATGAAATTACTATGAAACTCAGAACTATAAAACATTATAAGATTAATTAAAACTAAATTCTTAAGTCTATGATAATGACTATGTGCTATAATAAAAATAAAGTATGCCAGGATAATAGTCTAGGTTATCCAAATAGCTAAAAGTAACAGGTATTAACAGAACCAATTTGGTCTACTGGTTAAGGCACTAATGTACGAGTGGGGAAATCCAAGTTCAAGACCTGCTTTAGGCACAAAAGCCAGCTGGGTGATTTTGGGCTTTTCACACTTTCTCAACCAAAGGAACTAGCTTGGTCTAGAGGTTAAGGTGCTGGACTAGGAGCAGGGAAGCCTGAGTTCTAGTCCTGTCTTAGACACAAAGCCAGCTGGGGGGCCTTGGGCAAGTCACTCTCTCTCAGCCCCAGGAAGAAGAAGGCCAAGGCAAGTCACTTCCAACAATCTTTGCAAGAAAACTGCAGGGACTTGTCCAGGCAGTCACCAGGAGTCAAGACTGACTTGATAGAACCCAAAAATATGTCTTAAAAAACCCATCAAAAATTAAAGCTAGATATCAAGAAGATAGAACTGGATTAGAAATATGGGACAAATCAGACCTGATTAATACTACCTATCTAAGGGCATTGGTGGAAATGGTCACAAAAGCCAAGAGAGCAGCTGCAGCCCCACAAATGAAGCCCTGTCCCTTTTTATGTACATGCCTTCAACCTCGTTTGGGGCTCTGCCTACATCAGATTGTTGCTGTGTCTATTACTTACTGCTTAAGAAGTGCTCTTGTCAGCTTATAGCCTACCACAAATCAATAGAGTAATACTACTTTCTTCAATAAGGTTTACTTCCATATAGTGTTGAAGGAGCTTAGACCTGTTGGAAAAAGGGACAGCCTTAGTGAGAAGTTGAATATGGACAGTCTAGTCGAGCCTTGACTTTCCCCACTCCTCTCTCCAATCATAGCCTAGGGTTTGGAACACTAGGGTTCTGTGATGCATTAAAACATATAATTAATTACTTAATTAATTACAACATAGACTGAACACTTTACTATAGAGCTTCTCTATAAGTTCTCAAAGGAACATTTATATATGGAAAGGGGTTCTGCAGGGATCTTCAAATATACCCCCTCAAAGTCACCTCCAACTGTGTTGCATATCTATATTTCTTTGTACACCCCCTGCCATAGTAACCACACATTCTTTGGGAAGTGGCACAAACAGAAGGCATTTGGAAGAAAATGGGAGTCAAAAGTTTATTCCATGAAGGGAAGGTGATGCCCGGTCTGAACTACATGGGTGCAAGCTGTAAAAGGTATTGAAAAAGTCTTTAGGTCCAACTGAAATGGTTTCAGCCTAGTCAAAAGATAGTTGGATATCTAACAGGGACGAGATAGGCTGATTTTCTATCATATAGGAAAGTTAAGGACCCTAGCGAAAAGTCACAGACACATCTTTGCTTGGTAGAGTGTAGGCTTACAAGAACTCTATATTCTGCAGAGAGTGGGCTATTCCCAAGGTAGCCTCCCCCCCAATGAATGGTTTTCTGATTGCTTTGGAGAATTTCCTTGTCATCTCAACCCACTGATTCTTTTGAAGCCCTGGGCAATTTAAGGGTGGAGAGGATTCTGCCACTTAGCACTGATTCACCCACCTTCCCCCAGTGTGCTGTATAATATTTATGTTATACATGTTAATGTATGCCACAGATGCATAATTCTTCTGACCAGAGTTCAGATGCTGAACTGCCATCCATACATTCTTGCCTATTGTTGTGAATTAAAGCACACAGGATCGTATTTATGGCAAGTACATGACTAAAATAACTTTTTTGTCCAGCACGGTTTTATGCATGTCTACTCTGAATTAAGTCCAGTTGAATTAAATGTGCGTAATGTTCTTTTAATATGAAATTGGAAACTTTCCTTTCACAGATGACATGTCAAAATCTACCTGTCTGTCATGGGAAGTGAGAAAATAAATCCTATATGTTCAGTCATTTCATTTGAAAACATTATTCCTTTATTCCCAAAGACTGTCACCTCAAAAATAATCTCATATTCTGCTTGTAAAAATGTATTACATAGAGTGATTCAATAAAGCTATTCCATTTGGTTTCAGAAACACATTATCATACTGGGGTGTCAAGTATTTCGTTTCAATGTTTGCAAAATTATATAGATAAATTCAAAGTATAAAACAATATGAATCTACATAGAGTTGGTTATGCAGTTTGCTGAGACTGAATTTTGTCTGTAGGCAACATATTTATGTTTATTTATTTGTTTATTTAAATCTTTTTCATTCTTTCAGTAAGAAAGTTAAAGAAGATCCTTGGATTCCATAAGCTTTTTGAAATTAATCTTGTTTATTTGAAGCCCTTTGTTCAGAATTAATTTACCAATGCAAATACTGCTGTTGATTGAAAGCAGGGAGGGGGGTCAAAAAAGTCAAGATGGCAGTCATGACTGCACATTCAAAGACCTCCTTCTTTTAATATGCGTCACATGCGTGATCCATGTAAAAAAGGAGCAGTGCTTTGATAACGTGGACACAGCTCCCATCTTGCCTTTTTGATCCCCATCCCAATACCTTTGATTCAAAGACATGAAGTCATAATTTGCTCCACATGAAATGTCACCTAAGAACACCAAATAGAGAGGCTGCTTAACCTGCGACTAATAATTCAAAGAGCTGCTGGTGGCCTCTGATCTACGTCCTCCCAGGTTGAAATTTGGGCTTGGGTTTCAGCCAAGAGACCATCTTTTGAAATATCCTTCCATTTGCAGAATTTGGTTAAAAGCTATCGATCTAATCCAGTGATCTTCAAGGAGCTGAACAGCATCAATGGGAAAGGCCTACTTCTCCCCACATCTCATGTAACAATGCTCTCATTTAGCCTAATTCAGATGGCTAACGTCTATATTCATATAAAGGTATCCATTGAACTGGTTTGAGCTGGCAATGAATTAAGTTGTTAATGAATTTGACATATACAAGGTATATGAATGCTGACATTTCCATTTTACTTTTATGAATGCCTAAAAAGAGGATATATTTTCCCCAGTTTCTAGATGGATAACATTGTAGGAGGGGAGTCGTGTTAGTCTACAGTAGTCAAAAATACAGTTCATGAAAGTGCCTGCCTTTTTAATAAAATTTGTTAGTCTGAAAAGATGCTAGCAGACTGCTTCTGGTAGATGGGCAATAGTGAAGACTAGCATTTACTTATAGACATGTATATTAATATACTTCAATGCTTTGTATGTCCTTTCTTCCTGTCAGTCAGCAATGAAAGGCTATCAAAATTTTAGAAGACTTTAGGTAAGGGTACAAAAAAACCCAAAACAAAAACGTGGCTCATGTATGTCAATCGACACATGTTTTGTAGCCCCAGAGTTCCCCACTGGGTGAGGTCCCAAAGATGTGGCCTGCTTAAATTTTGTTTGGGGGTTGGGGTGGCAAAAGGATATCCTAAGACAGTGTTGTCCAAACTTGGCCACTTTAAGATGAGTGGACTTCAACTCCCAGAATTCCCCAGCTAGCCATGCTGGCTGGGGAATTCTGGGAGTTGAAGTCCACTCATCTTAAAGTGGCCAAGTTTGGACAACACTGTCCTAAGAGTTTAAAACTGGCATGGCACATGGCCACTATGAAGTATTTTCATGCCAAGGCTCCTGCAAGAGAAGGGATGGTAAAAAAAGTCAAGATGGTGGCTGTGAGCACACAATAATTGCTTGTCAAAACAGGCCACATCTGTGGCTGGTGGAAAACTTCTCTTACTCTGTGGCCTTTTTCTTTATGGCTTTGAGTTAAGACCTCTTCCAGAGGCCCTCATGTTGATGAAACATTAAGAGCAGCCCAATGCATCTTTGTTTTCATAACCTTTGGCCATAGCCAAAATCATGTTTCCATCACTTCTGTATCATTCCTCATTTTTCGAAACAGCACATGCAGAAAATATCTGGGGAAATAAGTTACGTGAATTTTTGGTTCACCCCAAATATCCTAATTTATATTTCAAGAGTTTCCATTCTCCTTCTTGTAGATAGGATATTTAGAAACTTTCCATGGCCTCGAATCTTCAGAACTGCCCTTCTGACTTAACTTCCAGCCATTTCTGAGCCACACCAGGGTCTTTCTTTCAATGCTATAATGCTGTGTCTCAGCCACAAAGCTCTCTAACAGTGCAAATAAATTAGATAGGCACTTTTGAGTAGCATAGCAGAGTCCTCCGCTTATCTCTGCAACATTTGGAGAGTAGAATCCTTAGAATTCCTTGCTTATGTTCCCAATCCACCAGGGAACTGAGATCACACTCCTTCAGTGACAGAGTTCATAAAACAGCACATCAATAATATGTCCAAATGGCATAAAGTGCCAGGAAGTGAATCAATGTTACTGCATATTTCTTGATGGTTAGCAAACTTAGTTTTCCAAGCCATGAAGTGATATTTTCCAGGTACTACAGGCAGAGGAAGCCATTGCTTAAAAATTTTAATGCACCATAAATAATGCAAAGGAAATTTATAACTGGTAGTTGCTTTCTTTTGTTCTTCAGACTTCAGTATTAATTTCATTTCAGTCCCGTTGTGAAAGCAAACACTGTACCATTGTGCCCTTTGATTTCCCAGACATGTCCTGGTCAATGTTACATCAGTGCTCAATAACTTATTATGTATGTGGCTCGTATATCCTTCCATCCAGGTGGGTGAAACAAATGAGTTGGACCATGAACATTTCAGTTTTGCCAATGGCCTTTGATACAATACTGGTTTATTTTAACAGACACTGTAATGAAGTGCTGTATGTTCATCATCGGAGTGTTTATATTGTATTTCAAAGCCCAGCTGGTATCCATATGACATCATGAGAAAAATGATGTGAGCTGTTCTGGTAATTTTGTCTGAGTTAATCCTACTTTCCTTTCAAGCTAGGGTATTGATGTTATAAAGAAGGATACTAGGAACTTCTACATTTTTTAAACAATGCTCTAGAGTATCCATTCACCACTGAAGAAATCCAGATACCAAGGCTGGGATCCAAAAGCTCAATGCATTCTCACAATGGGAGATTCCCTTGTGTTAGCCATGGGCCGAGAAAAATGTATTTGGAGCTTTGGGCGGTAACTGCTTAAAGCAAGAACGATCTCTGCAAATGTCTAACGTGCAACTGTTAAATAACACAGAGTACTCACCATGCAATCTAGATCTCAGTTCCTTTGCTATTCTTGCTATATAGTGGGGAACGACCTTGGTGGACTTAGACTAGGCGGACATCTTGATTCAGATTCCTTCTCAACCGTAACTCCCATTGAGTTAACTTGAAAGGAATTCCCTTCCAGACCTACCAGGGTGGGGATCAAAAAAAGGCACCATATAAGATCAAACAATCCTCTTGAGCTGAGACAGAAATATGGAATGGATGCCTGACTATATTCAGTCAAATTGCAAGTTGCTAGTTCCAGTTCTAAGTCTGAGAGCCAAAAGGATTCTCTTAAGAACATAGCTCCCTCAAAAACAAACAAACAAGCAAAAAGCCATACCTCTTGCAGGGCCGGGGTTCACAAGTATTACATTCTGACAGTTCATATTAAAAAGTTTCAGCTTTAAGATGGTGTATGGGGTGTGCCTCAAAATGCATTGTGGTAAGCAAAACACCCTTCCTTGGAATGCTGAGGTAGTCACATTCTCTGGTAGGTTTGACACAGCTGTTTTGAAGGGCTCTGCAACATGAATTCACAGAGACATCCCTTCTCCTGGAACTGTTAGAAAAGAAAAACAGCTCTAATAATTCTCATTTGGCATAGCCACAGAGTTTTCCTTCTTCTTCTACGAGTCTCATGTCTGGAGATGATTTTCTGATCCCTTTGTGTCTCTTGCATTGTAGTGAAGGATGCGCCTGTGAAGATGTTTGTCAAAGATCATTAAACCCTTTGGTGTCTTGGGTTGATGCTAATGAATACCACATGTTAATGCCGAATCCCCTAGACTCTGCACTGATCCATCTCATTTCATGAACAAAATGTCCCTGCAAGTATATGGATGTAACTTCTGTGGTTTTTAATGTTTTGATCCATGTGAAAAGGGGTTAACAAACTTTAAATATAAAAACAGAATGTACAAAATAATACCAATTGAAAAGAAAATACAAATATATGTTTGCGATCCTTATGCTCACAAGAGAAAAGGCTTTCAGATGATATCACACTTTGATCTAATCAGAGGTGTCCACAGTGGGTGTCAAAAAATTCCAGATGGCAGCCACAACCATGTGATTGAAACCCCACCCCTTTTCACTCACATCGTGATACATGTGGGAGTGGCTTTGATCACATAGTTGTGGCTCCATTTTGAATATATATAGCTGCTGTAATCCTGGAAATGCTTGGCTACACGATCAAGAAGAACAGTAGTACATACCCACCCTGGAAAATGAGATTGGAGGCTAAGATCAAGGCAACTCAGAGAGAAGTCAGTCAGCTGGTGGAACTACAGAAGCATGTGGAGATTAGGGATAAGACTCAGCTACTGAAAAAATATATGGGCCTGACTCCATCTGAAGCCCTAGAGACTGCTAAACAAAGGCTCACAGCACTGGCTGCCAGGCTAAGGAGATACACTAGAGAAGCAGAGGCCAAGAAGATAAATGCCCTGTTCTCCAAAGAACCATCTAAAGTGTACTCCCAACTGCAGTGCAACCACACAGTAACAGCAGCGGAAACTGAACAGTACTGGAAGAACATATGGGAGAAAGAGAAGACACATAACACCAGTGCAAAGTGGCTGCAGGACCTGAAAGCAGACCACAGCAATCTCCCAGAACAGGAACCAGTCACCATCACAGTAGCAGACATCCAACAGCGGGTCAAGAACATGAAAAGCTGGATAGCACCTGGCCCGGACATGATCCACACCTACTGGCTAAAGAAACTAACAGCAGTGCATGAACGCCTAGCAGCACAGATGAACCAACTGCTAGCAGCAGGCTCCCACCCAGACTGGCTAACACAAGGAAGGACAGTGCTGATCATGAAAGACCCCCACAAGGGAACAGCACCATCCAACTACCGGCCAATAACCTGCCTCCCCACAACATGGAAAGTTCTATCAGGCATCCTAGCTGCCAAGCTACAAGACCATATGGGCCAGTACATGAGCACAGCTCAGAAGGGCATTGGGAACAACACCAGAGGCTCAAAACACCAGTTACTCATAGATAGAGCAGTTGCCCGAGACTCAAGGTCTAGGCAGACCAATCTGAGCACAGCCTGGATTGACTACAGGAAAGCCTATGACTCAATGCCACACACATGGATCTGTGAATGCCTGGCACTATACAAAGTCAACAGGACACTAAGGACCTTCCTCAAGAACTCAATGGGACTGGAAGACAACACTGGAAGTGAACTCAAGACAGCTCGCACAAGTGGCCATCAAGTGTGGCATATACCAAGGTGATGCACTGTCCCCACTGCTGTTCTGCATAGGCTTAAACCCCCTCAGCCAGATAATCACAAGGTACAAGTTCAAGCGTGGAATCACCATCAGCCACCTCCTCTACATGGATGACATCAAGCTGTATGCTAAGAGTGAACGAGACATCGACTCACTGATCCACCTGACACGGATCTACAGCGAGGACATTGGGATGTCATTCGGACTGAAGAAGTGTGGCAGGATGATAGTAAAGAGAGGGAAGGTAGTTAAGACCGATGGAGTGGAACTACCAGTGGGCCATATAGCAGACATAGAAACCAGCTATAAATACCTTGGTGTCCCACAGTCACATGGGAACCATGAGGAGGAGGCAAGGAAGACAGCAACATCCAAGTACCACCAAAGGATAAGACAGGTCCTGAAGAGCCAGCTTAATGGGAAGAACAAGATCCATGCCATCAACATGTATGCCCTGCCAGTCATCAGATACCCTGCCGGTATAGTGAGGCTGCCGATGTGAAGACCTGGAAGCTCCTCACAATGTACGGAGGTTTCCACCCCAAGTCCAACACCCAGAGACTGTACACCAGCCGCAAAGAGGGCGGGCGGGGTCTGATGAGTGTCAAAGCCACTGTCCTGGATGAAACCCGGAGTATCCAGGAGTACATCAGTAAGATGGCACCCAAAGATGAGCTGCTGAGAGAATGCTTCAGGCAGCAGCAGACATGGGAGGAAGTTCAAGCGGAGGAAATACCATGGCAAGACAAGCCCCTGCATGGGATGTACCATCAACAGATAGCTGAGGTGGCTGACATTGGGAAATCCTATCAGTGGCTGGAAAGGGCCGGACTAAAAGACAGCACTGAGGCACTGATCATAGCAGCACAAGCAGCACAAGAACAGGCAGTAAGCACCAGATCCATAGAAGCAGGGTCTACCACACTAGACAGGACCCAAGGTGCAGATTGTGCAAAGAGACCTCAGACACAGTCCAACACATAGTGGCAGGGTGTAAGATGCAGGCAGGAACAGCGTACACTGAACGGCACAACCAAGTAGCTGGCATTGTGTACAGGAACATCTGCACAGCATATGAGCTAGACCCCCCCCAAGTCCAGATGGGAGATTCCACAGAAGGTCGTGGAGAATAACAGGGCTAAGTTCCTGTGGGACTTCCAGATCCAGATGGACAGGCAGGTACTGGTCAATCAACCAGACATCGTGGTAGTAGACAAAGACCAGAAGACAGCGGTAGTGATAGATGTAGCAGTGCTAAGTGACAGCAACATCAGGAAGAAGGAGCATGAGAAGCTGGAGAAGTACCAGGGCCTGAAGGAGGAAATCGAGAGGATGTGGAAAGTAAAGGCCAAAGTGGTCCCAGTGGTGGTAGGAGCACTCGGGGCCATGACTCCTAAGCTGGGAGAATGGCTCCAACAGATCCCAGGAACAACATCAGAGCTCTCTGTGCAGAAGAGTGCAGTGCTAGGAACAGCTAAGATACTGCACAGAACCCTCAAACTCCCAGGCCTCTGGAAGAGGACCCGAGATTGAGGAAGACACAGACCACCCACAGGGGTGAGAAGGGAATTTATATATATTTATAAATATATATTATATATTCAAATATATATTATGGCACTGAGAAAGGAGGAGGTGAGAGATATATCTATATCTATATCTATATGTATGTGTGTGTATATATCTATATGTATGTGTGTGTGTGTGTGTGTGTGTATGTATATATATATATATATATATATATATATACACATACATACATACATACATACATATATACATACATACAGGTGAAACTCGAAAAATTAGAATATCGTGCAAATGTTCATTTATGTCAGTATGGCAACTCAAAAGGTGAAACCAATATATGAGATAGATGCATTACATGCAAAGCGAGATATGTCAAGCCTTACTTTGGTATAATTGATGAAAAGATGAAAAGCTAAGATCCAAGATGGCGGCCGCCATCCAACGCCGGGCGCGGACGCTGCTTTAGGGGGAAGTTTGTAAGATTATTTCCCCCCCCCGGGACTTTTTTCCATCTCCTAGGGCTGAATTGGGTGCGGGGGGAGACCTAGGAGGGGTTTTTCCCCTCGGATGGGTCCCCCCAGGCGCAAGCCCTGGGACGGGTAGCGGAGCAGTGGAGCGCGGCGGAGAGCAGCAACACCGAGCAAGCGACGGGTGACAGACCTGGCTGTTTTCGGCGCAGGGCCGGTGTGGGGCGCCTGGCCCCATCTATCCCTAGAGTGGGGTGGGGCCGATGCGGCGGGCCCGGGGACGCGCCGGTGGGGCGTGGTAGGCCCATCGAGTTTTGGAGCAGCGCGGAGAGTTTGGCCAGCGTGGAGAGTTTGGCCGGGCGGCGACCAGCGGCAAGTTTTTAGTTCATCTGGCCCCTGTGGGGTGCAGCGAGCGGCAGGGAGCCTAGATGAACCGCAAACTCCGAGTGTGGCAAACTCTAGTAGAATGCAACGAACTCTGGCAGGGCCCGATACGGCATTCTCGACCCCAGGCCCAGCGGGCCAATCGACCCAGCGGACTCCGGGCCGATTAAGACCAGTAGTCCCCAACGAGCCTCCGACGGTGCGGCAAACGTCAGCAAGCCCCGTTGCAAGGCGGCTACCTAACTGCAGAGGAAGATCCCTCGGTTGGAGGAACAGTGGGGCAGCAGGGGGGGTGCAAGACAGCATCCCAATTGTCCTTGCTTTAAGAGGGGCGAATTGGGGCTCCAAGATCCAGCCACCCCTATTCAACCCCGCTCAGTGCCTTTGCAGAGCCGTGGGGTCCCTCCAGTGGGTTATTTGGGACTCCCCTCTGGTAGTGAGAGTCTGGGGGGGACTCTGGGAGCGTATGGGGGATGCGAGGCTCCACCTGCTGGGTGAGAGCCAGGAGATGTGAGCGTGTGCATGGGATGCCCGCCCTGCTGACTAGTGAGAGGGGCTGTGCAGGGGGGCAGAGTGTGATCGTGATGTGTGGTTGGTGAGGGGTGGGTCTCAGCCTGCGCCGAGAGCGTGAGCTGGTGCGTGGGCGAGATCTCCCCTCATTTGGGAGTGACTGGTTTTGAATGGAGATGTATGGTTGGATGGAGGGATCTCTCCCCCAGAATAGGAACTCCGAGGGCCTGGGACTGGAGGTATTTGGGCCTGGTACCCCCGGGGATGATGGGGGGGGCTACAGTATCGAGGTGGTGATGGGTAGGGGACGTTATGGCGGGAGCAGGGGGGCAGGCCATCTTCGGGGAAGACGCCCCCGGTGCGTGTTGCCTGTGGCGTGTTCCGACCCTCCTTGCTCACTCCCAGGTCCTGGCCAGCAGGTTCATAGGGGCCCTGGCCTCCGGCTGTTGCTGCTTAATGCCAGGTCAGTTAACAACAAGGCCCCCATCATAGGTGATTTAATCACTGAGGAGGGGGCAGACCTGGCATGTATTACCGAGACCTGGCTGGGGCCTGAGGGGGGCGTGCCCCTCTCGGAAATGTGCCCAGCTGGGTTTACGGTGTGGCACCAGCCGAGATACCAGGGCAGGGGAGGAGGGGTGGCTGTTGTCATCCGAGACTCTCTAGTGGCCTTCAGGGGCATTGCTCCACAAGTGTCTGGCTGTGAGACACTGTTTCTTAGGTTGGGCGCCTGCGAACAGTTGGGAGTGCTGCTACTGTACCAGCCTCCCTGCTGCGTGGCAGCCTCCCTGCCTGAGCTGCTGGAGGCCGTCTCGGGGTTGGCGGTGGAGTTCCCCAGGCTTATGGTTCTGGGGGACTTCAACCTGCCATCCCTGGGACGGTCCTCGGAGGCAGCTCGGGAGTTCATGGCTACCATGGCAGCCATGGGCCTGTCTCAAATTGTGCGGGACCCAACCCGAGATAGTGGCCACATGCCGGATTTAGTTTTCTTGTCTGAGCAATGGCAAAGTGATCTGAGGGGAGATGTACAGCTTTCCCCGGTGTCATGGTCAGATCACGTCCTGGTGACCCTGAGTTTCTACTATTCCATCCCCCTCCGCAGGGAGGCTGGACCCATGCGATTGGTCCGCCCCCGGCGCCTGATGGACCCGTCAGGGTTTCAGAGGGAGCTGGGGGATATTCCCGTGGACCTGCTGCACGGTCCAGCGGAGGCCCTGGCTGCTGCCTGGAATAGAGAGGCGGCCGGGGCCTTGGATAGGATCGTGCCTTTGCGGCCTCTCTTGCCACGTCGGCCCCGACACTCCCCATGGTTTACGGAGGAGCTGAGGGAGCTGAAGAGGGTTAAAAGATACCTAGAGCGCCGCTGGAGGAAGACAAGGACGGAATCCGACCGAACACGTGTTAGAGCCGCTATTAAGGCCTACATTGTGGCGATAAGGGCGGCGAAGCGGCAATACTTCTCCGCCCTTATTGCGTCTGCAGAGTGCCGCCCGGCGGCCCTGTTTGGGATCACCAGGTCCCTCCTTGGTAAGGGGGATCTGGGGGTTCACTTGCAGGGCCGCACGGAGGAATTCGCAGAGCACCTGCAGGATAAAATCGCTCGGATTCATTCCAAGTTGGACTCCGAGCGTGGTGCAGGGTCTGGGGAGATACCGGGGGATCGTTCTTGCCTGGTTATCTGGGAACGGTTTGATCCTGTGGTTCCTGAGGATCCTCCGGACTGTGAGGGCCACCACTTGTCATCTGGACCCATGCTCCTCCTGGCTTGTGAAAGCAACTCGGGAGGTGATATGTGGTTGGATCCAGGAGATGGTTAATGCATCCTTGCAGGAGGGAGTGTTTCCGGCGCCCTTTAAAGAGGCGTTGGTGCACCCCCTCCTCAAGAAGCCCTCCCTGGATCCTACTGTACTGGACAACTTTCGCCCAGTCTCCCACCTCCCCTTTTTGGGGAAGGTGGTGGAGAAAGTGGTGGCTTCACAGCTCCAAAGGGTCCTGGAGGAAACGAATTATCTGGACCCCTATCAGTCAGGTTTCAGGCCCGGCTATGGAACGGAAACGGCATTGGTCGCACTTATGGATGATCTCTGGCGGGAGCGGGATGGTGGAAGTGCGACCATCCTTGCTCTCCTTGATCTCTCGGCGGCATTCGATATCGTCGACCACAGTATCCTATTGGGACGGCTCAGGGATATGGGGGTGGGCAGCATGGTTTTGTGCTGGTTCACCTCCTTTCTCCGGGGCCGATCCCAATCGGTGGTGATAGGGAGCGAGAGGTCCCATCCTCAGCCCCTCCATTGTGGGGTGCCGCAGGGTTCGGTTCTTTCTCCGCTCCTTTTCAACATCTATATGAAACCGCTGGGCGAGATCATCCGCCATCATGGGATGAGGTATCATCAGTATGCTGATGATACTCAATTATATATCTCCATCCCTGGTGAGGTAAGTGATGCCGTGACCGCCCTCTCTCGGTGCCTGGAGGCTGTGAGGGTCTGGATGGGGAACAACAGGCTCCGGCTGAACCCTGGCAAGACGGAGTGGCTGTGGGTTAATGGCTCCTCTGTATCCGGGACGTTGTCATCGTTGGTTCTGGATGGGGTGGCACTGCCCCTGACAGACCCAGTGCGTAATTTGGGGGTCCTCCTGGACTCATGGCTCCTGCTCAAAGAGCAGGTGGCAGCCGTGGCCAGGAGGGCTTTTGCACAGCTTCGGGTTGTGCACCAGTTACGCCCTTTCCTGGATCGGGATGCCCTACGGACAGTCACTCATGCCCTTGTTATCTCCCAGATAGACTACTGCAATGCGCTCTACATGGGGCTACCCTTGAAGAGTATCCGGAAGCTTCAGCTGGTCCAGAATGCAGCCGCGTGGGCAATTTTTGGGGCCCGAAGAAGGACCCATATACCACCTTTGCTCCGCAAGCTGCATTGGGTGCCGGTTTGCTTCCGGGTCCAATTCAAGGTGTTGGTTATCACCTTTAAAGCCCTACATGGCATGGGGCCAGGTTACCTGAAGGACCGCCTCGCCCCCACGACTTCAACCCGTCCCACCCGATCTCATAGAGAGGGCATGCTCCGGATCCCCGCAGTAAAAGAACTTCGACTAGCGGGGTCCAGAAGGCGGGCTTTCTCTGCTGTAGCCCCCGCCCTTTGGAACATCTTGCCCCCGGGGGTGAGACAGGCCCCCTCACTCCAGGCCTTTTGGAGGGAGTTGAAGACCTGGCTCTGCCATCTGGCCTGGGGTGGGGAGGGAGGATATCAGAAATGGGGTTGGCTGGCCCCTTAGCGGCCTGGTGGGGCCCTATTGCCCTCTTGGAGTTTTTAGCTTTTTATCTCTGTAAATTTCTAGTTTTATAATGTGTATAATTTTTTAAACTTTTTAAATTTAATTGTGATTTTAGTGATTGTAAGCCGCCCAGAGTCCCCCATTGTAGGGGAGATGGGCGGGGACAAGTCGAATAAATAAATAAATAAATAAATAAATAAATAATTGTGATGATTATGGCGTACAGCTTATGAAAACCCCAAATTCACAATCTCAGAAAATTAGAATAGTGTGAAAAGGTTCAATATTCTAGGCTCAAAGTGTCCCACTCTAATCAGCTAATGAATCCAGAACACCTGCAAAGGGTTCCTGAGCCTTTCAATGGTCTCTCAGGTTGGTTCAGTAGGAATCACAAGCATGGGAAAGACTGCTGACCTGACAGTTGTGCAGAAAACCATCACTGACACCCTCCAGAAGGAGGGAAAGCCCCAAAAGGTCATTGCAAAAGAAGTTGGATGTTCCCAAAGTGCTGTATCAAAGCACATCAGTAGAAGGTTATGTGGAAGGGAAAAGTGTGGTAGAAAAAGGTGCACAAGCAGCAGGGATGACCGCAGCCTGGAGAGGATTGTCAGGAAAAGGCCATTCCAAAGTGTTGGGGAGTGGACTGAGGCTGGAGTTAGTGCATCAAGAGCCACCACACACAGACGGATCCCGGACATGGGCTTCAAATGTCGTATTCCTCTTGTCAAGCCGCTCCTGAACAACAAACAACGTCAGAAGCGTCTTACCTGGGCTACAGACAAAAAGAAGTGGTCTGTTGCCCAGTGGTCCAAAGTCCTCTTTTCTGATGAGAGCAACTTTTGCATCTCATTTGGGAACCAAGGACCCAGAGTCTGGAGGAAGAATGGAGAGGCACACAATGCACGATGCTTGAAGTCCAGTGTGAAGTTTCCACAGTCTGTGTTGATTTGGGGAGCCATGTCATCTGCTGGTGTTGGTCCACTGTGCTTCATTAAGTCCAGGGTCAACGCAGCCGTCTACCAGGAGATTTTGGAGCACTTCATGCTTCCTTCCACAGACGAGCTTTATGGGGATGCTGACTTCATTTTCCAGCAGGACATGGCACCTGCCCACACTGCCAAAAGTACCAAAACCTGGTTCAATGACCATGGGATTACTGTGCTTGATTGGCCAGCAAACTCGCCTGACCTGAACCCCATAGAGAATCTATGGGGCATTGCCAAGAGAAAGATGAGGGACATGAGACCGAACAATGCAGCGGAGCTGAAGGCCGCTATTGAAGCATCCTGCTCTTCCATAACACCTCAGCAGTACCACAGACTGATAGCATCCATGCCACGCCGCATTGCGGCAGTCATTGCTGCAAAAGGGGCCCAAACCAAGTACTGAGTACATATGCATGCTTCTACTTTGCAGAGGTCCGATATTGTTCTATTTCCAATCCTTGTGTTATTGATGTCATGTAATATTCTAATTTTCTGAGATTGTGAATTTGGGGTTTTCATAAGCTGTACGCCATAATCATCACAATTATACCAAAGTAAGGCTTGACATATCTCGCTTTGCATGTAATGCGTCTATCTCATATATTGGTTTCACCTTTTGAGTTGCCATACTGACATAAATGAACATTTGCACGATATTCTAATTTTTCGAGTTTTACCTGTATATACATATGTATGTATATATATTACAAGTTGTGTGTGTGTGTATGTATTTATTAAATTTGTATGCCGCCCATCTCCCCCAGATACAAATTTTATATATATATAAAATCTTATTTGAGGCCACCATGAAAGAAAGACCTTGGGCTGGATATCCTCCACTTCCTCCTTTCTTAGTGCCATAATCCTGATGCAGTTTGGTTGACTTTGGATATTTTTAGAAAATAAAAAAGGATCAATGGAATGTAGTATTGAATGTATGTTAGGACTGCAATCCTGTTCAATGTTGTGTGTGTTATGAAGTGTTGTCATTTTCAAAATCATTTTGTGGGTAACTAGGAGATGAGGAAAGGAATGAGGCGGTGCACAGCTAGATCTGATGAATGCATGAGTCCTCCAGATTGGACCAAAAAGAAATTCCGCTGGATACTCCTATAAGTTATTCATTCCATATCCTTTAATTCTGCTATTAGTGTCTCTTGGTTAAAAATGTCTTGCCATACTGTAACAAATCATAATATAAAAGATTTTTGAGAATATTTCCTACTTCCTGCCAAATGTCTCTCATACAACATAGCATATCTTCAAAAAAAACCTAAAAATGTATGAAGGTCAAATGTTGTTCAGCCCAGTAGCTGCAGTTAGTTATAGAGTTAGGTAATCACACCAGCATTTCTTTATTAACTTCTGCAATGAGAAGTTAATTTCATTTACGCTGTCAGCAGTAAGGAGAATCTGACTCTGAACAAAACTCTCTTTTTGATAAGGTGAAAGAGAGCATTTCCCCATACTTCTCCTTGAATTGCCTTTTCCCTCTCCCTCTCTTTCACTTCTAGCATGAGGAACCAACTGTATCTGATCAGAAGTAAAAAAGCTTGGCTCGTTTCCCACAGAGAAGCTAAAAGATAACAGGAAAACAAAGCAGTTCTCAAAATAATTTTTGGGTTCTGGCGGCTCTGTGCAATAGTGGTACAAGCTCAACAAACGGTCTGTATATTCCGTTGCAAAAGGGCTCTTTGTTAAACGAGAAAGAGTTACACACGGAGAGTATTTGGAAGTTTTCCAACAAAAGATAAAGGTGGAGAAAATGAACCAGGAGAAGTCCCCATGGCTAGGAGGCTGATTCTACTCCAAAGGTTCCAGGCATTGGTAGAAGACTCTGGGAGGAGCTAGCTCTAGTCCTCCATAAAGGTACCATAATAACCTGCCATATATTCTGAGCAGGAAACAGATTTTAAAACCAAAGTCTGCCTGAAATATCACGGCCCCGTATCACTTTTGTAACTACAGGCCAGCTTCAATTCAGAACAGATGGGAACAGGATGAGTATAAGAGCCCTTATCCAGATCCTATCAAAATCATGGAAGGAGAGAACTAGTATTAATTGCTGCGTTAGGGAAACCTGGAGAAGAATATGCTGTTGTTTTGCCTTGGGGGATCAGCCCCTGGTTCCAGGAGATTGATTTAGTTGGTGCATTGCCCAAAAAAGGTTGCTTAATTTTCAGTGGACTAACAATCACCTTCAGAACGCTTTTATGCATAGCCAACAAAATACATTTCCTTTTTCCACTGGAGTTATTACTGAATTATAATGGGCTCTATTTTAGCCTTCATATCCTCCAGAGAGTTCAGATCAATTAACAAGGAATTATACCCCAGGAGAAGAGGACGGCAGAGGATGAGATGGGTAGATAGCATCACTGAAACAATGAGCATGAAATTGAGCAAACTCAGGGAGGCAGTGAAAGATAGGAAGGCCTGGCGCAATATGGTTCATGGGGTCACGAAGAGTCGGACACGACTTAACGACTGAACAACAACATTTCACAATCGTTCTGGGATGTAGGATAGCCTTAGTACAAGTTCATCCAGTTATCTTCCTGGCTGTAGTATTTTCATTATACTACTTAACTCTTTAGATAGTTCAGGGATATGAACCACATTTATACTACAAAATAACTGTAACACAGATTACACTGAGTAACTATTGATTTAAAAATGGCTAAGAGTGAATTGATACTGATATTCAGTGGGCTGTCTCGTATTCCTGCTTGCCCCAAGCACAGCAATGCTTCACCTACCATTTCAGGAGGGCAGAACAGATGGCATCTGCTGGAGCTGTCCTCTGCTGGAGAGATCCCCACCTAATTCAGCATCCAAAGTAGGGTTTTCTCCCCTCTTCTGGTGCAAGCAGGGCAGTCTGGTTGACCAGCTTCATTTCAGCCTGTTTTACACAAACACTTTCCTTCAATTAACTGGTGTGTGTTCTAGCAAGCACCCCGGGTCCCACTTTCTTCTCTTGATAGCCATTTCATACTAGGGTTGTTGGGGTGCTTACCACGAGCCTTTTGTGTGCACGTGTGGGTTTTTTTCAGGTTTAGGAGAAGGTAGACCTTTCCCTGGGGATAGAGAAGGAATGTGAGAGCCCTTCAGGAGCAGAGATCCCACGGCCTTGAAAAAGAAGGAAATGTGAAAAAGAAACTCAAAATATCCTGACCTTGTTTTTGTTGTGAGAAATACCTCACAACAATACCTGTTCTTGGCCTGGCCTAACTTGAAGGACTGACATTTGGTGAAATACAAAGTTCCTTGGCTTTTCTTTTAACTGGGTGAAATTGGCAAATGTTCTGCCAAATTTCCTCTATTAGCTCAAGGGACAGGAAGGACTATAAAACTGTTGTCAGGGTGCCCCCCACCCCCGCACCACCAGTCCTCCAGAGACATGTCCACAGAAGGGAAAATAATTTCTGCCTGCTGTCCTGACATAGGTAGGAGGGGGGCAGTGGTCCCAACCTGGACTGAGCCTCCACAGGATTATTTTGGAGTAACTAAAAAGTAGAGGGAGGAGCCACATACTACATAACTTAACATAAAATGTAATTTACTCCTTAGCATTCATTGGAAGATTATTCAGTGCTGGCCTGCTCCACCATGTCCGGAACATTTGAGCTGCATTAAGAACTGAATGAAGGGCATAAATCCATGGATGGAAACTAAACTCCATTCATTACCTTCCTGAACTAAACACTATACCAAACCTACTTCCATGGAAAACAAATCAGTTGCCAGATTTGGAGCTTGGTAAGCCTTTGAAATCCTTTCTGTTCTCCTTCATTTCCCACCAAAAGGTTTTAATTTTTCCGTTTTGATTACCCTTTTATTTTTCATTTTAAGTTACATCTGAGCACAGGATTATAGCTTTGGTGAAATCCTTGATGGAAAGGTAGTTAGAAGGAAAGGCAGTGTGGGTCTAGTTTCTGCTACACTGCCTCTTGGTCTGATTAAGCCCTAAGTCAACAGAGAAGTTTTAAACAGTTTGCTTCTAGGCTGGGTATTCTCAATTCCTGACCAATGGAAACTCTAGCCCTGAAAAAAACTTAATTTCTGTCAGCTGAAAAAGGGGGTGTTTGTAGCATTCACCATTACAAAAGAAAGGCGAGTAGATGCTTAAATGGTGTTGACTGAACATTCAGAAATCAAGAAGACTAGAAGGAAGTTGGAAGCCACAAAATATGGCTTTAGTTATTCACTTGGCTTTCTTGCCATCTATTGTTTCACATTTCCCTCCTCACATTGTTGAACCATTTTCCATTCTTTCCAGGAATTGATCAGATTTGTAGCTAATATTGCACACTGAAGAACTTGGATATAACGGAAAGAGCAAAAGAATCAGGCAACACAACACTGCCTATGAGAACAGTTTCATGTTTCTTGAAAATTCAGGGGTAACATGAGTGAGTTCCACTACAAAATTTCAATGGCATCATTCTGGCTGCAGAATCTCCAATTTCTATTTTTTACTTTAATGAACAGTTTGGCTCAGTAGGCATAAAATACATATTGCCAATCTATGTTAACTCCCTCTAGACTAGAGCTAAGATTCCTTCATGAAAAATGAGCAAGGCGTAAATATGTCTGTGCATATCTTCCTTCTGTACTTCAGGAAAGTAGAAGACATGCGAATAATAAGGCTGAAGAATAATATTTCCCACTGCTACCAATCTATTTAAGCCTTCAGATTAGAAAAAGCTGAAAGGGAAAAACAATGCAATGGAAAACTGCATTCGATCGATGAATGCTCTACTCCAATTTGAAGGTGCACAGTAGATGTCCATGAACACAGCATTCACAGTGTCAAATGCAACGTGCTGGGAGTGACAAAAGTTGGTAAAAAAGAGTCCTGAGAACATGACTGAATTGATGCTCCCCCTCCTCCCCACCAAATGTTTTATTGGATATAGCTTTATGGAGGTTTGATGCAGCCTAAGGTCTGACATTGTTTCCAAGACAAACTCATCTGCTGCTCAGGAGTGACAGGATCTCAGCTTGAGACATTTGCTTTTTCCACTGGTGATGGTGGGTGACAATTTGCCAACTCTCAAATTGGGCAGGGGCCTTGGAATCTCATTCTCCTGGCGGCTTATAGAGTTCCCCTTTCCCTGGATTGCAACCATGGATCTCTCCTGAGGCCCCAGATATCTCACACTGTGCAACTGGTTTGCTTCACTGTCAAATATCTTGCAGCTGTGATCATGTCCAGGACCCTGAGGTCAAAGGTCTTGGTTGATGCCAGATAAGTAGACACCATCCTTTCAAAGTGAGTGTCTTCCTTGAAATGTATTCCTGCAGCTCTTGGCCTCAATAGTCTAATATAAATCAACCCAGGATCTGTTGATTTTTTTCTTTGTGCTGCCCTCTTTCTTAAAAGCCTCAGCTCTCTTCTACATTTTCCTTTCCAGAAAATCAAGCCACATGATGTCTGGGTTAAGGCTTCTATTTTCATGAGCTATATTAATAATATGTCTCTAGACCATGGGTTAGTGGGTGCAGCATACCTATAGCTGCATATTTTTCTTCCTGGCCAAGGGATGAACAATTTATTTGCAAAATTGAGGTGAGGAACTCTCAAAATGAAGTTACAAATTCTGTAGCCCACAGGTGATGCCTTGACCAGAGGCTGATCAAGGGATCTATCAGGATCAAATGAGGAGAAAGAGCTATGCCACTAAAAAGCCCCTTCCCCATATCCACTGGACTTTGATTTCCCACCAACCTTTTTATGCATGCGGGTAGCCCCCATTCCACGGTGGAAGAGGGTGCCCCAATTCAAAAGGAGTGGATTCTAAGGCAGAAGAAGATGTTCAACTGACAGTGGTGAGAGGGGAAACAGCATAGTAAATTAGAAAGGGGGTGCCAAAAGGTCTTGGCAGTCTTCATCTGGTATGTCCAAGAGATAAGGGTACATGTGTACATGATTCTGAACATCCAGCTTGGATTCTCAGCCCCAGTGAGCATGGGCATCTACATTGGGGGGGGGGGGAGGGAATAAAAAGCTTCCAGATTGTGGAGGCATCATGATCCAAGCCCCACAGTTTTATACACACATTCAGTATCAATGGTTGGCAATGCTGTGAGTGCCACCTTGCAGATTTGACTCCACCTACAGACCCCCATTGTATATGGACAAGGTATGATGTCCCCAAGACAGAAAAGACAAGTAAGTAAGTAAGTAACTTTATTATGGCCTTAGACCAGCCTATAAACATAAGATCCCTCAAAATTCATACATATAATTGTAAGGGAAGACCCAAAAAGAACAGAAAATAATCTGTATAACAATGAATGAAAAAGAAAAAGGAGAAGGGGAAGGAGGAAGAGGAGGAGGAGGGGGAGGGGGAGGAAGAGGGAGGGAGGGAGGGAGGGAGGGAGGGAGGGAGGGAGGAAGGAAGGAAGGAAGGAAGGAAGGAAGGAAGGAAGGAAGGAAGGAAGGAAGGAAGGAAGGAAGGAAGGAAGGAGACATTGTCACAGTGAGGCTGTAACTGAGAGACCTCCAAGGAACACCAAAGAAAATGTACTAAATAAAACAAGATCGAAGTAGCATGTGCTCATTCAGTTTATGGTTAAAAACAAGGGGTGGGTAGGTTATGGTCACACTCAGAGAAGGCAAACTACACCATCTTCACAATCACTACACATTCAACCAATCATTTGCAGAATGTCCCATCCATATAACCTTTCTCCTCTTTTCTTCCCTCTTCATTCCCAATTGCTAGTTCAAAATAGGAGGAGGGAACACTATGTACTCTGTCCTGAGCTGTAAGGTAGATTATAAATGAAATAAATATATATCCCTTGCTTCATCCCTCCTTATTATCATGGACAGTGCAAAGGGATTGCCAACCTAGTCCAGGGTCTATACAAGTTGTACAAGTATGGAGCAATAATTGCCAATGTATATCCATAGTTGAAAGCAGCAGAACTAGGGCCTTCAGGACAGCATTTTTATGGATATTCTCATTTTAATTTTATAACTGGTTTAATTAAAAAAAAAACAGTTTGTCTTAAACCAACATGAGGTTGATCTGGTTAGCCCTTCTAATGAATACTTGTTGAACTTGATGATAGTTTCCTCATTTCTCCCAAGGGTTCTTAAAAAACTTGGAAGCAGGAAATATCCTTTATAATAGACTTATGTGAAGGCATATGAACTGAACTTTTCTTTTTAAAAAAAAAAAAAGAAAACAAACATTTCATGTTTTCTTTTTTTGCAGAAGCAAGAAATGTACTGTGCGGACATAACCTCTCTCTCATTTTTTATTTATCTGAAGAGAACATAAGCCTCAGAAATATGTCATTTTGAGTTATGTTATTAGAACCCCCCAGGGCCATCATTTACAGGGGTGAAAATGTTAAATGTTGCCAATCCATCATCTGAGGATGTCTTCACTGACTCACAGGATCGGTTACTATATTTCTGTAACTTTCCATGAGAGAACCTAACTCCTCATTTTCAACCAACACAATTTGTACTTTTCAGATCTGCCAAATCCGATGGCTTTCACAAGCTGGAATCAACTTCTTGTGTAAGCTTACTCCATAGTTTATTAAAGGTTCTTCTTCCTTCCATTAACCTTCTCAAGCATTTAGAAAGGGAATTCCTGCCCTCACCCTGGGACATCTGCAAGGAAGGGTCAAAAAAGTTGAGAAGGCAGCTGTGATTGAGCAGTCAAAGACCCCCCCCCCCTTTTATGTGTTGTCACTGCATTAAAAAGGGGCAGGACTTCAATTACGGGGGTTCAATTCAACCATCTTGGCTTTTTTGACCACTCCCTGTCTGCCCCCAGATTTTACAGTCACTAGCAAAGCACTTTTTTTCAATGACAGCATTGTGAAATGGGAATTTGGGTACAGACATACAAATCATTTTGGAATGTGGACAGAATGTAGGATGAGAAACAAATGAAGTAGCTGCTTATATTTGCAATTTTAAAAAATTAAGTACCCTTGGAATTTCTGGACCTCCTCCTCTAATGATAAAAATATTTATATCAGTGGCTATTTCAAAAAGAAAAGATATATATCAAAACCATTGCAGTAACACACACCCATAAAACTCTCAGGTAACCCAGACAATTGAGTCTTCAGGATGAAAACATTTATTTTGCCATTTCGCCTCCACCCTTCCAACAACCAGGGAAATCCATTCAATTTCTCAAGAGTTTTGAAGACTGTTTTGGGGTGCTAAAAATTGCCTTCAGTCTCTGCAAGTCTTAAGGCTCCTCTTTGCCCCTTTGAACCATCCATGAAACAAAGAAAAAAGTGAAACAAAAAATCACGAATGGACTGTTACAATGTGATTTACCTGGGGCTGCCCTTGAAGACTACCCAGAAGCTAACAGGTTCAGAATGCATCAGGATGGGCAGTGATGGGCATACCTTGGCATGCCCATGTGTCCTCACTGCTCTATGAGCTGCATTGGTTGCCATTTGGTCACCAAGGGTAGTTCAAGGTGCTGGTTACTACCAATAAAGGCCTTTATGGCATAAGGCCTGTTATTTGAGGGGCCACCTGTCTCCCATGGGGTCTGCCAATCTGGTGCGATCCGGCACAGAGGGTGCGCTTTGAGTCCCCTCTGTTAAAGAGTGTCACCGACCAGGGTTTTGGAGGCATGTCTTCTCTGTTGTAGCAGCTGTCCTCTAAAAGAAGATTGCTCAAGAGATTCAGCTCTCATTCTGATGATGTTCTGTAAGATGCTGCACACTTGGCTATTTTTCCACAATGGGTGAGCAGAACTAGGTGGTGGGTCAGCCCCTATAAGATTTGTTTGGTATGATTTTGTTTTGTTCTATTATTTGATCTTTACAGACACACATCATTTGTTTTTCTTTTATTGTTCTGTCATTTTATTACATGAAGCACCCCAGAGTCATTTGGAATCAGGGGTTCTTTAAATCAATGTAAGTAACTAAATACATTTCCCGCTACTCTGCAGTGGTAAGACCCAGAGTGTTGGCTATCATTCTGTGCCCCACATTTCTAGAAGGATATTGACAGGTTAGAACGCGTTCAAGATGATGCAGGAAGTTCAGGACATCCCATATGAAGACAGGCTGAAGGAAGTGGGAATATTCAGTCTGGAGAAAAGAAGACCAAGGAGAGATGTGATAACTGTGTGCAGGTGCATAAAAAGTGCCAGAGAGAAGATGGTCAAGGACTGTTTTTCATTGCCACAGATCTAGGACCAGGAATAATAGGTATAAGTTGCAGGTACTTGGATTTTGTTTAAATATAAGGAGAAACTTCCTAAAGGCCTGTAGGAACAGAGGTTGTGAGTTCTCTACCTCTGGGGGATTTTAGGAAGAGGCTGGATAGCCACCTCTTGATGATGGTTTCATTGTTTTTTCCTGCATACTGCAGAGGGCTGGACTAGATGATCTTATCATCTCTTCCAACACCACAATTCTATGTTTCTATGAACTCACTTGGGAGACTCTGGGTTCAAATTGTGGGGTTGAGGACACATGCAACTAATGCGACCTAAGTTGTCCAGCCCTGGTCTAGAAAGATAACAGTCAAAACTGATTCCCAAATAATCTGAACATTGGGGTTTAACACAAGATAAAGGGTCTCTGTTGCGCTGGTTCTTTCATTCCAGCTATTACATTTCAGATGTGCATCAAAATAAAATAAAAGGAAATTCAATGGATGGTTTGGGAAAAAAAAGAAAAGCAGAACCTAGCAGGAGCTGAGCTTAAGGAAATGTGGTAAGTTATGAGTACTGTACCTAGGTTGAGAGTTAAAGCTCCATATCTGGGCTGCAGCAGTCCAGACCACTGCTAGATGGCAGCAAAGAGATATAGAAAACCAAAGTGTTTTGCTGCTATCTAGTAATCACAATAGATATTCATTCATTCATTCATTCATTCATTCATTCATTCATTCATACATTCATTCATTCATTCTTAACACATTTCTAGGGCTGCTTCAGTCCAGAATGACTCACATCTGATAGCATAAACTAAAATCTTTGAATTTTTACCATGAAAAATAAGGATTTAATTTCTGTTATTTAAAATATAGGAATAAATAATATTAAAACATATTTAATGGAATTCATAACATATTAAGGAAGACCCTACTTATATACTTTTCATTTATTTTGAAATCTGCATCTGTTTCTGTGTGGGTAGGAAGTTGCCACTGTGTTAAGCACTTAAAAAAAAAATCTGCTCATGAGCAAGTATATAAGGTGTTAGGTTATCCTTAGCAAGCAAATACATCTGATGTTGAATTTGCAATGTAAATTATTTTTGCCATTTCACCAGCTGGTCCAATTTCACTCCCTGAAATGGGAATGTGCAATGAAAGAATTTAAACAAAGTAAAATGAGCACTCACAGAAGCTGGAAGGGAAGAAATGTGTTTGCTGTTATGGGTCTATGGCCAACAGGCAGTAGAGGGAGTCAACTGGGTACAGATGGAATGAAGCCATCTGCTCCGCTCCTCCTTGAGACCATCAAGAAACGGTGCCTGCCATCCCTTTCAGAGATAGCTCCTGTACCTGCTGTGGGAAAGACTCACTTACTACTCACTTATCAGCCTAAGCCCTTCATGCAAGAGGAAAACATGGCCACTTTCTTATTCCAGAGCTGGAAGTGGAGGTTTTGCAACATTAGGTGGGCCCCTTCAGGCCATCAGAGTCTTGAGACTAAAAGATGGGCCGATCTCTGGGCAGAAGAAGTTCTGCAGCAAAGAACATCGAAGTAGCAACTGCTGGAGTCTTCTTTGTACCAAGCTTCCAAAAACAAACCAGCCATTTAGACAACTGAAAGAGAGCATTTGAGAAGAATGGGACTTTTCATCTTCTTCTGAAGGTCTGCTGCTTAGCATGTTGTTTCCAGAGAGTCCTATGGTCTTCTGTCTGAGCTGGAGCTCCAAGGATACTTTTCCTTGTAAGGCCAAAGTATTAAAAAAATCTCATATTATCCAGACAATTATTCCTTGGAATCCTATACATTGAATCAAAATATTTCACTGGGTTTGGGCATGCAATTAACTGTCAACAGAAGAACATAAGGAGTACTTTAATGGGGCTTTTGAATAAATGAACTTTTTGCTGCAAAATATCCAGCTATCAAAACTTCCCCATTTTTTCAGGTTTCACCTGTGAATGAAAGACAAAAGCTCAGCATATATTTTTAATGAAATAGTTAGAGACTGAATCAGGGGAGATCAAGTCAAGATGGCAATCACAGCACACATAAAAAATAGCACTTTAATCATGTGGCTGGGCCCACCATCTTGACGTTTTGGGAAATGCTTCTGTTTCCTGTGGTCAACCAGATTGAAATATGGCAGCAGGGATGGCCAGCAATGATCTCACGTCTGTTTCCAAGAAAAACAGTCAGATAACATCTGCTTTCAAAGCCTTGGCTGGTTCACCTTGATTCAAACTCTCCGAGGCTTCCTAAAACTCCTAAAACTAGATTAGGCTGGTGATAGGTGATGGATTTTACAAGGTTGGAAGAAGTGTGAAAGATGAACTGTGGTCCTTTAAAAGGGTTCTCCAATGCACATTATATGATTAAACTTAAGCCCCCTCCAGCCAAAGGCACCCAAGTATTAGCAATCGTGAGGTGAGGGAATGAGTTCACAGGGATTCATATTTGGCTAAGCATAGAGGAGTATGGAGATACCTATTCACTTGAAGAAGAAATACAAAAGTGGTTATGTTAAACTTCTCCCTGAAAGAGAAGAGGGGTGAGAAAGAAAGTCAGGATTGCCAACTTTGATCCTGCTTGGTATTTTGTGGTGGGTGGGAGAGAAATAAACTCTGTCAGGGATTTCAATAGGGTATAATAAAATACGCTAAAATAATAGAGTTCCAATGGTTCTTCTGATGTCTGTTTCCTACCACAAAGACCTTACCACAAAAGACTGACACCAAGTAACAGAAAGCAGAGAAGTAGTACCATTCTTTGCAAAAGGGAAAATATTGTTCTGATAACAGAGGAAAGTACAAAATCATGTATCTGGCCTTATTTATAACTATTTTAAATTCCTGGCTGAACAGTGAAGAATACACATTAGTAGGTGAGGCCACATGACTTCAGATGGTGAAACTTCAAATAGCCTGCAGCATGATGTTTCTAAAGCAATATGCTTTAAGCATTGGACTAAGATTGGGAAGATCTAGGTTCAAATCATCACTCAGCCATGGAACTCAATGAAAACAAAATGAGTTGAGATATTACCTCACACATGTGCGTTACTTGTGTGAGGTCCCAGAGGAAAGAACAGAATAAAATCTAGTTAGACATAAATGAATAAATGAAATAATGCACATTAAATTTTAAAAAAAAACCTGCACGTGCACTCTAAGAGGCAGTGCCTAAGAGGAAAAAGAATATACGTGATGTGTGATGTGTGTAACCAAAAAATGTCAGCTCAAAGTATCTTGCAGAATCACCCTACATGCAAGGCATGGATCAGGTGGGGAGAGAGAGGGAGTGGTAGGATGGCCCGTGAATATTTTGAAACAGTTAAAGCCACCAGCACAAGCCTGGGATTATTTGGGACCAAATTAACTCCTTCTGGACAAACCCCTCATGCAAAATAGGTTGCTGGGACCCCCTCGTGCTTCTGAGGGAGAAATGTCTTACAGAAGCCCCATGAAAGGACAGCTTCTGCAGACACTCTTACCCCCCACCCTGACCACTGTACGTGGATGAAAAGAGGGAACAAAGGCTGGATAAACTCCCCACAATTCTGTTGTAGGTGATCTTGAAGAGGTCCTGGAAAAGAAACAGAAGCAAGAAAAGTACCAACATAATGAGCTCCGGGTGCCAAGTGTGAATCCATCAACCTGCAGCCCTAAGTTGCACTTTATGAATCCTCTTCTAAATTAATTTTGTGGGGTACTTCTCCTTTTTTAAAAAAAATTATGACATTTCCCACAAAAGTTAAAATACAGAAAAACCAAGAAAAAGGTGGCCGGGCTGGGGGGGGGGGGGGGGAGGGAAAAAAAAGAAAAGAAAAAAAGTGGGGGAAGGAACACAAGAAAAAAAGAGTAGCTTTTTTCAAGCAGGTGAAAAGATGCCATCTCTACTGTGGCTACATAAAGTTAGTTGTAAAGGACTTTTAGCTGATGAGGAATATTTTCTTCTGTGCATTTCTCCCCCAAAATGCTCTAGGGCAGTATTTCTCAACCTCTACAACTTTAAGATGTGTGGATTTCAACTCCCAGAATACCCCAGCCAGCATGCTGGCTGGGGAATTCTGGGAGTTCAAGTCCGCACATCCTGAAAGTTGCTAAAGTTGAGAAACGCTGCTTTAGACTAAACCAATGATATGTTTACAACAGGTATTGGATCTGTTTACCACTGGTCAGCTGATCACTTCTTTTCTGTTGGTAGGTAGGAACTGCATGAAGAGCTCCAGAATCCTCTCACTGCTTAAGATATTATTTAAATATTGTGACTATCTTTATTGTTAAGCTGTATTTCGTGGATACGTATTGGAAAAGGTTAAGACAGGTCACTGTTATCCTTAACACCACTGCCTTGAATTTGCACCACTTAAGCAACAGAACAGTAATGGTAACTTAATAAAAAAAGCTTCTCTCTTAGTCCATCCACACTGGAAAATAAAGGCTCTTAGTCCTTAGTAGTTGTTTTGAACAAGCCAGCGCTGAAGAATTGAACTGGACCTCTTACTTCTTTGAATTAACAAACACTCTTAATTAATGAAAACTTATTTTAAATTATTAGACTTATTAGACTGGCCCGCTGAACATTTGATAGGAGAACTGACTCCTCCACAGAAGATCTAGTCATAATTAGGCAATGTAATTAGGCAAGAAGTTAATAAAAATAAATGTATAATTAAGAGCAATTGAGCAGAAAGCAAATGCCAAATGGAAAATGTTGGGAAGCCTTAGAGTTTCAGATGGGATATGTCCTCTGGCAACTATGGAGATGGTTATAATGCCACTGGGTATGTATGTATGTATGTATGTATGTATATATGTATGTATTTATTTATTTTCAGACTTGTATGCTGCCCATCTCCCCCAACGGGTGACTCTGGGTGGCTCACAATAAAAACACAGCTCTCTCCGAGATGGCTAAAAACTATAAATAATTAAAAACATATTAAAAAACCCTAAAAAACCTCCTCTGGTTTATGGCCCTAAAAAACCTGTAAGATGCTGGGGGGGGGGGGGACAAACCCATCACCCCACCAGCCATCTCCACAGGTGCGGGCCCCCCTCCGGCCCCCAGGCCTTCTGGCAGAGCCAGGATTTGATCCCTTTCCTGAAGGCCATGAGGGAGGGGGCACACCGGACCTCAGGAGGCAGGATGTTCCATAGGGCGGGCGCTGCAGCAGAAAAGGCTCTCTGCCTAGACCCCACCAATCGGAATTCCCTGACTAGTGGGGTCTGCAACCTGCCCCTTCTGCTGGACCGAGTGGGGCGGGCTGAAATGACCGGGGCGAGGCGGTTCCTCAGATAAACTGGTCCCGTGCCATGAAGGGCTTTAAAGGTAATGACCAACACCTTGAATTGGACCCGGAAACAAACCGGTAACCAATGCAGCTCACGCAACAGCGGTGTTATACGTGCCCTCCTAGGGGCATTAAGAACTGTCTGCACTGCCGCATTCTGCATATTAAAGCTGGCATATAGTTCCCTGGGATGTTCGATGAGTGTCCATAGGGCAAATAAGAATTTCTTCATGATGCATTTGATGCAAATGACATAATCTTCATCATCTGTGTGATGATGTCATGACACACATAATACCATCATGACTTGTTCCAGACACTTATGTTTAAGGAATATATATATATCGGAGTGTTAATTTCAGTGTGGTTTGCTTGAGAAAATGTTCTGATGGATTGGGCCTCATGGATCAGTTCTGTTCTTCCCCTGTCAAAAAAAGTTTTCTCATTTCACATTTGAAAAAGAACACAACATAACTTTCAGTTTCAGATGCTCTGACAATTACACTATGGGCCTATCTGTGCTGTGAGATACTAGCACTTGCAGAGAACTGACAGCCAATCAGAATTTGCTCTTCCAGACCAATAGATAAACAGAGATGTCTCAGTGAGTGCTCAACTTTTGGTTGGTAACTGAGATCAATGTGAAATGCAACTACTTGTAAACAGAGGTTCCATTTCCAAAGACAACATCTTTACAACTGGGGCATGAAGAAGTTGCAACTTGGCATGATTGTATAGGTCTGGCTATCATGTCAGTGAGTAGGGAGTGAATTTATAGATCCACCTTTGCAGCCCTGATTGCAGATCAGTGCTCCTCCGCAGCCTCTTCCTTCTCCACTCGTCTACTAGTTTACTCCTGTTATTCTTTACCCACTTGGATGGAAGACCTACCACATTTTCTTCTGGTGTTAGAATAACAACCTGCTTGGGCAACATCAGATGCAGCATAATCTTAAAACAACATTTGTAACCCCAGTAAAGTGCTTTTATGGCAGGGCCTACACAGAGAATAAACACATACCAAATCTTATCACCTGGAATTTCTCTCCCATCATTTTCTTCCTAACTTTCAGGCAGGATTTGAGTCTGCATCTGATACAACTGAACTCTTGCATTTCAAAGTAGTGTTGGACTTGCATGTCTCACTGAATTACTTCTTCCTCCTTCAAATTCCTGATGTTTTATGGTCACAGGGGTGGAAAGGGTTGAAGAGTTTATAACTGCTCCTGAGTTCAATGTCAGCTGCTGGTTATTCAATGCCTAACTTTGCATTCTTAATCATAAAAGACCCTTCCTTCTCCTCCCCACTCCTCTCACTCTCATTCCACAAAAACTCTTTAAGTCTTCCTAAAGGAGATGTTCAGCTTTCTAAGGAGCTCTTGCAGATAAGCGATTTCATAACCCAGTGGGCTGGCCCGCAGTTCACCCTCTGGAGCATTGCAGCTGTGAGTCACACACTTGTTCCACAGTCATGCTTATCAGATATCCCCTGTGTTGCTCTGTGAGGTGTGATACTTGTGTATATCTGCATTTGTGGATATAGAGAGAGGATGGGAGAAAGAGAAATGTCCAATTTGTTAGAAGCATTCATTCAATAAAGCACTAAATACAAGTGGGATACTACAGCCAGGCATGCTACAAGTGAAACTAAGTTAAAGCAGAGGAAAAAAGAGATCCTCTAAACTGGAGACAAATCAGTTAAAACAGACATATGTTGCAATGTTTACCCCATATTTTACCCCAACATTTGATTCGGGCCAAAGCAAAAATGTATGTCTTCATGTATTGTGATGGTTGACATGCCTTGTTCATAACCCAACAGTGAATTAGGGCATACTTAATTGAGTGTAACTGCCTTAAGAACATGCAATTCTCTTTGTTTGGCATCAAACTCATAATTATTTAGATTGACAAGTTAGCTGTAGCAGGCTTTCTTTCTTCCTTCTTCTCTTCTTTTTCTGGATTAAGCATCTTGCTGGCTTCTCTGCTGTAAACCACCTTCTCTTGAAAGAACTGAGATTTTCATTTTGAAACTGTCACCAGGATAACATCCTTTAGGCATCTTGGGCTGTTTCTTTCCTGTTCCAGTCTCAAAATTCTGCTGAATCAGTTTAGTTTTAGTTTTTCTTTTGGAAAATGTTTAAATTTGTAGAGCTTTGAAAGCTTCCAATTCTAAATAGGACATGGACAAACACAGTAACTGAAAAAGTCTTTTATGGTCATTTCTGGGAAGTGAATAGTGTTATTTTCCAAATAGACATGGGAATATGCATTGGACTTAACAAAGGTAGCCTATTATTGTTAGAAACAATATTCAAACCAACCACACATTGGTAAAAAAAGTCAAGATGGCAGCCAGAATGGTGTGATCAAGGCATCAAAGATAGTGTGATGCATACACAAAACAGGATTGCACTGTTGTGGCCACCATCTTCACTTTTTTTTCCCCACGACCTGTGGACATTCCCGAAACTGACCCAGAAATCATGTACAGAGTAAGTGAGTTGGAAGATGATCTGTTCTAACACCATGCTCAGTACAGAAATTCTTTAAAGCATCTCAGATAGGTCCACCACCTCTCACTGCAAATCTCCTGCTGCTTAACAGCCCTTTCTGTTAGGAGATACATTATAACATTAATTGTTGTACATCGCCCAGAGTCACTTTGTGTGAGATGGGCGGCTATATAAATACGATGAATCAATCAATAAACAAATAAATAAATAACATTCAGCATGAATCTCTTTCTTTGAATTTCAACCTGTTATGCTACTTTTGGTTTCAACCAGTTAATAAAATATACATTTAGTCAACACAGTATAGGCATCTGAAAAGATGTTCTTGTGCATAGTTTTGTCCAGTAATTAGTGCATAAATTGTATTTGGTTAAACATCTTAAGGGAGAAAGATTTTAAATGTGATGACTTATTTATGGCTACTTACTCACGGCCTGTTCTGAGACAACCACACAGAACTGTTCCACTTTAAAGATGGTTTCAGTGTTATGATCCAGTAAAAGCCAGCTAATATAGGATTCATGTGAACATCCCAAAAACTTTCCTAAGAGAGGTGAAATTAATTTTCATTGTGAGTCTTGGCTGAAATGGCAAGTATTCAACGTGCTCAATGCGTTCAGTAGTGCATATACCAGAAGGACATCTTCCTTCCCATCTACTGAAGGGAGGGTATCAAATCTTGCTAATAAAAAATTATAAAACCACTTTCCAGTTTTCATATGTGATGCCAACTTTTACAATGCTCAGAAATCTGAGCTAGATTTTTCTATTCAATCTATCAATATTAATTTAGGGTTGTTTCATTGCAAACTTTGCTTTTTAAAAACCCAGCAGTAAGAAAACCCAATGGGACAATGCCAGTGGTGCTGAGTTTCCTATTTATGAATTGAATTTTTCATTTCTATAATTAACTAATTTAAAATTAATTTAATTAATAATTAATGTTGGATGTTTGAAGTACCAGCTTCAAAAATAAATGCCATATGGTCCAACATGTCCCATATAACAATTGAGGGATGAGCTCAGAAGTTCATCCTCAGAAGGATGAGCGCTGGAGGAAAAAATCATGGGCATGATAGAATTTCTGAATGGAAAATCAGCTCGTTTTAGTAGACTGTAGGATTCCTATGACCACGCCTTTGGTCAGGTGAAGTACTATCTCCTGAACATGCGATGCTTGCTCATGTTCAGCTGATGGCCTAATAGTGCTGCATGCACTGCTGCCAAGATTTGTTCCTCCAGTCTTACACCTATATATTTGATAATCCTATCGAGATGCAGGACTTGGCCATTGTCACAGGATAACAATCCTCACATTGTTATTGTGAAGGTAAAATAGAATTAGGCTACCACCTTGAGCTCCTAAAGAAAAGGCAAGATTTCAATCAATCAAACAAACAATTTTAGCTGTACTTATTATGATAAAAAGTATCCCACATCCCACGTACTAAACCAAATAGAGGACAAATGTGAGCCAGAAAGGTCCATTCGACTTTATTGCTATTTTTAAACACAGTTTAACATTGCTGTTCTTCTCATTCTGGGTGAAATGAATTGAAAGAGAGGGAAATCTTTAGATACTGCAGTAGTAATTCTCATATGAAAGTTAAACTCACCCAAATCAAAGGAATTTACATTGCTTGATGGCTGCCCATTGTGTGAATGACCACCACCACCACCAACTCTGAGCACAAATGGGCAGCAACTGTGTAAGGAACTTTTCCTCATCCCTAACGACAGAGAATGCCTACTGATCTAAGAATCTAGAGAGAACTAAAAAAAAGAAAACCGCATTCTGTTCCCACAATGGCTAACCATTTGCCAACTGAAAGCTGCAAGCAGAGCTCAGAACAATAGCACACACCTGCTTTTGTTCCCCGGCAACTGGCACAGAGAAACAGACCGTGGCAATATATGACTAACAGCCGTCGATTGGATCAGGCCCAGCATTTTATGCTTGCTAGCTCCTGGAAAGTGGTCAGCTTCACTCCATTAACAAGAGGACGTCTTGTGCAAACTTCCTCTCCAAATCCTAATGAAAGACACTGCTGAATGGCAGACGATAGAAACCAGCCATCGAAGAGGACCATGCCTTTCCTGGCCTGCAAGGACGTCCTCAAGAGGAAGCTGACTGTCCCCTGTGAGAAACTGGATGTCCTGTTGCAGCCAGGGCGGTGGGGGTTTCAGCCCTTCCTTAATAGCTTGCTTTCTAGATGCCCAGACTAGAGTTGCAAGATAGTAGGACATTGTTGTGCCATTAGCGCAGCCATTGAACCTCGCTGCAGCAATACTCATAGTCCACCTCAGCTACACCCTTGTTAGGAAGTGTGTCGTCTCCTTTCCTTTTATCTTCTGAAACTTGATGTCTCAAACTAGCGGTACTGTTTGACATTATACATCCTTCCGAACCACCTGCTAGGAAATGCATCAAAGCTTTTCTTGTCAGTTTGCGTAATGCTCCAGGTCTCTGCAGCATCAAGCAAAGCTGATACCACACAGCTGTTGCAGAGTTTTATTTTTTAGTTTGCAGACATGTCACCATCTCACACTTTTACCCTTCAGTTCATCTGCAAAACTGAAGTTCACCTTTGGTTGGTCTAGAGTCTGATGTCATCAAATGGAACAATAGCATTATGGAGAAAATCTATCCTGGAGACCATCAAACACTATTTTAATAATGAGGTAGAGACATGGAAATGAGATGCAAAACGTCTGGAGGAAGAGACCGAGGGTTAAAACAATATATATTGTTTTATGTATACACGGGGGGGGGGGGTGTGCATGTACATACATACATACATATACATACTTTTTAAATTACTTATACATTTTGGCAAGGGGAAAAATGAATAAGCCATTTTTTTAAAGCATAATTTTGGATATCACGATCGTCACTATTATACTGTACTACTGTATGCTTTTTTCTTAAATTCTGAATTGTGCTCTAGAAGAAGGGTTATAATCGTAAACTATACTCATGAATTATGCAAGATATAATATTTGGCTCATCAACAGGATTGATTGGGAATTTAACTGAAAAGCACATTTTGTTGTGCTGAGTGAAATTTACTTGCCAGCTGGGATGGTCCAGCTGAAGCATACATAAGTAGTGAATCTAGCGCTCATATTTACTGATAACAGCGTGGTTACAACTTTCTGTGTGATTCTAGGCTGCATCAATTAGGAAATGTAGTATTTGTGAAAAAATAATTTATACTTTGCAAATTTATGTACATTACCAAATACTCCTTTCACAAGCTGTTCTGTTCACAGAACAGATTTTACTTTCCTGTTTTGTTCTGACTATGTCAGATTTTATACATTTTTATATACATTCAAGTAATAACTATTTTCTCTCTTATTCTGATTATTCTTTTCCTGCATATTATTCAAGGTAGAACAAAAAAAACCTTTGTTTCTTGATCTTCCCCTTAGATATGAATGTTTATGAGTGTTCGTTACATATTCTCAAACACTTACTAATCCTTTCCTTTATTGAAAAGATGTCTTTTGGATTTCATTTATAATTTACAACAGTTCTAGTGGTTCCTTAGCAAATCAGATATCATTTTACTATCCTCAAGAAATAATTCATTCTAAAATATATTCTGAAAAACAATGAATATAAGATTATATCTACTCCTGTCAATTAACTTTTCTAAAAATTAAATATTTTAATTCTCGGATCTAATTTTACATTTGAGTATATAATATTCAGAAGTAATATCTTTAAAATATTTCTGATGGATAATAATAATAATAATAATAATAATAATAATAATAATAATATTTAAATGTTAAAAGAAATGTTTTCTTAATAAAAAAAAAGTACATATTTATATGAAGGCTCAGATATGTATTTTAACTGAATGATGCTGACAGATTTGGACTACTGAATTTTTTCAAAAAAAAAAAACTAGAAGAAATTGGCTTTCTATAACATAATAAATTAATTTTAATTTTTTTCCCTGTTCTCCATGGAGAATATATTTTTTTCTGTTAGTTTAATTGCCATGTTTTATTGTTTGCTTTTGAGCATGAAATGTGTTTTATAAAGGTGTAAGTCCCAAAGAATTTAATGGAAATTAGTCCCTTGCTGATATATGTGTCTATGTATGTGTGTATGTACGCACAGGTATATGTGTTTGTTTAGGAGTAAAATTAATTGTAGTTAATATACATTAATAGATAACTCTTTAGTAGACCTAATGTTTATAGTCTCTCTCTCTATTTAAAATGGGTAATATAAAATTTATTCAGTACTATGAACACGGAAATATTCAGAAATCAAAGTCTTTCTATATATTTGATTTCCTTATTAACATAGTGCATCAATTGTGAAGAAATAGATTCCAGAGTGCTAAACAAGAAGTGCTTCACATGGGGACATTTTGCAGACCACAACCGACAGTTTTCTAGCTATTCCTCAGAGATTCCCAAAGAACTGTCTTTTCTGCACAATTGTGGGAGATCCACACAAGGCAACAATATTCCGAAGGAAGCAAAATCATCTTAATCATCATCAATCTTTCATAGTCATGGAGGAGAGGCAATCTGGAGAACAATAAAACTGCTTTTTTGCCAATTGCAGGCTTGTTACTACTGTTCTGTTAATGCATGCTCATTAAAGGCAAGAGATCCATAAATGTTCTGAAGATGGCATACAAATCTGAAAGTAAAGATGATCGAGATAGAGGGTGTTTGAATGGAGAGTTCTAGAATTTGAACGGCGTATTCTAGAATTCCCACAATTCTTAGATTGAGAAAGCTGGACTTATTTCCTGAAATCAAATTATTAAGGAAGAAAATATAAAATATTTTCTCTGGACATTGGTCATCCTTAAACTATGACTACATCTTTTTTCTTTTTTGATGTGGTTGTAATATTTACGACTCTGGTCACAGATTAATGTTATCACAAGGAAGACTTCCCATATTTATGGGGGTCCCTCTGAAAACTGTGGGAGCCATTCAAGAGCTCAGAACAGCCTATCGATTTCAGTGGAATTTTCATTAAATATCAAATAAATAGATGTGCTTCTGTAAATTATTGAGACAGTTTTATTTGCAGTTTCAGTTTTGGAATTTAAAATATATTCAAAGTAGCTAAGAAGAAACATTGTTTGATGTCCATTAGGCCCCTAATGTTTCTCCTCTTTCAACTCCTTAATGCCCTTTTAATTAGAAGTTATTAGAGGAATAACAAGTTTCATGAAATTTTAAAACCCGTAAACAAACGTTTTGGTTAAAAAAATAATGATTAGTAATAAAATATGAAAATTATCTTAAGCTATTTAATTTCATTTTTGTTAATTAATGCTAAAATAACAGTTTTTTCTCAATAATTCATGCATATGACCCAAATGAACATATACAGAGTCATTTCAACGAGATGGGTGGTGACAAATTTGATATATAAAAATAAAATATATATATATCCTAAAATGCAGTATTTACTTACCTGGGAATAAATCCCATTGAATTCACTAGATCGAACTGCACTATTAGACCAGATTGTTTCTTGTTTAAACAACAGAATAAATGGCCATAAATCACACACACACACACACACACACATACACACACACAACCTATATAGCAACCCATCTATCAGAAATCAACAAACTTTCTATTAATTGCATCACAGACCTCTTCGTGGGTATTCTCATACAAATTAATATGGGTGGGCAGATGAATCCTATTCTGACAAGAAGTTATAAATGGATATAACACGGCTGTGGATTCTTTTCTCTTGATAACGCTCAGTGGGAACAATTCGATCCAACTTTTCAGATGAAGCTTCAGTTGAGGCTTTCCAAAAGTTAGTGTTCTCACACTTTTAGCATTTGAAGAAGAAGGTAATATTTTGCGTTTTACGTTGCAGTGACCAATCCTTTCACCCTGAATACCTGACGATATTTAAGCAAATTAATTTCATGACTAGAACTGAAAGAGAAGCCAAAAGAGATCATAAATGTGTATCAAAAGTGCAAATGGTATGAAAGAGAGAGATTACATATATAGATGGGTTAGGGATAGATTATAGATATGTTCATTCAAAAATAACTAGTGTAATTTAAATACAAATGCACTCTACGCTGTAAATGAGGAAGGAGGTGAGCAGAGAAGCCACCAGCAAGTTGCAGATATCTATTTCTCCTTTCCTGATTGTTCCTAATTTATTTTTAAATGGTTAGGTAGTTCTTTAATAAAACCTGGTGCTCTATAAAGTGCTCGCATGATCACATAATGTGCAGAGCACAATTTTGGAGAAGCCAGATCTGACCTGCACGGAGATGACCAGTAATCCAGACTCTGCTGAAACTCAAAGGGGCTCAGTCCGCAGCGTCAACAAAAGATGGGGATCAAAGCTAGATCTGGTAAGTTCTTCCTCACTTCCCTAGGCTTGTGAATACAACTGTAGTGTGTAATGTCAATAGAACGACTGAATGATTTGACTTTTGGTTGAGTTTTATTCTCATTTGTACTAAAGAGCTGCCAGTCACATTGGCATGCCCGCCAAATGTTTTGGATTCGGCAAGGCAAGTTGTTCCCCCAGAAATGTTTCTGGAGGAGACCTAGTTGCCTAACAATAGCAACCCAGAAGGAGAAGGAGAAAGGACCCAGACATGTCCTCTCCTGCTGTTTGGATGCCCTGTGCTCCCCACGTGCGAGTTTGAGGCAAAGTTGTCTGCGGCAGAAGGGGTAGGAATGGCCAGGATTTAAAGCAGAAATTTTGGCTACAAGCCACCAGAACACACAATGTAATCTGAAGACTGGGCAGTAGTTGAACCAAAGAACATTGAAGGGCCTGTCAGTCACTGAAGCCAATTGATTATTTATCTCCTTTCTCTTTTATTTAAAATAATGGTCAGAGAAAGATTTCTGCCTACCCCTTTTCAAAATCAGTTTAGAGCAGTGTTTTTCATCCTTGGCAACTTTAAGTGTGGACTTCAACTCCCAGAATTGCTTGCTGGCTGGGGAATTCTGGGAGTTGAAGCCCACTCATCTTAAAATTGCCAAGGTTGAGAAACACTGGTTTAGAGGAGTGAAATGAAGGGCCTTTGCTCTCCAAAATAGCGCTTTATTTCTACGACTTGCTTCAGAGCTGAAATTAAGTCCTTTCCTATCCAAAGCAGTTTATTTTCAAAAACTACTCTAGTGTCCAAGTCGATGCTTATTCACAGCCATATCTTATTTTCAAAATCTCACCGTTCCACTCTGCCAAAAGAGAAATCCAGGCAAAAACATCACGGAACTAAATTCATATTCCACGGAGGGCAGGAGATTTATACAGCTATCTGGAAAATCAACAAAGCAGGCCTTTGGCAAAACATGTTCCTGGGAATTCTCTGCTTTGTACGCTTCAGAATATAAAGGGGTATATACATCTTGACAAATCCAGAATGTCAGGAGAGTAGTCAGTCTTTCTAAGCAGTAACAAATTCTTGGTTCATTTCATACCACCCAGTGACAGCCAGGGCAGGAAATGCAGAACTGCATTTTCAAAGTTTTTATCATACATACTTCACAATTTGCTGTGAACTAAAATGTCAGGAAATGGATATTTGCACTCAGTGAAACAGAAATATGTATGCCTAAGCACAAAACTCGGTCATTTTATCCACTGCGTTGAGAAAAACAGCCTAGCTGCCATCCAGAAACATTTATCACAAAGTTTTGATTCGCATTCTCTCTCTCTCTCTAGCACTGCTGACAAAGAAGGGACCTTTGGACCTCCTCAAGGTTTCCTGAGGATTCGCTTTTTGAAGATGCCCATAGTAAATCACACAAACCTGGAGGGCTTTGGAAACAAGTCTCTCTCTTTCAAGACTCAGAGTAGAAAACTGAGTGGCTTTTGTCTCTGGCAATGCCTCTACAACAACTGCCAGCAAAACAAAGTAGATCTCTGCAGCTTCTATCGAATTAATCAAGGGATAAGGAAATGGGTTGTCCTGTCTTTTTTGTGTGTGTATCTACCACACAGACAAGGCAAAGGATTTTCCTTTGATTTCTGGTAGCTGTCGATTAACATTTTGAAACAAAAGTGCAAGGACAGGACATTTCAGAGAAGACTAGAAATCCATATAGTTGAATTTGTGGGGTGTATAGTTGCCCTGTTCTAAATTCTTATTGTTTCATGAGATTGCAGTGTAAACCTATCTTCCTTCCTTCCTTCTTCTCTCCCTCCCTCCCTAGCTGGTTATCAATAAAGCTATTTCCCTCTTGTATGTATTACCTTGAGATTGGATATTCATCAAAATAGTATGCATTTTAAAATTAAGTATCTTACATTTATTTGCTATTAGTATATAATTCCTGCTCAAAGTAAATCTAATATCTCACTTCTTTCACACCGGCTGCCAATCCTAAATATTTATAGTTATGCAATTTGTTACACCTCTTTTATGAATTTATATAATTAGCTCTAAGATGGAGATGGAAGATGAATACCTTTTTAGGTATTCTCCATAATAATATTGAGTCTTAGGCATGTTCAGCTGAGGAATATGCACATAACTTTCAGAATTATAGTCATAATTGTGACTATAATAATTATAGTAATAATCTATAATTACTCAGCTGATGAATCAAAATGCACAAAGTACTCACTTTTGTCTTGGTAAAATGAAATGAGGTTATTATAGGCATTGTACTATTGGCTAATAAGACCATATTTATATCTTTATTTTGTAAATTAGTTTGGAATGAATCTCAAAATATGTCTGAAATGTTCAACTGCCTTTAAATACCATTCTTTGCAATAGAAATGGTGAAACATTAGTTTGAATTTCATCAAGAATAACCAATAAAATTTATGAAATAAACTAAAAATAAAACTTATGAAAACATCAACAATTGTTGAATTATTTTCCTTGATTTGAATGGCAATATATTTTGTCATATGAAGCGAGTATCAGAATTAGTAATGTTTAGGAAATTTTACAACAGTTGTTGGAAAGGAAGTTAGCTTCCCATGAAATACTGTCACTTCTATATTTTATCTGGGTGCAAATAATTTGGAAAAAATCTACCTCTAGAATTAAATAAAATGATGTGGGGAACAGCTGTGAAAAAAATTATAATAAAGATAAAATCTAAACCATAAGCAAAGATTGTTGGAGCAAGCACCTCTCAAGTGTGTCATGTTTAATTTTGGATAGGAATGTGACTCAGTATTTCAAGAAAGGCACAACAATCAATTATAAAGATAAAGGCAATTTTTAAAAATGTTGTCTTATAAAAAGTTGGCCCTCTGTCCCAGCCATTAAGAAGCAGCAGATTCTAGCCATATAAATAAAGTCTGAGGGTATTAAATATAAATAAACCATATGGCTAAATTCCTTTATTCCTTAATTCCTGGGTATAAATATTCTTTAAAACTTATAGAAACTAAATACTTAAATTTTCTTTATAGCATAATAACATGACACAGCATTTTAAAGTTGTAGAGCACTATCGAGCTATTATAAATACAGGATTTTATAGCAGCGATGACCTCAGATGAAGGAGTTAGGAATTCTCCTGTCAGCCAAGATAATGTCGAAAAGAACTCAAAAGATATTTTGATGTTGAACATGAACATGACTGAGATCATTATTTAGAGGGGGAAATGAGGTAGCACAGTTTCTTTGAAGCTGTACCTGGCCTGCACTGCAGAACAAGTCTAAATAGATTGAAACCAAAAAAAAATTCATTGGGTGTCTCTACATGTTTTCCAAAATATAATGATGCCAGAATTAGAGAAGGTCGTTCAGAATGATCTTAGCTGGGTTTAAAAGGATTGGAATGGTGAATGAGAAGCATTGGAAAGGGAATGGTTCATTTCACATTAGAGGTTCAGAATATGTCTGCTTCTCAGAGCAAAATTCACCATATCTGTTAATTAAGTAATATCACATAAAATGAACACAAGTCAGAAAAGAAGAAAGATAATCTGGAGCACATTTGATAAACCTGTGATGATTCCACAGAAGAAAGCCATCTCTCTTTGTCCAGCATTTAAGGAAAATATTAATAGGGGAAGAAAAATCTTTAAAAGACCACGATACTTAGATATTCTTAGGATCAAATCCTTTTGAAAAATAGATGGAAATTCTATGTGGTTAATCTTCTTCTTGATCTTGCTTCAAACATTATTTAAATGTTGAAAAATGCAGATCAGGCTATGAAATTTCATTGAACGTGACAAAAAATTCAAACCATGTATTTTTTAAATTTAATATGTTATCATAACAGGTATTAGAGAAAACAATTAGGTACAGCTTGCTCCCTTCTCACAAATAATAATAATAATAATAATAATAATAATAATAATAACAACAACAACAACAACAACATTACGTTCCTACTAATATGACTGATTGTAAGTTACTATTGTTTCTGTCTTTCTGTGTAGTTCTTTTTGGCTCATTGCAGATTAGTGGCACTAAATCTGTAACATATGATTAAAATAACACCCTTTCTGTTATGCTATGAACATACCAAAAACCTCAAATTTAAGTAAAGTAGGTTTTCAACAGTAATCAATTATTTCCAGAAGGAAAGACATAGTAATTAATGATATGAAAGAATGGTAGCTATATCATTATCCGTTCAGTTTAAAATCAGTCGTGTTTACCTTGTTTTTCTGTGGACTTCCTTCAAAGTTGAAGGATAGTCTCCATTTACTAATCAATGTAAAATAAATTCTCTCCTGGCCTTTTCATCTGTGCTTGTGGCAAATATCTCCAGCCAGTAGTCTCTGACTCTGAACAGCTCTGAACTATGACTGTAATATTGCTTTCCATTTCAAATTCACCTCTCCTCTCCTGGTTTAGTGCAGAAAGACTAACATGGAAATCTTCTGGAAAGGTCTCTACTGAAAGCTGGTGACCGCCACTTCATATAATTCCTTAATGAAGATGATATAAAAGAAAACTTCCATATTCGCCCAGAGTCCCCTATTGTGGGGGAGATGGGCGGGGGAGAAATCCAACAAACAAACAAACAAACAAACATTCTTAACCCAGTGCTCATTTTGTGATAAACTGAGATTAAGACCTTGAGAAGTTTACCTTGCAGTTCTAGATACTACTTACTATAAGTCACAGTTAGATCAACATTAGATGCTTGTAGATTAAAGCACGGTTCTACAATCTTTATGAGTTAGGATCACAAGTAGACTTTATGTGAGGGATCCCTGTGGATGGGCAAGGAAGGGAGAAGCAGAAAGCTGGTATATCTAGAGTAAAAAAACCTCTCACATTTTGTTACATTCTCTACACAATTTTTCGTGAAATTATGTTCTCTCACCTGATGTAGAAACCTGTGCCTTTCATCATTCCTTCTGTGTATGTATATGCCTGTGGTTTCTGTTTCTATGTGAATGTGTGTCTGCATATATAAAGAAGAGAAAATGATGTTTTAAAAAAAATTAAAAGGTGTCTTTTTATTCTGATCAATTTAGACAGACAGTAAAACTGAGTCTTAATGTTGATCCCTTGTTGTGGAACACACTCCTGCCCCACTCGGAGGTATAGCCGACATGGGAATTATTTCAACATCACGTTGATTGCAGGCTTTCCCCCAGTGCTGTGTTTTATGGATAGGAGCATAATCATCAGGTTGTTTTGTTTTGTGACTCGATCGATGCTTCTCTAAATTGATGGTATTTTGATGAATTTCAAATTATAGTAGTTTTCTATTTATATTGATCTGTTTGATAACTATATCCTGCCATGAAATCTATTAATATATAGCGAGTTAGAAATATTTAAACAGGTAAATATTTAATTCCTAAGGATAGGAGAATTTTTTTTAGTCTGAATATAATTTTAACTATTTTCCTATTTTCAGAACTACAGCTGAGATTTACAGTTCTCTAGATTTCGCAATGCAGTTTGTCCATCAAAGAAAAGGCATGCTAGGGAAAAGTCAGTACAAAAATATCTATATGAATGAATATGGAAGGTGTTTGCAAAACCTGTGCACATTTGGCAAAATGGGAAACAAAAGTGGAGAAATGTGTATATGGTCATAGGCCAAAATATCAGTTTTACAAACCGAAATAATTTAAAAAAAACCAGCCCGTTAAAAAACCAAACAGTGAATAAAGTGGGTAATGAATCATATCTCAATAGCGCTAAGCCAGCTGATAGACATTTCCAATGTTAAACTAAGAGCTCTCTTATGTCAATTACAATCCAAGAAAATCTGGCCATGCTCCTAGATATTTCTATAGATTTCTATAGAAATTACTCTCCTTTTTCAGGTTAGCCCAAGTAGTTAGTTACCAAAAGTCTTATTGATTCAGAGCACCAGATCCAATACAGAGGGCAGCATAGTCCCACTTGCAATGCTTGTCTCAATCAACCCACCAAAACAAGGTAGAGAGCTTAAAAAAAAAATTTTAAGTTCAGCAAAGGAAGCTTTTCAAAAATAAGACCCTGAAGGTGACAAGTTCTTATATTCATTTTAACTACCAATACCAATAATAATAATTTGATATTAACTATTAACAGTGATAACATATTTTAACTCCATGAGTTGAATTTAAAAGCAGGTTGTAGCAAGAAATTGTTCTTCAAGAACAGATAAAAGCATTCTTCTCTTTTTTTCACATTCCTTAATATCAAAGGAGTATAAAACTGCTGAATATTATAGAAACAGTGCCATTGTATAAAAACTCTATAATGTACGATTCACTCTCATCCTGAATATATAAAACTTCTCTGTGAAAGAGCGACTACATAAACCTGAGGTACATGTATTCTCAGGCCTTGGGTTTCTGACTTTTTCCTCAGATTTCAATGAACAATAACTTAATAACTCCATTGCTAAAATATATAAAGAGATGAATTTGTTTTAAAGAAAACATTGTCCAATAGCATATTGTACAGATTAGTAACTCTTGCAGAATTAATAACCAGGTTAGAGAGTGTTGGTTTTGGCCCTTTGCAGGTATGAAATCATTTCTTAAACTTTGGAAAAATAAAGAAGAGATTATGAAAGATCAATAAATATCAGCATCCTAAGTAGAGCTAAGAAAAGAACTTGTTTCTGGATGGAATTTGGTTCCAGAACATTTTATGCAGTAAACTGGTCAATTAACTACGATTAATGTTCTACTTTATGACGTTGGCGTTAAAACCAGATATTGTTGGCTCCAGCATAGCATGTTAGTCATTTCTATAATCACATATAACAGACTCAGCATCTCTATACATGCTTTATTTCTCAGGAACATAAATTCTTGCTTATATAGATAGAATGGCCCGCAACTCTATTAAATAACTTCCACTGAGTAAAAGCATTTAATGAAAACTCTGCATCCAGTTTGACACTTCATGCTATTTTGGTTTCTATTGCAAAGTTAGGAAAATTAAATAGCTAACTTAACAATTGGTTGAAATTAAATCACTAGCTTAAAAATTGGTTGAAATGAACCAAAATCTCACTGAATCTCTTATTGGAGACTTCCGAAAAAGTTCTGAAAAACATTTGTATCGATTGCTTTAGGGCAGTGTTGTCCAAACATGGCCACTTTAAGATGAGTGGACTTCAACTCCCAGAATTCCCCAGCCAGCATGGGAGTTGAAGTCCACTCATCTTAAAGTGGCCAAGTTTGGACAACACTGATTTAGGGGATACGTAGAATCCTTATATACTGTTAAACCAGAGATACAAATTGCTCAGGGAAAAAAACACACTTTAATTTACAGAAAAATACATTGTGAAGATCATAGCTAACTGAGGATTTAAACTTGGTAAAACTCTCCAACCATCTGAGAAGCAAGAAAACAAAATGGAAAATAAGATCTATGGATATTGTGAACATTTCAGAAGATAAACATAAAAATCTGAATGTTGAGAACTGGGCACTTAGTAGCAAAGCAAAAATATATCCAAGGCAAACAGAAATTTGGGAAGAAAACTGATATTAAACATGCCATTTAGTTTTATAAATGCAGCAATCACTTTATGCAAGCAGAGGAAAAAAAAGAGTGGGTGCGCCTTCATTTTTACCCCAGAGAGCCAGAGACATTAGACAAGATCTCTGGGTAATACTGGAGCGAGATCAATGGCAACGTTTCCCACCACCCAACACAAACATTTGTGTTTCCAGTGCAGCCTCCAACAGTCCTCTCATTTGCACACAGTAGCCCAGCCAAGATTCAGCTCCTATTCTTCGAACCAAGCCAACCTAAGAACCCAACAATCCTTGGGATTCCACAGAAGAACTTTCTAAGCACACCATTCCACTTACAACCCCAGGACCTTTTCTGAATTCAGACAGATCCTAACTAGTTTCTTTCCTCTTGACCTGAAGATCTTCATTTCAGTAATTCAAAAGGGGGGTATGGGAATTTAATTTGCTCATCCTGATTTGCACCTCTCAGTCAGTATGCAGACTGCAATGAAGATCAGGGAACAGTGCACAAAATTAGTGAAAAATATATAACTTTATAAACTGATCTCAGCATAGATAAACAGAGAGAGACAGATACCCACCACAGATCATTTTTAAAGTCATGGAGCAATGTAATGCAAAAATCAGTTGAAATAAGTGAAAGAGTGAGAATGTAAGCAAAGTGAGAGTTTGTCAACGGGTGATAAGCTGTGTATCAGAAATATTCCCTTTCTTCTTTTGATAGAGAATCAAAACTGTGCTCTTCGGTTTACAAACTTTCAGTAATTTACAAGTGGCTGTCGTAGAACTTTATCTGTGAAGGAGACTTTTCATTCCCAAAGATAATTTAGCAAGACCAGGGAGGAAGATTTCAGTATGTTCTGCTTTCATTTAAAGGAACTCTTCAAAATATAGGCACAGATTTTAAGGGAATAATACATAGGCTTACAACATTAACTACAAAGATTTTTAAGAAACTTCTAAGTTTCATCAAACAGTATAGTTATAAAATGTTAAGTAAAGAATAACCAAAAAGTAAAAATAACATGGAGAAGTAAATAAATGAAGTAGTGACTATATTAAAGAAGACAAGCAAATACACAAGCTGTTTGGTTTCGATACTGTGTACAGAGAAATTACTGGAATAAAGTTCATGGCCCAAGATTAAAAAAATTATGTAAGCGCTGAAGAACTGTAGAAGTGTACAGTATGAGTAAAATGCAATATCTAATATATAATTAATCAATTAGCAATATTTACTGCATGTAATAATAAACAGTAATTTTATTTACAGTAAACAGTGAAGTGGTTAAAATACACTATAGAATAATGTGTGTGATTAGATTTTATTTGGAATGAGGTATAATTTCTGTTTTCAGAATTAATCAATTGGACTCAAGGTGCTTGAGTCTTTTCCATAATTTTTTAACATATTGAAATTTGTTAATGTAAAGATTGTGACTGCATGGAATGGGATAGTAAATTAATAACAACAATAAAATAATAATTTAGAAAATATATAAATATGAACCGATTTTGGAATAATGCCAGTTCCAAAATCTAAACTTATATTAGCTTATATTGGAAGTTAATATAAGTTTGCGGCAAGAGGCAGGATAAAACAATATTTGAATTTTACATGAATGAGTTCTCTTTTCATTAAGGCTTATCGATAGAAATGTGGTACTATGCTCTCTTACACTGCACAAAATCCTAAACATTTCCAGATGATAAAAAATCTGGAAACCTTAACTGAGAGCTTTTTTAAAAAGGATGAATATTGTTCCAAGTATTCCTATCTTGTAATTTCTGCTAATATAAATCCTGAAGTACACCCACCTCCCAGACGATTCTACATCTTGTTTAAATAACTTCTTACATGTTCCAAAAGATAACTAAAACAAAAGTTTAAGCTGAAAGCACACTGTCTTGTGAATATTTTTAAAAAATCCACTTCCTTGTCCCAATGGAATACCTCCAATAATAAGTAATAAAAATGGATCTAAGGAATCGCTTTAAAAGAGCTCAGAGAAAATTTGTAACCTTAGTTAGATCTTACCCTACCCATGTCAAAGGATAAACTGTTTTGAAATTCTCTGCACTTCATAATAAAACATAGGGTGCTGACCTTCGATAAAAACGAGCCCCTTGAATTCATGTTCTTGGTTCCGTGAAATCGTTGATTTTAAATATGGCCAAGTGTAATATATGAATAGCATGTAACTAATGTCTAAACTTTAAAAATACTTTGTCATCATTAATAGACCCAGGAGAAGAACCTGCTTCTCAGAACATGCAAACTTGCAAAGTCATTTCTTGTGATGCCTAAATCACTGAGTCATTTAGCATTTTGCTGAGCTGAAGAAAAGTCCCTTTACTTCAAACAACTCAGTTTAAAATATCTTCTGAAAACCACATAAAAAGCAAGATGGGAAACAATATAAGTACGACTGAGAAATTTATCTCTGTCATATCCGACTGCTGCATAGGACAGTTCAGAGCTTCCGCCTCCTTTTTCGCCTTCAGGGGGGCCAAATGGTGTCATTCTTCAAGTAGAGCTAGACAGCGCAGGCCCACCTTCAGACTATGTCCTGAAGTGTTCCCTGGCTCTGCTCCATCCCAGATTAAATTTGACTCACTAAGCAGATTTCCTGTTGCTTTGTAATTCAAAGAACAAATTGCTAATACAAGTCATGCTGTTCTCTGTATCAGCAGGCACAGGCAAGAAAGCACCCATTACCAGACTGTTACCTTCTGCAGTGCAGAATTCAAATAGTTATGAGAAACCTGCTGGGTTTTCTCCATTGATAATGTGTGACCATAATAATAGCAGAAAGTGACAACTTAATGAGAACATGTTTTCAGACTACTCTTGGGAGTCTTTGATGCATCACAACTTCTCTGACTGCAGGCCAGAAAAGTTGGGGTGGGGTGGGGTGGGGACAAAAACTGAAGGCATGGAATTTTGTTTCAAGGGTTCTTAGCAAGGTCCATTCATAAATAACATTATTTCATGCTGTTGCAACTGCAGTGATAATGTATATATTTCATGAGACCCAAAGCTGTAAATATAAATCCATATACAGAGTAAGATTCTCAGTCCTACTAATGGTAGCCATAAAATGTTGTGGGTTCCTCTCTCTTGCTGTGACAGGATCTGAAAATGAAATTGCTGTCCTTCCTCATTCTGTAGAATATTAAATGTTCTGGCTTCCAGCCCTCTTCCAAGTTTTCAGGCACAGATTTTTCCAAGCTTGTTATTTAAGACTCTTGAACAAGGTTTGGACCTTGAAGGTCCTTCTGGACATTTCCCAGGTTTCATTTTTTAAAAGAGAGCATCAGCATATTTGGTGAAACATGCGCATATAAGGATATGCATATGAGGGTAGGTGGGAAGAAAATGCATAGAAGTTCCAAAGGAAACAAGATTGCCATGCAAAGAACTATCACAGAAGAGTTTCTGTTTTTCTACTCATCTCCCTGAGAGTTTTGGAAAAATCTGAGTGTAGAAAATCAAGGGGTAGGCTTAGCTGATCTCTAAAACAGGGGGCTGGGGAGACAGATGATCAAAATGAGTGACCCTGGATGAAGAAGAACTGCAGAACTGGATGTGTTCACACACACACACAGCACCTCATGATTCATTGGCCACTCTGAGTTAGATAACCATTTGGGATGAGACCCCAAGAAAGTTCCATTCAGGCAATGTATAAGTTGTATGAGGAAAGATTTCCATGCATATGATACACCCTAGAGAAGTCACATTATTGCTATAATTTGGGGGAGGGGGAGAGCAGAAGTGGGGGAAGCAATTTGAACAAGTCACTAGTGCTTCTTCAAGTGTTTCTGCAAAAAACCCCAGAATCTTAGTTGGCCATATTCATCTCAATATTCAGGGGCAGGGGTGGGGTTATATAGCAGACCAACCTTGTGGATTGAACAAGAACTCAATACCATCTTACAACCAAAAATGTGGAACTGAATATGACACTTGAAGGATTCCCCCCCCCCCCCCTTGCAAAACAGTATCTTGATTTTAAGTAACAGTGTCTGGGATTTGGAACTGTATTGTTATTGTTTTGATTTTAAGTTGGAGCAGAAGCCTGCAAAGGTATTCCCTTTTCTCACCCACTGTGGCCTCAATGAAAATATTGCCCAGCCTCAAAACTGCTCTTAACCCTGAAAAAGAAGTTTTCATTGACCATAACAGAAGCTTCCCCTACCTTTGAGGACTAACTGTGAGAGCTACCGTTCATTTAGATCTCAGCAAGGAGGAAAGGGTTAAATCCACTCTTAGGCCACCATGTGATTCCTCCTGTGCTGCCACCCATACATGTGGGCTAATCATGGTAAGGAAAAACAGCAACACCCATTGGGGGAGATGGGCGGCATACAAGCCGAATAAATAAATAAATATGATGAAATTCATCTGAGGCCAGGCACAGTTCCAGAGACAGATTTCTATGTCATGAGTTTGTTCTGAAATGTGCAAGGAAGTAGACGTGAGAAAAATAAAGTCTCCTTCAGTTGAACATAACTCTATCTCCATGTTATTTTCTTGGCAGTAATGTAGCAATGGTTTGCCACTGCCTTCTTACAGAATGTTTTTTCAACTTCTCAAACTAGCCTCCAGCCCTCCCCCACCCCAAAACTATGGTGGTCCCCCATCTAGTACTAAGCAGGTTCTTAACTTTCTGAGAACAGCCATGGCAATATTTGTTAATGTTTTCCTTTCTGCTGAGCTACCAATGTTGAGACTTTAGGTTAAGAAGCTGGTCTGAGCTTCCATTTCAGAAGAACTTTTGACCAACATCTCCCTTTTTACAAATCCAGAGTGTCTACTTTTCAGAACAAGGAAAGCTGCCATTAAGTTCAAGAACATACAGAGATGCTTCATGCTTGTATTTCCTTACTCATGGAGGGAGCAGAACTGGCTTCTCTCTTCCCATAATCTGATTGGGAAGTATGGAGAAACACAACAGTCCTAGGACAGCCCTTGTGTCTTGCCCCTGACAAGACCTGGAATCCTTGTCTGCATCACTAGGCGTCTGCCTCTGGAGGGCGGGGCGGGCAAGGGGCTTCCCTGGAGGATAGAATCCTCTTTAAGCTTTGCATGAGCTGATAATGGGACAGATTAGTTTCCAGCACCCTCTTCTCATAGAATGTCTTCCCTGTCGTGCCATTTGTGTGCCAGAAAGTCTGTGGCACCTCACAGGGTTTGTTTGTTTTTTTAATGGACAAGATTCACATTAATCAAAGCTCAGTTAATATTTTGCCCCTGCAGTTTTTCTCCCAGAATGGACTTACACAAGGTTATCTCTCTACTATCTATCTAATTCAGTTTATGGGAAAGCATAAGAAATCATAACATTTGCAGCACACCATAGTTCGTCATGCACTTTGAAACATAAGCCTGACACATTTCATTAAAATGTGTTACTGATTTCATGTATCAGTATTAATATACTCAAGAGAGAAGAACAGTCATCTCTGTAGCTGCCTCAGAGACGCTGAGATAATAAAGTAACATGATTCAGCACCCCTGTCTGGTAAGTTTTGGGAGAAAATTTCCTTGCCCCTAATCTCTAAACTATCTTGTTGCCTCTGGCACCTTTAGACCAAGATGAGGCAGGACTATCTGGTTCTTTGAACACCTTTGGTGCTTTCCTCTGTTCACCTCTTTCTGCCTAGGAGAATTAAAATTTCTCCCTGCACAATATATTGTTTGTTCCTTGCTTTGGACTCTGAGTTTGAATCTCCCTGCCCACCCTTTGGTGACTTAAATCCCATGACAGGATCATAGCCTCAGTTTCTAAGCAACTCAGACTCCTTCAACAGTCAACCCAAGTCCCAATCACAATATCTTCCTGCTTAGGAAATGCTCAAAGCCCGACTTCCAGCAAAACACACCACCCAGCCATGCTGCTGAATTTTTCTGCAAAGGGTTATTCACAAGAAGCACAGCACGTTTAGTGTTGACCCTGACACAGAATGAGTTAGCAAGGAAATGCATAACATTAATATTTAGTAGGTGTTACATCTAAATTTGTTACATACAAATAGAAATGTAGGCAGTTATATACTTGCATGAGCCGTACATGGATCATCTAAATGTCTGTGGTTCTTGGGCAAACCAAATGACCTCTTTCTACAGATAGTAAGATCAAAGCACTCAGTTTAGATACTCCAGCTGTCTTTCCCATTGGCATTTGACATGTAACGGGCCATTTAAATTCAGAGGGTATGTAAACATTTTAACCCTTGGCAGTGGCATCTGAAAAACATGCAGGCAATAAATGGACGCTCAATTCCCTGGGCTGGATACCCGCTTGATGCCTCTCCTTTGAAGTCTAAGGAACGTCGCCAGCTTTTCTAAATGACTTGAATGGAAACTATCTAGTAACAATGTGCCTCCTTGCAGACTGAAACACTGACATTTGGAACACACACCTACTCCGGCTTTCTCCTTGGTGTTTCGGAAGGGAGATGTACAGTTTCTGACATTAGATTAAGGCTAATGGAGACCAAATGCAGTCATTCCAAAAGGTGATTTTTAAAGCAGGTTAAACAGCATAAGCCAGATTCTTGGAGGATCTACACAAAATCAAGTCACTGTTGGTAACTAACCCATTGTTTGATAAGGCCTACTTAAAGACTAAAGCTGAATTTATTCTAGAGGAATACTTTTGGAATGATCTGTGTGGTGGCAAGACACATCAAAGATGGTCCACTGGATTGGGTCATCTGCATGGATTTTTTGTTTCCTGAAAACATCTCCAAAGAGAATAGTGAATAAATACCTCCCAACTGCTATTATCTTATGACTTTCCTGAAGGACCTGTTCTCAAACACTTTGTTATTGATAAAGTTCCATGAACAACCTGGGAAGGTACACATCAGAATGCACACTAATTTTCCTTTTCATATCCAGCACAGTTTTTATACTTAGAATAGCAATTCCTTCCATGGTTTTATATACGTCAAATGGGATACTCCAGTCAAAAGAGAATGAAGGAACTGGGCAAACAGTTGCAAAGGAGAGAAACCAGTTCTCTAGTTTTGAATTCAGTTGCCATCTATTATACCCAAGGGTGGAAATGGGGACATAAATTGTAGATTTCCAGAGTAGCCTCCAATATACGATAGACATAACTTCAGTATCCCCTCTTTTCACTAATTTTTTGTTGCATGAAATGCCATGCAAAGTGAGCATCAGCGTGGCATATTCAAAGCATTCCTCCTATGCCACATCTATAATCAATAAACAAGAGTCTTCTAAGGTGGACAGCTTACTGATTTGTGAACAAAGAAGTGGGGAGAGGTGTATTACTTTGAACCAGGGACATGGCTGTCTCCAGAGCTTGGGCCGTTGACGGCTTATCTTCTTCACCATGGCACTGCACTAGAAGTTCAAAATGAAATGATGTCCCCTCCTGGAAGACTGAGCTCTAAGAACTGCCTCTTTTGAAAGGAATAAATAATGCTTTCTCCCGTAATATGCATGGAGTTTGACTATATCTATTTTATTGGTTTTCACAGAGAAAACAGAGCAACTGGAATTCTGATGTTTATCCAAGCCTTGGTGTTAGAAACACTGGCACAGTTTCTGTAGCCACACCATCTCCCTTTTTTGCAGAATTTCAAAGCAGCAAATTAGCTACCAAGCTTCCTGGTCTTGTATTGCTCACTTTGTAGTGATTTTACTTTGGCTTGTTAGCCAGAAATATGGCCCAAAGAGCCTGCTTCCACTTCCTATTCAGGATTCGGCCAAATCAATGCATAACCACATTACTTTACCTTTCGTATCTATACACGCAGTCACACAGTAGCAGTGTTCTCAGAATAGTAGCATTGTTTGCAGAAATTATGGAACCACAGACTGGTTCACCATATTTAAGCCTACTGTGGTGTATAAACAAAGCCAATGTGGTTATCGTGTGGTTCAGTGTGTGATATAAGCCCAGAAAATTGAGAAAACCATAATTAAGTGAACAGTGGGTAAGTGAATATTGCTTTCAGTCTAAAGAGGGATGGGAGAGAGGGGAGGGGGAGGGAAGAGGGGAGGGGAGGGGAGGGGAGAGGAGAGGAGAGGAGAGGAGAGGAGAGGAGAGGAGAGGAGAGGAGAAGAGAAGAGAAGAGAAGAGAAGAGAAGAGAAGAGAAGAGAAGAGAAGAGAAGAGAAGAGAAGAGAAGGGGAAGGGGAAAGGAGGATTGTCCATAGTTGCCTAGAATTACTCCAGTAATTGAGGTGATAGATATAGATGATAGATAGATAGATAGATAGACAGATAGATAGATAGATAGATAGAGACAGACAGACAGACAGACAGACAGACAGACAAGATAGACTGACAGATCAACAGATGGACAGATAGGATTATGCGGCCATTACTGTACAAATAATTTGCAACTTGATTGTGGAACTAACTTTCACTTTTATTGTGTCCATATAAATGCATCTAACATTCCTCATACATCTAACTACATCTCTTGTCATCTATGCGTGGCTGGTTTCCTCTGGGATGGCTATTCTTTGAGTTTCCTGTGATCATCACCAAAGATAGCTTGAGTTGTTCACAGGACCTAGAGATCTGAGGAAGATTTATTTGAGGGAAACTCTTGAACTTCTACCAAGTTCATCTGATCGGAATATAGATTATCCCAAGTGAATGTTCAATAGCTTTTAATAGAATATGCCTTTAAGATGCTTGAGGTTTTCAAATACAGTAAATGCAAAATTCAGGGATTGCTTTGAGGGATACTATAAAACACTGTGGAACTGCTAAGCTTTTAGAAGCACTTTTGGGTTATATCTTGAGATTTTCTAGTAGTCACGAAAGTAAAAGGGTCAAAATATGAGGACTAAGTATGTGGCAGTTTTGTGACCATACAAAGCAGCTAGATATCCAGCTACTGAAGCAGTCCAACCATCTTGGTTTATTTTTACTAATTACATTTTTTTCACTCTTATTTCTTAGGATTCAAATACATAACTAAAGATGTGTTTCTGTGGCTGAAACTTTTTACAGTCTCAGATGTCAAATAGGCAGTACTTTGGAGCCAAAATTGCTTCTTCCTTCTCATCAGCTAGAAAAATTACTCTGTTTGTATAATTTATACATTTTTTCCAGTTTTCCAAGTTATCGATATCTTAAACTTTTTCAGCATGGGCCACACAGATCTCTAGGAATACTCCAGAAGTGGATGATACTTTTATGCATGTACATTCATATGAGATGCCCCATGAGCATAAAAATATGTTATAAATCAAAATAATAAAAATAATATTTTAAAAACTTGGATTTCTGTATGTAGGATACAGAAGGTCGGACTTGGTTTTGACTGGTGATAGGATACCTGGAGTTATGTGCACAAGTGATTCACACATCTTTTGTCTTTATAGGAAGGAGGTGCTCCACTCATATCATTGTTAACAAGATGCATAGGTCCACCATAAGAAATGGTTTATGTTCCTCCTCAGTTCTTTCTTTGGACCTTTGTATGAAGAACTTCCATCTGTTTCTTCTTTCATCTTCTTTCATTCTGAAGGAACTGTTCAAAATGATTGTATAGCAAATCACTGCTGCTTTGTCTGATTTGTGGAGTGAAGGCCCTGCCTTGACCTGCATCAGGACCCATCCCTGATATAGAAGAAAACAAGGCTGATTAATGGTCAGGAGAGGAGTCCAATCTCAAGAACAATCTAGAAGTTCTTATCAGGTTTGCATGAGGACTGTGATTGATCACACTGGTTGGGGATGATTGGGATGACAGTACACGTGGAGGGCCATTGGTTGGAAAGGTGCTATAAATAGTCTTTGAGCCCAACATGACTTCAGCCAAAGTTTGGTGTGTGCTCCAAGGATCTACCCAGCAAATTTGCTGTCTGGTGTGTGAGAATTTCTTTCTAGTCTATCATTATTTTTCTTTTCCTCATTTGCTGAATGAAATTAAGTGTGGTATTTTTTCCTTGTCAAGGTCATGGAGGGAATCAACCTCTCAATTACTATTACTGTCCTCACTCAGCTATTTCAACAATGTTGCTTGATGCCAATGCAACTGTTCAACTTTTGTGTCTTCAAAATTGCAGTCAAAGACAAGTGCGTTTAATCCAAAGAGACCTCAATCAACTTTTGCTATATTTGTGTTTAAAAGGCAGTGACAGTCCCTATTAACTATAAATAAAGCTGTTACTGCTCTCCTAAGTGCTGGGGAATGTATTTGCATTCAAACACTACCGTCAGTAATACAGAAGATATTTTACACTGACAAATGATCTTAGGGCAACATGATCTAACAAGAACAGTGAATGGATGTTCATATAAAATACTACTATCATCCAAAGTGTTTTGATTTTGTTTCGGAACAACTGGAAATATGAAAATGTCTTTGTTAAATGAGCAGTTTAAATATTATAGCCAATCACATTTTATCTTCAGTTTAAATATCCACAGGCACTGGGGCATAATTTCATATGATGTGACAGATGTTAAATATTAAAACTAAAAAGTTATTTATACCTTTAAAAGCCACATTTAAAATTTTAAAAATACGTTTTCAAAAACTATTTTTTGAAAAAACATAAAAATAAAAATAAGATGGTAAAAACCTCATGTTAGGGTACAGAAATTTTGCAGGAATTGACTATCTGCTGTGATCCTGTTCGTTTGTTCATTTTTATAAAAAATTAAAATTAAAATTAAATTTTGGATCTCAATCAAAAGAAGCTGCAGTACCATGTGGCTGATCCTCTCTGCAAGAATACTTTCCAGCAATAATTTTGTTCCAATTTATAGCTATTTCAGTGGACGGAAGTTTGTGTGAGAGTCTCTTGAAAATCAACTTTAATTTGTGGCATATTAAATTGCCTGGTGCTCAATGTTAATGTTTGTGGATCAAGGCCCTGCTGAGGAAAGAGAAAAAGAAACATTTCAGCTGAGTAGTTACGGAAGCTGCATAATGAAGTAGAATAGGTTCTGTTTGTATTTTAGGTCTGAGACCCAAATGTCACTGATAATGAATTGAAATAATAAATGGAAGTGTTGTTATGTCAGAAAAAGTAGGCAGAAGAGGAGCTAATATATACTGATAGCCGGAATGGACTTACAAAGTATAGGAAGAAGAGTAGAATTTCCAGTACTTCCACTGTAGGATTAGAGGCATTAATTCTACTGACAAAACTGCTCTATTAAGATGTTTTTCCAGTTAGGACTTCATTCTAACTGGAAACCATTCTTGGATTATAATGTCATATATGGATTTGTGCATCATCTGAAATTTAGGTTTTCTTATCTATAGAATTATATCTTAATTTGATCTATAACTTCTGGTGTTGACTTAATGTGCTGCTTATTGTTTATACTTTTGTCAATTATTTGTACTGTGTTAACTAAGTATGTTCAGCTTAAAGTTCAATAGGTATATTTGGGTTTTGTTTAGAGATAGGATAAGAAATGTTCTACCATATGATAAGTCCTTAACAATATACTCGAACATGCTAGTCTTTATAATACCTTGGATCCATTGTTCATCCACCCATACTTTATTATTTCCACCTTATTTCCTACTTCCTTACATGCTTTGTATTTCTTTTTACTTATATTCCTCCTTCAAAAAATACTTCATTATAATAAAAGAGAAGTTTTTCCTAATATTGAACCAGTATCTGTTTTCCTGTTCCTTGAGGCAATTATTCTGTGCCCTACATTTGGAATGACAGAAAATGGGTCTTAAGTGTGTATTATATGTGTCAGAATGTATATAAAATTGCATTCACATATTTCCCTTGATTCCATCTTTAAAAATCAGTTAAAATCACTAAGGATTGTGCAAAAATGTAACTTGAGCACAATTGTTTCTATGAAGAATGTCACGACAAAAGCTTCTAGTGTAACCTAGCTTGGTAAAAGACAGGCTTTCTGTTGATTTCGTAGATCTCAGTGAAAAGTGGGACAATTTGAAGGATGGGATGTAGAAGTAAGCCACTTGTCCTGGATTCCGTTCAATATTATGGATTGCATCCAAAGATCCATTCCTTTTATGTGGTGGCAAGGCGATTTTATATAACTGGACAGTTGTGGGTAAAAAGTCAATTGAATACAGTGGGGTATAAATCCAACAAATAAAAAAAATCTGGGGATAAATCTCTATATCCTTAATGCAGGATCTCTTTGTAAGCTCTTGAACAAGCTGAAAAGTGAGACCTGTATCTGAACCTGTTGATGATCACATTTCATGAATCCTTGTGAACATGCATGTAAGATCTTGTGCAAGCATTTGCAGAACAATGCAAGCAGTTGTTTTCCTTCCAGTTCACAGTTCTTTGGCTCCAGTGCCATGTGAGCTACCAAAGACTTTGTTTTCCTTATTCCATAAAATAAAGACAAATGCTGCAATGTTCACATAATTTTGAAGAGGGATACAGGGCAACGAAAAATGGCACAACTCTCCAGGATGGTAAAGGTGCTGCCAAGCAAATAGCCTCTGACTCTACCAATCAAAAGACACGTTCATTTCTCTCCTTCATTGATTGGCTGTGGTAAGAAGCAGCAGTAGAAAATACAGGAGTATCTCACATGGAAATCTTGACATCTAAGCACCCACCCCCGCATTGACATTTGGGGAAAAAGGTAGAGCAATTGAGTAATCAAAGCCTCATGAAAAAATATCCAAAGTTCCATAAACTTATACTATTTGACTTGGAATAGTTTTATTTCAAAAAATGTTGTCAGAGTCAGAGGATTGTTTGATCTTCAGTTATGATCTATTAGACTAGTGCTGCCCTCTGGAATCACACAACCCTCCCAGAATATGCTTCAGAAAGAAATCTGGCTCTCAAGTCAAAAAAGTTCAAAACAAAAGAAACACCAATTGAGCCACTCAGTGAAGATGGTACAAGGATAACAGGTGACAGAGAAAAGGCAAAAATATTCAGTTCCTATTTTGGCTTAGTCTTCTCTGAGAAGAGGGTATGCATTCCACTGGGTGGTTGTGAAGAGCTTGTCGAAGGAGAAGAATTCCAGCTCATGCTTGATCACAGGAAATAGTTAGTGACCCAGTTCACATCTCTGTAGGAATTTGTGGATTGTCTCTTCAAATCTTTATCCATTATACTTGAGAAAGCCTGGAAAATGGATGAGCTACCAGATATCTGGCAAATGTTTTCCCCGTCCTCAGAAAGTTGGGGAATGATAACTTGGGGATTACAGACCAGTGACCCTCTTCTTCCTTCCTTCCTTCCTTCCTTCCTTCCTTCCTTCCTTCCTTCCTTCCTTCCTTCCTTCCTTCCTTCCTTCCTTCCTTCCTTCTAGTTTCATCACCATTAGACAGCAAATGTGGGCTGGGTGGCATGTCTAATTAGATAGAGTCAGAGTTGGGTTGAAAATGATACTCCATGGTTCCCCATCAATTTGGAGTGACATATCAAGGGGAGAGCCAAGGATATGCTTCAGGGCCTGTATCCATTGTTCATAGATGAAGAGGTAGAGGAATGCCGGCCAGGCCTGTTGATGATACAGACTTCAGAAGGTGACTCCTCTGCAACTTAGGAATTGGTCTGGGTTGAACATTGTGGACCGATTTTTGTTTTGCAGGCTTAAGAAGCAAATCTTAAGTCTTGTAAATCTGGCCATCCTCAATCAGGCCAGACTGTTCGTTTGGGGAGGGGAATTTTAAACAGTAAACTAGAGCCATGTTTTGCCCCTTAGCTCCATTCTACTTCCCTAAAATAAAACAAAAAAAGTCTATAATGTCACCAACCATGCTCCCCCAACAGGAAAAAAGAGGAAGTGTAGCTACCAAGGTGAAAAAAGGTCACATGCACACACACACACACACACACACACACACAGATGGTGTAGAAGGGAAAAACAAAATTCAAATTAATCTAGACAACATAGAGGATCACAGAGCACTGGGATCTTTGGAAAAGGCACAAGAGATTTAATTATTTAATGAGCTACAGTCAGTATGGTCTCTGTGGCTGAAGGTAATAGAATCCCTAACTCTAACCTTAGTGTGTGGGCAAGAAAGAAATGTCAAGAAGACACAGCCCCAACTACACAACAGAAGCCCCCCAGGGCTTTGATGCGCAGTTGCAGCTGCCATCTTGATTCTTGGTGACTCCCTGTGGATGTTCCTGCCCTTAATCCTCAGCCTCTGCTAAGGAGGAAAGGGGACTTGATACCAGTGGGCGAACTGAACACCGTGGGGTAAAAAGCCAACACATTTTTTTTCTCCTTGAATGGGTTTCCTTGAAATACCTTGTTATTTCTCGTTTCTGATGGCATCTCGCGCATCTATAGAGTATGGAAAGAGAGTAGGCTGGAAATGGGTAAATTTCCACCCCTTGATCAGTTATTTATTTATTTATTTATTTAGCATTTTGTTAACAAAATATAGGGGGAAGTAAGAAATCCATTTTAAATCAGGGAGGTGGAGGATAAATAAGTACCCCTTGTTGTTGTTCTTGTTCAATCATTCACTTACTTCTGTTTCTTTGTGACTTTATGATTTCACCAGGACTGTCTGACACAATTCTTATTTGGCACTAAGGTACAACTGTCAGCAACTGAAATGTCCATTAGAAAGCTTGGTCAACAGCTCTGGGTTACAATCCTTTAACTCTTCAAATTTCTGCATTCAGTTTCCTGTAAAAGTACACAACCAATTGTATCAGAAACTTTCCTTACAATTTACGGACCCTTTGGACTTCATAGCTGAAGTTTAGACAGTGGGAATAAGATCATAAAAGCGTTCATTATATGGCCTTTTTATTTTCTACAGAAAAAAAAAAAATAGATCCTCCCTTAATGTTCATACGTTTTTGCTGCAACAAAAATAACAGTTTAGTAAGTATATACCTCTACAATATGTATGCATTTGCCATTTTATGTGGGGAAAATAATTTAATAAGGTTTGTGTAAGTGCAAGAAGATGGAGAGTGCTGAATTATGTACACCCTTTCCCAGCCCCCTCCTGCAATTCCAAAATATAATTTATCTCCTACACTTCCCAGACCAGCAGATTTTATTGAAAGGAATCCAGTTTCATGAATTTCTGATTTTTCATTACCATAGGATAACAGGGTTCTCCTTTACAATTGGAGTTGGTGGAATTCTTGATTTTTCTGACAAATGTGCACTAGAAAGATGCTCTATTGAGACAGTTTACATCAGCATGGAAGACCATCTTTCATTCATTTACCTTTCAAGTCAGCCTTGGAAAGCAGTACTGCACATGGGGGGTCCAGTGCTCTTTTTCCTTTAAACATATTATTAGTTTGTACGAAGTGTTTTCTACCAGGAATGTGGCTAGAAAAAAATATGTATTTTTCCTACGGTTTCTCATTTCATTGGATGAATTTGCTTTCAAAATCTATTTCAAAGCAAAAGAGAATGTTGGTGAATTTTTTTTAAGTGGTGGGATGTAATATTTTTGCATTTACTTATCTGCAAGATCATGTGTGTGTCCTGTCATTCACTGTGCAATTGTCTCTCCAGAGATCTGTAGCTGCCCTGCTTTCCCATTCTTCAAATAGATCCCAAGGGATCTAATCTTATCAGATGGGAAGTACAGCCAACCCGAGAGGTTTCTGAGTGACGGAAAAATGGGTAACAGAAAATAGTCATCCCCTCCACCCTCCTCCATAAGTAGCTCCAACAAAACCTCAGAATAATTATAAAGAATTTCTTAAGCACTCTGAGAATAAATCTGAGAAAGACAAGTATGGAAAGAAAAACGTTCAGAAACTTCAGAATACTTTATTTTGGTCAGTGATCAGACTTACATACCATAAGACATAGAAATAAAATAAAATAAAAAGATAGAATAAGATAAACCCAACAAGAGGGGATTTAAAAAGACAGACTGAACACAGCCAACGCAGATGAAACTTTTTTAGTTCAAGCAAACCACTTTGTTCACTGAGTCTACAACACAAGGCTTCAATGAAGACATTGTTGTAAATATAGCTAGAAACAGATAAATAGGCGGGATGACAGTTATTACTAGATATAGAGCAAGTTTAACCAAATCCAGCTGTTCCTCATGAGATCCTGTTGAATCTTTCTGGCTATTAATCAGACCTTGGTGATGGCATAAGAGAGTGCATTGCTCTGATCAACTAAAAAATAACTGAGATGGGAAGAATCAGGATGGCCTACATATTGAGTTTTTGAAGGTGTAACAAACTTGTGTAAGATATCTTGATTGGCTTGACAGAAAAGAAATGCTTGGGCTGTTGTCTCAATGGTTCCTGACTTCCAGTGACAAAGGTGTTCCTTATGGGGAATTTCTGAAATCTCCCTTCCAGCATTGCTGGTTTGTTTGGAGGGCATTACAGCATGGAAGTGTCTGGCTCTTCCAAATTTTGATATGGTGATCAAATTAAGATATCTCACAGGCTTGTGACTGGTAACTTGGTTGCCCAAGAAGACCTCAGCAAGAATTAGGCTGTGCTCAGTTTGATGCTCCATATCAAATATTTCTTATTTGAGGTCCTTCCTGGCCAAGTCCAACCCCACCATAATGGCACACCTTCTCTTCCAACTCTTCTCCATTCTGAGATAAAGGGGTCAGCTCACACATATGGGGCCAAGCCTACATGGAAAGTACCGAGCTTTAGCCAAAATTCAGTTGTAAGTAGTCCTGGTTCCATACAAAGAGCAGCATTAGGCATGCACTAAAGTACCTGAAGAATATTGCTTAGGAACCTGGACCGACCAGACTCGACTTCTGAGAATCCAGAATTAATACTCCATAAAAGAGATGGCGAAAAGTGTTTTATTGTAGCTGGAATGAACTGGGAACCTCAAGAATAGTAAAAGTTCTGGATATCTGACACAGATTTAGATCCAGATTTAGGTTTACAGGCCAGTGTCTGTGGCTTCTTAGTGAACCCCATGATTTTGGTGAATTGGAAGATATTACAACACAATGTTACTTTTAAGCCTCCAATAATACGTTTGCTTGTTCTACTAAATCCCCCGGCTGTGCTAAAATCAGGGCAACTGCAGGGAAGGGGATAAAAAAGTCAAGAGGGAGGTTGTGACCACATGAAGCACCACCCCATTTGAACATGTATTGCACGTGCACCACATGTAAAAAGAGATGGTCGCAGCTGCAGCTGCCATCTTGACTTTCTTGACCCTTCCAAATAACCCTTTTTAGAGCATGCTGCTCAATGGTTTCCACCTATGAAATGGGCATAGTATGTTCCTCCTTTGCAGGAATGTCTGGCATGGACTGAAAAAGTCAAGACTGGCAGCTGCAACAGCGCTATCAAGGATCTGCCCCTTTCTTACATGTGTTGCGTTTCTGACATGCATGAAAAAGCATGAGGCTTTGATTGCATTGTCACAGCCACCATCTTGACCTTTTTCACCCCCCAACACCTCTGCTCCTTTGCTTGAAAGGGGTGACCTATGCAATTTTTCAGATAGCAGAATCAAGACCTTCAGCTCTTGCTGCGGTATAAATAACAGTTGGAGCTGTTCTTCACCCTCACTATGGCAAATAGCTAAATTTACCCTTGATGTAATACTTTGGGCTGCAAGAAGACACCCAAGGGACACGCTTTAGCCAGAAGTTCTTGAAAAATGGATTCGCAAATGAATAACCCTTTTTAGTTGAGTGAAGCATCCAAAGATCACATCAGAGGTTACTTAATCATAACTTATTATTTTATTGTTCCAAAATGTTACAGTTACTGATAGGCCTTGGACAGCTCCCCATTAGAAATTTTGGAAAGGTAGATTTGCCGTAGACCAATCTGAGCTCACTCCGGAGCGAAGTTAACTTCACCGTTCACTTCCTCTGCATCTCCTCGAAAAGCCTGCCAGCTTCGTTCGTTTATATAACCAAAATGTCTGGCACTTGCGGGAGGTGCAGAAAAAAAGGTTTTGCACTGCCAAAAACTGACACTGGAAAATGCCTTGGTTGAAAACATCTCGTTTTCTCACTGCCTGATGAGAGAACCGAGATTAATACAATACAAATCAACGCTGATGCAAATTAGCTCAGTGATTTCAAATGTCATCTGTCCGTTCTTGGAACCACTACAGCCTCTCACGAAATAGTGTCCGATTGACACCAAAATGCTAAAAGGGTTTTCCTGGAATTATGTCCTGCTTGATTTCAGGGAATCTTGCTGATTCCAGAGATGCTCTGAGCCAAAGTAGATGTTCTATAGAGAAATATATAGTATTGGCTTAATAGATTGTTTTTCTTTTTTTTAAAAAAATAGGACATGCAGGTCTTGGTGGGATAATTAAAATGTGACAACAATCCTGAACCTTTCCTTGCTGGCCTTTTCCCCACTCTCAGTTGGTTTTTCCTTTCCATAATTCCAATGTTCAAAGCAAAACACAAATCCAGCTTTCACATTATGAAGATTGATAGACAGTTTGAACAGAACTTGGATGTAGAAATGTTTCATGGTTTCAGAACTTTCCATTCTGATGTATTTACTAGATCTGTCCCCTGGACCCACATCCAGTATTGAATTGGCATAATGTGGAACAGATTGTTGTGTACCTGAGATGGAATGAACAGATCTCTTCTGATTTGAGACCTTCCACGAAGATCTCTGGCACCCAGCAATCAGACCACCATTAACTGACCCAATGGGGAGTGGTGAGATATTGAGTAGAGTGCCTCTTAAGCAGTGCAGGGCCAGTGGAGAGACCAAGGAAAGGGAAGGGATGGATAGGGATGGATTTCAGCCAGATTGTGAGCACTGATTATTGAGAATTTGGGTGAAAGCGATGGAAGTAGGTGAACAGGTGGTTCCTAAAGTCCAGAGATGAAGACTAAAATATAGTATGCGATGACTGCAGTAAGTCATTCTAGATTTAGGGCCTAGGGCTGCAGTCTTGCTTGAGAAACACTGATGTTGCTAGTACCAGAAAGGTTGACCAGAGGGTCAAGGTGGTGTCTTGGAAGAGCAATATTATCCCTCCCACCTTTGGCACAGGACTGTCCCATCATGCTCTCCAAGGAGCTAGTGCATTGGGGCTTGCCTGATCCTATAGTGAAGGATACACATGTGCAGAGTTCCTCTAGTTGGCCTAGAGGAAAGGAGGGTCCCAGTTGCATCTCACTAGCTGTGCTCCAAGCATTTTTGCAGTGAAAGAAAAGGAGAAGAAGGTCTTAAAGGGACAGGTTCCTCCCAGAAGAATCAGACTTTCCCAATAGGAACAGATTTCCTAAATCTGCAGACTAAAAAAGATTGTCCTTCCCTTTTCTCCTTCCTTTGTTGTATTCTCTGGTGTTGAAATTTAGGTTTAACGGATCCCATAGATCGGAGACTTGGCTTTTTCTGTTAATACTTCAAATAATGGCAAAACCATATAAAAACATAGCAACGTGGTAAGCATAATGTCATCTTCCAGCTATTGTAATCAAGGGATTAATTGAATGAAGAGAGAGAGAGAGAGACTATTAAATGCACGGAAAAGGAAGCATTTCAAAATGGTAGGAAAAGAAATGTTTCAAATAACTCTGGCTATTGTTGGTAACAAAGAGTGTTGTGGCTTTATTTTTAAGTATTGTAAAATAGGAAAACTATTTTTAAACGATTCCTTTTGAGCAACTAAGACCAAGAGGACTTTGGCTAGACTATAATTAAATCCAGGCTTCTCGTGAAGTATCTTCATGGTAGACCATGGAATTTGTTTCATGAGAGTCCATTGTATGTCCCTTCTAAATATAATAAACAACAGAAAAATGCTAGCAAAGGACACTGTGAAGTTAAAAAGCAACTGTAACTACCCATATTGTTTTATTTTGCATGTGCTTCTTTGCTTTTGTACTTGTGTACACATATTATTATTATTTTGGTTGGCTGCATAGTCAGCCCATTAAACTGCAAGGCTCTTCTGACACAATTTATCCAGCTTGTGATGATCTCGGCTTCCATTTTCCATCTCTATGCTTTTCTTTTATTGGAAAGAGGACAAAGTAGTCTAACTTTGCCCATACTGGAACCTTTAAGATTGTGACCCTCAATGTTGCTGCTAATGCAAGGGTTGCCTGTGATGTGACAAAAAATGTGAGGCATTTTTGTGCTCTTCCTGATTCACTGTTTTATTGTTCGACCCATGAAATCTTGATGCGATGGGATGGTTTGGCCTTTACACAACCAGTTTAAATGTGACATCCTGTCCAAGCAGATATAGTGTGCTGGCAAACTGTCCTGGAAATTAATCTCCTCCTGCAAAACTGGCTTCATCTACTCATGTTGAGGTTCTGGACAAGAACAGTCTGGGTGCCATCTTGATCTTCCTCCAGTGTGTTTGGTTTATTGCTCCACTGCTGAGAAATGAATGGGATGTTCTCTGTCCAATAAGCCCTGAAAGTTAGGAGTGTAAGGGTGGGTCTTTTCTTTATTTCTTTTTGGAAGTAAAGCCATATGGGAAATGCTGCTCAGTCTATTTTACAGTCCATTTGACTTCTGCAGTCATTTTCTGAATGTGGTGCCACTAGAATTAAAATTTAACGATTAACACATTTGTGGACATTCAGTCTTTAAAAATTTAGCAACATCTTTCCAATAAATACAGAGAAAGCATCCTGAATCAAACATAGAACCCCCTATATTATTATTTACTGGCAAGCAATTTACTTCCTTGCTAAGACTTTTGTAAAAGAGCCGCACTCTTCCAGCAGTGATCCTTCCTTTAACAAAGTTGTAGTGCTTAACGCCTGGTGCTCTGACCCTGCTCTGGGTACCTTAAGTTGCAGAACACCATATGTTTTCTGATATTTTTGTTGGAAGATTTTCCTTGCTGTCAGAGTCTGAAAGCCTGGGTTGAATAAGCCTGGAGACTGCCATTTCAACACATTATACACATCCCCAAGTACTTTTGTCCAGCCCTCCAGATGAATGCCCTACAACTTCTCCTGAGTGATGGCTGCCCACCCAACCTTCTTCTGCCAGGCACTGGCTCAAAGGAGAAGCAAAGCTTTCCGCCACTCCTTGAAAAAGATGGAGAGGGAACCTGAGAGGATCCTCCAGCCCCCATTAGAACCAAACCCTCTTAACTACACACCAAACTTCAAGAAGGTCAGAAAAGCTCTTCTTCTGTCGCAGGAAAAGCTATTTTTACATTTTTGAAAGTTTAAACCTGCTCTGAAGTTGGATTAGCAATGGCAGATCCCCCACTAAACTATAGGAATCTAAACTAAGGGTGGACAGCTGTTCTTGGCTGGGAATCCAGCTCGAAAATACACTTGATGTACATACACGGCTTCTTGGCTACTCCATGGGTGCCCATCTGTTCCGATGGCCCAGTGCCTGCTTAGCTGCTGGTCAGTCTTTTGCCCTTGGGTAATATCCTAGAGTCCCGTGATGCACCGGCTGGGTCCCGTGGCGAGCAAGGTCTCCTTGAAGAGCTCTTTTCTTCTTTACCCAGTGAGCACGGCTGTAGCACTGCCTTCTTGAACTTCAGTCCCACCTGTTCCCAGCGAATCCCCCGGTAGAAGAACAAATGAACAATAAAAGCTCTGGAATCCATGGAAACTTGTGGCTGTCAACAATCCAGCAGGTTCTGTTACACTGCATTCTTGAAATACACATGATTACCAGTTGGGATAGTCACATGAAAGTATCCGCCTATAGTCAGGCCCCGGGACCAACAGGACAAATCAAATTTCAAAGGAGTGAATGCAGCTGACACTCAAGACCCCACTTGTAGAGGCTACTCAAGAAGAGAGTGAGAGAGTGAAAGCCAGCGAGAAGGGACCTCTACCTAACAGGGCTTTGGGCATAGCAGAAACGTGACCTTAAGCTATTGAGGCTGAGATAAAAGAGAGTGAGGAGAATTAATCTACCTTTAAAGAATGGGAAATGTTAAGGATGAAGCTATTTTGGTCATTTAGGACCAGATCCAAAGCCCATCAAAGGTAACAGAGATAGCACTAAAATGACTGGGCTTTGAAGAAACGAACAACCATGCAAATGGTCAACTTAAAATAAACACAGGATGCTTCAGGAAGACCCTCGCCATTGCTACCTCAACAAAAGAGAAACAAAGCTGCCAGGCACTTTGTGGGGTTTATGTTTAGTTACAAAGCTTCCATGGACTTGGGCTTAGCTGGGCTTCCATTCCAGGTGGGAATTTATTCCCTTACCCCTCCCCCTCCCAGCTTCTCTTCTTCTGTGCCTAATGTGGCTGCTTTCCTTTGTGTTCCATCTGTATGCCCTACTGGGAACTTTGGTGGCACATCGTGGCTGTTCCCAGAGATAACTGCAGGTGGAGGTCAAGGAAGGCAAATGATGAAGTAGCAGGACGCTACAGTGATGCAAGTTCCAACCCTTTTGTGATGTCAGCTGGAGGTATGAAAGGGGTGGAGCTGATATTGAAACATGTAGGGTTATCTTTTCAATGAAAGCCTTGAATCCTGTTAATGCTTCTGCGTCCCACCATGATGACAGAAGAATTGGACATTTATTAAACTACATTGGGGCCCATAATAAAAAATTCACACAATGCTTTCTTTTAAAATATGCAATAAAAATAAATACTGTCATATATGTGAAATTAAATGTATGTAAATTACACATGCAAGTGAATGCCTAATTCAGAATTTGCAATCTATAAGACTGCAGGAGTTGACACTGTCATTCTAAATAACCAGAGGCACCAGTTAGAAAGGACTTCAACTGTGTGGTCAACTTGACTTTTTGATTCCCCCCCCCCCCCCCCATACACACCCACATAGATGCCTCTGTAAGCAACATGTCTTCCTGGAAGAGTCAAGTCACTTCCCTGGTTGTATGTATGGCAGGAACCAAACACTGTATTTCACTGCAAGCAAATCTTCAGGAGAAAGGATCATGGAGAACCAGGTCCAGAACTAAACCCCATAAAAATGTAATAGCAGGACCCAAAACAAGAAGTTTGTGCTAGAACATCCTCCAGTGTTACTGAGTTGAAGCAGTTTGCCATGGAGAAATGGGTCAGATCTCTATAGATTGATTTGAGAGACTGATCACCAGTTATGGGAAGTGTGTGGTTGCAGTTGTTGTTGTAGCTAAAGGTTGCTGAATCTAAGAGATGATAACCTTTTCACACAGGGGTTTCATTTGTGGAATAAAATAATAGTTCATTTTATAAATCTCTGATACCATGCAACAGCAAAGTTATTCAGAAATTCAAAAAAATCTGAAAAGATGTGGAAGGAAAAATTGAAGTTCCTCTCATCTTCCATGATTTGGGTGGCAATACTGGGGCAAGTCAGAAATGCAAGATTAAGATCCACATTGCTTTCTGTTGGATTCTTTTCAGCTTTTGGGTCTTGAAGATGCCTGAAGCAGCAAGGTCTTCAGTCACTCCTTGTCCTTTTTGGCTGATAAAATTAACCAAGGCAGGACAGATGCCTCTCTGCAGAAAGAGTTGTTCCTTCTTGTTTGATAAGAGATGCAATAATCAGAACAAAATTAAAGAAATATTCTTTTGTTACAGTTGGTCTGTAACTAGGCTAGGATTCTGTTCTGTAAAAGTCCACTATTCCCTGTCTGATTATCTTACAGACACAGAGGTTGAGGATCTGGGGGTGCAAATAAAGAGGATTGAGAAACAACTACTCTGCATAAAAAGTGACCCCAATTTCAGAATGACAAAGACACTTGAATCCAAGGTCCAAAGACCTTGAGCCTAGGTCATTAACCTTAGTCCCCAAGGGCAAGTTTAAAGATAAGCTTCCAACCTGATTTCCAAGCTCTCAGATCCAGGCAATTTACACTCCAACAAAGACTCCTGCTTGGCATGAGTGCTAGAAGAGATGGAGTACTCAGCTTAGTTCCATGGCCTTATTCTTTGAAGACAAAGTAGTTTGCAGGAAGCCCGACAGAAGTTATGAAAACTTTGTTTGGAGGATTCTAATACAACAATAGTATTTTGTTGCTATCCTATAGACCAGGGCAGAGCGATCCCTTAAGATGGCAATTGGAGGAAGGTGATTGTTGTTGGTGAACCCAGCAGGAGGTGGTGTATGCATGTTATTTTCAGGCAGCAGATGGAGAGGTTCATTGGAGGGGCTGGGTAGAATGTTGGAGTTGCACTCTGTGGGGAGCCAGAAATTGGCAGGGGGTTGGAGTGGGGCAGCCCTACCGCAAAGAGAAGAGGGGAACTCAAGTTAGCTCTGCCTTGGTAGCCTTTGGTATAAGAGGGAAGGAAGGAAAAATGCTGTCATGCTTTCAAGATTCTGTTTTATATATAACCTACTGTATATCCTGACCTGATGTACCTCAAAGGGTTGACAGGTAGGCGGAAGAAGTTTTGAGAGTACTGCTGGCTGCAGGCTAGGTTGGACTGTGTCGTTGATTGTTGAGTACTTGGTTAGGTTATCGATGCACCCCAGGTGACTAATAGACCCAGACAGATTTCAGATGGAGCTTGGTGTTTTCTTGGGGATCTGGTAAACAGTGCAGTCAAGGCCAAGGTTTCTGTATGGAATGGGTAGGTGTTGAGATCCTTAGATCAGTTGTGCCTATATGGCCTCTCCGTGTTCATTGCTCCCTAGTTTTCCAAAGAGCTCTGGGAGATGAAACAATGGAAGACTGCTAGATATCTACAGTACTGCTAGAGAAAGATGAATAGTAAATCTGATCAAACATGTGTAAGAGCCTACATTAGCGAGTAGAACATGGTGCTAAGAACAACAAAATACACTTATTTTTCCATTCTTGTCACAACTGCAGATGGCCAGCTAGCAGCCCTGTTTAATGTGTCCTGTTCCCTGCTGGGGAGGGAGGGATCACTAGAATATCTTCAGAGCCACTTTGAGGAATATTCTAGGTATCTGATGAATAAAGTCAATCAGATCTACTTGGAGCTGGGCTCCAATTGGAGAGATCCAGTTGAGATGACTAAGGCATAGTTTTGTACTGTTACTTGGGAAGTGGGCAGAGTCCTTGGGACTCCTGAAGAAGTGGGCGGGGGGGTGGGGAGCAGGGTTCTTGGGACTGTTAATCTGACCACCTTTTAAATCCATGTCCCTCCTGTCTGGTTAAGGCCTCCTAAACATGGGATTAGGGGGCCATGCAGTGGAGAATTTATCTTTGAGTGAGGGGTTGGTTCTACCTGCCTTGATGGAAGAGATGATTCACCCTCTCCTGAAGAAGTCTTCACTGGACCCAATAGTCTTGGACAATTTTTATTCAATCTCTGTCTATTCTTTTTGTGGAAGGCTGAAAAGATGGTTAGGTTGTAGCTTCAGAGTGCCCTGGAGGAAGTAGATTATTTGGATCTGTTTCCGTTGGTTTTTAGGCCAGCATTGTTTGCACTTGTTGATGACCTCTGGCAGAACCTGGATGGGGGTGGTGTAACCAACCTGATTCTCCTTGATCTCTACATGGCTTTCGATACCATCAGTTATGGTATCCTTCCAGACTGACCGTGGGGATTGGAAGCGGGAGGCAGTCAGTTCTCCTTTCTCCATGGCCAGTTTCATTTGATGTTGACAGTGGGAGAGAGGTTGAGTTTGAAGCCCTGGTTTGTGGGGTGATATAGGGCTCAATGCTTTCTCCCCTCCAGTTTAACATGAAGGCACTGGGTGAGATCATCCAATACAGGGTCAGGAGTCATCAGTAAGCTGATAATATTCAGCTGTACATCTAAACCAGTGGTGTCCAAATAATGCTGTCAATGTGTCTGGAGGCTGCTGGGGTCTGAATGGGCAGGGACAGGTTTAATGAGAGTACTAAGGGCTGAGCTACCAGTGCGGTGTGCAATGTGGAAGCAACGCAAGAGGTAGGTCTTTTTTGCAGATCCAACCAACGGCCCTTGGTGTGTAGTGTAGCTCTACAAAATGCCTCTCCTGTGGATCTAAATACAGATTCATAAACAAATAGGTCTCCCTTAGGTAGCCAGGTTGTACAGCCTAAGTTATTTCAGGCTTTAAAAGTCAAACCAATATTGAAACTGGGTTATAAAAATAGTTGTGGATGGGGCTGTTAGAAGACTTTAATTTGGCCAAGTTTCACCCTTCAATAAATTTTTGAAATATTCTTACTGTACCTCTTTTAAGGCAGAGATCATGGGGATTAGAAAAAAGTCAGAAGAACCGCCTTCAAACTGTCCAGCAAAGAGCCAAAAGAGAGGTTGTATTGGACCAATGCAGAAATGCCTTATTCTAATTTAAAAATTAAATGCTACAAACACAGTTTAAAAAGTCAGCACTTATTATACCAGAAGGGGGACCTGCACATTGGCTCTGATCCTCTGTAGTGGCCCTAATACCATGAAACATGCTGCCCTAGATATCTGATTGGCCCTGTACTCTTGGTTTTCAGTGGGATTTCAAAATGTTGTTATTTTAATGGGCCTTTGAAGGTTGAAGATAGCTAGACAGGCCATGAGACAGACAGACAGATATTGTCTGTAGCAACTTGAGAAGTAATAGAAAAGCCATCAGTCATGTGAAGCACTTAGAAAGGCTATAAAATACATTGATTCTCTGCTTTGAAACAGGCTCCATTTCAATTTGCAAGTCCGCTTTGATAGGGCTATTTTGTTGAACTGAAACGTTCTTTCAAAGCCTTGCTGAGCCCTATAAATAACAAATTGATAGAAAGAAAAGTCATAGAATTTTCCACCAATGCTCTAATCCAATCAATGCAGCAACTTATGCTGCATGTCAGGGTAATTGAACCCTATGTTTGAAGTCCATGTTCTGAGACACAAGATCAAAGCAAGTCTAACCTCCCAAGTCTGGCCAAAAGTGGGAATATTTGCATGCGTGAACATTCTCTCATCAGTTATGCTAGGAATGGATGGAGGGTGGGGGTGGCAGGAATGTCACCAGCGACAGTTCTACGTTCTTTACGTTCATTCAATGAAAAATTTGACTAGGCTTCAGAAGAGTATGAAACACATCTTGGCAACCTTCAGATGAAATTTTACAGTGTTCCAAATGAAGCTCCACATGGGATTTCACAAATCCGAGATAATTTATTGAGTAGGATTAATCTTGGTGACGGAGCAATATCTCCCATTGTGTTGAACTGTAGGAACGGTGACTTCTTGGGCAGATTTCATTATTTTCTTTAATCTATGGGTGGGGTGGGGGTAGGGGAATCTTGTATCTATTGGTAGTCTAAGTTCTGAATATCTTCAGGTGCAGTTCCATTCAAATAAACCCTACACTACATCCACCACTTGCTTGGACTGTCAAATGCAATTCTGTTCAGAGTTGGAAATCTTCCAAGGGAAGGGCAAAATAAAACAATGTCCATAAGGAATTGTGCCTGTGGAATGCAAATGGGAAAACATCACACATCATTCTATTTTTTCTTGAGAGTGGAACAAATGCTGTCACGGTAATAAACATCTTGGAATGATGATGACTAATATTAAACAATTATGGATTTTTTAAAACTTTCAGGCATGTTAATTGATTTCAGTTGTGGCTTAATTTGTACAATGCTTTGGGTCTTCTACAGCTTTTGGTGCTACTTGACATCTTTAGAAATGGATTCTTTTTTCAATTTCAATATTGATTACTGGTTGATGAGGTGCCATCAGGTTGGTATCAACTCTTAGTGACCATACAGATAGATTTCCTATCCTGGTCTTTCAGGTCTTCCAATGGTGCAATTTCAATATGCATTTCATTACAAATTTGGTTCCTGTTTTATGTGGATAATTCACTTTTGTACAAAAATAAGAGTAAAAGTTTAAATTCCTGGGATTGATTTATTCAAGATATAGTTGATATTCTACTCAAATGAGTACTGAGGTCAGATGCCATTCTCTTCAAAATTATTCTCTCAATTCTCGTATCTACTCTGAATTTTACTAACAAGTTTTCATTGAACAATGAAGCTACTCTGTATTTGATACAGAACACCAATGATGTTTTAGTAATAATCAAAATGTATGATAAAATATGCATTTTAAAAGAAAAGATGGTATTTGAGAGAACTGTATATTAAAAACACACCATTATTCAATTAAATATTTACTTAATTGCACTATTTTTTTTTTAAATGTTCATAGAGCAGTCAGGATGAAACCAAGAAATGGATGTTCACATGGAAAAGTGACATGGATTCAGCCCTGGATCAGCAGCATCCTGCTTCTTTGTGTGTGTGCGCATGTGACAGAGCAAAACTGGGAGTTGCATCATCCCAACTGAAGCCCTGGCCTTTGTATGTGCGTGTGGCATTGATACACACACAGAAAGGACAGGGCATGGATCATGATGGTGAGACTACCATCTTTCAGTGTTTGACAGACATCTCCCACAGATGCCACCGCACTGAATACAGCACTGGTTGCAATGAATCCTGAACCACTCAGGACCACTTAAACAGCACTGGTGGGCTGAAAGATTCTCCAAGGTTTAATGCCACAAATCAACTTTGATTTTTAGACGATTTAGTTAAATAGATACCCCCTCTTGCTTTCCACCATAACTAGCAGGGCCACTTGCTGGCATTGTATCCATGCTCTGTTCTGGAATGTCTCAATTGTCTTCTGAAATCCTGTGGAGATTTACACTGGCTTCTGCCTTACTCTTTCTAGATATGTAGTAAGGCAAATTGGGAGTAACTTCATGGACTAACCAGCACTGTCTGTCCTCCTGCTCATAGGGGCAGCTTTACATTTGATGCAAAGTGATTGAAGGATGGCAACTTCATTTTCATCCTCTCCCAATCTATGAAACTGTCTTTGATTACTCTCAAGCCTACCAAGGAAATGGTCTGAAAACAGGGAAAGACAGCTTTCTAAAAGGTCTTCCCCAGCCCCACAACTTACAAATCTTTAAATGCTCACTCCAGGAAAAGAGACTGGCATTGTGACTATGAAAAACAGGCTTTCTGGCCTGAGATGCTGGGGAGACAGAGTACTGTGCTGGAGTAAGCAAAACCAACATCTCATTCCATTCCCCGAGGTACAGTTTACAGATGTTGATCAGCATTTGGGTTTGTATCACGAGCAGGTTAGCATACATATTACAGAAATACAGTGGTACCTCGGTTCACGAACTTAATTCGTTCCGTCACTCTGGTCGTGAACTGAATTGGTCGTGAACCGAATCAAATTTTCCCATAAGGTTCAATGTAAATATGGTTAATCCATTCTGACCCCTACGAATTTGGTCGCCAACCGATTTTTGATCGCGTCCCGAATCAAATTTCCCTATAAGGTTCAATGTAATTATGGTTACTCCGTTCTGAACCATTTTTTTTTTTAAAACCACAAAAATATGACACAAAGTACAGTATGAAGAAAGAGAAAACTAACCTTGCTCGACGCGACTTCTGGTGTGGAGGACAGGAAGGCGGATGGGGAGGCGGTTACTGCTTGGAGGGAGAGTCCCCCTCCCTACAGGAAGCCGCGACCACGTGTCACGGGAGGGAAAATGGCCGCGGATCCTGTTCGTAACCCGATCTGGCATTCGCGAACGGAGGCAAAATTTTGCGACTGGAGCTGTTTGTGAACCGAATTGTTCGTGAACAGAAGCGTTCGTGAACCAAGGTACCACTGTATTTTCTAAATGACTATTAGCCATCTTCCTCCATCCATATTTTATATTTTATACACAGGTAGTCCTCACTTACTGACAGTAATTGGGACTGGGAACTCTGTCGCTAAGTTCTAAGGTGCAATGTCACATGACTGCACCGACTTATGATGGCAGTTCTGGCAGTCCCAGTTGCCATCATTAGGCAAATCCCGCATGGTTGCAGGGCCCCATGCTCACCTGACTGTGGGGGCCCTGCAACGGCCACAACTACAACATCCTGTCGTAAGTCCCCTCATTCAGCACCATTGTAACTTCGAATGGTCACTAAGCAAGGACTACCTATACTTTATGTTTCTATATATTTTATCAGACTCTAGATTCGTTGATGTAACAAAGCTAATGGCAACATCCTCAAAGTTCTATCACTGAACAACTGGATTAATACACGTATAATTTTATAACATAAAATTACTTACAACTACAGCAAAAGTCCAGTAGACAAGTCTATTTCTGGATGCCACCGGCATGCTTCCTAAAATGCCACCTAGTGCCAATTGATTTATTTTGTCAATTCATCTGAAGCCGACATTCGCTGCCTAGAGTCACTCATTTGAGATGGGCAGCTATACAAATTGAATTAAATAAATAAATAAATTAGGGAGATGCCCCAAATTAAGCATCACACAGCCTTAGGAATTAGCTTTAAACCCAGTAGGTAGGACAGGCAAGGCATGACTTCTGAAAGTGATAGTGATAGCTCTGCTCTAGATCATGTAACCAGGAGGAATAGAGAGCGGGTCTTAACATGGAAAATTGGCACCATTCTCAGCCACTTTCCAACTGTTGTCCCACAGGGATACATTTGGGTATTTTTTTTTTTGATTTTTTTTTTCTATAGCCCCAGCTGGATCATTTTTGAGTTTAATCTTTCTTTGGTTAGCTTCTCCATCTTCACCAATTTTGGTCCCATTCTGCTTGGTTTTCAGGGAGTCATCCTGGTGATGGACAGACAGACAGATGGAGTCCCAAGCCTTTTCAATCACTCCTTTCCAACATCACCAAACAATGAAACCCTAATGTCACAATGTCAAAGCTAGAAAGCACACAGCAAAGAAAATAAATACTATTTCCTGATAATTTTCAGCAGAAAATCAAATGTGCTATACTTCAGAAGATTTTAATGTGCATATAACAAGTCTTTTGTGAAGTCACAAACCAACAGTCAGAGATGTGCATTTTTGCTGTTGCTAATTCAGTTATGGGTGATACTAAAGTGTATATATGGCTATATATCTCTGCTGGGATCAATTTTGTGACAGCACAGGCAGGCTACAAAAAATGTAGCTTATTTATTTCTTCTACTACTTGCCATGAAAATTTTAAACTTGATTTAAAAATAATCCCCTTGGCCAATTTTTTTCATTAATGGTAGGTGACACTATTCTGGTCTCAGATGAAGAGGGAGAACTTATTCAAGCTACTAAACTACTTTGAGTTCTCGTCCCCAGTCAAACATATCTAACTCAAAACATTCCAGTGAGAATCTGAACAGGCATTTTTCTTTTTCAGCCCATCTGAGGTATGAATTTATTAAATAGTTTTAAAGCAGATCATATGGAAACCTAAGAAAAATCAACCCCCAACTCCAAAGGCAAACTTACTGAAGCAAGGGGGGGGGGGGGGGAAGCTACAGCTTATTGGCAACTGTAGAAAATGAAATACTGGACTAGATTGGACCATAAATGTCAGAAGAGCATTTTGCAAATGCAAAATTGTTCTTTGCACGTGGGTCTCCTTTTCATCATCAGAGAGGGAATTTAAATCAACTGTGCTGAGCAATTGTGGCAGACCCTGAGAATGTGGATTGCATCTATTTTCTGATCTCTGCCCAGCTAGAGACTGCAGTCAGTTCCCCATAGCACAATTAATGCAATGGAAAGCTATTCTGAAATGCAAAGGCTGAAGTGGCAAAATACTCTAAAAAATTATATTGTGGCATTTCCATCATGTAAGCATTCATTCAACAACAGGAACCCCCTATCTTAAGGGGTATAGTGTCTCGGTGGTTTCTTCTAAAGCTGTGTGAAGTCTGAAGGGACTTTATTTTCAATGCAGTTCTGAGTGAAGTGTCCTTCCACAGCTACTTTGCAAATGCCTTGTTTCTAAAAAAACCCAAAACCAAAACAAAATGTTGCTTCACTTCAAGTTACCCCAATCCCTGTCAGGTTTAGCCCAGGAAACTCCAGGAGACAATACAGATTCAATCCAGCAAGGTTTATTGGCTTCACTCCCATTGCAGAATCTTCTCAGACTGAGAGCAATTCCCAGGGTCACACTACAAACATCCTTAGCATTCCTCAGGGAGGGGCCAGTCTCACTCTCTTATTTCTTGTCCGCTCCTCTGGGGATGAGAGTCCATGTTTCACACCTCTGCTCCACACTCCCACATCGGCAGAGGCATCACAGGAGGTGTGGGAGGTCAAAACAACCAAGAGGGGCTATGCCTGTGCCATCAAAACCACACTTAAGAGAATCACATGCATGATGGGGAAGGGGCTTCAATCTTGCAGTTATGGCATTGAATTTTTGCCCTCCCCCAAGACATTCCTGCCCAGTGGCTTCATTTCCAATAGCTGTAAGAGGATCTGCCTGCACAGAAGCCTCTTCTGGCACTTCCAGTGGGGTATTCTCCATCCTGGAAATGGAGAAGCCATTGGCCCAATGGGAAATGCCACAATACAGAAACTGACATCTTTGCTGCAGATTGCTGTCCACTTCCTTTAATCTTGGTTTTCCTGCACTTTGCAGAGAGCTGGACACAACGATCCTTGTGTTCCCTTCCACAATTCTATGAGTCACAGTTCAGGGTGATAACATACAAGTCTTTTGAATAAATAAACAAATATGTTTTGTGTGTCAAAAGAGAACATGGAGGCATGTGGGGCTTGCCCAGCCAAGTAAACATGATTATAGGAGTTTTTCTCATTAGTATGGATGTGAAACAGATGTCATAACCCTGGGTTTTTGGACTGCACCTTGTAATTAACTAAAAACCAATCATTATTAATCAGCTGTCCTTCTTACTTACAGTTCTTCTGTGGCCTTTGCAATACTAAATTCATGGACCCAAGGGTGGTAGATGAGCAAAGCAGCTCAGGAGCTGTTGGTGTCCATGTGTATTACCAAACCAAACTAAGACTGACCTGAAAAATATGCTCTTTAGTGGTGGGAGATGAAATGTCGAAATTTATCAATGCACGTCCTGAAATTTTGGTTCAGCTTTGTTAGTCAGGGCTTGAAATCTCACCTCACCTTTTATCTTTCTAAGGTACTTGTTTCATTCTTACTTCCAAAGCAGGTGACCCATCTTGTTTGGCCTTGGAAGCTAAGCAGAGCCAGGCTTGGATAGAAGATGACTTGGAAGATTGGGGGGAGAGGGGGGGAGAATCTCAAAGGAGGCCAGGGCAAATCATGTCCAAGTTTTTGCCAGTAACACAAGCTGGATTAAAAATTCTTCATACAAGAAGTAGCATCAGTATTTGGTTTAAGAAAGTGAGAAAGGAATAAAGTAATTGTTTTTAGAGTGGAAGCCCCTTCCTTCCCACTTCCCACTCCCACTCCACATTTAAAAAAGGGTCTGAGCATCCATTACCAGCCAAAGTTACACCCACATCCCATTTGTGTGAACTTCTAAAATGAAACAAAATTATTCTGCCCCAGAAGACTTTCTTTTCCTCCACCTGGTTGATCCTAAAGCTGTGGATTCTCCACTTCATTTAACCACAGAGCAGATTACTTGTGTGATAACATAAAACAGTGGTAGGGGATCCATCACAAAGTTGCAGCTGCCATTTTGACTTTTTTAAACAATCCTGCCCCCCAGAAGCCCCTGATTCTAATCACTATTTTTAAATGGTGCCATTATAACATTTCATAATGGTTTAAACTGCATACATAAATCAACACCATGTCTTTTATACATATCTTTCCATTCCTTCTGGTTTTCTATTATGACTTTAATAAATTGTATTAACTGCACAATTCAGTTATTTCATATCTTCTTTTAATTTTCAACTTTTCAATAAAGCTTTCACCTTCAGAATGCTGAGAAATACAAGATTGTCAAAACAAACTTAAGAGACACCTCAAACATAGACACCAAGTTCACTTGTACAATCCAGATCTTATTGACAGGGAATTTATGATTGAACTTTGATCTGAGGGTTTCCCTAATGCCACTTCTGTGGCTCCAGACCCAATGTAACTCAAGTTCTTATCTCCATTACAGATGCCAGCAGCTTTTAGCAGTTCCTGGGTCTGTAAAACAGTTGTGTGTTGTTAAATGATGGCACACCTGTTGTCTTGCTTTGTCACTTTGGGTGAATGGCAGACTATGCCAATTAGGTTATTATTCCATGAAAGGAAGGGCGAGATTCTTGCCCAACTGTACACAGGTTCTCAGCATCTCTGGAGCCAAACATCTCAAAAGTGAAAAGGCCAACAATTTCAAGGAACACAATCTATGTACAGGGAAGAGCAGTTCTAATCATGAATTTCAGCTTAATTCAATGAAATGCCTTCCCTGGTAGCTGAGAGCTAGGAATGGAGCACTTAACATGTACGAACCAAATTACAAATTCACTTGCTTTTTTTTTATGCTCAGAACAACGGGGCTATTTCTAAGTAACAGTGCAGGCTACCAAGCTCCATGTGAACTGGCAGGATAAAATTCTCTTTCAGAGCTAGTTTAGGAATATTTGCTGCCCCAGTTGGCCAAATTATAAGCGCTGCAAAACACGTGTCTTTGATGCCTGCTGAGATCTTGACCTGATTCTTAGGTGACCACCTTCAAAGCAGAGTATCTCCTCTTATGCAAAGCTTGATGGAATTAGGATTAATGTGGAATTTAAAACAGAACAGCTACTTCAATGTGTACTGGAACTCTTCCCTATGATGCTTATTAGAGATGCTCGTTTAGAATAAGAGAAAACACATTCACAGCAGATCTGTCTCAGAGGTGCGAGTGAAAACTGACAATGGGCCCATCAATATATTTACAGGCAGTGTTCCTACAACACGCTTAACCTGGTTGGCTACTAAATTCAACCATTTTCTCAATTTGCACAATAGATTGAACCATACACTAAAAATAAGCTGGGTTAGTCACCAAGCAAATATTTAACCAAGGGCAACAATGACCTAACCTATATTTCTTATGTCAATGGAGGGCCATCATATCCAAGCTGCAAAAACCTAAATGAGCACAAGATGGCAGGAAAGAGGTAAGACTTCTATGTGCATGCCTCCTGCCACCTAGTGGCCCGTGTGATCTTTGCAGCCCAGAAATTAAGCTATAACACCCCAAGAATAAGATTCTCAGAGGGGTTTCTTAATCCAGATTTGTACAAAAAGGACCAGGTTATAGAAACATTAACAACTGGATTGTTTTCATTTTCAGAAGCTATTTTATCTCCCAGGCTCTTAAGGTGGGAATTCTTCCAGCCTCTCAGCCATGGCTTCTGGGTGAACTGGCAAACAGTTTATTCTTTTGGCTAGATAAGAGAGCATTCCTCCCAGAATGGGAATCTCTCAGATTCTAAATACCAATAAAATAAATATGGTACCTCTATACAAGTGCACCTCCCAGATCTTTAACCAGGTTACACATGTTGGGGGAATACAGCCAGTGAGTTCTTAGAATGGTTTCACCTCTTCTTTTCTTTGGCTACTGCCAAAATCCTGCCACGTTTTCCAGCAGGCTTTCCTCAGTGGCAAAAACATGCAAATAAATCTCTGTGTGCAAATCAAAACTATCCAATCTGGATAATCAAGAGCATCTAATGGACTGATTAAATATTAAATCAGTGCAGACTTCTCAGGTGTAATTTTGCACTGGTGACCCTTCAGGTAAGCAGGCAATTTGTAGGCTTCTGAGTAGATAGGCAATCAACAGAGGTAGCAACCCAACAGCCATTTGGAGGTCCAAATGGATTTTATTAGACCTTCTCCTTTTCAAACTAGAAGGGTTGATTTTTATTCAACGTGCTTGGGTTGGTGCTATTGGACTGAAGTTCCAATTTAGACCATCCTTAGAGCTAAGAAAAGTGGAAAAACTTCCATAAATTACTGCCTGGAAAAAGTTCAGCAGTAATTCAGAAGAGACTGATTATTCAAGCCACCATTGTTAACTCAGGTGATCACTTTGAAAGGCATGAAGACTTGATAAGGCAGTGTGTGAATAAAATTTATTTACTTATTCAATCAACCACACCTTCATCAAGGTTTTGTATACGTTAACAAAAATTGCATAGTTGTTACTTTAATTCATTTTAGTGGATTGCTCTGAACACCTACAATTTAATGCTCATTTATTTTTGTATCTCTGACCTCACTATTAACATCTGGATGCACCTCTATTCTTCCATGTGTTTTGGTGCTTTCTAAACTACAAACTGATTCACAAAGCAAGAGAAGCTGTGCTTTATCCATTAACTTTAAATTTCACTGGGAGTCAACCCTAATAGCATTTCAAAGAGTTTCAGGATGTGTGTATGCAAAATATGACGACACATTTCGATCATAACGCCTAACCCACTGCCCTATTCCTCTGTTGTCAGGAGGTGAATGATCAGGGTGACTTGACCATTTATTCATTGGCAAACCAATGAGTAAAGCTCTCCAGGAGTGGGTCTGCAAAGGACTTTGGGAAATTCACTTAGAAGCAAACTCCAAACTGAAATCCCATCTGGAGGAAATCATATTTCCCCAGCAATAAAATACTGCTGAAAAAATGGAGAAAGGCAACACAACTTTGAAAAAATGAGAATTGGATGGCTCTTTTGCCTCCCTACATAGAAGTGAGGAGGTCTTCTAGGAATCCTGTAGCACAGCAGCATTCAGTTTAATGGAAGATGCATTCTTTATGTGTCACCATAAAATTTAGCTTTCCCAAATAGAGTAGTAATGGACTGTGGAGAAAGGACAGGCAGTCCTCGACTTATTACATTACCTCTGCAATTCTCACTCACGTCTGGTTCCACCATATGCAACCATATGGCTATTTTATTTAAAGGCCCCTCTTGTTTCAGTTGACAGGGCCCTGCTTGCTTGCTCATCACACTAGAAAATAAACAATGGCTTCTTTGAACAAAACAACAACCATATCAACAACCCCACCAAGGTTTGCTGGACAAACTTTCCTTTGGATCACAGGAGGATAGCCTAGAAAATGATGAGTAATAGTCTAAAGGTGCCCATTTCTAATTCTGATGATCTCAGAATGATAAACTGTGCACTGTGACGTCATGATGTCAGTTTCCCCTTTTTGTACTTGTAACTCAATAATGCACACAAATATATAAGGGGCAGAGTTTGCATCGAAATGTCACAGGATGGTTCATCACCCTAAGATGCCAACATCACAGACCCCGTTATAACTATGACTTCAAATCTGGGACATTTAAGATGCCAAATAAAGTCCTATGAGAAACTACTTTCCTCATACTTGAGAGCCTGCTATTGACAGCAACCTGGGGAAAAAATCATGGTCAAAGATATGGATAGAAATGCTTACTTTTGAAGAAAATATACATTTTACAAAATAAATTAAATATACATGACTTTTGCTTAAACTCTATATAGAATTTTTTAAAGTTTAGGTTCTTTTTTTACTGAATTTATTTTTACAGGTAGTCCCCAGTTTAAGAATGAGTTCCGTTCCCAAAGTCTGTCCTTAAGTCAAATTTGTACGTAAGCCAAAACAGTATTATTGTATAATACTATATAAGTAGTATTGTGTAATGAACTCAAAGCATTGTGTATTCAACTCGAATCATTGTGTATTTAACTTGAATTTTGCTACAGTAGGCTCCGTTCTTAACTATGGGTCATCCCTAAACCGGGCGTTCTTAACCTGGGGACTGTCTGTACTCCATTTTAATACAGTCAAATTTTGCCCATTTCTCCCCCTAGAATTGAAATGAAATATGCATGAATTAGCAAGGTGGATTCCCTCTCCTATCCCTCTCTGGATCTGCAAGTGCATATTAAGGAAATTTATTATTCCCTGGTGACAGATGATATTCTTTCACTTTTAAACACTTTATTTGTGCTCTCATGAAGAGGTTTTCTGCTATAATCCATGAAAATCTGATGATGAGGTTTACACCTCAGATAAGGAGAGAATACTAGGCAGGGGTGTCATGTGGGGGGGGGGGGATAAAAAAATCAAGATGGTAGCCTTAAGCAGGCAATCAAAGCCTCATCCTTTTAAAGGCCACCATCTTGGCCACTTGCTTGACTTTTGTGACCCCCTTCCCCCGCAGACATCCTTGACATAAATTCTAAAAAAATCAGCAGTTCCAATTCTTATAATCATTATTATAATTAAATATAAATATAAACTTGAGCTGTACATTGTTCATTTTGGGGGCAGCCGGGGGAAAGGGAAGCTATAGTTCCAAGGTTTGCAGGAAGGCCTCTAGCGAAAGAGAGATCAGCTTGATGAGCTTGGTTATTGCTAACTATAAGGCAGCATTTCACTGCTTCACAACTTGAAACGCACCCACACACGCACGCACGCACCCCACACACCCATCCATCCATCTTCTTTGTAAGGCCACTCAGATGCTCCCCTCTTCCGCTGGCACTTTGGCATGGTGCTGCTTGCTTTAATTCCCTCAGAAGGAGACGGGGCTGGGATGAACCCTCTTGGCCTTGCATGGTAGCAAGGATCAGAAGCAGCTTTCCTCTTGGTGTCACAACCAGATGAGCAAGCTTCTAAAGACGCAACCTTGCCAATTGGGAATTCCTTCATTACTCCTGGTCACAGTAACAACACACCCTGACAAACGACATGGTTTGTTTGTTTGGGCTGGGTTATTTCCCGCACACCCTGGCAGTCTAAGCTGATGCAAAGATATCTGGACGCAGTATCACAACGTTCTAAAAGGGCGACCTTTTAACATGGGTAGTGAATGTGCTGGTGCTGGTGTACTTTGCCTTCCACATGTGAATGGGTGTGAGTGTGGATGTCTGTATAAATCTTTGGGTACATTTTGGAAGCTGTGTTTGGAGCCAGGACTGGCCCTTGGGTCAGCAAGTGCTGCTGCTGGGCTACATATTCCTCATAGTTGATGGAGGACAAACAGTCTTTGTCGGAGACCTGGGCTGTGCAGACCCGGTCCCGAGGCTGGGTCCTGTGTCCTGGAGTTGCAGCTGGAGGCGAACATGGCTTCTTCTTGGTTTGGCAGAGCCAGAGGATGATTGTCCCAAAGATGAAGACAGCTCCAGCTGGGATCCCAATGATTACAGGCCATGGTAGACTGCTGGCAGAAGAAGGGGCCATTGGTTGGCTGGGGGGCTTGGGATCTGCATGAGATAAAGAACAAAAAAAGAGGAGAGGAATTAGAAGCAGGCCAGGAAATTTCAGAACAGCAAGCTGGGTTTGGCATCCACTCCCCTGAATTATGCCTTATTTGGCATCTTTCTTTCAGCCATTTCAAATCATGGAATGGAACTGAAATGGAACTGAAGAACTTGGAAGAACGACCAAGCCAGAGAGCTGAACTAGCATCATGTGATCTCATTATGCAGGACAGCAGCTCAGCTTAGATGTATCAACAGGTTTTTGTCATGGCCACATTGTGCAGGCAAGACCACCAAAGATTCTGGAGAGGTTGTGGAGACACCAGGATGTTCACACATGAAGGGCTTTTTCAGGTATTCTGAACTCCAGAGAAATTGTCTGGGTTCAGAGAGTTTTGTTTCAAAGTCAGAACAAAACATGCTCCCTCTTACATGCAAACAGGGATCCTAAAACTACAACAGTGAGAAGGGAGATGCCCTTAACTCTTTCTTTGCCTTACACTTCTCTTCACTAAATACACCTAAGGCTATTCCAAATGTTTTGCTTGTCACATCAATGCCTTTGGAATCCTGTGGAGGAAAAACACCTGGTTGAGTTATTTAGAGCAAGGAAGTGGTAAGGAAAAGAGAGTTAAGTATCCTGCTCTTCTTCAGTCCAAACAATCTACTTTCAGATCTTCTTTTCACCAAAAGATGTGATAGTTCAAGGTCAGTGACAGGTGCTTGCATGTAATGTGTGGTTCATCCCTAGAGCCTTTGCCTCCAGGGAGAGCATAAGCAGAATCCAATGTTACCAGGTTTGTATTTACAGTTCACCTTCCCTTCAGCTCTCAGAGCCCAGAGATACAGAGATGTTATATTATGTCATGCCCCCATGTATGGGGTTTTACATGAACTTCTTGGAGGGGAGGGAAATTTCTGTATATTTATACTGTGTCCTCAGAGGTGGGTAGCCAGATGTTATTCTATGAGGTTCAAACCCATGGCCAAGAATTGATCCAAGGATCTGTATAGTTCCTAAAGCTGATCCATCATATATAGTCAACTTAAAGTGTGAAGGTTCATGAGTTCCAATTTCTGGTAGGGGTTCGAACCCCACAGAATAACACCTGGCCACCCATCTCTGAGGAGTCCCAGTAAGGATGAAACTGGTCACGTGGTGCCTCCTGGTGGCCACTGTAATTGAGAATCCATTGCTAAAACCTTCCAAATGACCTCCTTTGGTCTGGGTAGAAGGCTAAACAGATTTGTGGATAACGAAGTTAATTTCCAGTCCCAAACATTGCTTTTTCTGTGTTTTGAATAAAAACAATGCTTTTGTTTTCATATACCAAGCTCACAGGACAAATCTAGGGTTAGATTTGTTGGGCTAAAATCAGCCATTTTTATAGGAATGCCTTTAGTTCTGAAATTTAGGAGGGCTGCTGTGTCATCACAGATCCCTGTTACGGGGAACAAAATTGAAATGAGGGATACAAAAAGCCAACTAAAAGACATCAGAGAATTTATAAGAAAATAAGCAAGGCCTTGACATCTCTCACTTAGTCTTCCATAGAGTTAATGCCATTTCTGTGTTTTGTGTTTTAAGGCAATATGCTATTCCACTCCATTCCATGTATTTTTACTGTAATCTACTGAAGGGTTAAACACTAAGGATGTCAAAAAAATCCAAACAGATATTAATCTCTGGGGCTAATAAGGGGGACTGAAGCCCAAGGGCAATTAAAGTACGAAGTCTGCAAATTTCAGCTTGGCATAAGTTTTAAAATGTGTATATTTCAAATGAGAAAAAGCATACATTTCGGACAGCTATTTAAGCATATATTTTTAAAAGTTGCATGCAAAACTGTTAATGGTTGGGCATGCCAACCCATAATAATTCTTTTTTTAAGATGCACCACAAGTAGATGATGACATGGACCAGAGTTAGCTTGATCTGTTCATCTCAAATGTTGATGAGTTTCTAATTCCTGTTCTATAGGAGATGAGTAAGTATCTTCCACTTCCCAGTGGGTTTTTTTGTTTGTTCTTTATTATTTATTCTTTTTTGTAAGAAGCATCTTTCAGAATAATTGTGGTAGCTGAAAATTAGGTTCATTTAGTTGTTCTCAATGTTAGCCAATCTTAATTTGAGTGAAGTTGATCGGATATGGGTGATATAGGCTCAGAGCTCAAAGTTCAGTTACAAAGTTTAAGAAAACAAAATTAATACAAATAAATACACCGAGGAAAGACTGAATGGTTAGTAGTTAGTAGGTTGAAATGAACATCTCACCTGGCAACACGGTGAGAAATGCACTTCGGAAGCTATATCCCATAGTGTTTGCACCTAGGCAGATGTACATGCCAGCATCTTCTTCCTTAGCTCGTGTGATCATAAGTTTGTTCAGATAGGAGCCATCAGGACGAGACCAAACGTCCCCGGTGGGCAGTACCACAAACTTCTGCCCACCAACATCAATGGTGGAATTGTATCTGTTCTCTGTGCCATATTCCACTCTCTTCAGCCACTGGATCACAGGTTTCACATCACTCCTCACCTTACATTGGAATGAGGTTGTTCCTCCATAGTCTACAGTTGTGTTCACAGGGTGTGTTCCAGTAAGAATCGGCTTGGATCGTGTTCTCTCTAGAAATAAGTACAGGCAATCAGTTTCTCTTTCTGATGAGTTCCCTAAACCTTCCATGTGATGGAGCATTTAGTCCTTCTCTCAATGCCAAAGAAATCAAATGCAACCAGAAATTAAGTTTCAAAAGAATCCACAAGGTTTGTTAACCTTCTGTAAGAACTGTAATCAATCCATCAATTAATTACTTGAATTAATTCAATAATTTCTAAATTAAAAGCTAGTATCACTCAATCACTTTTTAACACATTGCAACTGTTAACCTGAATGTGCGTAACCAACCTGTCTTCCCCTCCCCTGCCCCATCAGTTTAGTGACTCCGTGCATCTGATGAAGGGAGCTGTGGTTCACAACAGCTTATGTCTCTTAATAAAAATGCATTAGTCTAAAAGGTCCCACTGACTCCTAGTTTGCAGATCCAAGTTGGATTTACATTTTGCTGGCAAAAGGGATTCCATTGTCTATATATCCAGTAGGACAATTCCCTCCATGGATCATAGTTCTTTGAAAGGAAAGCCAGAAAAGATGTACCAATTTAATAAGGATTGCAGAGCCATTCTAGTGAAGAATGCAGATCATAAGATGTGAGCCTGCCAACTGCACCAAAATGATCATGGAAATTGTGAGGATTAAAGCTGGAAAGGCATTTAATCCTCACAATTTTGACAGGCAGATGAGCAGACAACAGCCCAAGAGCTCAGACAGAATAGCCAGAACGTTTGAGGATAAATCTCTTACATGTCCCTCAGGAAGCTGTTTGTAATAACCCTTCAAATCTTTTTAATAGCCAAAATCTGGCAATTTATGCCCGTCCCACAAAGGTTAACAAAAAGATGCTGTCCTTCTTTATCTTGAGGAGAAGCAAGATAAATGGGAAGAGCAGAACTGTTACAAACACTGCCTGGTTTTGACGAAGGGGAAATGCTACATCGTACATGAAGCTGAGACTTGATTCATCTCCCTGTTTCTGCTCCTGGTTTTAATGTAAACACATGTTTTTACTGCTCCACACAGCTGCATCTTTATCGGTCCCAGATGTCCAACAGGCTTGTATCATCTACTCACAACAGGATTCCTCCACATGTGCTTTTCATTCACATTTTTATGTAACTGAAAAAATTATCATTGACGGGCTGATCATTTCAAGCGCTCTAATTGGATATTGGCTTGTGAATAGAAAGTTCCTGCCCCCAGCCTAGCCAGTGCGATAGTGGGACCCCAACACATCCCTCTGTTATTGACAGACTGGATGAATAATTTCAGGGGGGGGGGAAGGTAGCAGTTACTTAAGCATGGATCCACAGCATCTGCAAGGGGATAAAAAATGCCGAAATGGCAGCCCTGTTTCTTTGTTATGAGTACTGTGCATGCAACTTATGACGCCTGTAAAGAAAGAGGGTGGTGCTTCTTCACATGGACCCAGTTGCCATCTAGACCTTTTTCGACCCTCTCCCCACACACAACCCCTGCACAGGACTGAGCAGTCATAATAGGTCCTGCTCTCCTGCTGTAGAGACACAGCTGAGACTGACCACTCAACTGTGAACACTGTTGAGGTTCCAAGTAATTCCAACTTCCTGTTGTTTCTTGGGTGGATCATTCAAATCTTTCACATTTTTTTTTTCTGTTGAGTGGCAGCCAATTGAGAGCCTTCTGATAAATGTTTTAAATGGTCCTATTTCATTCCAACTTCAAAATGAAAACATTCTTCCCATTTTGTACATGTTGCAATAGAACAACAACAACAACAACAACAATTTATTAAACATATATGCTGCCTGACTCTATCTTATCAATTGTTGATCCTCTTTCCATAGGCACACCTGATCCAAAAGCAAAGCTCTGATTTGGATTATACTGTAATTCTGGCCCAACAGGCAGTTGTTTCTACAAAGCTTGCCCGCCTTTTCATATCTTGTAGTATCCACTATGCCATTTACATCTCAGAATTGGACAGAGTTTAAAATCATTTCAAATCACTTCTGATCCCTCAACATGTTTCCTCAGAAGCAGATGTTCCCCTCCCCTGCAGATAAAATGGGCTGAGTCTTGATGCCAGACAAATGTGTGCAGGACCAGAGATTTTGTCAGCCTTTCATGCTCAGTTGTGGTTCAATACTTACGGATCACTTCAACTTTGTAAGTGGCATTGATTTCTCCCATTCTGTTGAAAACACGACAGGTGTATTTCCCACTGTCCTCGGGCTTCAGGTTCTTCAGATTCAGTGTCCATCTCTTCCTTTTGTTCTCGCCAATCTCCCGCGATGTGAGAGGCTTGTGGTCTTTTAGCCAGCTGATGTCTGGCCGTGGGTTCCCACTGGCCACGCATTTCAGGCGGATTGAACTCCCCACGGGACGGGCTATCACACGTTGTCTCATCTTAGCAGGCTGCGTAAATCGTGGTCGAGCTATAAAGATAAGCAAGGCACCCAGAAAAGAATCACTAAGAAACGTGCTGTAAGCAGAAAATCTAACAAAGAATAACATGAGCGATTTGCCTATAACATGGGATAGTGTTTTAGAATACAAAGCCAACATCTTTCTATTATAGCTAAATATACATCACAAACATAATATACACACACACACACACACAACACCTTTCTTATAATGGTTTGATGGAAACAAAGAAGTTTACACCAAACACTGCCTTGTTCCTTCTGCTATGCTGTTGTTGTTGTTGTTGTGTGGATTTCCTCCTTATTACAAATTTCCTTCAAAAAATTATGGCCAAACTTCACCCAATTCCTTTCAGGGAAGGGGGAGATCTTTTGCTTAAATGTAGTTGCACCTTTTGAATAAATTACTGTTTAATATTCATACTGAAATAAATTATCTTTATACGAAGAACAAAAGTTCAGTAATATTTATTGGGCTTAACTTGATGAAAACTTCATGCAGGCCCAGCTTTATTAAAATAGATGAAATAAAGTTTTAACATGCAGCTTAACAGCTCTGTCTTCAGTAGTTCCGCTTTAAGGAAATAAAATAAAGATGCCCATTGCCAGCATTTCTTTTCCTGCTGACTTTAAAACCAGCATCAATCGGCTATAATGTTGAAACATTAAAGAAATGTGATTTTAAAACCAAACAAACACAAGGCTTACACAAATATTTGTAAATACAGTGGTTCTTGGTTGATATCTATATTTCTAGATTCTACAAGGAAAATGGAGATAAATAATTTGCTTCATTAAACCTATAAATGAACATAGATCACATAAAGGTAAATTGGGGGTATTAAATGTATGGGTTAAAAATGTTAAAATGGTATCTACAGATTTGAGATTAAGATTGATTTATCTAAAAATTGTATTTAGGTGTATATTGGACTCCCCAAAGAAATAATGTATTTGAAAGGATGGAGAGGTTTTTTTTATGCTGGAGGTATAAAAAAATGTGAGGGCTCACTGACCTATACAATATAGTCATGTGATCATTTAGCATCCTTTTGGGATGGTGCATTAATGTATATAAGCAGATTTATGGGAAAATCTCTAAATGTTAAAGATGTTAATCTAATGTTGAATTATATACCAAAGCTCTGGAATTTGACTGTTTATCAGGAATTGTGGTTTTATCAAGCATGGGGGATGGCTAAAAGAATTGTATTAAGAAATTGGAAAAGTGATATTATTCCAGATGTCAAGGAATGGTGCTGGAAATATGTCACCTATCTCTTTTGGAAAAGGCAATATTTTGTACTAATCAAAGGATGCAACAATATGTGTTACTACGGCACAGATTTTGTGATAACTTACAATAATACCTCCATATTGTAATTGTGAATTCATTGGGAATCCAGTGACTATAGATAAGCATAAAATATTAGATTTTTTTCCCTTTTCCTTCTTAATTGGTATTTTTAGTTTGTACTTTTAATTTTTTTTAAAAAAATTCTCTTTTTCTTTAAGACTAAAGATTGTTTTGTTAAAAAAATAAAGATAAATAAATAAAAGGATATTAAATATATGGGTACATTTGACAACAAAAAATATTCACTCATTGGAAATATTCTCAAAAGGTATTAAGCGATTTAGAGCATAATTGTATGCATTTGGAAACAGGTTCCCCTGAGATCTGTGGCATCTGCGGGAAACTGCAGTGACACCAAGATGGTGGGTCATAGTGACATCATCAGGTAAAAGCCATGATTATGTACCCGCATTTCAATGTCTGATGCAAGTAGGCAAGTTGTGGCATTTGTGTGATATCATTGTCCATTGCTCCAGACCCCCATGAGTGAGCTCCATGAGGTCTGCCATATTTAAATGGCCTCAGTGAGCATTCCTGAACACAACAGGCCCTTTTTCTCAGTAGACAGACATAGAGGGATCCTTTATCAGTGTCACTGTTCAAGAAGACTAAGTCCTAGGCAATTAGCTTAGGCCTCAGTGAATCAGGTGCCACCTGATTCAAATCACTGCTTTGATTTGATTTGATTCATAAATTAATTTGATTTAGACATTAGAACTGAACTGGAAAAAGCAATTTCTGGGCCATCAACCTGTAGACATCCAATCCAACAATACAGATCGACTCTCCAAATCAGTTCAGGTCAATGTGTTTCACAGATCCAATCAAATGAAAAAAAAATATGCCAAATTCCAAAACCTCTGTATGTATCTTTCCTGTAATTTGGCAGGTTTCTTACCAAGTGACAGCTCTATAAGTTCTATAGTAGAAGCAATAAGCAGGATTAGGGAACATTTTTTAAAATAGCTTCAGAAGAATCCAGTCTCTTAAACATGAAATTTGGCAAGCTTGATCCTTGCAGAAGGCACCTACATCTATTTCTGTCCAGAGTTGGTGGGGAAGCAAATGGTATTCATAGGTTTTCTTTCTCAAGAGTGTCAAATCCAAACTCTTTTTATTCTGGAGGCAAAGAATAACTTCTATTCAATGCCAAGTGGCAGGTGGCAGCAGAGAGCAGAGGACAGAAGATTAGCCCATGTTGGTCCAATGTTCTACCACTTTCAACTCCTCAGCATCTGTTAGCTGGAGTGACTGTTTCACTCATTTAACAGTAAGGCCATCTGTGTCTCCAGTCTTCCAAGCAACCTTTCTGATCTTGTTCTGTCAGGCTTTCAGTCTGGTCAAAGGGTTAAGATGGCTTGGATTATCTTGAAGAAAGCAAGGGAAATACATCTTTATTGGATTTGTTAAACCTATCATCATCTTTCAGCATGGCGGGCCATGTTATCTCACTGTGGTACTTGTAGAATCTATTTTCCCTAAGTGGCACCACAGATTGTGATGATGGAGGATTATCTCAGATTGTGATGTTGGAACTGATCTGCAGGATGCCATTAAGAGAGATGGTTCGATATTCTGGAGTTAAGGTGTCAACCATATGGCGATGGCTCTTTTCATCAGGTCCAAGAGCAGCAGCTTCATCTCAGCGCCACTGTCTGACAGCTGTGATGAGCCAGATAAGAGCAATTTGTCTGGATGAAAAAAGATGGAATTAATAGACGGGCCTAAGATTTGGAGAAGAAAAGGAAATGCAGAACTATCTCTAGGCCCTGTCCTGGATCTCAGAAGAAATGGTAGACAAAAATCACCATTAGTCAAGGAGTTTCTACTGAAGCAACTATTCAATTTGCTTTTGAAACCTGTACCGTGTAACTATTTTGACCTTAAAAAGTTACATATTTATTATGGTATTTGCTTTGATAGTCTAACAGCCTTTTTAATGCCTGCACAAGTTGCTATAAAGGTAGGCGGTGGAGCTATAAGTAGACAGGTCAGAAGGAAATTAACATGTAAAATGAATGCAATTTGCATTTGTCACTACTGCTTACAATTACAATGGGGCAGATATGTCTGCCAATTTAGAACAATGCTTTATGTATCCAATGATAATAATTAAGTAAGTGAAATAGTTACAAATGAAACTTAGTTTTGAATATAACTTAACCAAGCAAATTAAATTTTAGGGGGTTATTTTCCCTTGCATGGATATATCTTCAAGCTATAGCCTGCATGGGTTATAGAGAAGCAGGGAACTTTTATCACATTTTAAACTCTTTAGTCTTCCATATTACATCTATACACTTAAGCAATCCCATATGTATTGTTATAACACCTAATCTTCAATTCAAGCTTGAAGACCTAAATGTATCTATCTGCTAATATTCCCATAGTTAACTACACTGTGCAATTTGCTCACCTGGACAATACTTATACTGATGTCAATTAATTACTCATACGCATCTACAAATGTCGGACAACACATCTGACTGAGGACAACTGTAAAACTCCTGAAAAGGTGCCTCAGAACCCTTCTTCCTCTTAAGCCCTCCTTAAGGAAACAATCCAAGATAATGCATGGCTTGAGGTCTCGATTTATGACCTTTAGTAACTGAGATGCATTGATGCATTTCCATAATATCTATCTCCCAAGCAGTGTTTTTGAGCAAAACTGGCTGAAATGTGTGGAATAAATAGATTTAATAAATCATTTTGGAATTAATGCAATGATTGATGGTGCAAAGGGTTCAGAGGGCTGCTGAGTTTTTCCTAGATAGAGTGGCTTGGCAAATATAGTCTGCAACTGGGTGATTGCATTTGGCTCCTTTGCAAGCAGTGGGTTGGCAGACTTGGTCTGTTCCCTTCCAGATTTTCCTCCTTATCTTGGCCCTCGAACAACAGGATAAGACTGATGCTCCTTCCCTAGAAACAATGTGGAAGTGGGAAAGGCTGCATGTAAGGCTACTATGTGAGTCAGTTTTAAAGCGGAGACTTTTACTCTTAGCTCACCCCCATTCCCCTCCTGATCAGCTCATCCCTCTCTTCTCACACATTGACCTCATATTTCAGATGCATTCAAGGGGGAATCCAGCTCAATGTCTCCCTCTGCTAGAGCGTGCACCCAGAAACACTTTGAGCCTGAGCAAGAACAAATACCCCATCTCAACATTCTGGGTCTCAGCTACATCAGGAGATTTTATTTCAGTCTCTTCTTATGCTTTGCACAGAAATGCTTTGCTCTTTGCTCCGAGGCTTTCATGTGTAACCTAATGAACAACTTAGCGGACAGCTGGAGTGACAAGTGTGACATCCTAGCTCTTTCTGTAGGGATTGGGGTGTAGGTCTTCCCCTGATGATCTTGAAAGGGGAGGTAGGAGAAACCCTCCTATCCAAGACAGTTTGTTATAACCCTGCAGCATCCATCCATTTACTAGATCATGTAACCTCTGAATGCCACCACCCATGTTTGCAGCACACGCATTTACAAAAGTAAAAATCCAGTTTATGTTAAATAAGTTACCAATTAAAATTGTCATCTTATTAGAAGATTGCAATTTAAGATTGCTGAATTACAAAGGATATAGCCGTAGGGAAACAGTCAGGAGGAGCTTCTAGAGCAGTGTTTCTCAAACTTGGCAACTTTAAGATGTGTGGCCTTCAACTCCCAGAATTCCCCAGCCAGCATGCATGCTGGCTGGGGAATTCTGGGAGTTGAAGGCCACACATCTTAAAGTTGCCAAGTTTGAGAAACACTGTTCTTAAGCATCTCTGTGTGTCTGGAAGAAGATGAGGCTGAAGAGGCACTGCCACTGTTCAGAATCACCTCTTCTAAAGTGGCAAAATGCCCATAATGCTTTTCAGCTCCATTCCATGCCTTTCATTCTTGTCTTATCACCTTAGGCTCCTATCTGCAGGCAGCCCCCATTTTTGAAGCTCTTACTTCTATACTGATGACCTCAAAACATTGCAAAAAATAATGTTGGGAACAGAACTAGCAATCAGATTCCATGAGCAGCCTCTCTTGTTTTACACTCACCATTGATCTTGTCTGATTTCCTGTGAAAGGATCTGATATCCCATTTCACACCCAAAGTTGAACAAAATGAGCTTGATGCCAAAGGAAATTTCTGAAGTAGACTTGCCCAACTATTAAGATTTACCCATGTGTCTGTTACACTGTTTAGCATGAAGATTAATCAAATGCATTTATTTGTGTTGTAATTATTTATTTACTCATATAAAAAGGCATGTACTCCCATTCTTAAAATAGACACATATTAAATTCAGCATCTTACTGAAATTAAGGTAACCAAATCTCAGGACAGATAAACTCATGAATCATATTCTTCAGATGTAATTACTGGCCAGGAAACAAGTTAGCTAGCCCAAAGCCAGCAACCGCAACATCTTCAACAAAGTCACTGTGACTTCATTGGGCAAGATAGTCCAAAATATTTGTGCAGCCACTGAGAAAACCCTATCTTACTAACCTGACTGTGCCTTCATCATAATTGGCCAATCTGCATCCTACACAAGAATTTGTAATGCTACTTTCCTTCTATATAAAATATCTGTAATTTTTACACACTCTTTACTCCAGAATCATAACCCACATAATCATAATCCATTCAGAAATGAATGTATAGGAAGAAATAGGTTTAGCACAAGAACATTAAGAACCCCTTAATTTTCTGCTCCCAGTATGTCATCCATCTTCCTCATAACTGATCTATTGTCTTGGCAGCTGGTAGCCTGTAGTCAACCTTGCTGCTAATGAAATGCCAAGCAGGATCAAATCTTGATAATAGTTGGACAAGAGATCAACAGATCTCAAGATGATAAACTACAGGTAGTCCTCACTTAACTACCACAACAGGGTCCAGAAAATTGGTTGTTAAGTGGGGTGGTCATTATGTGAGTCACCATGTGACTGGACCCAATTTTACTACCATTTTTACAATGGTCATTAGTGAAGCCAGCGTCCCCAATGGACACTTTTTGCCAGAATTTGCTTAACGACCACATGATTCTCTTAACAGCCACATGATTTGCTTAACAACCACATGATTCACTTAATGACATCATAAAAAGGATTGCAAATCATGATCATGATTGCAGGGTGGTGGTGGGATGGTTTGCGACAGTTATAAGTGTGAGTTCAGGTCATAAAGCACTTTTTTCAAGTCCGTCGTAACTTCGAACCATTATTAAATAGTCATTAAGTGAGAACTACCTGTAGACTAGAAACTGGAAAAGGCATCTTGGAAGAAGGCAATGGCAAAACATCTCTGTATTGTTGCCAAGAAAATTACATGTCCATGTCTACAAAATCACAAGAAAATGAAGTCAACTCAAAGGAGAATTTACTACTACATCTGAATGTAGTGATGTTCAGCAAAAGTGGTCTACATAACAGATGGAGTGTTGGATTTGAACTGGGAAAACCTGATTTGAAAAATCTCATTGAAATTTTGAAAGCCTGTGAGATAGATATATACCTTCCCCAAAACTCTCAGTGCTATGCTACTTTATCAGGCTCCTGTGAGACTAAATTAAGTTAATCATCCATCTATGTGTTTCCCACACAGACCTTTTGGTAGGCTGGAACACAAACAAACAAACAAACAAACAAACTCCTACTTCTGAATGGATATAACAGTTCTCAGGTTTCCTTTTGCTCCATAAGAATAGAACACACTCTTCTTGCCCCTGTGAGAACAACCTTAGTTCAACAGTGCCCTGTGAACTCCCCCTGCCTTCATTTCTGTCTCAAGCATTTAGTTTAGTCATTGTCTCTCTCACTGACACATAAAAATCAGGAGGTAAGGTTATACCTCTGAAGCTGCCTTCTTTCCTTTCTTTCTCTCTTTGAAATAGGTTAAGTGATTACCATCCCCTTGAAAGCTGGTCTTCATTCTTTGGTGTGATACACTGAAACCAGATCTTCACTTAAACAGTTGTGAAATGTCTCTCTCTCTCAAAAAAAGGAGGTAAGAAATGAGGAGAAAGAAAGCACAGGAGGGGGAGGCAGGGAGGGAGGGAGGGAGGGAGGGAAAGAAGAAAGAAAGAAAGAAAGAAAGAAAGAAAGAAAGAAAGAAAGAAAGAAAGAAAGAAAGAAAGAAAGAGAGAGAGAGAGAGAGAGAGAGAGAGAGAGAGAGAGGAAGGAAGGAAGGAAGGAAGGAAGGAAGGAAGGAAGGAAGGAAGGAAGGAAGGAAGGAAGGAAGGAAGGAAGGAAGGGCGGGTGCAAGCAAGCAAGCAAGCATTTGTAAGGGAGAGGGTCTCTTTTTAGCACATGCCTATTCCCCCATTTATGCCTTCTATTAAAGCTTTGCCAGATCATCTGAAAATCAGGAGGGACTCTGGAAAAACTAGGAGGGCACCTCTGTTGGTTTTTTGCTCAGGAGTTCCGTTATGTGTCCTCAGGAGCTTGCTTTGTAAATATAGACAGCTTATTTAAGCAGCGTCAACAGTGCCTCACACCAAGGCCCATAGGAAGAGGTGGAGCTTTGGCCATGTGCTCACAGCTGTTTTAAAAAAACCTGCTTAGGCTTCTGCAAGCAAAGGGGGAGGAGGGGCAGCTGCTGTCCCACAAAATTTGAGAAGCCCTAGCGATACGCAGATTAGAATATAACTATTGAAGGTAAGTGGCCATGTTTATCTCTTGCCCAACCCCAGCCCCAATGGAATCATTAGTTTCCTTCAGGGGGAATGGCTCACATGACCTCAGTTATTATTTTGGGGTGCCATGACACTGCAACATTCGAGAATTCCCACATTATGAAAGTGTTTTGGAGGAAGGCCTCTTTCCCTTATTTTTTTCCCCTAAATACTTTTGGGGCATCAGAAAAACTCAGGGTTGCCCTGAATCTGGTGCTCCTTCATTCTTCTGGCTAAATGCCCCATTTTGGTGTTGACAAGCATGGGAAGATTCGGTTTAAATACAGATGGAAGGAGACTGGGGTGACGTCCCGCTTGAACGCTGGCCATTTTACTTCTGCACTTGAAATATTTTATAAGGAAAATATCATTTTAAGCAGGGAATGTGGACGCAATGATCGGCATGCCTGCCAGTTACCCCAGACAGTCTCAGAAGCAGAGAGAGAACAGGGACTTTTTAAAATCTCTTCCACTCTGGATTACTTAGTTGCATTCTTCTTTTTGGAGGTCCCATAAGAAATGGACAAAGTTTCCTTGCACTGGATTCCAACACAATCCTGTTGTCTAAAGTTATAGAGTGAAGACTTAGACTGAGATCCCCCAGATATGCAGGAAGAAAATGCTATGGACAATGAATATCTGAAGGAATCAGGACCCCCTTCTGAATTTGTAGGGACCATCACTGGCAGGAGATACATAAATCAACCACCCACCCTAGCCTGGTGGGACCCATAATCTCTGATTAGCGAGCCGATTCATAGATGACTGACTTAATTAGTTAACAAGAATAAAAGACGTATTGTAGTCCGCCAAAGTGCTTAAGTAGCTACAAGAGACATGATGTAACAGCTCAGTTCATTTTAGAAGGTTAACCTCATGAGAAGCCAAGAAGGCTAGGCTATAAAAAGGATGCAGCACATTAACAGAGCATGCCACTTGGATTTGATAATGAGCCATTAATTTCCCACATGAAGGGAGCTGTTCAGACTAAAGAAAGGTAACATACTGAAAAGAAAAGGTAGTACTTACACATTTTTACTTCTTTGAACAACAAAATAATTTTGATGCTTATCTACAGTATTACTGGTACACCCAGCAAACAGTCCACAAAATTCTCAGTTCCATGAAACCCATGTTTTAACTTAAATTGCTGTTCTAAAGGTTTGCTGAAAAGCACACAAGGTATGTGCAAAAGAAACTCGAGGAAGTTCACTCTGCAGTATGGCTTCCCAGTCATGAGACAGACTGGGAGGGAGTTTGGTCAATCTTCCTGCTTAAGTGAACGACCTGGATTTCTTTGCACGTATCTGGTCACTGCCCTGCACTGCCAGGGGTTGTTCAGTTCAAGCGTGTTGAGCAGGCATTCTCACACACACAGGAACAGAGGCAGGCTGGCGTTAAAATGCCACAAAAATACAGTCACTCTGACACAGAAAGATGAAGGTATCCCAAGAATGCCAGTCTTCTGCATTGAGAATGTGAAATACGTCAATACAGAGGCTGCAAAAAATATACGGCATACTTAGCATGTGGTCTCTCTCTCACACCAACAGGCAGAGCAACTACCTAAGGATGCAAGAGATTCACCTCGCTTTCCTCCTCCTTTGGGAAAGCACCCCAGAAGGAAGGACATTGGAAGCCATCTCCAAGGAGGTGACAGGCAGGCAGAACAGCCCATGGGCTGGTGGGTCCTCATCTTGGCCCAGTTGAAATCCCAGTTAATTATGCTCTTTCATTTTTAACAGTGGCAGAGCTGGTAAGAGGTGATACATCCATGCTTACCCCACAGCTTCCCAGAATGATCTTCTGATTCACTGTTAGGATTTTCAGGTCCCAAACTCTCCCTTCCTGAACTGGCATCATCTGAAAAAGAAGGGAGGGAGGGAGGGAGGGAGAAGCCAAGGGAAAGGAGGGAGGGACAAAAGGAATATATATTAGTTTTTAAGACTTTGTAAAGTAGTGTTTGGGGCCAGTAATAAGAACATATTTTATTCCATTCCAACAGAGTTAATATGTTCCTTGCCTGTGCAGTTTATTTCCTGTTTTTTTTTTTTTAATTTTTCAGCTGGCTTCTAACATGATGGGAGATTAATTAATGCTTCCATTAATAGCAAACTGAAGCCCTTTTGTTTATGTTTATGGCTTCGTGTTCCCAGGGAGAAGATGGAACTGTTTTACGCTCCTTGCAAATAATGGCATAAATCAAAATTACAGCAGAAAAGGTAATAGAAACTTCTGGGAATCAGTCATACTTCGTCACTTAAAAAAAATCAAGGAATTGAAAAAGTTGTTTATTTTGAAATAAATATTGCCACTTTACAGATGTTTGCTTATTTAGGTCAAGGATCGGTCAAAATGGAACCATCGCAGCAGAGCAATGAAGGGGAAAGAAGCATTAGTAATGAAGTTACTTAAGGAATGGGGAGCAAGTACAACACCAGGGTGGAACAGCAGCTATAAGGTTGAACTACAAGGAGAGGCCAAAATTCAGATAATCTCAAGCCCACCCTTGCTTCATCTATTCCACAGAGTTTCAGAGACCTGCTTGCCAGAATAAAACGCAGAACTGATTCTACTGTCTTGAGCTCCCTAAAGGAAACAACAAGAGACCCATACATTAAGTTTTGCTTTCCTTATTCCCTACCTCTTTCCCCTTGTGGTTCCAAATTAACCATGACATTTCTAAATTATAATATTCTGAAATGGACCTCTGAAAAATGTAGTACCAAAAAAGATCACTGTATTCCTTGTCTTGAGTGTTAGACGAAGAGGAGTTTCCATCCAACTTGGCACAGACCTAATATTTCTTCCTATAACTCCAGAAGTGTGGTTTTCTGGCTGCACTGATGTTCTCTGTTCAAATTTGATTTCTGGAAGTAACTGAACAGATCTTTCAAGCATGCAAGCAGATGGTTTTCCTTCTTCTTTTGAAATACTCTTCAATTGTGTAAGAGCTGTGTCTCATTGTCCTGATTGGGGGCCATTCCCCCTGAAATCCCTCTTATGGGATACAAAGTAAAGCTGATGTTAAGTTTAATCGACTTATCTAGCTATCCATCCATCCACCCACCAGTCTATACTGATCATAACTCTAGGGCTACTGAGAGAGACACATGTAAGATCTGGATTTCTGTCTTAAATGTATTTTTGCGGACTCAGCTGGTTCCTAGTCCAACAGCAAAAAGCCACATATTTCACATGTTTGTAAAAAGTGCATACAAGTGTCTGTGCACAAGTTCCTCCTGCTTCTGAGAACTTTAACTATATGAATTCTCGATTGCACTGATAATTTCCTCTTAGCCAGTATTACACCTGTAAGACCCCTTTTACAGACATTTCCTTGAGTTTCCAAACCTTGGTTTGGGATCTGTTCCCGTATGGATTCTATATGAGAAAATAAAAGGCTGAGAAATGGCAGAAATTTGCATACAATAAATGAATATTAAAGCCATATTCCTATCATGGAAACAGCTATTTATAATCTGTAGCCAATCATTCTGACATCTAGTGATTGAAATGCAGGACATAGTCTTATCTAAGCATTAGTGTTCAAAACTACAACATAAGACAAACTGAGACGTTGATGGATGCAGGACAAAGCCATGTTGCAGAAAGAGCATGGGGCTTGAAATCTCGCTTCTAATTTCCAGCTGGACACAAAGCCCACGTGATGATCTTTGGCCCATCTTACCTCTTAGCTTGTGCTACCTTACAGGATGCTTGTGAGGATAAAAGAAAAGGATTATGCTCTTCTGGAAGCCGCTTGAAGCAGAAAGTTTCAAAAGCAGCAATTACTATCAATGTGGGTCCTATAATAAACATACAATGACATGTTCCTCTTAGGAGTAGCTGACAAAACAAGTTTCAATGTATCAGCAGCATCAGATTTCAGCTTCCAGCGCAGGACATCTTTAGATGTGCTTCTTGCAGGTAGTCTGTAGCAAAATGTAATAACGCGGGAAACAATGCTTACGAATTTAGAGCCAAGCCCTAAATTTTTTGCAGGGATTGCTATCGAACCGATGCTAAATGCTCTCAGACTTCCTTGCACGTTTCAAGCAGGGGTTTTGTCAATCAGTACTTAATCCTCTACAGGCGGGTCTTCTGAGACTAGCCTCCCTTCCTTTGTCTACAGTCTCGGGTTACAGTGTGTCCACCAAGCACCCGCACCCCCCTGCCTGAAACTCCACTCGTGCACGCCACCTAATTGGCATTCGCAGCCATACTTGAGAGGTTGCCAAGCCTTTCATGTGAAGCTAAGTGCGGCAAACGCGCCATATCCTTTGAAGATGCATCTCTGCTTGTTACCCAGCCAATGCCTCAACTGCATACAAGGCTAGTGAAAACTCCGCTCCTTACATTCCCTCCCCAAAGAAATATGAAGGGGAGTGCCTGAATTAAAAGAGAGAGCGAGAGAGACGGAGAGAATGAGACAGATCAGGTAACTTCACTGGACTTTAAAAAATGTCTTGACTGAGAAAACACATCAGCATCCCGAGGCAAAAAAAATAACTGTAACAGACGTAGATAGTGAAATAGAAGAACAGTTGGTCTTCCTCCTTCATTCAACAATAGCGAAAGAACGAGCTAAGATCTCTCCTTGATCTGCACATTTTCTTTATGCGTTGCAGTAAATATTGATGGCTTTATCAACCTCCTAAATTAATATCTGTGTATCTCCACTTCCTAACTTTGCAATTCATATATAAATATGCAGAGTATTCAGCTACTGATCACTGATAGAGCTGTCATCCATTAATTTGTCTAACCCTCTTTTAAAAGAACTCAAGAACTCATCCTGCATGCTAATTATCTATTGACTGAGTTCACACATGGAACTGAGCCATTATTTGATTAATCATGGTTTACTGAGTTTATTAGTTTTTATACATTTTTATTTATTATATTTTTACCTTGCCTATCAGCACCAGCGTGCCAGAGAATTAACCTGAGACTACAAGCCACCATGGTTGATTTCACTGAATACAAAAAGCCAAAACTCTCATCCTTTCCCTCATATCCCCTCCCTAGTCATAATTTGTCCTTGTTTTGAGTTGCTTCCACCTGGATATAATGGCTAGTGCCCTTTCTCTCAAGGAAGTGACAGCTGGTGGCTTGGATCATGCCCAGATCTGGTGTGTTTTTGCACCCAATCCTATCCATGCCTCATTCACATTTTGTTTCTCTAGTCAGGCAAAGGAATAGAGGTTATCTTCTGTTTTCTTAATGATTGAGTTGACATATTGCATTGCTAAGCTAAATTATGTGTATGTGGGGGAGGGGGAGGTGTTCCCTCTTGGCTTAATGCAATGTATGCATCTAGTCCTTGTGGCTCATTTTTTGTTTACCATTATGGTTAAATTAGGCTACGGACTGTAGTTTAAAAAGTCATAGATTATCAGTTCTAGGGTTGTACTGTTGCTGTTATTGTTGCTGTTGCATCTTCTTTTCCCTTGCAGAAAATGTATTAGTAATTTGTTATTGCGTTTATGCTTTTTTAGTATCTTGCAGCTTTTCTGAACTCTTTGAGGATGGGAAAATCAGAGTAAAAATAATTTTTGAAACCTACTGAATAATTAAAAATGATCCCATGAAGATCAGTAAGAGGCAGAACATCCTGCCTGATGAATCTGTGCAAACACAACAGAGACATGCTCTCTCCTGAGACAATGAAGTTCAAAAAGAAGGAAGTGGGTTTGCCTGCTCTCCCTACCTCTACTCATAGTAGTTCAAATGTCCACTACCCATCCACAGGCAGGAGACCATGGAGGAAAGAGAGGTCCAAGACAGAATAAGCATTCCTTGCCTCAATCTTCTGTAGGATCTTGCAGTGAATAGTGGCATCAATTCCTGTCAATTCCTTGCATAATTAGAATAAGTAGAGCTGGCATTCAATGCAACAAACAGAATGTAGAAGAAACTCCTGGACTTGGATCATTTTGTCCTTCTCATAGGATCTCCTTGGTTCTGTTGTGAAGGAGAGTGCCTAAATGGATGGGACCCCAGCAAGCTGTATCAGGTCCTGTTACAGTTTCTCCTTGGAGTGTAAAGATGGAGGAAAGTTGGGTAAGATTTTTTTGGCTTTTCTATAAATATAAATTTACTTTGAAAAGGAAAGCTAGGTTGATGCACAAGACAACTTGCTGGAAAGTCTGGATGAAAGAATATATTCTGCTCCTCTTGGAAGATGTAAACATTATCAAGAAAAACACCTTGGCTTTGTGAGAGACCTTAGTTCTGACAGAAGAAGGGTTAGTTAACTGGTTAATCTGCAAGATTAACAAAACCTCTTATAAGATCTGAAAGTTAATAAGCCAGAAACCTCTGATATATTTGCTGCAAGCAGGGAATTTCAAATGTCCAGACTTTGTATTTTACAGTACCATACTAAGGTCCCTGATTTAAGCTTGCCTGGTAGAAAATCCAAAATTGAATGACCACACTACGGGACCTGAGGGCAAACTCTCCCTTTTTTCCATATTGAATGGCTTTTGCTGTATGAATGGCTCCATTCATTCCAATGGAGACAAATGGGTGGTCCAGTCCAGTGACAAGAACTTTGGAAGGCAATCTCAGATTAATCTGTTCCCAGAGATCCCTGAAACATTGCCCTAGAGATCTGCGTAGACCCTCCTCAAAAAGCAGAGTTACAACCCTAATCCCTCCCTAACAAACATTTCTATTCCAAAGAGCAGAACAAATCCATGTTGGCGTAAAACGTCTAGTCTTAAGTAAGCCTAAATGAACATATTTACTAGGTATGTTTGAGCCTGGTTGAGAAAGAATTTGCATTTGACTTTCGAGCTGGTTGTGCTTCAGCAAGGAGTGATTTAAGCCAGTGGCAGATTCCAATCAGGGCTCTAAACAATACTCCAGTTTATTTAGCTAAAAATATAACCACAGCGGTCCTCTGTTGTCCACAGTGTTTTTCTTTTGTAGAGCATTGAGGCTTCTCATGGCCCTAACTCACTACGGCTGGTTTGGGAGCATTCAGTGTCAGGGGTCTTGAAAGCTCCATTTCACAGATGAACCAACTTTGCATAAATAAACCAAGCGACCTTTGAACAGAAGCCCAAGAGCTGAGCGCACTTCAAAGCCAGTAGAGGAGGCTGAATGGAGAATGAAGCGATCATCAACCCAGTCCATACATCATTACTGCAGCTCAAAGCAGTTCCCTTTGAAAGAACAAGGGATGAGAGTGAATGAATGAATGAGAATGAAAGGGGGGGCAGAATGTGAGATAAGAGAGAAGTGATGTGACCTGGTCAGGCTTGAAAAATTATAATGAGCGTTTCATGCAGGGACAAAAGAAAGATGGAACAACTCCACTTTCAAGATCTGTTATCAAATTCCAAAGCAAACCCAGCTTCCAATCCAGAGCTAGATTGTTCATAGGCAGTCGCCATTAGACATATAAGCCAAGATTTTCAGAATCTTTGGGAGACAAAGGCACCTAAGAGAATATACCTCTTCTTCTTCTAGAGCATCATGGGGAACCTCTGGAGCTCTAGTACATGCTTTTGAAAACCTGAACTTGTTTTAAATTTGCCTGCACAAAAAACAACACAAAACATGCACCTCTGTTTATGCAGCTATCGTTTTTAAAAATTTCTGGATCAATAGTTTATTTCAGAATATTCGCAGACACAAAAACATCCCCACGTTGGAAGAAAGACACATGACCAATGTATCCAGAGTAAGGTCAAAAAAGATAAAGTGAATCCTTCAACTAAGAAAGTCACTGAAGACAACCCAAGGTAACCAACTTCTCGTTCTTGCTTTTTCGAAAGCCATTCCGAATAATACAATAAATGGTACAAATCAGTTTTCGACACCTGATGGATCAGCTTCTTTTTACAAATTGAACAAAGCAAGTAATTGCCTATGTTTAGGATACTGATTAGCTAGCTATTATAAGATTGTGCTGGATTTCAAAGGGATATAAAAAAAAGAACCAGGTAACTGCCAATTAATGCATGATTGTTAAGTGGAGGACAGAAAAGAAAGTGTAATAAAGGCTAGAAATTCAAAAGGGTGAATTTAAATCATACAACCAGCTTGGGTACTTGTCTGTCTTGGAGTTTAACAATTGCAACATGGTGACAGCATTTCCTGCTTAAGGCAAGAGAGGACCAAAGCACTAGGTTTCATTCTCTTACTAGAAATCATGGAATTTTATTTAACGGCCCGTATCATAAGGATGGGGAAAGAACAAATTCTTGAATAATAGGGACAAAATACACAAGAACATTCAGGAGCTCTGCATTGCTGTAGATTGAAAAAAAGTGAGCAAACTTCCAAAATCTTCTTCTAGTCATTATGGCCAACCTGGGGAGTCTACAAGATTAAGCCACATTTGGACCTTTTAAGAACACAGCACGAACACTTTCACAAAATGGTCACTATGGAGAGGCTTGCTGCTTCACAAAACGGCTGTCCGGACAGGCATAGCCAATCACAAAACATTTACCAGTCTGTAAACCTGGTGAGGAAATTCCTTGCTAACCCCTTTCAACCCCTTCTCTGGATCCCCTCAATCATCTCTCAAGCTTCGGTCCCTCCCATCTGTATGATTCTACTTCTGTCATTTTGAATGGGCCACTGGGCACGTTTCCAAAGAAAGCACAGAGAAGCAGTTAACTATTTTGTTTGTTTTCTAAGAATGCCTGAGGAGCTGATGTTCAGCACACCACATTCCAGTTAATTTTTTATTATTAAAGTAATTTATTTTTTGAAAAAAATCAGATATGGCAGAGACCTTGATGCATGTCGAGCAAGGTGGCCATTAAGTTAACTGGTGTGTGACTGCACCATGTTGAAAACTGCAGGCGGACCCTGACTGAAAGCAATTCTCCAGGATTTCAGAAAGTGATCTTTTTGGGACCCAACTGCAGCATGCCAGAGATTGAACATGCAAAGGACATACCAATGAGAAAATGGAGAAGGGATGGCCATGTATGCTGCTTTAAAATAAAAATATGACCCGCTTGCACACACACACATACATACAGAGTTGTGCTGGCAATATGGCATCTCAAACTGATATATGTCTCTTTAGCTAGGTGTGGACAGATTCCAGACTGAGACTACATGCCAAATCTGAGATCTATCAGAAGCTCTAGATCTATTGCCTGCTTGTATGCTAGACCAAGTCATGCAAGAACATCTAAAGTGCTGCTAGTCATGGTTCCTTCATGATGGTGTGGACTTCTGTAATAAGAAGACTTGTGACTTTTTCGAATACCCAAACTTCTTCAATCTACCGAAGTAGAGATTGGGAATGGGGGGGGGGGGGGGTCCTCCTTAAGTAAACTGCCTTAAAACCCGAAAAAAGAATTAACTCTCCCTGAATTTAACTTTGCAGGTAACTTAAGCTTCTTTCATTATTAAAATGTTGGAAATATATTGAAACATTCTGTGATGTACTTAGAGAAAGACCCAAACAGAATCTTTTCAGTATGAAGTTTCAAATGAAGCAGCATATGATTATTTTTTTAAAAAAAATCCTAATAATGCCACTCTTTTTCATTATTAATATCATATTTCTTGCTTCTGGCACAGTAATCAGTTTTAGTAAACATTTTTTAAAAAAAAACTTTTTCTCTTAAGAGACAGTGATGACTACAGCCCGGTATTATATTTTAACTGCTGAACTTGATTAAAATGGATATGGTATCGGTATCCAAAAAGAGCAATTTGCAAACCATAATCTCACACCAGTCTGACTAACAATGATATCTGAGACATATATTCTAGTGAGGCATAGAGAACATGGGCTAAAAGTGCCAGAAATGCTCAGACGTGAAGCTGGGGGTAAAGAGTTGTTAACATCATTTTGAAAAAGACAAACACTATTGTTACAGATATAATTTCACTGGCAACTACGTGAGAAAAGTTCTCAGCAAAATGTCTCCGCTACAAATACTCAGTTCTGAAGACCTATCCAGTAGAACTTTGATTACAAGATTGGGACAAAAATAATTACTTTCCTGATCATTTACCAGTTTTACAGGTCCTATGGCTTATTCTTTTGACCACTAATATTGTGGTTTCTCTGCAGGAAATGCTTGCATTCCGATTATTCTTCTATTTGCAATGTCCCACCCATTTAAAGAGCAATGGCAAAGGACATTGTCACCACAGAAAAACAACAGAATGTCTGCATGAGAGAAAATTTATTTTTGACTGTGGCACATTTTTTAAGGGTGGTGGTAAAGCTTAGTCCTCTGAAATTCCAAATCAGGCTTAACAGAAATAGCATAAAGAACAGGTTAAAACAAGGGTTGTTCAGGGACGACCCTGTTCTTTCTCTGTTGGCTCAGAAGTTGTTTTCTTTCTAATTCTGGAGCATTATTTGTAAAAACTGGGGCTTCACTTGCCCATTGTCCAGTAGGTTCATGTGAATCAGGCAAAATCTAATTCAGTTCGTCAAGTCAATTTGGAAAGTCAATCCGATTCTGACAGTTAGGAAAATCATATTCAATTTGGACATTGAAACAGAATGTGTCTGCTTTGATTCAGATTTCTGAACTGATTTGGAAAAAGCCTTGTCTGCCCATCAATTCAGAGACATCTGATTCAATGATCTGAACTGGCATTCCAATTCAATTTGGAAAGAAAAATGATTTAGAGATTTGATTCTACAGTACTGCCTTCCAATAGCATCCATAAATGGAATATACACAACCACTCTATTATCTCCCATGGGAAAAACATGCCTGTCCGTTGGTAGCCATAACTTGCAATTTTATCAGACCAGTACAAAATTTGCCAGGAAGTGAGATCCTCATGAGTGGATGCTCACTGACTGTAACAGACATTGGTTTTCTGTTACATTTCTTTACACTCCAAGTTTTTAAAATGCCTATACCTTCTTTGCTTTTTATCAAAGCTGAATGGAAGATTCAGAAAATTTAGATCACTATGAGTGACATGTGCTCGATTTCATAGGCATCAGCACACAAATTAAACAGCCTCTTGACCACAGTGTCTGCTTGTTCCGACCACTTCTGCAGCACACTCAGTAATCCTATCTCTGATGACACTGCCAAATATACACAAACACACACCTATCAGTAAGGACAAAATGGGCCAGGGGGATGGATAGGCTTATAAGGAAAAAAGACAGAATGATATATTATTTACAACTATTTCTGCAGTCATCCTTGCCCGGGGCTCGTGCTAATCTTCTCTGTATCATTCTAATTTGAGCATATGTGCTGTTGAAGTAAGCCTGATTTACCCATTAAAAATCCAAGAATGAATTATTTGTAGGAAGGATCATTAATGGGGAAGGAGTAAGTAAAAATAAATAAATAAATAAAAACACCAGTTCAACTGAAAAAAAATATTGACCTTAAATAATAAAATAACAAACTTGGGGAAAGGAACGGAAAGAAAGATGGGATGGAATGGGAAAAGATTGGAAGAATATCAAAAAAGGGAACTGAATCAAGAATGGGAGTAAGGGGGGTGAAAGAATAAAGCACTCATTCACATGAGAAACTCTTTTACAGCAATGTTACATTCTAAGTAAAATGTAAATTATAATTGTCAAAGGTTGCTACTAGGCCAATGGCACAATTCTTTCTCTAGGAATTCAGCACTCTTATGGGAAGTCAAGTACTAGGTAGGAGTTGATAAGATACTTTATTGAAGATAAAAACAGCTTTAGTTATGATAAAGATCTACGAAGACTAAGAATCTGGCTCTTTATATATGTAAGACCCAAGATTTAGATCCTGGGTTCTCTCTCCTGCCGTTTTGCTGTACTGAAATGGATGGCTTCCAGTCTATTCCGCATGCTGAGTGATAGGCTGAACCTGCCTGTGTTTACAAAATGTTCTTCATACTCCCAGACTCCAGGTTTCTGCCTTGCTATCTTTAGTATTCAAAATAATCTCTCTATACAGTATAATCTCAGAGAAGGGTCTAGGAGGGACTTTGGTGATCATGCAGTCCAATTACCTCCCCATTGCTGGAATCCACTGCTATAGCATTCTTGACTCTGTTTTCAACATCTTCAGTGAACGAGGGTCCATCATCCCATTTGGCAGTCTGTACCACTTGTGAACAACTTTTACCACGTTAGGAATGTTTTCCTTATGTTCAACTGAAATCTACTATGTTGTAATTTAAACCCACTGTTCTTGTCCTGTTTTCTGGAATAATTGAGAACACGTCCACCCCAGCTTCTACATGCCAGCCCTTCAGGTCCATAAAGACAACTATTATGTCTCCCCACAGACTTCTAAACATACCCCTCCAACTATTTCTCACAAGTTAATCCTTCCAGGCTTCTTATCTTGGCTGCTGGCTCTACAAACTAACATTAATGAATAGTCATGGGAAAAAAAATCTCTCCTTTGGTTCAGTATAGAAAGGTCATCAAAATATACAGTGAGGTATTAGATCTCCAAACCATACATACAAATTCTCTGAACTAAAAGTTCAAAGTAGTGTCCATTAACTGTTGGCGCTGTCTGGAAATACATCTAAATAGAATATTTCTCAGTGTAACAGAAACTTACATAATTACATTCAATTAAGCTCTAAAGTGTTCTGGTTTAAATAAATCACATGTATTTAAAGAACGAAAATGTGGAAATATGTTGTGTTTGTTTCTCCCTCCCTTCCTGAATCAATACAATGATCCCATCTTTTGGATGCTTTGTAACTAGTTAAGCCCAGGCAGGGAGATTATAGAAATCTTAATATCTCTTGCCAATTTACCTTGTAGTTCCTGTTTTTCCCTAACTCTAAAGAGCAAATTTTAAGAAAGTGATTCTCTAACAATTGCATACCACATTAAATACAGTTAATAGTGCACGGTATATTCTTAACCTCACTGATGGCCGATCACCCCCCTTCCCAAAAATCAAATATAAAGTAAGGGTACTCTTGAGAGGATTCTGAGTGACTTCTGGAGAAATTCATTCAGAGATGTGAAAACTGAAAGGAATCAGAAAATGAAGGTTAAGATCTATGGACATCCTTTGAAGATGGAATGCATACACTGATGACATCCATCACTATGACTATCACTATGATAGTGATGACATCCATCACCACTATCATCTCTCTAGGATTCTATTATCTCAGAAGGGAAACTTAGCAACTGGACAAAGAAGAACCTGGCAATTCCAGGTGGCCCTCCAGAGGACCTTAAAGATCTGGCTCTTCCCCCAACTTTGGCAAGGGTGGCTGGAGCCCCTTGTTAGGTGTATGGTATGTTGCTGTTGAGCAGATTTGCCATCTTGCTTATTTGCTCTCTATTTTGATTGCAGTCAAGAAATTTCGACTGGTGGGGTCTAGGCAGAGGGCCTTTTCTGCTGTGGCTCCCACCCTATGGAACATCTTGCCTCCCAAGGTCCGGTGTGCCCCCTCCCTCATGGCCTTCAGAAAAGGGGTTAAATCCTGGCTCTGCCAGAAGGCCTGGGGGCCAGATGGGGGCTCACATCTGTGGAGATGGCTGGTGGGGTGATGGGTTTTAGTTCCCCCCCCTCCAGCATCTTGAAGGTTTTTAGTGCTAAAATATACAGGGGGGTTTTAGGATATTTTTAAGGTATGTTTCTATTTTAATTATTTATGGATTTTAGCCATTGTTGGAAGGATTGGTGTTTTTGCCTTTTTGTTATTGTGAGCTGTCCAGAGTCACCCGTTGGGGGAGATGGGCGGCATACAAGTTTATAAATAATAAATAAATAAATAAATAAATAAAATATTTGTGTTGTTTTTATGCTGGAACTGCCCAGAATTGATTGGAGGTGGGCCTAAGTTGGAAAGATTTCAAATCCTTTCTGCCATGGGATAAGATGCAGAGTATGGAAGCACTTGTCCAAGAAAGCATTTTTGTCAGCTACGAGCAGTTGGATACAGGTTTCTTTTGCAGCAAACCTCTAACACCCAAACCAAGAGTTTCATTGGATTCCTTATGTCCAAATTAAATCACCCTCCCCCGTTTGCTAAAGCTGTCTAAACTGTGCGTGGCCAGTCACTTTTCTCCTCTTTCTCCCCTTCTCCTCTGGCTGATTCTCAAATGTCCCTCCTGGAGACATTCAGGATCAGACAGCCTTGTATCCTGCTGCTCATATCTTTAGAGAACTGTAAAAAGATGCAGCAGCTGCGTCTTTGTAGGCACAAAGCACTATTTAGGGTAGATGTTATACCCACATATACAAGTGGGAAGGGAAGGGAAGGGAAGGGAAGGGAACGTAAGGGAATGTAAGGGAACGTAAGCGTAAAGGACTGGAAGGAAAGAGACAAACAAAAGAGAAATGCATTTTAGAACTATATAAAAAAGTAAAAGAAACCTCCTTTAGTTTGGTCTCAGGGGGAAAAGGGTTGCTCACTCCTGAAATTGGGGATGAATTTAAACAGAAATGGAAAACTGAAATGGAAAACTTTCCTCTGCTGAACTATCCAACAGAGGAATTTCATTGCAAGGTAACCCAGATGTCCTCTTTATTTCTCATATGTTAGACAGAATACCCTGAGGTAACAGGAAGGTGACTGAAGAAGGTCCTTCTGGATTTGAGGAGGGGAGGGGAGAGGGCTCATAAATGACATAAACTCTGCGTAGACATTTACTCTGTGATTCTTCTCCTATGAATACTCAGAACATGATGGAAAGGGCTGGTTAAAAATGGATACTACTGAATAACAAAGGAAGATTGATGTGAAAGGTCAACCCTTGGAAAACATTTTCAGAAGAAGGAATGAAAACAGCTTCCCATGTTATGTAAAATAACTAGTTTGAATCCTGAGCTATAAAAAGAATTCCACCTGGTTATACTTTAATATTTTATAAAGTCCAAGACTTTAAATTGTATCTCAAAATGCACAGGGTAGCAATAAGGTGGCCTGTTTGTAAAGTCCCCTTGATGTAGTTGTCCACACACATGAACTCTCAATGCCAATTTATAAAGAATGGGGAAAAGTACTTCTGCGAAACCACATACTGCAAAGTGCCAGGGATTTTGCAAAAAAAGATTGAGAAGGCAAAGTTAAAACATTGCTTGCATATTTCAATTAACAGAATAAAACTCATCTATCATCTGATACACCATCAGTTTTAGTTTAGTTGTGTTGAGTCTTTATCCTCTATAGGAACATACAGATTAAAAAAATAATAATAATAAGCATAATTTTGAGTCCACCCAAGATACAGAAGGGAACTTTCACCTAATCTTAAGAATATAGGAAGGTTTTTTTCCCCCCTGTTTTGCTCGGCAGTGAGGAATCAGGCACTATTGCCAGTCTATATCCATGCTGAGTTCTGATTTGCCTTTGCTCACTCTGACACTATCAAAACACACACACAGCCCATACACTTTTCAACAATTGTTTGATATGACAGACCAAGGTAAGCAGTGCCTGGTGCAAACTGACTGTTAAAAGCTGAGATTTATGGCTTCAAGAAGAAGAGGAAGGACACAGCAGCTTCTTCAGTTCCTTATACTAATTCTCTTCCACATCTGCTGGCCGTAACTTTAGCAAACATCAAGGAGAAGAAGAGGCTTTACTGAATTAAAATATTTAGCATACTGGCTAGTCATCATTCCCTTTGAAACCAATATCCATCTGGGATTTGACAGGCTGGAGCTGTAGCAGTCTTGCCATACCAGATCCCAAAACCGTCCGGAGGGGAACCACATTGCTACAGATGGATGCCACGAATGAGGGGGTCAAGCCCTTCATCTCTTAGGACCTAACCTCTGCCGGCTATCAAACAAGATTTGTTGCTCAATTCAGTAGCCCCGTTAATAACAATGACCTTAATACGATTCTTGGTGTTGAAATCAGTAACTCTTCTATAGTCATATTGTTTTTTTTATAAAGAGTAGCACTGATTCAGATTCAGACCAGTGAGTCAGCCTAGGGTGCCTTCAGAAACAAAGACATTAGATCCATGTAGGAATTTATAGTCACATTTTGGCTGGAAAAATAGCATCAAAATATATTCTTAACTATATCAGGTTGTTTGGAGAGCAGGGTCAAGAATATGAAGGTAGCAGTCCCAGCTATGTCATCAGAGCCCCAGCCATTTTATACGCATTATGATAAAAAGTGGGCCGGGATTCCGGCAGGCAGCCACATCTGCCGTGAGGATTTCTTTGACCCTTTCTGCAAATGCACCTGTACCTGATCATTGTTCCATGTCTACTGTACATTGTTCCATGTCTACTATACAATGCACTGTACATCAAACAGGTATATAACTACGCATGGGAAAATCGTATTCTCTAAGATGTGTCCCCTGACCTTAGCAAAAGACATTTTAGTGGAAAATAACAAGGAAGTATCTACTTAGAGCATCCCATTAAGAACGCTGATGCCACCTATGTTATTGCTTTGTTTGAGAAAGGAAAAGTCTATCAATAATCTGCATTAATAATGTTATAGATATTTTCATTTTTAAAATTTTGTTTTACTCCTCTTGTTGTTGTTTTTGTTGTTGTTGTTTTAACATGAGGAGCTCTGGTCCAAGATTCAAGACTCACAGCACTTGTCCCTTACTGAACATAAATGCAGGCTTTATTTATGCAATTTATCCTCCACCACTGCTACCTCATAGACTCTAGACAGTTTACAGATGTTAAAATTGTACACATTTGTTTATTTAGTAATGAATGTCTTCCCTCCAAAAACTATAGGCAGTGTACAAAATAAAGTTATAGTACGATGCAAACCAGAACGCTCTAATATATACATAAAAGATAAAACAGTAGTAGTATCTCCATATTTGGTGTAGATCTTATTCTAGCTACTTAATCTCCGGAGGGTTTTTGGAAAAAACAGGGTCTTGACCATTCTCTGGAAGGCCGCAAGGGTGTTTATCATTCTTGATCCAGGGGATAGACTGTTTCAAGGAAGGCGAGCAGCTGCAAAGAATGCCCAATTCCATGTCTCCTCCTATTATACTCCCAACAGAAGAAGAGCTTCAATAGGTGTGCCCTATTCACATCATCACCAAGATATCCAGGATCTGAGCCATATAGGGATTTTAGGTGATAACCAGTAACCCATGCAGCTCTCACAGGAATTGTGTTATGGGACAAAGCCATGACTGTCCAGGGATTAAAGGAGTAGATTTTTAACCAGCTGAAATTTCCAGATGATCTTCAAGGGAAGCCCCATGTAGTAAGCCAACCATAATCATAAACTCCAGTTTCCATCTTGCATGGCCTATTTTAATTATGACTGTTGCTAACCAGACTCCAGAAAGTGGAGTTCAATCTCTAAAACTTATTAAAAAAAAAAAAACTGTGGGTGAGCATTACTAATGATCAAGGCTAGTATTGATAAAACTCATAACTATATTTAAGAAATTAAGAAAAATTAGCTTGATGAGGGCCAGCAATGGGTAATCTCATCGTCAGTTCCTAAAACCTTTACTGTCCTTAAGGATGGACAACTCTACTTTAAATGTATTCGAGGAAAAGTTGAGTGACATTTCAGTCTCACTAGAATGGGAGCCCGTCAAGCATGAGTTCAGCCCTTATGTACATTAGCATCTGTCCAAGACCATAAAACATAAATCTGGAAATATGCTTGATAATTTAAACATGGTGACAAAGGCCTCCTTGCCCCAGCATTTTCCAGAAATATTAGCCATTTAATTTCCATTCCAGCCACAGTATAACAGGTAATTGAAGCTTCAAAGTATTTTAGCTTAATAGAATTTAGCTTGGGAAAGGAAAGAAAAAAAACCCCCTTCCCTTTCTCTTAATTTATTTACATGCTTGAACTTTTTATACTTTCAACTTCTTTGCAAATAAGTTAAAAGCAAACATACCATCTAACTTTTTTCCTAGCTCTAGATTATTTTTGTGATAAGAGCAGGGACTGCAGAAAATATTGAAACAATGGAAGTTAAAACTGTGAAGGAATTTTTGTGAGCCGTTTCCTAACTATCAAACTGAAAAAAGGTGATTATCAAATTTTGCAAACAGCAGGAAGAAATGCATTCCATGGTTTATAGTCATAACTGTATTTCAGACCACAAAATGAAAACAAAAGTTTCCACTGGTAGGGATAAAGATGATATTTGGAATTTCGTTTTTATTTTAAAAGGAACCTGCCACATCCTGAACACAAAAACCTGCAAGGAGGGAGGGAGGGTTGGTTTAAAAAAAGGAGAAAGAAAGTTAAAATGGCAGACTTTAACATGTTAGTTATGGTTTCCTTGTACAGTGGCAAACCCTACATCTATATACACAAAAGTGCCCAGTTGTTCTAAATCCAAAGCCTATGAATGCAAGTTTTAAATAAGTGTTTCTGTTCAGTTCTAGAACTACTCAAATGTGGCACATTGCAAGAATATTAAGAAGCAACAAGCAAGGCTTGTAACAAGCCTTGCTACAAATGCTGGAATTCTAAAGCTAATCTGGAGATGTAAATCCACTGTGAACTCCCCAAGGGCTTTTTAGTACAGTCTTCTAGGCCACCCAAAACAATAGTGTTGCTCTGGAGTGAGGACATCTGCAATAATCACAAAAGCGTTCAAAGCACTTCTTGAAGTTCCAGGGCATCTTCAAGTAATCCTTAAATCATGAAAAAAAATGGAATTCTCGGAATATAAAACTGAGGGAACCACAGAACTACAGCAACAAGAATTAACAATAGGGAAACTACACAAAACATAATAGAAATACCATTGGGAGTCATGATAATAAAAAGTAGGGGATTCTTTGGGGATTAAGGCTGGATTAAATTCCCCGGTTGTCCTAAACAATGTCTAAAAGTTCCCTAACAAGAATCCAATTCAGCAGTGACAGCAGAGGAATCAAGCAGAGCTTCTGAAACAAAAAAAACCAATTCTGACATCTGACACCCCAGTCCCATACAGCCCTGTATGCAGACAAGAGCTGCGACACTTCCAAGACCCAATTGTTGGAGTGTTCTTAGATGAACTTTTTAATCATAGCATTCAAAGTTTCATTGAACTTCTCCAATTAGCCATTTGTTTGGCAATGGTAGAGGACTGACATGAGATGATGAACATCACAGGCAACCTATAACTGCTCCATCACTCTGACAAGAAGGTAGCTATTACTGTATATCAGTCTGGATCTCCAGGAGCTAAGCTATCTTGGAAAAAATGTCAATTTAGTCCTGACTTACACTCTTAATATTTATCCAGCTTCAGGGTATTGCCTTGGGCCATCCAGTAAATGTGATGTGCAGTCCATATCAGTAAATACATGCTGCTTCCGTCATCATAAGCCCATGATGTCTACTGCCATTCTTTGGAATGTAATGGCACCTTGCTGTTTACCACCTTCTGGCAAACCTCACTTGGATCTCTTGGATCTTTAATAGGTTCTAGTCCTTCTCTTTCTCTTCCTTGACTTCTCTGTAATGCTCCTGAGGACTGCTCCTGGTGTCTCTGTAGCTCTCTTCCTTCCTGTGGGTCCATTTCTGTCTATCCACCTACTATAGGGACTCTGGATGGGCAGGTTCATCATTTGCTTCCAGAAGTACTTGCCCTTACATCTTGACAAGTCATTCAGAGCCTGGACCTGAAATTGGTCCCAAGGCCTGTAGGTACAGTATATCCCTGGTTTCTAAGGGAAGCTCTGAGCAATCCCTTCCTGTCAGGATGAGGAAGACCATCTTGACTGACTCTTGATCCTCCTCTCATGGTAGAATGGTCTCCCTACGTGTTCTGTTAAATCTTCTCCTCATAGGCAAGGCATCGGGATGGTCTTCCATCACTGAAATTCCCACTTCCCTTTCCAGCCTTTGCATTGAAAAGGAGGAGAAAAATTATTTTTCTCCCATCTCTGGCAAAGAGCATTTCTCCTTCATCTTTGGCAATCAGCATTTGCATTCATGGTGCCTTAAGATGTGTTGATTCTGACAAGCAAAGCATATACAGTGGAGATTATGGATACAATATCTCTCTAGTCATTAACAAAGAGCCATCCACTTTTACTTCCACTCACTTCATGGGTGGAATATCATTCACAGAGAACTTAGGAAAGTACCTTTGTATATATGTATGTATGTATATAGTATATGCATATGTACTATTTATAGACTGCCTGACTCCCAGTGACTCTGGGTGGCTTACAATTAAAAACAAAAAATTCAAAACACACAAAAAAAGAATCATGAACAGCCTCAAAAACAACATGTAATCAAAGAGAACTCATTCAGCATCCTTCATCTGCCTCAAACCCTGGGAGAATAGCCAGATCTTCAATAGCTTTCTGAACATCATTAGGGTGGGAGCCAACTGGATCTCAGGGGGGATATCATTTCAGAAGGTAGGTGCTGTGACAGCAAAGGCGTGCTTCCTGGGTCTCTAAGGAGACACTACTTATCAATGAGACCTGAAGCATACCTACTTTTCCACATTGCACCAGACAGGCAGAAACAACCAGAGACAAGAGGTCCCTCAAATAACCAGGCCCTATTACTGGGAGCTTACTCTTGTCCATGAGTTTAACACTCAACCTGATTTACTTGGACCTTCACTTGGGACAAGTACTCTTCAGAAGTTCTACATCTCCACATCTGAAGGCTGATATGTCAGGAAATCTGCTCCTAGTGGTGGGTTGGGAGGTGCAAGCACAAACTGATCTAACTTAACTGATGCTTGATGTGGTATAGCCATTGAGCCACTGACAGGGCAGGGATCCTCTCACCACAAGAATTCCCTGGGGAGGGTTGGGGCAAATCCTACATGTCAAAGTGAGCATCTCTATCACGTAAGAAGTGGATTCCAACTTGTGTATGCCTGATTCTGTCTGGCATGAAAGGCGGGGAAGGGATTGTGTCAGGATAGTGAATGCAGGCTGGCTTTTACAACTCCTGGTGTAAGGAGAGCAGAGAGGTTTCTACCAGTGTTGAAAAAGACCAGGTTTCATGGTCTCATCACCCTATCTGAATAACTGCAATATGAGGTCAAGACTTACATAAGTGTTTGAAATTAACTCTTAAATTAAGAATTAACTAAGGCCACACCAGGCACTAACAAGGAAAGCAGGTCTCTTTTTACTCTTGCTGGAAAGCAAATTTCACCAGCCTTTGTCTGTTCCACAATTGTCCTTCACAGCTGGTCCAGAGAAGACACATCCAGCCACAGGCTCAAGTGTCTGAATGTCTCTGTTTGACCTCTCTCCATTCCCCAGGGACAGCACGAGGAAGATCAACCACATCTAGCTATTTTATGGACTTTATTTTCCTTACGAACATCACAGAATGAAAAACGCCTCTGCTTTGTTTTCCTTTGCATTCTTTATCCCTTTTAATTTCTGCAACATGTATTTTAAACTGTAAATGTGACATCAGAAAAGGTCTTCTTTTCACTAATAAGCCAAACTGCCTGAAAAAGAGGCATCTTAGAAGGGAGGAAGGAAAACAAACAAAACATTTAAACCTTCCCCTCAGTAACAAATCCTGTGCTTATTAGTGTGTGTATATGTTATTAAACAAAATAAAAAAGCTTGTGGAGGTTGGCTGTGAGGGTGAAGCTATCAAACGTCCAAAGGAGACGGGGGTCATAGGCAGATTTGGTGAAGGAGTAGTTGGGATGACGATGTGTTCGGTAGGGAGTCATATGTCAAATGGTTGCTGCTTGTGCCTGGATTCTCAGGGGTTGGCTATTCACTAAAGTGGCTATTATCGGCTTTGAACAAAACCCCAGCTAGGCCCATTGCAGAAAACAGGGAACTTGACACCACGTTATCTATGATCACGCTACTAAAATGTACTCCAGGTGGAGCTTTTAACAGGTGTTCACCAAAATTCTTGTCTGCCTGTTCTGAAAGCTCTACATTTCATTTCCAAGTTCAGTTCAAAGTGCTAATCCTTGCATTACAGTCTGGCTTCACTTGGCTTCTTGAGTAGGCAGGGAGGGAGGTCTCTCCTCCACCCCACCTGGCATGCTGCTCTTCCAGCTTTCATCTCAGACTTGTGATGTGACATACCCTTCCTCAGACCCCTTTACCCACCATCTAAAGACACAACATCCAAACTATTTCTTTCTTATTGCTCAGAATGAACATCAGAATTCAACCTCAGCACTCTGGTTTGAACAACCTATTGGACTTGACTACCCTAATAGAGCCATTTTGCTATTAAATTATTTAATTTTAATATTGCCATTTCTTTATAAAAACAAACCCAAACTCCATGTTCATGGAGAAAAACTATTTATGTGGTCTCTGACTTGATGGCAATCAATCAAAACTCCAGATCCACTTGCTATGAGAAACTTGGAAGTGATGGCACTGCTGATTGTGTGAGTGGGTGGGTGTGCAAATTTAATCCAGAATTCATAGATGCCTTTCCCACCTCCTATTCTAGCTAACATGATTTAGGACACCTCAAATTCACTCCCTCTTCCCTACTTGCAATTCCTTTGTTCATTTGAAATATTCTCAAGTAAGGAAGAACACTTCATGTCAACACTGGACAACCTGAAGAGCAAACCGTGCTACACTTTTACAGAAGGTGCTATTCCTTAGAAATGGGACTGATCTGGAAAATTTCTTGGCAGACTACTTCTTATCATACCTGAGGGAAACACACACACACACTCCTTCACTCCTGACAGCTTGGTTTTGAACTCAATTCCTAAGGAGGCCTAAAACCTTAAAAGGGCAAAAAAAGAAACCCACAGAGAAAGGCAAAGTTAGAATGATAAAATCAAAGCCCTGCAATTTCGGATTTCAGCAGAAACCTGAAAGAAAGCATTGCAAAAGGCCTGCCTTTTTCTACTTCTTTTCTTCCCTAGTTCTTCTGCTGGTGTTCTGTCTCAAGAGGGTTACATTCTCAGACCTGAATACTTCTAAATTAATTGGCTGAGAGAGTTTCCCTCCTCCCTTCCTTTTTTCTTCTTCAGCTGAGATATACACTTGTAAGCCATTCCATAATGAGCTACTGTGTGCTTGTAGGGCAGGAGGGGGACCAGCTACAGAAGAGTGGAGGAATGGGAACCCCAGGGAGAAGAAAAGAAGCTTGTACTTATGACAAACACTCCACGGGGAAGCCATGAAAAGCCCACCAAAGAGAAGAGAAAGTGCTTAAAGAGACAACCCACCCCCCCTCCCTCACCGTCCAGCACCATTTTCAAGCGGGGTCCTCCACCAAATATCTTTGCTGTCATTTAATGAGCTACAAGTTTTCTTTTCTCCTGGACAAAAAAGACTTTTTTTCCCCCTTTCTTGAGCATAATCGCAGGCAAACGTATCCCAGCCGTGAGGTCAATTCAAATCTTGTTCCTCGTGTTTGATGGTAAGAAGCAGGAGAAATGCTACAAGCCAACGGAATGTCCTCTTGGCATGAATTCCATCATGATATCAGCTCCTTGAGGAGCTGATCTGCTGCCTTATTCTCAGCACTGCTATTATTATTTCTCCAGTACATTGAAAGGCATTTTTATTTTATTTAAGTTCTCATCCTGTCAATGTGATAAAACAGGGTCTTGACTCTCAACAGACTACCTCCATTAGCAGGGTATCTTTGGGGGAGCACAGCTATAGCTTTGTACCTTCAAGTTCAGTCTTGACTCCTGGCGACTGCCTGGACAAGTCCATGCAGTTTTTTTGGCGATGTTTTTGGAAGTGATTTGCCCTTGTCTTCTTCTTCCTGGGGCTGAGAGAGAGGGACTGGACCAAGGTCACCCAGCTGGTTTCATGCTTAAGGCAGGACTGGAACTCACAGTCTCCCAGTTTCTAGCCTGGTGCCTTAACCACCCCACTACCCAACTGGTTCTCTCTGTGGGGAGGTGGGGGGTAACAAAAATCAAGATGGCATGCGTGTCCATGTGATTGAAGATCTGCAAGGTGGGGCTCTGACTACACAGTTGCACTTGCCATTTTGACATTTTTCATCCCCCTCCCCCGGAGGCATCTAGTAAATGCAAAATGCCCCATCAAGGCCAGTCCTGTCTCCTCTGCCTTAAGTAGCAAATCCATGGGCCCTGTGCTGCGACTATCACACAGCCCTTGAAAGTGCCCATCGCTCTTGGAATTAGCTGGCTTCTAAGAAAATGAGTCCGTGAGAAAAAGACACCTCAGGCTGTCTACCAAAGGGCATTTCTTGCAGGGAGTACAAAAACCAATTAATGAGCAACCACAAGACAAAGGCCATTCTGAAAGCAACACACGACACTTTTGTGCATTCTGCGTAATTACGTTCATCTCCGTGACACAGAATACCTTTCTTGAGTAACGCCTCAACAAGGCAAAGTGGAGAATGGAGCCATTTTTTGGTCGGAGCCAAAAGAAAAGCAGAAATCAAAAGACAATGTCCTTTTGGTAATATGATATAAGGCTTCACAGCCAGCCAGGCACTTTCTCAAGATGCCTGAGGGGAGAAGGTGCCAGGCCAGAAAGCAGGAGGTGGGGAGTTCTAGTCCCGCCTTAGGCATGAAAGCTGGCTGGGTGACCTTGGGCCCGTCCCTCTCTCACCTCACAGGGTTGTTGTGGTGGGGAAAACAGGAGGAAGAGGGAGTTCTAGCTATGTTCACTGCCTTGAGCTATTTAAACAATAATAAAGGTGGGATAAAAAATCTTTTAAAAAATTGGATTTCTCTCCCGAGTCTTCCCTTTAACTGTTCCAATTCAATACGACCAGCATGATTTTCAGAGTTGCGCTGGAAATATGTCGAGAGTGGGCAGCCATTGTGGATAGTTAAGAGCCACGGGATCTTTGTTGCTTTCGCTGTCCTCTCTAGAAATGCACACACTGCCATATTAAAGAATGAAATAACACAGACCATATTTTGCTGGGCAAACTGAAAAACCAATGCAAAATCGTGCCTTAAAGGAGTGGATTACAATGTACACCCCATAACCCAGATTTTATTTTATTTTTATTTTTGGTCCCAGTGTTGATCCAGTGTTGATCCATATCAACCAGTGTTGATTCCTGGCAACTGCCTGGATGAGTCCCTGCAGTTTTCTTGGCAAGGATTTTCAGAAGTGGTTTGCCATTGCCTCCTTCCTAGGGCTAAGAGAAAGTGGCTGGCCCAGGGTCACCCATCTGGCTTTGTGCCTAAGGCAAGACTAGAACCCACAGTCTCCTGGTTTCTAGCCCGGTGCCTGTAACCACTACACCAAACTGGCTTTCCATACTCACGTAATGTAACTCAAATACAACAGATTACTTACTACCCATTGGAAGCTGAATAATCCATAGCACACAATCTACACACTCTGGCCCTTTTTGTAAAAGAAACATCAGGCTAAACCTCAAGTTCTGTATAATAGTCAGGAAAGCAAAGGAAAGGCTCTAATGCTCAAAAATGCAAGAGACAGCAACCAATTAAAAGGATCTTTCTGAACTTCTAGTTCAATAAGAAGGCTATATAAATAGCTTCAAAGAGCATATTTATTCCTAAATCATACTGATAAATTATGGACATGTGATAGAACTTTGAAAAGTAAACAAGAGCAAACTCAGCAAGATTGATGATAAGCTTACTTTTGTATTGTCCTAAATATGAAAGGTAAAGTCTTCTTTAGGCAGAAAACAATACTCTAATCAAGGAACCACCAAGGAGGAAACTACAGTACATCCCCACCAGAACTGGCAAGGCAAGCTATTGCTTATAAACAGGCAGCAAACCCCACACCCATGCACTGATGATGTTACCCAGTTGGGTCATGAAATGCCTGCAGATCAACAACCAAGCTTCAAGAGGACCAAGAACTCCACAGTTCAACCCTGAGCTACAGATATTCTCTTCTATGGGAGTCTTCCTTAGGTCAAGCTCTATTCCAGGTAGACATATACATGTGATTTTCTTGGACACCATACAGAAATGCTTTCCCACTACCCTCTTCTGAGATATTTTTTGTGATTTTCCAGTCTTGTCTGCAACCTTAAGATTTCTATGTAGACGCTAATCTGACACTGCTTAGCTTATTTTGAGGACAGCTAAGGTCTGGTTCTTCTTTGAGGGCAGGCAAGGTTAGGTTGGAGCTGGTGCCTGCAACCTACAATGTTAAGACTCAGTCAAGCTCCATTTCCAGTGACTTCATGGAACCGTTTTTTTCAACTTCCAAGTTTATCCCTGGGATTTCTTGGTCATTTCCCATTGAAATAGTAACCAGACCTAGATAGCTAAGGTCTCATTGATTTTATTTTGTACGGCATTAGTATGGTTTGATTCTTTGATATCTTTATAGGAGATACAGTAGGAAATATATACACCCACACCCCTCTATTTTTGACCAACAAAAGATTGACCAGAACTTTCAAACTGAGAGAAAACAGAAAACAACATTAAGCATAATCATGTAAAAATGGGAGATATGGGTACTTTATAGGAAGAGAATTGGAATAGGTACTTTAAGAGCAGAGAGACACATTTGAGCATCAAAATTTGGTGTTATTTGTTCACACACTCCATTTTATTTTTAATTGGTAAGATCTATCCTGATAACATTCAGTGGCAAAGATATACAAAGATTTGGAAAGGAGGCAAATATTGTCTCAAAGACCTGTACCTGTCCAATCTTGCAGTTTCTCAAATGAGAATAATGATATTCCAAACTATAAGGAACTGTGGGGGACTAAGAGATAAACTGGGGAAGCCATAGAGAGGACAGAGAGCTCCTATTAAAGGAATTGGGGCAGAGGGTAAAACAATCTTAAGTGGAAGGAAGAGGCCAAGTGTTATTAGAAACATTGTTTTATTGGACAAGAGCAACAGTTCTCACTATGTGCTTTTGGAACTAAGGAGTAAGACTTCTCTTGCAGATCCCTCAGAGAACCAATCAGGCTTGTATCTTGCAGACACTTCATCTTTTCCTCTCACTCTTACACATATCCGGTCCACCCTTGCGCAAGCCTACTCCCAATGTCCCTTGTTCCTGGACTTCCATGAGATCTGTTTCAAAAGAGCCTTTCACAACTTCCTCTTTCCCTTTTGTTGCACTGGCAAAAGCTAGGCTTTCAAGAAAGGGTCTTTGGAATGTATGTTCAATCCAAGAGGTTGTCCAGAGTCTTCTGCTCTGTTTTGAAAAATACACTCCTGGCATTCCTCTCACTTTTTTTCATTCCTGCAACCTTTTGTTCAATCAGTCCCCATTCCAGGAAAGGCAGTTTAAGACACAGGAGCAACAAGAAGGGAAGTGGGGAAACTCAGCAAGGCTACAAAACATCTTGAGCCAAAGTTCTTGGCCCAGAGCAAGAATGGCCCAGTGAAAACAGTATTGTGTGTGGCCCAAATGCAATGGGTGACTTGGCCCAAGGCAAAAGAAAGTTGTCATTTGGTTTTCTATAGGAAATTAGCCTGAGGTTAATGGGAAGAACTTCACCCTTAAATGCCCTATCCACCATTTCAGCTCTTGTCATTTTGAAAAAGAAAAAAATAATAATCTCACCAGCAGGGGGCAGTCCCTAGCTAACCATGGCTGATCTTAAAAATGCTAACCAGCCTTGGATCTGGCATTAGCAGTTGGTTACCAGAGCTAGAGTCTAGCTGGGAAGTTGAAAAACCTCTCCGAAGGTGGCAATGGCAAAGTTACTTGTGTCGCCAAGAAAACTATATTGACATCTCCCAGCCACCAAACATGGACTGCAAAAAGCATGACGACAGCATATAGCAGCCATCTGGACTTCTGCAGCCCAGATCTGGCAGAGCTTTGAGACTCAGCAACTCACTCTGCATACAGAAGTGATTAGGCAGGTCATCCTTGGAGTACATTTGCAAATTGACCTTTTTTTTCACTAATCACAGTCATGATGCTTTGGGGTTTGAATCAAGCCAGGCTGAGCTAAAGTTATCTTTTTGCTGCAAACTGGATAGTTCTCTAGGATGAAAAATTCACTAGCTGCCATGAAGTGCACGAGGACAGTCTCCTGAAGAATATTGTTCAAGCAGAAAAAAATGGTGAGCTAGACTGTGAAGGTGAAAAGTAGAAACAGAAGGCTGAAGCAGAAGAAGGGGTTCTGCAGACACCTGCTGTGGTTTGAGGTTTTTATTTTTCAAGGCGGAAAATGGGTGCTCCAACCATGTCCATCACACTTAGAAATCTGTAAATCTGCCTTTATCCTCACATCTGGCCCAGCATTTCTCATCCATCAGGAGCACTGCTCAGCCATTGCCACAGTCTTTACTGCAGCAACCCCCAACAGCTCTGAATGCAACATTAACCAAGATACCGTAGTTATTTTATTATTTACACCAGGGGTTTGAAAGCTGAAGCTTTAGGATCAACACCCTTTTCTTCCCTGCTGCCTTGAGTCTTCCTCTTCCTAAAACCACTGTCAACTTACGAGCGTGTCTTTTTTTTCAGTGATCATAATAAAATAAAACTTTCCATCTGTCATAAATCCTGTGGTGAGGCTCCTTGCAGGAATACCCACTCTCAACTGAGAAGGATAAAGGATTAATTCCTTTGGCACAGGTCATATAATTTTAGCTTAAAATCAGATGCAGTTCTGAACAGTATAATCAACTATATCAGTCTTTTGAATCAAAGTGAAAAGGGATGGTCTAAGGATGCTTTATCTGTGGGATTTTTACTGGATAAGAAGCATCAGTCTTATGGCTCACTCAATCCAGCCTTCTAGGACTGGATTTGAACCAAAATGCCAACTGTGAACTGTAAACTCAAATGTCCACACTCAGCTCTTTAAACTGTAGCCATCAATAGCAATAGTTGTCCTAGTGAAGATAAGGCCTGTTGGTTTCTTTACATATTTTTCAGTTTATATGAAAACCAAGGTTCTCCAGGAATACTCTTTGGTCTTTGTTATCCATTTTAATTTTTTTGTTTTGGTTTTTTTCCACATCCAGAACCAATACAATCACTGAATTTATTTATTTATTTATTTATTTATTTATTTATTTGATTTGATTTGATTTGATTTGTCCCCGCCCATCTCCCCTACAATGGGGGACTCTAGGCGGCTATGAATGTTGTCTAAAACTTCAACCATTTACGCCCTCTTCTGCGCTACACAGAATCTCAGCTTCTTCTGACAATATAATTGTCTCGTGAGTACACAGATTGAGATGGAAGGGATTACTCATAAGCATACAGTCAGCATACCAGTTCTGGAAGAAGTTGGTTCCTTGCAAAGGAAACATACTTTTATTTACACACCAATGGGGGAGAAGGGGGTTAAATTACCACACGTATTTAAGAACATCAAAAGAAACCATAGTAGAGCTCTTTGTTTCATTCACAATAAAGGCAAATTATTTTTAGCAAATACAAATTAAATATTACCCCTCTGAAGCGACAGAAAGGGTGAGGTTTCTCTCACCTGCTGTACGGGGAACTTATGTTAGTCTTCCTTCATGTAATTTTATCCTCCTCTCCCATCAAAGCTATGTGGGTAAACCTTGAATCACTGCCCTTGCTTGCTTGACTTACAAGAATGTCTTTTGAGCAGACAAGTTGCCGTCTTCAGATTTATTTTCCCTTCAAATCCCTATTTTTAGTGTCAAGTCAAGATGACACAATAATAAAAGGCATTATTAATGGAAAAATGGCAACAACCCACAGCTCAACGCAATCCTATCACAGATTAATGTTTTCTCTAACTTGAAAGTTACACACACACACACACACGTGTGGAAGAATTCATCTCTGTACCTAAAGGGATGGAACAGAATTCTGTTTAAAGTTCTTATTTTATGAGCTACCCTGAATAAATAATTCTCACATTTTAATAGATTACTAAGCATGCCTTTTGCAAAGCTGTACAAAGGCAACACTTGGGACCAGATTATTGTACAGATTATTTTTTCCCCTATGAGCTTGCCAACTTTTGAGATCTTCAGGAGTTGCCCTTTATTCTGTCTCATCACAGTCTGAAGGGCAGAAACTTATGACATAGCCTTCTTGTTAGTCTCCTCAAATTTTGTATCTCTTTCCCAAAGTTATTTTATTTATATATTTATTCAGATAGAGATCTTGCCTTTCCTCCAGCAGCTCAAGGCAGCACGTACATTTCCATCCTCCATTTTCCCCCCAACAGTTTCCCTGTGGGATAGATTGGGCTGAGAGGAGGGACTGGCCCAAAGTCTCCATAGATGAGGGCAGACTTGAATCTAGGTAGCCCCAATCCTAGCCCAACATTATACAGTAATTCTGACTCCACACTTTACTTTATCTACCTCTTGGCAAGGTGAATAGTTTGTTCTGCTATCTGTGGATAGGCAGAATACCCATAAAACCTTATCCCTAAATCTGCTTTTATTTTTCTCTTGACTTAGGTTTCCACTACACCTAGTCTAAAACATCAACCTTTAGAGAGGGCAAAGTTGTTGATTCGTACTACATCTGGAAGCATCACAGAGCAGTACCTCAGTTGGCCTTGTGGGAAACCACTGCATAGCTGTGTTCTTGTATAAGCCTACTGACTTGGATGGTAGTTTTTGCTGCTCGATTAATATTAAAATGGAGGGCAGGAAAATGGCATGATAAATAATGGTTTGGGTCTACATTTCCAGCTTCAAAAATCATGGATTATTAAACTGGGAATGAATGGTCAGGCTGCCTATTTCTTCCTCACGTCTCTGAGAATTTAAATAAAACTTCTTTGCTCCTGACATAACAAAGAGCTTAAACAGGGAGGAAAGGATGGAGGAAAACCCTTTGACCACTATCTTTATTCCCAGCTTCATAAATCAGGCAGAGGAAACACCAAATAGGCTAAAATGCAATGACTGATTGGTCCAAACTTGATGGAAAAGTTAGATCCAGGACATTGTTCAGTCTGCTTTCATGAATTAATCCTTTCACCACTCTGCCATGTGAATCTACAAGCTGGTCTTGTTTTAAATTGCTCTATTATTTTTGTCTGGTTCCTTGAGAAAGTGCTACTTATTCACAGTATAAAAACTGCCATCATATGCTTGCTGAGAACTTGCACCTGGCTGAAACATGGCCCTCATTAAACTGAACTTGCATATTATTTTGTTTTCATTAACTTTTACACCCTCTGTAACATGATGACTCTTGGGGTACCCACTGGCAACTTCAAGAATAGGTTATATTGACTACATGGCTGCTAAACAATTAGAGCACGACACTTAAAGCAAAACTCATTAATTGTGGGCCCTTTTATCTTTTCACAAGGCATGCTTAATGAAACCATAAGCACACCATAGTCACATACTCATTAAGGAAAGATTAAGAATTTTTTCCTTCTCTCTAACGGCACTAAACTGCCTTTGCAACAAAGCAATTTTATGTTGTGAAAGGGCAAGTGTACACTGACTTGAAGCTACATTTTATATACAACTTTGGTTTCAGAGTCTTTATATGCATTTAAATAGTGCTACTAGAGCATTCTTCCCCCAACAGAATATTTCTCAGAGGTGCTGTCCCAGAAACCTGGTTTCAAAAGGTTTTAAAATACGTAACAAATTGGGTTGAACTACATTTTGTAATCAGGAGCTAATGGACACATGAAAATGCTGACTTGGGCAGATTTTTACCAACTGAGAAAATGTCCCAATGAAAGTGGGACTCAGCCCAAATTAAAATTTGGATCCACCTGAGTCTTCATTAGTGATTTTGCATTTGGAAGGACACTGGGGCTATTGCCTAAGATCTGAGTACAGTTTGAATCTCAGGTGGACTGAAGTAGCTTGCAGCTGATGGGTTTAACTCTTGGAATCAGATCACCATTGGTGCCCCAATCATAGTGTCTTGGGGTGGGTAAAATAATTTTATAATAAATTCCATGTTATTGCTTTCCAGTCTCTTTCTTTAAGTCCTGATGTACTTAACTAGATGACTGGCTTGTCAACAGACTGATTTTGTAGAAAAAACAATTAATCACTTATATTTCTGCTTATCCCAAACAATCTTCCATTGCATTCATGCAGAGGACTTTATTATTCCTTACAATCACCCGTTACCTTTGCACAAAATTCCAGCCTGCCATCACACTTTGTCCCCAAAGAAACAAACAAATAATATTTTGAAGGCATGAAGCTCAGAACCCCTTGCTTTAAGCTTTAGGAAATGTGATAGGGTTTTCTTTTCATAAGAAAACACCTCCTTTTCATAATAAAGTGGTATCCTTTAAAGTTTAGGTCTGTTCAGATAATTCAGGGAACTCTCTGAACTTTCTCCATGGAACTAGAAATTTGCCATGGTCCTTTTGCAGGCCTCCCACTGTGCACACAGTGAAGTGCAATGGACTATTAAACAGAAATGCAAAGTATTACTCCCACCTGCCTGAAATTTGATTTCCCCAACTTAAAGCCCTCCAGATGACTTCAGACTATAATTCACAGAATGTTTAGCCAGCATGATCATTCTATGAATCAGCCTGGTTACTGAAGAGCAAGCACAGATTAGGAATTAGTGATCAGTTCTTCTAATGGGGGCGTGGACATGGGGTAGTCTCCAGAGGATCTATACTGGGGCTAATGTTTTTCCATGTGTCCATGGAACATGGTGTTAGGGGTAAGCAAAGACTTAGCACTCAATGTCATCAAATTATTTAGAGCAGGGTTCCTCAATCTCAGCAACTTTAAGATGGGTGGACTTCAACTCCCAGAATTCTCCAACTCCCCAATTCTGGGAGTTGAAGTCCACCCATCTTAAAGTTGCTGAGATTGAGGAACCCTGATTTAGAGCAGTTAAAACAAAAAAAAAAACCTGTCGCACATGGAGAAATGGGCATTCATTCACTAATGCAGTTTCTGAGAAAATGCAGCATGGGGAGATTCCATCTGAAACTATCTAGGAGATGCTTTCATCTGAACATACAATGTTCTGTATTTAAGCACTCATCTTACTTTATTTCTTTGTACTTTATTTTATCTTATACTATTTTATCTCACTCTATTTTATCTATTCCAATTTATCTTACCTTACCCTACTTTATCCTATTTTTTTCCATTTTATCTTATTTTTATTTTGTCTTATTTTGGGTGATGCCCATTGTTTCTGGATATGGTCAAACGATGAATCAATAAAAATACTACCTAAAAAATAGATCCTGGGGCAGCTTTGAAGGGCCATTAGACATATTAATCAAGTATCAAAGGCCTCTACTCACAAAGGCTGTATTTTGCCCACAATAATAGTTATGATGGGCTTCTTAGAACCAACTGTTAGAGGACATGAGTGGGAAGCTATATTGCACTCCCATCTAGTTTTTGTGCTTCCCATTGACATCTTGTGGTCAACGAGAGTACAGAGTTCTGGACTGGACTAGTCTTTTGACTGAATGAGCTGAGCTCTTTGTATTTTTGTATGTAGAACAATCTGAATGACAAAGGCCAGTGGTCTAACCGATATTATTCTCAACTCCAAGACTGGCAGCCAGTCAATAACACAAATATATTGCCCCATTCTAGTACAAAATCACTGACATTCTCCCACAGTCCCTTCCTGATATCACATTGATCCTTCCATTCCAGTTCCTAAAATGTAGTTGAGCTAAGAGATACTGTAATTGGAATAAACTAAAAAGTGAACTGAGTCAAAGAACAAAGGAAAGAAAGAAAGTGAATGTGTTAAAATACTGGATGACAACTCTAAGTTGCTTGTGTGAGATGGGCGGCCATATAAATCAAATAACTGACATGACTTTAATACAACAAACCAAAAATAAACTTGATTTATTTATTTTTTTTCTTGGTTAAATGACAACAGTTATATTGTATGCAAAATGATAATTATGATGCATGTAAAAGAATAAAAAACAAAGATGACTCAGTTGATAAAGCTGAAAACAACACCATTTAACCTCTCTTGGAAGACTGTGAGGATTAGCAAGGGTTGTGGGTAACATTTTCACTCCATTCCCCTCCTTTGATGCAGATGCACTAGTCTTTATCATTCACCAGCCTTCTAGTTGCTTCACTGGAAGTCTTCTATATGAAACTGGTCAAAAGCTAAGGTCAAAGACTGAAAGGATAAAACAACCCCATAACATTTGTAGGACCTCCAAGACCTGTTGCTACATGTTAGTGATGCTAACATAGAGCTATTTTTGAAATCATTAAAGGTACTTCATAAGCTTTGCCCCAAACAGAGACATTCTTTGCCTGGGCAGCCATCTCTCTTGCTGTCTCATACATAAAGTATTTAGGCTGCATTGAATAGGTTTATCTATAATAATATTAAACAACAGTAAAACCTGTTTGGTAGAACAGTTACAAAGAAAGAGGCTTCTAGTAATTACAGTAACTGAAGTTAGTGTATTGTTCTTGCCAAACAATGAAATTCTGATCAAACATAACCAAGGACTAAACACGTCATGCAGTGATGTCTGTCTCTGCTAAATAATGCCTAGCTTACTTGTAGTATCTTAAACAAAGATGAAAATAGCTTTAAAAAGTTATTTAAATGGAATTATAAGAAAAAGCACCATGCAGCAGAAGGGACGTTTACTCCTAAGTCAAGGTGTGTTTACAGATGGTAGAAATAAAATGCCCGGGTATAAGAGGTGGCCTTGGCTTCCTGGAACCATGGTCAAGTATTGGAAGGTAGATGTGATAAATGAACTAGCCCCCACTAACCATGCAGCCTGAGCAGGGAAAATCTAGCTTGATCACTCTCTTCTATCGGACAGTTGCTTTGGCCACACATTTAAGCAAGAAGTCATGATTGTTAGACTAAAACCCTAGAAATATTCTAATCCAATGATTATGAAGATTCTCTCTTTAAAAAGTTGATAGTGGCGATAACAAAGTGGTTTAATGATTTTATGTTGGGTGTAATACCAATAATTATGGGCATTTGCAGAAGGGACAAGTGATGTTGTGCGTGTGATGTCACTGGGACATAATCACAGCTTCTACTGGCTGCATATGCTTAGAGTTAATAGTATGTAAGCACCATATCATATGAAATATTTTCTGGTGCATCAGATTCATTATCACAGCACGTCATATCCCTGATTCTGCAAACTGAGCACCAAAAAATGCTACCCCAGGCGTGAACCCTGAAAACTGGCCCAGTGATGTTTCTTATATGTTTCCAGCATCTTCATCAGCCTTCTTCAAAAGCTAGTGCAGGTAACATATTCACACAAGAAGAGAAGGAGATAAGCATGCTGTTCTCTAACCCTACTCTTAGGACTGCAGTAAGAAATCACCTCTTTTTCACATAGTCCAGAATCCTGGAAAATCTGGGTTCTAACTTTTGGAAAGAGGGTCTTTAGATGGCGAGGACCTCTGCTCAGTTGTCTTTGATACTACTGTCGCTTATTTTTCCTTGGAGACATTTCCATACTGTTGCATTCATTAGTAATATTTAGTGGATGCCCAACAAATTGACATTTTGAAAATTGCACTCACTGCTTTTGCTCATGACTATCTCTAGAGAGTATCTGAAATACCACATTTATACGCATCACTGATTTGGAAGCAAGTGGGGGAAATAAAAATAACAAATACACAATTCTAAAAGAATTTGTAATTTGTGACAAACAATTAATCAGGGGGATTAACTAAAGCATTATTGAATACTATTCAGAATGCCTGTTCTGAACAAGGGCTGAAGACCTGATCAACATCAACGCTATTCAACTAATATTTTGGGATTATCTCTTGGGGGAAAAAAAAAGATTGAATTAAGCAAGCATAGCACCTGTTCACTCAAAAATGCTGCAAGAGCTTTGGCTAAGCCTGAGACTCTGGGTTCACTGCAGGTACACACAATAGCTTCCTTCCAGCCATTCATTTGTCTAATCACACACCTGCTCTCTGTCCTATCTGCTTTTGCTCTGCAGCCTTGGGAGTGAGTTTACATCATAGCTCTCTTGACACAGGTCAGGGGTCAAGGAAGCTAGTAAATCACAAGTAAATAATGTGGGGCAAGAGATTTGAAGAGGGAAGAGAGGAATCCTGGTAATAAGACTGTTTCTTTGATGATGAACAAATGTGCTTGCTTACCATCCTCTTTTGCTGAAATCCTATTTAAACTCTGTTTGGCTCATCTGCATCCTAAAAGGTCTCTCTGAATAGCAGGCATCTCCTAGTTGCTTTGCAGATTTTTAAGTAAAGCTTAAACCTGGTCTATAGTGGGAGGAAAAAGGCCTACTAAATTCAAATGTACAGTGACCAAAAAAAGAAGGCTAGGTTTAATTGGGTTTTCCCAGTTTCTTCACAGTGTGGAAGCAGAGCTGCGTACTTTTTTCTGAAGGAGATATAAAGGTACCCTGAATTCATGAGCTCATTCCTGAGCATCTTCAGAACAGCACCTTCAAAGTTAATCTACCTATTGTGTGTGTTGATCTGGGAATGGATGTTTCAGATTCAACTCTCCTTGCTTTTTAAAAGAAACTAGAAATGTAGTCATATGACATGGCAATTAGCATTAAGCTGGTTAACATTTCAACGTCAATGGGCAAACTTAACAGCAGAAGACTTTAGTCAGTACAGAATGTCTTATTTTTAAAAAATGAGATCAAACCAGCTAAAAGTTCTCAGAATTTCTTGGATTAAAAGGACCTGCTTGGCATCACTGCGAGCTCTACAGACAACTATCAAGGTAGTGTTGACAGTGAAAAGGAGGTAAAGACAGGAATAAAAGGTATCAGCTCAAATTCAGATGCAAGACATTAACTTGGCAAAAAGCCATCCTTCCCAAGTTTGACTGATCCCCATAAAGTGACATCTAATCTCCTATTACAAAAGTTCAACTTTTGCTGTTTTAAAAAGTAAATGTTAACTTTTTAAAAGATGGTTCAAGAAATATGAACAGACGTGCACCCTCAGCTGTATGAAACAGAATGAATTTGATAAAGTTGCATTACAACTTTAAAGTTGGTTGTAGAGTCTGATGGCATCATTTAATCCTGTATTTTCAGAAATTTTTCTCATAACAGCAAAGTAGCCCATGCTGAGTCTTAATTCTTCTGATCAGCTGGCCAATGTACTGGTGTCTCTGAAAATAACATAAATGCTCTAAAGCCCAGAAGGACCTATTCTAGTGTTTCTCAACCTTGGCTAGTTCTCGATGTGTGGACAGCAACTCCCAAAATTTTCATCAACAGTTATGCTGAAGTCCAAATATGTCAAATTTGCTAAGGTTGGGAAAAAATGACCTATTCAAAATTAGTGAACAGCAGAACAAGACTCCATAATTTCTGAAATTTTAAAATTTTGACGAAGAAGGGAAGAGATCAGAAATCTTGGAGTAAACTCAGAAGTTTCACAACCAATTTATTTACCAAACCTAAACTTTATTTAAGAACATTAATGCATTATATATAATATTGTTTATAATGTAGTTACTGTGTAATATTAATACTTGGTTCCTAGAGACTGACAGCTGACACCATCAATATTATGTATTATGTAACAATCATTCTCAAAATATTCACTCTTCCACTAATAATGTTTAGTATATTTAAACCTCACAATATATCCTGTTGCATTTATTAGCTCAGAATAGCTGCAACTGTCAAAATACATTCAGTCATAGAGGATTGGTACAAGCCATGATCACATCCCACGCGTCATGACATAATTGCATGATTGATGCAAACTGTAATTTGCATCAAGTCGCATCATCCTTGAAGAAGCCCATGCTTGCGCTAGTGTTTACCAGCAGTATAAATGTTTTTCTGCCCACCAAGGAAGTGGTATGGACTGGAAGAAATGGGGAGTTTAGACAAGGGGAAGGAGAGGGAGTATGGCCATGTAAGTTTCACTCTATGGTTGTGTCTTTAATGGACATTCTTTTTGCTCTTCAACTTAAGTTGCACTTGCAGGAACACACTGGAATGGCAGCTCTGTTCTGGTTAAACATTTGCATGTGGAAAAGGGAGGACCCCAGAACTTGCTAATTGCTATTTGGTCTACTCTCTTGGTGAAATTTATTTGTTGTTAGTTCATTTGTTCAGTTATTCATTCATTTTATATGACCACTCAACTTGCAGGGCGACTCTGGGTCTTGTTAAAGGCAACAGAGAAAACATCAGAACAAAAATTAAAAACCCACTCACATATCTACCCAATGAAACCCTTAAAAACAGGCTCACCTAACACCCTGGCCCAATGCCCAAGGGAGAAAACAGGTCTTCAATAACTTATGAAAGGTCAACAAGGTCGGGGCCATCCAGATCTTGAGTGTGTGCTATTACAAAAGACAAGCACAGCAGCAGAGAAGGTTCACCTCCTGGGCCCAATGATATCGTTGAATAGAAAGGGTCTGGAGCATGCCCACCCTGTGGGATCTTGTAGGACAGGCAGAAATAATTGGAGACAGGTGGCCTGTCCCACAAGATCCTTTGCCATGACTGGGTTATGGTTGCTGCAAAGGTATCGGCAGGATCCAGCACTTCTGTCAAAATGAGAAAAGCAACGTTGCATCACTGTGAAGCCAGCTCTACCCCTTTTGTATGTACATGGGATGTTATGAAACACGTAAAAGAGGGATGGCGTTTGCATCGCTTTGACATTATGCAGCTTTTGTCATTCATCCCCTCAGACGTATCTAGGGTTCTGGATTTGTTAAACACCGCTGTTGACTTGCTACTGCTGAGTTAGGCAGATGTCCTCAGAGAACCCATGCAAGACAGCTGTTTCTGCCCTTCCCAGAAACAATAGGATGTTCAGGCATTCTTGATAATAATTGTTTTCATTTGCTTTTATTGATACTCAGCAAAGAAGGGACAGAGAGGCAAACAGAAGAACGTTCTCTGCAAACCATACCACAAAAAAGAAGGCACATGAGTAGAAGGATCTGCCTGAGTTCTTCAGCAATGGCCAGCTGAATCCCCAGCTGTCAGGTTGCATGCACTATAGCCTGCCAATGCTGTTGATAACATCTGTTTGCATTGCACTGCACAAGCCGCAACTCTGGGTTCTGGTAGCCTCCACCTTATCTGGTTATTCCAGCAGTGAGCTTCAGAATTCTCACTATAATTTCAATGCAATTTTGGAGCAGGGGAGCAACAAGCAAATTTTGAAGGAGAGACATTGATCATCCACACAGCTGATACTGTAACATTTATAGTAAACATTATAATTTAACCATCTCAAGAGATCCTGACATAGAAGTCCTAATGTGTCTAAACATGGAACATACATTCTCTGTGCAAAAATAAGTTAAAACTGAGTAAACAAGCTCAACTCAGCTGTAGAATAATGCTAGATAACTAATGTTTGCCTCTATATTGAATATTATTGTCCTGTGGCTTGTAAATATGGGGAAAATTGAGATGATGTTTACATTATGCATTTCTCAACAGGAAAGTCCCATTGTTCCTTTTCTGTAGCACACAGTGACTGATCCATAAGTGAGATACAAAACAAAATGCATTCCTTTGCTCTTTGGAGAAACATAAGGATGCAAATCTGAATAATAACATGTATCTATGTATGTACCACTTTGCGACTTGTTTTAATGGGAAGCAATACAGAAACATTTTCAATAAATAAAAATATTTTTGTATTTAAAGGTTCAAGTCCTGCCTTTTTTTCCTTGAACTCAAGAATAAAATTTTAAAAACCATCTTAAAAAAACATAAACAAGACAGCTGTTTTTGCCCTTCCCAGAAACAATCAAATGTTCAGGCATTGCTGGTGATAATTGTTCTCATTTGCTTTTATTAATAGACACATTAATAAAAACAGTGCTTCTTTAATGGAAATGTTCTTGCTTGTTTTCACATATTGCAATACATATTGCAGCATTGACATGGTGCCTGCAATCGTCATCAGTCTAAACTAAAACCACAAATGATATATGGAGACCATGTGAAGGAACAAATGGAAGGAAGGCTTTCTTCATAAGAAGCAAGAAGTACAAAATGATGAAAAATATTATTGCTCAAATGTAAGGGGCCTGCAGAAGTTCCTTGGCGTATTTCAAATGGCTGTTAACGTTGGAGCTTATTAAACTAATCTTTAATTTAGCAAAACGTGCTTTCTGTTGCACTGGAAGAAGCCCTTCATGGTCTCCTTTACTTTGGTCTTATGCTGTTTCCACATAAAATCCAGGCCTGTATCAACTATTGCTCCAAAAATCACAATATTCCCATGTATATAAGGGTAATAAGTTTGTGTGCTTCCCAACACCACTGTTATTGCCTTAGCAGTGTGCAAACAATAGGTGTTCTGTTCTGCACGTAGACTGCAAGTGGGTCTAGTCTGCGCAGACAGTCCTGTGAATATGGGTCTCAGAATGGGGTTTGCTTCCATGAATTGCCAGATGAATTATAACAGAGGCATTCCATCAAAGCCTTTATACTTTAAAGAGGTAAAAAATATGTTCTATGATTTATTATTATTCTGGAGTGGTAATTAAAACAGTGGTTGGTTAGAAGCTCAACGCACTAGTTGCTTTAAGAGCTGCAGCAAGCTAGGTGGGACGCCATTTCAGCTACAAGGTTATTTGCTTATTAAAACCATCACACATCAGGATAACAGAAACAGTCCTGTTGTGTTAGTCGAGTTGCTCATTCACCTTGTGCCCCACAAGCAGCAACACTGAGTCCTAATGAATGTTTTTGAAACGAGATGAACAGCCTATAGCTGATTCAGCGCTTGCAGGAGGATCAGAATGCAAAAGCCATTTTATACATCTTTTCTTAGCACGTAGATGTTTACTTAAATGGTGAGTGGAAAGGAGTCAGTCAGGGGAGGTTGGGTAATTTAATGTAAAGGGAACTACCCCCAAATTCTCTGTGATTAAAATGCTATCTTTGTCACAGGGACTCAGGACTTGTTTTTCAATCTGTGTTGTAAAAACCAACGTAGTATTTTCCTGGCACCACAGAGAAATGGCTGACTGTGCGGTTGTTATCTTGCAAAATACACAAACCAGGAATTTCTCTCTTAACTGACAAAGTACGGTGTAAGGTTGGCCTGAATCTGCAGTACTTTCTACCTTTCACAACACCCCTACACCAACCAAAAAGGGGGAATTTTCCCTTTTATTTCCTGGAAAACATATTTGATCCAAAAAAAGAAAATCATGGCCAAGACGATACAAAAAAAGGACAGAAAATGTATATTCCTGCTTGGGCAGGATTTATTATCCATGTGCTAATCATTGTTGGGAATTGATTAGTTACCCTATTCCTCAATATTTTTCCTATCCTATTTCTTTAATCCATAAGTCTTTTGGATGGAAAATTAAACCAAAGCACCATTCATACTCAAAAAAATCCCCAGCACCATTTTTCACAAAAAATACAGAAATTAAGTTCTAGATTTAATTTATGGCCCTCTCTTCTTATTACAAGCTATGTACATTCTTCCTTCTAAAAATCCATCTGAACTTTCAGTTTGAAACACTATTTATTCATTCAATTTATATGGACATTTATCTCAAATATATGACTCTGGGTGCTAGCAATGAATAAAAACAAGATAAAAACATGATAAACAAGCCAATAAATAACAGTGCTGGATTAGCTACTCTAGTTTCTTTCTGAGTTACAGTCAGTATCTCTACCTGCTCAGAAAGAGGGGAAAAAATCTTGCATTTAGTAGAGAGGAAAAAACAACAACTATACAAGTGAGAAAAATTCCAATTCAGATTGTAAAGTTGAAACCTCTGAACTGAGGAATAGAAAGATGATACGAAAACTCAGTTCACTGTTTTGACTTTTAAGCATTTTTTTTCAGTGCTAGTATTCAACATTCTTTAGGAAGAAGACCCTCAACAAGACGAGGCAGAAGATAAAATTCCAGGTGGTTAGCAGGCAGCAATGGTGGGTGAACACTCCTCAGCTTGGTTTACAGTTTGTAGTAACAAAGAAGTACAGGTGAAACTCGAAAAATTAGAATATCGTGCAAATGTTCATTTACGTCAGTATGGCAACTCAAAAGGTGAAACCAATATATGAGATAGACGCATTACATGCAAAGCGAGATATGTCAAGCCTTACTTTGGTATAATTGTGATGATTATGGCGTACAGCTTATGAAAACCCCAAATTCACAATCTCAGAAAATTAGAATAGTGTGAAAAGGTTCAATATTCTAGGCTGAAAGTGTCCCACTCTAATCAGCTAATGAATCCAGAACACCTGCAAAGGGTTCCTGAGCCTTTCAATGGTCTCTCAGGCTGGTTCAGTAGGAATCACAAGCATGGGAAAGACTGCTGACCTGACAGTTGTGCAGAAAACCATCATTGACACCCTCCATAAGGAGGGAAAGCCCCAAAAGCTAATTGCAAAAGAAGTTGGATGTTCCCAAAGTGCTGTATCAAAGCACATCAATAGAAGGTTATGTGGAAGGGAAAAGTGTGGTAGAAAAAGGTGCACACACAGCAGGGATGACCGCAGCCTGGAGAGGATTGTCAGGAAAAGGCCATTCCAAAGTGTTGGAGTCTTTCACAAGGAGTGGACTGAGGCTGGAGTTAGTGCATCAAGAGCCACCACACACAGATGGATCCTGGACATGGGCTTCAAATGTCGTATTCCTCTTGTCAAGCTGCTCCTGAACAACAAACAACGTCAGAAGCGTCTTACCTGGGCTACAGACAAAAAGAAGTGGTCTGTTGCCCAGTGGTCCAAAGTCCTCTTTTCTGATGAGAGCAACTTTTGCATCTCATTTGGGAACCAAGGACCCAGAGTCTGGAGGAAGAATGGAGAGGCACACAATGCACGATGCTTGAAGTCCAGTGTGAAGTTTCCACAGTCTGTGTTGATTTGGGGAGCCATGTCATCTGCTGGTGTTGGTCTACTGTGCTTCATTAAGTCCAGGGTCAACGCAGCCGTCTACCAGGAGATTCATGCTTCCTTCCGCAGACGAGCTTTATGGGGATGCTGACTTCATTTTCCAGCAGGACGTGGCACCTGCCCACACTGCCAAAAGTACCAAAACCTGGTTCAGTGCCATGGGATTACTGTGCTTGATTGGCCAGCAAACTCGCCTGACCTGAACCCCATAGAGAATCTATGGGGCATTGCCAAGAGAAAGATGAGGGACATGAGACCGAACAATGCAGCGGAGCTGAAGGCCACTATTGAAGCATCCTGGTCTTCCATAACACCTCAGCAGTGCCACAGGCTGATAGCATCCATGCCACGCTGCATTGTGGCAGTCATTGCTGCAAAAGGGGCCCAAACCAATTACTGAGTACATATGCATGCTTCTACTTTGCAGAGGTCCGATATTGTTCTATTTCCAATCCTTGTGTTATTATGTCATGTAATATTCTAATTTTCTGAGATTGTGAATTTGGGGTTTTCATAAGCTGTACGCCATAATCATCACAATTATACCAAAGTAAGGCTTGACATATCTCGCTTTGCATGTAATGCGTCTATTTCATATATTGGTTTCACCTTTTGAGTTGCCATACTGACATAAATGAACATTTGCACGATATTCTAATTTTTTGAGTTTCACCTGTATTTCCCCCCCAAGAATCCTATTCTGACTCACACTGTTGGCTGCATCTGCCAACATGCAGTTTTAATTCTCACATTCCACATTGCCTCTGAGCACAGGAGTGTATTTATTTTCTTCTGTGGAACACTGAAGGTTAGGTAGAAATTATTGAAGTTCTTCAAAATACAGCTTTAGAATAATCTGGCATTAGCTGAGGGTTTGGGGAAGCCGTGCAAGAGATGAAAATATTCCACTGAGTTCTATCATATTTACTTCCCAGTCAATGCATGTAGGATTATAGACTTAATTATATCAAGACCAATATGCTTGATACTCCCTGAGCTTTGCCTACAAGCATTTTCAACAGACTGAAGGAACTAAACACCCAGTACCTGGAGAATCAAAAAGTTAAGGAACCTCACTGAATAAAACAACTGACTAGAAGAAGAGCATTGTTAAAGCTCCCAATGTGATTGCAGAAAGCTGCTACAGACGTAGTCTTCTTTGTATAGAAATCAAGTGTGCGTTTCTCAAAAGCAAATCCCACTGATTTCAGGAGAACTTACTCTCAGGTAAGACCTACTGTGCCAAAAAGCATCTGGCTATTGTCTCTTGTGAGTACCACTGCAAGTGGTCACATGATCCTGCCTTTTGTTTTGAGAGGAAAAGCAAATATTTGCAAAAGGGTACACTGTGACATTCTCAAGCAGAGCTGCTCCTGCTTGATTCAAGGGCATTTCTCTTGGAAAATTCTCTTCAAAAACTGCTCTTAAATGGCTTTTTATCTGAAATGCATGGTAGAAAGGCATGCAATCAATCTTTAAGGTCAGACATGCTTGTACGACACCAGCAAGAGCACCTGTATCCATCTCGTGTCAAGAGCTTATGACTAGCTTGTCTTTTTCTATTCATCTCTGCCAGCTCAACCTGTCAGAACTAGCAACTCAATTCACCGGGCTCTGGAGGCCCTTTGCACATCCCTTTCCATTATCTGCCATAAGGGAGTATGTGATGCAAAGGTTCCTTGCTTACAACCAACCGTGTTTGATGGTAAGTAATGTATATACAGTATGCCGAACCTGCATAACTCTGAAAAAGATGGGTGGGGGAACAAGGAGTGCATGCTTACCATGCAGTACTTACCTCACACTTTATCACCCAAGCGTGGTTGTGACAGGCCATCTGCTTTACACAATGTTTAAAAATCCCCCAAACTGCATCTCTCTCCCTATTTCCACAGGGGAGTGGAGTGAAAGTACTCTGCAAGTAAGTGACCAGACCCAGTTCTGTCCATTCAATCCAGAGCTGCAAGAGAAGCTTCACATCCTTCCCCAGAAAAGGTAGTCAAGAAGTAGCCAGAGTCATAACAGGTGAGGTGGGGGGCTATGAACCTCATAAATAATATATTAATAAAGTCATGAACTTATAGAAATGCAATATAGAGTTGGAGAGTCTATAGAATCCAGATAGCTAGGAATTAGGGACATTCCAAGGAACTGAGTGAGAAATTGGTTGCGGAGAAGCAATTCAACCCCATTGCAAGCCAGGCAAGGGATATGACCAAGGGACTAAGGACTAGTCCACTCCATTTTTAGAACAGCAACATCAGAGAATGCTGTTTATGAATGAAAGCCCAACTCTTGCTGTGATTTACATTTTTACAATCTGTAAAACTGTATTATGTACAGTCAGGCAAATGTTTTATCTCTTTTGCATAGATGTACATAGTAGGTGGCACCACAGTATTCATCTCTACCAGCAACTGGTGGGAGCTATCTGTATATAACCAAAATAGTCAATAAATATTTACTTTCCAGATAACTCCCTTATATTTCCATTTTTCAACACTATCAGGTCTCCTTGAAAGTCACTTGTTGTTTTTCCCAAGGATTGTTCATGAGAGTCTGCAGCAGTTGAAGGAATAATTCCTCATCAATCATCCTAAGAACCAAAGTTCAGTGACAAGATGTAGATCAGTGTGTTGAAAGTTTAGCCAATTATGGGATGGATATAAAAAGCCTAAGAGTTGTGCTGGATTAGAGCACAGGTTTGTCTAACCCAGCATTCAGTTCCACAATGGCCAACCACAAGCTGGTTATTGATGATTATGATGTTCCCCAGTCACCATATCAGATGCTGGACAAAATCTCTTTTTGTCTATGATGCCTATTATCCTTCCATGTAGGGAACACCGGGATTAATATGGAATACTAGGGTTGTAAAGTGGATTGATGTATTCATATGGGCTGCAAAAAAGGAACAGAATACGTGAGGAAATTTAGCTCTGTCTACGTATCAGTCTAGCGGAGGCCTAGCAGGCAATTTCACATTTTGAGAGATGTCCTGCATACTCTCAAGAAAATGGCTGCCATGGTAGAGATAGCCAGCCACCCGAAACAAAAAAACCCAAAAACTTTTATTGGAAGGCAAACTAGTGAAATAGTTCTGCAATCTTCTCTTGTCTGTAATCTGACAAGCATGGCATTTTGTCGTCACTGTGAATTAAGAAAAAAAGGCTAGATACAGTAACTTTCACAGCAGTCTGTGGAATTAGGGAGTGAGATGCATCTTGGTGGGTTGTTAAACATGGTGTATATACAGTGGTACCTCGGGTTACGAACGCCCCTCCTTACGAATTTTTCGAGAAACGACCAGCTCCGGCCCCAAAAATTTACCTCGACATGCGAACTCCGCCTCAAGCTACGAACCGGATCCGTGGCCATTTGCCCTGCTGCCACGCGGTCGTGGCTTCCTGTGGGCGAGATCGCGGTAGCAAGGAGACGTTCGGTGAGGCTTGGGGTGTGTTTTGTGGCATTTGGAAGGTTTTTGGTGTGCTTGTCAGCATGGCTCCAAAGAAAATGCAAAGCCATATGTATTTACATTGAACCTTATGGGGAAATTTGCCTCGTGGTGCGACCAAATTCGGAGGGCAGATTAGCCGTATTTACATTGAACCTTATGGGGAAATTTGCCTCGTGGTGCGACCAAATTCGGAGGGCGGAACGGATTAACCGTATTTACATTGAACCTTATGGGAAAATTTACCTCGCGTTGCAACCAACTCAAGTTGCGATCAGAGTCACAGAACGGATTAAGTTCGTAACTCGAGGTACCACTGTATAATGTGAGTATTTGGCAAGACCTAAAACAAGAAAATCATGCTAGAAAACCCTCAAGCTGGAGTTGAACCAGTTTGCCAGGGAGAATTGGGCAAAACTTCCTACACAGTGCTGTGAGAGACTGATTGCCAATTAAGGAAAGTATTTGACTGAAGCTGTAGTTAAATATGAAGTAATAAGTTACTGAGTCTAAGGGGACATTTTTACGCAAGAAAAGAAATAATGCTAAAATGAGCACTCTTAAAGAATCCAAACATTTCTAAGATACTCTCTTTACCAAAGACCCAGAAAGTGAGCAACTAAAATAAAAATTCTTTACAAAACAGTCCTGAACCTTGGGAATAGATTTAAAATGAATTCCATGTATATTGGTAGAAATGTTATTAAATATAAAACTATTTAGGATATAGAAGGCAGGTACGGTACAGAATAGAACAACCAAACTAATCAAAGGAATAAAGGACACCCCCCCACCACCACCACCTCCCGCAACAGTACTGTTTAATCTTAAGGAAAAAAGGAAATGATAGATGTACAGTATATAAAATTCTGATATGGAAATACAGATAAAGACTGATTATTTCTCTCTCATAATATGAGAACCCAAGGCCATCTGGTGAAACTGGATAGTGTGTGATTTTCACCCAACTATTTAATTGAAACTATGGAACTTCCTCTTATAAGAAATAATCACTATCTTTAGTATGTATGTCAGTATGCCTCTTGAGGCACTTTGGTGAGGAACATCAACAGGAAGCTGGTACTGTACTCTGTAGCTATGGCCTGCTGGTGGCCTTCCACTATCTGGTGACTGGTCATTGGCAGGAAAGAATATCGGGTTTTGGATAGATTGAGCACAGGTCTCTGGATGCTCAGATAATCATAGACATTTACCTGACCATCTTGTAATTCTATTCTTCTACGGTACTGAAATACCAACATCAGCGCTCCCGTCAACAAGAAGAAAAAAACTAATAGCTAACCAATCAGTCATCACCATTATAGACCTTGAATGTAGAATTCCTCTTATGAATTCCAGTTGGTTACGCTCATATGCATGAATGAATATACGTAGCTCAGAACTGAATGGAGCTTGCTTGCAGCCATTTCAGGAAGCAGCACCAGATAAACTGGATCAAGGAAGAAACAACACCCCAATCAAGGCTAGTAGGACAAGCTTTCATATTAAACAGCCAGCAAACTCCACTCCCCTGTGCCCTGATGATGTTACCTGGCATGGTAATGACATGTCTGCAAAAAGGAAAGCAAGCTCAAAGAACACCAAGAATGCAACATCTACGCATACATATTCCAGTCAGTCATGAATATAGTAATTCTGAGACTGAGGTGTTTTATCAATCTGAGAACTTTTTGCATAGCTCATGAAACACTGATGCCCCTAATCCATACTCCACACGTGGATTTTTCTGCTGGCCACCAGATTTCATTATTTTCAAATGAGAAGACCACAATGCATTACACCCTGGAATTTCTCAGCCTACGTTCCATGATAAATAATAGTTCTTTGTTCCAATGCTCCAATTCCCACAGCTTTGTCAGAATGCTCTTTTCTTTTTGACAGATACTATATTTTTCTGGCTTCTTTTCATATCTAAGTGACAGCTAATGAGTTGGAAACCACAGCAGGACAAATGTCTCTTGCTCGGTGTGGAACTTCATTCCCTCTACTGCTTTTCTCTTAAAAGGAAGAAAACAGCAGCAGACTTGTGGACTGGGTCTCTAGGCTCCCCAAATTAGTCAAGGAACTGAGTACAGAGAAGGGGCTGTTCTCTGCTCTTTTTCTCTTTTTAACAATTGCTCTAAAAAAATCCCATGCATGCCCTTTGGTTATCCATGGACAGAGCTTCCAAATCTAGCCCAGCACATTACATTACTTCTGGCTTCTAAGGACAATAACGAAACCTCCAGACACCAACATATCAAAAAATTAGTGCTCCGTTAATACCAAGGCTCAAATTAGACTCCTGGAGGCCAAAATTGGATGTGACATGATCAGAATTCCCCATGTCTTATTCTATAATGAAAAGCTGGTAGGGAGAGTTGCAGATCAGAGTCGTGGAACTCAGAATGGAGTTAATCCTTCTCACAAGCCACTGTCTAAAATTGTACACATCCAAAATATGGAGAGAGAAAAAAGGCAGGCATTTGCTTTATCTGTTCTTTCATCTCCCTAACTAACCGCAACTTCACTGCAGAAGACATGCACGTTGGCTACGGGAATCCCACAGTTATACTGAAGTTCTCACATCATCTCTAAAGATGGACTTCCAATGTGTTCTGAGTACCTCAGAAATACAGTGTCAAAATTGATAGGGCCCAGTCTTCCTTTCCAATTTTGGTGGGGATTGTCATTTCAAAACCAAAAACCATTCCAATCCTCTTCCTTGGAACTATGGAGGTGTCAAGGATTGTTCCCAACAATCATTCTTCTGAATCCCAACACAACTGTGGGAAAGCTCACTCCATGTTCCTCAACTCCAAGCTGGACAGGAGCATTGCTCAAAAACAGAAACAACAGCAATAACAAACACTGATTGGAAGAATAAGTCTGGATTGCTAACTTCAAAGCCAAATGTACAAAGGGAGCCACATTTTGTGAATTGCATATCTTAAATAACACCTCAATTTGCATTTTTCAGGAAGTGAGCATTGTGAACATTCTGAAAAGGCTCATTTTTGGCTCTGTGCTATATTCTAGCCTTTTTTATGCACTCCTGCAGATTTGTGATCGAGACACTGCCCTAACTATAAGCACATCAGGACTAGAAATTAGTGAGTGGATTCCCAACACAGCTGGTGTAAACAAGACACCTTTTACAAAAGTCCAGCATGATGCACTGCATCCCAGAGTAAAGCAGGTGTTTGGGAGAGTGGTGGCAGAAACAATCCCGTGTCACAAAGAGCTCAGACTATCTGCTGCTTTATCCATCCTCTCACCATGGGAAGGCTGGATGGGCAGACAGCCAAGACCCCCAGATGCACCAGACACCAACACATGGCTTTGGTTTTATTCAGCATTTGCACTAAATAAACACAGGAACATAGATTTGGGTTGTCAGACAGAAACCTAAATATACAGACCTGAATTGTGGAATATTAGGGTTGTGGCTTTGGGGCAGGAGGAGGATTTGTTTTTCGAAATGAGATTTGCTTAAAAGGATAGTGAGCAGATCTAAACACTGCCCTGCAATAACAACACAGCAAATTAATTCAACACTTTGTTATACTCCTTTGTCTCCTCTGTTACGCAGAGCAGCTGCAGCTGGGCTAATTTAAGTACCCTAGATATCATTTCCCCCTACACATGTGTATATGCACAGGCACACACACACACATGTGCACGCAGAGTAATTGCCAGATACCACATCTCCTGCTGGACGTCTGAAGAAGATGTTCCTTTCTAAGTAGCTGTAACAGAAAGGCACAAAGGACTGTGAAAGCCATGGGGGTGTCCTTGTGATGGAAATATCCAATGCACCCAATTTATAGATCACAAGAAGCAGGACTTTCACTGACTTGCCCTCCCATAGCTACTCAAAAAGATTACAACAGTTAAATCAAAAATGCAAAACCTAACATTAAATCAATACAGCTGAAATCAAGTAACATTTAAATTAGGCAGATGAGCATCTTCCTTCAGGAACCTCTCCAAGAGGTCTTCTCCCACCAAGTAACTCCGCAAGTACATAGCAGGAGAGGTGGCCTCTCATGCCCTAAGTAGCTCTCTCCCACCCCAGTCTCTCCCTAAGAGCATCCCAGCCAGGGTGCTTCCCTAGGGTCGAAAGAGGTTCAATTTATTTTCTATACCTGCCGGCTCTTTACTCACAAGGCTAATATTAAAGCCAATGACCCTTAGCTTTTTAACAAGTCTCTGACATGCATTCATGGATTGCACTGGGAAAGTATTTTTGGGTAGCTGCCTTTACAACAACTGTAATGCACAACTGCGCTTATGTGGAATGTAGGAGGTAGAGTGCTGGTCCAGGAATATCCATGTAGGAATCATGATGTCTAGCTTCTTTTGCTGTTGTTCAGTCGTGTCCGACTCTTCGTGACCCCATGAACCATATTGCGCCAGGCCTTCCTATCTTTCACTGCCTCCCTGAGTTTGCTCAGTTTCATGCTCATTGCTTCAGTGATGCTATCTAGCCATCTCATCCTCTGCCGTCCTCTTCTCCTTTTGCCTTCCATCTTTCCCAGCATCAGGGTCTTTTCCAAAGAGTCCTCTCTTCGCATTAGGTGACCAAAGTATCTGAGCTTGAGCTTCAGTATCAATCCTTCCAATGAGCAATCAGAGTTGATTTCCTTTAAGATTGACTGGTTTGACCTCCTAGCAGTCCAGGGGACTCTTAAGAGTCTTCTCCAGCACCACAGTTCAGAGGCGTCAATTCTTCGGCGTTCAGCCTTCTTTATGGTCCAGCTCTCACAACCATATAATGCACTACCTTGCTTTTTAAGTATGGTGTAGGGGCAGAGAGACCCAGATTTAAGCCCAGCCCTGCCATGGAAGCTCTTCAGGGACCAATGGGCCAATAAATCTCTCCAATCCACCTGAGAATAGTGATAGGGCAACTCTATCTACGTGGTCTTGCACTCCCCAAGGAATGGTGGGACATGATATCAATGAAATAAATAGACAAATCCATTGCAGGTCCCTCTCATTTCAACAGGAGACAAGTGGTTGCAAACCTTTTGAGAATTATTCATGATAAGCCATTACGTATAACATATGCTTTAAATGTCCCTATTCAATCAATGAAAGCAGGAAAAGCTTACATTTGGCTGAAGTGTGTCCTGCATATTCAGTTTATATATCACTGCCCTGTTTATAGTAGGGAGGGGCTAATCTGTATGAATTACAAGTGTAGAACAAGGTCTAGGCATCTGTTTCAGATGCATTCAGCTGGCACTGGCAGTTAATAGACTTTATGGGACCAGAATAAGATAAGGTTATTTTATTGCAGTCAATGACCAGCATACAACTAAAATAAAACATGAATACTATTCTCAGCTATATAATAACATTCAATTATAGTATTTCGCAGTCTAATGAACAGTGCATGGCATACATGGAGACACAAAATTTAGCACTAAGGATTGAAGGAAACTCACCTGGTGCTGTCAAACGTGTCAGTCCAAAAGTTTCTAACAGCTGAAAAGTGTTTAACAAGCAATTTCCAAGTGATTAGGAAAGGAAGTATGAGAACCAAGTATCCTTTCGAAGGCACCAACTGCAGTTTGAGCAAGATGGCTTCTCCCTCATCTCCCAGAGCTCTAAACTCGCCAGAGACCGTGATCTTGCAGTCTCCCTGCGAGGAGCAGCTATATGGAGCATTTGTAGGCAATCTCAAGTCCTCTCCTTGTCCAGAGAGGAATTATTGAAGAGCCAGTCTACTTGTCGGCTCTTCATTCCACCACATTTGCTGTTTATTTGGTCAAGGTTAAAAAAAGATGTGTTGTTATTTCTGGTAACCATTACTGGACTTTTGCTGACACCAGGACTGAAATGACGAACCTTTATGGATTTGTTTATAGGTAAGCGATGGGATATGGGAAGAAGACATCATTTCTTGTACTTTAAGAGGAGCTGATAAAGTTTTTAAAATTGTTTATACTTGTTGTGATGAAGGTGGGAAGTCACTTCTTTATATATTTTTCTTTTTTCTTTATTATATTCTTATAAGAATCTCTTTCTTTTCTATTTACCCTTCTATTTTTTCTTTTTTCTTTCTTTTCTGCACTTTCTACTCTTTTTTATTATTAACCTTTTTTAGTTTGTATTAGTTTGTATTGTTGTAATTATAATCTTTAATAAAATTATTATATTAAAAAAAAGGAATTTTCTGAAGGATAGGATAAATCAGCAAAGTTGGCAATCCCTATAAAATGAGCACTAAAACATTATAAAGCTTGGGGTTTTTGCAAAGGCACAGAAATAAATATATTATGGAATCTATCAAATAACACCACAGAGGGCAGAATGTCAAGCCTTGCCAAAATAAAGGCATGACAGTGTCTCAAAGATGTAATGTTAATAAGATAGAAAGACCTACTGTATTTTTAAAATCCCATGATTCAACAGGCTAGGAGTTAAGCTGTGATCAGCTTGGCTGTCACAACCCAAGATATATTGTCCGATAAATCTTTTAGCATTGTCAAAACCTAAAAAGGATTACTATATGGGGAAAAACTTCTCCATTCTTTGGCCAGCACTAGTTTAAATTATATGAAATCACTGGGACCAGAAATACTGGGGGGAAAAATAATTTCAGCCATAGACCAAGAACGACACTAGCTCTGGTCTCCAGAAACATTAGACCCCTCCCCAGTTCAAGGTGAGGACCAGAGCTTCTAACAGAGCTGGGACAGATCTGAGAAAGTTTCATTATATAGTTTCCATTATAGCTCATTTTCTACACATACAAATTTGTATACCAGAAAGAAGCTGAGGGCAAACTAATCTTCTCCCTTAAGGGCATGAAATGACAAAAGTCATTAAACAGCACCCCAATATAAATGGGGTGAATGAATGAATACAGGATCAATTATGTACCTGTTAATTTGCTAGGTGTGTGTGCCTTTTGATTTTGTCCCCCAGAACTAGCACTTTGAATTTTTGGTAGTCAACCACCAGCCTTTAAATATTACAAAGGACAGCTGGCACTCTTTTCCCTACCCACCTTGGAGATAGATGCATCATCAACATACAGTAAAATGGGAATCTCTTTACATGCCAGGAAAGGAGGATAAAGATTTGGGCCAGAAAAGGCCAGAAAAGCACATGGGATTATATACTATTTGGTAATGGGCTGGAGGGGCATGAAGTGTATTTGTTTTGACATATATTCCATGGGGTTCCATGAATATATATAGAATGTGGTTTGAATAGTCCTGCTGGCAGAATCATACATATTAAAAAGTAATTTAAATGGATAAATAATTGATTGGCATTTTTCAAACTGGAATATAATTTTATAGATGCATTTTAGCTGAATTCTGAAAGTATCTATATGATGTCCATTTAATGTCAGAGTCGTGCATGTGAGTTGGGTGGCTATATAGATTTACCAAATAAATTAGTAAATAATGATTTGGTAAAAAACCTCAGTTTCCTGGCAATCAAAGAAACCAAGCCCATAGCTTGAGTTAAACCTCAGCTTAAACTGAATATTTTTTGCTTTTACTCCCTTGTAAACATTTGACAAGGACAAAAATTACACCAGTAATTCAGAGGAAAAACATGATAGGCATTTTAATAACATGATCCACCACTTGTGATTAGAAAGTCATATCCATCATCAGCCAACATTATCCCTCTCTTCTTATTTAAGTACAGAGTTGCTCTTCTTGTAAAATACATAGAAAGAAATGCCCCCCGATTGAATTTTTAAAAATGAGAACCACTTATGAGATCAAAAGCATTCTGATCATGACCAATCAGCTATCAATGGAAAAGCTATGTAGTAGGTAGGACCATATCCTCTTGCTTACATGTCAACTCCACTAGTTAGACCAGGAAAACGTATTTTGCAGATGTATGGAGGTCCAAGATACTTCTTGGATGCTGCATGTAATTTAAGAGATATCTCATAGAAAATAAGACAAGTACCCAAGTGCAGCTTTTGGGCAAAAAAAAAAAAAAAAAAACCCTAGGCCACCCATAGACTAAAGATTTAATCTCAGTTCTCTTTATGACAGACTGACTCAAATATTTCATTTATTTGACAAGAAAATCAGCCCTTTTAGTTTCATGTGGATGTTCTATGATGGGCATACTAGATGTCCTATCCATGTAGAGAAACAAAAAGATGACCCTTCAGCTCAAGATGTCTTCTCACATCTACTATCCTGCATGCTTACATGAAATCTGTTGGTACATGAGTTCACATTTGCCTTTGTTCAAGTCCTGTTGTTCTCCATGTACATTTGAGAAGGTAAAAGGGTACATAATTTCAGTTCAGAAAATGGAAACTTCTCAGGAGGACTTCCTAGGAAAAAAAACCCTCCAGGCATGGTGAAAGTTAAAATGGAAAACCTGACACCTTTTGCAATTTCCTGCTTAATATATAACTGTCAGCCATGCCTAGCAAGTTATTAGACTGTGGAATGCCCATGTAGAGTTTCCTATCTTTGCAGTATCATGGCAGCTGAAAAAAAGAGGAAAGTCTTCTTTACAGCCCTCACTTTCCTTTCCTTTCCCACAATGTTTACTCAGCAAAATCTCTGCATGCAGGCCCTCATTGTAAGGTTCCCAGCACTCTTCTATACCTATTGCTAAGCCAGTAGTTAAAGAAGGTTTTCTGCTGGCATTTCTCCTTCCTTTGGAACATACAATGGATTTGTATGGTTTGAAAGTTTGAGAGAAAGTATTTGCCTGGATATTCCTATTGCAGAATGCATCCAAAGCACATCAAATAACCATCCTCTAGAGCAATGTTTCACAACTTTGGCAACTTTAAGATGTGTGGACTTCAACTCCCAGAATTCCCCAGCCAGCATGCTGACTGGAGAATTCTGAAAGTTGAAGTCACACATCTTAAAGTTGCCAAGGTTGAGAAACACTGCTCTAGAGAGCAAAAATTGAACGTAAGCTTTTAATTTGGTCCAATAGCCCCTCAATTCTGTCTCCGAAGAAGCAATGATTGTCCTTCCTCACTGAGGTTTTACTGTTGTCAGTTCAGAAGTGGGGAATGAAGGGGATTTCGCTTTGATATATTTCTCTGAAACATAATTTTGAAGACAAGCTGAACGTCTACTAGAACGCATTCTAAGTGGAATGTGTGCTCCTAAGTATATAGTTTCCAACAGAATAGCACAAGTACAACTGAACAGAGGTACAGTTTTAAAAGTGGAGTGGGGAGGACAGAGAGAGGAAGTAGCACCTACAGGTTTGAGGTGTGAAGATGGCAAGTTGAAGACAGTTTTAAACCACCAGGTTTTAGTACAGAGGAATAATTATGAGATGCCATAATTCACATGGCAAAGTTGCCAACATTCCCCTCTGGAAGACTCCAGGCCTTTCTTTCAGCTTGCCCCTCCGCTAGAAGGAAGAATGACATCACAGCCACTTACCAAGATTGATGGGCCAATCAAAACAACAGTTACTGACCAACAGTACTATTACACGGAATATTTTTGGAACCATTGCCTGCATTCCTGAAAGTCCCTTGCTCCCTCATCCAAACATATCATGGCCTAAAAATTCCTCACATTTTCTTCAGTGGCATTTCTTGGGGGCCTGTACAATGGGGCAGTTCTTTCTCAGAGTTGTGCTTGCACTGAAAACATCCAGGCCAATGACAGGAGGCAGCAGTGAATACAGTGAGCAAGAAGAAATTCATCCTATTTCAGACTTTGGAGAAGAAGAATAGGAAGAACTAGCATTTGATACCTCTTGAGTTCCACATCAAGAGATATAAACTTCCTGCTATAAACTTCCCACCTTCAACTAGCTCCCTAAGTTGCTGAAAATGATATAGATGAGAAAATTCCTGATTTGGATGAAACAGAAACATGATGAACAGAAAGCACAAGGCATTTGCACTCATTCCCATCAGAATTCAATGGCATCTGAAAAGTACACAGAAAAGGGATTGCTGACTATAGACAGAATTCTGTTCTGTTGTTCTGTTCTGTTCTGTTCTGTTCTGTTCTGTTCTGTTCTGTTCTGTTCTGTTCTGTTCTGTTCTGTTCTGTTCTATTCTATTCTATTCTATTCTATTCTATTCTATTCTATTCTATTCTATTCTATTCTATTCTATTCTATTCTATTCTTTCAATTTAGATGCTTCCCAACTCTAAACCAACCCTGGGCAGAATGTATCCAAGCCCCATTGGGGAACAGGAAACCCTTCTTGATGGATCAGTACATTATGAACCATCAACCTAGATGTAAAGATCCTAGTGATTTACACATTGGTTTGATATTCACAAAATTGTGAACACAGAATTATAAAGATTGTTATATGTGAACGTGCTCTTGAGTTAAATAGTTCAAATTTGGAATTCATCTGTATATGAAGAATTGTGGTGGTTTTATGCATGGGGATAGCAAAGAAGATAATCGTTCAATCTTGAAAAGATGGATTTATTACAGGTGCATATTCTTGAGTTCCAAATATAATCTTGGGTTCACTCTGGATAATGAATTGATATTCTATCAATATAGCAGAAAGACTGATGGCAATATAGTATGTTATATGAACTGTTTTTTATCTTTTTTGTGTATTGTTCTTTTCTTTTTTGCATTAAAAAATTACTTTTTTTTTAGAAGACATGGACTATGGTTCTATAAAAATACTTCACTGATTTTTTCCCTGTCATAAAATATTACATTTTTTATAAGAAAGTGATCCCAGTGATCAAATAACAAATGAAGTAACTGGGGTCAAGTAAAGTTAGTGCAGTCCACCCCAAGAACAGTGTGTTATTGCCATTCCAGAAGAAACACTCAGACCTTAAACCCAGTCTGTGCAATTTCCTGGCCCATCCTTAAATGCTTTTGGGCTCATCATCTCTCACTCTAGTTCCAACGCCCAATTTTTTGCATTTAGTGATGCTCTGGTGTATGTCTGATGTTAACATGCCCCATTCATTTCCAACATTTGCAAACTGGAACAACGCCTATAACAAGATGGAGCATTCAGAGCAGAACTTTTGGACTAAATCTCAGAACCTGAAAACAACAATGGCTGGACAGAACAGTAACAATCGTTTCCTTTTGTAAAAAATAAACGTGGATTGTATGACAAAGCTGTCAGATCAAAGTGGAACTGCTGAAAGGGGGTGCAGCTCTGCAAAGACTTCTGGAGCATCTTGCAAAGAAAATAGAGTGTAAGCCAAGTGGAAATTAAACTAAATTTCCAGTTCTAGAGGTTTAAGGCCAGATTACACGTTGATGCACCCCAGCTGTTATAGTTCTGGCTTTGAGGGTGGTGTTTAGTGTAGAAGGGGGGGGGTAGGGGTGCTTCAACCTTTTTTCTCAAGCTTCACATCTGTACTGCTTGAAAAGTATTTTGCTCACTCAAGTACCTGCTTTGGTAACACTAATCCCAAGCATGGAAAGAAAGCAGAAACTGAATGAGGACCACAGCTAAGGGTTAAAGTTCACTACACTCCGTGCTGGGACCTCAGTTCGCACAAGATGTTAGCCAGCTCAGGTCACAGTACCGAGCTGACCTTGGCTGATCTGAGAAACAGAGGCAGGGTCTATTCTGATTACTACTTGGATAGGAAATCCCTGGATCATATGTAGCCCAAGAAGTCAAAACTACATCCCAGATAAAATGGTTGTGCATCACTAACATTCAGCTGCCAGGAAAACTGTGTGGACATGTTCACCTGATAATCAGAAATTGATTTAGACTCAAAAGGAGTCTTTTCCCCTTTAAAGGACTAATGCATTCACATACAGGTAGTCCTCATTTAGCAACCGCAGTTTGGATTGGCAACTTGATCATTAAACCAAGTGGTCACTAAGTGAGAAATCCCATGACTGTGACTGTGCTTACAACTTTACACAGGACAATACATACTGACTGTAATGGCAAACACGGGACTGTGAAAGAGATGCTGCGAAGGTCGTAAATGCAGGCATTGGTTGCAAAGTTACATTTTCATCACTGTCATAAATGTGAATGGTTGCTGTCCGAGGCAGTCACTAAATGAGGACTGCCTGTATCTTCAGTTTGGTTAACCATGGTTGAGGATTCTGTGTGTGTGTGTGTGTGTGTGTGTGTTCACTCTGCAAACCCGCTCTGTTTGGCTAGTTTATGGTCCAAGGTACTGTGCAAACTCAAGATAATTTATTAGTTCAGCAACTGAGTTAAATATGTCCTATGAACCCCCTTAGTTTGATCAGTTTGGGTCTTAAGTCATAATCATAAAAAGTCATAATCAGCTATAAGAGGAAGTGGGAACATACTAGTCTTTGTAATCACTTTGTAAAATACTGAGCTAACCCTGATTGATTTATCCAATGACCCATAAAAGGTGACTTACTTCCCCTTCATTGATGGCGATGTTCAAGTTAAGGCTAGACAACCATCTGTCATCTAGATTTAGACTGCTTTAATTTAGATTCCCACATTAAGCAAGGAGTTAGATTCACAATTAAAAATATGCAAAAATCATAATCAAAAGTAGTAAAATCCTTTTTATTTCCAGCCATATCATAAAAACATAGAAGAAAAACTGAAATAAAGTTAAGCTACTTAGAAGCTGTCTGAAACAAAAACAGCCTAATGGCCTACAGAAGAAAAGTAAGGAGGGAACTAATCTAATCTCTCAGTAAACAATGTTCCAGGGACAATTACAAAAGCTGAACCTGGCAGGCGTGCAAACAAGGCCTGGCGCTGAGGATCTTGGAGGCATTTGACCCCACATTATCAGGGACTTTAAAGATCACTGTTAATGCTTAGAACTGTACTTTGCAAAGAATATGGAGTCACAGCAGCTGACCTAGGAGTGGTGCCATATGGTTATGGCAATCAATGGCATCTCCACATGGAGCACATGACAATCATCTTGTCTGGATCAGGAAACAAGATCAGCTCCACATTTGGATAAAGCCACAGCTGCCAATTTAGACAACATGAGAAAAAGCCACATGTAGCTTCCACCACTGCCTTTTGCAGTGTTCAAGAGGGCTCCAAGCTATCACCTCTGCCTTCCAGAGGAAAAGCAACCAATGCAGGACCAGCTGAAACCCCCTCTCCAGAACCATCAGCTTCTACAGCTTGCAATTCCTTCAAAAGTGGTACTTCAGGATGCACAGAAGTGCACATACAGTGCCTCTTCTCATTAAAGCAGCCATGTCTTTTCCAGGTGAGCAGAGTTTCAGCAGCTATTTCTGCATCTCTGGGCATGCACCGAGGCATCACTGTGCAATTTTCCCAGGGCCTCTTTCAAAGGCTTTGCATGGTCCTATCAGTTTCCTCACTTCCAGGTACCTCCATCTTTCCTGGATTACATTTCAGTTGTCTATCGTCATCCATCCCAAACCTGATCCCAAATTCCTGTTCCAGTTCTTTGGCATGGAAATAAGGAGCATTTTCTGTAAGAAGCATTCGCGTGGAGAGATTCACTGGCATCTTATACCCTGCCCTGAAATCTGATTCGATGATGGATGGAACAGAAATGCTTTAATAAATCTATAATCAACCAGTCAAACATTTACCGTATTTTTCCGACAATAAGACATCCCCATGTACAAGATGACCCCCATTTTTCCAACCCCAAATTAAGAAAACAATATTTTAAAGATAGTGCAGAACACATTTTTATTTAGTAATTAATTAACATTGACCTGATACACTCGGTGGGAGGAGGTCCAAACCGTCTCTCTGCAGCTCTGTTTCCAGGTTCTTTTGCATAACTGATTCCATTCTCAAGCACGAGTGAAACTAGCTTCTCTCTACAAAAGCCTTCCTCTAATTGGTTTGTTCAGCATCAGCTGATGCCAGTTACATAAGGCTCGTGATTGGAGGAAGTCTGTTTGGGAGACAAGCTATTTCACTCGTGATTGGAGGCTAGCAAAGCCTGTCTCCAGAAACAAAGCATGGGCAGTTTTGCAACAGCAGGTTCTTTCTTCGGCTGACTTCCTTAAATAAGACGCCCTTCAATTTTTAGGGTAAGGATTTTAGAAAAAAGTATCGTCTTATAGTCGGAAAAATATGGTAATTATCACTTCCATAATTATATGAATAAACAAATGCCAGACCATTTATGCAATCTGACACATGCAAAAATTCAGTGCTTACAGATCACTGACACAGACAACAATTATGTGCATATTTCTTCATCAAGAACCATTCCAACATCTCATAAATATTATCTTGGGTCAAAGGCATCAGGGAGAAGGTCAAAATGCATGCCAAAGAGGTACAGGGCTTCAATTGCACTGTCATGGCTGCCATCTTGATTCGTCTAATGCCAGTCTTAGGCCCGATTCTTTTTCATACAAAACCTGAGAACTGATGTGTACAATCAAGTCAGAAAGAGCCTAGCAAGGCATCTTCTCAAGGAAGAAGTTCAAAGCAATACCATTCTGAGCAATAGCTTTCCATCTTGGCTGGAACACACAGACATGGGAGAGGGTTTCATTTTCCCAGGAGTTTTTTTTAAGCTGCTCTAACATTTTTTTCCTTATGTGTAAGCATGATATGCTCTTGAACGTTATCCAATGAGATCTAATTCTGCCTCTGAGGCAGTGCATAAAGAACCCTTCTTTCGCATCTTCTATTTGAAGAATAGATCCCCTTTAAGGACCTGAGTGATCATGCCATTCCCTGATTTCCAGCCAGTCACCAGCAAACATACTCAAATCCATCAATCATCTTTGCTGCTTTCTCTGCACCGATCCTAGTTTATTTGCATGCCCAAAACTGGGGACAGTTTCCACATTAGATCTGACCAGTGCAGACTAAAGTAGAATTATTATTTTAGTGTCATGACCAACTCAGGCTGCAAGGAGGAAGTGGTAGTGAAACGTGCAGAAGCAGAGCCCACAGCACCTCCCTTATCCTGGGAGCTGGGCCCTAGCTTCAGGCCTAGACTGGATGCTGCACACTCCACCTCTACAAACCACCACTAGATGGTAGCAAAGTGATTCAGAAACACATAACCCTTTGCTATCCCCTAGTGGTCATCTGGACTTTGCAGTCCTGATGTTGTAAGAAACGAATTGCTTGAAGGCAGAGATGTGTCAAGACAGCAGCCCACACCATGCAATCAAAGCTCCACCCTTCTTTGGTGTGTCAAAAAGGGTGGGGCTCTGATCACATGGTTGTGTGCACCATCTTGACTTTTTGACACACACACGCCTTCCTTGCATGAAGATAGGTAAGATAAAAATGTAACAGCCTTAGTTTATTAAAGGTATTTGTGAAGAATGCATGACTAAATGCCTTGCGTCTCTTGTACAGTGCCTTATAGTATCAAGACTCCTTCTAGAAGATCCAGACATGGCCTATAACTTTACATTCAGATTGTATACCAAAGGAATTCTCTGCCATTTTATTGATGGCCTTTTACTCATTGCACCTACTAAATTAATCTTTTAAATACAAAGCTATTTTGGGTTTTCATCATAAGTTTATCTTTTCAGCAAGATATATAGACCAAAAAAATCATTTAGACTAAACTGAGCTGTGTAAAAACAATCTTATCTGTAACGTTGCATTCCTTTTCCTCCCCCCCCCCCCCTCCTGGTTTTTATTGAAAGCAATAATTTGCCTGTATGTTTCATCATCCATTCAAAAAGGAAGTCTTCTGAAAGCCAGTCTGTTATAGCGTCCTCCAGGGCATCTCTTTTCACAGCTCCAGTTTACTTGTCTGAGTAGGTATGGAGTTCAATTTCATAACTATCTACTATGCCTTTAATTTTGTCAATCAGGAAGATGTATTCCCTTCTCTGTTCACACCACTTCTTCATGAACCTTTGGAGGATGTCACCTGTCTCCTCAACCATGTACTTGCAGGACCTTCTCCAACCTGGGTAACCAGATTCTTCAGGAGTGAATAAGTTCTTTGTCCTGAGGTATACAGCATTTGGGAAACCTTCTGTCAAAGTTAGCAGGACCATAACCAACAGTATTTGGTTTCACACTTTTCACTTTCACACAGTACTCCTCATTGGATATATGTATTATTTAAAAAAATTAACACCCACATTCTGACACAGTAATAATCTATTCAATCATGCCTGCACAAACACACAAAGAAATCACATTCAAATGTAACATGCAAGTTCAGCTGCAAACACTCAATATACTCTGAAAATTCTCCTCTTCCCAACCTAATTATGGCACAGGGACAGTTTTGGGAGATTGTCACAACGTCCAGATTATAGCAGCCCACCCCCCAAAGATACCCTCTGTCTAGTTACAAAATATTTTAAAACTCTCCATTGACATCCATGTAGGATTATTAAAACTTTTCATTACTGTGCAGGGTGAAGAAAAGAGTAGGAACATAATAGGCTATTCAAAGGTACATTGCTATAGCATCTAGTCCAAAGACCAGATGTTCCCCACTGCTGCTCAAGAACTACTTAATGATGGGAAGATGAAGCTGGTAGACCAAATAACGGAAAGTACCTGATTTTGTGTTTTCAAATGTCCCAGGCAACGTGGAGGCTCTATTTAACTACATCTAAGAGCAATTGGTAAGATATTTTCTTCTACACGCATTTATCTAATGCATCTAAAATACCACCAACATCTCTTTAGCAGCAAATTCTGTTAAGTTAGTAATGACTGATTAAGTTGACTCTTAGCGACTACACAGATGGATTTCACCATGAGGATCTGTCCCCAATCTGATCCTTCAGGTCTTCCAATGGTACACTCACCACCACTGTAACTGAGTCCATTCACCTTGCTCCTGGTTGTCCTCTTCTCTTTCCTGCCACCTTTTCTAGCATTACAGTCTTCTCCAGGGAGCTAGGTCTTCACATAATGTGTCCAAAGTAGGATAACTTGAGCCTGGTCATTTGTGCCTTGACTGAGAACTCTGGGTTGATTTGCTTGATGATTCAAGCCATCCATAGTATTCTCAGGAGTGTCCTCCAACACCAAAATTCAAAAGCATCAATATTCTTTCTATCCTACTTCCCCAAAGTCCAAAGTTACTAATAATTTCATTATTTTTTTTTAACCTCTGCCTGAAACATGCCATTCCTCTTTTCAGATGATGGTGGCACTCACTGAAAACAGCTCATCAACTACCATCTCTGCAAACTATGAGCATAGCATAAGAAAGTACCTGGCAATTTCTCCTCTCATTCTCCCACCAGGCCATGCAGAAGTTTGACCTCCACGGGAGGGAGACAACATGTAGACATTCTTCACTGAAAGAATATGGGGTTTCATCCCAGTGCTTAGACCCAAAGCCATTTGGAAAATGTTGCATGGGACAGGTAGGATCATGTGGGAAATGACCACACCAGCACTGCATCTCCCAAAAGGAAGACTTCAGCATGGCCATGGGAACTGGTCCTTCAACTCTATCATTCAAATATAATAAGAGTGTTATAAGCTGCAGCCACTATGCTGAAAGGGGCAGGACTCCTTCACCACAGACACTGTTGCAGAAATGGGAATGTCAGCAGACATTGCTTGTAATACAAATTATAGCTTTTCTGCATAAAGGGAAGAGACTTGTCTTTTATTCTTTTTGCCACTTTGCAACATACAAGAACAGGTCTACGTTCATTCCTCTGGATAGCCGTATCTGGTAGAAGACCACTTGGGGATTTAAATTAGTCCAGAATGCAGCAGCTTGATGGTGGGCCAGGTACACACTAGCATGAGCAAGTGGTACTGGTGTTCTGGCACCTTCACTGGTTGCTTATCAGCTTTCATGTGCAATTCAAAGTAACGGTTTTAGTAAAAGGCGAAAGATCCAGATGAACCGAAGAGAAACTAGAATACTGGTTTGGAGCCTTAAAGTCCTTCATGGCCTACCATCAGGGAGGACCATCTCCTTCTTCCACTTTCAACCTGTCCATTGTGAAGTTCCTGGGAGAACCCGTTAGCAAGTCCCCACTTTTGGGACATGAAAGCCTAAAGACCTTGTTTCTTTGTCATGATGGTGGAACCATGGGATTTGAGAAGCATCTACGTTATCAGATTTAAGGAAATGATTAAAAACAGGACTACTTAAGAGGGCTTTCAATGCTGGAATGCAACCATCTAGTTATTTATTTCTTGTCATTTGCTCCCTGTTTTTAGAACATACACTTTTTTAATATGTTTTTATTTTTGATTGTATGTACAGTGGACATTTTATTGCAAATTACTGATTGTAAGCCAGTAAGAATCAACTGGTTGGTCTTTATTAGCATCAAACAAACAAATGAATAAAACTGATTGATTGATTGATTGACTGACTGACTGACTGACTGACTGACTGACTGATAAAAATATAGGCAAGTATATTTTGCACTTTCTGCAAGCAGGAAGAGGAGGAGAAGGAGGAAGAGGCACTGAAGGCTAAAAAATGATGGAGCAAATAAATCTGGACTGAACCTTCTATATTTGCTATGCTTTCATCATTAGTTCTATCCTACATGACAACATTAGTTAAGCTTGGTAGCATGAGGAAACCCAGTACTGAGGAAATCAACATGCATTTAAAGTTTATTTGGAATCAACTCATTCAATGAATTCCAGATGCTGGCTTTCATTGTCACATCATGCTAGGGCAGCACAAATCTGAAAGGATGCTTCATAAATCAATCTGCCAAATGCACATTAAATCTTACACTCAACTAGCTATTTTATGGGGGGAAAGAGAGAGATGCTCCTAAAATACCAAACACACAGTGACTTTTATTGATATCTTAATTTGGACCAACAGCATTTTTAGCTTCAGAGACCCCTACATACCAAAAGGGATTATTAAATCTTATGAGGCCAAAAAGCCCAGAAACATTCTTTATAGATATATCTTATTAATGTATCAATTTGAGATGCAAACTTTAAAGACTAAATGGAATAAGGAATTGGAGAGTCCCATTTTGTCTAGGCAATGGGAAAATGTTTTAATCTCAATACCAAAAGCCTCATTACAATACCACAAAAATAATATTTTAGATTTACTAGACCTCATCGTGTTTGTACAGAAAATAAATGAGTAAATCATTGTGTTGAGATGCAATCAGAACAGCACTTCATTAAAATCCATGTTTTTGCAATGTCCTAAAGTTACTGTGTTCTGGGAAGAAGAAATTACCTACATGAACTTGATTTTGAGACAAAATTTAATATTTTTGAAAGCACATGTGTTTTTGAATGACTTTCCTACTACACAGAAATTAACAGCTGGACAAAGGAAATAGATTCTCCATGCCCTTATTACTGCCAAGAGATTAGTTCTTCAACATTGGAATGACAAATTTATGGCCCCAATTACCCAGCGGATTGAAGGCATGATGTTCCCTGTGGCTTATGAACAAACTGACTATGTATCGACAATTACAATGAAATACAATGATCTTTTATTGAAATTGTTCTGAAAATTTCATATCTATATCTATACCTTTATATATGCATGAGAAGCCTTTATAATTAGTTTTTTCTCATTCTCTTTTTTGTTATTCTTTTATATTTTTTTCTTTCATATTTTCCTTTCGGATCTGTTCTACTGCATAAAGAAAGAAAAAGATAAAGGACTGGACCTGGTGCAAAATTTTATGAAGATTTTCTTCATACTATAATTATAATAGAGAAATAATATCTAGGACATATTTCCCTGAATAATTATGAACATCTTAATATGGAATTTAAAAGCATTGGTGGGGGCATCCAATCTACCCATGAAGGACAATCAATCATGTAAAAGAGAATATTCTAAGCACTGCTCCTACAGAAAGACTTGCCCAGTTCACACTGACTATAATCATGAAGAATTTACCCAGCAATTCATTACAAAATATCCTTGTATTTCATACAGCTTGCTGTTGCTATGCCAATAAAAGTCAAGAAAAATACAAGCCAGTTTAAAACCACCCCAAAAGAAATGATAGCTGAGGCAACAATCAGATCAGAGTAAGAAGAAATACATTGTACGCAGTATTCAAAACTAGACCCTCACTGGTGATCATTAATTTTTTTTAAAAATGCCTATTCTATTTAACTTAAGAGTATACACATCAAGTGGTATTGAGAATGTAACTACATTGTTACTGAAAGAGGACTCCAATAATAGAGATATCTAAGCTGCTAAGATAGAAGACATAAATGTTTTGAACAGTTTGACCTTAAGCAATGCTGAAGATGCTAAGATTTGGAGAAAAAAGCTTTTAAATGGCTTGTACCTTCTGCTCTGTATCTGAGACAGGTTTCTGCTGATGTACCATCTACCCAGTTGCTCATTACCATTCCTTCCTACTTGAACTGAGTAAGGTGATCTTAGATTATGTTCAGAAGCTCCAAGATGCTGGTTCAAGGGGAGATCTCAACTTTCATGCTGAGACCAACTAGACTGTAAGATCTGCAATCTAATAGTGAAGGAGTAAACATCCACTGTATTCTTTTCTCATGGGACCTATATATTAAGGTTAGAGTTCTCCAACATGCTACAGGAATGGGAGATCTGTTAAAATGAACAGAGGGTAATGAATTGTTAATAGCTTCTAGAGAACTGTAGATTTGCCAGCTAACGCTTGTCATTCTCTAAATATAAAGTTGACTCAGGCAACTGATGTATCACAAATAGGTATTTCATCTCCCTGACCAAAATTTGAACAGTTCTTTGGCGTACACAATGGAAAAACTGTTAAAAAGTCCAGGATTTCTGTTGCATTTGACAAGGACAACAACAAGATCACAATTCATTGCTGACCTGGTCTATGGAGGTGATGGTGACAAAGGAAAAATATTTTGCCTTTGCATCTCTAACTGCAGAGTTGAGAGTCATTCAACTCTGAGAGGTTAATAGAACCATTTTCTGAATGTTTTATAGCCTGCAGCCAAACCGGTAGAACCTTCAGTAGCACAGCCTGACAAATCTCTAAAGCAGTTTGAAGTTAAAATCCCTCACATCCATCACAAACTATGACTCCAGAGTTAATGCTCTCTGATTAATAGATGTGATCAAATCAAATTAAATCAACACTTTATTTCAGCCAAAAGATTAATAGATGTGTTAGAGCATCAACTCTTTTAGTGGTATTGGATGACTCTCAAGGATTGGGAGAAAGCGTTGAACCAAATGCATTCAAAAACTTGCATGGTCTATATGCCCAAGGTGGACTAAAATGAGTTCATGAAGCAGTAAAAGCAGTCAACTCCAGGCATTCTTAAAGGAAAATTATTATTAGATCCATTTCAATATGGTTTCAGGGCTGGATTTGGAATTTGCCCTTGTCATCTTATGAGCGAATTTCTGCAGAGAAGAACAAACACAGCTATAAATTCTTTTGAGCCTCTCAATGATTTTCAGTACTGCTATCATTCTGGACTGGGTTTCAAAGGTGCTTTTTTGAGTGGTGGTTCTTTTCTTACCTTGGTTGACTGATTCCACAAAGTACTGCTAAGGGTCATTGTTGTGCTTTTGTAGTTCTGCTACAGGGTTCTAGAGGAGATCTCAGTTTCCATGCCAAGATCATATTCTATTTATCCTCTATGCTGTTTAACAGCTACATGAAACAACTGGAGAGAGGTTAGCCAGAGATATGGCTTTAGGTGTTATCAATACATAGATGACTCATTTTACTTTAAATTCTGCTCTTCATCCACATAAGGCAAGTTAGAATTGAGGCAAGTTAGAGTTCAGAATCAGTACCTGGGTATAGTAAAGTTGGTGAGAGCTAATAAACAGACATACGAGTTTAGAGAAGACACAGCACTATTAGAAGGTACAATTGCTCAGTGAATTGAGTTCAACCTGTTCTAAAGTGGACTGCGTTTCTTCCAATAGCATATGTTTTATTTGGGCTCTGCTATTGTCACTGGAGGCAGAATGGGCCTCTGTAGCTCAGAATGCTTTTTTATCAGTTCACGTTGATAGCCCAACTATCACCCCATCTGGAGGGAGATAACATAAATGGCTGCAATGGGCCACTTCCTATTAACCTTTAATTTGAATTAATGCCATGTTCCATTGATGTTTGCATCTGCCTTTGATCTTACAGAAACTTCAGATGGTCCACAATAAGGTAAGTAAGTCTATTAACAAGGATAGGTTGATATTATAGGAGTATTTTACAGTTAGTTTCCAAGCCTAAATCAAAGCAATCCATCGCCAAGTGACATTTCATTAGGGTTTCCTAGAAGATGTTACAGGTCCCTTTTCTGAGCCATAATTGTTTAAGTTTGGCAAGGGCTAAGCTTCCTCTTGAAAACCAATGTCCAAGAAGGCCATGTTATACAAAAAGCTATTGAATTATTTCATCATTGAATCGACTCGTTTGCCACAGAGATCCCCAAACAACAATTTTGCACAGTGTAGGAGAAAATGCATTCTAAATGGAAAGGTGGAAAGGCTTTTTAAGTCTGTAAGGTCAGGTGAAGTCCTTGCTTGCACTGTATGGGTTGCACACTCAAATACTTAAAATAGTCAGGGGAACAATCTGCATTACAGGTAGTCCCCAGGTTAAGAACACTCGGATTACAGATGACCCATAGTTAAGAATGGAGCCTACTGTAGCAAAATTCGAGTTAAATACACAATGGTTCAAGTTCATTACACAATACTACTTCTATAGCATTATACAATAACACTGTTCTAGCTTACATATAAATTGGACTTAAGGACAGACCTTGGGAATGAAACTCATCCTTAAACTGGGGACTACCTGTACTGTAAAGTTGACGTTAAAATCCCATATGTCCCAGGTTGTTCCTGGAATATACTGTGAGATCCTGGAGTAGTTGCACCTTCATGGATGGAGTAGCAGCATTCCTTGCTGGAGAGACAGCAAGGTAATGTTTCTGAGACAGATGACTGGACATTAAAAAAAAAAAAAAGGGTAGCATTCTTCTTGTGAACTGAGAATAAAGCTAGAAGGATGGGCATCACCTGAGAGATCCAACAATGAAGAAGCCACTTCAGTTACAGCAGCACCCAAAATCAAAAGGCCAAGAGCTGCCTTAACACTTTCCCACTCCTCTTAAAAATACAAGGACCAGTACAAGATATTGGCCCTGTCCCACAACACACTTACCCCAGTCAGATCTTCTGGCAGCAAACGATTACACTACCTGGGTCAGAATCCCCATTTGAAGAAGACAGAGTCTCATCCACCTTCATTAGAAAGTGCTCAATATCACGTGATCCTTGCATCAGGAAAATAGCAGCAAGGCTTCATGACATCACTGGTTCCTTCTCCACTGGCCAGGCACAGGCATGGATTGGCTGTGCACTCAAAGATCTAAAAGCCCCAGCAGCTTTCTAGAGAAAAAAACCTGCCTTTTCTCTACAGTATGTGCTAGAGGCTGGTCCAGAGTGGTAGGAGTTTTATGAGTTCTTGCTAGCTCTTTGAAAAATGCTTAGGAATGGAGGGGTAGCTACAAAGGCAGCCACAGCCACGACACAAACTCCACCCCTTTTGTACATGCATGTGACATCACAACACGTGCCCAAAAAGGGCAGTGCTGCTTTCATTATTTGATACCACCCTATAGTTGCCTTTGAGTAGGCACATCTTCTATAGAGCCTTGGTCAAAAGTCCTTCTGGACCAGCTGATGCAAAAGCCCAGATGCTAAAGGGGCAGTTTCTGCTACCCTTTCTAGGACTGTAGACCAGCATGCTGGCTGAGGAATTCTGGGAGTTGAAGTCCATCCATCTTAAAGCTGAGGAGGTTGAGAAACACTGGTCTAGACTGTGGACAGCTCTTTGCTCCAGGCCACACAAACCACAGCAGAAAACATTATGCAATTTCCCCAAAATATGCAGTGATGGAAATAAATCTCCCCAAATGCACAGGCACTCTCTCTTACACACACGGAAATGGCATTGTCTACAGCTCACATCATTCTGTAGTCACAGCAGTAGTAGTAGTAGTAGTATGACATCAGTAATGAAAGTTTGAAATGGAGAATTCATCCCCAAAGATTCTTTTCTATTCAATTCACCCTTCCCATTCCAAACACTCCTTTTTATTTTCAGGGTTTGTGACCATCTCTTTCTCAGAGCAGACCTCCGACCCCACCCTTTGCTCTTACTTTCCCTGGAAATTCTTGACATTCCTCACCCCAGAATTGTAAGCCAGGTTTATTCCAGAGAGCCATTTACTGGCCAAAGGGCATCATGGCTACCAGAAAAAGCCAACGGCAGCTTGCGGTTGTCAGGAGACAGAGCAAACAAATAAAGCATAAAGACTGGCCTGGACTGGGGATTGTGGCGGCGCCACTCCACTCCCCTGAAAGATTCCTGGGATTTCTCTGGAGAGAAAAGGCAAAAGGCACATCAGGGTGGGAATTCCACCCTGTAGCCGAAGAAGCGCTCGCCCCTCTCTCTCGTCTGCCAGCCAAGCAAAGGCTTGTCTTGTCTTCCTTTTAGTTAGAGATGGTTAGTTGAATGCAAAAGCACAGAAATAAAACACAAACAGAATAAAATGATCCCTGATGAAAGGGAGTCTCATAAAAGGGACAGAAGAAAAGTGCAGCCTTTTTGGTTGTTATTGGACTGGAGGCCAAATCATTATTTTCCAAAGTGGGAAGACAAAGTTCACTCATCTATGCAGACCTACCACTGCACTTCTCGGGACTGTAGTTCCAGTCAGGCCCTTAGCAATATGTTTTACAAGAATAGAATCATTTAATTCTAATAATGTAAACAACTTATGCAAATATCTTTATTACGAGGAGCACTTCATGACTTCTCTTATTTAAAATAGACCGCACATGACACATCATCATCAAAGGTATCCTTAAGAAACCACGAAGACATCAAAAGGGCAAAGCACGTGTGATGATCTCATCACACAAGACCACAACTATGTACTTGTGTCATGATGTCTGATGCATGTACAGCAGTCGTAGTGTCTACCTGATGATGTCATCATGCCCGTGACATCATTAGTCCCCCTTTCTCCCCCTCTGGATGACCATGATCTTCTTGGAGAAGGATTACAGCCCCCACCTAAGTTAATAAAAGCTGTAATCTTTTACCAGTGCTTTTCCTCCAGCCTTATATGAGACAACACATTTATATTGTGGGCTCACATTCTTCTCTACATTCCTGGATTATCTGAAAAGATTCATCGTGGATCCACTGGGTCATTTGCCCTTCAAATGTTCGAATCAATAAAGAAAACGAATGTTTAAAGCGAGGGGGAAATCACAGTCATTACATTCACACATGAAATCAAAGTTATTTACATTAATGCTGAATGAAATATTCCCAAGTGTTGATTTTCAATTACAATCTTGCTGTTTAGAAAAGGGAAGGAGAAAAATGTTATTAAAAAAAAACTTTCCACTGTTTTGCAATTTCTTTTCCTATTTTGGCATACTCCCTCTACACAGTGCCATGTTTTAGCCTTTCTCTGCTTGATCCATTCAATCTGGGATCACCCAGTGAGCAAAGTGATGTCACAACAGCATGCAGCTAACATATCACGTCACTAAAAATAATTGCTGTCAACCCAGACATAGTTCATTTATCCAGGCAACCTATCTTTGCTTGACTCTACTTCTTCACAGCCTCTCTACAACCTCTTCTGGCTTATGCAAGTGTTGAGGGGGGCTAAGACAAACTGTGTCTTCTCTTCACTGTATCTCCTCTTCTGCTTACTGATTGCAGTGCCTTGTGTCTTCAAGGGCTCTGTCAAAGGAGATGAAGACCTCCTCACATAGACCAAATGCACAATTTGTTGATGGGGAATGTGGCTGTGGAAATGCACATCCTACTGAAAGCAATGCAGACTCACTGCATTGCTCACAGAGTCTGAACCGGTACCTACTGTAGATGCAGATCACACACAAAGCATCATAATAGAGAAAGAGTCTTTGGTGTTGAATTCCTTTGATGGAAAGTGCACTTAGATACCAGTATCAATGGACATCTCCAATCATCCAGGTATGACTAGATCAAGGTGAAAAAGCATTTTTTTCCCCCTCTCAATCCCCTGTTGTTCACAATCCTCTTCTGAACAGTACTGTACTTTCACACACACACAAACTACGAAAGAAACTGGGATCCACAAATATTTGTAAATCACACTTTTCCCAGTTAAGGAAGCGTATTTTCCAAAAGAAGGAGCAGGAGGAGGAGCAGGAGGAAGAGCAGGAGGAGGAGGAGGCGGCAGCTGTTGAAATTTGCATCCAAGATAGAAGGTGAGAAAATAGAAAAGTAGCTTCTCTACTATACATCTTTTAGAATGTAAAAGTACTGCCATCCTTTTATATAACTGACTTGGTTTTATTCAGATTGCTGGCCATGAAGTAAAAGTACAAATAACCACACCGTTCTGCTCTGTTTGCCTTCTTATTGTACCGCAGTGCTGTGTCGCAACATCCCAACAAGAATCAAGACTGTGATGTTCAAATAAAAGAAAGTGTTGGACTCATTCTCTAATAGCATAGACATCTCTTATTCCAATCTCCTTTACAAATGCTTCTTGACAGAATCATAGGTTCAAAGGTTTATTTTGACAGAAGGAAAAAGCCTTGAAAGGAACTGATAGAAGGAACTATTTGTCTCCTACTGCCATGAGTTATTATATTATTTTGTTTACTTCAAAGGGGAAAATGGATGGGTAACCATCTTCTCCTATCTAATGCAGAGAAAAGAAATCTGGCATTTTATGGATGATGCAGTTTGATGGATGATGCTCCATGCTTTAAACATTTTTACTTCTCAACTCCTGAGCTGTACAGCTGCTCAGTTTTATGCAGAAATCATAACAGAAGGACACTGAAAAGCCATGAAGCTGACAACAGAAGTAAACTGCAATCATGGCATGGTGGAGTCTGGCTGACATGATGAACACAGCACAATCTCAATGTTAATATATAATAAATCTGTCATAATTAATAGGCTAAGAGGTCATAATCTTATTTAAAGAAAAAAGGAGAAGCTTAAGTTGCAAGATGAAATGTTTGGAATAAAGTAATCTTTTTATATGCTTTGAACGGCTAACATGTTCATAAGGAACTGAATATTTTGATAGGGAAAGCCCATGTGAACTTTCGAGGCTGTTATTTGCAATGATGCAATGTAAACATTCACTGCATATTTAACAATGTGGATTAATATAAAATACAGTAAGTACGCTGGGCATATATAAACACATTGTTTTATTGGGCTGAATACAAACTGAACATTGAAATCCATTTTTTAGAAAGAGGATTTTTTTTTCCACATTCTGTTGAAACCAGAAACTGAAATCTGCATGCAAATTACTTGGTTTAAAGCTGAGGACACTACCTTGAGAGCCAAAAATGCAAAGGATCTGCAAGTCCTGGTAATAAAAGTCAAGGAGCACAGTGAAAAAATGGGACTGAAATTAAATATAAAGAAGAAACTAATGGCCACAGGTAGAAAAACCAGCCTTAGAACTGACATCTAAGTGGTGGATAGCTTCTGCCTTTTACGATCATCAACAGTAAAGGAACAATCACTCAAAAAATATGCTGCTGATTAGCACTTGGTAGAGCAGCCATGAAGGCCTTGGAAAAGATATTCAAATGCCATGATGTGTCTATACCTACAAAGATCAGAATAGTGCAAGCCATGGTTTTCCCTGTGACACTCCATGGAAGCAAAACTTGGGCTCTGAAGAAACAAGATAGGAAGAATATTGATGCTTTTGAACTTTGGGCTTCAAGAAGACTCCTGAGAATACTGTGGTCAGCCAAGAAAACAAACAAATGGATAACAGGACAAATCAACCCAGAGTTCTCACTCAAGGCATAAATGGCCAGGCTCAAATTATCATACTTCAGAAACATTATGCAAAGACCTAGCTCTCTGGAGAAGGCTGGGAAAGGTGGAAAGAAAGAGAAGAAGATGATGATGACCAGCAGCAAGGTGGATGGACTCAGTTATGGTGGTGCCATTGGAAGAGCTGAAAGACCAGGCTAGGGACAGATCATCATGGAGACAATCTATCTATGTGGTTACTAAGAGTCGACAATGATTTGATGGCACATAATCAATCAATCAATCAATCAATCTACCACACAGGTTAATGTGAATATCAGAGAAACTATTCTAGGTTTGCAAACTCTAACCAGGCAGAAAAAGGTAATAATTACAGAGTAATTACATTTTATTTAATTTCAGTGAATGGTATTGGAACATATCAAAGCAGCAGTATGAAGGGGAGGGGTAACCTATGACAAGTGGAGAAGACCAGTGGTTCTAACATGGTTCATTCAATTCATTCTATATTCATCCCCATCAAATTGTGCTTTATTCCTCAAGGAGATGTATAAATAGGAAGCAGCTCTAAAGATAGCTATAGCTATAGCAGTTTAGGGATGCAAATAAAGCTAGAATTCCTAAAAGGAAACTTTCTGAAGAGCTGTGCTTTCCTGGTTCTCTCTAAACTGCTGAATCCTCAGTCTGAAACGCAGCCACTAAGAAATATCAACAGGAAATGGACATCTTAACAGAGATGAGTCTACGATGTGGGGAAAGAAAAAGAGAAAGATGAGCATTTCCCACATTCCCATCTACCTAAATGGAATTTACAGCAAGTTTAGACAATTCAAACAGAGTATATCATTGGGACCGTCGGTTAAATTAATTATATTTTAAAAGATTTTGGTTTTTTAAGGCATTGGCTGTACTTGCTCCTTAAAAATGAAAGACAGTACAACCATAAGTAGGTGATCTCTCTTGGTGCCTTTCCTGATCTGGGATTCAGTCTTTGGACTTTGCTGCCCAAGATGTGTGGACTTCATGCTGGCTGGGGAATCCTGGGAGCAGAAGTCCACACATCTTAAAGTTGTTGAGGTTGAGAAACGTTGGTATAGACCATCATCGTAACCCAAAGTGTAAGGCAAGAAGTTTTCTGCATTTCAAAAACAAATTTTGTTGACAACATCTGTTCTGACTGATTGATAACTGGCATAGGGTGATCTGATCATCTGATTCAGAAAGTAGTTTAGCTTAGACAGTGATTTAATTTCTATCACTAAATGAAAAGGAATCCATTGTATGGACTCAATCCAAATACTCCTTGGATGTCAAGACCAGTTGAGACTATGTTTTCCTTTCTTTTAAAGTAATGCTAATAATAAATATAATTATGCAGGCATAGATGTAATAGCAGTCATATACTCTAAAACATCTGCAAGGAATTGTGGATTAAACATCTCCATATGTCTTCCAGGGTTTAAATTTACACTGGCAGCAATTCTGCTTTGCATCTGTCTACCACAGAATGGAACACGCTGGTGAAACTGTATACATGTACGTATATGTATGAATTTCATGCTTATGTCCATGGAAAAAAAATATCTTTTCATTTCCTTTAAATTGTGAACAGGTGTTATCACCTTCTTAACTTAACTCCCATATTAAAACTGAAAGAAAGGGAAGCAAGAAAATCTTTTCAAACTAAAGGTTTTTTGTTGGCCAACAAATGAAGGGTTGGTAAGCTGCACTGTGAAACAAGTCAGAAAATCAAATAACGCTAATAAACATGAGAAAAAGGATTTGTTAGAGAAACGAAGAAAGGGAATGAATGGAAGCTTTATTTCAACCCTAGAACAAACAAAGGAAGTTAACTTTGCCAGTGGCTACATCTGAGATGTCCCTTTCCTATTATATGAAAGACCGAAAGTTTGCCACAGGCAGTTGCCTCAATTTCCCCTTTACAGAAATGGGGCAACCTGGACACTGGGCCCTGGTGTGTTTTCTCCATTCAAGAGCACATCACACCTCACACAATATCTGTGTGTCCACATGTGGAATCTCTTCCATGAACGGAGGTCTTTAAGGACATTCCTCCCACCACTCTTTTTAATCAGAAGGGTGACAAGCGCAAGGTGAAGAGTTATTAAATTTATTTATACTTGTTGTGATGAAGGTTGGAAGTCACTTCTTTCTATATTTCTTTTCTTTTTCTTTTTTATATTTTCTTTTCTTTTTCTTCTTTCCTTCTTTTTCTTTTTTTCCTGCACTTTTTCTTTCTTTCCATTTTTTTCTCTTTCTCTAAGATTAGTTTGTATTAGTGTTTACTACTGTAATTAAAATTCTTAACAAAAATTATATTTAAAAAAGAAGAAGGGTGACAAATGTATGAGAAAACCGGAAAATCTGATCTAATTTTAGACTCACATCCTTAAAGATGCATGTAAATAAATGGAGCCTGTGCAAGAAAACTCTGGTTTGTAGCTCTTCTTCCTTCCATTAAGATCCCAGTTCATATTAATATGAGCAACAGATGAGGAGAAGACATCCCAAAGTTGACTTTTGATTCTGTGTTTAACTATCTTGATCTAGTTCTACTTTGTGCTACTTATTAAAACAAGGTAGCTTCCCTAGCTTCATTTAAATACCAAGTAAGACATCATGAAGGAACTCTTCCTGCGGAGACTTTTCAGATAGCAAAGTGCAGGAAATCATAGAGGTTGCAGAGTTATGGAAAGATACATAGATAAAATATATGGCAGTATAAGCAGCTTTGCCTCTGCCACCCCCATTGAGAACGTCAGTACCAAGAGGACACCAACAATGATGAAAGAATTCTCACGCACCCTGAGAATAAAACAGGAAAACATAAGCCCTGTTCACAGAGAAGAACGCTTCTAGAAAATTAAAAAATAAATGTTGGTCCTCAAGTTAAGAGACAACACCAAAAAAAAAAAGTCTGCTTTTCAGATTTTCTACATTAGTGAAAGTATTAGAAACAAAACAAAAGCCTTGCAACGGTCTTCGCTGGTTTGTTATCTTCGAACATTTGGATTTATCGATTACCATAAATGCATGCATACTTTATGGGGCCACTTCGCCTTCGATAGGCCATTGCTGAATGGCCAGTGGTAAAAAAACTGTGACAACAAAAGAGCATTCAGTACTTGCCAGAGAAAAGGACTTAAGTGGATTATTTTAAACATAAGTTGCACATTTTTGTACACGTTTGTTTTTGGGGAAGATAGGTAATTTTGTAGGATAACAGACTCTTGTACTTAATCCATGGAATGTTAATTCTGATTAAATAGGAGACCAGTCCCTCCACTGTAATTAGCATCTCGAGTCTTGTGGTAAACCACAAAGTCTATTAAGCTCAACGATGAGAAGAAATTCTGCTTTCTCTTTAGCCTAGTTAACAGTTTCGCTTGTGGATCATGCTATTTATCCCCGTCCTCCTTAGCAGAACAGCACAAGATTTCTGGAACTTAAGTCCAAGACCTACAATCATAACAGAAAGAATTGAGGCAAAAGCAGAAGAATGAATACCAGCTTTGCCACAGAAGGCAAAAGGCCATTCTTGCACAATCAAAATGTTCAAGGAAACCTGAGTTGGAGAACTTACCACAAAAGCTACTGCTGCTATGGCAGGATGGGTGTTGAGGAAGAGGAAAGAGAGTGCTCTCTTTAGTGGTTTGTTTTATGCGCTCCAAGGAAAGAGTGATAAGCAGAATCCCCCCTCTGTCAGGCTAATCGCACCCATGAAGAGACAGCTCTGCCCTTACAACATGGTTGCCTGTCATGAAGAACCTTCTACGAGCGACAGCCTTCCAACCACGTTGCAAGTAGAGTCAGATCCTTTGCTGCAAACAGCGGCTGCGTAAGAATGGAGACCAACTGTTCCCTTACATAGCCAATACTCCGTATTGAGAGAAGAGGAGCAGCTCACCACTCTTCATGAGGTGAGAGGAACACCATTCTGTAGGGCCTGAAGAGGACTACTTTTGCCAGCGTGTAAAAGGAAGGAACCACCTACCTCAAAACCAGATGGGCTATATTGATTTTCCTTCTAATCTACAGAATCCTACCAGTTCAGATACACAGTATAAGATTTAAGAAAGCTCAGTTTGTTTCTCACCAGCCCCACCGTCCTGTTTATTATATAATTAATATTCTAGAATCTTGCCCAACATGGAGCAAAAACTGGGAGCTTTGAAAAAGGAGTATTTTCAATTGCTCCGTCCTTTCTTTTCCTCCTCAATGTCTATTTGCAGCCGCCTTCTCGTACGCAAAGATATTTTTATTCTGACACAAAACAAAAACCAGCTTGTTTACTGAAGTAAATGGTGTGGTTATTTCTTTCACTGTTTGGGTTTTCATTAAATTATTTGCTATGTATAAAATAGTGCTTCATATTCTCTCTTTTAAGTTCCTGAAAGTTTTCATGCCCTCTAAAAGAGGTTTCTGTTTTACATTCTCAGCCAGCTTTCAGATTTCCTCCACACTTCTTTTGGTAGTGTTTCTGAGCTCACCTTTCCATTGCAGAGTGACCACCTCTGCAGCTGCTGGGGTTGTATCATTCTTGTTGTTGTTTTCTACTTTCCATAACTCAGAAACTTTCCTGGCTGCCTACACTTCCTCAACTGCAAAAGCACCATGGGAGGGTTCCTCCCAGCAACATCTTTCACTGGGACTTAATTAAAGCAGGGGGAAAAAACCAGGGAGCCTGTAAATTGTGGAAGAGATGAGTATTCAGTGGATAAGATCTATCCCTCAAACCATCTTGCCACTGATTTCACCCAAATGTCCTCCTCCCTTAAGAAAAAAGGGGCAAAGTGAAAGCCATTTCTTTCCAACAAATTGAAGGAGAATGCTTGGGGGGAGAAACACACAGGCTACGTTCAGCAAAGCAATAATTTTGTTTGCATGTTATTGTTGACTACTTCAGGTACTACCGTTCACAGAAAATTCGTGCTGTATATTAAATAATATATATTTACGCCAGGCCTTTAAGTGTTTCTGCAGAGTAGTGTGAGCAGAAGGCTGTGTAATTCTAGTAGTGCAAGACAATCCCTACCACCTTTTTTTTTTAACTCCACCTTATGGCAGGACACAGAATGCATTCTCCTGAGACTCCATTTTTAAACTATGATGGAACAGAAAGCATTTAGGCTTTGTGCCAGGTTGTTGAATAATTCCAGCACCTACTGTTATTCCTGATGATAACAGGAGTCGTGTGTCCCTGCTGTGGAGACTGAAACACACGTTTAGTAAAGAGGCTCTATGTTCTGGCAGAGATCACAAAGACTGGAGTGACCTCTCGTTATCACCCAACTTTTCCGGCATGGAACTCACCGAGATCTGTGTCTCAGTGATTATTAGATCATGCCTGTTTATTCATAACCTTTGGCCCCAGCCTTGACTAATCTTATCTTGACGCTGCTGACTGCCATACGGAGATGTGCAACACCCCCACTGCCTTGGCCATCCTCAAACATTGGGACAAACTAGTTTGACTAGAGGCTGGTAGATTATTTACAGAGTGGATATATCAGAGGCAGATCTCACCCCACATGGAACACAGTGAACTTTTGCTGTACTCACCGATCACAATGAGGGTATAGTTCACATTCATGCTGCCAAAACCATTGGTGGCCTTGCAGATGTATGTACCTGCATCTTCACTTTCCACTTCCTTGATTTTCAGGCCTTGCTGGAGGACACGGAACCTCGTCCATCCACTGTGGATGGTCCGTCCATCTTTCATCCACATAGTAAGAGGTGGCGGATCACCTTCTACTGGACAGAGAAGCTTAATTGTTCTTCCTAATCTTACAGATTGCCGGTGGATTACTTTATCAGCAATTCTGGGTGGGCCTAGAAAAGAAATAATGAAATTCAAATGTTATTTAGCAATGTGCCTGAAAGTGTAAGATACACAATGCAATTACAAATTACCTCAACATGGAAACTAGTCACTTTGAAACTATAGTTCTGAGGTAGATCTGTAACCTTAAGAGGTCCTATGGATACTTTGGCCATTGCAGAGAAGGGAACACTGGGCTCAACAGGATGGCATATCTGGATTAGGCAGCTTGGCATAAATGCCAGAAGCCTGGATTTGGGTGGACAGCAAACTATCTCCTTCTTTTGGCTGAAATTGGCTCCAAATTTGGCTCCAACACTAGCTCTGGAAAGCTGACGTCTAGATGAGGTTATAGGAATGTCCCAACCTATTCCAAATCTACTGTCAACATTCACATCCTCACATAACAGAGGCCACATCGATAAACGAATTCAAATCTCATATGGCCTCTTAGAAGCACTAATCATATTGGCCAAGTTACAAATAGAAGCTGAAGGGCCTTCCTAGCCTTACTTCCTGCACAAACATCAGAGGAAACAGACACCTTTATGGCCATACACTACCAGTTGTCTGAACCAAAACTCAGAACCAAAATTAGCAATGATACTAGCAGCAAAACAATCTATTTTCCTTCACTGTTTTGTGTGTGTAGCAATTCCCTTTCATAGCATCCAGATGGGGTTGATGAACAAACAAAGAAACTCTTATAAAAGTACACCAGAATGACTGCAATCACAAAGGAAGTGTTGGAGAGCATATTCATTTCCCTTAAAAGGGTCCAGAATCAGCTGATAAAATATTAACTGGCAGTTTATATCTTTCTAACAGAAGATAAATCATCTGCCTCTAAGAGTTAATAACTGCATAGTGTTCTCTTCCTACTGTAAGGATAGAATATAATAAAGGACAGGTATTGCCCTTTATGAATATATGTGTGTGCAAAAATCTAGCACAGACAGAAGCTCATTTTCTACATACAGAGCATTTAAAAATGAGGATTATTTTATGCTAATTTTTACCATTTTTCTGTGTCTGATTTCATCACTGACCAAAATAAAATGAAATGATGAAATGATATTGGTACTGAATCTATGAGAAAGCTCAGGTATTTTTCCCAACCTATCAAGTACTACACCCTTGGGAGGTACAGAAAATGTGATTTTCCTAAATTCAAGAATTGAGCCAACGGAAGAAAAGTAAAAAGCTGAAGCTTGATCAAACATTAGGAATCAAGACTGCCTTTCTAATGGATACTAAATATTAGGGTACTGAAAAAACCAAATGGGGGGGGGGGGGGAATCACCAATTAATATTGGACTGATATCTCATTATCATTCCTGGTAACATTTGATAATAAATTTCAAATTCAATTCATAATACAGCAGACACATTGCTATAAGAAATTTTAACAACATATAATCAAGAATATTTCCAAACACATTGAAACTTGGAGTCTCCAATCAGTCCATTTGCATTCATACAGGTCGCTGGATTTTTTAATTTTTTAATTTAAGTTAATTTCATTATTTGTTTTTAAGTCAGCACTTCCAAAAGCTGATGCCCTCAGCACATTGTATTCTAAAGGCATTTGCTACTGCCTCAAGCTTCCTAACATTAAATCTTAAATATTCATTATATTCATATGGTGACATATGCTTTACATTTTGCCTTATGAAACTAGCCCAGCAGATCTCTACTTCCTCCCCCCGCCCTCTCTCTCTCTCCCCCTTTTTGCCGGAAGACCACTTAAAAATCGCTGAAGGTCTTGATAGACCACTTAACACACTCATATTACAATTACATTTTTCTGCCATGCCCACATTATTGTTAAACCGGCCTTGTATTATGAGAAGCACGGGCCCCTAGGCCTTTCTTGATAAACTCAGATCAGAATGGCCTTGATCTCTGTTATTGGAGAAGAACGAAGTCATATGCAGGGCAAGTATACATAATCTCGACTATTTGAATGGAGTTTGCAAATCGCAGTTTGAGAATCTCTGCCCCAACCCTACAGCTTTCTGTTGCTTTTCTCATGTTCCATACATTTTTGGTCTAACTAGATTCACAAAAACAAGCCGTATCAAATATTATTGAAACAAGCTAATCCTATCAATTGTACTGGCAGCAAAACAGTATATTTGGAGAGCAACATAAAAGAGGTCAAGTTTCAGAAATGTGGAGAAAACATTTGCCCTCTTGCTCATTCTCACACACACACCAACAGAAAATCAAAGGCAGGGTAAAATATATGCACAGTATGAAGTTACACAGAGTGCAGGTGTGTTTATCTGCGAGGAGGATTTTATTTCCTAGTATAGCTTAGCAGCATCCCTAAGAAACTACAGTGAAGCCAAAATAACAATATACATGCAATTTTGTCTTCACCCCCAACACAGTTACAGACTTGCGCTGCGATGCCTGATGCAAGCACACTGCAACATTTGCAAGATGCCATCTTCAAGGTCATGTTATCAGTTGTCTTGCTCTACTCCCCCCCCCTCGCCCAACATCCATGCTTAGTAATCAATTATGAACACAAAAGACTTCTAATTGTGACTCTCTTGTTAATTGCCTGGTGAAAACCATATTACCACTTTAATTTTTTTATTGTAAATTATTTTAAACACCAGTAGTTTGGAGAGGCAACTGAAATCTGTAAGAAATGTGAGATTTTGCTGTAGGTCTAATGCTGCCTTTTCTGACTCAAATAGAGATTACGTTTGAACTGACAATCCTGAGCAAAAATGCATTAGTTCCAATTTCCAGTTCCAGTAGGGCTGGTGTAAGAGAACTTTCTGCTTGGTTTGCCCTGGGAAACGTGACACAGTAGGAGGGTAAGCAACTTGCAAGCTAGTATGAATTTGACGGAACATAATAAGCAAACATTTAGGATAATTTCATTTGTTTCAATGCCTCAGCTTAAAGAGAAGCAGACAAATGGGCTGATTTATTTCCCTTACTTGGAACTACAAGCAACTGGAATACTTGCATAGCCTAGTTATTTAAAAAGAGGGGGAAAAGTCCACCTGTCACAAGGAACAGCTGACCCATCTTCAGTTTAGATCCTGCTCCTCTTCTACCAGATACCACAGATGGGGAATTCAGCTTGTTTCTATGCTGAAACCTTAAAAACATACAGATGTCTTTTCCTTCTTCCCCTTGCTTGTTTCTGACCCACTGAATCTAGCCACTTCATTTGGGACACCATACTTTAAAAATGCACTAAAAAATCTTGACATCAGGAGAATTCTGAAAGCAAATGAGAACCATGTTCAGTCAATACCAGAACAGTATTTCCCAGCTGTCAGCATCACCTCATTTAGTCGTACCGTATTTCAGAGGAAAGTCTACTTTAATTATTTACTTAATTCATGTTCCCCATCTATACTTCAGATGTTCTGGACAGAAATGCATACTACTTTATATACCAATTAAAGTGTATTTACAAATAAATAAAGCTTATCGTAGTGACAGCCTGATCCCCTCCTGAAAGTTAGTGGCAGCCTACAAAATTACATCAGTCACATTTATTTATATACATTTTAATTAATTCTATGAGGAAGTTAATATTTTAAACAATAGTGTCACATGCACAGAAAAAGGATACAGGATACATTACACTTTTTTCATTTCTGTCATCTTTGGAGACTCCAAAAAGTAAGAAAAAGAAAATATGATGCCGCATAAAAATAAAATAAAGCAGAAAAAGGCCCAATCAAATCAAACAAGCTGAGCTTTAAGACATAATTTAAACCATTTACATTTTTTTCAAAAAATGGTCTAGATGTGAGCCACCTCTGAACTTGACCTCAGACCAGATGACTGCCCTGTTCACACGTAAACACACCTGTACTCACCGTGACTATGAAAGCCAACAAAACTGAAAGTATATTTTTAAGTCAAATGAGGGATTATTATTCCATGTATGAAGGGTCTAAGGCACAGTTTATGCGAAGAACAAAATTTTTTGTCATGAGTTGGAAACTAAATGCTGTTGGTAGGAGCAGGTCTCCGAAAAACAATCCCTTCTCTTTCGGACTTCCTGATTTTGTGCACCTTTGCAACTGAATGTGTTGAGAGCTTCATGTGGGTCCTCGTCATATCTAAAGAGAGTCTGAGGAACAAGTAAATAGGGGTGTCCATGGCAGGGAGGTCAAAAAAGTCAGGATGGCAGTTGCAATTGGGTAACTGAAGCCCCCTTTTTTTACATGCATTGCAAGTAACCTTCCACTAAAGGGAGAAAAAAAAATTAAAACTGCAGATTCTAAAATTGTGAAAGACAAGGAAATAAATTACAGAATTTAGGCGCTTAAGTCAATGAAACAGAACTGCAGTTTTCCCAGCTTGCCTTCTCTGTTGGCAGATCCTTCTTATACTGAAGGATAAATACATTGAACTGTCATATCTAATCATAGGCATCTGTAGGTTACCACAACAATGAAGAAATTATAGGCATATGGTGACATATATCCAAGATCCAAGCTTGTCTTTTCATACTAGTGTCCCAACATCAGATGCCTGTCTGGAAGTCATGGGGTTTGCACGGTAACATTAGGATGTTCCCCATAGATACTTATGTGTGAGTGTGAATCTACAGTTCACAAAGAACATCAGGAACCAATAAATGCTCAGCCTCTCTCCAAACAAGCTGAGCAACAGGTACATATGCAAAGAACATCAACCATCAGTGCTCTTTCCTCCTCACTCAATACTGTTCATTAGCAACAAAAATCTCATTCCCACTCCACACAATATTAAAATAAATCCTTAGTCCCCCCCCACCCTCCATTTTTACAAATCCAGTTCTAAAGTCATGTAAACAAATGTCCTGAAAGTCCTACAGTTTTCTGGTTACCACCATGCCAGATCTCAATTGTATTCTGAACCTCTTTGACTTACGACAATAGCATGGCACCATGCCAGACATTCTGAGACTAGGAACTATTTCCAAGACCAAGGACCATGCCTGCATGTTGTGATATCAGACAAAAGGAGAAAAACTCTAGTGAAGGAAGACAAGATGCTGAACTTGGAAAGTTAAGGGAAAAATGATGGACTTAGACCAGATTGCTCATAAGAGCTGCAGAACCACAGCGCAGAGGTTTCCTGACAAAAAATGGAAAGAATGTGATTCAAAGGAAAAGTCCACTTTTCCTCCAGCTGCAAGAGAGGAAGGAAGGAAGGAAGGAAGGAAGGGAAAAGCATATCAGCCTTCCTTTGAGATCATGAGAATAACTCATAGGTAACATGTTGTTGACTTGGATTAAGAGAGGCGGTTGGATTAATACAGTAGAACAGAGGTTTTAGAGGTGCTTAATTTGCAAATTAAGAGATTATCCAGACAGCTTCAGTGGAGCACATTAGGCACTTACAGTGTTTTCTGTTGAAATCAATGCTTAAGATGACTTGACAGTCCCTGACCTTCTGTTTCTAGACTACAGTATACATCACACACACTGTACACAGAATCATCTGTTGTCCCATATTTATAATGGATTGCTTACAGAAGGCCTTCACCTATTCTCCCATGGCTCAGGGCTTACACAAAATACTGCCAGTTGTCCTTCTCTAGTTTCTTTCAAGTAAACCTCATAAAATGGGTTAGACTCTTTTCAGACCTATATGAGACAAAATTATAGCAGAAACTGCAGATTAATTCAGAATACCACTAAGAAAGTAGTGAGGGATTAGATAAAATAATTGCAATTGTGGATTTATTGATTTATTTATTTATTAAGCTTGTCCCCACCCATCTCCCCCCAATGGGGGACTCTGGGCGGCTCACAACATATTAAAACAATAAATAAATATACAATTAAAATTTATAACAGCGCACATTAGCTTTCCAACCACTCTATCCTATTCCATGCTTCTATTCCTCCCTGTTTTCCTTTCCTTGTCCAATCCTCAGCATGTTTTCTGCTCAATGAGCATGTTCAAACTATTATTTATCTCCATTTGTGCATTTTCATTCCCTTTTTGGGGGAGACTGAGAAATGAACAGAAGGATGATTGCTTAAGCTACATTGAAAGCTCAATATTTCTCCACTGAAGCTCTTATGACCTTCTTGCCACTACAGGCACTTGGTTCTGGATGAAGTCGACTTTTTAGATCCATTTTTAGCCGGCTTCAGGCGCAGGCAGGGAACGACACTTATTCTGATTGTTCACAGGGTGAATCTTGGTAGAAAGAGAAGAGAGTGTAACTCTTAATTCTCTTGGACTTATCAGTTGTGGGACCCTTCTGGGATAACTGGACTGAACTTGAACTGAGAGTCAGGGTGATGTGACAAGGTTCTTCAGATGCTGCACAAACTGTAACTCTGCTCTGTAGCACTGGCTGGGATTCCTCTGGGCTCAAATTTATCCCTCATTTATTTAACACCTACCTGAAATGGCTGTGAGATGTGAGAAGAGTCTTCATCATATGAGACAATACTTTCTAGAGCAGGGATGGGCCCCTGAAGGCACAGTTAGAACCTAGATACCTTGTTTTGGGCACTTTCACAAAATTATTCCAGTCAGAGCTTTGCCTAGTCACTCATTTATCAGAGAGAAAACTGGTTCCTTCCTGCAACACTTTTTAGTTCTAACCTCTGTTTTTCTAAGAGTTTCTACAAGACCTATTTTTGAATTCTTGGAAAGAAAGAGGTCCACCAAATCATGTCATCTCAGATCTGGAAGTCCGTGTCTTACAGTGGTGAGGGAGGGCTCCTTCTCTCTTGCATTAATTTATCCCCTAACATTTTAATACCATTGGATGAATGTTCTGGGACTATTAATCTTCTTGCCCTACTTACCATTTGTTGAGACCGCCTTTGAAAACAATTCAGAAGCTTCAACTGGTACAAAATGTGGCAGCCAGACTGCTATGTGAGTATTGTACCCATTCTCCAGTCATTATATTGGTTGCCAACAGACTTCTGGGTCCAATTCAAAGAGCTGTTTTTTTTAAAAAAAAGCCCTTTGTAGTTTGCCTTCTCAAGGTGGAATTTGCCCAGCCCATATAGGTGCATCCAGGGAGGAGTTGCTCAGTGTCCAATCTTCCCTTCGTGAATATAAAGGAATGCTGTCTTTGAGGCCAACATTCAAAGAAACGTTGGTTCTCTGTGGTGGCTCCCGTGGCTTGGAGTACCTTATAACCAGGGGTTCACCTGGCACTCTCCTGATTTATCTTCTGCAAACAGTAATAGGTGGTTTAGTTGAATGTGTGAGCGATCCTTGTATTGTACTATTAAGTTTCATTATTGTTGTTCTTCAGGGTTCCTCATGTTAAATCATGTTTACTCCAATCAAGATGGTAAACAAACAAAGGGAGCCAGTTTGGTGTAGTGGTTAAGGACCAGGCTAGAAACTGGGAGACTGTGAGTTCTAGTCCCATCTAGGCACCAAGCCAGGTGGGTGACCTTGGGCCAGTCACTCCCTGTCAGCCCTAGGAAGGAGGCAATGGCAAACTATTTCTGAAAAATGTTGCCAAGAAAACTGCAGTGACTTGTTCAGGCAGTCACCAAGAGTCAAAAATGGACTTGAAGGTGCAAACACACACACACAAACAAAATTCTAAGGTGCAAACACACACACACAAACAAAATTCATTAGGTTCTAGTGGAGAAGCCTGTGATATTCAGTGATGCTCCTCCAATATCCTTAAAGGCCCCTCAAACTACATGGTGTTTCCTCCCACACATTTCCAATGTTATTTGCAAGCAGCACCTATTGACTGCAAACTCTTTCTTGGAAGATTTCATTCAAATATTGTGGGAACAGAAGAGTGGCCTTCCCCGTCAAAGGATGAATTGATGGTACACGTTAAATTTTATTTAAATACATCAAGGAATAAATTACAATCAGGTGAAGCAAAGAACATGGTGTTCCAAAGGAAGTGTCTTTGGCAGACTGAAACCTGAAGGAAGCCTCCTGTCCACTTGTTCCACAGACTAGCACAGTTGAGATCCTGTTGCTCTGAAGGTAGAACTTTTTGCTCCTTCTGTGAATGCTGGGTGGAAAGAAATTTCTGCCAGCCTTTTAAGTCAAGAACTACTGGAACTTTGCTTTATTGTTGCAGGGTATAGTAACAGGATCTTGAAAGGCCAATAGAGTTTCTCTCTCCCGACACTTATATCAAAGAGAATCAAGGTGGGCAATCTTGAGTCTCTTTCTCACTTCCATTCAGGGCAAAGCTGATGTCTACATACCACTCGTTTTCCTTCTTTAACATTATCTCTGTACTCCTCTAAAATTTTATAGTTGAAAAGAAGCACTCATTTTTTTCTCTCCTCTTCCTTATCATTGGGGGGGGGGGGCTGCTCTTTTTCAAAAACTCCACCAGAGAGAGATCTGCAAACTGCAAGATCTGCTTTTCACCTTAAAGTTCTGATTCACAGAGAGCTTCTCTTTTCTCACAGACACCCATGGATTATTTGCAAGGATGGAATGAGCCACCCTAAAGTGGATTATTCCCAAATTTGTGACTCAATCCTGAAGCAAGTGGGGAAAAAAAAAAGAGCTTGAAATCTTCTTTTGGCTGAGTCTGAACATGAGACTGTCAGAAGAGGCATTCCCAGGTCCTTTGTGAAAGAGCCTGCTTCCTGAAACTGGGACAGAGACTCATGCAGATCAACAAAGCCTGTTTATGTATGTATTTTTGGAAACATCACCACTTCAGTTTAAATGGTAAGTGCAGCGTGTCAGCAGAACCTGGGTGTTTAACCACAAAAGATAAAAACCAGCTATGCTAGTCTTTTTTTCAAAAAAGAAAAGCTCCTTTAAATCAATTTTATCTGCTTTAGTATCTGCCCCTTTCTTATTTAAGAAAAGCCACAATATCTTACACATCCTCTGAAGTGAATTCTAGAGTTCACGCAGCCATGTGGCACACAAGGATATAAAACGCAATTTACGATTCTGCAGGAAATGTCTTCAGATCTATGGTGTTTGATAGTGACTTGAACAGAGTGATACAGTTTATTAACACTCTAAAATTGAAGGTTAAGTACTTTCCCACCCCACACATTCCAGAGTGCACACAGACCTCTTTTTATTGTTCATTCTAGGCAAGCAGGAGGACCCTATCAACAATTGTTTCAATTCAGCCTTGTTATTTTTACGCAAAGGAGCTATTATCTTGCTGGAGGTTCACACAGGACCTTCACACAATTACTGAACCACATCCTCTGAGACCATTTGGCCATGATTGAGTTCCAAGTGATTTTTATAAAAACATTAAACCTAACAACAAGAGTGGAAATTCCAAAGAAAGGTACCTTTCTTGCAATGAAAAAAGTAGATGAATTAATTTATGGCTATTATTATAATTGCAATACTATGCTGGGCTAAACTAATTCTTTTATACTAAACTCTTTTTTTTCCTTTGGGTGAGACCTTGTATGCATCCAGAAATTTGCAAAGGGGATGTCCACTTGAGTTGGGGAAACTCTGAAAGGTTTAGGAAGAAATGCTTCAGAGCTCACAACGCAGAACCATTCTGTTCTTCATTAAAGCAGCCCAGATAGCAGAAAGGTGCTGTTCTTGTGCAAGGCCTGAAGTATTTAATTAGGCAACAGCTACAGTTGTAATTATTCAACAGCTAAATCTAGACCTTCACCATCATAAAGCATGTATTCTGCATTGAGCTATGTTCCCACCATTGCATGATTTGATTAAACTTTAATTCAACAATTAGAAGCTAGATAAAATGCTTCAAGAGCTAAGGCTGGACACAACAGACCACTGGACCAATGAATCACTGGAACTGGCTGGTTGCATTCAGATGGCTTGGTAAACCAAAGTCTTCTGAATTCTCTTTGTATTGCTGGTTGATCATGCTTTTTTGATTCTCCCAGCAGCAGGAATGGCTAAACATAAGCCACAGAAGCTCCTTCCAGTTTCTTTAGCAGGACATCCAAGCCAAGATCTGATCCCATCTAAACAAACCAGATTTAGAAGCCATAGTTTGCTCTTAGCTTCCAGTTCAAGCTTGTTAGGGCCAGGACAAGCAGTGATGTTCAAGTGCTTTGCAACATACCAGCTTACAGTATCACAGTTCTCTCTTCAAAGGGAAAACAAACTGATTATGTCCATGAGCAGAGATGTGATTCCAATTAGTTTTTATATGTTGTTAATGTGTTTCAAATTCCCATGTAGTAACAAGATCTGCAGCAAATAATCAGGAACCAGATCATAAGACCCTGATAAAGACTTCTTCTACCGCCTACATGAAGAACAGTTGAACACAACAGAACACATTTTTCTATTTACTGCTCTACTTGCAAACTTAAGCAAGGTCACCGAAGGGGAGATGTTCTTTCTGGCCTTTTCCCCAAGAACCCTGCCTCAGAAATTCTTAGCCTCCAAGAAATCATGATCTATCCCCTGCTATCTAGCTACTGTATGACCAGCTGGGATGTAGGGAAGAGAGAGAGGCTTAGCAGTCTGCTGAAAGCACTCTAGTGTGACAGTGCAAGAATGTGACAGGCTGGGGAACCCTGGGAACTGGAAGACCCACCAACATTTCTCATCAAATCTCAGAGGTGTCTGAGAAACAGCACCGTTTGTCTGAATTCTGTGGCTACGGGTCCAAAATACAACTCCATGATGTCACTGCACTGGCAAAATACACTGCAGGACATGCCTACCTGATGAATGTGGAGACACAAGCAAACTGGAATACCATTTAACAGAGCTCAGTTACCTCACAGTCTAGCAATGTGAAATCCCTGGAGCTCCTTCCAAAGGAGGCACGGGAAGTTTGTAACAAAGAACTTTCTTTTAAAAAAACTCCATCTGGAAATCTCAGAATGAATTGAAACTTGCCTTCTACTACTTCACTGACGAAGCTTGACATAAGACAAAGTAGTACTCACTTCCACCCACTCACTGGCCTGTGCAGGCTTGGTCATTAAAAGAGCAGCTGCCTCAGTCTCTTACTTGCTCTCTTGAATTAGTACGGCAGCGGCGGCAGCAGGACTTCTACCCAGGGAACCAGACCCTCCCAACTGTGTGAGGGAGGGGAGGGTCTAGTTAAAGACCTAGCTAATCCCCCATTTCTCAGCAGGCAGGAGTATGCAAGGGAAGCTGCCTCAGCCTTGCATTGCTCACCTGCCCACCCCTTCCTCAGTACTCCTTTCATTTCGGGGCAACCTTCAGCAGGACCATAGCAAGAGAGTGAGTAATTCGCCTTCTGGGTCACCGTTCTGATTTACTCACACTTTTTGCTGAACAGTGTGGATAACTGGACTATTTGACTCTAATCCTGCCAAACTACTACTGGAAGTGTTGATGAGAGAGTTGGATTTACAAAGGGCCGACACCTCCACAACGTGGTTGCTCAAATGCTACAGGAGATTCCGCCTAGGAAGAATGGGAAAAGCTAGGGCTTAGAACAATCTGCTCAGCCCCTACTCCAAAGCTAGTTTTGCAGAGTTTTCTCTGGAGCATGGGGCAGGTGGCTTCTCAGTGGCAGGAACCCCACCCTTGTTCCACTTTGTGGGATATTCCCATGTCCTCCTGTAGCGAAGACACTCTGGGGCCTTGTCCCATCTCCCATCTTTCCCAGCTCCTTCCTGCATGCAGACTGGTTGAAAAGCAGTCATTATACAAAAAGCAAATGTAGTAAGAGAAGAACAAGGGGGGCAGCCAGTTAACCCCTGGTGGCCATTTTTTCTGCTCTCCCATTGGCCAGATAGGAGCGCTACTAGCCCCACAGAAAGATGCAGTACAGTAGCAAAGACACAGAAAGTGTGTGGAACAGCCCTCTCTAAACATTTCCAAAAGTATTCAAAATGCCAGTTTGCATGAACTGGAAAATCAGTTTGAAGAGTTTCAGGTTGGCTGCATATAGATGGAACAAAAGGTGAACCTGTTTAAATATTCTGTGTTTCCTTGAAACAAGATTTTGGAATGGGGCTTCTTTTGAAAATGCTTCTAAAGAAATCTCTTCTTAATCTAAATTGTGTACGCCTAAACCTAATCTTGCAGACAGTCAGGAACGTGGACTGCTGCCTCCGTCCACTCCAGTATGTAAGGATTCACCTACAAATTTATCTCTTTTTGTTGTTGTTATTGCTGGCAACCTGGTACTGGCTGACTGCCAAATCAAACCTCCAACCAGTAGTTTCTGTTTGGTATACTGAGAACATGAGGGGGCGAAAAGAAGGGGAAGGGGGAGGGGGAGGGGGGAGAGAGGGAGGGAAGGGAAGGGAAGGGAAGGGAAGGAAAGGAAAGGAAAGGGCAGGACAGGACAGGACAGAATGAGGGAAGGAAGGAGAAATGAAATCTGCAGTGCTCCGATTAAGCTCTAAGTGACATTTGGGTATATTCTGCTTGTAATTCTGTGTCAAGAACCAGACTGTCATTACCTGCTCTTATCCCACATGCATCACCATCTTACTGGAGAACCCCAATTTATGTAATCTGCCATTTATTTCGAGTTTCCAAAAAGAAGAATAATTATCTGACAGGATGTTTTCTCCAAGGTCATCTCTGGGCCCCTGCACACAAACTCACAAAACACATGTGTTTTGTTTCAGTAACAATCCACCTGAAATGTTGTGAGTTCAACCATTTTGCACATCCATTTTCAAAACCTAATCTTTATAAAGCTGAATAACACTAAGCAGGAATTCTGAGAAAAGACCAAATCAGAACTGTGCTATATAGGGACATGATTTAATTGTTTGCTCCCTGCATCTTTTTCCCCACTGCAAATCCCCACCACCACAATTTCCTCTACAAAGACTCTATTTCCATTGAAATGCTTCTTCAAGGGATACAAGAGAAAATAGCAGAAGAATCAAGCCTCCTCCCTCTCAGTATTTACTTACAGTCACAATTAAATTGTGACTTACAGTCACAATTAAAACCAAGATACTTTGGGGCTACTTTTTCTCAAAACACAGAAACAAAAGCAAGTTTTCTTTTTAAAAATGCATTTTTAGGGCAACATGCAATTTGACCTTCAGACCAGAAATGTGCAGTCTGTTTGTTGACCTATTGGCTGGGAATGCTTTTTCTAAAATTATAATGTTTTTAGGGAGGACAATTTAAATCCTCTACTCAAAATAGTAGGTTGCAACCGCTGAAAAGCCCTCTCCCACTCTGAATGGTGGCCATTTTAGTAAGGAGAAGGCCTCTGGATGAGTTATTCTTTGTTGTCAGTTTGTGGTAAGGGAAAACAACACAAAAGCCACCCCCACAAAAAAAAAAAAAAAAGGTAAATTTGGCTCCTGAAAGTTCCTGTGAAATCAGAAGCCTGTTTACTTAGCACTTTTGCTTGCTCGCTGAGCTAGGTGAAGAACAATGCCGAGAAGATCAAAGTTGAGGTTTCATTTAGACATGTCCAAGTATACAACCCTCCAATCTGTTTATGTTGGATGCCAAAGTACCAGGCATGTTATTTTGTGTCAGCTCTGTCTACTCCAACTCATTCTTCCCCCAAGCAAGAAGAAAATATGAATAAGCAAGAACTTTTAATACTGTTGCACTCGACTCTACCCTCACTCCTCCAGATCTAGCTGACTTGCCGTTTACTACTGCAGGAAAAATAAATCTTACTCAATTACTTTGAATACTTTTTTTTTGAAGGAAAGACCCAAGGTATAACCTTGAAGGGGAGTCAGGAAACAAATTTCTTTTTGCCAATGATTCCTTTTCATGGTTGACTGCAATTCCCGTGAAAGACCTGCAGGTTGTTTAATATCAGTATATCATTTATGAATCATCAGAGCCATTTGAGATATCCTAGAAATATAGGAAATGTGGTACAGAGGTTAAGCTGGTAAAATTGCCCTTTGCACCATCTTTGTTTACTTGGGCAAAAGGAAAAGGATTTTATCACCTTCCATCAAATCCTAATGAACGCATGTTCAAAAACAATAAAAACAATAGTGACGGTGGTTATTATTGCTGTTGTTACCTTCTGACCACCTTTTAGCCCTTGCACCACTTTCTATGCTGTTCCAGAGCAAACAGAAGCACTTTTTGAAACGCTGAAGTAGCTTTTTCAGTAATAAAATACAGCTCTCCCAAGTTGTGGGAGTGCGCAGGGTTGCCTTAAAGTGCAGCTGCCTAGTTGTGTGGAAGTGAGCGGCAGCTGAATTTCCCCACGGTTGGATGTCAGAGTTCTGTTTCCTCAACATGCCGACTGCTCTCATGTGGGTTGGAAGGTCTGCCCCCTCTCCAGTGTTGATTGCTAGCACAGATGGGTTCTATAATTTGGGGAGGACATTCATCTCATGTAGCCAAATGCCATATCTGGTCCCAACCACAGAATGCACTGATAGTGGAGACCAAGGCCAGCTCCTAACCCAAAAGGACCCTTCTCCCTCTGACACCTAGATGGAATGGAGGACTCCAGCAAGAGATGATGCTCCCATCATGATTTCAGAGGCAGCAGAAGACCATTAGCAGGGATATCCACAAGGGGGCAGTCCAAAAAGTCAAGATGGTGTCATGACTGTGTAATCAAAGCCCTCCTCTTGCACATAAAAAAGGCAGGGCTTTGATTGCACAGTCATGGCCACCAACTTGACTTTTTGGACTCCTCCCTTGCAGACACCCCTGCCAAGGAGCATCCTCAATGCTCAATGCAACACAAATGAGATGGGATTTTAAAGTCAAAGTGACTGCGAAAGTAAAGGGCATCCTTTCATTTCAGACATGGAGACCCCTCCAAATAACAAATAAATGTTCTGCAACAAGATTATCATATGCAAAAAGCTGGAAAAGTAATGAAATGCCTAGAGTGGAAAACTGGATTATAAAATTAACTGAACTTGCAGACATGGTGAAGCTGACCAGTTTGGTCAGAGAAAAAACGATAAAGACTTTTTAAAAGACTGGAAACCTTATATGGACTTTTTGCTGAAAGAAGAAAAAAATGAATTGATGGTTTCAGGATTTGGAGATTAAAAAGGAGACGAAAAGGTTGGGGGAAAGTTTAAGATGATAATTACTTGATAGAAAGAAGGGCGGAAGGCACAGTTTTATGGGGGGGGGGGTTCCTTTAATTTTGTTTGTTTGTTTCTCTACTTCCTATCTTCTATCTTTGTTCTTGTTTGTTTTGTATATTTTACTACACTGAAAAATTCTAAATAAATAAATAACATAAAACAAATGAATGTCTAGCAACAGCCTTATCCCTTATTAAACAGTAAATTGGATGCGGTGCCTGGAAATAACAACTTTCACACAAAGAAGGTCACTAAACGGACAGGCGACCGCATGGAGTCTCCAGCAGGCTCACCCCACAGCAAGGCTTAGAGTCAGCATACCTAACTGCCATTTTTCCTTCTCCCTTGCTTACATAGCACTACATTTGGAAAATACAGTTTTAATTCAAATTTCAGTGGAGGTAATAAATATCAAGGGCTGTAAACTAGACTGGGAAGACAAAAAATTCCCAAAAGTGGAAAACTGCTTCTGAGTTGTGGCCAAGGACACTGTGTTGTTGGATCCACTTAATCACCAGTTGTCAAGTCCAACTCAAGGACACATTTATCCTTAACAAATATAAACTGCTTCAAGAGCCCAGTAGGTATATGTATTTTTTTAAGATTAGTAATATGTTTCTATTATCTATAGCAATTGAGTATACAGAAACAAGAGAGATAAAAATAGCTAATATTATAGAGAATCAATCAATCAATCATATTTAATTGGTCAATGATCAGCAAAATTTAAAAAAAACAGAAACAGAATAAAGCAAATGGATACAATAATATACTAACAGCTAACAGAATAAATCACATAATAGTATAGCATTCACTCCTCTATTACTATATTGATTGATTGATATTGATTGAATATTATAGAGAATGCTAAGGTTTTGGAAAACAGCACAGTTTATTTGCATTTTGGGTGGCATAAAATTATTGGGAAGAAAAATATTTTTATTTGTTAAAAGTTCGTACAATCTATGATGGGGGTAAGGACCTGCCACCCCCATTTTGTGGCTTCTACCACAGCCCAGACTGTACTGCCAAAATTCAACAACACAACAGCTGTTTTTCAAGGATTGTTTTTGTGATTACTTTTAGCTAAAAGAATGGTGAAAATGAACCTGTGTAGTTCCTGTGAGGCACCTTTGCATCTTCCTTATGCTCCTAAAAATAGGCAAAACTGGCCCAAAATATTCCCTGCCCAAAAAGCTGGAAAAGATTGCCACCAGACGAGTCTTCAGTGCTGATCCATGGGCGCTGGAGAAAATAAAAGGTGGGGGAAAGATGGAAAGTCCTGCTGGAGACTGCAGAAAGAAATCCGTTTCTTTCCTCCAGCAAGGAGTTTCTCTGGGATTCTTATTCTGTTTGCAAAGAACAAAAAGCCCTTCTATTTGCTGAGAGGTAATGCTGAATGTAACCACATCACTGTGCCAGTTGCTGAGACTACAAATCTATATGCACACAGTGGAAAGAGGTCCCACTTATTTCAGCCAAAAATACACACATAGGATTGGACCAAATGTGAACCTTTTGCTGTCATCGGCATTCTTTCTAGCCAGTTCTGCAGCTAGGATTCCCTTCTTGTTCCACAGAGAGAAATTCAGGAGCTGGAAAGAAGCCAGCAGATCATTCATCATAACCATTACTCTAAAATTGGGAATTATAACATAATGCATTCTTTTCTAGTAGTTTAGCAGGGATTAGTCCTCCCTCCTTCCCTTCCCCCACTGATTTTTGCAAGACTGTCAGAAAGAATGCTTGCTGTAGCACCAGTCTGTGGACTACATAGACTTTAACAGAAATTTTATTATAGAAAGCAACCTTTTCTGATCATCCAGCTCCCAAGTTCACAAATATTGCCAGGTTTTTGCTGAACAGCCGGAAGCAGTGAGATGACTGAAACTTCTAGTTCAGAGTTGTTTTTTAGATTCATGATAGAGCTGACATGGGGCTGAATTGAGATACAGGTGGTCCTCACTTAACAACCATTCACTTACTGATCGTTCAAAGTTACAACGGTGCTGAACAAAGGGACTTACAACTGGTCCTCACACTTACAACCATCACAGCACCCCCCTGGTCACGTTATCGAGATCTGGGCACTTGGCAACCAGCTTGCACCAACAATGGTTGCAGCGTCCCAGGATCATGTGATTGCCATTTGTGACCTTCCCAACTGGCTTCTGGCAAGCAAAATCAATGGGGACTGTGTGATTTGCTTAATGACCACATGATTCACTTAATGGCCACTATGATTTGCTTAATGACCGCTGCAAAAAGGGTCGTAAAATTGGGCACATCTGCCCCGCTTAACAACAAATGTTCCAGTCCCTATTGTGGTCGTTAAGTGAGGACTACCTGTAACGTACTAAACTAGGCTAAAATAAAGCTAGCATGAGGTCAGCTTATGGTTCAGTGTTTTGGGGAAACCCAGCTGTTGTCTTAGCATGAAGTGAGTTATCATGTGAAGCCATAAGACAGTTTTAGCTCTTTGGGCATTATATGTTACATGAAAAGAGCAACTGTGTTTTGACAGGGTTTAAGATGTTGTGGACAGCCAGGCAAATAGTTGTTTAATATAGCAACAAGAGCAGAGAATTGTGCAGAAGAAGCCCTTCAGATCTGAGCAAAGCATTTCTTCCAAACTAGCAAAGCAAAGCAGTTCTCGCTCCAAAACACGCTCTTCCTAATTCATACACGGTGCACACAGAGGTCCACTTGCAAAGCCAAGTGGCCAACAGAGGGAAATTGATCCACCTTGATGCTTCCTGTTAACACAGGCCCATCACCGATTTTGCAAAAATTACTTATTTTATGTAATGTGCTTGATCTGTGAGTGTCCACTTATGATTCAGGCCTATCCAGGTTCTCCATTTCTTCATGTTAAGGTGTCTGTTCATTCATTATTTCAGAACCACCAACAATCTGGTTTAAAATATTTCTTCCCACCACCAACCACCTCCAGTAAAGATTTACAGTAAATGTGTTTTAAAAATACATCCTGGAAGTGGCACCTTTAAAAAATAAACCTAAACCCATCTCTAGGAAGTGTTGTAAAAGTATTATTGGGAAGAACTAGAGCACAGGGAACAATTACTTTTCATATTTAGCTTACTCCCAAGCCCGAACTCGCCAAGTGGGATTTTCATGATATTTCTACCATTCTGCACAGGCGTTGGGACTCTTACTTACCATAAAGTTCAAGATACTTAAGTCCATTCACAAGCATTTTGCAGAACATACTAGAAAATTCAGAGCCACCCCTAGCAGATTCTAACACAATATCCAGTTTGTTATAACATTTTGTAACACCCCCCCCCAAAAAAAGTTCATAGATGAGTGACCACTGAGAATCCTTGCCACTGGATGTCAGCCTAGAAGCCTTTGGGGCCTCTAAGGAGATTGCCTGAAAAAGAACGGAAATACATCTCCAGGAGCGTCTGCAGGGGGAGTAAAGGATGTCAAAATGGCAGCTGTGCCTGCACGAACCATATGAGAAGGAGTGGGGCTTCAGTTGCACCATCATGGCTGCCCTCCTGACTTTACTGACTCCTTCCCGCACAGGCCCTTCGAGTTAAGAATGGATGGGAGAAAGAAAAGGCAAAGTGTTAAGTTACATTACACAGCCTTTTTTTCTGGGGGGGGAAAAACTCCCCAAACAGATTGCATAACCATTCCAGAAAGTTTATCATTCTACTGTTCCTAAAAGTAGGCATGGGATCAAGCAACAGCAAGACTTTTAATCTGTGCAACTTAAGAACAAGGAATCGCGGATATTTAACTATTCAAATAAAGCACACGTCTCATCCTTAGAGGCGACCAAACAGAAGATACAACCAGACAACCCCGTTCATTCATTTCTGGACTGAAATTCTCAGAAGTTGCAGACAACCTTCAAAACCCTATCAGGTTTCTTACATTTCTAACAATCAACACACTCAAGACATTCTTCTTGGAGGTTTGCACTCCCAAAGGCCTTTTAAGCAATACATAGATTCACCTCTCTATTTACTTCATTCTAATAAAAGGGTTTAGGCTCTGTGTTTTTAGTCATTCCTTTACAACCCGAAAAGGGTTTTGTTCCTAAAGCTATGAATCAAATCTTTCAGTTGTTATACATCTTCACAGTCTTTTTACTGCGGAAAAAAAAGGGGGGGAGGGAACCTGGAAACAGCTAAAAGTTTTCAAGAAGTAGCCTCAGGGTCCGAACAGATGTCATGAGCCACTTCCTACAAATTAGAAAAGGAAAGTAGCCCCTCGGGTTAATTACGAGGAGAAGGCCACACACCGAGCAAGCCAGGAGATACGTCTGACACATGGAAAGAAGGGCTGGATACTGTATTTTGAGAAAGGAAGCGTGAAACTTCTTATTACAATTTCCATACATTCTCGTTTCAGGGAAAACGCAGTTGATCATCTCTTTTCAGTCATAGCATGTGTATAATGTCAGGCTTCATTTAATTTTAGGAACACCAGCAAACATTTACTAAGTATTACTTCCTCCAGGTTTTCCCATCATTTTCAAGTTTTCTTAGGCCACTGAGCTTTAACCTTTGGCGTGAGAAGTTAATATTAGCACAAACAAAAAAATGATGCATCAGCTACCCTTGTAAAAGAGGGCAGTGGTTGTCAGGCTTGATCTTTTCTTCCAATCCCAATGAAACAACAAGGATTCAATTACTTCCCAGTATTCACAGAATTTAGTGAAAGGAGAGCCTTACATGACAGCTGGTGTGGTGTAGTGGCTAAGGTGCTGGATTAGGAGAGACTTGGACTAGATGGTTTGGTCAAAATGGCCATGACGTAGCAAGCTCCTCCCCCCTTTTGTACATGATGATGCAGTGTGATGTAACAATGCACGTGCAAAGGAGGAGGAGCTTGAGGGTGATGGCATGACACCATTTTCATCACCTGGCTCCACTTCACCCCGCAGATGCCTCCTAAGTGGAAATCCAGGTTCAGGTTCATCCTCAACCCTGGAAGCCCACTCAGTGACTTTGGGCCAGTCATTCTCCCTCAGCTCAGCATACCTCATACGGTTGCTGACTTGCAGGAAAACAGGAGGAGGGACAGCTATGTATACCTTGGGCTCTGGAATGAAAGGCGGGATATAAATCTAATAAGTGGTGAGCAAATCCAACAACTTTAAAACAAGAAAAGGCTCAATGATGTTAAACACAAATACTTCCCCATTTAAAAATGAAAATACCCACCTCACACACAAATATAACACAACTATGTTTGACATTCAACAAATTTGAATTTGTTGAATTTCAAATTCAAGTGATGGACCGATTTCAGAATCTTTCATTTGTCACTTTAAAAAGCCGAAGAAGTATCTATAAAGAAAATGGGAATACTATGTTCCAAAGTCCTCAAAGTGATTTTACTGGTAGAAACAGTTGAATTGGGAAGTGAGCTTTCCTTGGCTTCCTGACTCTAGAACATTGACTACTGTCTAACTCTTTAGACCAGTGTTTCTTAACCTTGGCAACTTTAAGATGTGAGGACTTCAACTCCCACAATTTCCCAGCCGGTCCACACATCTTAAAGTTGCCGTGGTTGATAAACACTGATCTAGACAGTAGGACAGCAAATGACTTTATAGCAATTTCTTCTGACCATCAGGCTTCTATTAAAAACATAGCTTGCTAGAAAAGAAGTAACTTATGGAATGAGCTCATAATTTTGTAGCAGCACCACCAGTTTGTTCCTCCTCTACGCAGTTACTCCTTTGCCACCTCTTTCCAAGATGCAGGTAGCTAAGGAGACAATAGCTTTGAAGAGTTTAGTGGATAATGGAGTTGCTGTCTGGAACAGCTCAAGATTTAGAGGCATTTTACAGGGTTACTGAGTTCATATCGTGTATTGTTTGTTTGATTTTGGATTAGCCTGTTGTGGGAACACAGCCATTGAGGTTTGTAAATTATGCTTAATGGCTTTGGATGTTGAATGAGCCCAGACAATTGTGGTCTATGCAATAAAACATGGTTAAAACTATGCCTCAGTTACCACAAATGACAAAGCCTTCTATGTTTGAAGAACACATTTTAAGTATATTCTAAATGCCTTCAATGTTATTTTCTAACTAGAAACAACATTAAGAAATTCTCAACCTTTACTTTTATTTCTTTGGGAGAAACCACCATATTGGTTTGTCATTCTGTTCTGGACAGAAATTTATTTTATTTATTTGTTGGATTTCTCCCCCACAACAGGGGACTCTGGGCAACTTACAAAAAACATTAAATATAATGTTAATGTTAAAAAACTATAAATATATATAAAACACATAATACATCCAGTATTAAAAACAATACTAAAAAAAGGAAAATCCAAGAAGATGGAAAATCGGGCTGCGGACAGCTGGCCACTATGAGGCTAGCCATCCCCCTGCTTGAAGCAAAATTATTATTTTGCTTTTGCTTTGCGTACAGAAAACTGCCAGATAACCCTGTTCAGACATTTGCCTGAATGGATGGAGAGTTGGAATGAGTTGGAAAACTCAATGTGGAGAGAGAACACGCAACCCTCTCTCCTCTTTCCAGCTCCCACATGTTCAGGTGAGTGTTTGAATGGGAGTATAACTCTCCACCTGGCCCAGGAACCAAATAATGTAGAGTCTCAGCTTGGACTAAGAGCCATGCTTGTCTTGTATGAATAAAGCTCTTTGTCTCTTCTCTCAGCTGAATGCAGGAAGGTAGAGAGAGAATGGGGCAAAGCAACATATATAGCCTTCCTCAATCCCCACACTGAACTCTCCATGTAGCCAGGTAAAAGTGTACTGTGTACATGGACACATCCATGAAGTCACCAGACAGAGGTACTATAGCAGGCTTGATGAAACAGAACACAAATCCAATTTCCATCCCATAATTTTAGCAGCACCCCTTTCCCCCACAAACATCTTTATCATCTGTATGGTGTTTACTTGCACAAGAACAAGCCAGGGCCACCTCTATTTTACAACGAGGGAATTAAGGCTACACAGCCATTTTATTTATTGGTTTCCTTGGCCTTTCTCAGAGACCGGGGCCTTCCCAGGCAGATCACCAAGCAAAAAGTGCCTAAAATGTGCATAGCAGATGAAGTAAAAGCAGGATATAAAGACTTCTAGTCTACACTGAGCCACTGGATCGCAAGAAAATCTGTTCTTCATCTACAAGCAACATATTCCAGCTTGGCTTATATTCTACACAAAAGCAGTTAGGAACTGAAGGAAGGAGAGACAAGGAGAATTGGAGAATAAAACAGTAAATGGTCTGAGACTTTTTTTTCCCATAGCGATGTAGCAAGAGAAATGTGCAACCTTAATGTGAACTAAAGAAACCTAACCTCTCCTTGCTTGTTTCCTACCCTTTGAAGACAATGCATTTCGTATTCTCTGCAATTACCATTTGAATCAATAAAAATCCAGCATCCTGATAAAGAGTGAGGTATGCTTTACTAGACCTCCATCCCCGAAGGTAACTGGAGGAGCTAATTTTGCATTAGCTATTGTGGCAGCTCAGATTAGGTTCTTCAAAGAGCGTCTCTCTTGTTCAAAGACAGGGTCCATATCTCGGCTGAACATTAGTGTTACTTGATAGGACTCACATACAGCTCCACCTTGCCCTTCCTGGTGAATTGGGTTTTAAAATGATCAGCAGAAGAATAAAGGTCTTTTTGTCATGGGTTGGATCCATCCTGAGAAACTGATCAGGGCCCAGGACTGATTACCTCCAGTGAAGTCAAGAACTGATAAACTCCAGTGTCTTTATGGAGAATCCTTTCTAAGCTGTCAATTTTCAATTCTGAGTATGGGCTCTCTCCATCTGTAAAGCAGTCTTCGCAATGCACCATTGGAACAATGAAACAAGAATGTCCGTAACAGGGAATGAAATATTAGTTAAGTATCCCATACCCTTCCCCACCCCACACACATAATGGTACTATTTCGTATGAATCTTTTAACATTTTGTTCTAAGCAGTTCGTCGTTTTTTAAAAAATTGTATACTGTACCAGCAATGGCAGTTCTTACAATGCATGAAAAGTTGCAACTTCTGCATAAAATTTCATATGAGAAGCCCTTAGAGATATAATTTGTTTTTTTTTTCACTCTTGTATTTTTCTTTGTGTTCTGTTTTATTAAACAAATGAAGGCCAAGAAATATATGAAAAGTGACTTTGTATATGAAACCCAGGGGGGGAAAGCCCACTTATATTTCAGTTAGAGCCAGTTTGGTGTAGGGGTTAAGGTATTAGGCTAGAAACCAGGAGACCGTGAGTTCTAGTCCTGCTTCAGGCACAAAGGCAGCTGGGTGACCTTGGGCCAGTCACTTTCTCCCAGCCCTAGGAAGCAGGCAATTGCAAACCACTTCTGAAATCTTGCCAAGAAAACTGCAGGGACTAAATCAGGCAGTCACTGGGAGTCAAGACTGACTGGAAGACCCGCACACACACACATACACAAACACACACACAATAAATCCAATAGAAAGATAGCAGTAGAATAACTGGCAATTGTCATTTTTACCCAGAACCATCAATTCTGGGTCTGCAGCAATTCACAGTTGTTGTTTCACTGAAACACAGAAAAATATAGTTTATTATAAATATACCTTTTGTTTTTAAATTATAATCCCTTTAGCTGAGGCAAATAACACTCTGTGTAAACCATTTACCCTACTGTGAATATCAGCTTCCATTTAAAAAAAAAAAAAAAGGCAAGATTCTATTTCTTATTATCATGAAAGTATATTTGGGGGAAAAAATTGTCATTGAAGAGTCAGAAATCCAAGATGGGCAAAATACAGTCTTTAGAATAAGAGCATCTTCCTTTCAAAACACATAGAGTAAAAGTAAGCAAAATAAGTTGTCTAAATTTATGCAATTTGCCTATTTTATATAAGTACAGTATTCCATTTCTTTAGTCCTGTGGTTGGTTGGTTCATCAGCTTTAAGGGGGTAATACACTCAGCACTTCACTTAGTTTCTGAACTGCCAGTCACACAAAGAGCCACTAAATTTTGTTGTGTCTGTTAGAATGTGCTACTTGCAACCAATGGAATGAAATACGGAAGATTATTCTGAGTGCTGGGGGGCATGGGAGCATGAGAAAAATGTCACTGTATAGGAAGGACATGTCCCATTACAATGATACATGAACGGATCAGTTTAACTCTTCCAACAGAAAGCACGTTACAAAGACACAGAGATGCAACACATTGCAAATAAACACCATTCAGTCTAATTCATCAGAGCCCAGGTCTCACACACCTCTACTGCATGTCCTTTTAAAATATTCAGAGAGAGAAATGTAAACCATCCACTAGGAATGGCCAGCAATGGCAAGAGCTTGCAAAATGGGTGATAATCTAATCAATATTTTGAGTCCACAGAAAAGACATCGTAAGGCATTCTTTGCAGTGCTAAAGCTGCACTAACCCATGTTAGTGTTGCTGTCCTTCCTTTAAAAAGATTATTGTACTTCTTTTCATGGTCACCACTGTCTTTCTGTCCTTCAGAAACCTCAGCTGTTGCAGATTACAACCACCAGGAATTGGGCAATCAGCTCGTATGATATTGATATTGCTCCAAATATTCTCAGTGTGTTTTTGAGATAAGTGTAAGCTTTTTAACATTCAGAAGTTAAACAGTTTGGGCCCAAAGCAATTGAAGGACCAGTTTCATTCATATTAGTCTTCTCCCCTTTGTGATCATTGACAGAGAGCTTTTTTGCTCGATCACCACCAATAACAGTTAAGTTGGAGAGGAAAAAGAACCTAGAAGTTCTATCCCTCAACCATATTAATGATGATCCTCTGTTACAGATCTTTAGAGAAGTCCATGGAGTTCCCACCATTCTCTTAAAGTGTGACCTGTTGGTTTTATGTTACATGACCTTCGGAGGGTTTTGCCCTTAACTGTGATTCAACAAATATATACACACATATACACATACTGTAATACATACACACCACTCATCTGAAAATGCTACCAAGTAGAAGTTTATGCCTATCAATAAGCAGTCTGTTGACTAAGTCCAAATGAGAACTATGTAGTAAAGCAGTGAAGTTATTGGACTAGAAGTGGAGCGACCCAGATGATATCTATCCTTCACCGTAGAAGCTCACTGGGTGACTTTGGGCCAGCTACTCAATCTCAGTCCAGCCTACTTCAAAAGATTGTGGTTGTGGGGGGAATCGGTACCATACTGTGCTTAGATATAAGTGTCTACCAAATAAAAATAAACGGAGTTACAGGTTAAGGAAAGCAGGTTACTTGAGAATAACTGAAATCACTTTAGAACAACTACTAAGCGTTCCGGGCCAATCCAGGGACAAACTTTACCAAAGAGTAATCACCTTGTTTAAAACCTACGTGCTATTTCTCTGTTGCTTTTTACACAAAGTCAAGTAAATCATTATCTCTTCAAATAAAGCTTGCTAGATGTCTAAGCATATAATTCACATGCTGGCTTCTAAGGTTATTTCTTGCATCTTAACCACAGAATTCTGTAAATAGGAAGAATCCTGCATCCTCTCACAACACAGGAGAGTGAAGAACATTAGCCAAGGCTTAGAGCCAATATTGTCTAAAATCAGATTAGGACATTTTGCTTCCTCAGTTAAAGAGGAAGAAATAGAAAACACACCATCAGATGTTTTGGCTTGAAATTATACTGAGAACGCTCGCTCGTAACACTGAAAAGTTTAATACAGGCAATGTAACAGAACTGTGTTTACCAACAGTCTGGCTTAACATGGAGACGTTGCCTTTCACTGAACTGAAGACTAGGACATCAAATTGTATACTAATCTATTTATTAAAATATTTCTGAATTGCTTTTTGTCCCAAAGGCCTTGGGGGCATTACACACCTTTCAAATCAATGTTTTTGACATTTATTCTTATTTTTAAAATTGCATGTTACCTCCTACGAGGCTTCAGTGACTGTATATTCTTTTCCTCTTTTACTTGAGACCTTCCAGTAAACCTAAAAGGGTTCTATACCTCCCTGTACAGGATAATACTTGAAAATCTAGGCTGATAAGCGTGCACATGCAGGCATCAGTGGTTGCATACACTTAAAGAACAAAGAGTCAATTTACTGGGATGCAAAAAAAAAAAAAAAAGCCACATCTGTCAAGAAGACAGTGCTTTGGATTCAAAGGCAGAGAGATACTTTGGGGTACACACTGCACCTTCTGCAATGCCTAAATCTGCTGAGTCTTTTCCCAAATCAAACAGCTGCTGCTGTAGAGATTTTTGTCTTAAGGGAATACAATTCTGCCTTTGAATCTGAAGTGCGGCACAGACTTCTGGATAAAGCACCCATTCCAGATGTACGATTGCCATCTTTCTTAAACCAAACCCTAACCCACCCATCCAGCATTATTCCAACCCAAGATCGTTGCCAAATCTGGATAGGAAGAGAAGAGGAAAAGGTTTTTGATGGTCACTTCAGGATGCAACATCCATCTAAAGCAGTATTTTTCAAACCTGGCAACTTTAAGATGTGCGGACTTCAACTCCCAGGATTCCCTAGCCAGCATGAAGTCCACACATCTTAAAGTTGCCAGGTTTGGAACAACATTGCTCTAAAGCTATTGAAATACTCGTCTCTGGACCACTTCTGTTCAGCTGCACACCTGAGCCTATCCAGCACTTCTCACTGACTGTTTACACAATGATGTCTGTTAAAAAAGAAATCTACCTACTTCTTCAATCTGTATTTTCCTCACAGTCGACATAATTTGACAGCTGACTGCTTCCCTGAGATGGGGAAACCTTAGTTACAGAACAGAAACCGGAGTTTCACATTTTTCTTTAGGTTTAAATTGACCAATCATGCGAACCCATGGTAGCTGAATTCTTGGTAGCTTTCAACTGGTACTATATTACAAGGGGGGTTAGAAGAATCAAGGTAATTTTACACTGAGAGAGATCTGACCGAATATGCTTAATCGAGTAAACTGTATGGAATTAATATGAGGGATGAAGAATCAGAACAAGTTAGAGTTTGGAATGAAAACTTTGTGTGACTGGCCCTCCTCGCCTGCTTTCTGGATTAATGCATCCACAGTCACACAACATCACATGAGAGGAATCATCATGGGAAAAACATTTCCCTGTGGTTGGGTGAGTGTGTGAAGAAACCACACACATTTCTAAAGAGGTTTCTGTTCCCATTCCGATGCTGTGCTGTAACTTGAACAAATTCCAATACAAGTGTCTAACCACAAGAGAAACACTAAAATGCTTCTTTTACTCTGCAGAAAAGTTTTGATTGATAAAACAGGAGTTCACACTGGTCCTATCCTTTTATAACAAGCCTGGCAACTAGCTGCAGTTCTTCTGTTTTTAATGCTCTCTAGTTTTGTTTTGTTTTTTTTAGAAATAAAGTAAAAGTAAAAACAGAGAGCCCCAAATAAGAAGCAATAGCATTTCTTCATCATTCAGTGCTGAAAATAACCTGTTACTCTCAGAAGAATAAGCAAGGGTTCTTACGTCATTTCTAAAAGGTTGTTAATGTTAAAGGTTAATCCTTAAGTTTTTAAGGAATGTTGATATATTTACACTTAGATACAGCGGTACCTTGATTCACGAACTTAATTCGTTCCGCGACTCTGGTCGCGAACCGAATTGGTCGTGAACCGAATCAAATTTTCCCATAAGGTTCAATGTAAATACGGTTAATCCGTTCTGACCCCTATGAATTTGGGTGCCAACCGATTTTTGATCGTGTCCCGAATCAAATTTCCCTATAAGGTTCAATGTAATTACGGTTAATCTGTTCTGAACCATATGTTTGTTTGTTTTTAAACCGCAAAAATATGACACAAAGTACAGTATGAAGAGAGAGAAAACTAACCTTGCTCGACGCGACTTCTGGCGTGGAGGACAGGAAGGCGGGTGGGGAGGTGGTTACTGCTTGGAGGGAGAGTCCCCCTCCCTACAGGAAGCCGCGACCACGTGTCACGGGAGGGAAAATGGCTGCGGATCCTGTTCGTAACCCGATCCAGCGTTCGCGAACGGAGGCAAAATTTTGCGACCGGAGCTGTTCGTGAATCGAATTGTTCGTGAACAGAAGCGTTCGTGAACTGAGGTACCACTGTATGTAAAAGATTTGTGTCCTGAACATATTTCTAAAGTGCTATTTTTTTGGATTTTAGGGGTTATGCATGCAAATTAATTAAGGCTTTTTTTATATAACTGAGAGACCCAATACTATAGCAAGCTATTTTTAATATACTTAGCTGAATGCACTGTACCTGCTTTTTACAGTTCCTTTAGAAAACTGCCATGAGGCCACTTCCTTTTCCTAAAACCACATAGCACATTTGCATCACCCACATGCGCACACACATATGTTCTCCCAAGAGCCCATCCACCTTCCTTGTCAACTGCATTTCAGACTCAAAGCCATGGAAAACTGCTCCAGTCACCCTCAGAGCACCAATCAGCTTTTCCATTTGCCACCTAGCATGATTTCCCAGGAAGCCCTAAATGGAGAATGCTGCTTGCCAGGACAACCCAAGCTGATTTAAACCAGCAATGTACATCAGGGGAGAGGAACATTATGTAAGTGTATCTCAACAGTTTCAGATCTCCACCGGCAACCTCTACATAGCAGAACATTCAGTTATGAATTTCTGCCATTACCTTCACCTTCTGGACATGCATTCACATATTCCAACACAGCAGTGAACTAACTACAGGTCAAGATTCCCTTGAGTCAAGCTCAACTCCTCGTTACTAACACAGAAGTGGATAGTCACTGCCTTTTTTTGAGATGTTCTTTTTCAATCTCCCAGTGTGGTTGACAGCTTATAGATTTCTTGGCGACATCCCTTCCAAATATAAATCAAGTCTGACTCTGCTTAGTTTCTCAAGATCAGCCAACCCTGGCCACTTGCTGTAGACTACTTGGTAGTTAATTAACAATACCTTCCAGCTTCCTCACCTCCTTATGATTTCATTTATTTAGGTATTTGTACCACTTCGCTAAGTGGTGTACACTCAATGAAATACATAATAAAACAGAATCAAATAATAAAACTATAGGGTCAGCTTTCTTTCTTTCTTCTTTTCTTTCTTACTTTGTATTCTTAGTTTGTTTGGAGTTATCTTTTTTTCTAATTTTTTAAAAGTTTTTTTATAAGTTTAAAGATTATTTTGTTATGTGTGTATCCACAAATTAAATATTTTTTTTAAAAAGTGAAATAATCAGCAATAAGGCACAATAGTAATAAAACTAAGAAGTCCCATAGTGCAATATTCATGGTGCTGCAGCTCTTTCAGAACAATAAAACAATAGTTCTTTCTTCTGAACATTCTTCCATTCTTCTTGTCCTGTATTTCTTAAGTGTTTTCTAAACATGTTTCTGGCTTTTAAAGAACAACAATGTACTTTAGGCCCTGGGAGATCCATCAACATTCAGGCCCCTTTAAAACTAACAAACTCCTCAGCACGCCATTGCAAAGATGCTCAGTATCTCTTACAAACAATGTAGATATATTTAAATTTCCTTGCCGCCCATGGAAGCATGTTATGTATCCCCGACATCTAAATTGCCACTGATAGGGACTCTAAACCATGGCCATTATCTTGCTATATTTCAGTTGATAGCTAAACTATGCAAAGCAGACTTGCTGGAATCCAAGCAATGACAAAGTTATCAGGCGCAAGAGTGCACGAGGGTTGGGAATTCACTGGAAACCTTCAGAGGCCAGATGAGATTAAGCAGGGTTTGTTGAGGCTCCAAGAATGCCAGTGATTCAGGAATTACACACAAAGCTTATTTGCTGCACACAGTGCCCATCTCTTTCAGAAACCTGTGATGACTAAGAAGGGCCGTTTTTCTGAAACTTTCCCCAAACTGTAACATGTTTTATTTTCCAATAAATCCAGCAGACAGAGAAACAAAGAACAGGTTCCAGGAATGGCTGACCTACTTCATATAAAGATTGTCCTCTTTAGATGTAGTGGTGCACAGTGCTGGTTTCTGCTTACTAAACCTAGCATCCTGGGCTGATGGGCACGTAACATGGGGATACCAAGATACTGCACGAAAAGCAATGTTTTCACATCAGCAACTGGACTCCACCTGGAGATCCTTCAGCTGCAGTGTTTCCAAAGACCAGGACAAGCCACAAGCTTCAAATCTATCAACCCCTACTCAGTGGGAGAGAACAGCAAAATGCCCCCATCAACTATGGACAGAGCAAAGGAACGATTCCACTCTTTTGCAGCAAATGCAGTCAGGGAGAGTAATCCTGTCTACTCGTATCTGTTTCGGCCTATTCAAACATGCAACTTCCTTCCCAACTATACCTCCAAATCTTTACCACTTTGATTCTGCTGAATGTATAATGTTTAATGGACCGATCAGAAGCCCAGCAAATAATTTATAATTTTGGTTACTGTTTTTTTATCTGTTTTTAATTGTTAGCCACCCAGAGTAGTGTATTTGAGATGGGCAGCCATATACATTTAATAAACAAACAAACAAACAAACAAACAAATAGCAATCCAATGGTGGACAGGAGACTAAAAGTGAAAGTGCATACTTAAAGAACTGTATGTTATTTCCTTTTAATACCAAAGACGGCAAGCATTTAATATCTCCCAGTACAAACATTTGAATTATAGTGGCATATAGTATTAATCATTTAAATAGGAAACAATAAACACATTTAACTTCTGCCCCCTCGCCTTTTTTTGTGGGGGGTGACATTTAAATGGAAAAACCACAATAATGAGTGATCCAGACATGGCACTGAACTCTGAATTAGCATTATTTACATAAAATGCAGCAAGTTTCAGGTTGAGGGAAACCCTCTTCCTTCTCTTCCTCTAGCAGAGGAGTATATTGGAAATATCTTTTTCTATTTCTAAACTAACTCAACTGTATCCAAAGGGACAGCCATATTAGTCTTCTGCAGAAACAACAGGCTTTTGCCACCGTAAAAGTATCTAGCAAATAAATATTCGAAGGTGGGACTTAATTAACTTGGGAAGGAATTACATTGGCCACTACATTAAGATGAAAATCTAACACTGCAAGGAAATAAGTAGTATTGTATCATAAAATGTTGAGTATCTGACAGTTTCTCTACCTTAAACAGAGACCATTCCTACTCTGTCTCCCCTCTTGACTACTTATAGATGGGTAGCTATACACTTTGGGGTTGTATCTACAATAAGACCGGTATCTTTCAAAAAAAAATTTGAGATGCCAGACATCACTGCCATCTAAAATGCTAGGAGAATCTTTAGAGCACACTGAATCTTAAGAGCATGTCAGGGTCACCACTAGCACATGCAGCCCCAGAGTCAACATGCTACAACAGCTGAACAAACAAAAGTGAATGTAATTACTCTAACATTGCTTCCTTCCACCACATTTCTGGCACCATGGTGCCATCCACAACCACAATGTTGGAGTCAAAGGAACAAGCCAATTTCAATGGAGCAGAATGGCCACACACACAAAAAGAACACTGAACTTATAGAAGGCAACACCACAGCCACCCCGTATGGTATGAATATACTAGAAAGGTGAGATAATTATTCTGAATGAATGGAGGAGCTGGGCATTAACTCACTGTGAAAGGACAATTTTGTAATAAAAACTGGAGAGATTGGAAGAGATCTTTGGGGGATTATTCTGGAAATAAGGATCTTGGAAAGACTAACAGAAAACGCAGCAGGATTTCAGTCCTGGCTGTTCTGCTACAGAAGGCAGAATTTTTACTCCATAGCCATGGGACCTATCTAAATGGAAGATTTACATAGGATTGCCTTGTCCTGACTGTGCAGGAGAGGAAGAACAGAACCTTGAGAAGGTTTGCTCAAGGAAGGAGACAGCAGGGTTAGATTGGAGTTACAGGACCTTGGATAGCTCCAATCAGAGCCCTGTTCGAGTGTTCAACTGAATACAAGCAAGGCAAGACTGGGTAGGGAGTGTGGGAATGCATGGAAACTCCGCCTCCCAATATCCTAGAGCACCCAGCCTGCAGCATGATGATCTGCAAAACAGTGTTCATTACTCCCCTGAGTACATTCCTGATCAGAAAGCTTATCTTGTCAGCTTAGTTCTTCTGCATCCACCTTAGTTGTATTTGGACATAGGTGAACATCCACACAAGGCTAAGGTCAAGACGTTAAGTTATGTTCTTTTACCTCTCTTGGGTCATACTTCCCTTCCTTGTCCCAGCTAGATGGTATCACATCATTGACTTTCGGCCTGATTAATACTTGGGCAGGAAACACCAGAAAACCAAACCTACAACTACAGGCTTAAAGGGGAAGTCAAACAACATCCTGGAAAGACAAGGGCAAAGCAATGAAACTGTATGTATTCATGAAGTCACCTTCAGAAGCGGAGTCAATGGAAACTTCACTTGTACTACGGGATTTGCCCCTTAAATGAATGGGAGAATGAACAGGAGAATTAAAATGGGACCCTAGCTTTCCATCTCTTCTCCTGCTTTGCATGTTGTCTGCACTAGAAAGCAAGAGCAGGAGGAGGTTCTCTGGCAACTCTGACACATAGACCTTATGTGTCTCTCATATTTCAGAACAGCACTTGAGTCTGAACATGTGGGCCGGGATTAGTATCAATCCATTAGTATCGATCCAACTGGAGGATAAGAAAGAAGATGTGATGGTAAACGGAAAAAGACAGAGATTAAAATAAAGATAATTAATTGTTTTTCTTATTACCATCAATGCTGTCTTTGTAACATCTGGTTTTGTTTTGCTCCAGCTGTAATTGTCTTCTGCCCACATCTACTGCTATTTTGAGGATGGCTGATCTTGGGGACTTTCAGCGCAAATCAGTGGAGCAATTCTGGTCTGGAACCACCAACCCATTGACTGAGCCACAAACATAGTTTATGCTTCCCTACTTCTATCTGTAGCAGTACGCTTAAGCATTCTGGGACAAATGTAAATAGCTTTTGTTTGTAAATAAAATATGGACAGAACCATCATTTCCTCCAAGTTTAATTTTTGTTATGGAAGAAAAGTTTGGGTTTCCTATGAACAGTGCATAGGATTATAACCTGACAATGAGATTCTATGCAGGCCTACCTAGAACAAAGTATCTCATGAGCTTTTAATTAAAAGAGATATTCTTTTTCTAAGTAAGCTTTCTTTCAAAAGCTTTCTATGTCATATTCTGACTTTTTTTAAGCAGCGCTCTCAATGTTTTATTGGTTTTCAGCTTTATTACTTCCTCTTAGAATTAAGCCGTATCATCCACAGGTAATTGCTAAGATTTCAGACCAGTGATTCCCAACCTAGTTTTTCCTTTTCAGTTTTTACACTTGGCTTCTGCAGGGATACATACTAACTCCAAGAATAATTAAATTAAATTAAATACATCCTGTACCCTATCTAAAGAAACTCTGCTGTTAAGACTGGTTTTCCAAGCTTTCATTGATCTTGGTGCTAAATTCGTCTGAACTAACACAAGTGGTTAATTTTCCAGTCAAAACCTTTACTATCTGTTTCCTGGAAACCCCTGTGAATGAAAAATCTCTACATTTGTACTATTTCTACATGCCGCTCACAATTCCTGGGAAAAGAGCCAATGGCAGTCTTTCTAATTTTGTTTAAGCATGATTCGATTTAAATACTTTATGAACAAGTTGGTTTCTGTTGGAACAGTGATGGAATATCATGCCAAAAAGATATGAACTAAAGATTAATTTCTTCCTAAAATTAAAATGTACAGTAATAAGGGATTCTCAGAATGCAAACCTAATTAACTTTTCTGCATATATATTATTTATCAAGGAACTGGAGCCCTGGATCATTTCAGCTTTTAAGCTGTACGTAATTTGCCTACTGTTTTTTTGTCTCAAACTTATCCCTACCTGTTCTTCCTTGAACTTGAAAATTATTGGGCTTGTTTTACTTCCAGACTAGTATTGTTTTGCCAAGTTTTAACTAACCAGGTTAGGTCTTTGTATTCAGAGATGCTCTAACCATTCAATATCTGATTTACAATCTGGTTGTGATACAAATCACTTAACAAAAACCTTGCATCGAGTTTTGAATTTTTGCTAGCACTAATACAACTTTCAGATACCGTGAGTGAATAGTAATCATCCCTCTACCCTCCAACATTAATTTTAAAAATCTTTCATCAACTTCTATTTTTGTAGCTAGGATTTAACAAGAAAAAATTTTGAAGAGAAAAAAAAAGATGTTCCTGTTGAACTACTAGACACAACATTTTGACCACTGAAATTTCAGAATGGGAGAATATTCAACTTTTCACAGACCCTTCCTGCCTGAGTCTGGTGTAACTCACTCTCTGTTAAGACAGATGGACTAAAACGCAGTTGCTAACAACTGAGTGCTTGGGCTAGGAATTCTATGACACAACATTAAACCAGTGGCTGATGGCGATAAATAATCATGTATCCTAAAGAGCATGTGGCAACAGGCCATATATATGTAGGAGATCTGCTCCTATGTAATCAGTCTAAGCAAAACAAGATAACTGACTTTAGAAAACCTATTCTTGTTGCTGCTTACATTCCAAATATACATACAATGCACTCCGGCTTTCCCCAGGGAGAAATTCACATAAGAAAGGCATGCAGCTTCCCAGCAGCAATTTCCACAGGAACAATTTCTGGATAGTGATAGTATCCATAAGAAGCCTGGACAACCCATTGGCTCATTCCAAACTGAACAAAAACTGCTAAGAACCACTTCTATTTTTAAACTAACCAGAACTCCCTCTTACGTCCTACCTTAGGAAACTCTGGTGAGTGAGCAAGCCAGGAGCATAAACTGTAGTTTAAATCTTGCTTAGCTGACCTAGCAACAATACGGATGAACCATCTGCAGCTCTCAGTGGAATTTCATGCAGGTGATAATGGGGTCCTAAAAGGGGGGAAAAGGAAGCAGGAGGGGAAGCGAAACCATGGGAGGAGAAAAACTCTCACAAATACCCTTATGCAAAGGGGAGAACATAGAAGGAACCAAAATAGATGGGCCACTGGAGGAAGATGAAGGGAAGTGTGCCAAATCAGCATAGGCCGGGTAAGGGCTGGAAAAAGAGAAGGGACTGGCAGATTTGAGAAATTAAAGCCCTGCATGATTCTGACTTGGATCCATGAAGCCCTCAGCTGATGACTCTTCAGGGAATTCAAGTGTCAACAGGTGGCCACCTTGCTACCAGCTCACCAGAATGGCTCAAATCCAGATATGAGAGGCAAATCTGGCCAGTTGAAAAGTGGAAGCGAACACTGCTCTTGACTTTGTAGACACACCAGAGAAGAAGGGGGGGGACACTAAATGCCCTGTACTGATTTTCTGTTCAGGATAAGTGCATCTTTCTGTCCCCTGTAATTTCTCCATGCCTTCCCTGTTAGAATAGTAGCTCCATTGTGGATTTCTCTCCCTCGCTTTAGGCTTTCAGTGCCCCAGTCTGTCTTTGCTTTAACGTGGTGAGCAAACGTAGTAGCAGCAGCAGCCCACATGCCTAAATTCTGTTCTCATTAGTCAGGTGACCTTTGTGTTGATTTAACTTTTTTTACGGTCTCCCAAGATTGATCTTTCTAACACAGGCCCCATTCATGTTTAATCACAGCCTCTGTTTAACTTGTCAAGGCTTCTAGGATATCCAGAAAGCTTGAGCAGTGTCTTTACAGTATGTTACTCTTGTTTAAAGTTACTTCTCTTTGGCACTGAAACATGGATTCAAGGTAGAGTGAATACAGAGTGCATATTCAGATGTTCCTTATAAAATAACTCATGGAAAAGTTCCTTGTAAGTTGCAGTTGGAACTCATTAACACAAAGGAACTGTGTGGGGATCTTCTTCAGGAGTCATGAGTTGTTCATGTTACTTGCTTGCTGTTACACGAACAGATTGTGACAAAAACCATGAGTTTGCTTTAGTATCTGTCAGAGCTGATACTCTTTATTGTAACTATAAAAACACCAACAACAGTATGCTGGAAGAAGTGAGAAAACAAGAAAAACTCAGTGTGCATCACATGGACCCAGGGAGACTGGGCCTTATATTAAGACAATCTGATGTCAATCACGATATTTAACCCCATTAACACCAAACTACAATTTCATCTCTAGGGGTGGAGAAAAAGTTCCACACAGGAACACTCCATGCATGAACCATGGAACAATGAGTTCAGGTTGTCTGTGCCTGAACTCAGATACAGTTCTGGGTTGTTTTTGTCTGTCTACAGAACAGACATGGTTTTGGTGAAGGCAGAAGTGGTGGAAGAAAACTGGGAAAAAGCCAAAAATGTTGGTAACTGGGGGTGGGAGGTGGAGTGATGAGGGAGGGAAGGGAGATTGCTAGGAAAAGCAGGGGGAGGTGGGCAAGTGGGATACAGTGTGCTGTTGGCAGCGTTGCTAGTGACTGAGGGAGGGAAGAAATGCCATGGGAAGATCAGAGACAGGGTGGCAGAATAAGCCACACTTGGGCATTGGTGGCAGCAACTGAGGGAGGAAACGAATGGAAGACACCAGGGAGATGTGTTTTAACTTGCCCAATCTGGATTTTGTTTTATCCAAAGCAACCAAAGCATTCTGGGTTTCAGTTGTCCAACTGCATCTGACCTGATGTAATGGTTTTGTCTGAAGTTCAAACCAAAGCATTTTTTCCACTTTGCATTCCTTTATTTGTCTCTCTCTAGGGCATTTCCATTCTGGTGTGCGCTGATGTATCTACTATATCCTGGGCACAAAGTAGAATGAGAGTTGACACATCAATTGCTCTACCACTTTTCTTAATTACGCATACTTCCAAAGACATGGGCTGCAGATGTGGGGAATCAACTCAGGCCATCCAGATATCGCCGAGATGTGAAAAAGTCCCAACAAGCATGGCCAATGATGAAGAATTCTGGGAGATGAACTTCAATATATCTGGATAGTGACAAATTCCCCAGCCTTGGTCTAAATGATCTTTCTCTGTTGACTTGTTATACTGCCACTGCCTCTTGATCTCCATGGAGGCCCAAGTAGAAGAGTGAATGTGTTCATTCATTCTTCTGAGCAGCACATTCTAAAGGCAACTTCAGACACTGGGCTGGGATTAGGAACTTGGCCAAAAAGTCCCCCTCAGTACGTACTTCTTCCCCCACCACCATTTTTATCTTCAATTAAATAAATATTTATCTTGCTGGCTTGTGGGGGGGAGTAAGAGTCACCCATAAAACCAAACTGTAAGATCAAGTGATTTGGAATTATCTGTGAAAAGGAGAGCTACATTTTTTGAAAGCTGCTTTGTCATGAGTTACACAGTGATCCTGGCAAATGGAATTACCTCAAACTTGGCGTCCTTCCTGATATCGTCAAACATTTCTCTGCCTGGCTTTTTTTAATGATCCAATCTTGGAATATTAAAGCTTCAGATTAAAAGCCTGAATCTAGATGCAAAAGTAGAAGCAACCCTCAATATCTGTTTAGGGAAAGGGGGTCCTTGGGATATTTTAATTAGGCTGGTACAAATCCCTGTCCAAGAAATCTTCAGTGAAACCTCTAGCAACCCCACTTGCAACTGAGCAGGCACCTTTTTACACAATACAGAGAAGCTGTCAAGGCTTTTCTGGACAAAATGCCTTCCAGAATAGATAGACCAGCATCTGTGATCTCGCAGAGTCCCCACATATCAGGAAGAGAGAAAGAACCAGGGAAGCTCCTGTATTCCGATGTCTCTTTCTTCAACCTACTGAATGTCCATATGATGAAAAATGTCCTCACTGTCCTTGGTTTCCCAAACTTAAATAACAGCGACAGGGCTGTATTCTGGGGCACTTGTGGGGATTCAGTGATGGTTTATAGATAAACCTCTGGGGAAACACTTAGTAAACCCACCATAAGTCAGCCTGCCACCTTGCTATGGCCATGATGAAGAGACGTAATTCCTCCTTTCTTTTTATATTTCATCATCACGATATAGAGGTATAAACTTACTTATTGACAAGCACTGGATTTGTGAGTTATATGAAAGTTCTGTCTCTGGTGAGGGAACTATCAGCACCTAGATGGGTCTCTTGGTAATAAATGCATACAACTGAAACAAGCCCAGGATGATAAGGAAAAGTTACAATGAATACAAATGGAGACAGGGGAATCTTCTGGTATGCTGTGAAACCTCGTGGCCAAAATTTTATTAAAGAAACAAGAAGGTATTCACAAGAAACACAACCCACAAGGAAAAAAAAGCAAAAGTATCCCATTAAATCTCTGAAATCCATTATGACTATTTCTAAGTGAGGGTCAAACATAATGGCTTTAAGAAAGATGTCCATAATTCACAGTTTGGTCCAGATGCATTAACATCCTCTAGAACTCCTGAATTATCACTACTGAAATGTGTTTTGGATTATACCAAATCTATTTTTAGCTCTGTATCTTTTTGTAAAGATTTTTATCACTTTTTTACTTGTAAGAATCACTTATACAGTGAGATGGGCAGAGCATAAATTTGATTAATAAATAAATGAATACTTTTTAATGGCTAATTAAAGACTATTTTTAAGGTTGATACTAGTTATTTGCAAGAAATTTGGAATACAGAGTTGAAAATATTGTGAACTGACAAAACAACGGTTAAAGATCTTAAAGAACATTCTGTATATTTCTTAGTATCTTAAAATTCAACGAAATCTTTCTTTTTTTTTTTCCTGCTTACTGGATATCACAGAGAATGCTTTAAAAGAATTGGTGTCAATTTTGTTAGGCTGGAAATATAAAATGGAGGGGACACAAATAATATGGGCTTGTCATATTATTACTCTACTTTGGTGCAATATTCATACACCAAATAGGGTTGTTGTTAATATGGTTTTAGGAAAAAGAATGAAGTTTAAAGCTCTTAGGGAGAGAGATTTTGAATTATACACCCAATATTTGGAATGTATACTTTGGATTTATCTAACATAGAGTGTAGCATCATCATGACCAAACAGGAAACTGAATCAAGAAATTCGTGCTCAACTTTAAGAAGCAGAATTGTGCACACATTTCTTTTTTCAATATTTCACATAAACCTGAAAAAACACACTGCTGCTTTAGTAAAGCAAATTCTTTACGAAACACCTATTTTGAAGCTGAGAGCCTGGAAAAAAAAAAAAAGACCCATTTGCTTTAAGAAATAGAAGAGAGAGGTTGCACTTGCGTGAGTTTTAGAAACTTTAAAAGTTTTAAGCACTTTTTCCAAACAGTTCTACATCCCTATTAAAAATGGATGGCTAGAATACTATCACCCGGCTTGTATACACCATTTCAAAACTCCCGTCCCCAAGAGGAAAATTAGAGCACAGGGTGAGAAATTATTCACACCAAGAAAACTGAGTATGACTGGAAACATCAAAAGTTGTACAAAAAGATAATGTTGCTTGTGAAGAGAGAACCACTCCACGGTTTCCCCTTAACCGGGATTACCAACAGCTAGTTCAAAAGCTGCAGACTCCCTTGCCATTATCTTTTAATACCAACTATTAAGGAAGCGGCGTTCTCCCAAAGGTAGAATGTGAGCATAGCAGCATCCTCTAGCACAGTCCAGACTTGTCATAGGGTCTCTGAGGAGGGTCTCTGGGTTGAAACCAAGAGCTCCTGTAGCTACAGAACTGCAGAGATCATTAGCAAGTTACCAAGTGAAAAGCTTCCATACCATTATATGGCACACATTTAACAGATAGACTCAAATACTGAACTGCCCACATGGAGTTCCTTCCTTCATATGGGATTAGAACATCTGAATGATTACTTTTATTGGAGTTATATGCACATGATGAATTATGGTGATCTACATTTAAATGAAGTGAGATAGTGGGACATAGCATCTTTAGTTATCAAATTACCAACAGAAATCTCTTCAAATATGATGAACTTCCTATCTTAAGAACGCAGCAGAAAGCATTTCTTCAGAACCTCCACCATGGTCTCCTATTGTACAAAGTAACTATCGTACAACAGCTTGATTCAGTTTCCAGTACCACATTCAATGCTTCCAGAGGCCCAGGTACAAGAAATGCAGGCCCAGAGGTTGATGGACTGCTTAGGACATGGACAACTGAAGGCCCAAAGGGAAAAATAAAATATCAAACTGATGTTTTTAAATCCTACTGCTAGGATCAAAAACACTATACATCTGTTCTGAATTTACTATTGTGTGTCCTCATACCCTACCACCATCCTTACTTAACCTGCTGAAGAAACCTTGGTCCTTTTATATGAACTGAGCTATAAATGCAAAGTTTTCCAAGCTAATGTTTCTGTCTTGCACACTTTGTAATTACAGAAAGTAGTTTGCAAGGTCTAACATTAGAGAGGGACCACAAGATTACAGAGGGATTGTGGGCAACCAAAGATGAGCCCACCAAAGCTGAAACCATGGTGGGTCAGAACAGTAGAAGAAATTTGAGGAACCCAAAGCCTGTCAGCAAAGTAGTAAAACATAGCAGTGTTTTTATCCCATTTCATTCCATCATATCTGTAGGCAAAGTTAGTGATGGTTTTTCTTGCTTATTCAGTGACTGAGAACAGAAGAGTACCATTCTCAGCGCCAGTGACTACACAATCATGTTTTGCCTGCTTTCGGGACTCTCATTTTAAACATACTTCTTTTGAAGGAAATCTTGTTGATTTCAGTAGAACTCACGTCCAAGTAATGTGTTTAGGTTTCCAGGTACTGCACGTTTCAGCGATTTCTCTCTCTTGAGTCACACCAAATTACCAGCTGGGAAACAAAAAGGGAATCCAATTTCCTTAATTCCCATGAGAGGAAGAACCAGGTTTGCCATCTAGAATTTCTGAGAGTGAATGTTCAGTCTTTGGGAATCCCACTTAAAAGACATCATTTATCATGGCTGCAGCTGGGGAGAGACCAACTGCCGACACCTGTCTCCACTACAGCCACCCTGATCTCCGGAATGAACAACATTCTTGGAAAGTAGCTTAGGACAACTTCTGATAACAAAGATCACCTTCACAGGCACAGGAATTACATACATTTTAGAACAAATACTATATGTAAAGCAGACTAAAGATTATTGCTAAAAACCTCAGAGCGCTTGCAATTGGTTTTAACATTCCTTTTTATTTCCCACACAACTGCGGATGGTATTCAGGCAAGACGAGAAGTTCATTTGGGTCAACTGTATAACGACGTTACTGACTTCAAGGCTGCCAATGAAAATCACGAGTTCCAAACTGAAATAAATCAAGTGACCTTCGAAATAAGAACAGGGGGAAAAAATATGGGAGAAAATCAGCCGATCAACACAAAATCCTTTTATAATGCATGTTGCTTCCCATATGGGAATATGGTGTGTTTATGTGTTACATCTCACAGCTGGGCTCACGTGTACAACCATCCAAACCAAGAAGAAAAAACCAATGAACATTCTAGATGATCTTAATGATGTTATCTATTGTGCTGAAGGAAGTATGGAGGAAGAGCAGATAGATGGTTAAAGGATGGTTAATGGTCAGAAATAACATTAGCCACTCTGGCAGGATGAATTTCTGCCCAGCAATATTTTATTAGGATTGCTTTTTAAAAGTACCCCCAAATCACAGAATTCCAGATATCGATATGTAACAGGGATACATATAATGCAAAATGCATTATAATAAGAATACACTGGAAATTAAATGCCAGCACCTCTATGTTCACTGATAAGTCAGTTGTTAATAGACAATCAGAACAGAGCTGTTCTCATCCTGCTCTCCAAGTCCATCAGTTAATGAAAAATGAGCAGGCATAGAGAGGGATTCAAGCATGCACGGAGCAACCCGCTTGCATCTGGAAAACCAGAGGATATTCTTGGAGAACAGCGTTGCTGGAGAAGGTGATCTTGTATCTTGCTTTTCTTTCAGGAGCTCATGGTAGCATCCACAGAGCTCCATCCTCCCATTTTTTCCCCACAACAACCCTGTGAAGTAGGTTGCATTGTGACTGGCCCAAAGTCACCCAGTGAATCTCCCTGGCTGAGGACAGACCAGAACCTGTTTCTCCCAATTCCTAGCTGCTAAACCAGTATATCACAGAGGGTCTTAGCTGAGAGTGACGGGCCCAAAGTCACCATGGATTTTCTGTGGTAGAGGGGGGACCAGAACCTGGGCCTCCACAGCGACGGACCAACACCTTCACTACTGCACCACCCTGGCTCTGTTGTAGAATCAAGAGTGGATTCTTTATAACAACAACAGCTCCTAACTCTTAAGTATTATTTAAGCAACAGACTGCACTTGTTTAGTCTTCCACTATGTAAGCTCACTGTGTTTGGAGGGTAGCAAACTTAAGACCTAATTGTGCAAATCATTATCTCTCAGTCTGAGTTTCTTATGGTAACAACACAAGATAAATGTCTACTGTAAACTTCACATGGTCCTGGGAACATTTTTACACATATGAAACTGTCTCAGATCATCAGATCAGTTCACCAATCTTACCACTATCTTCTTTTAAGTAGTCCTAACACCCAGTCAGAGCTTTTCCTTGCCCCAATATCTGAGATCTATTCATGGGGGTATCAGGAAGAGAAATCTGGGCATTTCTTACAGTGTTTGTGATCCGCTTGATGAAATCTGAGTAAGAAATTGTTCCACATCAGCTGACATTTGGGGGAGGAAATGCACTGCAATTGAAATTGCTAGCCTGCCCCACCATTAAGATTCATAGCATTTTATGATAAATACATGCTAGATATTATAGTGAAAGCAAAGTAAAACAGTCACGACAACATAAGCAGCTGGTGTAAAACATTAAAATCATAATATAAAGGGGAAAAAAAACATGCCTCAGAGTTATACTGTACTATTTTGTTTTTCTTTTTGGATAAAAACCTACTTAGCTAGTCAGCAAGCATTAGGCAGCCAAATGCAAATGTTTTTAATTAGACATATGTAAATTCCAAGTGAGTAGATCCATCTCTGAAAATCAGAGAATGTAACTTTATTATCTTGCGCAACCTTCTCTCCTACTTCACCCTTAGAGAAACCACACTTTAAGGGTTTATACGCAGCCATACACATTGCATTAATTTTCCTGATGACCAATTTACTATCACTTAGAAAAAGGAGGAGTGGTCAGTTGCTATAATGTAAACTAATCCTAATGCTCCAATGCAATAATGCTGGAGTTTATAATCGCAACAACAACGATACAGTAACAGCAGCAGCATTTCCATTAAGCGTGGTGAACATCTTCCCTTATCTTCTTTCATTCATAAAACTGAGAGAGAAAGAGAGGGAGAGAGACCAGCAAGTGGTACCAAAGTACTTGAGAATTCAGGCCAAGCAACTAAGCAATTGGAGCAAGTCTGCAGGTCTAGAGTGAAGATCCAAAGAGGAGAAAGAAGAACGGTCAATCCTATTGGTGTTAATACACAGCTGCATCATTTGCAGGATTACAAGCAGACAACCCCTATGTGGATAAGTACAGGAGATTTTATTTCCATCTTGCTCTCTCCCCAAGCCGTGGCAAATTATAAACCAGTCTGCAGCTATCCCTCAAAATGCCTTCACTGCCAGGGTGCTGCACCTCTAGTCTTCTGGCTCTGGAAAGCTTTCCCCAAGGCCACTGCTCTGGGCCTTCTTCCCAGAGGGCTTCAATGCCACCCACTTTCTGTGGCTGCGTCCCTCTCTTCTACATGGCAAATGTGGATTAAGACCATGCAAAGGAGGCATATCTAGTTCCTCCCCCACCTGCTGATAGCGAGGGCAGGGTGCTTTGCACCGTCTTCCACCATCTCCTTATCTTGGCGAAGGGAGGGAGCCAAAGCTCAAGGACACCCCCAAAATAAGCGGAACAGTCTGCTTCTCCAGCCTCCCCTTCAGATATTTAGCGCAAAGGCAGGCAAACCAGTCCAATGATGGTGGAGAAATAGGAGACTGAGACAAAGGTTGGCATGACCCGTCACACCAGACAGATGGGGAACTGGGGAGGTTTCCTTCTTTAAACAATGTCTTTGAGCTTAGATTTCCTTGAACAATATTAACCCTTACTCTGCCTCTCAGAGATGTGACTAGAGAGAGAGCCAGTTTATTGTAGCTCACAGTAACAGATTTTTCATTATAGCTAAAATGCCAGTGAGCATCTCTTTTTTTTCTGCAAAAAGAGTAGAACTAGGGCTGCTGCGGCTGCTGCGGCTGCTTCTCCTCCTCCTCCTCCTTCTTCCAAATCACAGTAGCAATAGTGGCTTGGGTTTGTTCTGCAGGTAGGCAGAGGCCACTAATGACAGTGGAAGGTGGACAGCCTTTAATGTTGCAAACCACAGTGCAGGAAGAAGGACTGTGCAGGCTCCCTCCTCGCCCTCCACTTAATCTGTTGCCTTCTGGCTTGCCCTTACGCTACAAAGCAGCCAACTATGGCGTGCACAGGCCCTTCCAACCAAGTCTTGCAAAACAGGATCGACTTAGGGCAGCTAATTTTGGTTGAAAAGATCGGGCACCTCAGAATTTGCTTTATTCAGAGGCAAGTAATGATCAAGGCAGAAGGTTACCCTGTAAGGCAAAACACGCTCACGAAAGAGAAGAAACAGTGAGGCTGGGTGCAAGCCCTCTATTCATTCCCAGCACATGAGACATGCCAAACATCAGTCCCTGTGTCCTCTTCTCTCAGCTCATGTAAAAACTCCACCTTAGGAAGCTTGTGATGCTACTGCTGGGAAACAGGTGAGCAATTAACCTGCCTTGTAAAATCATTATTGGACATTATCATATCAGAGTATAAGGGGATTATATGATAATGCTCCCCACATCTGGAAACGGAGAATGGGAAATGGGAAGGGGGGCTAACTATAGGGAAAGGGAAGGGGACTGGATTCAGTAACCCCTTCCAATTGAAGGACAAGTCTTCAAAGGGGCATGAGGGGATAGGGCAGAGTTTGAGGCCCTGTGCCTGCCTAGTGAGGCCAGGCTTCCTGGACCACCGGAAGCATTTCAAGTCTATTCAGACCCATTGCATTAGAACACGCTTGCAGTACTGCATCCACTTCTGCACTCATTTTGAAAGAAGCATGGAGGAGCTGAGCAGGTTCAGAGCAGAGGTATCAGAATGATAAGCAATCTGGAAACTGAGCCCTATGAAGAAGGGTTATAAGAGCTGGGCATATTTATTTTGCAAAAGAAAAAGCTGAAGGGAGAGAGGATAGTGGTCCGCAAATATTTAAAAGACTGTCAGATACAAAATGGCAGGGGGGGCTACTTTTTTAGTGACACTGATGGGAGAACAAGAGCCAACAGGTTGAAAGTAAAAGAAAGGAGATTCGGGCTGAATATTAGGACCAATTTCATGATGTTAAGAACTGTTAAGCAATAGAACAATTTCCCTAGAACAGTGGTAGATTCCTCCTCATGTGAGATTTTGAAATGCAGGTCAATGGCCTGTCGGGGCTAGTTTCGCAGGTCCATTCACAGAGCAGTGGTTGGATTATAAGGCCTAGAAGATCCCTCCCAAATTGCACGTTCCATGATTCTGTTCCGTGATTTGTACATCTTGCCCTAGGACATGTATTTCCTTCAAGGTGCATATGAGGATCTTGTCTTCATAACAATCCTCTGGAAGTGTTTAGACATGGCTGGAGCAAAGGAAAGAAAGCCAGCCCTGCAGGTCTGACACTTAGTTTATTCTCAGAGCACAGCTAAAGTGTTCTACGTAAAACTAGCACGCAAGAACAACAGCACACTATAGCCCTCCAATTTGCTACCCAGTTCCTGATGGTTTCTTTCTAAAACAGATTTCAGTTGTTCTCTCTTTCTTTCCTCTGCAGCATCACTCACATTCTTGGATCTAGAAAGTCAGCTTCCTCTTACAAACATATTTTAGACTATTAGTAACCAAGCCACACCAAAACTGAAAGACGGTCATTTGGCTATGCAAGGAGAAGAGTAGAAAAATAATTCTCAGATAAAGGCAACCTTTATAACTCTTTATAACCAAATAACTCTTGTTATTTTAAAGAGGTATGCTTCAACCAAAGCTTTAGATACCAAGAGCATGGGGTAAGAGATATCATCAGCTACTGCACATAATGCCGAATCTGTGGCTGTACCAAATATGGAAATCAAACAGTTCAGTACATGGAAAACACTCGCTCAGAAGGCAGAGTCACAGAACAAACCTGCGCACAGCTGTGGTCTCGCAACCAACAGGCCAGGAAGAAAAACAAGAGGTAGGGACAACAGCTGGATCAAGTAATCATAGCTTTGTAACTGCAGGAGCATTCTGCCTATTTTTACACGCTCAACTTTGCCTTGAAGATTAAGCATAATGAAGAGACATTACATGCTCAAATTGTTAATTTCATGGCTATGGTCCCTACAAGTGGGAAGGCCTATTCATGGAAAGTAGGGATCTTCTCATATAAATTAGACTTTGCTATATAAGCGAGCCTTGACTAATTTAGATCTTAGAAATAGCTTGCTTAAATCAGAATGGGGGCCTTGGAGTTATACTTCCTTCCTTTCAGTTCAGTTCATTTTATTACAGCCATAAACCAGTTCAGAATAGATTCATAATTAAAATATACAACTCGCAAGAGTGAGTAGTGAAAATAAATAATAGTATACAAAACTGTGAAACTTATGACTAATTAAAAATAAAACAGAATAAACTAAAATAAATAATCAGCTTATTTGGCCAAAATGACATTTCAAAGCTGCTTCTGGATATGTTATGGCAAATACTAGAGACAAAAAACAGTGTTTAGCAACGTTCATGGAGAAAACAATAGATATAGATCAAATGATTCTGAGCTAAAAGAATATTTGACTAACAGTGAGGCTAAAAGCTTCTGGGGTGAAACAGTATAGGAAAAGGACAGTGCAACATGGGTCAATGTCTTGATTGCTCCTGGGAGTCTTTTTAAAAACAGGTTGATTTTGATTTTTCAAGCTGCAAAGTGAATCGCATAAAAGAAAGTGCAGGTTGTCAGTAAGGAAAGTGGGAGTGAAGCAGAAGACAAGGCAGAAATGGAAAAGGACTGTAAGAAACCAAAGGGGAAGGACAATTTTTTTCTAAAAATATAGGGATATGATATAATCATGCTCAAAAACATTCCATAAAATCATGCACTAAGTATTTGCAGAAATCCTATTTGTTTCTTTAAAAGAAATACTTGTTCATTTAAGGAATTGATGTCCTACTCTTTATACTGAAAAGGCAGTTCATTAAAATTAAACTGTTGGACAGCAATGATCTGCAATCAATATGGAAAATATATCATACACACACATATTGCTGAAAAACCTGAGACAAGAGAATAATAGTTGATGTTGAGGCAGGAGAAGGAAAGAGTCTGGACAGCAAAAAAAAGATGAAAGAGAGAAAGAGAGAGAGAGAGAGAGAGAGAGAGAGAGAGAGAGAGAGAGAAAGAAAGAAAGAAAGAAAGAAAGAAAGAAAGAAAGAAAGAAAGAAAGAAAGAAAGAAAGAAAGAAAGAAAGAGCAATCCCTGATCTCAGATAAATCTCTTAAACCTTTCAGAGGTTTTTTTTTTTAAATCACAAAAAACATTTTGAATTGTGCCAAACCACAGACTGAAAGCCTATGTAATTTTCTAATACTAAAGTCAATACTACTTCAGTTATTGCAGTCAATAATTCAGCTGCAGTATGTTGTAGGAGCTAAAGCAATGTTTTTCAACCTTGGCAACTTTAAGATGTGTGGACTTCAACTCCCAGAATTCCCCAGCCAGCCATGCTGGCTGGGGAATTCTGGGAGTTGGAGTCCACACATCTTAAAGTTGCCAAGGTTGAAAGACACTGAGCTAAAGGTTCTGAACATTTTTAATCATACATACTACATTACAGCAAACTGAATGGATGTTTCAGAGCATAGAGATTCCTGCCCAGGCTGGAATCCCTGATGGTGAATATACAAAATATTGAACCATAGAGATTATTTTGACCTTTTAAGCTGTTAAAAAATGCATGCAATCATCACGGTCTAAAATAAGCAGGTAAATCTCTTTTTGGTAGGGTAAACTGGGCCTTACTCCACATCATCGTCTTGGCTCAGTTCTGAGGAATCCATTTTTAAAACCCTTTGCAGAATTAAAAAATTCCCCCAGGCCCTAGGTTAGCAAGTTTTGTGCCCATCTGGACTGCTTCTGACTATTTGAGGCTGTTTGAAGTTGCCTCTGCTCAGTACATTTTATTATATGTTAATGTCTTTTTCTGCCATTATGTACTGTTTTTAATTGGGCATGCCACCCTGAGTCACATGTTCTCTGGGCAGCTATACACATATCTTTAAATGAATGAATAATGTAAGATCTGATGAGTGGCAGATGAGGGTGGAAATAAGCTGATTGGAATAGGAAAGAAAGACTGGGGGAAGGATATAGGTGTCAGCCCCCCTAGGTAGACCAGACCAGGAAATCAACCCTACAGCGAGGCTAAAACTGCTTCTACTGAGACTGGCTATAATAACAGGATCTTGCAAGTCTCATTGTGCTGCACCTCCTCCCTCTTCTTATACGCCAGTGAATCAGGGAGGTGTCTGCCTGAGCCAAGCCACTTCCTAATGCTATCTTGTTGTTCTGGACTAAAAAATGTTTCAGCCCTCTTTGTTCTTGCATATTTTTGTCAAGGTCATTTTTCTTGCTCTCTACAGTAGGTAACAGATATGACACATAATGATACATGTGAAGGCAAAGAGACATGAGTGAAAGCTAGTTGAAGGCTGGAGGATAAAGAGGGAAAGACAGTGTAGAATAGTGAGAATTGTCAGGAAAGCACGGAAGGCAATGGTATCCCTGCAGAAGGGTGGAAAAGGAGTATAATTGGAGGTGGGAGAGAGTGGGTCAGGTCCACCTTCTTCCTGCTGAGATCAATGCTCCAGAGAAGAGCAAAGGGGGAAGGGCAGCACCCCAGATCAGAGTACTGAGCAGTCGACACAAGACAAATGTTTGAGGGTTTGAGAGGCTGCCATGGATCCTGAAAGCAGATCTTGGGGATGCTGAGAGACTGGGCTTGGCTGCAGCAGGTATGGTAATTTGAACCACCTGTGCATACTAATCTTCCTGAGGGCTCAGAAGACAACATTGTCCTAGACTGGAGACAAGGACCATTGGTCATGCCTGGAGTGGGAGAACAGAGGGTGGCTCAGACCCACTTCTGCCTCAGTGGGAATACCAATGAGGGCAGGAAGCCATGCAAAGTTGGAAGATGGAAGAAAAGATGGAGGGAAAGTGGATGGAGACCATGTGGATGGTAGAACTAGCTGGGCCAGAACTGCCTTTGCACAGAATTATAGACAGTGAATGGAAAGAGAGAGTAGGTAGGGCAGGGGTGAATGTAGGCTCTGTAAGGACTGGTTGGGTCTGCCAAGGTTGGGACAAGAGGACTGGTTGAGCAACAAGTAAAGGTAACCAGCCCGTCCAATTTCTTTGGCCCAGATGGTATGCCGAGAGTACACCCCCGAAATTAGATTAAAAGTGGAGTGCTAGATCAAATTGCTTTAAAAGTTACATCCCTACTTTATGAAAAAACTTAGCTCCAGGGACATGAACGGAGGCCCCCGCGTAGCCTTCCAGGGGGCAGTCAAGACAGAGCTCTTCCTAGTGCCTTTACCAAAAAGGAACGTAGACCACTCTCAGTGCACAACTTGGTTTCCCAGGGAAAATGATGTTATTATTTTGATGGCTTTTATATGAGTCTAAACAATCAAGAGTCTGTATGAAGTCAATAGTACAGAAATAAATGAATAAATCCATGTCCACAATAAGCACCTCAGTCTAAGCTTCTGAAAAATGTTTCACACCACTAAAATCCACTTTGGGCCTCTAAAAGTAAAGCTGGATCTAACAGTATCCCCAGACAGTGACCGTGATCCATAAGTGGATGCTGAAACTCATCCACAGCCAGTTCTGTTTAGGAAATATCTAAGTCTAGTTGCCTAGAGTAAGCTTGAATTTTCTGCCCCCCCCCCCCCCCAGCTTAGTAGGTTAATACTCGAGTGCCTCCTCTGACTTAGAAGAGAACATGAAGTGGAGATGTGTGTCATCTGTATATTTACAATGTTGCATCTGAGAATCCCCAAAGGTCTTCACTTAGTCAAACGATCAGTATGGTTGGGGCTAGTTAGTTGTCACCCAGTTCCATGACCCAGAAATGGATGTCCAAGTAGGAATGCTCATGTTTGGCACAGCCCCTCTACCACCCACACAGTCCCAAAACCACCATCTGAGAGTAGCAATTGTGACACCATTTCCATTAATTCAGTTGGGGACTAGGGGCAATTACCCAACTTCTTCAGGTATCAAGTTTCCTCCTGATTTGGAAGACATCTTAATGATTGAAATGGTAGTCTGAGAGACCACGGAGATTCCCTCCTTCTTGGCTACTGCAAATATATTACTGCATACTAAGAAACACACCTCAGCTGGTTCATCTATTCCAGCTCACTGATGCAGGTCCATATGCTATTAGTAAATTAGTAACTTCGTATGTGATTAAACATGGATGATTGATGTGTTAACCTGACATTCACTGTCATCAGTAGGTGTGATGACAAGTTTGTACTACAGTTCAGATCCCCTTGATAGGGGAGAGCAAGAAGGCAGCATAACTCTATGTTGTTACACCCACTCCCTTCAGCTAACCTTTTTTAGTCCCCGCTACCATATCCCTCCTACCTAGAATTCACCCATTCCCCCAAGCCATGGATCTCAGCACTGTGAGACACATTTAATTCACTGAGAGTAAACTGTGTATTTAAAAGATACAAACATCAGCAGTTAAAGCAATCAGTGTTACAAAATGCCAAGGGAAATCTATGAAACTACCTCATAAATGGTACCAGAAAAAAAGGCAAATATTGAGTTAAAATAAAAACTGCGCTGGTTACCTGAAAAGCAAGAATTAGCCGGGAAAATGTTCCATGAATAAAATGTCTTGTTGATGGATGCAGATCAAGCAAGTGCCAAAGGCACAGAATTAAAAGACTATTTCAAAAGCTCTGCCCTGCAAATGTCTACATCATTACCAGTAGAAATCAAAGATGGCATTAATGTTTAAATGCTTTTGCAAAAAAAAAAAAAAAAAAGGTCTCCACGTTAAAAGATCCCAAAAACACACAGACAAAGACTCCCTCGCTACTAATAATTCTAATGGGAGATAATGGAGGCTTCTCTCTTTCAAACAAAAATGTCTCAAAGGACACAGAGGTTGTTTTTTCCAAACCCAGCCAGGCATTACTGCTGCCACCCTCACTTTCCATCAAGCTTTTACTGGGAAACAAAACAAAGGAAGAAGTTAAATCCATGGGAGATTTCCAATGAATACTTAACAATCCCTTCTAGGGACGAAGGAGAGGGTGACAAAAGAGATGGTTTCAAAAAGCTGGTTTCTTACTAGCCTTTAATCAGTTAACCTCTGGTTCCATAGGGAAGGGAGGGGAGCGGCAGGAAAAAAATAGTTTTTGTCCATTCAGTGCCAAGAGCTCAATGCATAAATACTCAGCATCTTCAGAGGACAGTGAATGTCATTCATACATCAATTATCTAAGCCACAGAGGATGGAGCCTGGATGTGTCAGGACACATGTGAATCCAGACTGAACCTAGACCTTTCAGTGTTCAAGCACACACATCTTCACTTCTCACTATCAAACTTTCCAGAGTCAGTAGAGAAGTTGCTTAACTGACAGGGCCTGGGTCATTCATATTGCTCTAAGCCACAGTTTACTTAGGTTTGGTTGACTGAATTGGCTGGGTTTGCACAATGCAAGGATCCATCATCATGTTTCATATACCACAACGGCTGAGTTCTCACAGCATCCTAAGCCAAACCGCATTTTGGCTTGGAGCATTGTCTGAACCCAATCGGCATTTTTGAACAGGCACAAGTCAATAAAGAAAAGGAGTATTCCCGTCTTATTATATTCTTTCTCTTTCTTCTCAAGCTCTTTCACAAATCATTTAGCAAGGGGTCTTTGGTCTCCAAATTGTATACGCAAGCTTACCCTTTATTTACAGATATGTTAACTACAATGTTGGATTCCATGACCTACTTCCACAATTGTGTTCTTAGAGTCAGAAAGAAGTTGACGTGAAATAAATGTACCCCAACCCCTAAGCTCGTAATCAAAGCTATTCACATATACAAGTAGAAAATATAAATTATATCCTTTAGTGACATTTACATTTAACATTCTCAAGTTTCTCCTAAGTTGTCACTATAGGATGAAAGAAAGAATATTTTATGAAGGAAAGAATATTTTATTTTTAACACCACTTGTTGGGAGGTAGAAACAATTCCACCTGGGGCATCGGGGAGGGGGGTGATCAAAAAATGGTGATCACAACTACACAATCGAAGCCTCGCTACTTTCTAGGGAGTGTCCTGCATCACAAAATGTGTAAAAAAGGGGCAGGGCTTCAGTTGAGTGGTTGTAGCCCCTAATGCCCCACAAATGCCCACATTATATCTTCTTAATTCATATGTAACTAAAGAACGTAATCTCAGAAATTAAGTGAAATACCTTCTATCTCTTTTTTTTAATTGAAATTTTTTACAGCAACAATAAGAACCTAAAGTAGAACTGAGAAAACAAAAAAGAAACAGAGAAATAACAGAAAAAGCTAAAACTGCAATAAGAAAAAAAAAAGAGAAGTAGAAAAAAGAGAAAGAAATAAAGAAAATATAAAGGTATAAAAAAGTGGCTTCCAATATTCTTCACAGCAGTTTTAAGTACAATTATATTTTAACCTCTCTTTCTAAAGTTACATCATGACTCTCTTCTTTTTATAATCTTTCCTGCCTAATCATCAAAACCATAAATCACAAGTTCATTTTTTTTTCATTTTTATGCAAAAAGTCTATAAGAGGTTTCCAGTCATCAATAAATGTAGATATTGTCCTTTCTCTAATGAAATATCTTCTACCTCTTAACTCTTATTCCAAACTGTAGCTAGGTTTTAGTATGGTTATCAGCCCAAATCAACCCACTGTGGGATGAAATCCTCTTCACTGAAGTTATGGGCCACAGATATCAACCATAATGGTTCAGTGCAGATTGCTAGATAGATATTTTTTGACTTCCCAGTCTAGGGCTAAGAATGACTGGCCCAAACTCACTCAGCTGTTTCCATGCCTAAGGGAGCACTAGAGCATGGGTCTCCCCATGGATAGATAGGCAATTGTGAGGTCATTGGGGTGCTCTCATACTTCTTAGCAATAGAAGGGAAAAGAGTGAGATTGAGGAATTCCCATATCAATCACATCCCCCATTCTCCATTACTAGAAAGAGAAAATGGCTCCCCCCAAATCAAAGAGGGTTTCCAAATGGCTGTGTTCCTTGTTATCCTACATTTCCTTGAGGATCTGCATAAAATTCTTCCTTGCAAGTCTGAATCCTCCAATTCAAGGAACCTTTTATTCAGAACATGTCAAATCAATCCTACTGAAATAATACACAATTATTTCTTTTACAACTCTTAGATCTTCTTCTCAAGAAATACATGATAGACTAGCACCTGGTGGCAAAGCCATGAAAGCCTTGGAAAAGCTATTCAAAGACCATGATGTGTCTATATCTACAAAGATCAGAATTGTGCAAGCCATGATATTCCCTGTGACACTCCATGGAAATGAAGGTTGGACTTTGAAGAAGCCTCATAGAAAGAGTATTAACACTTTTGAACTTTGGTGTTGGAGAAGACTCCCAAGAATACCATGGGCAGCCAAGGAAACAAACCAATGGATCATCGAACAAATCAACCCAGAGTTCTCAGTTGAGGCACAAATGATAGGCTCAGATTATCCTACTTCAGATCATTATGAGAAGATCTAGCTCTCTGGAGAAGGATCTAATGCTGGGAAAGGTAGAAGGAAAGAGAAGAAGAGGATGACCAGCAGCAAGGTGGATAGACTCAGTTACAGTGATGATGAGTGCACTGTTAGAAGAGCTGAAGGACCAGGTTAGGGACAAATCATCATGGAGAAAATCTATCTATGTGGTTGCTAACAGTCAACAATGACTTGATGGCATATATTCAATCAATCAATCAATCAGATCTTCTTCAGATCACAACACAAAAGTTAAGAACCCAGTGTCATATTGATTGAAATCTTTCTGATGCAGACTCCATATTGTTCTTGGCACTGTGTGCACCAATGTTTAAAGGAGTGAACTAGATAAAAGGACTTACAAATATTAGACATCTCTGCTAGGTCAGAAATAATTCATGAAAGATTAGAAAATCATTGCAATATCCGACTTATGGCATGAAACACTCATAAGAAAGCTGTAATGGGGAAGTGGGTCCCACATCATAATGACATGTGGGGCACTCACTTGAAGGAGTTTTGTTTGCCTCAAGTTGGACCTCCACAGAGCAGCTGCTTTTGTGTCTGTTGTTAAATGGTTTCCAAACCCCAAAATATGCCATTACAGAAGATGCAAAACCCTAACGTTGAAAAGTCAATAACCCTCTCATGACTGGACCTCCCAAAGTTTCATACTGTAAAGCAACTTATGGTATTTTCATTCTATATTATGACAATTTCACATACCTAGTAGAGATGTCTAATATCTGTAAGTCCTTTTACCTAGTTCATTCCTTTAAACATTGGTGCACACAGTGCCAAGAACAATATGGAGTCTGCATCAGAAAGATTTCAATCAATATGACACTGGGTTCTTAACTTTGTGTTGTGATCTGAAGAAGATCTGATTGATTAATTGATTGATTGATTAGAAGCAAAACCAAGTTTGCTTCCAAGCACTGAGAATGAGAGATGTTGCCTGTTTCAACTCCAGATATTTGCCATTTTCAAAGTTCATATGTCTACGAGTATGTTTAAATGTATTCCTAACCATGTACTGGATGGAGTGCCCCAAAGCTTCCATGCTGCATATGAGAATCATTCCAGTGATTTACTCAGTTGTTCACACAGAAAGATGACATCATTTGTTTCTCAAGCTTTAGAACTTTCTCAGTTTTCTGAGTGGGGAGGTCTTCCAATGGCCTCTCCTATCAAGACACTCCATTCCCCCCAGTTCCCTTCATTGCTTATCTCTGCCCATCCCCTCCCCTGCTAATCTATGGACGCATTATACCACTTCTTCCTCCAGCCCTAGAGAAAAGGAAGCCCCATCAGTGGGAGAAATACATTTATGCACTTATGGAAGAAGATGACTTCTCTCTGATTGCAACCCAACTTTGAATGCCCAGTCATGGGAGGTATGATTGGTGCCAATCTTGCTTTCTTTTCAGTAACAAATCCAAACAATCTACTTTCGCCAGATTTTGTAAGTGTAATGGTTCAAAGATGATTGATTCACTTCACTGCTTACTGGATGGTTGGATGATTTCTGTGTCTGTTGCCATGTAGCTGTCGCTATTATAAGGTATTTGCCCTTTCATAATGTCATGTACAGCACCCCGAAAAATAAGGACTCTAAACACTTGAGAAGGTTCTACAAATAATGCATCTTCTCTTTAGAGAAGGGCCCTCCGTGCATGTGTAAAGAGCAAAAGAGCTGTTTGGATAAGCAAAAGATCACTTCTTTTCCAGATTTATTGAAGTAATAAAATGTAGAAATATGCTTGGAGTCAAGCTTATCTCCTGGCGGCTACATCCATACCTTCTTCTGGGTTTTTTGTTTTGTTTGTTTTTGTTTGTTTGTTTGTTTACTTCCCAGTCCACCTGAGAGTCCTGGTAGTTCCCCCTCTAAGTATTGACCAGGCCCGATTCTCCTTAGCTTCTAAGAGCAGCCAAGATCAGTGAAGTGTTGCCATGTGCTAAGGCGCAGCACCAAGACATGATGAATCAGAAGCAGGCCATTAAGATCTCTCTTGGCTTATGTGCTAAGTATTTAGTAAAGAGCATTTACAAGCAAGTGCTTACAGAACACAATGTCCTTCTTTTCACCCTCTCCTATCTTCCCACCCATAACAACATTTCTTTTCCTGATACATAAAAACACAACTTAGCGGGGATACAACCCCCATGAGAAAAGGCTTATTGCAAAGATTTTCACTGCCCTCTAGTCTGCAACACAAAATCCCTTCTTTCTGTTTAAAGCTCTGGTAGAATCTTTTCCACTAATCTTTTTCCATTTCATTAAAATAACAGAGGCTGCCTGTCTCCTGGGAAACACTGACACGGGATACAGAGAAGCTTCTATCATTAGTAATACATGGAAGGATAATTTATATATGTGTCAAAGCCATTTTGGGAAGGAAAAACGGAAGGCCGACTCCCACTTTATGGTTCCATGCTACAGCAATCAGTCAGACATAACCCAATTAACTTGATTTGGAGATCTCAAAGATTAGCAAGTGGGCTCCAACTGAAAACCTCAAAGAAAAAGTTCTTTTGTTTATAATTTGGCCAGCCTAGTACTCTGTCACTAGCAAACCTAATGGCAAACCACATTAATCCCTCCCTAGAATATACAAAATGATCTCCTTGTTTGCATCTCTTATCCGAGAATCTTACAGAGCTTCATAATGCTTAATTGCTTTTTGCATCCTGATGGTGAGGATGAATTGTACCCCTCTTTTCATGGAAAAAAAGAAAGAATTGCAAACAGATTGAGGATTACATACACATCTGCTCTTATCCTAACAAGCCATCTTCATCTCCACATCACCATGGATGCTCCTACTCCACCAGTTGGGTGGATTTAATTCTCTAGCTCCATCAGGACATCCCTGTAAATTCAATTACTAGGACAGAAGGAAAGACGCTTGAAAAAGAAGAAAGCAAGCGTACCGCAAAAAGAGAATTTGGTTGAAGACACAGGAGGTTTTAGGAGCATAAAAGTGTTCTTTGTCAACGCTTGTAAATTCCTCCTGTTCCAAGATCCCTAAAAATGCACACAAAATGGTGGTTGTTTCACCAATGTATGGTTGCAAGGGAGGCCCGAGTTCTGTGTTACTTGGGGCTCAGATATTTTATTTATACTGTCTGGAATGTTTACTTCCTTCTGAAACAAAGGTTTCATCATAGTTGTATGAACTAGAAAGTTTCAAAAGGTCAAAGTAGCAGCAATAGTTGGGAATTAGTGAGAGGGAATTACGCTTTGCTAATCTTAAAAATGCATGTAATAAAAGAATAATTCTGGCGATAACAGCTAAATTACTATATTTCCTTTTAAAAACCTATACTTCCTATGCAAGTGTATAGAATTTTGCAGCCACAATAATACCGTAATAGACAGTTTGCTGTAAATGCAGACATATGACACTCACTTTTCCATTCCACTTTTCCCCATTAGAATATACTGTTGACAATCAATTTACCTCCGTTAAAAGTGTGCTGTTGAAGTAAATTCCATGTGCTAACACTGGTTATGAGTGAGTGAGTGAGTGAGTGCATACATACAGTGTACCTCGGGTTACGAACGCCCCCCCTTACAAATTTTTCGTGATACAACCAGCTCCGGCCGCAAAAATTTGCCTCGCCGTGCGACCTCCACCCCGCGCTACAAACCGGATCTGCGGCCATTTGCCCTGCTGCCACGTGGTCGCAGCTTCCTGTGCGCGAGATCGCGGTAGCAAGGAGATGTTCGGTGAGGCTTGTGGTGTGTTTTGTGGCGTTTGGAAGGTTTTTGGTGTGCTTGTCAGCATGGCTCCAAAGAAAATGCAGAGCGGGCTTGGCAAGAATAAGGGTTTGAAGAAGAAAGTGACGATCGAACTGAAGAAGGAGATTATAGAAAAGCACGATCGTGGTGTTCGTGTGACTGATCTGGCCGCGGAGTTCAAGATGGCGAAGTCGACCATCTCGACTATTTTGAAGAATAAAGATGCCATCAGAGAAGCTGATGTGGCAAAAGGAGTAACGATGTTAACGAGGAAGAGGACACAAGTGCTGGAAGAGGTGGAAAAGCTGTTGTTAGTGTGGCTGAATGAGAAACAGCTGGCAGGTGATAGCGTGAGTGAAGCTATCATCTGTGAAAAAGCCAGGAAACTGCACAGTGATTTACTGCAGACAAACCCCTCTACCAGCGCAGCAAGTGAGGAATTTAAAGCCAGCAGAGGCTGGTTTGAGAAATTCCGCAGGAGAAGTGGCATCCACAGTGTGGCAAGGCATGGAGAGGCTTCCAGTTCTGACAAGGCTGCTGCAGAAGCCTACAAGGAAGAATTTGAGGACGTCATGAAGGTGGAAGGATACGTCGCTCAGCAAGTGTTCAACTGCGACAAGACAGGGCTCTTCTAGAAGAAGATGCCAAACAGAACCTACATCACGCAGGAGGAAAAGGCACTGCCAGGGCACAAGCCCATGAAGGACAGATTGACCCTTTTGCTGTGTGCGAACGCAAGCGGCGACCTGAAGATTAAGCCGCTACTGGTGTACCATTCCCAGACCCCTCGTGCGTTCAGGGAACACAATGTGAACAAGGCCAGACTGCCTGTCATGTGGAGGGCCAATGCGAGAGCGTGGGTCACAAGGCAGTTGTTCATGGAATGGCTGCACGAGGTGTTCGCACCCAGCGTTAAAAAATATCTTTCCGACAACCAGCTGCCTGAAAGGTGCCTTCTTCTGATGGACAATGCCCCGGCACACCCTCCAGCCTTGGTGGATGATATGGACGCTGAGTATGACTTTATAAAGGTCAAGTTCCTCCCCGCCAACATGACACCTCTTCTGCAGCCCATGGACCAGCAAGTGATCTGCAATTTTAAGAAGCTCTACACAAAGGTGCTCTTCACCAGGTGTTTCAATGTCACTGAGGAAACATCCTTGACTCTGGGAGAGTTTTGGAAGAAACATTTCAATGTCCTCCACTGCATCGGCCTCATTGACAAAGCCTGGGAAGATGTCACCTGCCGGACCTTAAACTCAGCCTGGAGGAAACTGTGGCCAGAATGTGTCGCTGAACGTGACCGTGAAGGGTCTGATGCAGAGGTAGTGGAGGAGATTGTGTCCATGGGCAAGAGCATGGGTCTGGTTGTCGATGGTGCAGACATAGAGGAGCTTGTTGAGGACCATGAGGAGGAGCTGACCACGGAAGAACTTGCTCGGTTGTCGATGGTGCAGACATAGAGGAGCTTGCTGAGGACAATGAGGAGGAGCTGACCACGGAAGAGTAAGCAACAGAAAGCGTTTGGTGAGGAGCATTCCACTGAGGAAGAGGAAGACAGGGAGGAGGTGAGCAGTGCCGAGATTAAATCCATTATGGCAAAATGGAATGAGTGCCTGGACTTCTTTGAGAAGCACCACCCCAACATAACTGTAACGAACAGAGCGTTGAACATGATGAACGATAACGCGGTCTCTCATTTCTGGAGGGTTATGCAGCGCAAGAAAAAAAAACTGACTTTAGACAGGTTTTTCCCCAGAACTGAGCCTGCAGCTAAGAGGCAAAGAAGAGAGGAAACCCCTGAAGGAGATCTCCCCAATGTCCCTTTGGAGGGGGACTCTGCCTCCAAACAATAACTGCCTCCCCACCCCATTCTCCCTCTTCATACTGTGCTGTACGTACTTTTTTTCATGTTTTTGTGGTTTAAAAATAAAATGCATATGTTTCAGAACTGTTTGTATTTACATTGAACCTTATGGGGAAATTTGCCTCACGTTGCGACCAAATTCAGAGGGCGGATTAGCCGTATTTACATTGAACCTTAGGGGGAAATTTGCCTTGCGGCACGACCAAATTCGGAGGGCGGATTAACCGTATTTACATTGAACTTTATGGGAAAATTTACCTCGTGTTGCGACCGAATCGAGTTGCAATCAGAGTCATGGAACAGATTAAATTCATAACGCGAGGTACCACTGTATGTGTGTGTGTGTGTGTGTGTGTGTGTGTGTATGTGTGTGTGTGTGTGTGTGTGTGTGTGTGTATGTATGTGTGTATATATATATATATATATATATATATATATAAAGATCTAAAAAGGGGGAAACTGAGAGAAATGAACAGACTCAAAGATAACAGGATGGAGTTAAACCCACCATCGTTAGGATATCCTCAAAATGCTGGAATGGTTAAACTGCAAGATAAAACCTTCTATAGCACAGATGACAAGAATGAATCAAACCATTATACCTCAACTGTATGTTACATTCAGGTAAGTGCAAGAGAAGTTTGGCAAATGGTTTTGTTAGAGACAAAGAGTTGCGGGGGGGGGGGGGATTTAAGCTAGAGATGGAAGAAAAGAGCTTTCTCCTCTCCCCAACCACCACTTTGTTGCTCCAGATGGTGCTCTTCTCCATAAATGTCCAAATATGCGCTCGCTCCTCCAACTTCATGTTTGGAGAGAAAAGTCTGGATAGACAATTTTGAGCTGAGAAGTGGGGGTGGGTGGGTTAAAGGGTTAAGACCTCACTCATCTCTTCCTGTCACTTTCTCACTTCAACTCCCCTAACAAAAACAGCCATCAGGTTTTTTGTCTTTTGTCGTACATGGTATGTGCTGCACCTTAATCCAATCTGCTGGGGCTTCATGCTATATAGTTCTTATTCGGTGATATTTTTGAAATCTGTCAGTGGGGTTACAGCATAGTCCCATCCGGCCATGCTCACTGGAGTTAAAGGGAGCTCCCACAGCCCTCATCTACCTGATCAAGAGTCCTGACCAGTCAAGGTGGACTAGAAGCAGGGCCTGTTTCCATTAACACTGAATGAACACTGGTTAGGAAACATGGCAAGAAGGCAGGATCCTCACAGAATTCATGGGATGTATGAGTGGGGAAGGATACATATGCTAGTAATCAGGCAAAGTTTGTTTTAGTGAGGTCCTACCCAGTAACAGCACATGCATTCTGCAAATGCACATCCGTATGTTGCCAAAAAACATGAATCTGAGCATAAAGGGAGGCAACAAAATGAAGTGTGGGAGAATCTAAACATCTGCAGAAGGACATAAGCAGCTAAATACGGACTGAGCATGGGAGGGCAAGGAACAGGAAGAACAGAAAGGGAATGGGGTATTCTGAAAATATATTACTGTACTGTTGGCTTAACTAGACTTCTCAAGAAGAACATTCCACATTTTATTGAAGATCCCATTTATGAAATCCAAGTTCTCACTCTTGCTCAAAGTATGCCACATTTTGTGGTCATAACAGCTGTATTTCCTTTAACAACATTTCTCTGCATACTTCTCCCACAGAATTCTCAGTAAGGATATTTGGAAACAGGTCTCTAGTTTCTTCAGGAAATACATATTATTTTTAAAAATAAGCTTTACACAGAGGTTACATGAATTGGTTTGCTAAAGGCCAAGCAGGACACTCAAGCTTCTGTAGCTCACAGTGATACTTTGCTTGAAAGTCACCTTTCTGACTTCCAAACAAAGCTCAAAAATATGTTCTTTAAAGGCTGATATTAAAAATAATAGCAATATTTATCTCTTATATACATGATTTTAAAGAAAAGGGGGAGGCAATTCTTGTCAGCTCCAATCAGCACCTAAACAAAAGATGATTTGGCAGTCTCAAATTTTAGAGGATCAGAAGTGCAATTCATGTACTACTTTCTAAAATCAAATTACATGGGGTTTTTTTTAGAACCCTGTAAACACAGAATTGCTTTTTAAATATTTATTTATGCCTTATTTATTAATTAATAAAAGTAACTAAAGCTCACAGGAGTCATGCTTGACTCCTGGAGACCTCATGGACCTTCATATGGTTGCCTTGGGATCAATACTATATATAAATTCTATATAATAGATATTTAACATATACATTCAATATATAAATTGAATATTTATATTCAATTATTATTCAATATATACATTCAAATAAATAAATAAATCTACACTGCTACCTCCCGGGAATTTTTTTATGAGAACTTCCCATACCCTGTTTAGCCTTTTGAAATCATCTAAGACCAGTTAGTTGCTACCACTCAGCCAAATTCAAATAAATGCGTCTTCTCACTATTCCTAGCAGTTTACATCGATTTTTAATGAGCAAATTGCAACATGCAGTAAAATATATTAAAAATAAAACAAATGCTAAGATGACTGAGAAGCTACACTCTCTTCAAAAAAGAGCAGATTCATAACAGGCAAGCTCCCACCAGCATAAAAATACCTTTAGTAATTTAGTGAAAAATAGCCAGAGAAGAGGCCATCAGAGAAGGCTTCATTGACAAAATGTCCAATAGTAATGATGCAGCCTTGGAGAAAGTCCCATTTCTTGTTGCAACCCACTATACCCACTGTAGCCCACTCTAGGTGGGACGCGGGTCCAAAAGTAGGCCAATGTTAATTATATTCAATGCCACTGAAAAATCCTGTAGAAACAGTAGGAATGTATTTCCCTCTTTGCTGCTTTGTGGCCAGGGCAAAATAAAGTAGCCAAAGTAATCTCAGTCCAAGAATCAGGTCTAAAACCACATTAAAATGGATCCAAATTAATCCATTAGTCCAGAAACATCTGGAGTTGAGATTACATGACACATGAGAAAACTTTCCCCAACTGAGGTATTTAAGAGCAATCTATTTTTTTCTGATTTTGCAAAGTTCAACCTCATACATGTCCTATTAATTATTAATATAATTAATAATTTAGGTTTACTTGGTTTTACTTGAGCGTGAGGTGTAAGTTCCAGCTATTGTACAGCCTAGGTTTTGCTTTGCATGTCATGTGAAATGAGTCAGTTGTGGCTTATTCAATAATCACAGTTACGCAAACCACAGTTAAGGCTTTGTGCAACTCCAGCCGTATTGCACTGCGGCCACAATGATCCATGGAGGGTGAATTCAACAGTTTGGGAGGGGAAAAGACCTAATTAATTTGTTTCTGAGCAGCAGCTCTAATCCAGTCATAAATATCTTTTTTTTTTTTTGTCTGCACTCAGTCATTACTGACCCTGCAGTGCCTGCCTGGACGAGTCCTGTGCAGTTTTCAAGGCAAGGTGTTTCGGAAGTGGTTTGCCAGAGCCTCCTTCCTAGAGCAGAGCCCAGCTGGTGAGCGCAGGAGGCGGGATTCCGTTGCTTCGCGCCCTTTTCGGGCGAGCGCGGTTTCGCGCTTACCGGCAGCGGATCCCATCTCTCTGTGCAAGGCGCTGCCAGCATTTTTCCTCCCACCGGAGTGAGAGTCCCCATTTATCTACTCACGTAAGTTTTCGAGCTGTTGGGTTGACAGGAGCTGGGGAGGAAACAAGAGCTCACCTTGTTAACGGCGAAGGCTGGACTCGAACCGCCGAAGCCGTCAGCCATTTCTGGCCGGCAACTTTCAACGTCATTAAGCCGCTGCGCCACCGCGTCCCCCAATATCTTCTTTACCAGGTAATATTTATGGGATGAGCAGAGATATCATTTTACAGACAATGGTTTGCTTCCAACCACTGACATTCTGAGAATCCCATTTAGTTAACACACATACCCTCTTCCTCTCCTCTTCTCCTCCATGAATTGATCTAATCCCCTGTTAAACTCATCTAAACTACCTCCCAGCACTCCACCTTCTAAAAGTGAATTCCATATGTTTTCCACCTGTATCACATCGCTCTTTAGTCATCTTGAATCTATTTCCCATCAATTTCATGGGGTGACTCCCTCTTCTAGAAACAGACAAAAGTTTCAACTTGTTTTGTATCATATTCTTTATCCCACATGATTTCACATATCCTCAACTTCTCCAGCAATACAGCATAGACGTATTTATTTTTTTAAAAAATCCCAAAGGGGCTCTCTCACCAGGAAGGATGTGGAACATTATACCGTAACACGCCTGTATATGTTTATTCGGGCTATGCAGTACTTGTGCAGAAGTGCTAAGGACCGTTGCAGGGCAGCCCCCATAAGTCTGCAAGTCTTTAAAACAGCCTCACCTTTTCCTAGAATTGTGCACTCAAAGCACCGTTTTGCAGTCAAATTAAGTTTATTCAGAAATAAACCTCATGAAGAATGTTCAATACACTCCTTATGACTTAGGGATGAAGCTAATTCATCAGAAAGTCTTATTTTCCTTTTTCAGGTCTCCCCAAATATTATTTTAAAAAGGATGGATGTCACGTCTTTTCTTCTATGTGTTGGCATTGTAAGAAAACTGAGGGGTCTTTGACACATTTGATTTGGCCATGTTCTTTAATGGCTCCACTTCAAGACATTATATATTATATAAACCTTTGGGGGAAAACAGAGTAGCTAAAGATGTAAATGTGAGGCTGAATTATACCCCAAAATACAGAATTAGAAGTCTTTATGAAGAATTCTAGCTCTATGGAGCCTGGGATTCAATAAAAGAATTATCCTTTTAGGTGGAAACGAAGCCTGTCAGAGAGTGGATTTAAGAGATGCTGTCTTTTTCAGTTTTTGAAAGTGTTTTCTTTTTCTTTTCCTTAAGTTTCAATACATTTTACTACTATTATATAACTGTAGCATGACTATGTTATTTTTATCTATGTTAAATTTCACTACTGAAATATTTTAGAAGTGAAAAATAAACCTCATTTTAGTAATTGCTGCCTGTCAAATAAAGTTCTAAAATCATCATCCTATATTTATTTATCAGAGATAAAATCCCATTAAACTCAAAAGGACTGATTTCTCTGTAGACAGGAACAGAATTGCACTGTAAGACTTCTGTCTAAATTACAAAGCCACAGATGCTTAAAGCCTTTCTCTTAAGAAATAAATTAAACACCACAATAATTTGGTTTGTTGTTGTCATTTTATTTTGAGCTATATCTATATCACTTTTATACTGTATTCCAAAGTAGCCATAACATAGAGGTATTAAGATTAATGTTACAGTGGCTTTTATTTTCAACCCTTTTCTTATATACTTATTTTAATTTTATTTACAGAAATATTTTGATTCGCAAAAGCCCTCAGAAAGCAACCTGAGTTTGGTAATTCCCTTGATTTTTTTTCTTTTCATGTTTTTTAAAGGAAACCCTATTTCTCAAGGGACACTAATGCACTATTAAGAAAAACCCCTTGTCGTTGTGCCTGCTAAAAGAAACAATTGTTTTGGCATAGATTTAACAGCTGTTTTGGTTCTGTTTGGTTTTCCTTCCCCAAAAAAGACATCCAAGATGCTTTAGCAAAATAAAATAAAATGAACCACTAACACAAACAATAACAGGTTTTAAACAAAGCATCAAACCAAAGTTAAATGCCACAACCTCAACAGAAAAATCATCTAAAACAGGCCACGCTGAAATGCTCCAGCAAGCATTGACTTTTTCACAGCTGCTAGCCACCAAATTGCTTACATTGAGACATTCACCGCGATCTCAGGATTTCTTCCTGTTCTACTCCTCCCCCCTCAGTTTATACGTGAAATTAAAAAGTGTTTTGCTCCAGGGCAGGGCCACTGTACACTTCCAAACTACAGTGCGTGGACCATTTTGTTACCAATTCTCTCAGTCTGGAAAGGTCCTTCTGAAGATCTTCTCAGGCAGATCCAGGTTTCACCATCCTTATGGGAGGGATGTTTATGAAGAAATGACATCAGCTCCTTGCAGGGGCTCCCAGCTTGCTCAATCCCACAGCTATTGAATCCTGCCCTCTGCCTCCTGAAACCAATCTTTTTATGCCACAGCTACTAAGTTGATGTAAGATCCTTTTGCAGAAGCTTTTCAGAAGCCCAAGAATCAAACGTCCATAGGATTGCCGCTATCCACAAGTCTGATATTCTTGAGAGTTTCTGAACGTTCACAAGGCAAGATTTCTCTTTCTGGAGTTTTGCAAAACTAGAAAAGTATTCAGATACAAGTTTGCAGAAGTTTTGTCTGGAAGACAAAACCTGCTGACCTTCCTTCACTTTTCCTTATGTACACAATGTCACATTATTCTTTCCTCAACAGCTGTCCCCATAGAAGCATGGTTTTTCTTCAGTGATAGCTTGCTCTTTAGAAACATAAAAAGGTTATAAAACATTCTTGTTTGACAGTAATTGACAGGTAGAATGAAATGGACAGAGAAAAGCTGTCTGAAGTCCGAGAGCTGCCTTTCAACATCTCATTTGTAATGTGACAGAAGGAACGGCTGGGGGCAGGCAATCTGCTTTTTGTCACTAGGAAAATGACCAAGAGAAGTTCTGGTCAAGGGTGACTGGCCTTCTACCTCTGACCTGACCTCCAGCCCTCAAAAACCTCAAACTCTACCTCCACAACTGCAAAAGATCACCTCACCACTGCTGTGTCCCAAGAAAGGAATGGTCTATCCTCTCACATGCAGATGTTCTCTTACCTTCAAGCTCTCTGCCACTGACTGAGCACCTGAGATACATTACCAACTCCTGATCTGCTGTGAGAAACCAATATCATGCAGACATGTCGAGGACAGTTTGATGGTTCCATGTTTGGTGGGCAACCTTTTACATGCCTAAGATACCACATAATATTGGATAGGGGCTGAAAGCTGCAAAGTCAGAAGGCCACATCACAGACAAACTGGCTTGGGAATAAATTTGGAAAGTTTTCACTGGGATTTAGGGTTACAGGTTGCCTCCCCTATTAGGACCTGGTGTGCTGAAGTTCTAAACCACCTGATGAGAACAATCGCAGGATACATATTCATACTTGCATTGTGTTTCTGAATGCCACCAATGCCATCCAGTGAACACTCATTTCACTCAGAGGGTTAGCTATGTTAGCCCTTTTGTAGCAAAACCTACACAGCATCGGGAGGCACCGTAAAATCCAAAACAAACATACATTTTGCAGATGACTTTATTGGATGATGAAGGAATGTCTAATCTACAGTGTCACAAAACTCTGTGTTGCTTTTATTTTCACTCACGTTTCAGCATGGCAATGTGCAGAAGGAGCAAAGCTTCAATCACACAATCTCAACTGTCATTATGACTTTTTCATACACACATGCACACACACACATCCTGTCGATGTCCCTGCCTTCATTTTTCATTCAAGCTTATACAGGGAGCAGAGTTACCCAATATCCATCTTTTAACCCCAACTAGATAATCTAACGTTTAGATATTAAACTAAACTCACAACATTTAAGAGAATCCTGGCAAACCTAGGCTTTTGATTCAACATTTCTATTTTCGATGACCAGAAGGAAAATGCTGAGGCCACAATATTTTCTTTAGAACAATGTGTAACCTTTCACTGTTATATCACAGCAAGTGAAAGGTAAATTATCCATTTATCTTTAAATGTGAAACTTCACTACAAAGAGACTTTAATGTGGACTTTGAAGTTCCCAAAATATGCATCTACCGCTTACAATTGTGAGGGGTATTACTTTTTTTGTAAGTCGCCCAGAGTCCCCTATTGTGGGTGAGATGGGCGGCGGAGAAACCCAATAAAATAAATAAATAAATAAATTCTTCCATTCTATAGAAAGCAGGGCACTAACATTACGAAACCCAATAGTTCTGTCTACAAGTGAAAATTTTGTTTTAAATAATAAAAGCAAAGAAAGAAAACTTGAAAATAAAAAATGTAGCACCTCAGGGACAAATTATAATAAACCTTTTACTGCACATGCTAATCTACATGTAGGAACTTTTTTTATATGTAGGGGGAATGCTTTAAAATACAACAGTTGAGTACCATATCAATCTATCCAGCAATTCCCTTTTTTTTTTCTTTAAACTGTAAGCCACTTTGTGTCAATAGAAAAGTGGGACTGAAGTAATAGACTAATCAGCTAAACAAACATCTCACCCTGCATGGTGTGTAGAAGTTCTGTTGATTTCTTTTTGAACACTATGGAGATTTTCTTGGGCAGACTAGAAACTCCTGAAAATTGAATCACTAACAAACAGATGGAATATCTGCTAGTTCAAACAAGCAGCAGACCAAACTATATACGACTATTCATTTGCTATCTTCCACATCCACAAAGTGGGAGGTGGATGACCTAAGTTTAATAACAAAAGATGCAGGCAGGTGAGGAATCTGACTTCTTGACTTATCTTTCTCTTCCCTGGCACCAGAAATGATCTGGGTGAGAAGAAAAGTGCCCAGAGTTGCAATAAGACTGAAAAAGAAGAATGTTTGCTATAAAACTTAATCCCTCACCCTTCTACTGATATGGAGGAAGCAGATGCACAAACAAGAATGCGTTTGGCTCAGATCTGGCCCCACTGAGCTCAGAAACAAAGTCTCTACATTATAACCTTCTAAGAATCCAATTCTATTTGTAGGAAGCAGGAAGCTTTTTGGTCTCTCTTCAAGAAAGGATGAAATTAAAGAGGCTAATCACATGATATGAGCTTCTGCCACTGTGGAGCTGCTGCAGTTATTAAAGCATCATGGAAAATTGCTGTTTTTATGAGGTTTTCCGTACCCGTTCCATTTCACTGCATTTGCTCCTACTTGGCCAACCTTGTCCTGTTGCTGCTTCTAACTCCAAGCCACCCTCTGTTTAGCAACGATTAGTGAGACTCCAAAATGAGAGTCTAAGTTGTGACAAAACTTTGGCTGATCAGAGACCTCAAACTTGGCACTTGGTTTTGGCTTCAATCTCTCTTTCTCTAAAATCAACTTCCACCAAGAACAATGCCTGCCGTTTAGTATCAACAGTGGTTGGGGTTTTTACGGCTCATGGACACAGACCTTACAAAAGGGCCATAGCTCCCTTTAAAATGGTGATGGAGGGTATGAATAGAAAACTGCATTCCATAATCAGGGCATTGTTCTCTCTAAATGGACCCACAAACATGCTTCTCCGCACAGTGCCAGGGAAGGGTGTGTGTCTTGTTTTTAAAACAGTAAATTATGTTAATTCATTTCCTCTGGCCAAACAGCAGTAATAAACTTGGGGAAAGAGGGGAGAGGAAAGTAAACAAGAGTCTATTACAAGAAAGTGGGAGGGGAGGTAACGGAAGAATGTAGCCAAATGCCTCTTTAGGAGAAGACATTGGTTTCAGAGTTCAGAAGTATCCGCTGCACTCTACCTTGAGTTCTCTGGAAGCATAAATGGAACTATTTTCCTAGTTTTCAACTTGATGGACAGCTGGTAAATTCAGGGATCCAGGAAATAAAGAGTACATTACGCAGAAGCCTTATATATCATCTCGGCAGCTTTCAGCCACATGCTATTGGAAGCAAATGTCAACTTCAGCCAACATCCAAACAGGGAGCCAGTCTGTTGTTTCTATCATGAAAATCATTCCTCCATAAACCACCTAGACCAGATCCACTACATGACCTTTCCAAAAAGGGCCATATGTCATTCAAGGAAAGAGCTTATCCAACTCCCTGCTTTGGGGAGGGAGGGAAGGCAGGCAGGCAGGAAGGAAGGGAGGAAGGAAGGAAGGAAAAGAAGGAGAAGGACTACTAGTATTGAATGGCTGTAGAAGAATTAAACAAAAGTCTCCCTTGATTCCTCTTATGGAGCTGATATTCTTTAAAGAAGAAATGTCCCCTGGCTATTGAATCAGGATATTCTGGGTATGGTAGCTGCTTTGGTTCCCTGCCCCCAAATGAAGTTAATTATCGATTAAGAGTACAACATTGTATAGACAAAAATGCTATCCTTAACTCTCTGTATGGGTCGCCATACAGTTTTGATATTCTCCTTTATAGCTAGCTAATGACCACTAAAATTCTCCGCCCCCCTTTTCATATGACCAGCAGTGTTTCAAAGCTGGTCATTTGTTACTCCGGTAGCAACGAGCAACAATCAAATATTCTAATGGGAAAGTGTAGGCGGCCTGAGTTTATCATTGGCCTGAGTTTCAAAATTATTACTTATCCCAGGACAGAAATATAGTAAGCTTAAAGTGAAATTCGGTCTCCTCTACTCAGTTACTGGGCTAAAATCAGTGCAACCAAAACCTGTTCAACCAGATACCTTGTGCAAATGTAATATATTAATATATTGATCTGATTACAGCATGTGGGTGAGCCAAAAGCCAAGTAGCTAGCACAGGTTACTGCTAAGTCAGAAAAATGTTAACTCAGAAAAAAGCCTTCAAGAAACTATTAAAAAGTGGACCAACATTAAGTATTTGCAACATTTGGGTCACATCAACTGACACAGTAATTCAACCACAGGGCAAGTGACAACATATATACCATGGAGGCTATCACACAAACGATGTCAGTTATATAATTTGCAAATGAGATCAGGTGTCATTTGCACGATGATGGTGCAATCCACACAGCGTCATCGTGGCTTGCAGTGGGCAGCTACGACTGGGTAAATAGTAAAAAGATGCCTATTTGGCTTCAGTGCCCTTTTTCAAAGTGCAAGTTAGAGAAACAAAGTAAACGGAGAGTTGTGCACACAGTCATGGACATCGCACATCTCACAGCCGTCCAACGTATGCACTAAGGGAAGTTGGGGAGGCCCTCCATGGGGTTCCATGGGAGAATGCTCCCTCCTGGCTGGCCCCTTCCTTTTAGATAATGGTTGAGATAGTCTGTTCTACCAAGCATTTGGACGATGCCAACAACTCCAGGACCAGATTGTCTTTTTAGATTCCCTATTATAAATTCCCTATTTTCTTCTTGAGAAGGAGTCTTCTTCAGAGCCTCAGCATTGTTCATTTTAAGGGTTGTTAATCTGTATTGATGGTTTTATTTAAGATTGTTTTTACCACCCTAGGCTCCTTTGGGAGGAAGAACAACAGAAATATAACAAAGGAATAAGTAATGACAATTGCATTAGTATCAAACAATGTGTCTGCAATGCCCCCAACCCAAAGGATGAAGACAAACTAAGGTCATTAGACACATAACTTGATTCAATTAGATGTACCCCAGATACCTCCTCCATGCACCCTTACAGCATTTTTTTCCTCTAAAGGTGCTCTGTGTGCATTTTAACCCAATAGCCAATTCTCAGGTTACATTTTTCTGCATGAAGATGCATGTGTGAGATATCTTACACATTTCACAATATAGCAGTGGTCCAAAAGTACATTCCATCTTTGTTTGTTACAAGTTTGGATCTCTGTACATAACTTCAGTGTAAAAAGAAGCACTCATATATTGGTAATTTTAAAATGGGATCAGAAGAGTCCTTGCAGCTGCCTGAAACAACTCCTTTGCAATAAAGGAAAGAACTTCCAAGAGTGTGAGGTTAGAATCACAGCCGCTCAGCTAGAATCATCATACTTCGTTGCCTCCTTAAAGTAAGGAAAGCATAAAAACTGAATGTTAAACAGATATTATTAGCCAGCATGCAACACTCCCAGATGAGCCATACAAGGAACTGATTCAATTCTCCTGAGCCAATTTCTACCCATTCGGGGAAAAAAAAAACCTTTTTCTGTGGCTCATATTAGCAGGAAGCCCAAATCTCATTAATCCTTGACAAAATGAGTACGGACAGTGCTGTGTTTCTGATTGACTCAATTACGTCTATTGACGACAAGCACAGACATGTTACTGCAAGCCTTCATTATTACTTCTACTGTGTCTATTTTCTTTCTCTGGAGCCAATGAATGGAAAGTTGAAAAGAAGACATTGTTTAGACGACCTAAGTTTGTGAAGCCAGCATCAAGTAATTCACAATGCAGAACTTGACTTCTGCAGCCAACCTTACCACAATCTTCTAGATGATCTGCTATCAACCCCACTAGTATAGTCACAAATTTAGAAGATTTGTTTGAGAGAGAATTGTTTTATTTAAATGATTAATAAATAATAATTGAGAGAGAGAACAGAACATGTTCTGTTCATAAACCCCTCCATGTGGACTAAAAAGAGTTTCTTGATTCAATGCTACTGAGCATGCAAATTTTCAAGAATTTAATTCATATATAACTTATTTAAATACTTTTGACATCTACCCAACATTTTTTTTTTATTTCAGTTGTGCTGGGAAGGAGAATTGTGTGATTGTAATGGGATACTTTCAATGGGACCATCATAAGTCAAGGGTTACTCAGCTATTTTTTAAAAAATCCAAAATGAGTCTTGCGTGAATCACTAAATGATGGAACACAAAGTACAATTTTGCTAAGCTTTCCAAAACTAACCTTTTATACTAATTGCCCAAAAGATCCACAAACCTAGCCAAAAGGTTAATAATGGTGAGGTCCTGCTATGGTTTCAATAAAATAAGTTTTCCCAAATTGTATCTGGAACTATTAGTGATCTGACCTCTCATATTCAAATTCTGAGAGTTCCAAAAGTACACACTAAAAAGAATGAAAACCTGATTGTTTTACAGCAAATCTTCCAGTATTCCCTCCATCGCCACATGACCAAATACCTAAGATTGTGTAAATCTTTCATAAAATAAATTTACCAGGCACGGAGAAAAATTGTTTTCTTTCCAACCAAGAATGAACCTTTTCTTCAGCAATTATGAAAGGAAGCGAGAGAGAAAGAGAGAGATCTGGGGACTAAAAAAGGGCAGAAATGAAGACAAATTCAAGTTTTCTCCAAGAGGTCTCTGTTCCCAATTTACATTTTTCTTCCTTTCCTGATGCTCAAAATTAAGTTTGAGCACTTAATGTAAGAAGTAGCCTGGAGTTATTGGCTGGATTTCTTCCTGAAAATTGGATGGATTTTGATGAAATGAAACCGTTAGATTAGTCAAAGCACTCCTGGATGCCATGTTTACAAAACGACAATAAGGAGACTGTGTAATCAGGGCAATGAACCAAATGTAAGACAGCCGATGTTTATCTGACTTATGAACCAAGAGGGAAGGGACCTGAACAGGATTTAGATTTGGAGAAGAGATTTTTGCGCAAACACCGGCAAACTTTAGACCTGCACAGTAACATATATTCACAGCCCTCATTTCTGAATAAAGCAATGATTCATAGAACTTTACTCCAGTGCTCCAAATGAAATCACAGGTTTGGGGGCACACATATGTTTTCTCCATTCGTACTGTGTCTCTGTGCTCCCATTCAGTTAACTGCCAAGTCTAAGGCCTGTTCACACACCGTTTCTCATACTGGTTTGTTGTTTTTTGTTTGTTGCTTGTTGTAGTAGTACAGGTCAGGCATATAAAGAGTGAATGTGAGAAACTGGTGTCTGGAAATGCAGATGCCACGATCAAGAGAGCCACTGTAGCTTCAATTCTATGCTGAGCATATTACGAAAGACAAAGCCAGGTTGGTTGCTGTGCATTCTGTAAAGCAGCTATAAGATTGACAGGACTTCATTACAAGCAAAACTTAAGTAATGTTAACCTCTGTTGAATATTGAAGCTAAGGATGCTCTTATTTTTGATACACATGACAGGCAAGTAAAAAGAGATGGAGCAATTGAGAATTGCTCACTTTCAAAAAGAAGCCGTATGAAAAAAAGTTGAGTACAAGTGTTGAGGGACAAGTTGGCCAGATTAAATGATTGTGCCCACCACCTGGGATTCCACTTCTCTGATGAAGAGTCCAGAAATACCTGATTTTAAGCATGCATTTAAGAAATATTAGTATTTTAAAAATTCGATCAATGAATAATCCTTTTTTAAAAAATTAATAGAGATCGTAGTCATCAAATCCAAGCATGCTCAAACTGAAGCATCCCTGAACACCCTCTGTTTGAACATGCCCAATTAAGGAAAGGCTACCACCTGAGCTGAAAGAGCAGGTTAGGGATAGGTTGTCATGGAGAAAAATCTATCCATGTGGTTGCTAGGAATCAAAAATGACTTGATGGCACATAATCAATCAATCAACCACTTGAGCACTGTCTCCACTGTCAAGTTCCTCATACGATTAATACATTTTTCTGAGCATTCAAGTGGAATCTGCTGTCCTGCAATTTAAGACCAATACTCAGTACCCTTCACTCTGAGATGATAGAGGACAGATCTTCTGTGTGAATCTTGTTGGGTATTTGAAGAGTGCTCTCATGTCCCTTTAACTCATCTTTCTCAAGGCTCAATCTTCAAAGTCCTCACTCAAGTCTTCTCTTCTGGACCACTGATCATTCTCACTGTTCTTTTTTGCACCTGTTCCATGTAGAATACCTGGATGAAAACGAACATTTTGATCTGCAGTCCAAGAACATGGTCACTGTCCATTATGCCATTCAGAAGAGAGTTTCAAATTCTGACCTCCACCACAAGAAGGTTATCGCTTCTCTAAAGGCTCATCCCCCTCTGACAGAGTTAATGCATGACTGAAGCAGCCCTCCTTTTCCCAAAGCAATCCAAATCTTTTACCTATTGGCTAGATTAAGGTTGCAGACAATGTTGTTACTACATAGTAGCTTTCCCAGAGTGTAACAAGGGAGTATTGCCAGCAACAGTGTTACTATGTAGTAACAACGTTGTCTGCAACCTTAATCTACATGCTTCTTGTAGCTTTTTGTTCAAATTTAAATATAGATTCTTCTCTCTAGGCAATTTTCAAATCAAAATCAATAGTAACAAGCTGAGAAAAATAAATAAACCTGCTGATGTTCCCCAGATGTGATGGGAGAACTGCTGGGGGACACCAACTCAGAACGATTAGCATAGACTCTTAATTTGAGCAAATTTTAATTGACAAATCCAATATTACATTATCATCTTCATCATCATGGTTGTTGTTGTTATTATTATAATAGAATCCTTCCCTGAATACACTAAATATCAGCTAAAATTAGAAAGACTTTGATCACAGCATTTCATATCAACTCAAAAGGACGCTCACAAAATGTTTATCAGCAACCATCTCAGGAAAAACTTTAGGGAGCCCCATCTCAAACCTGATAGCCTTTCAGTTCCAAGCTGTTGCACTAAAATCTTTTATCATATAATGCTATAGCTATTCAGAAGGAAATCAACTATGACCTGAAGTCCTACAGTTGTCTATGCAAACCTTTTGCACTCGCTCTGCATTTTGTTTTGGACACAGAACCCAAGATTTGTATGGTACTAGGTACTTGTCAAGTAATTGACAATTATGATATCCTTTTGAAAAGTATAATAAAATTTGCAGGCACTGAAAGTAGACTCATCCATGGACATACAAATATACATATTTGACATTAAGCTGTGTGGTATGTCTATTTGTGATAGAATGGTTCCCTTCTGCAACTATATTAATATAAATAAATAAATAAATTATATAAAATATATAATATATATATACTATATTAACATATATGTTAAAAGAAATGTATAGCTCATTCTTTAACCAAAAATCTCTGTTTACAAATGTAATCAACAATTATTCAGTGTTTGAAGTCCCTCCAATAAAACTTTGTTTCATCTGGACAATCCACAGCACTGTTTAGTTTTTAAAGCACGTGTTTTTTTTCAAAGCCTCCAAAACAGTCGCAAGAAAATCCAAAGGCTCCTGGTTAAATAGGATTTTAAGGCAAGGAATGGAAACTATGTATTAAAAATGCTCCAGATGAGACTGAAGGTATTTCAGTGAGCACTTCTTAATGCAGCATGAAACAGAAGGCAAACGTTTTAACATAAAATAAAACCTTTGTTTTTGAGAAAACCAAGGTGAAAGCAGTTTCTACTAAAGTGCTGCAACACTGGGATTAATTTAAAAGTGGTTTCTTTGAAAAACAAAATGATTTTACAAGGCGCTGCAGCCTCAGCTGGGGTATTATGCATCTATGGAAAAAATAAAGCTATGTTGATACTCTCAAACTGTGTAAATAAAACAAGGACTTTGGAATATTCTTTTCTCAGGATGAATCCAAGGAAAAATTCAATGAGTCTTTCTGACAGTTTACAAAGAATGCACAGAAACTTCAAAACTGAGAGTTCATCAGCTTTACGCATCTCATTCTACTGTAATTTTGATACCCTGACTAAGCTTGTGGTACTTGCTTAGATGGGAGTGAGTCTCAATCAATTTAAGCAGGACTTCCTTCTCGGCTGGAGAAGGATAGGAGCTGCCTTATGCACACAGGTGTGTTCCAACACCTGGCCAAAATTCAGTAAAGGTTAACTATCCCTACAAAATTTTTGGCATGCAAAAATGCACTGGGTCACCCATGCTGTTGTTTGACATTCATCACCCATGCTGACATTCACATCCGTTCACTGAAATTGTCAGCCTCCACAGATTTTTGTCCAGTAATTTAGATTAAGTATTATGAATCCTGTCCAACCCCACTCCTGACTCTGATCCTTGATTTGTAAAATGCCCTGAGACATTTTTGGAGATTCGTTTTAGTCAGCAAATGTAATTAAATGCCTGTTGGACGTGTTCTTAATTCCAAGCAATGAATAATTTTCTTCTAGCACAAAATGAAAGATTTTCCCTAATCTGTTATCTGCTGTCCTCGCTAAGACAGGTCACAGGCATTACACATTTCTGTCTAGTAAGTAAGTGGAAGAAAGAAAAGATAAACAAATCTACAGGAAAATCAATCACAGGGAATCAACTCCGATAATTTAGTCTGACATATAATTTTTAATAAAGGACAAAACAGCACTTGGGGGCACGACAAGATCTCGGCCAATGTGAGCAAAGAAAGCATAGAAACCTATTATCTGCTGCCAAAGAGTTAATAATTCCTAAACCCTTTCCAATCAAGCAAACTCTCACAGATTTCAAAGGGCGTTGTGGTCTGACAGTACAGACCCTTCACTCAAAAATCAAAGGAATTTGACGTAATTAAAGCCGAAATTGAAATAAAAGTGGCTCTCATAGTCGAGAATAATAATGGAGTACCAAACATATTACTCAAATCCTTTCTAATACCTCCGTTATCTGAAAAAACGCAATTGTATTGAGAGCAATATAATACAAACTAAACAGCCTAATTGAACAAAGACATTTTAAACTGAATAATCGTTACTTTGTTTCCAACAAATGGTATTTTTTAGGATATTTTCAAAATCATGGAGTTATGTGGCAACTATCAATAACTTCTCACCAAAATGAAAACAGCGGCCGAAACCACTGGTTTCAGGAACAGATCAACCAGGAAGCTGATATGTCTTTTCCCAAAACTCTTAAATACCCCATATGATACCTGATACAGTTCATTCATCCCAGCCAAGTGCCCCCTACTCTGACCATATAGAGCCCACCAAGGTGAAGAAAATTTCAACCTGCCAGACCTTGAAGCAACCCCTGGGCTGCTTGTCCCCAAGAGACCACATGAGGAACACATTAGGCTGGATTACAGAAGCTAAAGAAATGTGGCTAAACATGATGACTCCCATAAGTGGCCCTCATGCCATGATCTCATCCCCCACTAGGAACTGTGGTTCTCTTATGCACAGGTAAGGATTTTATGGCACTAGTCCTGCTTTAACAGGTCTAAAAGAAAGTAGGAACTCAGAAGGAATTTTTCAGTGCCTGAACATATGCATAAGAACTCTTGGTAGGGGAAGTTATTAAATCTCTCTGTCGGCATCATTAGTACTACTGAAATGCCATCTTATTTGGAGGATGGAGCTAGTATCTCTTCTAATCATAAATTATCCAGACCAGTCCCAAAAGCAATTGCGGGTTTCCTATTAAATAACCGGAGGTGTGAAATCTTCAGAAGAATGGCCAAATTCTGGGCCATCGAAATAGCAGTTAGAAAATACAGCCACCTCCATTAAAGCATAGCAACATACTCACTAGATACTAATTTCTTTAATCACCACATATTGCAATAAATAATTAGTGTCTGTAGCTTCTAAAGCACATTTGCAATTGGCTTAGAGGTTAGAGTGATTTTGGTGAATGTTCAAGAAAGACTATACTATGCTGACACTGTAGCTTAAAAGCCATATAAAAGATTTTTCCATTCAGTTGTTATTGTTAAACTCACATCAGAACCTACTACAGTGGCATGGTAAATGTCACAGAACTTAAATGTGGGTCCTTCTTAGCTGTCATCACATCTCATAGAAATCAGACAATAATGTAAACAATATTTCACTAGATAGAACATAAAGTCACGCTTTAAAGGCTGAAATTTAAACTCATGTCATTTTGACCAAATGCAAAATAAATGACTGATTATGGAATTGGATGTCTGATACCTCCATTAAAGATAATAAGCAATAACATGATGGGGTGGGCAACCCAAAGCTCTGTCCACCCTCTAGTGACAAGGAGGAGTAGCTACCTGAGATGGCAGAAAGATGCAAAAATAGTAACCCAGTTTGAAGGGTGGTGTGTGTGAAGGTTGAGGAGGGAACCAGAAGTTCTCAGACCTATATAAACACGTAACACTCGCTCAGCTTCCAGAACACCAAGCACCCTGCCAAGATTCTGTTAATTCGTAGGAAGGCTGGGAGTTAAAAACAACAATGTTTAAACTACCGAAGTCATAAAAGCATTTGCACACTCTCACTAGCAATGGGAAGTCAACTGCTCTGTATGGCTTTGTGCTTATCTGCAGTCAGGACTCTTATCTAGCCAAGCTAGGTCTCATGCCAAGTCTTAAGTCATGTAGTGTCAAGAGATTTGGAAATTACTGTTGAGTCTTGGTGTGGGAAGCCTGACAGCTTGACTGCCTACTCACAATCCCATTGCCACAAGAGGAGAGAGGAGAGTTATCAGCTAGAGCAAAAAGAATGGCAGGATGGCTGGAACCCACTGATGATGCTGCACACTGCTGATCAGGCCATCAGTGCCTTCCTCCAGTATCTGAACAAAGCAGCTATGCAGATGAACTAGCCAGCCCACGTGATTGGCTCTCATCCCAACCTTCATGGTGTGGATCTTTCCTGCACAACTCAGGAGCCCTGCAGAAAAGAAATTCTTGGTAGAGTATATGCTCTGGACAGGTAGTCCTCAGTTAATGACAGTAACCAGGACCAGAATTTCCATCACTAAGCGATGTGGTCATAAAGCACAACATCATGCGACTGCATTGCTTAGCAACAGCAATCCTGGCAGTCCCCCTTGCCATAGTTAACCGAATCCCACCAGTTGTTAGGCAAGGACCCACCCCAATCCAAGCCATTCCTGGCTTGGTCCCTCCCAGCCCTGAGCCTCAGTAAGGTCCCTCCCAGCCCTGAGCCTCAGTAAGCCTCCTCTTGAACTCCCCCCACCTGCCTATCTCCCCCCCCATCTCTGCCCTTTTGGCTGCCCGCCTATCCTCTGCCACCAGCTGCCTTCGTCGCCCAGCCCTGCCTGCCACTGCCAGGCGCCACTGCTGTACCGGCCAGGGCCTTCTTTCACACCACCTTCTTTTGCACCAGTGCAGCTGGGGCTTCTCTTGCACCCCACCCAGGGCCCCCATTCGCATGCCATCCAGGGCTTCCATTCCCAAAAGAAGCCAGTGCCTCTAAGGCCCCACCTGTGCTGGCATGAAAGAAGGCTCAAATTTTGTTCACATGACCACGGGGACTTTGCAATGGCTGGAACTTTGAGGACTGGTTGTAAGTCCATTCAGCATCGTCATAACTTTGAACGGTTGCTGAATGAATAGACATTAAGCGAGGACTACCTCTATTAATTAAGTGGATGTGCGCATCATTTGGAATTTCCACCTCGGGCAACAAAACAATTTGGGATAATGTTGATACTTCCTACAGCATTTCTGAATATCCATCACATAGACATGGGCTCAACTTCAGCCTAGGAGATGCTCAATGATTAGAATTACTGTTACTCCATAGCAGTCTTCCCCCAGTATGGGATCCAGATGTGTGCATTTCAACCTCCAGAATTCTCCGCAATATGGGTCACACAGATTGGGAAATGCTGCTCCATTGAGCTTCCGAAAGATTCCTTGTGGGGGCGACCCATTCTGTACCGCTTACAAGAATTATTGTTGGCCTCAGGTGTGTTATGTTTTTCTTTTGGTTATTTCTTGTTTACTGGTTTTTAACCCACCCAGTTTGCAAGCTTGAATAAATGAACAAATTCTCCAGAGTACCCGAGTCCTAACATTAGCAGAGCCTGCTGGATCAGAGCAAGTCTATCCATTCCAGAATGGATGGCGGCTACAGTGAACCAGGCGCCCAAAGGACATCCAAGTTCCATCCTGCTCGAGTTCCATCAAAGTAATATTAAGAGACACATTGATTCTGAGAAGTAAGCATTATGACTAATAACCATGGATACGTTTAATGGCCCTCATATTTTATCATAGCAAATGGCATAATTACGCTACATACAATATGCACATTCTTTTATCTGTCTTGTATTTTCTACCTCTTCACAGGATGAAGCTTGATTTTGTTTTATGAAAGTTTCTTCTCTTCCTCCTCCCCCAGATATAACCCTCTTACTCACACCTTTTCTTCAAGCTCCAAAACCCGGACAGCTTTCTTCACAGGACAATTGTTTCAGTCCTTTGATCAGGGATAGCCGACAGAACCAATTCTTGGGTTCACATCAGCTCTCCTTTCCACTTTCCTGCTAGGCCATTTCATCGATGCAAATGCCTGTCCAGAGAAAGTGGAAGGGCCCTTTTGGAGTGGAGGAAAATCAGTTGCCCAGCTGATGTGGAAAGCTTTCCAGGAAGAAGATAATCAGTTTTTGCTCATGCTTCCACTTGTTAATTCAAACAAACAAACTATTTTTAATCTGGCTTATTTCTGGAATCTAACCTATTTGGATCTGTAGTCCGGCATAAATATATTTTGGCCGTTTAATAGGGAACCAGTGAATATTGAATCTGCCCAAGTAAATGACCCGATTTTTTAAAAATGTTGGTTGTTCCACCTTGAAGGTCTGTCAGACTGTCCAAGCATTGATAGTTCCACCTAGTTCCCTCTAAGGCTTCCTGTTTAAACATTCCTGATTTGTAGATCTTATTACATATGTGTATATTTACTCTGCCCCATTCTGAGGCTCAGGCTGAATTATACTGCTCCTCTGCTAAACTGGATGTGTTTATTAGCTTTATAATATAGCTAATCTGACAAACATAATCTCAAGTCCCTTTCACTCTATAAAAGTGACTCCTTTCGTTCTCATTCCAATATACAATCTTGTTACCCTAATATTGTCTCTCAACCCCATATAACATACCCTTCCAACTCCTAATAAATAATTCCCACAGGCATCTGGAGAGAATGCAAGATGAGGCATATGATAACACATGTTGGTGAGATGTAATTAAACCAACACCATGACTTGATGGCCTGACACTAGCACATAATCATGGCATTTGTGTGACTACATCACTGTGCAAGTGTTATCCGTTTGCACCATCATAGTTTGTTCTGGATGCTGCTGCCTGTCCCTTAATTCAAGGGCTAAGAAATTGATTTGTTACTGGTGGATGTTTGAGTTCAATTGAAATGTAGATGGATTCCAATTAAGGGTTTAATTATGAGATATATTTGGAGATGGCATGAAAGAGAAATAATGAAGTCTGTCTTATCATTAGAAAGGATACTCCTTCTTTTCCTCACATTTTACACTAGAGCAAACTATGACTTGATTAAAATTTGGTAGGGCTACAAGGAACCATGTAAAATTGCATGAGAGGCCAAAGATGAATGAGATGTCAGTTCAGCTTCCTGCTCTACTTTGTCTAGTTTCAACCCAAATTATCGCTTCGGCTAATAAGACTGGACAGCTTTTCTAGTTAAATTATCATATGGAGAAGGACAGAATAACAATTTACAGGCACATTTTAAAAACTAACACTTAAAAGTGAATTGGTTGGATTCAACTCAAATGATATATTATAGCACACTAGATGGTTTTCACATTCATCTAGATGAAGTTGCCCTTTCAGACATTGGCATAAATCTCTGCATTTAAATGGAAAGGCCAAGAGTGTCACTTACTGTGTCTACTTTTTAGAACCATATTAGATGCTCTTGATTCCTCTGAAGAAAATTCCAGATAGTTTTATGCAGCCATAATTATGAAGGAACCTATCATTCTATGACTACCACAGGTCTATTCTGAGCAATCCAAACTTCACAAGTTTTCACTCTAACGTTGATTTCCTCTGCAGACATGATGAAACCCAAAATAATAAACATGGCCTTTTTAATCAGAATGCCACATTTTAGACATGTAATAAAGAATCCAAGACAAAGAGTGTAAAAATGTAGCAATTAAAAGTCTGCAGACTTTACTCAATACCCTTCTTGTCTCTAAGTCTTTCTAGATTCTTCACTGAGTTCTAAACGATGCACTAATCTATAATCTATTAAGTTAATAATAATTTATAGCAGCGTTCAATAAATTCAGCTATGCCACCATGTTGAGAATAGGACTCCCTGCAGGCTTTTGGGTGTTTCAGGTCTTTGCTTTTTCTCCAGCATGTAAAAAGGATCAGCTTACTCTACAACTGTTTCTATAAAAGATTTGCTAGGGAGTAAGGACAGTGGGGAACCAGACAATAAGCACACACCCATTGTTTTTGCAAATGTTGGAGTCTTTTCATCTTGGATTGACCTACCTACACATGCGTGACAATGTCCCAGGCTAATATCAGATTTAAATGATAAAGTAATTCAGCAGCAGTCTTCAAGCAAGTCAGGTATGATCCATCTAGTTGAGTGTTGTCTCTATAGATTGCCAGCATCTGACAAACAGATTCATTCCTAGAAATAAGTCTGGGCCTTTTCTATGGAAACCTCATTCAACTAAGTCATTCCCTCCAGAACCTGAATAACAACAGCATCCCCAGACCAAAGAAAATATTCTGTGTTTGCCTGAAGAATGTTCAAGCATCAGTGGAAGGGACATACTTTAAACTAACTCTAACTGGACAGTTGGGTAAACAGGGTCTGTTTGTACGTCAAAAGAGAAGCATTTCTTATTAGAAATACATTCTTCATGCCAACTTGATTCTAACTCCAAAAAGGGCTACTCCTGTCTTCTGATAAGAAAGGGACGGTAACACCTCACAGGCTTGTGCAGTTCTTTAATCCTTGGTTAGTTTATTCTTGATAAAGAATCCCACATTTGCCCCCCCCCCCCCCCCCCCCCCCGTGTCGCCACCACCTTACTGTTTCTCGGCCTTCTCCCTGATAAAGGCCAACCTGTTTAGGGGAATCTGATCATATGTTGGAGCCACTGGGCTAAAGTATGTGCTAGCTGTTGAGAACTGTCATTTGTCTGTCACTTAGGGGAAGTTAATGGATTTGTTTGTTTAGTTAGTGTGATTGGGAATACGCAGAGCTGGGCTGGAAGAGATTAGAGGAGGGGAGAGGCTCTCTTGATCCACCCAGGAATGCAATTGTTTTCCTTTTCCTCCAGACTGAAAACTGGAAGCCAACTGTGGATTTTCACACCTAAAATTCAACAGCAATGGAAAGCCCCAGAGCACACCTGCATGGGCAGAACAGGAGGACCAAAAGAGACAGAATGGGAGTTTGAGATGCACTGAAGGGCGGGGGGGGGGGGGGGAGAGGAAAGGAAGGAAGGAAGGAAGGAAGGAAGGAAGGAAGGAAGGAAGGAAGGAAGGAAGGAAGGAAGGAAGGAAGGAAGGAAGGAGACTGCATGTCTCAAACACCATTAGACAGTTTCTGGAAAGAAGTCAACCGGAATAAAAATTTTAAAAAAAACTCATCTACTCCCAGACAGCTTCATTTCTGTCTCCTTACCTCTTGCTGAATCAGCAAATGCAAGGATCCCCAGAATAAGCAGCACAACTGGGATTTCCATTTTGAACATCGGGTGGCTAGCACTTCCCGGTTTACTCTCTAAAACCTGAAAATGAGAGAAAGGGGAAAGGGCCGTGAAGGCAAAGCACCAACCCTTATCAAGCCTTATCAGCCCAGAACAGAACAGAAGAAAAGTTTGCCATGTAACTTTTGACCCAGCCAATCAAGGAAGTTATTTGTAAAAATCTCTTCCACTCTGTGCAAGTCTAACTAAAGCTTGGAACCACTTCTCGCCCCTGCTGAACCAGAATACAGAAACACAGGGGGGCGGGGGGGGGGGGCGCTAATAATGGATCAGGCCATACATGGATGTTCTTCTTTGGTCCACAAGGAACTTCTGTTAGCTGCTAAAGCACTTCTCTAGCGCAGACTGGCAACAAACAGGTACAGAGCGTTCACAAGATAGACTGCACTGGCCTGGAAATCTCTGATGAAGTCCCGCTCGCTATAGCTGTCTGAATTCCTCTCTCTTGTAAACTCCCTGGTTTAAATGTTCCCTGCCCTCGGGATACACAACAATCCATGTCAACCATCAGGCAAAGCAAACAGCAATTACACCCTGCCATTAGCTTACAAATTTGAGCCATCGCTTCTGGGCTGGGGGGACGGGCGAAGGGAGGGCGAGCTCGGGAAAGGGACGAAGGCGAAGCCCAAGGCGCCGCTTCGCCCCGATCCACGCGAAGCGACGGCGACCAGAGCGGAGCTATCCAAAAAGACAAGGGATGGGGGGGGGGGGGGTGGAGAGGGGCCCTTTGTTTCGAAAGCATTTTCTCTCCGCGCCACCTGAGCGGCAGCCGGACCGCAGGCGCCCGACCGCCCGGTCACCGCACGGCGCCCGCGGAGCGCAAGAGCGCAGCGACCAGGATCCGGCTCCGCGGCCGCCGCCAGCGCCTCGGCTCCAAACTTCGCCGCGCCGCTCTTCCCTGCTGGGAGACGAAGCGCCCGCGCCCGGCGCCCGCCCAAGCAAAGGCCGTCCGGCGCCCGGCGCTCCTCCCCGGGGCTGCTCAGCACGCCGGCCGCAGCAGCCGCCGAGCCGAAGGGATAGGCAGCCGATCCGGGGGTCGCCCGCCTTGCGGTCCGTGGCGGAGCGTCCCGAACGGGATGCGGGGCGGGAGAAAGGGAGAAAGAGAGGAAGAAGGCAGGCACCTGGCAAAGCTGCCCATCACCGGGAGAGCGGGCGCCGCCACGGCAGCCGCCACGTGGGAGCCGCCCGTTCCGGTGGCAGGATCGCGCGGACAAGTCGCCGGCGGCTCGGTGGGCAGAGGGAGCGCTGCCTACCTGCCGCTTCCTCGGAGTCCCGCGCCGGCCCGGCTCACGCTGCCTCCCGCGCCGGAGGCGTCCCCGGGGCCGGTCCGCCGCCGCCGCCGCCACCTCCGGGGCGCCCCATGTGCCGGGCGCTTTCACCGCCGCCGGCGTCGCTCGGCCGCTGACAGGCGCCCCGCGCCCCGCAGCCTCTGCCCCGGGGCCAACCTCCGAGTCCCCGCCGCGGGCGTCGCGCCTGGGACCTGCCGAGCCTCCAGCGCGCGTGCCTTTCACCGCCGCGCCCCGGGGCTGAGCGCCGCGCCCCCCGCCACCATCGCTCACCACAAAGGAGCCGGGCGGCGGCGGCGGCGGCGGCGGCGCCCCCAGCCCCGACGGCTGGCTCCCGGCGCCCTGCGGCAGAGCCGCCTGCCCGAGCTCCGCCGGCGAGGACTTCGCCGCCGGCGAGTGCCTGACACCCAGCGGCCGGGACCGCGCCAGCGCCGGAGCCGCGGCGGGATGCCGGGGAGCGCGGGGGGGGGGCGGGGGATGCCGTCCGCCGGAGGCAAGGCGGGCGCGGGAGGGGAGGGGGCGGCGGCGGCTGGATCTCCGAGCGGAGGGCGAGGAAGACTGGCCCCCCCGCCCCGCTCGGGGATCCTGGGGAGCTCGGAACTCCGGGAGCACCTCCCGGCCCCGCCCCAGCTCAACTTCCCACCAATCGCCGCCCTCCCTCCCTCCGCCCGGGCCGCTCGCCTGCCTTAAACCCTTTGCTTCGCCGCCCGCGGAAAGTGCCGCCCCGCCGCCTCAGGAGGGGCTGCCCGCCCGTCGCAGGGGCCCGGCGGGAGGAGGGCGCCAGCCGGCCCGGCCTCGGCGCCTTCAGCCTGCGCGCTTCCAAGCCTGGAACAAGTTCCCGCGCTCCCGGATCAAGCTCGAGGGACCCCCGTGGGCTGCGAAAGGCTGCCGTAGCCACAGCCCGGCCGGGAACGGAGAGTCGCGGAAGGCAAGCAGCGTTGGAGCTGGGCTCCGAACAGCCAAAGCGATCCCGGGGCGATTCTGGAGCTTTCTTCTCCAAACACCCTAAACCTGCAGAGTGGGGGCGCGCAAGCTGGGGTGCATCGCCCCCGCCGCCCCCCCTTCAGCCGGGCTGGTTTTCGGCGTCGTAGAGTTTCCGCTCCCTACGAGCCCCCTCCCCCCCCCCCGTCACGCACACAAATCCACGCCGCTTCGCTCCCAATTGCAGCAGGATTGTCTGCTGCAATCGGGAGCAGAACTTCTGGAGGCGCCACAGAATGCCCCCCGCCCCTTTCGCCAGAGACCCTCCCCTGAGCCCCCTCCCAAAAGGCCAGCTATTTGAAACGCAACCCAGGCAGAGCGAGGATAGGAGAGAATGAACAAAAGCACCTGAGTTGTCTTGCCCTGGGGCTGAGTCACAGGTAGAATGCAATACGCAGGGGAGGGTTGGCAGGAAGGAAGACGCTGTTCCTCTTGGTGTCCGTTTTCATTTGCAGGGTGAAGGAATCGGTGGACGCCAACAGCTCGACTGCAACTTGTCCGTACCCCTGCTGGCTCTCCAAAGTTAGTAGAGCAGTTAGCCTTGTCTCCTCCTCCTCCTCCTCCTCCTCTTCTGTGACACATCTTGGACGGGTGGAAATGAGACCTTTGCTGCTTTCTCCCGTGTTCTTCAGGAATGGAGAGCACTTGTTTCTTTCCAGGAGCTGATTGAGGGTCTCTTCTGCCCCCAGAGAATGGCCCGTTCTTCACCTTGACTGCTCACCTGAAGGGGTAGTGTTGTTCATTTTTTATTCCTTGAAAGTTTGGAGGAACGGAGTAGAAAGGAATGCCATCTCAAGACTCTTAAAGACCCAGATTCAGAAAATGCAAGGCAATTAATACAAAGTACAGCATACGCTGCGTGTTACCCTGACTTGCTCGGATGGAATTACAGGATCACTGGCTGGTAACATAGAATTCATGATTATTCAGTACTATGCCTTTCTGTACAGAAATAAATACAGCCTAATATTGCCTACACAACGTAGTTATTTAATGTGTGCCATATCCATATGCCATTTTCCATTCCTCACTCACAACTAGACCTGATTAAGACGACTTAGCATCAATAGCATCAATCACCACATTATATTGATTGATTATTAGGTTTATAACCTGCCTTTATTTTGTACACCTCAGGGTGGCATACATAATACTCCCGCCTCCTGTTTTCCCTAAAACAACCCTGTGAGGGCACCTTAACCACTGTACCAAACTGGCTGTCCAGTTTAATATGTGCAAGATAGTATCCATTAGCATAAAACAACCTCTGACCTAAAATCAAAACCCTTAGCCATAGAGTTAAAAGAAATTAGGAATATTGCTTTGTGCAAAGAAGGTGGGACAATGCAACTTTCTTCTTTAATCCTACAGGCCACTGTAGAAAATTCAGTCCAAGTTAGCAAGCAAAATGTGACTTGTGGCACAGCTTAGTAACACTGGAAGTAATCTTGAAACACGTCGTACCATGGAGGCTGCAGGGTTCTCCTCGAGGGAGTTCTTCATGTCAACACAAGGCCTTCTCCAGCAGTGCCAGCCTTGGAAGTGTCCAGCAAGGTTTTTGAGCGGCACAACTGCCTTGCTTCACTTTGACTGTGAGGGCTGTCGCTTCGCAAAGCTCCTCCAGAGATGTGTTTCTTCAGAAGGTGACAGAAAGAAGCAACAACTATTCCCACAGTAGGCCTGATTTAGAGAAAAGTAACGAAGGACATTGGGAAAAAATAAGCAAGTCCTGTTGCGCTATAAACCTTCAGATTCTGGTTCTTCTTCTGAAGAACAAACTATTGTAGTTATCTTCAGGCTTGCTAAGGATGGACTGTCCACCATCTGAAGGAATGCATAAAGAACTGGGCTTCTTTCTTAGAGAGCACTGGCACATCAAATAATAGACTCACAATATCCATAGTAAGTCAATCGTTCTCATCAGAATCTCAGCACCCTTTTTCCTAAGAAGTGTGAATCTGTCGCTCATGATTCCAAAACCAGGTTTCACCTATTTCAGTATTTCCTATGGGGTTATCTGGGGAGTGATGAAAGAAGAGAGAAGGGGTAAGCTAATGCACACCTCCTTAGACATGCACTGGGAGGTGTGTGAATTCCGTGCATGCCTCATGGCTTCTTAGACATCTCCCAATGTGGTAAACTGGCTCCCATTATAGGTGCTATGAGATGCAGGGATCTTTTTCAAAGGAAGAGCATTCCCATATGCCAGGGTACAGTCGATTATATCAGGCCTGCAAAAAATAATTTCCAGGGGTCACATATAGTTTGCTAGCACCCGTTTTGCAGCAATTACATACACGCACGCACACACACACACACACAGCCAAGTGGACTGGGTCAAAACATGTAACCCACTTTCTTCATTTTGGAGATTTAAAGGGTAAAATTGATGCCTCCCCCCCCCCCCCCCGCTTTTCCCAAGCCTTTTGTGTTGCAAGCTTGCTCATGCCCTGCCCGTGCATTCAGCTCCAATTCTTTTAATGTAGTGGTCTACTTACTTTCATTCTACAGATGAAAAAATAATCAGACACTGAACTTCTTGCATGCTCTGTTATAAAGAAGGAATTGACAGATCATGGTTTGCAAGCAGACCCTGAAAAGTTGGGCGAGTCCTTCAGTGAGTTGCTTTCCAAAATACTAAGGTAGAATGCTGAGCAGCGTAACCAGGCAGATGGAGCCCACTACAAGCATTCTGTGTCTTCTCTGGGCTAGTTTTCAGTTTTATCATTTCCCATGCAACTCCTCTGATCCTAATTTACTTCTTCTGCCTCTTCCCTTGAATCAGAAGAAAAGGAGAATTGGAACTGGGTGTCATCTGCATTAGTGTCCCCACTTTGCTTCATTATTCACTTATTTATTTATTCAATTTATATGGCCACTCAACTCTGGGTGGCTAACAGAGAATTAAAAAAAAAAGATTAAAACATCATAAAAAAAGATACATAACAAATATAGGAGCCAAGATAAATCCAACCAAGGCCATCACATTTCCATATAACGGGGCCTGCAGGGGGAGCAGAACTCAAGTCTGTAGCTACAACTATGCAGTTAAAGCCCTGATCCTTTATTAAAAAGGGGTGGAGCTTCAATTATTATTATTTATTAAATTTGCATACCACCCAGCTCCCAACAACTCTAATTACACAGTCACAGCCACCTCCTTAACCTTTTTTAACTCCCACCCCCCAACAGCCCTGAGTCCATATCACCTCACTTACCTAAGTGTACAATAGCAAGGAGAGAATCCTGCAAGATCCCAACATACATTGATTCTGCTGCCCCTCTTTGGAAATCTGCTATCCGGATGGGAATGGACTGTCTCAGTTCCCACTTCAGAATCATACTATGAAGAATGATATCAAAACCGTCTGCAAGATCCAGAAGATTCAGAAGAATTTACAGGGGCCATTCTCCCTCTTTGAAGAAGCAAGATGGGAAGATTATTGATGCTTTTGGACTTTGATGTTGGAGAGGACTCCTGAGAATACTGTGGACAGCCAGGAAAACACACAAATGGATCATCAAACAAATCAACCCAGAATTTTCACTCAAGGCACAAGTGACCAGGCTCAAATTATCCTACTTTGGACACATTATGTGAAGACCTAGCTCCCTGGAGAAGGCTGTAATGCCAGGAAAGGTGGAAGGAAAGAGAAGAGGATGGCCAGCAGCGAGACGGATAGACTCAGTTACAGTGGTGATGAGTGCACTGCTGAACGGGTTAGGGACAGATCATCATGGAGAAAATCTGTGTGGTCGGTAAGAGTCGGCAATGCCTTGATGGCACATAATCACCCTCCTTCTTTCTTCTGGCATAGAAACAGATCTGTGCCATTCAAGCACCAATCCCAGATAAGTCATAAGTGCAGTGAATTAAGGACTGTCCGAAGACAAGGGCCTTCTGGAGGGATGTTACATCATTCTCTTTGGCCGGAATCTTTGGGGCCCTGTAGCATTTTGGTGGTTGTAAAGGGGAAGGACAGATACGGAGTTCTGGAGAGAAGCTCTCCAGGAACTGAAGTGCTACCTTCTTAACCTTGCCCATAAAAGTTAGACTTGTTGGGAGTTGGAGTTTGAGAATGTGGGGAAACCTATGCACTATCCATCCCTGTTTTAGAGGTTGTTAACAGCAATGCTAGAATGATTCCCACAACATCTTTTTAAAACAAGAAGGATACAAAGCATGAGGAGTTCGAGAGGGTAACCATCTTCCATGCACAAACACCTATGCAAGTATCATTTCCCCCCCTTCTTAACCTTATTTTTGGTTCTTTCCATCAGAAATAATTTTTTTAAAGTTGTAATTGCCCCAAAATTCATTTTGCCATTTCTGGTCATATTTTTCCTGCTTCTGACACCATTGAGAAGGGGATAATATCAACAACTTGACATTCACCAAAGATGGCAAAGTTTGGATTGCTGACAGGAAAAAATTATTTAAGTATGATGAGCTCACTGTATGAGGTAAAGTATCTGTTGGTGAAGAAATGCGTGTGTGTGTGTGTGTGTGTTGTGTGTAGGAATGAAGTATGTAATATTCCATGTTAATGTAGTGTCACATACCATTGTATGGAAATGTTCCATCTAAATATGAATAACATAAACCAATCTAAAGACACTCACAAAATAGACTAAATACAAGCAAAAGGGACATTTTAAGACATAAAAGTAACTGTTATTGTTGTTGCTCGAGCTGATATGAAGCATCTGATGAAAAATTCTCCAGCTAGGCAAATACATTTTGTTTTCGTTTTTGTTGACTAGAGCCATATGCCCACACACCGACATACGTATGTGATTTAAGCTTCCAAAGGTGTACTATTGCTACAGTTGCTATGAGTATAAAGTTTCTTACACACACTATTTATTTATTTGCTTTGTTTATTGATTATTAAGGTTTCTAAGCTGCCCCATTCCATACTGGTTCTTATTCATCTCAGCTCATCAGTTCTTCACATCTCAATTTTTTTATAAACATGATTCGAGGAGGAGGAGAATTTACAGTCTCATTTTTAATTTGTTCTACTGTTATAATTATTTCAAAGTTAAGTTTGCATAGTCCTAGGGATAACTACAAAGCTGGCCTTAGAGTTTGGGGAGGGTTGTGCAAGAGTATCATTGGGGTCTCCCTGGAGGATTGATTTTTATAACCCATCTGATGATATATCTAACTTCATTCTAAGATTTCTCAGCTTACAATGTAGCCCTGAAAATACAGTTCTTATTATGCATAAAAGAAAGCAAGTAACAAAAGGTTAAATTTGGTTTTTCATTATCTGCATCCAGCCGTACTGGGGGATTGTCACCAATTCTCTTCACAGGGTCCTCCAATTCTTATGCAGATTTTCAGGAGTGACAAGAACTTGTAGGAAAAATGCTAAAGATTGCAGGCAGGATTCAAGAGTTCCCAAGTTAGATAGCTAGAACCCCAAGTATCCACTACTGTAATTCAAAAGGGCAGAAGGAAAAGGTCTAGAGTAGTGTTTCTCAAGCTTGGGAACTTCAAGATGTCTGGACTTCAACTCCCAGAATTCTGGGAATTGAAGTCCACACATCTTGAAAGATCCCAACGTTGAGAAACATTGATCTAGAGTTTAAATCAGAAAGGAAGGAAGGACTCTTCTGCCAATCAGTCTGAGATGCTGAAATGTGCGAAGATTGGTGGTTCACTGCCCAGCCTGCATATGAAACCTGACAAGATGGGGATATCACCCATTTTTTCCAGCTAAAGCAGAACAACCTAAAGCACTATTTTTCATTCTGATTTAGTAGTTGCTATTATGTTATCATTTACACTGCTTTTCATTTTTATTGACACATGTATTGTTTTAAGCATTTCATTAATCCTGAACACTTGGAAGCAAATTAAGGACCTGACGTGTATAAAAACCAACATGGCATTGGCCATCACACAGTTTCAAGGTGTCCTGTCGACATAGACTTCTTCCTAATGAACAGTTTAGTTCCCATCTTGTTCCCTCTTATATACATACTTGTGAAGTCACCAAAGATTGCACATTCTTTTAATTGAAACGCCTTGTCCTTCCTCCCTGGTTAAGCATTTGATCACTCATGACATGCCAATGATTTTATCCCTTATAACTAAGGAGTTCACTTCAGAGAGCTTATCATCCCAGCCTTCATACGCAAGCATTGTTCTGATGCCTTTTGCACTCAAGCAACCACTTGCTTCAGTCAGCTTGAAGTCATTATTCTCTATCCCCATCACAATAGGAATTCTTTCCTTGTACTGCAGCAAAAGCATGTTCCTTAGCTAACGCGACAAGCAAAACGTAGCCCTGAGCATTATTCTCTATCGTGAATGCATCAGACTAGTCCTAGCATGTTCATCAACTTGCAGTTGCTTTGTTCATTTATTGTCACTCTTGGAAGACCAAACCACACGCTCAAGACCTTAGAAAGGAATGGCTTTATAACATGTGAATGGTACAAAGGACCAACACGATAAACCAATAGTGGTTATAACTAGCCGCAAGGAAGGAGACCGCCTGCAAGCCTGGGGAAACAAATTATCTGGAAAATCTACCTTAATTTTCAGTTTGGACTAAAAACAGTTTCGTATCTGGGGAAAGGCCTCCGTGTGATCGTTTGCCTTCTGAGCCAAAGCTGCCATGCAGACCCATTTTGAGCCCAAAATCGTCAGCAACATTCCAGTGGTTTCTACAGGCAAATTTTAACCTTGTCCAGGACAAGGAACCTATGAGACAAATTGTAGCAATAGTGTTTTTTCCCCCTTTCCCCTTTTAAAAAAACCTCTGCAACTAACAATGAAGCAGTATTTGGTCTCTCAGAAGGCCCTCAGTTGGAATACTGTTATTTTGTAATCCAGCCCATTTTCCAGAAGGCTGTTAGGTGTCCCTTAAAGGAAAAGATTGTCTCCTTGAGCAAAGCTCATGCAGTTTCCTCGCAACTGTACAGAAGTGATTTGCAATTGCCTTGTTTGAGGATGGGGTTTGGACCAATCTAGCCTAAAGTCCTAGGATTTTCCACCCAAATATTAATCAAGTCCATATCTGCTTATCTTTTTGAGAACAGCCAAGGTTGGACAGATGCTACCACCACATCAGGCTGCATGTTGGTGGTAGAGAAAAGAGGATGATTTCCATTTGCTGCTTGTATAACCCCACTGTCTCTTCAGGGGTTCAAATAAAGCTACAGGGGGGCTTTATTTGAAAAAATAAAAGACCGTCACCCAAAACAAGAGTTCTTCCCACATGCCCTCCCGAAAACATCATCTTTTTTTCCTTTCTTTCTTTTTTCATTTACACCTATAATGAGGCTATCCCCTCTATGCATCTGATGAAGTGAGTTGCAACTCCTGAAAATTTAAGCCTTTTGCCTCTTTTCCATTTTGTTAAAGAAAAAACATTTCAGCTCAGCCTTATTCTCCTCAGCTGCTGTTGTATTTTTTAAAATTCATAATTACTCATAAAGGTAAAAAAATTTTAAAGGGAAGCCATAATAAAACATTAAAATTTAAAGAAGTATTTTAATAAAAGCTACATGGCACAGGGTATGTAATAAAATATTATGTGCTATCAAATATAAAATAACTGAACTTGGGACTTGTAATTAGGAGGCTCTACAGTATCTCTGAACCTCAATGTAAAGTCTTATTTATGTAGGATTCCAAATGTTTCTTGTTGATTGCCATCTAGTGGATAAGGAGAAAAACGTTCCTAAAATACATGTCAAACATGGGCCTTTTCTAAGATGGATACCAGGTGAGAACTGTATAAATTAAGTAGGTGGATGGATGGATGGATGGATGGATGGATGGGGAGAGAGAGAGAGATCAGTTTTAGCATGTTAAGGTATGTACAACAAATTTTGAAACTATTTGACTGTTTAATCATAAGGGACTTCTACTTGTGTTTTTCATTTGCACTTATAATCAGTCTATCCCCTCTGTGCATCTGATGAAGTGAGCTGCAACTCCCAAAAGTTTAAGCCTTTTAATAAAATGTGTTAGATGGAAATAGTGCTACAAAAGTCTTCCTGATTTCTGTTTGCGTGCATATAATTCACCTACATTCATAACCCTCTCCCTGTCTCCTTTTGGGAAAACAACATTATGTAAGGTGGTAACCAAATGAAATGGAAGCGAAAGTTGGACTCTGAAGAAGCAGGACAGAGAAAGGGGATCAATGCTTTTGAACTTTGGTGTTGGAGAAGGCTCCCGAGAGCCTTCTTGGGCAGTCAAGAAAACAAACAGATGGATCCTTGGACAAACCAACCCAGAGTTCTCACTCGAGGCACAAATGACCAGGCTCAAATTATCCTATCTCAGACACATTATGCGAAGACCCAGATCCCTTGAGAAAGTTCTGATCCTGGGAAAGGTGGAAGGAAAGAGAAAAAGAGGAGAACCAGCAGCAAGATGGATGGACTTAATTACAGCAGCAATGGGTGCACCATTGAAAGACCTGAAGGATCATGGAGATTTGTCATGGAGAAATTCTATCTGTGTGGTTGCTAGGAGTCAAAAATGACTTGATGGCACATAATCAAAAAAAATCAAAACCCACATGAAAATAACCACTGAAGATGGGGGGGTGGGGGGGAGGAATGTAGCTAAATCTAGTTTACATCACCAACATTTATTATACCTTTCCATTCCTTTCTGTTCTTGCAAACCACCCTTGCTTCCATCATATCCATGAGCCATTTCAAACCTTGTCTTTTGGGGTTTTTTATATATATTTATATTGCCTTTTATTATTAATTAAGTTATTCTTAAATAATGAGGAACCCACATTTTCCCATAAGGGTTGGGTGCATTATCCCTACCCCCAAGTCTAGACAATTTTTTATCCATCTAACAATTAACATTTGTAACAATAGGCAGCTTCTACCAGTGATTTGATCCAAAATGTAAAAGTACAAATAAAGTTTCCCAGTTTCACCAGAAATGTTAATAATACGAGAGAAGGAAGGAGATTTAAGAAGATCAACAAAAATGGAACTACAGGTGAAACTCGAAAAATTAGAATATCATGCAAATGTTCATTTATGTCAGTATGGCAACTCAAAAGGTGAAACCAATATATGACATAGATGCATTACATGCAAAGCGAGATATGTCAAGCCTTACTTTGGTATAATTGTGATGATTATGGCGTACAGCTTATGAAAACCCCAAATTCACAATCTCAGAAAATTAGAATAGTGTGAAAAGGTTCAATATTCTAGGCTCAAAGTGTCCCACTCTAATCAGCTAATGAATCCATAACACCTGCAAAGGGTTCCTGAGCCTTTCAATGGTCTCTCAGGCTGGTTCAGTAGGAATCACAAGCATGGGAAAGACTGCTGACCTGACAGTTGTGCAGAAAACCATCATTGACACCCTCCAGAAGGAGGGAAAGCCCCAAAAGGTAATTGCAAAAGAAGTTGGATGTTCCCAAAGTGCTGTATCAAAGCACATCAATAGAAGGTTATGTGGAAGGGAAAAGTGTGGGAGAAAAAGGTGCACAAGCAGCAGGGATGACCGCAGCCTGGAGAGGATTGTCAGGAAAAGGCCATTCAAAAGTGTTGGGGACTTTCACAGGAGTGGACTGAGGCTGGAGTTAGTGCATCAAGAGCCACCACACACAGACGGATCCTGGACATGGGCTTCAAATGTCGTATTCCTCTTGTCAAGCCACTCCTGAACAACAAACAACGTCAGAAGCGTCTTACCTGGGCTACAGACAAAAAGAACTGGTCTGTTGCCCAGTGGTCCAAAGTCCTCTTTTCTGATGAGAGCAACTTTTGCATCTCATTTGGGAACCAAGGACCCAGAGTCTGGAGGAAGAATGGAGAGGCACACAATGCACGATGCTTGAAGTCCAGTGTGAAGTTTCCACAGTCTGTGTTGATTTGGGGAGCCATGTCATCTGCTGGTGTTGGTCCACTGTGCTTCATTAAGTCCAGGGTCAACGCAGCCGTCTACCAGGAGATTTTGGAGCACTTCATGCTTCCTTCCACAGACGAGCTTTATGGGGATGCTGACTTCATTTTCCAGCAGGACGTGGCACCTGCCCACACTGCCAAAAGTACCAAAACCTGGTTCAATGACCATGGGATTACTGTGCTTGATTGGCCAGCAAACTCGCCTGACCTGAACCCCATAGAGAATCTATGGGGCATTGCCAAGAGAAAGATGAGGGACATGAGACCGAACAATGCAGCGGAGCTGAAGGCCACTATTGAAGCATCCTGGTCTTCCATAACACCTCAGCAGTGCCACAGGCTGATAGCATCCATGCCACGCCGCGTTGCGGCAGTCATTGCTGCAAAAGGGGCCCAAACCAAGTACTGAGTACATATGCATGCTTCTACTTTGCAGAGGTCCGATATTGTTCTATTTCCAATCCTTGTGTTATTGATGTCATGTAATATTCTAATTTTCTGAGATTGTGAATTTGGGGTTTTCATAAGCTGTACGCCATAATCATCACAATTATACCAAAGTAAGGCTTGACATATCTCGCTTTGCATGTAATGCGTCTATCTCATATATTGGTTTTACCTTTTGAGTTGCCATACTGACATAAATGAACATTTGCACGATATTCTAATTTTTCGAGTTTCACCTGTATATCCCAAAGGAATGTCATCGGGTAAAGCTCTGTAGAGGTGGGTGGGTTTCTGTTTCTATTTCTGTTTTGTTTACAGATTTCATGCACGCTTTTTTCAGCCTAAATTTAGCAAATCAAGTTTACCTGAATTCGCTCACTTGCCTGCATCTGACATCACGCATGGTCCAATGTCTAGAATTTATAAAATGTCATACCATTGTAAGGAGAGATCATCTTTTTCTTTCAGAGCAATGAAAATGTCCTAGGGCAGATGAGGTTCCTCCTCCACAGAAAATACAACTAGGATTTTGGCAGGATTTTATGCTTCTTCTGCTATCTCCTAACTAGAGAAGATAGCCATGAACAAATATACTGAAAACCACGGCTATTTTCTCTAGCTCGGCAAGAGTGGAAGTAGCGTGCATCCTGTGTACACACTAAGTATCCTTTGTACACACTAAGGCTCTAAACTCATCACTGTAATCTCTTTTCCAGCCAGATCAGTCCAAGTGCTCCACACCAAGCGATTAGGTGTCCTAATGTACTTAAGTGTGTGAAAATTGAATATTGCTTCAATTCAGCATGGGCAAAAAGTAAATGCACAAACCTGCTTTGTTTTATCTAAACAATCTGAAAACAGTTTAAAATATCCTATTTTCTGGGCTATCTATAAAAATTTCTCAGGCACAAATGACATAAATAAGCTAAATGTTTTTGTTTTGGTTTGGTTTTAAAAAAATGAAGGCACAACCACAGAGATTTTTTTTTTTACTAAATATTTAAAACATTGCATTTTTCCTAACATAAATCTCGAAGCACTTTCTTACATCCCGTTCAGCATCTGCTACATTGTTCTCATCTGTGACAGTTAATCATGGCAAGGCTCATTTTTTAACCAAATGGTCTGTGTTTACCTCTTTCCTGACTTTAGATTTGAAAAGCCTGACCTTGACATCTAGCTTGTAAGGAAGTATCTTAATAAGAACTCAGGATTTTGAAAATCTGCTTTGCTTTTTATCGTTTCTACCAGCTGTTCCTCTCTTTTATTACTTTTGCAGATTTTTTTAAAAAATAGATTTTTTTTTACTTCCCCCCCCCCCCAAGGGTTATTTCATCATACCGCCATGCTTTTTGCACTGAGAACGAAAGGGCAGGATTTTCTTAAATAGGGAAATGAAGAAAAGGTTCAACACTTGGTTTATTCCCACTCCTGACTTTGATTCCTGAAGCTCCTGATCTCTCTATAAGATGGAACTTCCCCTTGAGGGTGGGGGCAAAATATAGAAGCACAGAATTATGGAGCTGGAAGGGACCACAAGGATCCCCCACTCCAACCCTTTCCTCTACCAGTGTAGGAAAACCAGTTAAAGAGCCAGCTGGTCTAGTGGTTAAAGCTCCAGGTTAAAAACTTCTGTGGGAGATTAACTGAAGTTGTTATCACATGCCTGTTGTGCAATAATTTAAGCCATTTGAATATTAATAAATGTTTTAAGCAATTATTTAGCAAGCACTAGAAGCAAGTAGGTACATAAGGAAAGTTTCTATATTGTATCTGTGGTTAGGCTACAAGAAGAAGCTGTTCAGAGCAGCTAATGTTAGTTTGATATTTAGCAGGTACATTTCGTGGGCGCAACTTAGCGACTTGGGTCAATTTTAAAACTTTGTCTTTTTATAATTAATTTGTAACCCATCACATTAATAATCTTATGTTTCCTAGACAAAACAAACCTCATGTTGAGAAGAGAGAGAAAATGCAACAGGAGTTCCCACCTACCGATTTTTCTTTCTCCAAAACTATCTATCTGGGAGTAAGCCCCATTGAATACAGTAGGACTGATTTCCAAATAATGAATAATTATTCAATAAACAAGAGTTATACAAACCATGGCTTAGCACAAGGTATGAATCCAGTCTTAGTGTATGAGTGCCATTTTGAACAAAATAATAGTTTGCATCTTTAGACGTCGGAACTGTTGCAATAGATATAGCTGAGGAAGCTTCACTCACACACACAATTTTCTCCCAAACATGAAAATTATTGAATTGTTGTTTATACCTATCATTTCTATTCTGTATGCATCACAGCAAAACTGGGAGTTCTTTTTCTCTCTTCAAAACAATGTTATTTCTCAGTATCTGATGAAATGCTGTCATTGTCCACCACGATGATCAGTCAGGCTGTCCTTGCAAGAGAACTGTTGTATGGCTGTAATTCAGTGGAAAAGAGAATGGATTAGTGCACTGTCTGGAGACCTAAATAAAAAGGACTGTGTTTAAAAAAGAAAGAGACATGTTTGGACAGAATGGAATAATTTTGGCAAAGCTCAAGCAGAAAGAGAAAATAATTCCTTTTACTACAACAGGACGTAGATGTTTTTTCTTGTGGTTAAAAGCAACACTTCTCAAAGAAGAATGGGGCTCCACTTGAAGAAGGCTATGATGCTTCCAAGAATAAATGCTGTATTGAAAATAAACTTATGAAAGTAGCTTAAAAGCATTGAAATGGCAAGTCTTTTATTCAGTGTGATTAAGCAGAGAATATTCCAAGTGCTTCAGACTAAGTTCACATTTAAAAAATATTTTATCAACCCAGAAAAAAGAAAACAAATAAAATTCATGGTCATAAGAGCAAATGTCATTTAAAAGTCCAGATAGTCATGATTGTTAATCCCATTTGACAATATTTTTCTAATTCTTATACTCAACAGACACATCCCCAAAAGGGAGAGATTATAGGCAGAAAGAAAATTGATAAATGTTAGCAACGTCTCAAATATGTCAGCATAAGCTATGAACGTTTCTTAAAATAAATCAACTGTATTCTCAGACTCTTCCAAAGGAAATGAAGATGTAATTTGATTTCTGAAAATTAACAGAAATCCTGGGAGAGACTTCCTGTGTGCATAAAAAGTTGTATATGGAGAAATGATACCACAAGGTCATTTCTTCAATGCAACCATCGTTTTTTTCAAGACAGACATGTTGAGAAGAAGGAGGTAAGTTTCAGAATGGCTTTCATAGTCTCCAGTTTTGAATATGATTGAAAATTTGTTGGGAAATCTCACACAAGCAGGGGTTGTATTTAATTTTGGACCATGCAGAGATTATGTCAGTTTGGGTTCACTTAGGGATTCCTTGAACAATATAGTTTGACCAGCTTTTGCATACAAATTTTTCATTCAATTATAAGTAAGCTTAAATGAAAAAAAAATGTCTTCACCTTCCTTTGACCTTCATAATTCCATTGAAAAACAGTTGCTCCAAACTCAACACTTTGTACATGAGGCTATCTCTGCTGACTCTATTTCTATTTATTTCTGTGGCAGGTCCAGCCATGAGGACCTTCATTGTCCTTCATCTTGGCATCTGAAGGGCTAAGAAAAGTTTATCAGGGAAGGTCACTTATCAGGCAGTATAATTTGTGTCATGCCATAACATCATTACTGATCACGAGCCATATCTGTTAAGGTGCTATGTCTCCTGGGTGAATCAACGGAAGATAAGCACGGCCAAATGTTGGGTTTGGGGTTGTTTTTGTTTTTAATCCCTCAATTTCACAGATTTTTTTTTAACGGACATTTATCATGTTGGCGATCTCACCTTTCCCTCATGTGTTTGGATCCTCTTTCTGAGAAGTCAGGAAGCTTCAGAAACTATTTCCCATGGCAGTAATTCCCAAAAGAGGGACTAGCATAGATAGTACAGAAAGAAGGTGTATTGGGAAGTCAGAATGGCTTGAAGGTTAAAGTTGTTGGACTCCCTTGTTGCAGGGAGACTCAGGTTCACCTCTGATATGGAAACTTATTAGTGACTTGGGCCAGTCACTCTTGCTCAGTCCAACCAATCAGACAGAGTTGCTGTGTGGAAAAGTTGAAGAAGGAGGGCTATGTAGATCACTTTGGCTCCAAGGCAAGGCAGAAGTCTAACAAACAAACAATTAAGACAAACCTCAGTACAGCCATAGTTTAGGGTACTACCCTTTAGGCCATATGGGGAAATAATCCTAACATAGTACTGTTTAGTAAATAGGGGAAAATAATACTGGTGAATTCAATAGGCTGGTTGTAATCATGAGGAAAAAATTTAAAAAACTATCCTTATCATCCAAGATCCTCTGGGTGTTGGGTCAGGGTGTTAGATGAACCCGTCCTATAATGATTTAGGAGAATGATTGTGGTTGGCCTCAGATATATTTTTTAACTGTTGTTTGGTTATTTTTTGCTTACTTGTCTCAACATGATGTTAGCTGCCCAGAGTCACACTTTGTGAACTGAGTGGCTGTGGAAATTGTTTAAATGTTTCTATGGACTCCTTTATCCTGGTGTTCTTCAGTTCATTGCCTGCCAGATGTTAGGGAGATGAGAACTTGCAGATGTGGAAGCAGTGCTTACACACTTGAAATGTGCTGTAATTATGTGTAAGAATATTTACATATTCCCATAAGTTGCGTAATCACATGGAGCTTATGATTAGAGAGGTGGTGATGTACAAACTATGTCAGGCCTCCTGGCCTGTCTCCTTCCAGATTTATTACAGTTTAGTTCCCCTCATCCGTTATGAGATGGCCAACTGGAGTTCAATGGGTTGGCAAAGCCAGACTGGGCACACGAATATGCACAGCATCAAAAGCATTTCAACATTTCAAGCCTTCGATTCAACCTAGGAAGCGTGCCTTCTCCATCCAGCGCCTGCCCTCTGGAACAGCATCATTTTGCCCTGAAGTCCTTGAAAATCTGGCCATTCTCCCAAGCCTCTGTCAGTTTCTTATTGGTTTGCTGTGGGGGGGGGGGGAGATTTTTGGATGAACGTGATTGTTTCCCTCTATTTTATTGTTCTTTACTTTTTAAAGTGTCAGCCACCCAGAGTTGTTTGGAGCTGGGTGGCCTCTAAATTTAATAAAATCAATTAATACATCCCCATCTCTGGGAAGTGGATGAAAGAGCTTTCAACTGCAGTTGCGTAGAATCAACAGCACAAGGCTTGGAACTGAGTTCTATGCTCTGCACATCAAACGTGTTTTCAGTCACACTCAAACCAGTCTTACATCCATTTCCTCAAAAGTAATATGCACTGATCTGAGTGTGATTTATTTCCTAGGTAGTGTTCTCCAGACTGCAGGCCTCTTCTCTTAGGGACCCGATTTTTCCCTGAGCTTCACCATTCCATTGAAAAACAGCTGCTCTTGTTACCTTTCCTGAAAATCAGTGTATATTCTGGCCACTGTTTAAAAATAAAACAGAAAACCACTGGAACAGAGGAGTTGCTGGGATGTGAGAAAAATGTGGCTGTAACAGAAGAAGTGAAATTCAAAAGTTATGCATGTGCTTCCTGCACTGTATTACCACAGCCAGATTTTCAGCACATCTTGGCCTATTAAGAAAATGTGAAAAAGATCTTTTAAATATGCAATTTGCAATGTCAGCACTGAAGGAGCTGTTTTTTGTTTGTTTGTTTGTTTGTTTGTTTTTAATAAGCAACACATATCCATGTTCTCCCCTCTTCTTTGGTTCATGTTGCACACAGATTGCCCTCTCCATGTATCCTATATTCCAGGGCTAACAGATCTGGGCTGCAAAGTATTTTAATGGTCACTAGATGGCAGCAAATAGGTAGGTTTTTTATATCTATTTGCTGCCATCTAGAGGTCCTCTGGAGTTTTGCAGACCAGATCTGCTGTGATTGCTACAGAAATCACTAGGTTCATACACGGCAAACACTAATAGAAATTTGATTTTAAGTTTCTGATTTAAGAATTTGTAAGATCTAAACATGGTCTTCACTGTTCCATCCTGGAGCATTTATACTACCCCATGTTCAAAGAGTATGAAGTTAGGAAGCCCATATTCATGAACAGTCACTGACAGCCAACGTGGTACAGTGGTTAAGATGTTGGATTAGAACTACAGGGAACCCAGGTTCAAGACCCTCTTCCCCATGGATGACTTTGGCCCAACTGTTGCCTCTCAGCCCAACCTACCTCAAAGGATTAGTGTCATGGGGATAAAATGAAGGAAAACCTCTTTCAACCCACCTTGAGCCCTTGGAGAAAAGGCAAGATACAAATTAAATAAATAAAAAACAAAATCATTAGACCATCAGATTTGTCTTTTTATTCCATGGCAGATGAAGTTAAGAGCCCAGCTGATCTGCATTTTTGGTCAACTGGAAGATCATAACCAGAAATACTTTTGCTCCTAAGGTAACAAAGGAGCTACCTGTGTTCCTAGAGGTAGGAAAGAGCTATCAAGGTGAATAAGCTGTGATAGCACCAACCTTCATGACTTTTTGAAAGACCGTCCAAACTAATGGCATCAACTTCTTCAAAAAAGAAGTCCTTTTATTTGTCTAGAATTTGCCAGCAAAAGTTAGAGCATCATGAGAGAGGGAACAAAGTAATCTGTCCATATTTTCCACACCATGCATGATTCTATATACCTTTATTATATCTCCCTAACTGGCCATCTCCCAAATGTCCATTTTATGAGAGTCAGTTTGGTGCAGTGGTAAAAGGCACCAGGCTAGAAACCGGGTGACCCTGAGTTCTAGTCCTGCCTTCAGCACAAAACCAGGTGGGTGACTTTGGGCCAGTCACTTTCTCTCAGCCCTAGGATGGAGGCAATGGCAAACCACTTCTGAAAAACCTTGCCAAGAAAACTGCAGGGACTTGTCCAGGCAGTCTTCAAGAATCAGACACAACTGAACACATTAAAACAAACAAACAAACTAGTCTTTTCTCCAAACTTAAAAGTCCCAAATGTCCATTTTATAATGTATTTTTTTCTTTGCTCCTTTTCTAGTTTTACAATATTCTGTCCAAGATGTCATGACCAGAACACTATACAGTATTCCAAACATGTGCGTACTGAAGATTTATATATCTGGCCATTTTATTTTCAATTTCCTCATAAAGATTCCAAGCATGGAAACTGCTTTTTTCACAGTAGTTCTACATTATGTCGACATTTTGCTGCATCACCCACCATAGCACCCTGTGCATTTTCATAACGTTGCCCAGATCGCTCCCTGCCACCTTGTACTCCAGTAATGTAGGTGTAAAATTTGGTTCTTTTAGAGCACAAATGTGTTTCCTTTTACACCGCACCACAAATGCCATTTTAAAGCCTATTTGCTCAGTTTGGAAAAATCCCTTGGCAGCTCTTCACAATTTCTTTTTTTATTTTATTACCACGAGCAGTAAAATCATCAGTAAGCTTGGCTACCACACTGCTCTCCCTTAATCCTCAATCATTTATAAACAAGTTTAAAAATACACCGAACCCTGCAGGGCCCCACTTCATACAAACTTTCCAATGTGAGAATTGTTCATTTCTTCGTATTCTCTCCTTCTCGTCCTTTCAAACAAGTAATGAATCTATGACTGTGATTATCTTTTTATTCCATCACTGATGAATGTGTTCAGGAAGTTCAGGTGAGGGGGCTGAAAATCCACGTATTCAGTGTCTGTTGGTCATCCCTGTCCATCTATTCCTTGACATTAAAAAAGTCTTGATGTTTACTGAGTTAAAATGCATCTTTACAGAAGCAGTAATGGTTCATTTTCAGTGAGGCTGGGTCTTTCTCTTTGTTAAGGTTTTATTTTAGACTAGGTTGAATTTCAAGCTAAGTGCCCCACAATTTCCTGCATGAATCCTTGTAGGCCTATTAAAAAATTAGTGCAAAGCTTACTATTTCTCAATTCTTGGATTAAAAAGCTTGAGGGAAAGTTGCATACTGTATTTTTGTTAGAAGAACATCAAATTCATATTTGAGTGCTGGTGGGTGGGGGGGTGCTTTCCATACAGACTTGACTCCTGGTGAGTGCCTAGATGAATCTCTGAAGTTTTTTGGTGAGATTTTTGGAAGTGGTTTGCCATTGCCTTCTTCTTCTTAGAGCTGGGAGAGAAGGACTGGCCCAAGGTCCCCAGCTGGCTTTGTGCCTAAGGCGGAACGAGAATTCAGTCTCCTGGTTTCTAGCCTGGTGCCCTTAACCACTACACCAAACTGAATCTCTTGAGTGCTTTAAGAACTCTCAAGCAGAGATGTCCAAAGCTCAGAATGTGCTTATTTTAATATGGCAATTAGACTTACATCTTTACATCTCATTTTGTACGCTTATTATTATGTGCATTTGTCATTCTCTGAGCCTTTTCCTGAAAAAGGTAGACATCTGTCTTATTACCTCAGCAGTGAAGTTAGACCCAAATGAGTTTTCCTTATCCTCGTTTAGCATACCTTTAACACCCAATGCCCAACAGCCTCCTTAATCAAGACACTGAATGGGTTTTGTTAATGTTTTTCACCTTTTTCTACTGATTTGTTTTTTATAGTTTCTACTTTTCTAAAAAAATTGCATTTCTTCGCAGAAGTAATTTGGTTGGTAAAATCGTGCAACCAAGATATTTGTGAATTACAGTTTTCCAAGGAAAATTAGATTGCACAATCAGCCTTGGAGGAGCACCTTTAATGAAAATGCTGTTTCCTGTCCTAGCTGAGTCGTGATTTGCCATCAAAATAAATAAAAACGATCTGAGGATGAAGCAGTTGGATGTATCCACATCGTATCTGCCTTTGAAGTGTAGGGAAGGGCTCTAAGCGGAAAGAACTGGATGGTATTGAGTAGAACAAGGTTTTCCTATGAAGGACAAAGCAAAACACCCCCACAAACACATACAAAAACCCCTACTTGGGCTAAATGTCAGTCATCCTTCTGTGCCAGTTCAAATGTCAGCCCTGAGCATGGCCCTTATTTATAGCCTGCAATTCCAGAGATGAAAGTGGAAATGCAGGATGGCCAAGATCAAAACGCAGGACAAATATGGTGTGAAGTACTTCTTAACAATGCAAAAGAATGAAGATGCCACCTACAACATTAGCAGATTTTTTTTTGTCCCCCAGGGGATAAGTCAAGGTTCAGCTAAGCCTACTAGTTTCATATCAGTAGTGGGCCACGAACATACAGCTTGGCTCCAGATCTGAACTGCTCCAAAGCTCAGAGATCAAGAGAGGCTATAGTAGTCTTCAGAGGCATATCCTAAGCCAACATTTCTTGGTGCTTAAATTCCTGGTCTAGTTTCAGAGGATCCATCTTTAGTCTACATCAGAATCTTTTGAAGTCCACTCATGCGTGATCGCTATTAAAATATTTCAGTTTATCCTTCTAGGTACAATCTTTTGTGATGTACAAACCCTAGCAAGCTAATGCCCATCTCATTTCCGCCAGAACATGTCCACCCTATAGCTATTTATCTTGCCAGAACAGACCCAATATAGGAGAATGACTGTAGTGCTGAACTAACCTGAGAACAACCCACATCCTAATTCTGCAGCCAGGAAGTTACACATAGGAAGTGTCATTGTTTTTCTGCTTAACGTGACTGAGAGTATCTCTTCCTTATGTCAAAGTGTAAGAGAGTCTTCATGATAATAATGGGTATGGTTAGAGTAGACTTACAATGATGGTGTGTATTCAGGACACAGCAGAAGAGGGGAACACATTTTTCATTAGCCATTTTCCGTCCCCGACATATGCAAAGTTCCTGCCCTCAGTTTTGTAATTAATAAGCCAGAGCAGAACATGGTAAGTAATATCTGTAGCCTGTGTGATGAGGACCATGGCCTGGGGAAAGGGGGATATGGCGTAGAAAACCTCCAAGAGCCGAGGTCTGTCTATCAACGCCATCACTGATCACTCACTTCTGTGCTTGGACCCAGCTTGCTCTCACTCCACTCACCAAACGTTGTGTATTGGGGAACTTTCTTCTGGAAGCAGCAATTGTTTCTGCAGAAGTGTCAGCAGTCTAGGATGTTGCCTGTCAAAGGGCGACTCACACACACTAAAGGGGACCCTTGGCATGCCCCACCCCCCAGTTCTTGCATTCCCAGCGAAGTGGCAGAAGAGCAGGACACCAAGCGTTGAAGTACATACATGGCCTGCCGGAGGAGGCCTGCGGGGTCAGCGGGTGAGAAGGAAAAGCAGGTGTGAGAGAGAGAAGAGAGAAGGGATTTCTTTTTCAGCACAAATACAAGGAGGCAGTCAGAGCCAACAGCTGAGCATAGATTGGCTGAGACAGGAAAGGTAACTTCTGCTTGGTTGCCATTTTGTCTGCAAGAGGCCCAGACATGGGCAGAAATAAAGAAGCCCCTTCTCTTGGCATCCTTGTTAGGCTTCTCCCAGGATCAAGTGGATATTGTGGCTCTTGGTATCTGGATGCCTTGCTCAGAAGCTGACTTTCATTCATAGGCTTACCTACATGACTTAGCTAGGTTCATTCCTTTATTGCAGTGCCAATGGAAGAGAATATGCATAGCTCAGGGCTGAACCGTGGAGTTCTTGGTGCTCTCTGAGCTGGGTTGTTGGCTGACAGACGTTGCATTACCATTATCATTCAGTGACGATGTTACCTCATTGGGTAATGAAATGTCTGTAAGCCAACAACCAACTCGGAGAGCACCAAGAACTCCACTGTATTGCAGAGTAGGGAAAAGAACACCATGTGGAACAGAAGATGTGCCTATTGCAGGGCACAGTAATCAAACTCAAAATATATACCTGCATTCCAGGGTTTAGATCCTAGGCTTTCTCTTCCACCTTTCCCAGTGAATGGACACTCTTGTCAGGTGGGTTCTACATAAGGCTACTCTTAAGAGCATTTGGAAACTTCAGTTTTGCAGACTTCTGAGTGCACCATAATGGAAAAATGCATACCCATGTCAAAAGATCACACATCTACACTGTTTTCCAGTTGTTTCCTAGATATAATTTAAGGTTGCTTTTTAATTTTGAAAGCCCTAATGGCATAGAACTTGACTAATTGAAAGACACCCTTACTTAATATGAACTTCTCCAGAGATTAAGGTTATGTTGTTGACAAGACTCTTTTAATAGCTACTGCTGCTTTTTTCAAAGATCCCTTCGCTTGAAGGTCTTTTCTTGCATTGCATCCAAACTATGGAAGTTGCTGTTTTGGGAGTTATATCAAGGCCCCACACTTTTCATTTTTAGAAAGGAGTTAAGATGCACTTCTCACCCTGATCTTTGGAATTATTTTACAATTATGTTCATATTTATGCATCTATTTTATTTGTAACTGTTTTGCTTTAGTTTTAGTGGGTCGACAGCCACTTTTTAAATTCATTATGTGCTATCCAGTCAGTGTTGACTCTTAGCAACCACACAGATAGATTTTCTCCAGGATGATTTGTTCCCAACCTGGTCCTTCAGGTCTTCCAACAGTGCACCCATTGCCACTGTAACTGAGTAAATCCACCATGCTGCTGGTTTTCTTCTCTCTCTTTCCAGCATTATAGTCTTCTCAAGGGAGCTGGGTCTTTGCATAATGTATCCAAACTATGTTAATTTTAGCCTGGTTATTTGTGCCCTGTGTGAGAACTCTGGATTGAATTGTTTTATGTTCCTTTTTTTTTCCGTAGCTCTCCATGGTATTCTCAGGAGTCTTCTCCAACACCAAAGTTCAAAAGCATCAATATAGATTTGGAATGGTGAGAACTTAGCAGATACATTTTGAAGGTGTCACTTCAAAATATGACTGTTGGTTCAGTTAACATCTTCTACAAGACTAATGTCTGGGACCAACACAGTACTGAGGAATATAACTGTGTTTTAGGCAGACTTCATTAGCAAAGAAGATGGTTTTGTCTTGCTAGAAAAATAAGAGCTGTTGTACTCCACCACTTCAAGCAAATGTTCTAGCACAATGTACAACTGCTCTTAGTTCAACCACTGGTGGTCATGAAACATATAAATACAATTTCTTTGTATTGTATATGTTTATTCTTTCTCTTTTTAAAATGTAACTCTGTAAATATTTATGCAAGCTGTCAGAATACTGTATGCCAGTTCTTTATGAATTAGCACATTATTTTCCAGCAGAAGATAATGTGAAAAGATAAAGAAGAGAGAACTTTCTTGGCTAGTTTGATTAAACCAATGTTTCACTGTTTGGATTTTTTTTTTCTTTTGCATAATCTGAGCATGATGAGCAAATACTACATGATTCCTTACTGGTTACTGGGAACAAATCTATTGTCATGGTTTTGTAAAACTGGAGCCAGATGGAGGGGTGTGTGCGCGTGTGCGTGCATCTGTGTTTTATTGGTGAGCAGTTTTCTCTAGAGGACAATTTTGTACTTGAGAGGTACTTGGAAGTTTGCGTATGGGAAATAGAATTTTTTTTGAAGTATGTATTTTGACATGCACTAAATAATAAAACATGGAAAATAAAATGAGGGGAAAAATAGAAAAGACTGCAAAAAAGAACCCACGTAAATGTAGTTGGGAGTACGTATTAAGTACCTCTGTAAACCTAAGCAGAGACACGCAACAGTTTAAACATCCTTATTCAATATTTCTATTGAAATAGACCTCAGCTGGTGGTAGTAGATTAGGAATTACTTTGTTTATATAACTAAAAATGGAGAGTAACTGTGAATAAAACAATCGTTAATTAGAAGATTCTTCAAGACTCTTTGTGGCAGAGTTAATTTTTCATCCAGTCCTTTTCCCCACGCTTTTAAAGACCGTTGATTCAGAAAAAGATGTACTTTACTTCTCCAAAGCTGGCAACTATAAAACATAAGTTTGTGGTTTTAATTGAAAGGATCAAAATAATATTTCAGGTTTCATGTACATAACCTTCATCACTCATCTGCTTGTATGAGACAGCTTGCCTGATTCTAGTATATATTTAATTGTGTAGAAATTAAAAAGTGAGTCTTTTTCCATGTACAAAGTCCAATCCTGAAGAACTGAAAGGGTTTTCAAGCAGAGTAACATTTTATTTATTTCTTACATATATTGATCATACATGCCAGTGAATCATAATCAATTCATGGTGGCTTTCAGCAAAATAAAAGAACTAAAACCATTATAATATCAAGCTTGTAATTCTTTATTTTAGGAAAAATAGTTATTTTGATTGTGACCACATCATCAAGCAATGACAAAGGTGATGTCATAAGTCCTTTCACAAGAGAGATCAAGATTACATCTTTTTAATTGCTACTAATCCCATATAATAATTATTACTAAATATTTGGTTGTTTTACTAGGTTTATATTGGGGCACCTGCAGGAGGAGTTTAAAAAAAACTGAAATAGTGGTCGTGACCACATGATTGAAGCCCCACCCCTTTTTAATGTGAAGGTATAAATAGGGGTAGAATGTAGATCTGCCCTCTTGAATGTTTGACCCCACCCCAACCCCAGTCATGTAGATGTCCCAGATATTGTCACTTCAATCATAGCTCATTCTGAGCACAAATCCACTTGGACTCAGATGATGTTCCATAGATTCTTCAAGGTTTTTGTCTGTGTGAGTGATTTTTTATCATTGCTGATTAACCCACTATAAGTCATACTAGAAACTGAATTTATTCAGTTCAGGTCGAAAGTGAGTTAGAACTATTAAGATTTTGAACAAAGTTATCAGCTGCCAACAGATTTATTCTATGTTTTTACATTAAGAGCATGAATGTTTTTATTGTTACTGATATTCTGTGCTGATACTTCTGTGATTAAATTAAGCAAAATAAGGGAAAAATAATCCCCCTTCCTTATTTCATTTATTTGAAAGATTCTGTATCTGCTCCATTAATGCTGATGATCGTTTCTTCTGATAAATACAACTGATAGACCAATAGCAATTAAATTTGGTCCAGATCTCATTTCCAAAAACAAATTGTTCAGAAATTTGGATTCTGCTCTGTCAAATGCTTTGAAGACACCCCAAAACAGTAGGATATTGTATGAAGAGAAGAACTCATACAGAACAAGATGAAAGAGATGGATAACATGGCAAGAGATGAAACAGGATAGGATGTGTGGGTTTTAATTTTGGTTTGGGCTGGGGTTTTTTCAAATATGTAGTAGCATAGTGAAGTTGGTAGTAAAACTTGTATATTGGTATATAGCACCAGTATGCTAACACTTCAGATCTTCAGTGCTTTTTCACTGCAAAGTGAAAGAAATACTGGTAGTCCTCGACTTATGACCATTCAAAGTTACAATGGCACTGAAAAAAGTGACTTATGACAAGTCCTCGCACTTACAACCATCACAGCATCCCTGCGGTCATGTGATCAAAATTCAGGTGCTTGGCAACTGGCACATATTTACAACAGTTGCAGTGTCCCAGGGTCACATGATCTCCTTGTGACCTTCCCACCTGGCTTCCAACAAGCAAAATCAATGGGGAATCGCATGATTCACTTAACGACCACTGCAAAAAATGTTGTAAAATAAGGTGCGGTCATGTGATGCCTTGCTTAATGACCACACTGCTTAATGATGAATTTTCTGGTCCCTATTATGGCCATAAGTTGAGGACTACCTGTATTTTCAGTCATCATCATTCTGTTGACAGTCTATTCAGCTGTATAATTCTTTCAACAAATCTGGAAGATATGTTGATACGATTAATCCCATATTGCAGATGGAAAGGTTGAGTTCCGCCTCCTTTGGGGACAGAAAGGAGTATAATAAGTTCATGGCAGAAGTTAAGATTTGCCTTAAGGTGTACCTGGTTCATGCTCAATCTCTCAATCATTATGCTACATCAATATACATTAATCTTGACTGTTCAGACTCAGACTTTTCTTGTATGTTCTTTTTTTGGAAGCATATTTTGACATAACCTTGTACTTCTGAAAGTTATAGCCAGTATGCTTGGCATGACTGACCACCTAAACACTATCCCTATTCATTTTAAAGGAACCAGACAGATTTTATTTATCTGTTTGTCTTCAGATATGTCTTGGCAAGCAATTCTCAGGGCATGTTACCTCAGTGTGACTTTAGAAGGGATGATTCTTCTCGGAAATAGTTTCCATCTTTCCTCATCCTTATTGGCAAGGTCATGTGTAGAACTTTGTGGATGGATGAGGAAAACCTTTCACAGATGGCAAATCAAACTTTGTGGGAGTGAAAATGAGATAGATGATGTTGCAACCTGAACAGTGTTCATCCTTGTCTTCTTTAATTATGTCATTTTTTCCCCTTTTTCAGAAGAATGTTGAAGCTTCACATACTTTAAATGCATAGGATTTGGTTTTAAAACATGGTAATAGTGAAGTCACAGAAAGAAACAAGTATTCAAGTCTTGAAATGGACAGTTTATGCTCAATAAATGGAAGACAGTAAAGTGGGTGTGTGGGTGTGTGTCTCAAGGTTTGCAGAAGTGCCAGAACCAAGTATGGGAGAGGAGACTAAGTGGGAAGATGCTCCAAAAGCTTAATAGTGGACACCTTCTGAAGCTATGAAGTCTTGGCTTTGGGTGGAAAATACAGAAAATCAACTTCAGTGAGGCCACAGTTACATTGCTAGTAATATTTTATATAAAGTCACCCTTTGTTATGCTCGTCTGTTTTTAACAAAATTCCATTTCACTGGACACCTTCTAGTATTTCTCCACATGAAGAATGTTTCCCAACATGTACAATGTAGAATGCATCCACCAAAAGTCTCACATTCAAAAACATACAACGGATACATCAAAACCTAAAAATCAAGGCAAAACAGAAGCAACCAGCTGAATTGGATTGTGTAAGATTGTTATTGTGGCTCCTTGTCTAAAAAGCCTGGAACGATTTGTTCTTCCTGAGTAGGGGAGATGCTTCCAGGAATTAAGATAATCTTTTTCTGCAACTTTTGCAGGTCTTTTGAGTTGTGACAACCAGCACTGTATGTTGTACTTCAATTGTGGCTGTACCATAGACTCATATAAAAGTACTATTGCAGTGTTCTTTTTAATCCCTTTCCAATAACCTTAGCACGGAATGTGCTATTTTACCCTTATATTTTATATCTAAATATAACTTTATATTTTCAGTGAAGTATCATTCTCCAAGATCTTTCTAATGATTGGTTGCTGCTAATTCAAACCTGATGAGGAGAAACAAGACACAAAATTAAATGAAAATAAAAACCATAAGAGACAACAGAGCTAAAGCAAAAAGAAAAAATGGGAAAGAGAATAATATGTTTTAATAAATCTGCATACAACTGAACTCAGATCTTAACCCAAACCAGTTCAACTCTTGACTATAGGGGATAATATTGATGAGATGTTCTGGGAGGTCAATAAAAACTCAGGGCATATAAGACTAGATGTGTCTATTCCAGGGTTTTAAACCAGGTATATTAAAATATTTTCATTGGAACAAAATACTTTTCTTAGTTGCTGTGTGACACAGCAAGTCCAAAGCTATTCATGCTTCAATAGGAACCACATTTTGGAGATTTTGCTTTCAGGCTTACAATCTTGAATAATTTGATCCCATCTCCAAACGTGGCCACTCAGTCATAATGTCATTTGCAATCCAGTTAAATAGCACAAGTCTCAGTACATTTTCTTTCCCCCATTTCAGAACATGTCCTCTAGCTCCTGTTGTTTCACCAGCCAGTAATTCATTGGAAGATCTATATATTTCCACTCCATGCTTGCTAAACTTTCCTGGCAGTCATTAATGAGAAAAAATGTTGATGGCTTTTTGGACATGCAAATATACAACACTTTTTGCAGCACTCCACCCACTCCAAAAATTTGAGGAGTCAGAACATCTCTCAACAAATTTTGTTCTCCTCCACCACACTTTTATACAGGGCCAAATGTATAAAAGATAATGAGCTGAGTGATTCACAGCAGTTTCTGGAGATAATGCTGTTGTTTAGACCTTTTCTTGACATTCGAAGGACTTGATTTAGCCAGATGGTGCATGACAACTCCACCCCCAAGCCCGAGCTAATGCTTGTGACATCACTGCTGAGATTTAAGCCAAACTCTACATTCTGGATCGGTAGGGACTTCCTTTGGATGCAGGGCTTATAGAGAGAGTTGCCTTCTTCAAGCTTCCCAGATCTGTTTCACGTCAAGTATAAATTAATTTACATAGCAAATCCATATTGTGATATGGTGAACCATCTTGATGCCTTTTCAGCCAGTTATGGTGTGTGGGAGATGGTGGTCGGTGGAATCAAGCTCTGTCTGTGCTCAGAATAGATGTCAAGCTATTTAGGAGATGAATATGCTTTGTGCATAATACCTTTTCATCACTAAGGTCTTTTGCTAGGGTCAGGGGGACTGTATGAGACCTGGCCTAGGCACTTGGGTTGACCTCAGCAAAGAGTTTCACATCATGGTGGTGACAAGATCCTTGTTCCTGATGCTTCACTTTGCTTTCAGAAGAGAGACCATGTTGTATTGTAAAGCACCCTCATTAAGTACGCTGCACAACGTTTACGACCAGTTGAATGGTGCCAGTCAGCAGCCACCCTTCAGGCAAACTAGCTATAATATTTTTAAAAGGTCTGCATAAAACCACAGTTAGCCACTACTGCCTTCTTCGCCATGTGATGGAATACACATACACGGCTATCCAAAATTGTTTTCTTCTGTCAGTGTGGAGGTGTTGGAGATTTAAATTCAGCAGGACACCTTGATAGAGGATGTTTCTGAGTAAATGCAGAGTATTAAAAGAATGCCAAATTATTAAGTAAGTTTTATTTACAGCCAAAAGACCCAAACAGCAAATTACAAATATAATTTAAAATTTGGCATGAGATAAAACAGTTTAACAAATAAAATAATTTATAAGTATTACATAAAACATTCAAAACTCTAGATTATTGATGTGCTACTAAAGACCTTGTTTTTAAAGCCATATAAATCTGGCTGTTGCCTCTATAATTTTAGGATTTTCATCTGCTAATAAAAATTAAATATACTCAGAAATATCTGTTCCTGGTCTTGATTTTAAAATAGGCCAGATAATATCCTGCCAAAAACTTGTAAAATTCACAATAGAATAAAATGCAACCCTTCATTTCAAGATCACTATCATTACAAAATCTTTGACAGGTAGGGATCTTTGGAAGTCTACCATATAGCATATTTGACGGCAACACATTTAATCTGGCTTTTGAAAAGGCTATTCTGTATTTACTTAAATATAAACTATTAAGATATAGAGAGAGCTGAAACGTGTGTTTGTAATTAAGTCACAGGTAGATGTGGAACTTTGGCTTTTGCGATTAATTCCTGAACTGAATTATCCCATAATCTTTAAATCATGAAGTAGCAGAAAGTCCACTTAAAAAGAAAAACATTGCCTTAGATGCAGCATATGGGTTTATCCCAGCTCTCAGTGAATGCCTGCAGACATCTATGATAGTTGAAGCAAAAGTTAAATTTATTTAGAAATAACAAGAAGAGGAAAGTCTCGTTTCTATCTCAACTCGCCACATCTTGAAGGGAGGGAAACACGAAAGAGACAAGGAGATATGAAGTTCCTTGTCCCTTAAACACAGAGACTCGTTTATCTAACAGGCAAGAAAGAGACCAAAGGTAGCTGGTGAAGACCCTCCCCATCATCTATCTCTGCCCGTTTACTCTAGTGGTCCAGACAGCTCATAAGTTCAAAAAGTTGATGCAATCCCCAGCAACGTGCTGGTGCTCTCCTTGTGAGTACTGATGATCTAGTATTGTGCGCTTCTCTGTAATGGGTAATTGGTGTCTTGTGAATGCAGTATGAGATGCTTGAACACCCAGCTGACTTGGGTACCTGGAGATCTGGAAGATATGATGTGATACTGCAATTAAAGCAGGTCTTTTTCAGCAGAACTGCTAACACTTGGGGCTATGTATTGTTCAACATGTGCTTAATTACTACTTTTATTATTAACCTGAAACCTTCTTTCAGAAGGACTTAAGGAATAACATCCCTGAGCTCACATTTGGTCATCATGAACAGTCTGCAACATGTTACTAATTTTTATTACATTTTTTTAAAATTCTCAAGGAGAGAACAACATTGACTTTCCTAGTTTAGGCTGCCAAACACATTGGGTTGGCCAACCCATTCCTAATAATTGCATCCAGTATTAAATAGTACCTACTCATCAGACGCCATGAAGCATAGCATTATGAAACACGTTAGGGTTCACGATTAAGTGAAGCACAGGCTGATATTATCATCTGGTAGAAAAAGCTTCTCTGGGTTGAATTCCTGGACAACACATGGAGGACTTGGCTTCTCTTGAGAGTGCAGTTCTGGACTCCAGCATTCTCAAATAACTGGAGTGTACTTGGTCTGGTCGGTGAGTCTGTTTGCTTTGGCCTAGAAGAGAAATCCTTCTCAATGGTAAGAAAGAGATCCTGAAGATAAAACAAGCATACCTTTTTGTCCAGGAAAAGAGCTTATTTGATTTTGGGGGTTTTGTTTTGTTTTACCTGCCCCCTTAATGTTCCTGGATATATAGAAGAAGCCAAAATAAATGACTCGCCTGTCAAAAATGTGGTTTGCTACTGCCAAGTTGCTTCTGGTCTGTTACAGGCAGCAAAAGGAAGTGAGAGATCACTTTAGCATTCATTATATTGCTACAGAATTTAGTTAAAAAGCTAAATGGCAGCATTTAAACTAGCCGAGGTGAGTATCATTCAAAGTCATGAGCCCACCCATAATCTAGGGGGTATGATCAAAATTAGGCAGTAAGTGGTTCTGATGGCAATAACCAGTTCTCCCATCAGAACTGGTTGCTGCCTAACAAACACACTCCAGGCCCAAATTTGATTTACTTTTTGCTAAACCAAAAATATATCTTGGACAATCTTCTAAAGGTCCATTATAAAATGAACACAGGCAGATAAGGTTGCCATCTGGTGGCTGCAGAATTAGACAAAGAAGATGCTTTTCCTTTTATAGCTTTAATCTTTACTGCAAGCAGCATTCTTGATATATTTCACATTGATCTTAGCACCCATTTCAGTGCCTTTCCTACACATACCTATTTCTTCCTTCCGTAAGTACAGCTTCTTTTTCATTTCATACGAACTTCAGTGGTCACTGATATGGCAATCATCTAAATCAGCTCAAACATGACCTTGTTCAAGAAGCCCAAGGCAACAGGTGGGGTTCCTCTCATCCCAGTTACTCTCTTTTCAGTACTGCTACAATATAGATGCAGTGATTGTACTAGGATTGTCCACATGATAGCCAAGGAAGAATTTGAAACCTAGTATCCCCAAGACAAGAAATTTCATTAGTTCAACATCGTCAGTAATGATGGAGCCCCAAAACATTATTCAAAATCCATGTGAGATATAAGGGTAACAAACACATGGGATAGATCATGAAGTGAAATAATCACTGATTTTATTTCTTCTCCTCTTTTCTTACAGTTTTCAGTTTGAGACCTGCCTTGGAAGATTCAACGCTGTTCAGTTCCAACTTTCCTAAAGAAGCAGTTCTGTCCTTTAAAAAGCAGTCATAAACACGCTGGTTCATAGGGGAAAAAATCCAAAATGCATAGATTGGACCAGCTACAGATTTACTGGAACCCACCAAAATTGCACCAAAGAGCAGAACAGCTTTTCTGTTCTCCAGAACACTTCAAGTAGTTATAACAGGCAGCGTACGGGGATGAAAGTCCAAATACTTTGTCCACATGCTTCAACCCATGAGGTCTGCAGTTCAAAGCCAGTCTGGAATGGAGCTTACAGAATGAATGCATTTATGAGCAAAAGGTGTTAAGGTGTTAATTTATACCTTGCATTCAAGGTCAAAGAAAAGGGATGGGTTCCTCTTACCATGTTTCCTGCCTAAGCAAGGTGACAATAACAGACATCGATCTTAAGTCCACTGTGGTTTGAAGTCTGCCACGTAGCACATTTTCTGAAAAATGGAACAGAACTTTTGCCTCCACCTGCATAGACTCTGCTCCTTGAAGAAGATCTAGAGTAGCTGGAGTCGCATTTGCTTGAGTGCAAACTACAACTCTCCAAGCAAAGTGGACTTATGACTGTTCAGGAGAAGGTGAACGCAGCTCTCCCTAAAACATTCCAGTTGAATGAATGAAGTCTAGAGAAAAACAGGAATGGGACCAATGCATTTGCCCATCCTTGACCACTTCCAAGCCCTTACTCATTAGAAGAAATGCCCAAAGAGAGCTCAAATGTCCATCTCTGTAGCACATTTCCAGTGGTGTTCAGTGGGTGGATGTGAGGTCTGAATGATCATCCCGTCTTGTCCTTCTAATTAAAAAGAATTCAGCCTTGGAAGCATTTTTGACAAATACTAGAAACCATGTTTAAATCTTTAAATGTTAAATATGTTAATGTGATGTTGAATTATATACCAAACCTTTGGAATCTGACTGTTTATCAGAAATTATGGTTATATCAAGCATGGGGGGTGGCTATAAGAATTATATTGAGAAATTGGAAGAGTGATATTATTCCAGAGGTTAAGGAATGGCTTTTGGAAATGTGTGATTTATCAGTCTTGGAAAAGGTGATATTTTCTACTAATCAAAGGATAAAGCAATATGTATTACATTCACAGAGATTTGGGGATATTTTTTACAGTAATATTTTGTATTGATTACACTATAGTACTATATGGTATTTATTAGTAAACTATTAACTATTGGTAGGTTTAATACAGAAGATTTAATATAGATTTAAGATTTAATATAGAAGGTTTTTTTGCTTTTCATAGTTTAGTTGGGTTTTTATCCTTTTCTTTTCTTTTTTTGACTCTGTTATTTTGTAAGTTTAAGGATCGTTTCATTTAATTGTAATTTTAGTGTATTTAGGGTTTTTTTAATACTTCATATTTTGTATTTTGAAATAAAATAAAATATTTAAAAAACACACACACAAGCATTTGCAGGAATTGAGGAAAACAAAAAGCCTTTAACAGACAAACCAGAATGCAAAAATATTAATAGCTTGCAAAAAATACTTAGCAGGACAGAAAAAAGGAATGGTGAGAAATTCTTTCCTAGCCTTTCTCTCTCTAATGAACTCTTCTTCTTTCCATCATCATCTTCACATCATCATCATCATGACTATCATCAATGCTGAATTCTTTCTAATTTCTTTTTTCAGACTGAAAGTAGAAAATATTTCTGCTTCCCCATGTACATACAAAAGAATGCTTTGTTTGGAGCAAAGATTCATAGTTTCTTCAACCTTTTTTATTATAATTGTTTCCATGACAAACATGCTCTGTGTTTCCTGTTCGCTGTTTCTATCATCTTCTTCTTCCCTGGCAATCAGCAATTGTATATTGAAGAAAATGACATCATGATATTATATAGCCAATCAGATTTGATTAACATGTGATGACATCCTGAGGGTAAATGAGGACAAGAAGGATTAATTTTGAGTGATCTCATCCACCCTTATCCCTCGGTCAACTGGATATCACAGTACCATGTGTTGATGTCAGTGAGGATCAGAGGGACACCAAAATGTTTTCACAAGGAGTTTGGAAGATTTTTAAAACTCTGACTCCAGCATTGCTGCTAGTATAGTTTTGTTTGGTATGCATGACCTCTTGGCACATGTGCAGAGTCCAGAGAGTGATCTGATCACAAACGTTGAATTCTGGGCATCAGCTCCCCTGACAATTGCAGAGCAATTCGGGAGAATGGAGGCTGTACTTAAATCAGTGAGATAAACTTGAAAACAACATGCTTTGTGATGCAAGAAACTCTTTTTATGGTTGTGTGTCATATTTTATTTACTTCTGGAATTATAAGCCAGTTGGTGCTGTGTATGACTCCACATTTTGTTGAATAGGATCCTGAATTTCTACCCCAAAGATCTGCCCTAATAAAATTATTATCCCCTCAGGGGCCACTGTGGAAGGGGAGGGGGCTCAAAAAGTCAAGATGATGGTCGCACCCAGCCCTTTTTAAAGCATGTGTGATACATACACCTGAGAGAGGAACAGGCTTTGAATACGCCGGCACAACTGCCATCTTGATTCTTCGATTCTGTGACATTCCTGAATCCTAAATAGGTTACAATGATAGATTATATCATATAAAAAAAAATATTCAGCTCCAAAATATTCAAAATCATACCTCCGAGGTTTCTAACTTCCCAATCACATCCTTCAATAATTCCTCAGTGCCTACGTCAACAGGCACAGTTTTGTCTTGAAATAAATTTAGACTACACACCTGTGAGTGCTTCAAATATATTTGACCCTGCTGAAGGGTGACATAGTTTCCAGGGAGCATTCTAATCTGAAATAGTTCTCTGGTTGCCAGGAATGTTCTAAAAGGGAGGAAGGAGGGAAGGAGAGAAAAAGGAAGGAAGGAAGGAAGGAAGGAAGGAAGGAAGGAAGGAAGGAAGGAAGGAAGGAAGGAAGGAAGGAAGGAAGGAAGGAAGGATCTTTTCAATATTTCTTTTTAACAAATAAGACTCTGTAGAAGTTAATTTTCTGAACCTGCGAGTTTTAAAAGCCAGATCTAGTTTACTAAATCATTTTCAAAACTCTGCTGGCTGGCTGAAGATCTCCATATTCTAAGAGAGGATGAACTACAATTCTAGTTTCTTAAAAAAAAGTCTCTTTATGAGCATTTATTTAAAACAAGTCCATATCACTCTTCAATTCAAAAGGCAGAGGATGGTCAGAGTAACTAATAAAAGTTACTTACCACCTGGCTTCTGTTTCTGTGGGCTAGACCACTCCAAAACTACAACTGAGTGTAGTCGAAGACATATCTTGAACTTTTAAAAAAGCAGATTTTCATAAATTCAGAACAGTTTAATCTATGACACAACCCTAGTATCTCACGGCAGGAGAAGCTATTTGGAAAAGAGCTCAAGATGGTGGGACCTGCAGCACAACTGCAAACAATTCCAGTGATGGGGAAAAAAGGAAAGAACGCAAAGATACCAAAGTGGTCGCACAAATATCCAGATCCAAGTACCTGAGTACAAAAAAAAAGAACATGTAAAGGCTCCGGGAAAATGGACATATTTTACTGTACCTTGGCTATCCAAATAAATCTAATTTATTAGATTTCTTAAGGCTGCCCGACTCCAAAAAGACTCACTGCCCTAAGCTGGTAAAAGTGACCTTGTGCCACAAAAAACTTATTTTCCTCTAATGACAAAGTTGGAGTTAGAAGCACAGCTACCTACAAACTTGATCCTATAAGTTTAAGATAGTCTATTCCAGAAAATGTGAATAGAATTAACTTGGACAGATAATCCATCCATTAACGCTACCTTTGTCTAGTCCAAACTGAATTTCAGCCAGTTCAAGCCAGAGTAATCACAGCCAATGGCTAGGAAAGTTTAAAAAATTATAGACTGTACTCATGTCATTATTTTATATTTATTCATATTAAAATGTATAGGCCTTCTTCAACCTAATCATTTCTTGAAGTGTTGATATACAACCTTGGAATACATTGTTTACATTTCTTAAATTTCGCTATTCTTTTTCCAAACACTTTTTTTTAGAAATCTATATGTTTTCATCTTTAATTTTGTAGTTTATCTTCTACAACTGTAGTTGGTTATGATGGTCTTACCAGATCAGAGATACAATTCTAAGTGTTGGACTATTCACTCACATCGTTTCGAATTACACTACCATTGTCATATTTTTGACCCTGATATCAACAGGATTGTTAATATGATTCTGAATCAATCTCTGGGCATTAAGGAGACATATTTTCTTCCTGGATATATCTTCAGTATTTGAAATCTGTCAAGATATTCAGAATTACTGAATTACCGTACAACATTGGAAGGAGAAATCCAATGATTTGCAACAATGTGGGTCAAATGTTTTGCATGTCAACAGTTGAGTTAGATTTTTTCAACAAGAGGCTCAGAAGAAGACTTGGGCAATATAGTCAAAGTTTCAGGAGTTTTGTTTACAACTTTTTTTTAGGGTGCTTTTCTCCATTCTTTCTTTTTTTTCATTATTAAAGTTATTGTTGAATTAATGCTGTACATGTGTTTATACTTTCTTTTTGTTAATTGGTCTAGCACAACAGAATTATTTTAAAATGTTCTGCAACAATAGCCATGTCTAAAATTGTCCAGCTTCTACACACACGAGCATGATCTTCTCAGAACCTAAATTAGCTAAGCCATCAATACCTGCAGCAATCTTTCTTCTGACCATGTTTCCCTTACTTGATCTTCTCATGAAATGAAATATTAAACCAAAATAGAATTTTCCAATGTAAAGTATGTCATTCTTACACACTGAAAATGGAATTTTAGAACCGGATGAGTCACTTTCCTGGGTATGTCTCCTGGTTGGAAGCAGCCTGTCCCAGAACAACGATTCAGTAACCTCCTTAGATGCGGGGGAGTGTTTTGAACGTTATTTATTGAATTAATTTATTTCTCAAGATACACTGGGCAAATGTTTAAGACTGTATTCCCCACTAAAGACATGTTCTAATGTAAATTTATTGCCACCTCTGAAATTTTCAGCGATTTGGGAATGGGCTAGAACAGCCACCATTTCTGTGATTGCAAAATCCTTCCTGCAAAAATCAGACGCTTTGCAACTCCAGCAACGTGCCTGACAGGAGTACAAATCATTAAATGCATTCGGCATCCTAAAGGAAATCATTTGCAAGACAGGTGGGTCTTTGCAGCCCATGGAACCACCTATAAAACTCTGTTGTTTTTACAGCAAAGGCCAAATATGACAAGAATGATATATTAACGGCAGGGGTTTCTTCTCCATGACTCAGTACAGGCCGAATGCATCTCTTCCCATTCACATGTTGCAAAGAGGTGCCTCTTTTAACTACTACTGCCTGTGCATCTAAAGTCATCCTGCAAGGCAAAGATAACCTAACCCACAAGCTTTCATTCTGAATCCTTTACTGGCGTTAGTTAATGGATATTCTTGGAGAAGACCTTGATCAAATTAATATTTCCAGAGGAATCTTAACAAACTCAGACAAAATTTAAATGTTCATTAATGTTAATTAAGTGTATTCACCAGATTGTATGCAAAGATTGGCAGTTTTCATATTTCATTCATCCATGTGTTCACATGGGTTATTTGCACTATTATAAGGAAAGTGTCCGTGTTTTTAACAATATTAGACTAATGTTAATAATCTAACTAGCTGAAAACTTATGATGCAAATTGCTTTTCCATCATTTTATTTATTCATTCATTCATTCATTCATTCATTCATTCATTCATTCAAAAGATGTATATGACCACCCATCTTAAACAACTCAGGGCAGGTCGCAACAATAATGTCACCTGTAACAGCACTCTTCATCGATGAGGGAAGCTCACATTGTTAAGTGTTGGAAGACATTCTGGAAGTTCAGCTGATGCACAACAAAGATTCCTGCATGAGAGTGCTTGGGGTTCAGGCCTATCATTCCAACATTTCGTCAACCGCATATGGACGTCCTCTTTTCCAAACCCAAGGCAAAGTGTTCGTTAAATGTTTACGATCATCATGAGATTGGACGATGGCCATTCATTCAATTTTTTTTTTTAATTACATGCTTTTATCAATGACTGTCAAATCCAATCTCCCTCTAAAAAAGGAGCATCCGACTCTGGAAAGCTTCATGTAGGAGATTTGCTGGTGTACTGGTTGGTTTCCAGAAGCTTCTTCAAGTCTCTGTTAGGGGAATAAAGCTGGTCTACATGAAATGTTGATCTTATCTGATAGGACATTTCTCAGGTTCTTATCTCTGAGCTGGGGATTTTTAAATTGGGGATTAAGCATAGATGTGAATGAGGGATATGTCGCTTGTTCTCAGCTACATTCAGCTGCTAATGTGTGAACTATGAAAAGCAAACATAGGTAAAAATATAAATAAATTGGACTCGTGGATAAATGTGTGGATTTTTAAAGATATTAAGCAGATTTCAATATGATTCAAGCCTCCTGATGAAGATGTATGACAATATTAAGAAGTGCAAGCTAAATCATGTGAATTTTCTTTAGGGGAAACTTTTGAACAAAGCTGCAGTTATATTGATGATACATCACAAGTGTGATCTTGCTGTTGGAAAATGAATCATTCAGCAATAATTTTAATATGTTCAATTGTCCCTCTTTCTATAATGCCTACTATTTGGTAAATATATGCAGTAAATACATAATAAATGTAAATATATTGCCTGGTTTAATGATTTCAGATCAATCATCTGGAATTCTGGCCTAAGGTAAGAACTCAGCTGGCTTTTAGAGTATGACTTTTGTGCTAGAGATTTCTTTCTTTCTTTCTTTCTTTCTTTCTTTCTTTCTTTCTTTCTTTCTTTCTTTCTTTCTTTCTTTCTTTCTTTCCTCCTCCCTCCCTCCTTCCCTCCTTCCCTCCCTCCCCCCTTCCTTCCTTCCTTCCTTCCTTCCTTCCTTCCTTCCTTCCTTCCTTCCTTCCTTCCTTCCTTCCTTTCCTATATACATGAAGGTTCGTTCAGATTAATTTTATGACAAAGTGACCCCTAACCTCTGGGTTCTCAGAAGACTTCAACAGGTGCTTGCCATGAAATGTGCAGCCAGACTGTTGAACAAGCTTCCATCTGTTGCAAACTGAAGTTTAAGGAAATTGATTCCAAATGTGCTCTAGCAATTCAAGGATGTCTTACCCATTAGTTTCATATTTAACATCTGAATGCCATACATCTTTGTCTCAGCTGCGATTAGCTGGCTCCACAGTCTTAGCACCTGGTGAGAAAGACCAACTTAGGAAAATATTTCTGTTTTCAGTTCAGGAACCTGGGCCATACAAGAGAAAGATATACGGTCAACAGTAGCACACTACATCCCAATCCAGCTGTTAAGCAACTGTATGTGCATGGCTTACATATGATTTAATTTCATAGGAAACAAACTGTGGTGCACAACTCTGAGAAGTAACTAAAAATGCAGATCAAGCACTTTGTAACTAAGCGATGCCTGGAGGAATATATTTTTACGTCAAATATTTTAACTATTTCACTTACTGTAGAATTGCTTGTCCTCAAACCATAAAAAATAACAGTGAAAAAGAATTATAATAAACATAAGCTTTGGAAACAAACATGTAACAAGGGAAAGGGAGTACAATTCAAATTTACAAAAATTACAAGCCAGAATGGAAAAGACGGTAATCAGTGGTTTACAATTCTTGGCTTGCTTACAAGTGACTTGGAGCCTGGTTCAGACAATGCAGTACTATGTTCTCTGTTTCTGGTTAGCTTAGCCACAGCTGGTGGAAACAAGTGGACATTAAATAAAGAGGTGTTCTCAAACTGGGCAACTTTAAGATGTGTGGACTTCAACTCCCAGAATTCCCCAGCCAGTATCTTAAAGTTGCCCAATTTGAGAAACACTGGGTTCAACTCAAGAAATGAAGCAGATAGACCCCATCAGTTTCTGTTGTGGGCCTATCATATATCTCTACTGTCATTATTGTAACTTTTCCCTCCTGAGAGTAATTAAAGTTTGTTAATTAAAGTCCACATGACTGTCATGTCCTGCACATATGATGCTATATAGATGACCCTGCAATGTTGTAATGGAATTTAGACCTGAATTTAGATCTTGGGGAAAGTATGAAAGAGCCATTAAGTGGAGAAGGATGAAGCAAGTCATTAAGGGGAGATTTGGAGAATAGAATACACAATTCTGGGATGAACAGAAGCATGGGGAAGAAACTCAAAATAACCCTGCCTTGATTTTGTTTAATATAAAATGGGGCAGAAAGAAACTTGGGCAGGCTTTCAAGATTCTGTTATTCTACCTTACTACATAAACAGCATTCCTGTGCATGTTTCTTGACCTGGCCTACCTTGAGGGGCTGATATCCATCTTGAAAGCCACACTACTCTCTCACCCAACCTTGCTTTTAGAACCTGAATATGGCAACAGATCCTTGGGTCTCCCTGTTATCCACAGAACAAGTTGCCAAGGCATTGTTACAGCATCAACAGCAAGTGGATATACAAATAACAAACCTGAACAATGCCATGATACAATTATCATAGCTATTAAGGCAAGACTTGCCTCATCCAGGAGTAGCTCTAGAACTTGCTGACCAACCAGTATTGCTTCATTCTTGTGGAAATCTACCTGAGCATTGGGGGTTGGGTTGGAGGATCAAGATCAAAGTCATAATCCAGATGTCCACTTGGAACAAGGAACAATTTCTTTTCCATTTCATAACATACCATAACTGCATATACCAACAGGTCACAGGAACTTATGTGATCCTCCATCACAGGTGTATAGCAGAAGCAACCATGAAACACCTACTTTTGCCCTGTTTCTTTTCATTCTCCTTTTCTCTCAGAAGCTTGTGAGTCCTAAATCCCTCAGCAACTGTTTAAGAGAAAGTAAGCTTCATTTCCCTATCTATCATTTTAAGAAGTGGAATCATCCATAAGACTTTGTAACCAAAGCCCTCTGGGTTTGTAGTGGTTTTAGCAAAGATATCTATGAACAATGACTTCATCACTGTGGATTTCCAATGCATGTACTTTATTTAAGCTTTTAGTTGGTTCCCCCCACCACTAATATTTGTTCAAAGCTGGATATGTCTTGACCAGCAGCAAATGCAGAGAGAACTGGGGTCAAGTGGTTCTATGGGCCATGATCAAATATCCCTCTGCTTCTAGTCGGCCAACTCAACAAGAATTTATGAAGGCATTTTAATTGATCTTGGTGCACTTGATGGTGCAAGCTTGGTGAACATTACCATATGGCCAGCATCATTTTCTGAAATCTAATATATTTTCCCTTGTGTCCTATGATAAAAGATCAATCAAAATGCCTTTTTAATACAGTTTTTAAGGCCCCTGTCTAAGAGAAGATGTATACACACAACACTGCTTGTTTGGACGTTCCAACCCTTCTGCTGCAAGGGAAGATGGGAGACTGTCAGGCAGGAGAGAACAGCCAGGTGTCACAGACCTTCTTTAATATTACCCATCATTTCCCCCTCCTCCTTCCACTTTTGATTTGGGTCCAGATAAGAGAGACCCAACGGAAGCAGGACTTGCTTAGTTCTTACATGGAAGTCCGCCACAACATCCCAAGCTACAGATGAAAGCGGGAATTCAAAAAACATTCAGGAAGAAGGAGATGGCATCTGTTCCCAAAAAACTGCATGGATGTGCCGAGAAGTTGAGTTTGACTTGAGAGAGACTTCAAGGAGAAAGAAGGAACTGAGTAGAACTGAAGTATCAAAAGTATCCACCCCACAAACACCATAAAAGCACTTGCTGTTCCATCTTTTGTGGGCACATCTGGCCCTCGTAACTTTAGCAGGTGACTATATGGCACACCAGACTTTTTAACCTGGTGCAGAAATGAAGCAGTGAGAAATTAACTAGCTGTGTCCCCAGTTGCAGTTAAGAGCCAGCAGAGAGGGTAGGCTTAATAAGAAAGCTGAACTGGAACGCGTTGTTGTTTTCCTTGAGTAAACAAAATGTGAGAAATAAAGTGATATTGTTCAGCTTTTGACTCCTTTATCGCTCTGCTCTCTAGCTAAGCAGCTGCTTAGCAACATGGAAATACAGCGGCAGATATTTAGCTCAATGGTGCCACCTGGTGGGCACGTCGACGTTCAAGCTCTAGAAACAACGTTTCTGTAGTGAGGACAAGTTTGTACAGTACATGTAGTTTGAGAAACGCGGGATTTCAATCAAGCTGGCTTTAAATAGCAGCCATGTTAGTATTACATGCACAAAAACTTAGATTAGGTAAAGATGGCACGGCTGCCATTTGTTAAATTAGGTCTGAGCTGTAACAAGCCAAATGGCCAGTAGGTGGCGGCAGAGTCATGCAGAAAAATTCAAGTCACCAGGATTATTGGCGGCCAAGATGTGGTAGCCCTAATTAAAGGGATAAAAACTTCACTAGGAGAAAGCAAGGCTGTCCAGTGACGTATAATGTAAACATTAGAATAAGGTAGGAACGGAGACATTTTAAAGAATTGTATAGAAACCGGGAGACCAGGAGTTCTAGTCCCATCTTAGGCACGAAGCCAGCTGGGGGACCTTGGGCCAGTCCCTCTCCCTCCGCCCCGGGAAGGAGGCAATGGCAAACCACTTCCGAAACACCTTGCCAAGAAAACTTCACGAACTTGTCCAGGCAGTCACCAGGAGTCAACACTGACCTGAAGAGTGAAAAAGATCTTGCAATAAATAATCTTCCAAAATGAGTGCAGATCCATCATAAGACGCAAAGGTTTGCAATGTTTGTATTCTTTATCTCACACAGAGACGCCTTAGCTATCCACATTTCTTGTACCACCTTGCCTAGCACATTTGCAATCCATAATTAAAGCTTTTCCTCAAACCAACCCTCAAAATAGGCTCGTGTCGAGTTCAGTACATTTAATTTAACCTAATTACACAGTGATGATCCTGCTGTTTAGCCAACTCACGGCTCACGGTAGAATTAAGGCTAATGTTCTACTGGAAACAAAGCACAGCAGCTTTTCAGACTGAATCTCTTTAAAATAATCAACGCTAAATTTAGGGATGTTCATGCATATTCTCCCTGTGACATTGGATGTAATGTCATTCTGTGAATTCTACCTCATATTTATTGGAACAAAGGAAACTAAAGCTTTCAATCAGAAGAGGAGCTGCTGACTACCAAGAGTCAGTTTGCACATGTTTATTAAACACATTGTATAACACATAACATGAACTATGCATATGATCTTCATAATGAGGATCAAGCTGATGTTTCCTAAATAGTCTTCTTATGGTTGGTCAGTTCAGTCAAGGGGAAGGGACCATTGCCAAGGATTTTAACCGTGTTTAGTATATTCAAAAGGATTTTTTAAAAAAGATTAACATATTATCCATCCTTCTTCAAAGTAGCCACCTTTCACCCCCAGATATGTAGAGAACATCTGAAAATATCACAAGAAAAGAAAACCCAAATCCTTTGGTACCAATGTTTCTCAACTTTGGGCACTTCAAGATGTGTGGACTTCAACTCCCAGAATTCCCCAGCCAGCATGGCTGGCTGGGGAATTCTGGGAGTTGAAGTCCACTCATCTTCAAGTGGCCAAGGTTGAGAAACACTGCTTGATACATTAGACAGTTCCCTTAAAGTTGGATTGGCTGAGTTTATTGCTGCACTGTTACACTATCAAATAATATACAATGGTGAGTTGCCAGAAAGATGCAGACTGTCTTCCTGCTGACAGACCATCCGAAAGAGGCTGAAACAACATTTTCTTAATACTGAAATGTTTGGATTTTTAGCCCAATCTCTGGAAAGCCACAATGCCCTTTTTTACGAGAGCATAAATATGTAGATTGGTCAATGGCTATTTATCTGCCTCATTTCCAATAACTTGGGTTAGACACGAGGCCGAATTGTCCTCTTTTCTCTCTCCCTCCTCTCTTGGTGATGAGGGCCATTAAAATATTGTTTGATGAAGTGCCACTAAGTTGGTGTTAACTCTTAGCAACCACATAGATAGAAACTCTCCAGATTCTCATATTCTCATATTACAAATACCATCAGACTTGGTTCTGATAATACATTAATGGTAATCATCATCTGAATAACTACTATGAATAATTATTATTCAAATAATCGCCCCTACCATAGTAATAGATTCATTAAACTTGTTCTTAGTGTTGCCTAAGGATTTACAATAATCTTTAAAATTATTGGAAATTCTTAAATGCAAGTTCACAATTTCTCATCAATTCAGCTTTAGCAACAATATCCTTTCAACTAGGGTAGTGATTCTTTACGAAAACTGGAACTACACACCTACCCAACTGTAGTATTAAGCTGTCTACAGTTTATGCCACTAAATAACTCTACATTGAGGAAAATGGAAAAAGGTTCTAAATAGATCATCATCCCTTAGTTATACAAAGGTATGGTTCTCTGTGAAATGATTGTTCCAATCTTATTTACATATTCCACTACTCTAAACATATATTGACCTCATACATGAGAAATAGCTCCAGGCATTTTTCTAGATGCAAATGGGGGGGAAATGGGTTCAACCCCTTCTTTCTGTCTCCTCCCACCCCCTAAAGCTGAAGAATAAATGTCAGATTTTACCTATTCCTGTGAAGTTTTTCAACTAGGAAAAATGATGGAGTGTATCACTACTGACATAATCCCAGACTGAAGAAGACTTTTTATCTCTCTACTCACTGGAAACTGGCATTAGCAATATTGCTAACTGGGTGAGAAAAACTGGATGGACATTTGTGGTCATCAGGATGTCTGCAGCCAGATATGTTCGTCCTACTTTCTCAGTATCAATACATAAAGAACTTCTAAATCCCTAACCCATTTTCACTGCAGTCCCAATCAAGCTGGGAATGCATGGCAGAAGATCTTCTCTGTAGCACCTCACCTTTGGCATATATTTCCCCAATTCATCCGATTTCCATCCCAGACTTTCCTAAAGAAACTCTGTCCTGAATTAAGGTAGAAGCAGTGGCCCTTCGAAACTTCCTAAACTGGGACCATAATGATGTCCTGTGATTCCTGGGTATATTATGAGAAACATTCCCAAAGGCTGCCAAGCCATAGGGGAAATGTATTATTTGCAGACACAAGGTCTGTTGAAGAAACGTGTTTTACTATGTTTATAAATCTCTAGGTCTTCAACACCCTTCATATGTTTACTCCAGGGGGCTGATTCACTGGCTATGAACTGGGGACACAGACAAACTCTTGGCTTCTGAAAAAGCAGGATACTGAAAGAATCGATTCAAATCAAAATGGAAAATGCTAGTCTTGGAAACTATGGAAGAAGATTGCAAGGCAGAATGGTCAGGCACTCAGCTGGGTGTGATACCAAAGAAAATGTTTTAAAACTATTTACTTACAGTAACTAAATAAAATCCAAAATCCAGCAGGTCCATAGTATAGGAGATCAAGTATGTGAAAATAGTATCTGAAATATAGATGTTATGATTGACTTAATCCCATCCGTTTGGGAAAGGTGATAACATTAATTGCATTTTTATTACCTTTGTACGGAGACACAAATGGTATTGCTTCAGGCTCCTTATATTTAAAAAGAAAATCCATCTTCTAACAGCAACTTGTTTTAGTATGCTTCCAAAGAGAAAATGTAACACTCTGTTAAAAAATGGAATTTATTAATGGTGGAAAAATTTATTGACTAGGGGCACTCAGTCATTGGAAACTTTAACTTGGACTAGAAAACGTTCCATCAAGGCCCACCTTGCAACAATTCAGTACTGTTTCTCTTAAAGTAACCAGAGCTGTTACAACAAGATTTACACACGTGTACACACACACTCCAATTTCTTTTAAAGCACCACTAAATCATGCAATAGTGCACAGAAAATAAAGACAAAGACACTTCTTGTCCATTACACTCTCTTGGGTTTCCAAAGCTTGCTTTCCAAAGCTCATGGACACAGCATTGCTTTGCTAAGGACTCTACACTTTGTAGAACTTCAAAAAGAAAAAAAAATGACCTCCAATCACTGCACAATTCAAGCATAATTACAGTCGTGTGAAGAAGAAAGTACACCCTCTTTGAGTTCTATGGTTTTACATATCAGGACATAATAAAAATCATCTGGTCCTTAGCAATTCTCAAAAGTAGGTAAATACAACCTCAGATGAGCAACAACACATGACATATTACACCATGTCATCATTCCTTTTACAAAAAAATGGAGAAGCCATGTGTGAAAAACTAAGTACACCTTATGATTCAATAGCTTGTAGAACCACCTTTAGCAGCAATAACTTGAAGTAACCATTTTCTGTATGACTTTATCAGTCTCTCACATCATTGCAGAGGAATTTTGGCCCACTCTTCTTTATAGCATTGTTTCAGTTCATTGAGCTTTGCAGGCATTTGTTTATGCACAGCTCTCTTGAGGTCCTGCAGCAGCATTTCAATTGGGTTGAGGTCTGGACTTTGACTGGGCCATTGCAACACCTTGATTCTTTTCTTTTTCAGCCATTCTGCTGTAGATGTGCTGGTGTGCTTGGGATCGTTGTCCTGTTGCATGACCCAATGTCAGCCAAGCTTTAGCTGTCGGACAGATGGCCTCACATTTGACTCTAGAATACTTTGGTATACAGAGGAGTTCATGGTCGACTCAATGACTGCAAGGTGCCCAGGTCCTGTGGCTGCAAAACAAGCCCAAATTATCACCCCTCCACCACCGTGCCTGACGGTTGCTATGAGATGTTTGTGCTGATACGCTGTGTTTGGTTTTTGCCAAACATGGCGCTGTGCATTATGGCCAAACACCTCCACTTTGGTCTCGTCTGTCCAAAGGACAGTGTTCCAGAAGTCTTGTGATTTGTTCAGGTGCAACTTTGCAAACCTAAGCTGTGCTGCCATGTTCTTTTTAGATAGAAGAGGCTTTCTCCTGGCAACCCTTCCAAACAAACCATACTTGTTCAGTCTTTTTCTAATTGTACTGTCATGAACTTTAACATTTAACATGTTAACTGAGGCCTGTAGAATCTGAAATGTCGCTCTTGGATTTTTTGCAATTTCTCTGAACGTTGCACAGTCTGACCTAGAGGTGAATTTGCTGGGACGTCCACTCCTGGGAAGATTGTCAACTGTCTTGAATGTTTTCCACTTGTGAATAATCTTCCTCACTGCAGAATGATGGACTTTAAATTGTTTGGAAATGGCCTCATAACCCTTCCCAGATTGATGGGCAGCAACAATTGTTTCTCTAAGATCATTGCTGATTTCTTTACTCTCTGGCATTGTGTTAACACACACCTCAGTGCTCAAGACCAGCAAACTCCTAAAAACTTTGGCTTTTATAGAGGTAGTCATACTTGCTGATGATCAATTGATCAAGGGCATTTGATTAGCAGCACCTGGCTGCTACTTAGCCTCTTCCTACCTATGGAAGCAGTAAGGGTGTACTTAGCTTTTCACACATGGCTTCTCCATTTTGACTTTCTTTTTGTAAAATAAATGATGACATGGTGTAATATGTCATGTGCTGTTGTTCATCTGAGGTTGTATTTACCTACTTTTGAGAACTGCTAAGGACCAGATGTTTTTTATTATGTCCTGATACGTAAAACCATCGAACTCAAAGAGGGTGTACTTTCTTTTTCACACGACTGTATACCAGGGAGACAAAATGTTTGGTGTAGTCAGAAATAGGTTGTTTTGCCTCTTTAAAAAAAATGCTAGAAATAAATCACTACGAATCTATGAAACATCTCCCATGCCAACACGTTTGCGAACTTAGTGTATGAATGAGGCTTTGTCCCAATTCTCAGGGAAAGAGATAAAGAAGAGGAATTATTTGCTAGGCATTCAAAGTGTCACTCCAGAGTAAAATAAAGTCGTCCATAAATTATATATGATTACTGCATAAGCTATGTCCATGGGTCACGACCTCAGATATTGCTTATAAACTGTTACTGTTATAAACTATTTGGGGACTGAGGGCATAACTCACGAAGCACTTAGAAAGAGGTTGAGCCAACTGTGAGCTACTAGTGATCTCAGAGATTTATTTCCTTTCCCACTGACCTAACTATAAAATATAGTAGGTGACTTGCTGAGTATTTCATGTGAATTGTATATGCACTGCCTAAATTAAGACATTTCTTCTTGTCTTTAAAATAACAGGCAAGTATTCCATAAATTGTGGCCAACATAAAATGTAGGTGATGGAAAATAGCATGTAATGGGTCATTTGAAGAAAAAAAAAATGTTTGAACAAGTGAAGGCTGAAGTGGTTCAACCAGAAAGGGAAAAGAGCAACCCAGGAGATAAGTGTATAGGGTTCCATAGGTCCTATCCCATTGTTGAGTAGAAGTGCTGTCCACCCATCCCTGCCCACTAGTGATTGATAGCATCTTCCAACATCATTGAGACAAAATAATAATGATGAGGACAGACTTTATATCACAACAACATCTGGGTGACTCCTGCAGATACTGTAAATCACTTGTAAAGAAATGGTTCAAGTCAGCAGAAAATGATGCTGGCATGAAATCTACTGTCCCCCTTTCAGATCCCTCTCCTGCCTTGATTGCTGGTTGTTCCCAGTCACTGGTTTCCATCCAAAATAATAGGTGACAAAGGTTGACAGATTTGACACTCCTTAAGGCAGCCCTTGGATGGTGTTGGAAAGCTTTGAATGATTATGCGCCATCAAGACAGTATTGACTCCCAGCAACCACATGGATAGATTTCTCCAGAATGATCTGCCCCCAACTTGGTTCTTCAAATTCCAATAGCCTGCCTTATTCATAGGCTGGGGACTAGATGAATACAATATTATGGGAAGTTTGCACTGAATTAGATGCAAGTGAGGCCATGGGGCACAGTCAAAGAAATCTGAACTCTATTATTAAAGTAGCTGTGTCATTATGGAAACCTGTAGCCCTCCAAATGACGCTGAACTACAACACCCACCAATCCAACCTGCATATCCAACGCTATGATGCTGTGATTACAGGTCAACAACATTTGAAGGATCTCAGGTTTCCTGCACCCAAGTAATAGGAAAGGAAGAGCTCACTTAAGGCCTGTCTTACCAATGGACCTGATAAGAAATTTTCCTCTTGCATTTGTCCAACACCTGCAGGATTTCCAGGCTGGAAATTCCATTTTCCTGAAGACTGTTAGCTGCTGATGAATAATTGGCCATCCTCTGTCTGTACAGGATACTATTTTTTCACCTTTAGCTTATGCAAGGAATGAGTAACTTGGCTATTAATATAAGGGCTCTTATAAATGTATTTTGCCATGGATTTGTAACGGAGCAAACCATCTGCCTATCTATTCTAGCAGTACTATTACAGGACTGTGTAAGTTCACTCACAACTTCAAGAATATCTACATCACACCTAATGTTGCTTAATGTGTGGTCACTTCTAAACAAGGGATCAGCAACCAGATTTGGGATGCAAATCTCCCACTAAGGGGCAGCAAAGAGTTCGAGTTTTTGGAATCCCTTTGCTACCATCTGGTGGACTTTAGATTGTTTGGCTGCCCAGATGGGGGTAGCCCTATTCTAAAGCAATTTTGTCTCTCATTTTTCCACTTCAGGCATTTGATGAAGTGGACTGTGATACCCCCCTTCATGGATCACTGCCTTGTCGTGGCGAAGGGGCTTGTGTAACTCAGTGAAGCCATGAGCTATACCGTGCAGGGCCACCCAAGACGGACAGGTCATGACAGAGAGTTCTGACAAAATGTGGTCCACTGGAGAAGGAAATGGCAACCCACTCCAGTATCCTTGCCAAGAAAACCCCATGGACAATGTTAAAAGGCTAAAAGATATGACGCCGGAAGATGAGCCCCTCAGGTCGGAAGGTGTCCAATATGCTACTGGGGAAGAGCAGAGGGCAATTCCAAGTAGCTCCAGAAAGAGTGAAGTGGCTGGGCCAAAGCCGAAAGGACGTTCAGCTGTGGATGTATCTGGAAGCGAAAAGAAGGTCCGATGCTGTAAAGAACAATATTGTATAGGTACGTGGAATGTAAGATCCATGAACCAAGGCAAGCTGGATGTGGTCAAACATGAGATGACAAGATTGAACGTCGACATCTTGGGAATCAGCGAATTGAAATGGACGGGAATGGGTGAATTTAATTCAAGTGACCATTATATCTACTACTGTGGGCAAGAAACCCTTAGAAGAAATGGAGTTGCACTCATAGTCAATAAGAGAGTGGGAAAGGCAGTAATGGGGTACAACCTCAAAAACGACAGAATGATCTCAGTGCGTATCCAAGGAAAACCATTCAACATCACGGTAATCCAAGTCTATGCCCCAACCACTGATGCCGAAGAAGCTGAAGTTGACCGGTTCTATGAAGACCTACAAGACCTTCTAGAACTAGCACCAAAAAAAGATGTCCTTTTCATCATAGGGGATTGGAATGCTAAAGTAGGAAGTCAAGGAGTAATCGGAATAACAGGCAAGTTTGGCCTTGGAGTACAAAATGAAGCAGGGCAAAGGCTAATAGAGTTCTGTCAAGAGAACAAGCTAGTCATAGCAAACACCCTTTTCCAACAACACAAGAGACGACTCTACACATGGACATCACCAAATGGTCAATACCGAAACCAGATTGATTACATACTTTGCAGCCAAAGATGGAGAAGCTCTATACAGACGGCAAAAACAAGACCAGGAGCTGACTGTGGCTCAGATCATGAGCTTCTTACTGCAAAATTTAGGCTTAAATTGAAGAATGTAGGGAAAACCACTAGACCACTCAGGTATGACTTAGATCATATTCCATGTGAGTACACAGTGAAGGTGATGAATAGATTTAGAGGATTAGATTTGGTAGACAGAGTGCCTGAAGAACTATGGACGGAGGTCTGTAACATTGTACAAGAGGCAGCAACTAAAACCATCCCAAAGAAAAAGAAATGCAAGAAAGCAAAATGGCTGTCTGATGAGGCTTTACAAATAGCTGTGGAAAGAAGGCATGCGAAAAGCAAGGGTGAAAGGGAAAGATATAAGCAACTGAATGCAGATTTCCAGAGAATAGCAAGGAGAGATAAGAAGGCCTTCTTAAATGAACAATGCAAAGAAATTGAAGAAAACAATAGAATGGGGAAGACTAGAGATCTCTTCAAGAAAATTGGAGATATCAAAGGAACGTTTAGGGCAAAGATGGGCATGATAAAGGACAAAAAAGGCAGGGACCTAACAGAAGCAGAAGAGATTAAGAAGAGGTGGCAAGAATACACAGAAGAACTATACAAGAAAGATCTTAATGTCCCTGATGTCCATGCTGGTGTGGTCACTGACCCTGAGCCAGACATCCTAGAGAGTGAAGTCAAGTGGGCCTTAGGAAGCATTGCTAACAACAAAGCTAGTGGAGATGACAGTATTCCAGCTGAGTTATTTAAAATACTAAAAGACGATGCTGTTAAAGTGCTGCACTCAATATGCCAGCAAGTTTGGAAAACGCAACAGTGGCCACGGGATTGGAAAAGGTCAGTTTACGTTCCAATTCCAAAGAAGGGCAATGCCAAAGAATGCTCAAACTATCGCACAATTGCACTCATTTCACATGCTAGCAAGGTTATGCTCAAAATCCTACAAGCTAGGCTTCAGCAGTACGTGAACCGAGAACTACCGGATGTACAAGCTGGGTTTCAAAGAGGCAGAGGAACTAGAGATCAAATTGCCAACATTCGCTGGATCATGGAGAAAGCACGAGAGTTCCAGAAAAGCATCTACTTCTGCTTCATTGACTATGCAAAAGCCTTTGATTGTGTGGATCACAACAAACTGTGGCAAATTCTTAAAGAGATGGGGATACCAGACCACCTTACCTGTCTCCTGAGAAATCTGTATGCGGGCCAAGAAGCAACAGTTAGAACCGGTCATGGAACAACCGATTGGTTCAAAATAGGGAAAGGAGTACGACAAGGCTGTATACTGTCACCCTGCTTATTTAACCTATATGCAGAGTACATCATGAGAAATGCCAGGCTGGAAGAATCACAAGCCGGAATTAAGATTGCAGGGAGAAACATCAATAACCTCAGATATGCAGACGATACCACCCTAATGGCAGAAAGTGAAGAAGAACTAAAGAGCCTCTTGATGAGGGTGAAAGAGGAGAGTGCGAAAGCTGGCTTGAAACTCAACATTAAAAAAACTAAGATCATGGCATCTGGACCCATCAATCCCTGGCAAATAGAAGGGGTAGAAATGGAAGCAGTAACAGACTTCATTTATTTGGGCTCCAAGATCACTGCAGATGGAGACTGCAGCCATGAAATTAAAAGATGCTTGCTCCTTGGGAGGAAAGCTATGGCAAACCTAGATAGCATATTAAAAAGCAGAGACGTCACCTTGCCGACAAAGATCCGCATAGTCAAAGCTATGGTTTTTCCAGTAGTAATGTATGGCTGTGAGAGCTGGACCATAAAGAAGGCTGAACGCCGAAGAATTGATGCCTTTGAACTGTGGTGCTGGAGAAGACTCTTAAGAGTCCCCTGGACTGCTAGGAGGTCAAACCAGTCAATCTTAAAGGAAATCAACTCTGATTGCTCATTGGAAGGATTGATAATGAAGCTCAAGCTCAGATACTTTGGTCACCTAATGCGAAGAGAGGACTCTTTGGAAAAGACCCTGATGCTGGGAAAGATGGAAGGCAAAAGGAGAAGAGGACGGCAGAGGATGAGATGGCTAGATAGCATCACTGAAGCAATGAGCATGAAATTGAGCAAACTCAGGGAGGCAGTGAAAGATAGGAAGGCCTGGCGCAATATGGTTCATGGGGTCACGAAGAGTCGGACACGACTTAACGACTAAACAACAACAACAACTGTGATACCCCCAATCTTATGCAATAATAAACATGTTCCTATTTAAGATGCCTCAATACTCTGCTACTGTTGGTGCAAGAGACTCACATGGTTCCTCTCTGGCAACCAACTATACCTTACAGAACTGTGCAAGCCATGGTATTCTCTCTGACATTCTATGGAAGTGAAAGTTGGACTTTGAAGAAGCAGGAGAGGAAGAGTATTGATGCCTTTGAACTTTGCTGTCAAGTCCTCCCCGTCTGACTCCCAATTCCAAAGTATTCTCATGCAACCAGGCTTGGTTCAGAAAAATACTCTTTATTGAGTGGTACAGGTAGCTTGTCAACAGAACATTGCTAAAACTAAAGCCTTGGTTAAACTTCCCTCTATTTATCCCCCCTCCCTTGATTGCCTGGCGTCTTGAGTCTTCTCCACCGGGTGGTGACCTTTTTCCTTCCTCCCCCCTCCTCCCCGAGCCTCTTCCTGGCTCCTTGGGGCCCCAGCTGCCTTGCCGGCAATCAAGCCAGGCGAAATTGCCCATATATGGTTAAGCTGCTTCCCAGCTCCCATTACAACCATTAACAGAACCCCCCCCCTTTAGTTACTAGTGGCAGAACCAAGTCACTCTAACTCCCAACGACTGCAATACAATGGCAAACAACAACAGATGGGTGATGCAGGTTCTGACATTTGCTGCTGGAGAAGGCTCCTGAGAATACCATGGGCAGCCAAGGAAACAAACCAATGGATCATCAAACAAATCAACCCAGAGTTCTCACCTGAGGCACAAATGACCAGGCTCAGATTACCCTACTTCAGAAACATTATGTGAAGACCCTGCTTTCTGGAGAAGGCTCTAATGTTGGGAAAGGTAAAGAAAGAGAAGAAGAGGATGACCAGCAGCAAGGTGGATGAACTCAGTTACAGTGGCAATGAGTGCACCATTGGGAGACTTTCAAGAACAGGTTAGTGATAGATCCTCATGGAGAAAATCTATCTATGTGATCGCTAGGAGTTGAAAACAACCTGATGGCACATAATCAATCAGTCAATACCTCAAAATAATAATTAGAACCTTTTTAGATTTAGCTTGATTGTAGTTTTAAATATCTCCCCACACCAAATCTGATACACAGATACCAAGAAAAGTCATATCAATATATAGTTTCAGGACAGTTTTGTGAATCAGTTCAGTAAATGACAACTGCTCAGACCCATTACATGACCCTAAAACACGAGATGGCGCTACAGAATGTGCTTAAAATAAACCAGATCATTCTTCTGCCTGGGAAGAGCAATACTGTACTGAATTATTCATCTGAACAGCTGTCTGAAAGAAATTCCTGAAAGATCAGATTCTTGCTAACAGCAAGAATTTGTCAGCCAATCCTAATTGATCAACTGTTCAAATTTTATAGCATAATAATAATCAAAGAAGTAAGAGAATGGGGTTTTACTTCCAAGTACAGGTGAAAACCCCAAATTCACAAGTACAGGTGAAAACCCCAAATTCACAATCTCAGAAAATTAGAATAGTGTGAAAAGGTTCAATATTCTACACTCAAAGTGTCCCCCTCTAATCAGCTAATGAATCCAGAACACCTGCAAAGGGTTCCTGAGCCTTTCAATGGTCTCTCAGGCTGGTTCAGTAGGAATCACAAGCATGGGAAAGACTGCTGACCTGACAGTTGTGCAGAAAACCATCACTGACACCCTCCAAAAGGAGGGAAAGCCCCAAAAGGTAATTGCAAAAGAAGTTGGATGTTCCCAAAGTGCTGTATCAAAGCACATCAATAGAAGGTTATGTGGAAGGGAAAAGTGTGGGAGAAAAAGGTGCACAAGCAGCAGGGATGACCACAGTCTGGAGAGGATTGTCAGGAAAAGGCCATTCAAAAGTGTTGGGGACTTTCACAAGGAGTGGACTGAGGCTGGAGTTAGTGCATCAAGAGCCACCACACGCAGACGGATCCTGGACATGGGCTTCAAATGTCGTATTCCTCTTGTCAAGCCGCTCCTGAACAACAAACAACGTCAGAAGCGTCTTACCTGGGCTACAGAAAAAAAGAACCGGTCTGTTGCCCAGTGGTCCAAAGTCCTCTTTTCTGATGAGAGCAACTTTTGCATCTCATTTGGGAACCAAGGACCCAGAGTCTGGAGGAAGAATGGAGAGGCACACAATGCACGATGCTTGAAGTCCAGTGTGAAGTTTCCACAGTCTGTGTTGATTTGGGGAGCCATGTCATCTGCTGGTGTTGGTCCACTGTGCTTCATTAAGTCCAGGGTCAACGCAGCCGTCTACCAGGAGATTGTGGAGCACTTCATGCTTCCTTCCACAGACGAGCTTTATGGGGATGCTGACTTCATTTTCCAGCAGGACTTGGCACCTGCCCACACTGCCAAAAGTACCCAAACCTGGTTCAATGACCATGGGATTACTGTGCTTGATTGGCCAGCAAACTCGCCTGCCCTGAACCCCATAGAGAATCTATGGGGCATTGCCAAGAGAAAGATGAGGGACATGAGACCGAACAATGCAGCGGAGCTGAAGGCCGCTATTGAAGCATCCTGGTCTTCCATAACACCTCAGCAGTGCCACAGGCTGATAGCATCCATGCCACGCCGCATTGCGGCGGTCATTGCTGCAAAAGGGGCCCAAACCAAGTACTGAGTACATATGCATGCTTCTACTTTGCAGAGGTCCGATATTGTTCTATTTCCAATCCTTGTGTTATTGATGTCATGTAATATTCTAATTTTCTGAGATTGTGAATTTGGGGTTTTCATAAGCTGTACACCATAATCATCACAGTTATACCAAAGTAAGGCTTGACATATCTCGCTTTGCATGTAATGCGTCTATCTCATATATTGGTTTCACCTTTTGAGTTGCCATACTGACATAAATGAACATTTGCACAATATTCTAATTTTTCGAGTTTCACCTGTATATGAAAGATTATAGTTAATCAATTACAGTGGTACCTCAAGATACGAATTTAATCTGTTCCGTGACTCTGATCGCAAGTCGAATTGGTCGCATCCTGAAGCACATTTTCCCACAGGGTTCAATGTAAATACGGTTAATCCGTTCCACCCTCTGAATTTGGTCGCATCCTGAAGCAAATTTCCCCATAAGGTTCAATGTAAATACGGCTAATCCGCCCTCCGAATTTGGTCGCATCCTGAAGCACATGTCCCCGTAAGGTTCAATGTGTCAGCCGGCGTTGCACGGCTACGAAATTCCCCAGGCGCGCTTTACTCAGCCCTAGCGCAGAAAAAGGAAGCGCTAATGAAATCTGAGAAAGGCTCCCGCGCGCACAGCCGGGAGTGGGAGCTTCCCCCCCACTCCCCATACTGATTCTTCTTAATTCCGCGCTCTTTCCTCTGTGCATAGCCCTTGGCGCGCGCGACAAAAGCACAGTGAAAGGAATGGGGGGGAAGGCTTATGTCGCGCGCACGCACAGCCAGGAGCGGGAGCTTCCCCCCCCACACTGATTCCTCTGCGCTCTTTCCTTTCTCCATAGCAACAAAAGCACAGTGAAAGGAATGGGGGGAAAGGCTTATGTCGCGCGCACGCACAGCTGAGCGGGAGCTTCTCCCCCTCCCCCCCCATTCCTCCGCGCTCTTTCCTTTCTCCATAGCAACAAAAGCACAGTGAAAGCAATCACCAGGCCAAGGGCTATGGCCAAAGGAAAGAGCAAATTTCCCCATAAGGTTCAATGTAAATACAAACAGTTCTGAAACATATGCATTTTATTTTTAAACCACAAAAACATGAAAAAAAGCACAGTATGAAGAGGGAGAATGGGGTGGGGAGGCAGTTATTGTTTGGAGGGAGAGTCCCCCTCCAAAGGGACTTCGGGGAGATCTCCTTCAGGGGTTTCCTCTCTTCTTCACCTCTTAGCTGCAAAGCCTTATTCTTGCCACGCCCGCTCTGCTTTTCTTTGGAGCCATGCCGACAAGCACACCAAAAACCTTCCAAACGCCACAAAACACACCACAAGCCTCACCGAACGCCTCCTTGCTACCGCGATCTCGCCCACAGGAAGCCGCGACCACGTGGCAGCAGGGCAAATGGCTTTTCCTTTTCCTTTTTCCTTTCTCCATAGCGACAAAAGCACAGTGAAAGCAATATCAGCGCGCATGCACAGCCAGGAGCGGGAGCTCCCCCCCCCCCACGCGCTCAGATTTCATTAGCAACTTCCTCTTTCTGCATTGCTTTCCTTGGGCTTTTGTCCTCCCGCTCAGATTTCATTAGCACTTCCTCTTGGAAGCCGCGACCACGTGGCAGCAGGGCAAATGGCCGCGGATCCGGTTCGTAGCTTGAGGCGGAGTTCGCATGTTGAGGTAAATTTTTGCGGCCGGAGCTGGTCGTATCTTGAAATTTTCGTAAGATGGGGCGTTCGTATCTTGAGGTACCACTGTACTTCATTAACCAATTGCTTCATTGATTGAACTGTGTATTTTAAAAAATCCAACAGTTTGAAAGGTAAAAGCTATTTCTGTTTGTTTGTTTTCATTGGAATTTTAGTGGAAACTTGAGTTACTTAGACTATTTCAGTGGGTCTACATTGTAAAGGAATTACTCTGGATCTGGTCCTTCATTCTTAGATACTTCATGGGACTCTTCAAGTACAGTCGTTTTTAGATAATATATGTGCATTTGCAGCTCATATTTCATTTCTCTTTCTTTTCCCACATAGGCTGGAATGCCTTCTTCTAACAAGTTTGTCAACTACTGTTTTTAGAGCTATTTATATTTTAAAACTGAACTAAAATGTTTTTTTAAAAAAAAGACGGAAATGTTCCTCACCAGTACCTTGAAATGCTTTCATTCATTCAGCTATCTCATTTTAAAATCTGTCTCATGGGAACTATATCATGTTCTTCCCACTGACAGCTGTTTATCTCATGAGAACAAGATTACTGTACCTTCAAGTCTGAAATGGACTTATACAGAGTCTCTGATGCAAATGTGCGGGAGTTTTGGCCAGATACTTCTAGACCACCATGAACATCACCTCTTAATTTCCCCCTCTGGCCACCACTAATACTTAGTTGGGCAGGCTGAAAAATTAAAAAACATCCAACAGTGAGATCTTCACTTGAGATCCTCAGTAACTTTAAGGGGGTTCATGAGATGGTTGTTATGCATGCAACTGTTGTTCTCGCAGGCACCATTGTTGTTGTTCAGTCGTTAAGTCGTGTCCGACTCTTCGTGACCCCATGAACCACATCGCACCAGGCCTTCCTGTCCTTCACTGCCTCCCGGAGTTTGCTCAGTTTCATGCCCATTGCTTCAGTGATGCCATCTAACCATCTCATCCTCTGCCGTCCCCTTCTCCTTTTGCCTTCCATCTTTCCCAGCATCAGGGTCTTTTCCAAAGAGTCCTCTCTTCGCATTAGGTGACCAAAGTATCTGAGATTGAGCTTCAGTACCAATCCTTCCAATGAGCAATCAGGGTTGATTTCCTTTAAGATTGACTGGTTTGACCTCCTAGCAGTCCAGGGGACTAGGCACCATTATATGTATATTATTATGTTTGGTTGTTTTTATGGTGTTTTTAATTTGTCATCCACCTGGTGCGGTTGCCTGCAAGATGAGTGGCCATTTGCATTGACAATAAGTAAATAAATAATAAAATATATATTTGGAGCTAGAGAAGTAGATACAATTTAGGTGGTGGTTTTGAGGAGGGGGTTTAGTTTTGTTTGGTTGCCTTTTTGTTGTTGTTATTTTTCTTTTCTTTTCTAAGTAGTTTAGTACAGGTTTTTTACTTTTTTTCTCTATATACCTAGTTTGCTATTTAATTCATACATAATGCTACAAACTTTAAAAGTTGTTTTAAAAGAGATGTTAATGGTTTTGAAGTTTAATCAAAAATGAAAAAAGAAAGCACAGCGTTGAAATCCCACTAAACAAACAAATCTTTTAATACAAATCCACCTTCTATCTCACAGGCATTATGTATCAGCACGGCCTGTGATGGCCATCCAAAATGGATGTCTTCCACCATGTTCCAAAGTCACATTAAGCCCTACTGAGGCATTAAATGAATGGTCTGCCCAAGAGCGTTTTGGATAAATCCTCCTTTTTCCGCTAAAGTTGCTCAAATATTGCTGCAAACATTAACGGCATTCAGCAGAAGTCTTTGCAAGAAAAAAATGCCTCTGCATGTTCAGTTGCGAGCATGCCGGCTTTCACAAAACCAGAAACCTGAACAAGCTCAGATCAAAGTCAACACACACACTGAAGTTGCACTGATAATGGTGTTTCTCCTAAACAGATTTGTGCTGAATGCGCACAAATGCCTGCAGGAGAAACTCATCACTCACCGAGTGAGCAGTCCACTCTTCTAACACCTGAATTGGAATATTGTCTATTTAATTCAAGTGTCTGTAAACACTCAAGGCCAAGTAGGCTGAAAATGCAGAGAGTTATATTTTAGTGCCTGGGGACAGCTGAATTAGGCACTTGACCAAGTTCCCAAAGTAGGCTAGGTCTGCACACAGACTTACAGACTTGGGAAAAAAGATGACCAGGGTTAGGAAAGAGAGGGAGAGAAATGGTGGATGAATTAATCAATATAAGTATTTCAAAACAACTGTGCATTACTATGTTCCTGTTTCAAGAAAACAGAGTGGGAAGGTACTCTAAGAACACGTTTTCATCTTACTCTTCTTTTTCTCTCTCTCTTCAGCTTAATTATGCCCATTCATGGTTACTTGACAGATGGCTGAGCAGGAGAGAGGTCATCTTATCCTTGGCCACTGAGGCACGAAATCATCTTCAACAAGCAGGAACGCAGAGGAAAGATTGGTGGGGCCACTATGCTATTTTTCACAGAGTATACAGTATATTCCTGGAATGTATTTCCAAAGCCAGATGTCATCGTTGATCCTAATATTTTGGATACAAGCAGAGTGCATTTCCTTCACTGGACGCTTCTACTGATGTACCTGGGCTTTGGGAAGACCTTTCTCTAGATTGTAAGAGAATAGTTGGAAAGATTAACTTCGAGTAGACTAAATTCTCAGTCTTGAATCAATCAATTGTAGCTTATAGTTTTATGTAGGGATTTATAATGTGTTGGCCATGGTTCTTGAGACTTTACATTGCTTAAAGCTTAATGGTGATTTTTAGTCATTTAAAGCAATGTATTCAATCATTCATAATTTACTAATGAGATATTGGAAAACTATGACCTCCTTGACATTTTTTAGATTCCTTGTTTACTCATTTCTGTTTTATTCTTTTATTGGTTTTCTATTTTCTGTTCATACACTTTCCCTAAAAAGTTAAATTAAAAAAAAGAAAGATCGACTTCTTTAGACTTAACCACTGTTGCATGAGGCACAAATAATAAGAGGAAATAAACATCACTCTACTGTATAACAGAATACACAAGCTATTTTAAAAAAAAATCAGAAATTCTTTCCAGTCAAGACAGGGAAAGTTGAGATTATATCATAGTAGGATTTGCCAAGGTTCACTTCTCAAGCTCAGATAAGATGCTCACATTTAAGTTGAAAAAATGTGAAATGGGATCCTATTTAATATACTTTTCTATCCTGAAACAGGAAATCCATGGTTCACCTCTCACCTCTTTCCTGTGCTTCAGAAATGGCCTTAAATTATTGGAGGGAAAGCATGTGTATGGGTATGAGCAATTCTGAGAACAGGGATCAAACTTGGGCAAAGATTAGTGAAGCAAGTTTTAAAGCAATAACAAAAAGAATGTTTGTGTCAAATATCCCTGACACAAACAGCAGGTAATGGAATAGACAAATATGTAAAAATAAATAAAATTCTGTGCCTTTGAGTCACTGTTGACTCCTGGCGACTGCTTGGACAAGTCCCTGCAGTTTTCTTGGCAAGATTTTGGAAGTGCTTTGCCATTGCCTCATTCCTAAGGCTTAGAGAAAGTGACTGGCCCAAGGTCCCCCAGTTGGCTTCTTGCCCAGGGTGGGACTAGAACTCACAGTCTCCCGGTTTCTAGCCTGGTGCCTTAACCACTGCACCAAACTGGCTCTCTAGACAAAGACGGGGCATAGAGTAAATCCTCAATTATTTATGCCCCACTGCCCCCCTGTGGTCAGTAGGCCATGCAGTGCTGAAGAGTTAGTGCCACTGAAATCACACGTCCAGCATAAATAAGTTGTTGCCAGCCAAGCTGGAAAAGCCTCATATAAACAAGCACAGGCTCATAGAATCAAAATTGGGAGGTCCCATTTAGTTCACGAAGACCAACATCCTGCTCAGGACAAGAAATCAGATTAAAGTTCTCCCAGAAGATGGCTGTGCAGCCTGTTTGAACACATCCAGGAAAAGTAACTGATCACCTCTCAGAAACTAAACAATCCACCACTGAATTGATCTTATTTTTAGGAAATGCTTTCTAACACTCAACTGGAATCTGACTTGCTATAATGAGAATCCATTATTCTTTGTCCTGCACTCTGGAAGAATAGAGAACAGCTCTCCAAGCACATTTTCCAAGGATTTATGGCCTGATAGGACTTTGGGAAAGTATTCAAATTCACAGTGGAGAAGATTCAAGCAATATTTTTCTGCAAGATGCTTAGAAAGCAAGTAACTCTATAAAAGACATCTCTGATTATCCTGTGAATTAATATGAAGAAGCTTCCTTGCCAGTCAGAAAAAGTCTGTAGCGTGGCAAATCCCAGCGCTGGTAGATAAAATATGATTTCTTTGCTACAATTATTGCCACTAAATTTGATAGTTGATGTAGACAATTTTCAGGTGCACGTATTACAAGAGTTTCTTGATTCAGTTACCATCCTAAATGCTCCATCACTGCCAACTTGCTGATCTTACCAGGAAGGAAGAAAACTTATGAGCAATTGTGCTAGTCACCCAAACTACCTACTCCAGCATTAGTTCTACCAGCATGAAATTCCACCAGAACTTCCCAAATCGTGGCTCTGTCATGCACCAGCTTGGTCCAGCCAAACTGATTCTTCAAGCTTATGGTTTGGGAGCTACTGAACCAGCCTATCCTGCCCTTACACATTACTTGCCTTGCTTAACTGTCCTTTGGCTTAATCCTCAATCTTCATTCAAGAAGGATCAATGAACACAACATACTTTGACCAGAAGAAAAGTAAGAGCCCTTCCAAAAGATTAAAATGGACTGGCACTAATAATATTTGTGGTTTTGGGTTTTGTTTTGCAGGACTAATGAAATACTACATGTTTTATTTAGAAGGCTAATGTGGGTGAAAACATTTGGATGCTCAAAAGGCTTGGTGTAAATGTTAAGTATTAAAATCATCCCTTTTTTCTTAGGCTCAAAGAAAAAGCACAGGCTATGTCCTTCTGATTATGTATACTTACATGCACTCAAGAGAGTAAAATCAGACTTGCTCTGCTTACAGCAGGCCCATTGAAATGAATTGCACTTAAGTTAATAATATCCAACAAATATCCCCCAGATTTCCAAGTGGCATAACATTTGGATTTCACTCAAGGACCCCAAAGGGTTGAGTTATTGTTTTTTACAACAACTAATGCTGTAAAAAAGTTGTGATAAGGAATCAATTTGTAGACATTCTATAAAACGTAGCAGAAAGAAAAATGCAAATGAATGGGTCCAGAAGCTGTTCTTTTCCCAACAGAAGCTACGAATTGCCTGTGACTTTTGGCCTCTTTGATATTCAAGCCTCCATCTTTCTCTTGTGGCTGACATTTAATCCAGATGGAAAGTGTGGAAGTATTCAGACATGACATTCTAGGATCATGACATCATCTGTAAAACGGCCTATGATCTCAGCCAATAACTAACTACCTGTCATGGGAATTGTCATTTATCCTTATTAAATATGTAATCAAGATGTTGAAGAGAGAGTAAGATCAGGTCAACTGAAGAGGAATTAAAGAAAAAGGAGCCATTTCCCCAGATGCCTTTAATTCAAGTGCAAGACATTTTAAAAATGCAAACACATTATTGTCACAGGAAGCAAGACCAGCTGGAAGGAGAAGCATTTGCAACCCAGCTCAAGATGAATAGAAAGTACTGACTGGTTACATGCATGTTGGGTTAAAAAGGAATGACAAGTTCAAGCCCTAGAATCCAAACTGCTACTGATTTAGGGTAGGACCAGCTTGCACATTTTGATCTCTGAAAGATTCCCTATGCATATTCTGAAATTTGAACTGGAGCTGTAAAAGTTCTGAACCATGCTGATGGTAAAATTCCAAATTATCCCTGCTTCTCTTGCTCTTCAACCTATCCACAAATTTTCATAACTGCCCAGAATCATTGGAGTCAGGAAGGAGCAGGAGGAGCAGGAGGAGGAGCAGGAGGAGCAGGAGGAGAAGAGAAGGAGAAGGAGAAGGAGAAGGAGAAGGAGAAGGAGAAGGAGAGGAGAGGAGAGGAGAGGAGAGGAGAGGAAAGGAGAGGAAAGGAAAGGAAAGGAAAGGAAAGGAAAGGAAAGGAAAGGAAAGGAAAGGAAAGGAAAGGAAAGGAAAGGAAAGGAAAGGAAAGGAAAGGAAAGGAAAGGAAAGGAAAGGAAAGGAAAGGAAAGGAAAGGAAAGGAAAGGAAGAAGCAGCTATGAGTACAGGCATATGCCTCTACTTTTTTCTCTTTCCCCACAAACATTTGTCCAAGTTGAAAGTGTTGGTCTGGGCCATAAGGACCAAAACACCCTCTAATGGTGGCATCTATCTGAAGCCTAACCTTCCCACAAAGGTGAAATCTGTCATTGCATCTGCCACTTTGAAAACATGGCCTTTATTCATTACTTAGTAGCAAACATTATGAAATATAATGTTGATTTTAGCAGCTGTGTCTTTATTATTTTGCTTGTGATGCCCATTGTCCGTACAGCAGACAGGTGAGAAATGATGAAGGCTTCTTTGTTGGTCTCCTTATAATTTGTCCTATAAAGTTCCTGGAGATGATTCTCCTGCCATGTATCATCTTAACAGATGTTTCTCTCCTCCTTGGCTGACTTCCCAATGCTGTGATATTCCTTCAGCCACGCCAGCATGGAGCCAGGACGGTCCTATGGGCAGGCAAGAACATTGTGTCCTCGACAGTCATTCTTTCCATGGTGTGGGGGGAAAAAAACACTCAACAGGTCTATCCATCACAAACAAACAGACCCCCTTGGAATTTACTGTGCATCTTTGTGTATACATTTAAAGGCAGAAGGGGGGGAATCAAAGTGAGGCCTATAAGAAAAGGTGAAAGCATGGAATTCATAGGGGTTCAAGTATACAGATCCATTTTTTCCCTCTTATCCAGATCATTTTGGGGAATCCCATTTTGCAGAGATGAACAATCCTCCTTCAAAAGAATGAATTAGATACTGGGGAAGACTCTTTTAAGCAGAAGATACTACAAGTGTTGCAACAAGAACTTGGAATGAATTTTAAAAGCTTGCTTAGAAAGAGACGGTGAGGGGTTGGGGGTTGGGGAATGATTGTCCCTGGGAAAGTAGCTTTCTTTAGTTCCTGTTCTCACAACCCTACATGAACACACACATACACGAACACACACCAATTAATAGAGTCAAACATTTTAAGGAACCATGAATGGGGAGCTCAGAAAAACAAGGCAGCGATGCCAATTGCCAATGTTTGCTTTGGGGTTGAGCTGAAAAGTTGGCGTCAGTCAGGGCAAAAAACACGCCAGTGGAATGTTGCATTGAAAGGAAGCCGCGTGTCACTCAGTACCTGGCAAAACGCCTAGAAGCAACGGGTTGCCTTCAGTCTTTTCCTTAGTTCTTCTACTTTTGTTTTAATTTGGTGGGTTGTTGTCATTTTTGGTCTTCTTAAAGCAAAAGTAAGAGCTGAAAGCGAGAGCTTTATTGCCTCAAGGCACAAGCTTAAAGGAAAATGGTATTTCCACTTCCCGATTGTCCTTCCTTAAATGCCTTGCAGCTCTAGCAACATGCTGGACTTGAATGAGTGTAACAGTTGTGCTCAGCCCGGGCCACCCCTGGGAACTGTCCTTTGACAAGGAGGATAGGAAACGGGCAAGATAAGGCTGAGCATCCCACCCACATCAAACTTTAACTCCCAGAATTCATAAAACTGGGGTGGCAATTCACTTGTAGCTGCCTTGGACAATGGTAGAACTTTCTTTTGGACATAACTGGGGCTAGTAAGTCAAGAACTTCACTGATTACTACAAGGAATAGGCAGAGGAGGAGAAAAAGAGTTATCTAAGAAGTATCTAAGGTATCTAAGAGTTTTATAAAGTTGGCTGTCACCACTTCATGGGCACAAGGAAATTCACCCTCATGATTTATAGAACATCTATGCAAAACATTAACTGCTCTGCCCCACCATAAACAAGGCCATCAGCTTGATTCCTTGGCAGGAGGAAAATGCAGATGAGCCCAAGATTATCATGATTTAGGACAGAGGATTGTTTGGGCAGTCTAGAACTTCTACCCCTTGCTTGTACTTACCCCATGTTCAGAAGCTTTTCTGTTTAAGAGAAGCCAGAGGAGGAGGGGTGTCCACAGGGTGTTTCAAAAAAGTCAAGATGGCAGCCATGATGGTTTGACCAAAGCTCTGCCTCTATTTTATGTGTGATGCATACAAAAACTGGGAGAAGCCTTGATCACATCATAATGTCCACCATCTTGACTTTTTTGAGCACCCCCTGCTGGCACCCCCACAAAGAGGGGACAATAACCAGCCATGTCAAGCAGAAATAACTTTATGTAACCGAAAAATTCTGATTGCCTTGCTGGTTTCTTCCCTTTGCAGTGACACACCTTCTAGAGGTGAAAGATTATGTTCTACGAGCAAAATTAAAACTATTTCACTTTTTTGACAGTTAAAATCATGGGATGCTAGTATACCCTTTAAAACAACCTTCCCCAACTTGTCTCAGGCCCTATCCAACTGCCAGGGGGTGGGGGAGTGACAGAAATTGTAATCCAACGTCAAGGTTTTATTCCACTTCTCTATCTGTACATGTACAATGCAGCTTGCAATGATTACAACAGTTTAAAACTGTGGGAGATAAAATTCAATCCAAAAGCAGAAAGAAGGGAAGGGAAGGGAAGGGAAGGGAAGGGAAGGGAAGGGAAGGGAAGGGAAGGGAAGGGAAGGGAAGGGAAGGGAAGGAAGGAAGGAAGGAAGGAAGGAAGGAAGGAAGGAAGGAAGGAAGGAAGGAAGGAAGGAAGGAAGATGGATGAACAATAACAACAGCAAGAACAATTGTGATAATACTTTCATTGTTTAGGTTCCATGTTGAGTACTAAATCCAGCCCTTAAATCACACTTTGAGAACCAGTCAGAGTAACTGTGATTAAAAAAAAAAGATGAGGCAACAAAGATTATCACTGAACTGAAAAGGAGGAGAGATTGAGAGAAGACTAGGTGAGTTTAGCCTTGAGAAAAGGGAGGATGTAAGAATACTTTTCAAGAATCTAAATATGGAAAGCCTTAAAAAGCTGGATCTTCCCCTCAAGTGCTGGGATAGGGTGAGGTGGGAGCTTGTCGACAGTTCTGCTGGATCCATCCAAGGAGAATGGCTGAGGTGCCAGATTTCTGTTTTTGGTTTTATTATCGTAGCTGTTTTTCTGGCTTTTATTGTTGCCGTGAGCCAAGCAGAGTTATGTTCTTAAGATGGGGAGACATACAAATATTTTAAATAAATAAATAAAGGGGCATCACAAAGACTCATTCTCTATCATCCCAGAGGGCAAAACATGGAACAATAGTCCAAATTTTCTGGAAGGCAGATTCCCATTGAATTTTAGGAAAACCTTGGTGACAATAAAATATGGATGTAGAACCATCAAAGACATGGTAAGCGGTGAGGGTGAGCTCCCTTTGACTTAATATGTCCAAGCAGAAGCCAGGAGCCATTGCTCAGAGATGCTTCAGTGTGGATTCCTGCAAGAGGTTGGACATGATGGCCTCAATGCCGCCTTCCTAAGGTGGTGGGGGGTGGGGGGGAAGAATGGCAGCAACAGCAGCAGCAATAGTGACAACTTTTGGAGTCTTGATACAGGTAGTCCTCACTTAATGTCCATTTGTTCAGCAACTTTTCAAAGTTTCAACAATGCTGAAAAAATGGGCTTGCAACCGGTCCTTGAACTTACGACCATTGCAGCACCCCCATGGTCATGTGATAAAAATTTGAGCCAGCCTGCACTTACGACCACCACCCCTGCTGCCCCTGCCACCCCCCACAGCTGACCATCATCTTTGCCTGCCTCCCCTCTGCTGGGTTCACCATCCCAGCCAGATGTGGAGAGGTGCAGTGGCTCTGGGGCTTCTTGCACCCCCGTGCACCCTCCCCCACCCAGCAGCAGCCACCCCCAGCCTTGCTGCTCCTTGCCAGCCACCCACACACCCTCGCACACCCTCCCCCAGCCCCACTGTGTTTGCACTGCCCCTTGCTGGCCACCCATGCACCCACGCACCCACGCACCCACGCACCCACGCACCCACGCACCCACGCACCCACGCACCCACTCACTCAGCAGCAGCCATCCCCAGCCCCGCTGCTCCTCGCTGGCCACCCGCACACCCTCACGCACTCTCTCACATCCAGTAGGAGCCACTTACCTACCTTCTGGCCTGCTTGTGAGCCACCTGGGACTTGCAACTTCCTGCCAGCTTCCCCATTAACTTCAGTTGTTGGAAGCCGGCAGGAAGTTGCGAGGAAGTCCTTGCTTAACAACCCACAATCCTCGTTTAACAATGCCAATCAGGACTGCAGGGATTGCCATAGCTAAGTGATGCGGTCACATGACATCATGTTTTGCAACCACATCACTTAGCAACGGAAATTCCGGTCCCAATTACCATAATTAACCGAGGACTACATGTATTTGTTTATTTTTTACTGTTTTGATATTATTGATTGACTGTAGTCATTAAAAAAAATCAAGCTGACAAATGGGCTGACAGCTCAATATTATAATGGATTTTGAAGAAACAGGATAGGAAAAGATGCTTTTGAAATTTGGTATTGGAGAAGATGCCTGAGAATATCATGGACTAGCAAGAAAGCAAACCAATGAATCATGAAATGAATCAACCTAGAGTTCTCACTTGGGGCACAAATGACCAGGCTCAAAGTATCCTACATTATGTGAAGACCTAGCGCTCTGGAAAAGGCTCTGATCCTGTGAAATTGGAAGGAAAGAGAAGAAGAGGACCACCAGAGCAAGGTGGATGGACTCAGTGGCAATGTGATGGAATGGTTTGGTGAAGGCCGCGCTCGGGGAGATAATCATTTCCTTAGCCCCCAGAAAGAGCGTGGGAAGGTGAAGAGGATGAGACTGGCACCACCCTAAGGAATTCGCAGTGTTTGCTTGCTGGCTTGGGAAGTTTAGATTCAGTCTGGCAAGATTCTGTCTTGTAGGTGAAAGCTAATAAATGCTATAGAACTATATCTGTACTGTCTTGTGGAGTTCTTTGAGCTGAACCTGACAGGCGATGAGTGCACCATTGGAAGACCTGAAGGACGAGGTTAGGGACAGATTGTCATGAAAAGAAAAATTATCTATATGGTCACTAAGAGTCAATAATGACTTGATGGCACATAATCAACCAAGAGGAAGAACAATTGGAACCACTGTCAAAAAGAATGAAAGAAATTAAATAAAGGCAATACCACAAACATGGGTAGAAGCATATTTAACTTTGATCCATAAAGAAGGGAATGATGCAGAGAAACCTCAGTCATATAGACCAAATTCCTTACTGAATGTTGATGACCATTTTTTTCACCACAATATTAGCTGAATGTTTAACGAAGTGTGTTCCAGACAAAATACATATAAATCAAATAGGTTGTATCCCAAAGAGGAAAATGAAGGAAAATAGCAGATTTGTAATAAATGTGTTGGAATATATTAATAAGAACAAGGAAAAAAAGCAGCTATAATATTTCCAGATGCAGAAAAAGCTTTTGACTACTTGGAGTGGCCATTTTTATTAGCAGTATTAGATAAAATAAACCCTGCAGAAAGTTTTAAAACTTGGGGAGAAAGCATATGCCAATGGCAAACAGCAAAGATTGTAGTAAATGGAGCACTCTCTGGAAACATTTCAATAAGAGAAGGATCTAGACAAGGATGTCACTCTCTCCTTTACTATTTGTGATTGCTTTAGAAGTATTAGCAGATAAGATTCAAAACAATAAAAAAAATCAGGCATCAAGATTCAAAGAGAGGAATATAAATTAAAATGTTATACAGATGGTGTAGTTTTGCAACCATAAAGTGTAATGAGACAGCTGATGAAAACAATTAATGGTTTTGGTGAATTTTCCAGATGACAAATTAATGGGGGGGAAAAACAAAGATAATAACAAAACATTTCGCTCAAGAAAAAGAAGACTTTATGCAGAAAGAGACGGGCGCCAGATTACAAAAGATCCACTGAAATATTTGAGACTGCACCTGACAGGTAGCAATAAAGATATATTCCAAAACAATTTAATAAATTGTGCAGAGAAAAACATTTTGAAAGGTGGAGTCCTTGGGGTTCTCTGAGCTTGGTTGTTTTCTTGTAAATGCTTCATTAGCCGGCTAGATAACATCTTCAGTGCTAGAATGGAGTGGGATTTGCTCTCTGTTTAGATATAGTAGCTTGCCCCGCCAGTGTTGGTGGTGTGTGTGTGTGTGTGTGTGTGTGTGTGTGTTTTCCTTTGGTAGTTCCTTGATTAGGGTATTGTTTACTGCTTGATTGTCTGGTGATAATCTTGGTGTTAATCTCTGCTTATCTGGGTGATGATTGCTGATGAGGAGATGTTCTGGTCTCTTGTTTCCTTTTTATTGTCTCTTTTGAATAGTGTGTAGATGTTGTTTATCTCTATGTGCCTGTTGATGGCTGACTTGTCTGAATCCCAAGCTCAGCAGAGGAAACAACAACAAATTAGAAACTCAGGTTTGTCAGAAAACAGCCCACATTAACCAAGTACTCCATTACCAAAGTAACAACCCAACCTCCCACAAGAGGAGCTGTGTAAGAACGTTATTCAAATGAAAGCAAATGCACTGCAGCAACCCAGAACAGCAGGAAAAGGAAACAGTCCACCTATACAACAACTTCCAACAAAATGGATATCCATGCAGCTTTATCAAAAAGTGTCTGACCACTCAACCTACTACAACACAACCAACACAAGCTATGAAAAGGATAACACTGCCATACATCAGAAATGTCTCAGAAACAGCCAACAGACTATTACAACCACGTGGCATCTCCGTAGCACACAAACCAACTAAAGCCCTCCAAAACATCTTAAGCAAACCAAAAGACTTAGTAGCCCAAGAAGCAAAAACAGGAGTCATCTACAACATACAGTGTAGTGACTGTAACAACCACTATGTAGGACAGACAAGCAGAAGGCTAGCAGAGCACATCCATGAACACCAACTAACCGTCAGAAGACACAGTGAAAACTCCTTAATCTCACAACACATGGACAGACTCAACACAGTTTTAGCTGGAAAACTGTCAGCATCTTAGACCAAGCTAAATCCAAAAATGCAAGGGAATTCCTGGAAGCTTGTATTCAGACAAGGCAGCCAACAACAGACTGATAGAGATAAACAACATCTAAACACCATTCAAAAGGGACAATAAAAAGAAAAACAAAAGACCAGAACATCTCCTTGCCAGCAGTCATCACCCAGATAAGCAGAGATTAACACCCAGATAAACAGCAGACAAACAATCAAGCAATAAACAATACCCTAATCAAGGAACTACCAAAAAAATAACCCACTCCCACCGACACTGGCAGGGCAAGCTACTGTATATAGACAGAGAGCAAACCCCACTCCCTTCTAGCACTGAAGATGTTACCTAGCCAGCTGAGCTGGAGTTTCTAATTTGCTGTTGTTTCCTCTGCCGAGCTTGGTATTCAGACAAGTCAGCCATCAACAGGCACATAGAGATAAACAACATCTACACACTATTCAAAAGAGACAATAAAAAGGAAACAAGAGACCAGAACATCTCCTCATCAGCAATCATCACCCAGATAAGCAGAGATTAACACCAAGATTATCACCAGACAATCAAGCAGTAAACAATACCCTAATCAAGGAACTACCAAAGGAAAATACACACACACACACACACACACCACCAACACTGGCAGGGCAAGCCACTATATATAAACAGAGAGCAAATCCCACTCCATTCTAGCACTGAAGATGTTATGTAGCCGGCTAATGAAGCATTTACAAGAAAACAACCAAGCCCAGAGAACCCCAAGGACTCCACAGTTCAACCCTGAGCTACACATATTCTCTTCTATTTTAAAAGGTGGAAAAATTTTAAACTCTCCTGGTTAGGATTAATAGCAATGGTTAAGATCAATGTACTACCTAAGATAAACCTTTTATTTCAAATGTCCCCAATTTGCAGATACAACTCTGCAAGGTCAGCAAAGAACGTCAACAGATATATGTGGAGTGAGAAAAAGAGCAGAATAAAATCTAAAATCTTACAATACTGAAAAGACAGAAGAGGACTTGCTCTTCCAAAATTTAAACTACATTACTGTGTAAGTGGATTGTCATGGACCACAGAATGGATAATATTCCCAAATAGCAAAATGTCAATATCACCCATGGACTTCACAAGTATTTATGGCATAAGGAAACAAAAGAAGGTAAAAATCTTGAAAGGACATATTATAAGACAGTTTGATAAAAAAAAACACAAGGAACTCCTTCAAATCAATAACTAGTTCAGCAAATTCACCACTAGCCTTGGTCATAACTGCAGCAAGGGAAGCTTAATTACGTATACAGATATAGTACATACAGATTCCAGAAATAGATTAAAGACACAGTGAAAATGATCTGGTGAGGGCCGGGATCTACCTTGGTTGATGTATTTACAATATCTGGAAGAATAAAAAGTGATCTTGGAAAAGAAGGAGAGAATTTAGGAAAGATCGCAGAATTTGAAACACTAATACAGAATCAAGACCACTTATTAGGACATCTATAAACCGCTATTAAAACATGACCCAGAGTCAGAACAAATTGAAATTTGTATGATAAAGTGGGTACAAAATTTTAAAGAAACAATAATGATAAAACATTAGGAGGAATTATGGGGAAAAAATCAATAAAATTTAATCCAAGTTATAGCCTAAGGGAAAATTGGCATAAAATATTTTACAGATGGTGCGTAACTCCATCAATAATTCAAAATGTAGATAAATCATATTACAAAAAACATTGGAAATGTCATGATAAGGTAGGAACATTTTATCATATGTGGTAGTTATGTAAAAAAACCTCAAAAGTAATGGAAAGAAATATATAGCATTATGGAAAAATGGCTAAAAATATAATTTGAACTGAAACCTCAAATATTTTTACTATTTATTGTTCCAGAACATATAAACAAGAAATACCAAAATTTGAAAAGAGACCCTTTGACAATGATACCAGATTGGGAAACCAAACTTGGAGAATACACAACAATAGCGAAACTAACATCATATATTTATAAGAGAAGCTTAATCGAATTCAAGCACAAATATATATATCATACATATATATCATACATCACACAACAAACAGACATTTAGAACATGGTTTCTAAGGGAAAAACAAACAAACAAAAATAGACAGCGTGGACCAAACAGAAATTAGAAACACTTCCTAATATACTGACTACATTTGATAGTACCATTTGCAAGCAAGGAGTTTGCATTTATATTCTGTGTAGAGTTTAATAGTAATTTTCAGGTTTTTAAATGATATACAGCAATATATCACGTATCTTTAATCACTTATTGAAATATTGAAAAACTGTAAATGTATCGTACTGGTAAATCCTTTGTTTATTCATCTGATTCTATATCTTTTTGTTTTGTTTATACATTTTTTTCCTAAAATGTTCAATAAAAATATATCAATAAAGAAAAAAAGAAGATGGGGGCCAGACCCGTGCAATTGAAGCCCCACCTCTGTTTTTGTCTCTTTTGCAAGGCACGTAAACAGGGGGCGGGGCTTCAGTTGCATGGGTGTGGCCACCATCTTGACTTTTTTGACGTCTTGTGGACACCCGTGGCTCCTAGGAAGTTTTAAAACTGAATAACAAAACACAGTATGCTAACTGCTGAATTTAAATGAGGCATTATCGCACATATTAGGTAGGAACACATCCATATAACCTAAGCAGAATTGAAAACATTTTAGCTTCCTGATGAAACTGTCTCTGATTTGGGTGTTTACAAATAAATCCTTCTCACATTCACACGTCAGGTATTTAGAGGAGAACTGGTGTTCTTGCAAGTTGGGCTCAGCAATTAAAAAGCCTTCCTTAAGGAAAGGACAAGCTATGAAAATGTTACTAGTTTTTCCCCAGCTCAGATCAGAATTCAAACTGGACAAGAACTGACTTCCCTCCTGACTTTCTCCACCACCCTTCCCACCCCAAAAGCTGAGCCAACAAACCATCATCCACTAGATCACTTTTCCCCATTTGTTATTTTTGGTTTGCGGCAGCAGGAACAGTAATGGAATTCAACTGAGAAAGAATAGAGGACAGTCTTTGTCTCCCTTTGTCACCTCTCTTGGGTTCACAGACTTACATTTATCTCAAGCTATCAAACAGCATTCAAGCAGATTTGGGGGGTGAAATTTGGAAGAGTTCTTAGCTGTGTATCTTGATCTCTTACTGTCCCCCACCCCCAACATATTATAACATCTCATGGAATATTTTCCAGCTTTACTCAGGAAAGGATGGGAAATTGAAGTTTGAGAAAAATGGCAATGGACCTTGAAACCATGAACAATTATTTAATTTTTATTAATGCCAGAATTCTATTCCACAACCTCTGCAGGGTAAGTATATACATACTGACTCCAAAGTACAGTAAATGTTGTTAAATATAGCGGGGTACACTCCCTAACAAGGACTTGCAGCCCTAAGAAAAGAATGTTGAGTGCCATACATAGGACTCATTTCTGACTCAGGTACACAAGTAAAGTGCTTAAAATTTGATAAAAGTCATGCGTGAAATGTTGAGAACAAATCAATAAATTAGGCTGCTTCATTAAATGCCAAAAATAACTGCAAAAATCCAAGTGGTGTTGGGTTTATTTGAACTGTGAGGCATTTCAGAAGAAGCAGAAATGTCTCATGATTAGGAAGATAAAGGGAGGTAGATCTGGAGGATATTAGGGGAGAATGTTACTCCTAAGGTGGCTGTATATTTCCTCCATTATTGTAAGAATTGCACAGACTTAGGGAACATCTGTTATAGCATCATTTTAGCTGTGCACCAGTGCAATTCTCTGGAAATGCCTTTATCCCATAAAGGACAAAGTTTGCTGTCCAGGTTCAGGATGCTGGAAGACCACTTTGAGAGGAATATGAATCTAGAAGCTGTAAAAATGCATCATGGCCAGGGCTGTACAAGGTAACAAGATGGCAGACCTTGTAATCTACCAGTGGGAGATACCTTGCCTGCCAAGACCATCTTATAGTCTGCCAATGACTTTCCTTTTATAGTCTCAAAAGCAGGAGGTCCATGGAACATGTCAGTCATAGCCACCTTCAGTTTGATGCTTCCAAGTTCTATAAACCTAGTTCAATACAGTAAACTGAAAACTATCTGCATTGTTGTATTTCCAAGCTTGTGGGGGCCGGGTGGAATCCCAGAAGAAGCCAAAAGGAAACCATTACTTAGCTGGTGCCAGTGAAATAAAATGATCAGGTTCATGTAGACCCACTGGAAGCTGAGCTCAAGTCAAGGGATTCTTTACCCGCCGTTTCTACCTGAGGTTGGTTTGGTAGCCTGTTTCTAGAGTTCTATTAAAACAAAAGTCTGGTTAAAGAAGGGAGGAACATAAAGCAGCATTCTTTTATGTTAGTCTTCTTCGGGTCTAGCAAACCTGATGAACTAGTGTGTAAATGAACCCAGCACATGTGTGATCTCCTGCAGCGCCCATCAAAAATTATGCTGGATGAGACCTGATACTCTATGTCAGTTGGCAGTTGGTCAGCTGATTCTGTTCCTGGAAGCCACCAGGGCAGAGTGTGCAATACACACCTGTGCCTGTCCCAGGGTTTGCTGGTATTAGTAGCTGTTGGTAGAACTCTGATGTCACTCTATTAATTTCTAGTCATGGAGCAAAGTAATAAATTAGACTGTTTGCTGACAGTGTGGAATTCTTCTGCTACTCCCATTGCTGTAAGGGCAAATGTTCTTGCAGGTCAGGTTCAGAAGTGCTGACATCACCCTAGGAGTTGGGCAAAGCTATGTAAGGCATGGGAAAAAGGATTCCTTCTCTCTGTGTGTAAGTCTGATTTCTGTCCTGCAGCCTTCCACAACTGTCCTTATGGAGATAATCTCAAACATATAATAGTAGTCTTTGTTCCTTATTTTAAAAGAAATGCTTGCTTCATACCTATTTCGGACAGTTAATTCATTTATCATTTGTATTTCAGAATTGTGCCCTGCATTTTAAACTCCTAATGGAGTTTCAGCCATAAGAATAAAGTAGAAGCAATAATAAAGAAGTATATCTCAGATTAACAGCCTTCCTGAACACATTAGCAGGTTTGTTGATGATGATGATGACGACGATGATGATTGATTTGTTTGCTTTCTACACTTTCATTTTGCCGTTGTGTGATTTGTGGGTAACTTCATACCTTACCAGCTTAAAACACCCTGCTTTGGTTGCAACAATTTAATGGGATCTCATTAACCAGAAACGTTTTGGAAAGGTGCTATTCCAGTTTGGTATCATCAACACTAGATGTACAAAATGCCAATTCTTCTTTATATCATTGTTTGCAAAGCCTTTTCATAATTCAAGCACAGCTCCAGTTCCATGCAATGAGTCTCTGGTAAGCAAACTTCTTGCTGTTTTGTGCCATTTAGGTATAATGGCACAATTATCAGCTCTGATCAAATATTCCCATCCAAATATTGCATGAGAAGCAGCTGTCATCTCTTTTTTTATTTTAGCATTGCATAGGAATTGCTACTCTGAAAGGAGTCTAGCCTAAAAGAGGGTCTTAGGAAAATGAAATCTATCAAGATCACTTTGCACATTGTCTTGAAATCTATCAAGATCGCTTTGCACATTGACTTCATAATCAGTCATCCCCGTGCCTGGCACACAGTGAACAATGCCAGAGATTGCTTTGCTTTCTTTATTGGGGCAGCTCCTTCTCCAGACGAGATGGGCTTCTTGGTACTTCTGCACCAAAACTGGCCAGAGAAGGTCTCCTTGCAACAGAGCCAAAAAGAGATGGAAAAGCATTCCGTGTCTTTCTAGCAACGATGCTAAGAATTCTGTTTCCTTTCCATAAAATAGCACCACAGGAATGATTCATGCACACATCAGTTTGATGACAAATCATATAGGCATCATTTGCATGAGAGGAACCAGAGGACATCCACTTTCAGAGCCAGCCCCTGTTACCATCAAAGCCATTAGTGGACCTCTTGGATTCTTCTTCTGTTCAGAAATCAAGTTTCCTTTGAGTTGAGCTCAGTTTGCGGTGCCTTGAGGGACATCTCCAGATGGTTTTCTAAGCAGCAGGACTGATGTAGTTTAACCCTGTTGTCTTCTGGGATGTTTTTCTACTTCACAGTTCAACCTACAGCCCTGGACTTCCCTGAAGGAATCCCACACAGATCTTAACCAGGCCTGACACTCCCATCCCAGGCAGGGTCAGCCTAATGGTGTCACCTGCTGAGACAAAATTGCTCCTGCCGCTGTGTGCTGAAAACACATTCTCCAGTTCTATGTGCTTGGAGCATGCCTATCTAGCTACTGGCGGTAGGTGTATTCTGGATACCGATCGATGAAGCTGTAGAAGAAAATAATTGGTATCACTCCTTACAAGGTTGAGAATGGAGGGAAAAAATATTGGCCACCTTAGCCATTGTGCCCGTTCCCAGTTTCCAAGTAGCTTTTAAAACCATTAGTCTTCCCTTTTCTAGCAACATTCCCTGTACATTTTTATGAGTGTTAAAGCAAGGTTACAGGGCTTTTCCTAATGCAGGAAAATGTTACTTTCATTCATAAGAAACACAGTTTTCTCTGATTCTTTATATGTTCAATCTGCTCATTTTTAAATGACGTTTTTATGGAGCATAAAAATCGTAGAATCATAGACCATAAGGCTGACGAATTATTCATATGCTAGGCTGCCAACTTTTTAGATGTTGTCTCTCCATACGACAACAGTTCCTATAAGAATGAAGTTGTTCCTCTCTTACATATGGTTTTCACAGCATGTATTTATACATCACAATATCCATATATAAGTTACATTTTAGAATGTAAGTGTGAACAAGGCACGTTGTACAGCATGTCTTTTACGTGTTTGTTGTTGTTCAGTCGTTAAGTCGTGTCCGACTCTTCGTGACCCCATGAACCATATTGCGCCAGGCCTTCCTATCTTTCACTGCCTCCCTAAGTTTGCTCAGTTTCATGCTCATTGCTTCAGTGATGCTATCTAGCCATCTCATCCTCTGCCGTCCTCTTCTCCTTTTGCCTTCCATCTTTCCCAGCATCAGGGTCTTTTCCAAAGAGTCCTCTCTTCGCATTAGGTGACCAAAGTATCTGAGCTTGAGCTTCATTATCAATCCTTCCAATGAGCAATCAGAGTTGATTTCCTTTAAGATTGACTGGTTTGACCTCCTAGCAGTCCAGGGGACTCTTAAGAGTCTTCTCCAGCACCACAGTTCAAAGGCATCAATTCTTCGGCGTTCAGCCTTCTTTATGGTCCAGCTCTCACAGCCATACATTACTACTGGAAAAACCATAGCTTGGACTATGCGGATCTTTGTCGGCAAGGTGACGCCTCTGCTTTTTAATATGCTATCTAAGTTTGCCATAGCGTTCCTCCCAAGGAGCAAGCGTCTTTTAATTTCATGGCTGCAGTCTCCGTCTGCAGTGATCTTGGAGCCCAAATCAATGAAGTCTGTTACTGCTTCCATTTCTACCCCTTCTATCTGCCAGGGATTGATGGGTCCAGATGCCATGATCTTAGTTTTTTTAATGTTGAGTTTCAAGCCAGCTTTCGCACTCTCCTCTTTCACCCTCATCAAGAGGCTCTTTAGTTCTTCTTCACTTTCTGCCATTAGGGTGGTATCGTCTGCATATCTGAGGTTATTGATGTTTCTCCCTGCAATCTTAATTCCGGCTTGTGATTCTTCCAGCCTGGCATTTCTCATGATGTACTCTGCATATAGGTTAAATAAGCAGGGTGACAGTATACAGCCTTGTCGTACTCCTTTCCCTATTTTGAAGCAATCGGTTGTTCCATGACCGGTTCTAACTGTTGCTTCTTGGCCCGCGTACAGATTTCTCAGGAGACAGGTAAGGTGGTCTGGTATCCCCATCTCTTTAAGAATTTGCCACAGTTTGTTGTGATCCACACAATCAAAGGCTTTTGCATAGTCAATGAAGCCGAAGTAGATGCTTTTCTGGAACTCTCGTGCTTTCTCCATGATCCAGCGAATGTTGGCAATTTGATCTCTAGTTCCTCTGCCTCTTCGAAACCCAGCTTGTACATCCGGTAGTTCTCGGTTCACGTACTGCTGAAGCCTAGCTTGTAGGATTTTGAGCATAACCTTGCTAGCATGTGAAATGAGTGCAATTGTGCGATAGTTTGAGCATTCTTTGGCATTGCCCTTCTTTGGAATTGGAACGTAAACTGACCTTTTCCAATCCCGTGGCCACTGTTGCGTTTTCCAAACTTGCTGGCATATTGAGTGCAGCACTTTAACAGCATCGTCTTTTAGTATTTTAAATAACTCAGCTGGAATACTGTCATCTCCACTAGCTTTGTTGTTAGCAATGCTTCCTAAGGCCCACTTGACTTCACTCTCTAGGATGTCCGGCTCAGGGTCAGTGACCACACCAGCATCGGCATCAGGGACATTAAGATCTTTCTTGTATAGTTCTTCTGTGTATTCTTGCCACCTCTTCTTAATCTCTTCTGCTTCTGTTAGGTCCCTGCCTTTTTTGTCCTTTATCATGCCCATCTTTGCACTAAACGTTCCTTTGATATCTCCAATTTTCTTGAAGAGATCTCTAGTCTTCCCCATTCTATTGTTTTCTTCCATTTCTTTGCATTGTTCATTTAAGAAGGCCTTCTTATCTCTCCTTGCTATTCTCTGGAAATCTGCATTCAGTTGCTTATATCTTTCCCTTTCACCCTTGCTTTTCGCATGCCTTCTTTCCACAGCTATTTGTAAAGCCTCATCAGACAGCCATTTTGCTTTCTTGCATTTCTTTTTCTTTGGGATGGTTTTAGTTGCTGCCTCTTGTACAATGTTACAGACCTCCGTCCATAGTTTTTCAGGCACTCTGTCTACCAAATCTAATCCTCTAAATCTATTCATCACCTTCACTGTGTACTCACATGGAATATGATCTAAGTCATACCTGAGTGGTCTAGTGGTTTTCCCTACATTCTTCAATTTAAGCCTAAATTTTGCAGTAAGAAGCTCATGATCTGAGCCACAGTCAGCTCCTAGTCTTGTTTTTGCCGTCTGTATAGAGCTTCTCCATCTTTGACTGCAAAGTATGTAATCAATCTGGTTTCGGTATTGACCATCTGGTGATGTCCATGTGTAGAGTCGTCTCTTGTGTTGTTGGAAAAGAGTGTTTGCTATGACTAGCTTGTTCTCTTGACAGAACTCTATTAGCCTTTGCCCTGCTTCATTTTGTACTCCAAGGCCAAACTTGCCTGTTATTCCGATTACTCCTTGACTTCCTACTTTAGCATTCCAATCCCCTATGATGAAAAGGACATCTTTTTTTGCTGCTAGTTCTAGAAGGTCTTGTAGGTCTTCATAGAACCGGTCAACTTCAGCTTCTTCGGCATCAGTGGTTGGGGCATAGACTTGGATTACCGTGATGTTGAATGGTTTTCCTTGGATACGCACTGAGATCATTCTGTCGTTTTTGAGGTTGCACCCCATTACTGCCTTTCCCACTCTCTTATTGACTGTGAGTGCAACTCCATTTCTTCTAAGGGTTTCTTGCCCACAGTAGTAGATATAATGGTCACCTGAATTAAATTCACCCATTCCCGTCCATTTCAATTCGCTGATTCCCAAGATGTCGACGTTCAATCTTGTCATCTCATGTTTGACCACATCCAGCTTGCCTTGGTTCATGGATCTTACATTCCACGTACCTATACAATATTGTTCTTTACAGCATCGGACCTTCTTTTCGCTTCCAGATACATCCACAGCTGAACGTCCTTTCGGCTTTGGCCCAGCCGCTTCACTCTTTCTGGAGCTACTTGGAATTGCCCTCCGCTCTTCCCCAGTAGCATATTGGACACCTTCCGACCTGAGGGGCTCATCTTCCGGCGTCATATCTTTTAGCCTTTTAACATTGTCCATGGGGTTTTCTTGGCAAGGATACTGGAGTGGGTTGCCATTTCCTTCTCCAGTGGACCACATTTTGTCAGAACTCTCTGTCATGACCTGTCCGTCTTGGGTGGCCCTGCACGGTATAGCTCATGGTTTCACTGAGTTACACAAGCCCCTTCGCCACGACAAGGCAGTGATCCATGAAGGGGTTTACATGTTTAGTTAATAGGAAAAGCCAAAATGCAGGGTAGACCCTTCATCTTCCTCATGGATGTGTCACACGTTAAGATACTCTCTGGACCTGCTCAGCTGAATTATTCTCTTTGCTCTCTAATACCAGCATTAAGATTCAGGTTTTTCTGATGTTGCTAGAAAAAGATGATTGCAGATGGAAGTAGTTGAGAAGGAATGCAAGAAAAATACAGTACAAGCTGGGGGGGTTATTTATTTATTTCTAATTTTTGCTAGCAAATAAAGTAGCATTTTCCAGACTACTGAAAGCCAAGGCCAAAAAGAAAAAGAAAAAAAACCTCTTTACTTAAAAATTGGAGGTATGCCTCCTATCTATATCTGAAAAGTTTACTTTTAGAGTGGATCAGTGTATACTACATCCATTCTAATGAGTCCATGATGTAAATACTTTCTCTAGGCATTAATAATGGGCCTGCTTTATTCAGAAGGTAGGTGATCTTCTGAGTGTTTTTAGCCTCAACATAGCTGAAATCAGAAATATTAGAAGTTGCAGTCCATCAATAGCTCGAAAGTTATGGATTTCTACCATTTCTCCATAGGGTATTCTCTTGGGAGGCATATATTCCGGGTATATCTTGTCTCACAAATTAAAATGGTGAGTTAATTAATTTGTTAATTAGAGTTAGTCCATTATACTCCCAATCTACCCAATTACCCAAATTCTCTGGGTAATTTAGAAAAAGATTTACAACATTAAAAGTTTCTAAAAAAGGAAAGAAAAACAAAGAAAAATAATAACATGGAACAAATAATTAACTAGAGCAGAAAAGCTTTAGACTATAGAGAATCCACTATGCCAGTGTAGACTGGGCACTTAAAATCACATTGAGTCCATAGCTGTGGAAAAACTGGGAAAATGTCTTTGGGTGGGAACCAAGAGATACCCACGCAGGTAACAATTCTGCATTCCTGGGCAGGATAATCCCTAAGTAGCCCCTTTCTTTAACTGGAAAGACCCTCTTCTTGTAATCAACAATCTCACTTCGCTTGGACTACATACAGTTGGCATACAGTTTAGGACTTGCAGAAGTGCAGACCCAAAGGTGTCAGGGACACACCTACACAACATATTTTTAAAGTTTTTTTAATCCCACCATCATTATTATTATTATTATAAATAACTCAGGACGGCAAACATACAGTACCTAATACTCCTTCCTCCTCGTATTTTCCCCACATCAACAACCCTATGAGATGAGTTGGGCTGAGAGAGAGTGACTGGCCCAAAGTCACCCAGCCCCTAAGGCAGGACTAGAACTCACTGTCTCCTGGATTTTAGTCTGGAGCCTTAACCACTAGACCAAACTGGACTGTGCCTCTGGTTTGTATGAACACTTTTATTAACCATCTCTTTTTCTATCCAAGGTTACAATCAAAATAACAGTAAAAGTGAAGTATGAAGAATAAGAACATCACGTGGAAAACATTCAAGGATAATGAAGTTAACTAGCCATCTGGTTGAAGGCTTGCCAGAAAAATCAAATCTTTCTACTTGGATGCAAGGAAGACCACCCCTAGAAAAGTTGTCCCTCAGCTTAACCAAAGACACCTTCAAGCAAATGTGGCTGATAGATATGAAGCAGAGTTTCTCCAACATACTTCCAAAGTATGTAGATTTATATGGGAGAGTTCTTTCCTTAGGTACGCTGGTCTCAAAACATTTCTGCCTGTAAAGGTCTTAACTCACACATGGAGTTTGCTCCAGAAATGAATCAGAAGCTGTTGCAATCAAGGGATCACATATACCTGTTCATTGACTTGGGTCTGCCTTCTGGCCATAATATTCTGCGTCAGTAGAACTTTGAAGACAGTTTCCAGACCTGTTCCCATGTGCAATAATATTAGAGACAGAGGTCACCAAATCTGCCTGTCCCAGCACAAGATGTACACCAAGCAAACTGGAAAAGAGCGCTCCAAGGCATAGCTGTCTCAGGCATTTGTATGGCATTTGTATGGTCAAAGTGGGTGATGGGGCCAGTCCAGAACCTGGGCCTGAGCCTTTCTGGAGAAGGTTGCCCAGCACAAGCCAGGCTGAGCTCCTGTTCTGAGACAGGTAAGTGGACTACCCCAGAACACCTCCATCTTATCTGTATTAAATTTTAGTTTGTTTATCCATCCAATCCATTATTCACTTCATGCATTGGTTCAGTTGATAGCCTCCTCAGATGGCAATAAAAAACTGAAATTGGGATTCAGTTCATCCCAGCTTCAATGACACAACTCAAATCCCCAGATAAACTCTATCTGCAACATCATGCAGATATTAAATAACATTAAATAACTCCATAAGTTAATGTCCACAATGCCAATAGAAGGAGCATCATTAGCCTAGCCTAAAATGTGTCTCTTGCCCTATCCTAGATAGGTGATTCAGCTGGGCATTGTGGTATCTCCTGGACTGAAAAGTTTAGAACAAATAGGATGCATTCATATGCACTCCCTAGTCTACAGACTTCACCAGAATGAAGACAGCTTTCAACAGAGGCGAATATGTGTTGCTCAGGGTTGAACTATAGAGTCCTTGGGGTTCTCTGAGCTTGGTTCTTTTCTTGCAAACGTTTCATTACCCAGCTAGATAACATCTTTAGTGCACTGAAGATGTTACCTAGCCAGGTAATGAAACCCCAAGGACTCCACAGAAGACAGCTTCCTTTGCTCATGGCTTTGTTTTACAGAATGATTGAAATACGATTGAAACAGGGTCAGCCAGAACATCTAGAGTTGAGAACTCTCTCTGTGTTTAGCTATATTGTGCAGAAGAGAAATTCAGGGAATGGCTAGACATTATCCAATACACTGAGATTCAAATAGGTCTCAGATTGGAAGTCCAGGGGAAGCCACTAAAGAGGATGTAATGCAAGAGAATCTCATATTGTGATGAAAATGAGTCATTCTTCTCTAACTCACAAATGCACAATATATTTCACATTTCGGCACAATGGAATTTAATCCAAAAATTTCCCATGCATAAATTTTTCGGAGGGAATTGAAGACTTGGCTCTGCCAACTTGCATGGGGCGAGGAAAGATACAATCGACCCTGGGGATGACTGGTGCCTTGATGATGCTCCCTGAGTTTATTAACACCTAATTAACATCAGCCTCTTGGAAGTATCATATAGGAAGTTTGTTTTTAGCATGTTTTAATTAATTAATATTTATCTATTTTAATTAATGTTTATTCTATTTCTACTGTAAATGGCCCAGATGGCCCAGACAGTGAGATGGGCAGTGACAAATTTGAAATATAAATTAGTGGTTCATTTAGTTTAGAAATTAAATAAATAAACAAACAAACAAATAAAATAAACAAGTACCATAAGTTTAGAGAAGAACATCACTGAGAAATAAGCCTGCATGAAATTGACTAAACCATAATAATAATCCCTAACTTAATCTTGACTAAGCCATAATAGGGTCTATATTTAAGAAGAGTTTCATCTTTGCTAAAACCACAATGATTCTATTCTTTATAAAGTATGATAATTTGTCCTGCCCCTATGAAATCTGATGTGTAAGATTCAGGACTGGACACAAGATGTCCAAATTTTAGGAAAAACATAGATGGAAAATAGCTACAACACTTGACAAAATCTAGAAGCAGAAAGCTTTCTTCGGGGGTGTTTGTCATCATTATTCATTGACGAGGTTCACTTAGATTTCTAAGAGATCTAATGGAGATGCTCTCCAAAATTCACCTGTGCCAGAATTAACGCTTTGCAGGTCTATATGTCAACCAGAGGACTTTGAATGCTTTTGTCAAATTATGGAAGTGGAATTGCTCTGTTGTGGCATCGCATCTCCCACATCACAATGCATGTACAAATGTGGCAGAGCGGCATTGCATCAGCGCAATGCTGCTTTCCCCATTGTCGCCTCCTTGACCCTCCCCCCCACCAAATGCCTCCGATGTCAACCTTATAAAAGCGTATCTTCTCCATAACACCAGAACCAACTAACTTGGGTTGGTTTCAACATTTGAAAAACAGCAAGAATACAGCCAGCCAAGACTCCAGTTATGGTAGAAAGCTACAGCAGTGGGAGGCTCCCCATGGATATCTTCTGCTTCTCACAGTTCTCTCAAACTCAGATTGTCACAACAGCCACATGAGGCCTGGGCTATAAGCCCAAGGGCTGCAACAGTGAAGCCCTTCATATATTGAGGCAAAAATCCCTAGTGAGTAAAAATGAAAAAAAAAATGAAGAATATCATAGGTCACAAAAATATATTAATTTTTTTTTAAAGGGTACTGTAGAGAGCTACAAAACAACCATTTCAGTTTGGCTGCCTAGCTGGCAGCATTATGCATTAACTAAAACACAGATATTAGGTTTTTATTACTGGGTTGATATCCAATATTTTTTCAAGATCAGATCTAGGAAGATATAATTTAGGAAACTCTTCCACTGAGAGCTATCTAAATCCTGCCTTTCTTTTTCCTCTCTCTCCTTGCTGAGAAGACAAACCTTTCTTTCCCTTGGTATTCTTCTCATTTGCCTTCCCTTCTCTTCTTCTTTGTCTGGCTGAGTCCTTCCTTCCTTCCTTCCTTCCTTCCTTCCTTCCTTCCTTCCTTCCTTCCTTCCTTCCTTCCTTCCTTCTTTCCCTCTTTCCTTCCTTCCTTCCTTCCTTCCTTCCTTCCTTCCTTCCTTCCTTCCTTCCTTCCTTCCTTCCTTCCTTCCTGTAATGGTATGTAGGAATGACCTTGGGAGATGGGGGAAAGAGATGCTGCCTAGGGAACAATCAGATAAGAGGTGGGAGGCACCTGCAGCTGCATAACAGGCACAGAAAGAAACTCAGAAAGGATCCTCCCTAACTTATCAGGCTATAAAAAGAGACACTGGGAGATTTGTACTTGCAAGATTCTGTTAATGTAGCCTTACAATAAAGTAGAATTAGCTCATCTTGTCATGTTTCCTGTCTGGTCTACCTGGGAAGGCTGGCACTTTTACTTTCTCTCCTCCCTTCCTCCCTTCCTCCCTCCCTCCCTTCCCTCCCTCCCTTTATGCCTTCATACCTACCTTCCTTTGCCTTACAGAAGGATTTTTCATGTTTCCTCACTCTCTTTCTCACACCCTGCCCAGCAAAAAGACCCTCATGGTAGGCAACCAAATCTGGCCCCTTTTCTTCTCATCTTTCCCTTCCTTGAAAGCCCCAGCCACCCATCTTCATTGGCTAAAGCTTGTTCCCATTGCCCCAGGTTGCCCAGTGCCACCTCATGCAGTGTCCGCCAAGGAGCATGACAGTGGCAGAAATTCCCAGAGGGCAATACTGCTTGGGGAGGCCCATTCAATCAGGCCCCACCTGATGTTGTCAGAGACCCACCAGGTGGGTTGAGATGAGGTATGAAGCCACCACTGCCAGCCTGTTCTTGTTCCTGGAAGGCTTCGTGCAGCCCATTCTGTGTGTCCATATGGTGGATGTAGACAACAAAAATGACTTCAAAAAGGGTTAGATGTGGCCTATAACCTCCAAGCTTGAGACCTCTGGATTAGAAGAGTATGACCAGAAGTGAACAAAAAGCTTTAAGTGTACAGCAAGTAAAGGGTAGAATTTGCCTCTCTCTAAATTCTTCTTCAATGTTGTGTTTGGATTTCTCAGACTGATGTTTAATAACATGGCAAAACTATAAAATGAGCCTTTTTCTTGGTGTCTGGGAAGAATTTGTGTTCCCTGAGCATTTTTTCATCAGCTTGCATTAAATGATTGGCAATACAGGGTTCGCTTCACTTTCTCGTAAAGGAGCTTTCTGCAATCCCTGCAAAAGCGTTGAATTAAAATATGTCATACTTTCCAGACTTCTAATTTTATGGCTATGCACACATGATCAATTAGGAATGGTTTCCAGAGTGTATAATGCACGAGAAAGAGCTGAGGCTGAAAAGACACCAGTCCACCGGATGTATTCACATGGTTAATTAAGCTGCTGAAGAAGGAAAATAGAAGAGAACATCTGTAGTTCACATGAAGGTGCCAAACTTAGGAACATGGGGGTGCTACCACTAAAAAAAATTCTTAAGACTGCACTACTGGGTTTCTCGCACAGAATATGACAGCAAGCAACTGAGCACAGATACTAGATACTAAGTAACAGTGGCACATCTTACACTTGCAAACTTATAATCACAGGTCAATTGCAGCTTGCTCCCTTCCCCCCCCCCCAAATTCTTGCAATGCAGATGCATATGAATGAGACCTGTTGAGCTGACTCCATTCTTTGTGAAGTGATGGAAGAAGCTGTTGCTCTTTTTCTGCTATGTATCCTTCCAGCCCCCTGAAGCTTGCTGATCATGCTTCCCAATCTAACAAAAAATAAATTTTCCTATTTTTTTCTCCCCTTGGAATTTAACTGAAATGGGGGAAGCTACAGAAGCAGCAGAGTGTACAATGAAAGGAAGGAGACACTCTTACACACATTCCTTGACCAGCTGATTGGCAAGATAAGAACAAGAAATCCATAGTCTGTCTATATGCATCTGTAGGAAGGTGTTGCTGGGGGAGGGGACTGGAGGGGGAGGGAAATTCCTTAGGGCAAAAAAAGGGGGGGGGCTTTTGCAGAGTAGAAAACTTTTGGGAAATTGAAAGCAGATTTTTGTATTGTATCACTTTAATATATGAAATATAGATCAGATCATGAAAACATCAGATGGGGTAAGGTTCTGTACATAAAAAGGAAAGAAACTATAGAATCTGAAACAACTTGGCCTCTTCCCTTCCCTCCCCTCCCCTCTCCTCCCCTCCCCTTCCCTTTTTGGAAATAGGAGTTTTACAACTAGTCATATTCATTATGGAAGGAACTTGTGAAAGACTCTACACACACACACACACACACACACACACACACACAATAAGGTAGTCATGATAGTGCTTAAGGTGTCTTCCAATGCTACAAATGTGTCCATTGGTACAACAAGATTTGGGACTCCATTATCCCACTTGTAGCTGTTAATTGTAGGAAAGCCAATTTTTTTTTCTTTCCATTCCAGGCCAATTAAGGAATAGAGTAAAGAGAATCCCAAGAAGCAAATTAATCTAGGACATGGCCCCATGTTTCTGCATTTCACCCTGGAGATTGCTAAGGGAAAAAAGGGATATTATATATGATGACTGAGGCATATCATTGGATCAGCAATCTATCCTAAATCCACAAGAACAATTCCAAATTGATGGTTTTCGCTACTCCCTCTGGGAGACAATCACACAGTTTATGCATCGTGTGGCAAAATATTTTCCTTTATCTGCCCTGAAGCTAGTTTCCAGTCATGATTTTCAGTATTATGAGAAAAGAACTTTCTCCACATCATGCATAACTCTTAGCAATGCTATTCCTCCAACCCCCATCACTGTTTTTTTTAAAAAAACAGCCTTTAATGGATTTCAGGGACCAGATGGTCTGAGCGACATCATACACCAAGGATGGGCAGCCAATCAACCTGCATGCCCTTTTGCAACCCCTCAATCACCTGATCTAAGATAATACCACCAAATTTCAGCCCAAATGTTGGTTATGTAATTTCATCCCATTCTTCATGACTTGGACAGTTTTAAATGCTTTGGGTAGTTTAAAGGGGATATTTTTTAAATGGGAGCTTATCATGCCTCCCCAAAATTGGTTTCCATTAAGGTTCCTGGAGAACCTTCTGTAAGGCCAAATCTGGGCTGAAAAATATGGGCACACTTCTCCCACTCTTCCCACCATCACCAGAGGAAATCCATTTGTTTCAAAGACCATCTTCTTGACATGAATTAACAGAAGGACAGTACCACCCCCAAATCTGCCAGCCAAACCAGGAGGATGCCATGGTGAATGATATGGAAATGATATGGAAAATGAAGAGGTTCAGAAGAACTGGCTGGCTTGCAAAGATCTAATTAGTTAGGAGAGGCAATATTTCAATGGAAGTCTGTCTCTCTCCAAACACACTGCCCACATCCTCAAGATCAACAAACTGAAAAGAATCCAGAATAACAGGAGACGCTGTTGCCAAGAATACCTCACTCCACTCTGCCCCAATGCTGGAGTCCAAGTTGAGGTGCATCCGTTTGACATTATCCACAAAGAACCTTGCAAATATTCACAGCAAGCAACTAACTATTCCAGCCCCACCCCACATCTTGGCAAAGAAGATACTGCAAGTATGAAAAACAATGCTGGCCTGCTTTATTCTGCTGTGATGAGTGGTGGAAGAATGTCTTCTTTGCTTTTCTCACCACATAGAAAATATCTCCAAATGCTCAGTCTAGTTTCACCTCCAATGTTCTCTCTTGGTACTTTAACCATTGTCCTTTTTGCTTCATTGCTCTCAGTTCCTGATGAAATCTAGGAAATGATTTGATTTTTTAATGAGGAAAAAAATACACAGCAAAGTTGTTATTCCACTGAGGTCATTTCTATGTTCCTCAGGAAAGAGTTGGCAAATTTTTGTGAGTTGGGGGCTGAAACTCCAACCAGCCATTGGGCTGTAGAAAACTTTCCTGTGTTTTGTCACTTGAAGGCTTCCACTCTCATCCTTTCCTTGTTTCTGAAATTTTTAGCTATGAATCCAGTGTCAATAATTGGCCATTTCGCTCCTCAATTTCTGTCAAATCCCACATAGCTGAGCAAGATGAAGGAATCAAGACTCACACCGACTTCAGTATGGTATCTTTAACAGGGTAAGTACTGAATCTTGGAAGCTGCACCCTGATTTATGGAGACTTGCTTAAAGTAAAGAAACACTTCCTCCCAGGTTTTCTGCTACCTGGCCTGAGTTGCCATTCATGAAATAAGTTACCAGTGGGCTCACCTTGTATCTCTTGATTGTTTATATTGACTTTCCCTTCCACTCCTTTCCCAGGCTCCCCACAATCTCTTATCATTTCCGTGGCACCATCTTGGGGTGCTCCAGGGGCCACAAATGGAGTTCTTTGGGCTTGCAGGTTGCCCACTCATAAGCTGGTAAGGCAAGATGATTCCCAAGTCCATTTAGAAAAGCAGTCAGCCTCACCAGAGACCCAGGGTAGGATGTTTAACTTCCTTGTGGAATTTAAGTGGCAGCCATCAGAAGCCTAATCAGAGTGATTTGTTGATAACCTTGGAGTCACAATCCTCCACCTTCAGATCACCAACTCTCAGAATGGAAACCAGATTGAGAATGTGCCCTGGAATGTGATAGGGCCAGATCCTTCAGACGTGTCATGATGATCTAGACAGACAAGAGATTCAGAGCCACTTCTGCCTGGGCCATTTCAGCAGGGATAGTGAAGGAGAGGGTGACCCAGTACTACCCCTGAAATTGTTCCAGCTACTCCAGAAGGAATGGTTGGTGTGAATCTTGACCAGTGCCAGCTCAAGGGAAATGCACTCCTAGGCCACATTGACTGGTGGCCTCGCCTCCCACCAATGTGAAGACTTGCATTTTTAGAATAATTCGGAAGGAGGGGCAGCCTTGGTGCCCTCTAAGCTTTGGCACCTAGTCCAGTTGCTACTTGGCCTTAGCCTAAAACTGGCCCTGATCCTGACTCTGCCTCAGCAGTGAGTACCAGAAGGTCTACAACTGTTTGACAGTCAAGACAATTGAGCTCTGGTCAAAGAACCCCCCAGCCCTGTTTTCCCATTCTCAGGGCTTAACCTGATACGAAAGAATGAAGGGATGGACGGAAAAATGTTTCCCTTTTCCCATAGCCAGGTCTCTGAGAAACACCCCAGGTCACTCTTTTAATCCAGATTCAAATTCCCATCATTACTCCCCAATCTGAAGAGCGGGAAGGGCAGTTATGACCAGGTGGGAATGTCCCTCAATGTTTCCCTTTGCCAATTGCTAAAAAAAACACTCCCCTTTTGGTCTCTACCCAGACTCATCACACCTCTCCAAGCCAGCATCAAAAACATCAGAAGCGAGGCCTTCTCTGCCTTTGTGCCCAGGCAAATGAGAGTTGATGCCAGCATGTGCGGGTCCATGAATCTCCAGGGATGCCCCTTCCCCAGCAGCAGCAGATCCAGAGAGTCAGGCACACACAAAGGGGCTGAGCAACCTTTCCAGAGGCCTTCAAGGAAGAGCAGGTCAAGAGCAGGCCGGGTTGCAACCTGCAACAGCTTACTTCTGAGGAAATGCAGGTGCCCACTGTGGTACCAGTTTGGCTCTTCTAGGAGGGAGGGGAGAAAGGAGGGAGGGAGGGAAAAAATAGGAAGGGAGGAATTAGGAAGAAGAAAATGGGAGGGAGGGAGGAAGGAGGAATAGAAGGGGAGGAATTAGGAAGGGAGGGAGGGAGGGAGGAAAAAATAGGAAGGGAAAATTAGGAAGAAGAAAATGGGAGGGAGGGAGGGAGGAAGGAGGAATAGAAAAGGAAAATTAGGAAGGAAGGAAGGAAGGAAGGAAGGAAGGAAGGAAGGAAGGAAGGAAGGAAGGAAGGAAGGAAGGAAGGAAGGAAGGAAGGAAGGAAGGAAAAAATAGGAAGGGAAAATTAGGAAGAAGAAAATGGAAGGGAGGGAGGGAGGTGTCGTCGTGGCTTTCAGGTTGGCCACAGATGGTCGCAGCAGGAAGTTGCTCGGAAGAGGCATTTCCCCCTTCGAAGTTGCCGCCTGCAGCACTGCATCAGGGGCGGCCAGTGACGAGGTCCTGGCACCCCCTTGGGATCGGGCTGTGCTGCAGATTGCCCTGCGGGGCGGGCGGGGGGGCGCGGCTCAGCTGCTCCGCAAAGGCTTCCGGCGCCTTTCAAGCCGCTCCGGCGCGCGGTCTGCAAAATCGCCGGGCTCGGAGAGGCGGCTGGCCGCCTGATTGCGCCCACAGGGGCTTCTGTGTAAACGGAGGCTAAGCAAACACAGATGGCTCGCTCGGCTGGGCTGCCCCCCCAACGCTGCCGCAGCGGCGGCAGCAGGGACTTCAGCTGACAGTCTGCGCCGCCTGCCGCCCCCCCCCCCCCGCGCCGCTTTTGCAAATCTGGGCTTGGACGGAAGAACAGCTGCTCTGCAAACGCGCCGCCAAAGCAGCAGCGGCGGCGGGTGGGGAGGCGCTGCGTCCGGGGAAGCCTCGGCGCCGAGCGAGCGAGCGAGCCAGCCAGCCAGCCAGCCAGCCAGCCAGCGAGCGCCTCTCGGCCGGGCGGGCGCCCACCATGAAGAACTTGCAGCTCGTGGAAACGCAGGCGCGTTGGAAGCGCTTTTGCCTCAAGGAGCTCCGCGGCATCCAGAGGCTCAAGCGGAGGAGCCGGCAGGGGCAGCGCGGCGGCGGCGGCGGCGGCGGCGGCGAGCAGCTGCCGGTCTCGGAGCACGTGCGCGCGGGGAGGCCGGTGGGCGCGCGGCCCGAGAGCCTCCCCGAAGGCGGCCGAGGCGCCGGCGGCCGCGCGGGGCTGGCGGGGGGCGAACCGCCGTTCCCGCCGCTGCGCTGCGAAGGGCCGCTTTTCCCCGAGCAACAGAGCCTGCCGTCCAGGGGGGCCGCGGAGTCGCTCGCGCCGCCGCCGCGCGCCCGGGAGAGCCCCTTGGTGCCGCTCTCCGCCCACGTCCTCTACGGCGGCAGCCCCGAGCCCTCCGCATCGCCTCGCAAACGGCCGAGCGAACCGGCCGGCGCCGCCTCGGAGATCAAAGCCCTCCAGCAGACCCGGCGGCTGCTGGCCAACGCCCGGGAGAGGACCCGCGTGCACACCATCAGCGCGGCCTTCGAGGCGCTCCGCAAGCAGGTAGGCGCCCTCGCCCCCCCCCCGCCCATGGAAAGGGGGGTCCGGGGTTGCCCGGGTCGCGGAGGCCGTGAGGGCAGCCCCCGGACCCAGGTCAGCGCATCCCCGACGGATGGCTGAGCCCGTTGCTAGCCGCTGCTGGCCCTGCGCCCGCGGCGGTGGTCTTGCTCGTTCGCAGGCGAGGTCCCTGCCCTTAACCCCAGGGCGGCTGTCTGCGGAGAGGGCCGGGTACGAAAGTCCATGGGGCGAGGCACGGCGATTTCCCCGGGACGCCACCCCTGGGTGGGAAGTTTCCCGCTGCCCAAGACGCGAGTTGCCCGCTTCCCGTGGCAGCCCCCAGTTGCCTGCCAGGCAGCCCGAATCCGGTAGGTTTTTGGAAGAGCGGAATGCGAAGTGCTGGTGCCTGGCCGATGCACCAGCCTACAGCGCTGGGGATCTTTTTGACAGGTAACTTCATGTCAAAGCCACATTTGATGCCCAGCACAGGCATTTCTGTTCCTCATCTGTTTATCAGGCAGGAGCAGCTCCGATTGGGTTAAAACACACACAGACAGGCAGAGGGAACACTGGACCCATTAAGAAGTTCATTAAACAATGCATGGTATGCGGCTAATTACTTGACACGATGTGATTTGGGGTGACCTATCGTTGCCTCCCCACACACAGAACTCCTCCCAAAGAAGTAAACTTGGATGAATCACGGCTGTTATCTTAAAGTTCACACGGATCTCTCACAGGGTATAAATTATATCTTCCTGTTAATCAAATAACTTTCCTGTCAGTTATCCGGCTTTACGCTCCGACCATATTTTTCCAGAGTTGCTCTGTGCGTGCGGGTGAAGCAAATTACAAAGTCAGATCATTTGTCCAAATATTGATCACTGTCGCAGATGTTGGTATCCATGTTTCTGTCTTGTATAAATATGGTTTTGTAAGGTATTAAGAGAACAAAAAGTTCTTTCTTTCTTCCTTTTTGGCCAAGGGTCCAGCTGGATTAGATTTCACTCTGCAAGACTGGTAGCACATCATTTGCATTTATCTTCAAGATAAGAACAACTGGAAGTTTGGCTTGGTCCAAAATGAATTGGATTAGGGTTGCTTTAGAATTGCCAGACTGGTCAACCATGAATCTTAAACCTTGCAAATAATTCCCGGAAGTATAATTTAGAACAGAGAACCTGCCACCAACCAGAAATTTGGTGACTTCAGGCCAGCTGGAGAATGCCAGACCGAGGAAATAATAACCACAACATAAGAGCGAGACTGTGTCATCTAAGCAGCATTCACATGACACACTGAGCCACAAGTTAGCCAAACACATTTTAATGGTTGTCTAGCCAAGGTGATCAATCTGCTATGTGAACCTACAAAATTGGAATTATGAAGGTTATCATGATACACTTAACCATGATTGTTGGATAAATTCATTCCTAGCCTGGGATGCTGTTCTCATGGCAACTTGGTCGTTCTAAATTTTGAGGGTTTGCTATTTGGGGATATTTAGTTCTGAACGACTACTGTAGAGAATTTAAAAGGAGCTCAGAGTCATCTAAGCCAGCTTTCCTCATCTCCTGGTGCCTGCAGTTCCAGCATCTTCAGGTAGCAAGACCACTGATGAATTTCTAGAAGCTGAGATTGACACATCTGATTGGGAAGGGCTGATATAGCCTTAGCTCCACACAGTTTTCAGTGCAGATGTTCCATGATACCCTTGAACTGTTGATGTAATCACAGTTTGTGATTTTTGATTGATTGATTATGTGCCCTCAAGTCATTTTCAACCCCTGGGGACCCCATAGATAGAATTTCTCCATGGAAACCTTGTCCTTCAGTTCTTCCATTGCCACTGTAGCTGAGTCCATCCACCTTGCTGCTGCATCCTCGTCTCTTTCCTTCCACCTTTCCCAGAATTAGAGCCTTCTCCAGAGAGCTGAGACTTGATCTTAACCATAATCACAACAGGGTTGTCTTTTGCAACTCACTGCAGCCTGTTATTACAACTTACTTGAATATACCTGCAGATAGGTGTTCACTCAGATAGCAGTCTGACCTCCCTTTGTACTTATCTGCCTTTTTAAAGCACTTTTTTTAAAATCAATGTTTGCAAATAATTGCAACTGTTCTGGCATTTTGGTGATTTCACTGAATCAAATCTTGCAGTCTTTCCCCAGTGCAGAATTAAATATTTGGCAGAGCTGCAGAACGTCTGTTGGGTTTTTTCAGTGCTCGTCAACAGGGGAAACAGTGCTGTACGTGGAACCAATGTTACAAAGTTTGTTATGAGTCTCCAGATATTTCAGCATTCACCCTCAATTTTTCTTAGGAAGCAGTTGCTTTTTCTAGGAGAAAAACCCAACACTGTGGCCAACGTTGGCCAACTTTTCTTCCCCACTTTTTCTAACAATGTGTATAGACCAAGGCAAGGTCAGCAAGCCATCAACTTATTTAATTTGGTACCTTACAAAGTGCTCTCCCTCCCATAAATAACTTTGCAACAATCTTACCAAAATTGTTTAACTTTCCTAGAAATGTATTTTGCCTGAGGAAGCTGCTCTGCCTGAAATGCTGCTTTTGGTAACTGTTAACAAGAAACAACTCCTCAGCTTTTTATAGGGTCCCAATAGATAGTTATTACTGTTTTTTCTTAAAAAAAAAAACACTTTCCATCGTTTTGGTACAAATATACATCACTTGTTGATGGAATTATGAGGGCCTTTGTTAGCCTTTGAAAAGGCTCTGGGGGATATCACTTTAGACCAGTGCTTTTCAAAATTCCCAGCTGGGGAATTCTGGGAGTTGAAGTCCACGCATCTTAAGGTTGCCAACTTTGAAAAACACTGCTCTAGAGCTTGGCTAAGGATCTTGTAGTTTGTTTGTTATTTACAGTTATTGTCTGATATTTCCAGTGGCACAGAAAGTACCATTTTAAGCAGGAGCAACAGGCTATATTGCAATAGAATGACATATTGCTAACTTTTTTCAGGGTTTTTCTCAGAGCTTCCTTGTGCTGGCTCCCCCAGTGATGGAGCTAAAGGAACGTAGCCTGTTTATGAAATTAAACTTCCCAGAATATCCGGAAGAGAGAGAAATTACTGTTACATTTCCCTACAAGTCTGTATTGTGAATTTGTTCAAAATGACAGGGAGCTACTAAGCAACTGCTTGGATCCTGCTGCATCGTGATAGGGCATCAAAGATCATCCAGATCAGTCTTCCCTATGGCAGGCATTCCTTCCCACTCCAAGGGCCATACAGTTAGTGGATTCAGTCTGGATTCCTTCTTAATTTACATCATCTGAATTTTTGACCAGATCTTTCATAAGACTATGTCCCACATCCCAGTTCCTTGCTGTGGAGGATAAGTACTGAGGACATACTAGAAAGTAAGAGTTAAAATAGCAGTCTGCATTATTATAAGTCATTTTAGCTGTTTATTAAAGAAAATGGATTTAATAACAATTTCCAGTCATTTGTTGCCCAGATGATCTTTATGTGGCCCCAGAGCTGTGGATCTTTTAAGGTTCTCAGGAGGTCTTTTTATACCAGGTAGGAGAAAGTTACATACCACCTCCAGTTTATTTTTTGATCTTCTTAAGACTCTCCCCCATTCTTCCATGGTCTTCCATTAATCAGGTCATCTTAAACAGCAGGGCAGCTTTGCCTGAAACAGGGAAATCAATATCCTTCTTACAACCAGGAAGTTAAGAGGGAGAGGCAGCTGTTGAATTCAGGAGGTTGGTATCCCGCCTATCATCCTCTTCTGGGAAAGGAGCAGGGCCATCCCTGGGAGGCAGGGTCAAAAAAGCCAATGTGGCGAATCAGTTGAAGCCCACCCCTTTTTACATATTGATTGAAGTGCTGGGGCCTCCCTTGTGCGGTCACAACCACAGTCTTGACCTCTTTGACCCCTTTTCCCACGGGCAACTTTGCAAAGAAGCAAACGAGACAGAATCCAGGACGAGAGATCACGGACACTTTTGACTTAGGAAGGTGGGATACAGTCATTAGGACAGCAGTTCTCAATGTGCGGTCTGTGGGCCTCTGGGGGGTCCCCAAGATCCTTTCAGGGAATCATCAAGATCAAAACTTTTTCATAATAAATAACTTAAATAACTTAAGAGGTTATTTGCCTTTTTTCACTCTCTTTCTCTCACGAGCGTACAGTGGAGTTTTCTAGAGGCTACATGACGTGATGATGTCATCGATCCGATGGCTTTGGAATGTGTATAGTCTTGTGTTTTCTATAATTTTCTAAGTTAGTAGGTTTAGGTATAAGTCTGTGTTTTCAGAGATTAACTCAGTTTTAGGATTATTTATGTAAACATGCATATGAATCATAACTAAGTACAGGGACATGATTTTGCTTTGCCATAAAATAAGGCAAACTGTCTGCAATAATGTTTATGCACTGAATAGACAGACTTCTCCAAACACGAATACTTTTATTGTCAGGGATGGGGAACTTTCTGAAGGTGGGGGCTGCAACATGCACCTTTAACCAGGTGGAAGGTTAACTCATCATGTCACCAGAAGAGTAGAGGCAGATTTGGGGGGACCATTGTCGAGATCTTTGAAGATAGGAATGGAGGTCATCTACGTAGCAAACTGCTGTCATTTCTACCCTTTAAAAAAACCTCTCAAAATAGCTCAGAATCATAGTGCTGAAGTTTAGTGGCAAAACAGTAGATTTTGGCTGTACAATTCAGGAGAGTAGAGTTTTTAGAAATTGCTGCTAGCTGATATAGCTAGATGAACTACCAAGTTAAACCGTTATACATGTTTCAAGTATACCAAGAACATGCCCAGAATATTCTACCCATGAGAAATATTGGGTTCTTGGGGTTTACTGGTTGTTTATATATGGTAAGTGGCCCTGCCAAACTTCACTCCCCCTGCACTGATGATGTTACCTACCCTGGTAATGAAACGTCTGCAGGAAAACAACCAAGAACCCAACAGCAAAAGCCTGCGCCCCCCAGATTCTCTTTTATTGCAGTGAGAAATAATCATCTTGCATTTTCTTGCCATCACCTTGAGCACCATTCTCAGCTTCAGACGGATACTCGAGGAAGCAGAAAAAGGAGTCGGTATAATACAAAAAACCCAGAAAATCACAGAAAAGCAACCCTTCTTTCTGGCTGATCATTTCTAGGGCAAAGATATTCAATCACACACAATCAGACCAAATGGGTTTTTCCCCAGTGAAACTATTTTAAAACAACGCATTCCTCTCAATAAAGCTTTCTGAAAATGGGCTAAAATCTTAAATTAGTTTGAGGCAGGTTTATCAGATCTCAATCCATAATTTGATTTCCATATGGAGTTCATGTCTTTCTTCCTATTTGTTGGTTATATTTATTTTTCAACGTATTCAGCCTGGTTAGAATGGCGCTGCAGAGTCTTCCAAAGCTTTTGCCGAGATAATTTTATTTTCCACAATAATCACAGGCTAGTCCTCAGAATTCGTAATAATCACAGGCTGAATTTGTTGTACTTAATGTACATAATGCAAAAGAAACCCCTGTACATACCTTCCTCTAAGTGGTTTGTAGCAATAGTAATATTAAGAAGCCTCTGCAAAAGCACTCTGATTATTACAGTCTAAGTAATAATTTAGGTTTGTTTTTCTCTCTTTCACCAGTGAAGCCCATGCGAAAAATGAGGAATGCAGATTGAAGTGTGTTTCTGGAATGATAGGGTGCCAGTTTTGGCTTTATTTTACTAGCTTTTACCATATCGTGTGATTGTTTGAGAGCCAGTTGGTCTAGTTGGTTAAAGTGCTGGACTAGGAATGTGGAAATCCAAGTTCCAGGCCCACCTCAGGCACAAAGCCAGCTGGGTGACTCTGGGCCAGTCCTTCCCCTCAGCCCTAGGAAGAGGGCAAGGGCAAACCACTTCTTAAAACTCCATGTAGTTGCCAGGAACAAAGTCTGACCAAAGTAAGAATGTACATATATAGGAGTATTCTCTTTCCCAAATGATTCATATATTATAGTGGTATATTCTTCAACTAATTAAAAAAAGACAAGAGGAAATGAGCAGATGGTAGGACCTGGCTAACCTTGTCTGAGTGAGGAAGCTAAGGAGGGTTGGACCTGATGAGTTTTTGGATGGGAGTCCATCAAGAATCTCCATTTTGTAAGCTAGTCTGGGCAACTGAAAAAGTCACAGAAGGAAACAGACTTTTCTGGGACAGAACTGGGTCCAACTTATCCCTGCCATCATCTCCATTCTTTGATTACTACCTTGAAGTATTTGGAAAATACACTGAAATCATGCCTGTTGTGATTTTACCATAATGAATTGAGAGATTGGGCAAAGGTTTGGCAATAACCATGAATTCCTACTATGTGTATTATTACCCACTCATTCAGAATTATTGATTGGAGATTGAGGTTACTCACTGTGTTAAAAGATAAGGGTTTTGTACTAAGGGATTTTAAGATTCACTGTTAAGTGCTAGACCACTAAATGCTGTAGACGCCTCTTTTAACACCCTTGAAGGTTCCTCCTATTCCTCTTCATTGTTGTTTTTAAAATGCTGGGCGCTTTTAGTCCAAATGGCAAATGTGTGAGTTCCTGAGGTGGAGAAAGCATCTTGTATCTTTCCCTCTTAAGAGTTTAGGGTGGGTTCCTTGTTCATGCAGTTTGATTCTGTGGCACCTAACTAACTAATCAACTTTATTCTCAACAGCCCGGGGAAATAGGCTTACTTAAGAGCTGATCTAAGACCATCCAGGGAATTTATGGCTGAGTAAGAATTGAAACCCAAATTTCTCACCATTACAAGAACAACCCAATGTTAGAAGCACAATATCTTGCTATCACTGAGGTTAAATCTGCTATGAGAGGATATTCTGTTCTACTCTGCAAAGAGCAAAATATTAATCATATGATCCTTACTCAGCCTTGAAACTGCCTATTAAATTGGTGTTCTGTTAGCCCTACATACATAAATGGGAGTTCTAGGAACTCCAAGGCAAGGCCACATAAACAGTGAACAAGGAGTATTTTACTCTCAGCAAAGGATTTGCCATTAACTCTGCTATTTGGGGAATGAGAAGATGTTCAAAAAGGAGAGACTTTTCTATATGGCTCCCCAGTTGGGCTATTAGAAAGCCAATAGCTTGGCTAGCTAGGCATTTACCAACATTGTCTGCATATTTCTCAAGGTAAAACAATGAGAGATTTTCATTTCATGGTGTGTTTTTCAAAGTTTCATTGCATGGCGGCCAAATAGGTTCCCAGTGGATCTTTAAAATGTTATAGCTCCCAGCTAAAAAGAATAGAGCAGGTTCCATAGAACATCCATCCCTTGATCCCCTCCATATGTATTGGACTATAAATACTAACCTCCTTAGCTGGGAATGATGAGTATTGGACTCCAGTGCTTTTCACAGTCATCCAATTGGGGAAGTCTGTTTCATAAGGCAGCCATTTCAAAGTAGGTCTTGTTTGTAGCATCTTATAAGACATCTAGGTAATCAATTTCTTGCTTTTTAAATTCTGTCTATATAATCTAATCCAGTCCTCCCCAAATATACAGAATGGGCCATAAAAATATTAGCATGCTGGATGCTGAAGGAGATGCTTTCACATTGCTGACAGCATAAAAAGGAGCTTTTAGGATTCCAGTGTTGGTTATATATTCCTGTTGAATAAAATAAGAACAAAATCTTAGGGCCGAAGCTTGGCTGGAATGAATTGGCATGGTTGAAGACAACAGAGAAGCTTCACTTGGGAGCCTGCTGTAATCTTTGCAGTTGGAATCTGGTTTTGCTTGGCTTAGTTCTCCTCAACAAGTTGTGCAAAATGCAGCAGGTGGGCTCCTAACCAGTTCAAAGGACAGGGATCAAATGATGCCGTTACTGAAAGGACTGGGGGTTGGTTGCTTCTTGGCATCCTTTCAGGCTTGATCTTAAACTTCAGAGGAAAGGCTCAGTACATGAGTTTCTGAAGTTCCACCTGTCTCTGCAGGAGCACTGAAATCTGCAGAGAATCCCCTCGGAAGATGTTCCCTAGTCAGAAGCTCATCTTTCTGGAATACAGAGGAGGGCCTTCTCCACCCTTCATTGCTCCCTGGCAAGGGAATCCCACCACTTTTTCCATAATTAGAATATCTGTAAAGACACCTCTCTTTTAACAGGCTTTGAATTGCTCATTGGATTTTGTGTTAGTTTGAATGTTTTGGTTTTTAAAGTTATGTTAGCCATCTGGGGTATCTCCAGAGGAGAAAAATGGGATACAAATTGAATCAATGAATAAATCAGGGGTGTACAGTCTATAACCTCACCCATCCCCTTTGTAGCTCCTGGAATCCCCTTAGGTCTTGATTTAGCATAATTCAACAAAACACAATATCTGACACTCTCTCTCTCTCTCTCTCTCTCTCTGAGTATCTCTAAGGAGAATCATGAAATGCAGAATAAGTATGTTAAGCTTCCTTTAGGCTTAGCATATCTATTCAATTCTTTAAGAACTCTGACCTCTAAAAGTTAAAAAATGTTTAGGGGGACTTCAGTCACATTTCTTCCAGTGACTGTACAATGATGTTGCTATGTCCCCTGCAGTCCTGGAGCCAACATTAAAGGAAGAGGAGGAGTAAGGGCAGTGAAACGTTTGTCCACCTTTTGTTAGACAATTGAACACTGCAAATCTCTTGTTTTCCTACTGTGACAGTTATGAGTTAGATTTGCTGCTCTTAAGGGAGATAAAGATTTGATTAACATTATTTAGGTCCCAATGAAAACCTCTAGGCACGCTTATTAGTAGCTCATTTAGAAGAAACCAAAACCAGGTGAATCAACGTCTAGATGGCATGAAGAGGATAACTCTTGTCAGTTTGGCATCTGCAAGATTAACCTTGGATCACAATTTACTGCAAGCAGCAACAGGCATGGAGTTCTGTTAATCGAAGATCTCCATGTCTCTGAAACCTGTTGTAAATGTATGGTATATCTGGGGGCTGTTCCTTCTGTTATTGACCGGATTTAATTCATTTGTTTTTGTCTTCCTCCTCTTCTTCCAAATGCTTTAACTAACCTTCTGATTTAAACATCAATCCAGATTTGAGCCGAGGGCTCTGGATATATTTCACAGTAATAAAACAGGAAAGGTGTTCCTTTCAGTTACTTATTTGCTTACTTACACATCTGTGTATATATATTTTAAGGAGGAAGCACTAAAATGCCAGCAACTTAGCTAAGAAGTATTCTTAGGAAACAGACTAGCACTGTGAAGTAATAGATAATACCACCGCCACTGAACAACCACTTTCTTTCATTGGTTTCCCATTAGTGCACTCTTTCAGAAGCAAACATTTACCTGTATGAATTTCAAGGATGTCTTTTGTTCTTGGAATGTTTGTTTCCTTTTGTACTATTAGAAGAAGATGCATGTGTACCAAGTGATTGTTTCTGTCGGGTCAGAGGTTGGTATGTTTTTGTCATACTGACTTTTTTGACACCCCCTCAACACCCCTGCAATAAGGTAACCTCTTCACACCATCTAGACATTGATTCACCTAGTTTTGGTTTCTTCCAAGTGAGCTGCTGATAGTGAGCCTAGGGATTTTTCATTGTCTGATATCTGAGCAAGCTGCAGTTCAACAGGACGTTCAATTCATTTCGTATTTCGATAGGATGTTCACAGTTGCACAGCATTGAAATCGGTCCCAATGGATATACACATCCTCAGGCACAAATGTACATATTGGTGCAGCAATACTTTAAAACAATATGCGTAAGAAATTATGTGTTCTGTTTATTGTAACCACTTGGATATAGAAAAGTGTATACAGTAGGTGGCCTAATGCATTTACATGAAGTGATGACTTCTGTCAAGTTTCTAGCTGGAAGTTTTCTGGCTACAATTATCAAGAACCATCAAGGGCAGTTCTACGAGTCCAAGGATACACTAGTCTCCTTTCTAGACTACAGACAATGCAGGTTTCCCATATGTCTACCATACCATTTGAGTAGCTGTTTTATGCATTTTCTCAGGCTAAATAATAAAGTGCATGTAATCCCTCATGTTGTAGGATCAAACAAGTCCTCTCCCACCCTAGTTTAGAAAGAATTGACTCATGGGTAAACCTATTAAGCAATCATGTCAGGAATTTTAAGTATACCTCTGCATGTAAAGGTCAGAACACAATGAGTAAGATTGTAATACAGATTTAACTGCATTCACAAATGTTTTGATACCTACAGAAAGAAGAATAGGCTATAATACAGTCCTATTCCTTCTCAACATAATGCTAAGACCCCAGTTTTTATTTTAGAAAAGAGGAAGTCATAGGATCATAGTGGGGGAAGGGGCTATTTAAGTCATCAAATTCACTCCCTGGTCAGAGAAGGAAACCATTAAAGCCTCTGGCTGAACATACCCATTGAAGATGTCATTGGTATCACTGTTAAAATGTTCTTACTATTAGGAAGCTATTGTAAGTCTAACATAAGTTGGAATCTGCCTTCCTAACTTAAAGCCATGATTCTGTGTCCTCTACTCTTGTGCAAGAGAGAACAGGCTTTGACCTCCTTCTGTATGATATCTTTTCAGGTATTTGAAGAGTGTCATCATTTTCTTCCTTGGTCTTCTCTTCTCAAGTCTTAACTTTCCCAGATCCATCAACCTTCATTGCCCTTCTCTGAACCTGCTGCAATTTCTCTGAGTCCTTCTTAACTTAGGAGGTTGTTGAAAACTAAGTTCAAGAAAATCTGCTTAGTTTAACTCTAAGATTTATGGTTCATTTCTAAGTTTTATATCCTATCATTCCTTTTCTCCAAATGCCATTGAAGCTGGCAAGCAATAATAATAATAAAAAAAAAAGATAGAAGCAGCATTGTAACTAAATATAATAAATCAATCAAAGAATGACTGAATGCATGAGAGAAATAAATAAAAAGAATGTAGCCAATTAATTAGAACCAATCTAAGCAGACAAACTAACTTATGCCTGTCTGAATCAAAATGTTGCCAGCTGTTTAAAACATTCCGCCTTTCAGGATACCTGAAAGGAGTATGGCGAAGGCTCTTTCATATTTCTGCCAAATGGGCCTTAATAGCGATGAGACCAAGAAAAGGGTTTCTTCCGTGGACCCCAAAGCCTGGGAAGACGTGGTCTTTCAAATAGCTGAGACCCAACACATACAGGGTCATTGCTGGTGAAGTAATATTTCCAAGTGAAGATTTTGCTAGCAGTGATACATGAGTGGTTTACCACTGTCCTCTTTTGAGATTTTTTTTTTTACTTCCCAATCTAGCCTACAGCTCTGGGGATACCTGATGGTCTTCCATCCATGTACTATGTAGGTGCAAGCCTGTTTAGCTTCTGAGTCCAGAAAGGTCAACCAGATGCTATCACCTGCTGAGGTCAAAACATTCCAACCTCAAATTAGCTGTTCTACCCCTCTGAAATAGACCATTCCAAGTCTCTGACCTTGAAATGAACCATTCTGAGCTCAAAAGTTGGAACCATCCATTTTGAAGTTGGGCCATTTCCTGTACATTCAAAACGCCCTTTGAAATGTTTTGCAAATCCCCTTAATGACCAGCATTCTGAATTCTGTCTGGAAGTGGATTAGCAGCCAGCAGAGTCATTTTAACAAAAAAAGTCATAAGGTCTGCATGATGGCCCCACTCAGGTCTGCATCATTTTGAATTACCGGATACTTGGAACATAAAAGAGCTCCATATAAAACATGCTGGAATTTAGCTAAGGTATGTTTACTGTTATCAAAGTTGGTATCATTACAAAGGGGCACAGTTGGCAGATTAGCTCAGATGTGGGAAAGCACTCCTGGCCATTGCTGAAACCTGGATATTCAGAACTGAGTTTAGGAGGATGTTGGAATTGCAAACCTGAATTTTCAAGGAATGTGTAATCTTATCCAGTGCAAGTTGCATTCATGTTTCCTGATTTTTCAAGTTCCTCATTTCCCCCCCACTTTAGTCTATTAGTAATTAGGCCCATGCTGCACTGTCACCAAAACTTCCAGAAATGTGTTTTTCCAAGAGCGCATCGGTCAGTTCAGAATTCAAACAATATAAGTGTTGTGTTATAATTCTATAGTACGGGGGTCATTTTCATAACCTATCAGTGTGAAAATGTCATTGTTATGGGAAAAGTTGTCACGTTCCCTGGAAATACTCAGTATGTTCTTAAGGCTACTCTAATATGTTTCTGCTTCATGTACAATATGATTTATATCAACAAAACACAGGGAAAATGTCCTTTTGTGGTCTGGGTTCTCCTTCTGGAAAAAATCTTGGAGAATTCCAAAATTCTTGTGAAAACATTAAAAATCAGCTGATTGGAAGCAAAGTGGGATTCCACTACCATAAGCCACAATTCTTCTTTCAAATTGCTTTGGTGAGAATATGCATAAAAGCCTCCCCCGCCCCCCTCACTTAAACTAATTCACTAAAGATGCATTGGATTTTGCACAGCCAGAGAATGTCTGTTGACTCTTCCAACTCCAGTTTTATGATTCAGTTAACTCTAGGAATAAAGGTCTATCTGTGATTTCAGACCATGTGATCCATAGGCAGGGGGAATATCTAGAGAGTATGGCAAGATAGGCAAAGTCTAATGAATTACTTTTCATATACTGAATTTCATCCTTCATAATTACTGATAGTTGCTAACCATCTCTTAAGCAAGAAAGCATAAAATAAATTAGTAAGTTTCATTGAAATAAGCAAGAGCTTTGCTATAGTAGCTCCCTGCAGCATTCAGTAATTTCAGTGGGACATCTGCAAGAGTTTGCTTCCTTGGATTGGGTTAATTTAAGGGGAGAAGGACTTCATGCCAAGTTAAAAAACACACTCTTCATACTCCAGTGTCTATGTTTCATTACATACAGTACATTCTGAGTGAATCCACGTGTTATAAAGGATTTGTTAATAGGATTACTTTTTGTGAAATCTGGTATGGGGATAACTACCAATTTAGATTGCTTTAAAGAGGAACTGGATTGATTCATGGAAGATAGTTTTATCAGTGGTTATTAGCTGACTGGTTGGGTTCTTCATCCTGAATCAAAGACAATGTGCCTTAAAAAATACAGTTGCTAAGGAGTAGCAGGGAAAGAAGGATAAACTCATGCCCTCTTTGTGAGTCCACCCAGTACATCCAGTTGGCCCCATACAATACAGACTGAGATAGCCCTTTGGCCTGTTCCAAGAAGGCTCTTCTTATGTTGCCATTTTAAGTCCCCTGACTCTTTACTGCAGTGCATTCTTTATACACGACGACCCTTTGTCACCTGGAGAACAATATGGAAAGGTATCTTAAGACATTCGGCCCATGTTTCTGTAAGATTTCAATTCCCTGTTCAAGCATGGCTTTGATGATCTGACCTTATGTGCCCTACTGTCCTTTCCAGGTTCCCTGTTATTCCTACGGACAGAAGCTATCCAAATTGGCCATCCTCAGGATAGCATGTAACTATATCCTCTCCTTGGCTAGACTGGCAGACCTGGACTACAGCGCTGACCACAGTAACATGAGCTTCTCGGAATGTGTGGAGCAATGCACTAGGACCTTGCAAGCTGAAGGAAGGTCTAAAAAAAGGAAGGTATGTTTCAGATCAGAGGAGAAAACAGCCAATTATAAATGAATGGGCAATACTTTCAGGTCTTTTACTTTATAAAGATTTGTTGCTGCTGCTGCTGTTTCATGGTTATCAGTTTCTTATCTTTAAGGCTTTTTTCCCCAGTCTATGATTTATATTCTTTCACAGTTCCTCTACAGTCAAGCACAGATTTTTTTTCCTTTTTGTTTTGAGCACATTCTTGTAGGTTTGAATAGCCTTGATGGAGTTATGCAGGTTTTAAGAATTAAAAACAGATCAAGAAATGCAGTCCTTCAGTTATGGTCTGGGTTTGCTTAATTTTTTCTTTCTTTCTTTTTTTTAATTGGGAGGCATGGCACAGTTAAATATGTGTAGAATTCTGGTCTGCCATCGGTGACTTCTCAGGCTGGGGAGGGTGCCCTTTTTAACATCCTTCCATTCCCCATACTTGACTTGTTCACATTCCTATCAGCAAAAATTGGTAAGGAGGAGTATTTGCCAAGCTCCCAGCACCATCAAGACGCCCATTCCCTGCTGCTTTTACTTTACATGGGGGACCTGGGCAAATGAGAGGAGTGAGAAAGATGTTTCCAGTTCCCCCACAACATCAGAAAAGGACCACCAGCTTGGCTGTGCAGGTACCAAAGTGTACTTCAAGGTCATCAGGATATTCCCTATCTAATTTAGCCTTCCTCACTGGGAGTTGTAGACCCAGTACATTTCTGAAACACACCAGGTTGGTGTTTCAGGTTGTTACCAGGTTGGGTAAGCTGAAGTACCTGCTTCCCTCCTAGCATGGTCATTGTGGCCTAGTAAATAATAGATTGCCACCTTCAATCTGCAAAGATCACCCTGAAAAGCAATATGATGTTTTTCCACCTGGCAGAACTCCCTTAATGTTAACTAGTGCCTGCACTTCCTATCCAATGCCAGTGCAGGTTCATAGGAAGCAGCAGAGGAAGACCATCCTGTCTTCTCCCAGCATCACAGTTGGCCCATTTTACTTTCCAGTCCACTGTCTTGAAGCTGTTGCAGGTAGAAATCTTGGCCTCTGCCACTAGAGTGGCCTACAGCTTCCCAGCATGACAGTGGCTTTCTTTCTAATCAAAGAACTTGATCAGTGTGAGCCAGATTACGATATTTCATTGATTATTATTGTTATCAGAATGACACAAGGGACTGTCTGTTTTCTGAAACTGTCGCCTCTCACTCAGCTGGTGACTTGGCAGGGAGACCTCAGAGCAAGAAGCAACTGTGGTCTTTGCTTCTGGTGGTGGGCAAAGAGGCATGAGGTAAAGCTGAGGTTCACATGAATTGCTCAGCAGACTTTCCTCCCACTTACGGTGCTGATAGGAGCTGATGATTAATCTGGTGAATCAAAACTAGGATGCTGTTCTTTATTACTCTTTTCCATCCTTCTTTGATCAAGGGAGATGCCTACAGTTTGCCTCTCCTCCCATTTGCAACCAGATCATAGATTTATACAAGGCCAAGACAATTGGAGATGGGAGGATAAGGGTGTTTAGATATACAGCCACCATCAAGATACTGTAATGAGACTGAAAGAACATGAAGGGATCTGGCAAGTATTTATTTTATTGGTTTTTTTAAAAAAAAAGCCTCCTTTTCTCCTAGTGAGTCTAGGCAGTATGTATAAATCCTCTCCTTCCCTTTTTTTCTAATCTCCACAACAACCCTTTGAGGTAGCCATAGTAGGGAATAGGGGCTTGTAGGTCATCGCAACTCCATCTACTGCATTCTTTGCTTCAACCTTGAACCAATTACCTAAAGCCCTCATCAAGCCCAATTAAAGAAGAAATCAAGCATACTGGTTGCTTTTTTCTCCTGGAAAGTGACATGGGTAAATTAGAAAACAGATTGATGCCACTGCTGTTTTATGACAAAAGGAGAACAGTAAACTTCAAGTGAACTTCCTGTCTGCCTCCAGGACTCAGTCATACTGGCTAATAAATCAGCTGGATTATGATGGAAGGATGGATAGATGGCCAAACTGAGGGCTGCGTCTGTCTTCATTTTATCAAGGACAAACTGTTCTATTTACTTCTCCCAGCAAATAATGCTTCAGATTCCAGGTGATAAAATGGTTGAATGAAAAATAATGCCCCCATTTCCATAACTTTAGTTTAAATAGGGATATTTTAATAAATAAAGTAATCCTTGAAATCAGTTCTTTTGTTACCTGTGTTTAGTTCTTTATGTAATCACCACCATTCGCTTCACATTTTGGCCGATGATGGACAAGCTTCTTAAAGGTGACATGACCCTGTATTTTGTCTCCTCAACTCAGTCCTGACAGCCCTTTCCACCATTTCATTTGAATCAAACAGATTCCTTCAACTTTGGAAAAAGGTGGAAGTTGCCTGGGACCAAGTCTGGATTGTATGGCAAATGTGGTAAGATGGTGAGATCTGATTTCCACAAACGTTTCTTGGCAGTTCATGAGGCCTAGTGTTTTCTTGTTGCAGCAAGATTTCTTTCTTGTGCTTCTGAACTCTGCCTAATCATTGTTTCAAGGTTTTCAGTAGTGCATTGTGATGCTCTGAATTGATAGTGGTGCCACGTTCAAGGAAATCCATGTGAATAAGACCATGTATGACCCCAAAAACTGGAACCATGAGTTTTCCTGCCAAAGCTTAGGTTTTGAATGTTTTCTTCTGCAGGTGAAGCTTTGTGATGATATTCCATGGATTGACATTTTGTTTCAGGGTCATAACAATGAGCCCATGTTTCATCAGCTGTTGTGATTCTGTGAAGATATACTTCACCTTTATTCTCGTAACCTGAGAACAAGTGCTGGCAAATTTCAACTCTTGAAGCTTTCACCTCTGCTGTCACCATGTGAGGAACACATCTTGCATAAACCTTCTGATATTGAAAAATATCAGTAGTGTGACCCACATGTTTCTATGAAATGCCAAGCTTGATGGCAGCTTCCCTCTGAGTGATCTGCTGATTGTCCTTAATGAGTTCATCAGCCATTCTCATGTGAAACTCATTGGTTGCTGTCACAGTTTGTTCACTGCTTGTTCATACAGATCAACTCTTCCAGGTTTACCATCTTTACATTTTTTGGCCCACTGATGCACAGTACTCACATCAACACTCAGTACTCACCATAAACAACCTGTATTCGGTGCCAAATTTCAATTCCTTCAGCAGTCAAAAATTAAGTCCAGCACATTGCTTAAAGCACACTTACGAGTACTCAGTGTAGGCTTTCATTTCACAAACAAGAGCAACACAAAGCAACTTCCTGACAACTGAAGTGAAAGAACAAATGCTAAAGAACCCGTCAGAGCTTCTAGTGCATCATTACTGCCATCTGCTGGTGACATAACACATTACTTTTCATTCAATCCTCATAATTAAACCAGTACTGGCATAAAAGGCATTTCTTTGCTTTTTATTCAGTATCATTGATGTCATCTATGTTATACTCAAATCTGAAGCATTATGGGATGGATATCTCTGTGGAAGTCTGGAGGAATGTTGTGGATCTGTAACTGAAGCCCTGTCTCTTTTTGACACGTGACGCATAAAAAGAGACAGGGTTTTGGTTGCACAATCCCAGTTGCCAACTTGATTTTTCCTATTCCACCCCCTCCCCCCATGGAAGCCCCTAGATATTTTTTTATTTTTGATTGCATGGGATATGACCGCGTTTCTGGATGGGAAGGAATCATAAAACCTGAACATGCTTTTTTGAACATAGCCTCTCCCTTGTAAGCCATGTGCTCTTGGTTTTTCAGCTGTAATTTATTACATCAATCGGGGCAACCCTACTGGGTTTTCCTTCTGTGCTTTTGAATGATTCAGTGAACCTGTCAAGTCCTCCCTGGTGCCATGGATAGCTGTCTCCCCTCACCCCAGTCCTGCCCCTTCCTCCCCCTGTTGCAAAGGAGTTTTCACTGCCATGGCAAGTTTTTCACACTTTCCCAAAATGGCTGGTTAGAGTCTGTCCTGGCAGGGAGAAGGTCCAGATGTTATATTTTACTGGCTTGTGACTCACCTTTCCTTTGCCTTTTGTGCTCCACAATCTCCTTTTGCTGCACGGTCTTTTTCTTTTTCTTTTTTCATTTGTTTTTACAATAGGAAACAAAGGAAGAATGTTGCATTCTGTCCTGTCCAACTTCCTTCGCTAAAATGCGGAATTCCTTCACAGTCTGAAGGGGGCCAGAAATAGTTTAGGAACAACAGTGACATCATCATCATCATCATTGCAGTCAATAAGCCTTTAAAATGAGCCTATTTTAAAAAAAATATATTTGACATTCTTAATAGGGCACCATTAACTACTTTGACAAGTATAATAATACTTATATATAAGCATGTATTATAATTATAATTACAATTTTTTACAATTACAATAATTTATTATTTATATATACACACACACACACACACACTATATATATATATATATATATATATATAATTATAGTTATAATTATAAACAAGTATAATTCCTTTTCCTGAAAAGGAAAACGTTGCATGCTTCTCCCCCCTCATCCCTTAATAACAGGACCATTATGAAAGCTGCCTAACATGGCTTTTTTTATAAAAATCATTTTTATTTACAGCCAGAAGATCCAAATAACTAGCCTTTATCCGTGAATTAAAAATAGACCCATACTTCACCCTTAGGATCAGAACTCTCTTAGATCAAGAAATGCCTGCCCTCTGAAAAGGTATTTCTAACTGGAATGAGCCCAGCCTTACGTCAACTAGTAATGTGGGGTAGTTGCAAATGTCCTTAGTGGAAGACAGGACCATTCTGTTGCTTCTCTGGGTCGTGAGTAATTAAATAATCCAATTAAACCTGATGCAAAGGTTTACAGCAGCAAGGGTACCTGTTTGTAGTCTCTGCTCCTCATTGTCTGTTTCTGGAAATACAACTTTTCCTACAGCCATGTATGTGTTGGGCATTTGCTGTCCAACAAGAATTATATACCTTCTCTGTGGCCTTCCCAGTGTGATAGCTAATTCTGCCCTATCAAATTTTGAGTGTAACTCCGAGTACCCAGGCCCTGCAAGCACAGAGCACAAAAGCCTAGTGTGATCCTCTGAAAGTGTATCACACAAGTTGCAAATCCTTTGTCAGCTGGAAAATACCTTGAGAAGCACTGAGAGAACGGGTTTTCTTGGCCGTCCTTCCCCTTCTCCGTACCAACCCGCCACTCTGTCTCCAGGATTTGAAAGATAATATTCCTTGCTTCATTAGTTTTCTGAACATAACAGTGCCTAGCAGTTGGGGGAGGCTGTTGACCTGTAGCTGGTTAGCTTGCAAGTTTCTTAATGTGGTGTGTGGGTGCATGCGCCCGCTCCTTTTTGGTTTTGATTAGTTATTTTGCTGGTGAGTAATATTGTGGAGCAGAGGGAAGCTGAGCTGCAGCAGGGAGGGCTTTCCTCCCCCCTCCCCTTTGCTCTTCTGGCAGTCGCAGACTCCAGATGTTCGGAGTGCTAGTTGGGAAGTCCTGCTGGCGCCAGTCGGGGCAGAGGGCAGGGGAAAGGCACGCGAGCTGGAACCAAACGCACTCAGTCACTGCAGGATTTGGCACATCCCCAGCTCTCTGCTGGCACATTCCCCAGCATTCTCCTAGCCATCTGTTCCAAAAAAACACTTTCAGGACCTCATCATCACTCAGGATGCAGCCCCGAGAGCAGAGCAGCTGCTAGAGAAGCAGGAGGGGGGAGCCCTGCGAAAGGTCTCTTTGTGAGAGAGGAAGCTGGGCTCATAAATAACAGCAGAAGAGTTGCTATAAAAGCATTGGGATAGGGCTTGTTTCTGGTTTTTAATTGCACCCGCGCGCGCACACACACACGGGTTGAGAATTTAAAATAAAAGGATAATAATATGAAACTAATAGCTGGCATTCCATGCTGAGGAATGATTGCTGTGCTTCTCTTCTTTAGAGATCAGATGGAAGGAACAGAGAACCGTAATTAAACTCCTGAAGTCTTTCTATCAGGGTTTGTTTAAAAGCTTTTGTTGAGAATGAGGCAGTTGGATCACTTTGATTCAGATGTTATATAGGAATGTGAAATCAATTCTGTCAGTTCTTCATATGCAGCCTCACTCATGTTCCATAAGATATCCTCCAAGTGGATTTTACACGAAATCCACAGGTAGGTCCATGACGATGAGAAAGAGAAAGCCGTACATGTCTTCAGAAGGAAAATGTGCCTTGAGAGCAGAGGTGTCCGTAGGAGAGGGTCAACAAAACCAAGATAGCAGCTGTGGCCACAAGATCAAAGCCCCTCCCCTATTCTAGGGGTGTCACGTGACACATTTCGGATTTTGCCAGTTCCCTTAACTATAATAGGGAAGGGTATAAGGTCAGAGAAGACCTATTTCCTGACTGCTTTATACCCATCTGCTCTCTAAAGAGAATCAGTAATAACAAGTTCCTTGAAATACCTAGAAGGCAGAAGAGAAGAGAAGTTGGGGTGTGCAAATAGATGGAAAACAGGTTCTGTTCTGAACCCAAAACACTCCTTAATAATTCGGGCAAACCGTTTCAGATCGGACCATTTGGCAAATGCAAAGCCCTCAGTGTTTTGGCTATTCCAAGTTTTAACTAAGCAAAATGCGGAGAGATCTTGGAGTGGCTTTTCAGAGTGAGAAGGGCAAGGAGAGTGCTTGTCCCCTATCCCCTGCAAGATCTGTCTGTCAGCTCCTTCCTCGCACCTTTCCCTCCCCCGCTCCACCAGTTTCCCAGCATAGCAAATCCTATTGCCCATTGAGTCAGACTCAAGTCATTGTTAGCTGTACTGGTGTCAAAGTAATGTTTTCCCCTTAATTCTTACTTGAGAACCTGTTTGGTATACTGGTTAAAGGCATTGGGCTAGAGCTAGAGAGCAGAAGACTGTGAGTTCTAGTCCCGTCTTGGGCACGAAGCCAGCTGGGTGCCCTTGAGCCAGTCCCTCTCTCTCAGCCCTAGGAAGAAGAAGGAGGCAAGGGCAAACCACTTCCAACAGTCTTGCCCTAAAAAACACACAGATTGCAACGAAGTTGATGATGAGGAAAAAGATCTAATTCCTCTCAGCAATATCCAAGTTTTTTCTGTGTCCTTACTTTGATGCCAACCCAGTGCCAACCCTATTTAACCAAAATCTACTTGAGGGCAAAGGAATTCTTGCTTTCCCTTTAAAATTGTAAATACCGTGAGTGTACAAGATTATATTAACGACTTAGTGGAAATGCTAGCAAATTTGTTCTGGTGCTGTCCTTTGATGCTTTAGGGACTGAAACTGGTGATGAAGGTAGGGGAGAACTGGGTAAAATTTGCCTGCCCCTTTGATTTTAATGATCCTTACTCCCCATATGCAGCTGGGTGTGAAAAACTAAAAAGTATGAACCTTGATTTTGCCATGCTTATTTTAATTTTCCTGGGACAATTGAAAATCTGTGGCTCAGATCAACGTCCTTGGCAATCTCCAGTCTCAGCAACCTCCTTTAAGATGCATGCATTGGCTTCCACAAGGGAGAAAAAAAAACCCACCATGTAGTTTACACACCCAGAACAGCCCTCTTGGGGTGAGACAGTCACACAAATGTGGGATTTAACCTACACAGTACTGGATGCATTTATTTTGCAGTATTTTTTTTCTTCTACATTTGCGGTACACTGAGGATGTTTTTACTAATATGTTGGATGGCTTCGTTCATGGATAATAAGATGGTTTCCATAATTGGGTTCTTTTGCACAGTTGTAACACCAGCTGCGACTCTCTGCCTATGTTCACACAACACGCATAAGCAGGTCAGGCAAAGACCTAGCAGATGCGTGGGTTCAAATGCTGGAAAAAAAATCTCTTGGAGGGGTAAAAAAAGTCAGGATGGTAGCCACAACCACGTGAGGGAAACCCCACTACTTTCGTAAGTGCATCAATGCATGTCAAAAAGGAGCTTCCATGGGGCAAGTCTGGCTGCCAAATTGACTTTTTCTGACCCACCCGCCCTGGGGATTTACCTGCTACAATAGGCATTTCTAATTGAAAGCAAAGTTTCTGCAGAAGGCAGATCTGGCTATTCTTTTGGCCACATTGATTCATGTATTTAATTAAAAGCCTTAATTCCATTGTCCCAGTTACTTTCTTCATGGATAGGCTTCAAAGCTTAAAAACATGGGACTGTTTACTTTATTATGAAGAAAAGCAAGAAATGTTCCTGACTGTGTACATTGGCCCTTCACCCTAACCCGCCCAATATTCTAAACTTCTGCCTCAACCTTCTATTATCCCAGAGAATCCTCCCATCTCCCGTCCAAGCTAAGCTCACTCTCCAATCCACTAACCCATCTTTCAGAGTAAATCCTCCCAAGGTGGTGTATGTAGACACACAATGGATAGATAAATAAACATTTCAAAGAATAAACTCCAGTTAATGATTCAGTAACAGAATAGCAACCTAACTGAAGGTGACTATGGAAGAGTTCAAGGCAATCTTTGAACACCAAAGAATGATGGGACTTGGCCAGTGTTAACCAGCGGAGGTTATTGTACTGCATCTGACGTACGACTCTTTTCGAAAGTGCAGTCAGTGTGGATTGAGCAACCAGAGTGCTGGTATGTAGGCATTATCTGGAGCTTACAACAAATTTCTATTTAGTTTTCACTGGCTCTCGGATTGCATCCAAATCCGGTTCAAAGATGTTAAGGGCCTAAATAGGGTTGGACCAGATAAAAGGAATTACGTTAACAATCTCAGTACCCAAATGAACCCAACCCCTGAGGTTCCTTAATTATGAATTATATGAAAATTTGGGTAGTATTCAGGAGGCAAAGGACCTATTTGGGATCTAAAAATATTAGCAGTTGTTTATTTTATGGTGTGGGGAGGAGATGGGCTGTGCATTCATTCCAATCAGAATGTCATGGTGATATGGAAAAGAGAAGCTTGGAAATTTATTTATTGGAAGTACTAAGTCAGTGTTTTGTCTCTACAAAGATAAATGTTTTGACTGTATTATTTCCCCTGACTGCATATTTGCACTATAGGAAGATAATCTTCACGGTTAGAGGCAAGGAAATATGTCCCTTGATGCAAACCTCGATTAATGTATCTGGTGGTTCAAAATAGATTGTATTTAACTAAAACCTGTTGCTTACATTCAGAAGTTGACACCAAAAAATCATTTGGTTGGGTCAAGATTGGATTTAAAATAAATTTTCTATCAGTTTACCTGAGTCTATTAAAATTCTGTTTTTTAAAAAAGATCTATTACATAGGAGAAGTTAGAACTATTTACAGGTGAAACTCGAAAAATTAGAATATCGTGCAAATGTTCATTTATGTCAGTATGGCAACTCAAAAGGTGAAACCAATATATGAGATAGACGCATTATATGCAAAGCGAGATATGTCAAGCCTTACTTTGGTATAATTGTGATGATTATGGCGTACAGCTTATGAAAACCCCAAATTCACAATCTCAGAAAATTAGAATAGTGTGAAAAGGTTCAATATTCTAGGCTCAAAGTGTCCCACTCTAATCAGCTAATGAATCCATAACACCTGCAAAGGGTTCCTGAGCCTTTCAATGGTCTCTCAGGCTGGTTCAGTAGGAATCACAAGCATGGGAAAGACTGCTGACCTGACAGTTGTGCAGAAAACCATCATTGACACCCTCCATAAGGAGGGAAAGCCCCAAAAGGTAATTGCAAAAGAAGTGGGATGTTCCCAAAGTGCTGTATCAAAGCACATCAATAGAAGGTTATGTGGAAGGGAAAAGTGTGGGAGAAAAAGGTGCACAAGCAGCAGGGATGACCGCAGCCTGGAGAGGATTGTCAGGAAAAGGCCATTCAAAAGTGTTGGGGACTTTCACAAGGAGTGGACTGAGGCTGGAGTTAGTGCATCAAGAGCCACCACACGCAGACGGATCCTGGACATGGGCTTCAAATGTCGTATTCCTCTTGTCAAGCCGCTCCTGAACAACAAACAACGTCAGAAGCGTCTTACCTGGGCTACAGAAAAAAAGAACTGGTCTGTTGCCCAGTGGTCCAAAGTCCTCTTTTCTGATGAGAGCAACTTTTGCATCTCATTTGGGAACCGAGGACCCAGAGTCTGGAGGAAGAATGGAGAGGCACACAATGCACGATGCTTGAAGTCCAGTGTGAAGTTTCCACAGTCTGTGTTGATTTGGGGAGCCATGTCATCTGCTGGTGTTGGTCCACTGTGCTTCATTAAGTCCAGGGTCAACGCAGCTGTCTACCAGGAGATTTTGGAGCACTTCATGCTTCCTTCCGCAGACGAGCTTTATGGGGATGCTGACTTCATTTTCCAGCAGGACTTGGCACCTGCCCACACTGCCAAAAGTACCAAAAGCTGGTTCAATGACCATGGGTTTACTGTGCTTGATTGGCCAGCAAACTCGCCTGACCTGAACCCCATAGAGAATCTATGGGGCATTGCCAAGAGAAAGATGAGGGACATGAGACCGAACAATGCAGCGGAGCTGAAGGCCGCTATTGAAGCATCCTGGTCTTCCATAACACCTCAGCAGTGCCACAGGCTGATAGCATCCATGCCACGCCGCATTGCGGCAGTCATTGCTGCAAAAGGGGCCCAAACCAAGTACTGAGTACATATGCATGCTTCTACTTTGCAGAGGTCCGATATTGTTCTATTTCCGATCCTTGTGTTATTGATGTCATGTAATATTCTAATTTTCTGAGATTGTGAATTTGGGGTTTTCATAAGCTGTATGCCATAATCATCACAATTATACCAAAGTAAGGCTTGACATATCTCGCTTTGCATGTAATGCATCTATCTCATATATTGGTTTCACCTTTTGAGTTGCTATACTGACATAAATGAACATTTGCACGATATTCTAATTTTTCGAGTTTCACCTGTAAATTAAGCTGGGTGCAAGAGAGTTTGCTACCTAAGGTGCAAAATGCTGATCCAAGGGATTGTTGAATCTATCTCAAGGTTGTCGCTACACCTCACAGTTGCCAAGATTTCTTGGGAAGTGCAGAATAGGCCATCCAATACCCATTGCCCTGCCGTCACCATCTCAATCCCAACTTCCCCAAACTTTTGCCTGATTTATTTACCTAACAATAGGGCTAGTCCTGCTAAAAAATTACACCCTGGCTTTTACTCAACATGCTAAAGTGTCTTATCTTAGACACAAAGTAGTGAAAGTTCCATATTCCCTTTGGATCTCAAACATGAGGAAGGAAAGTTAAAGGTATCTTTGTTGCATTCTGTTTTCTCACTAAAAAATGTTGTGTTCATGTGAATAAAGTCCTGGCTTTATTTTCAGCTCCTCTCCTCAGCATTAAACTGTTTTTTTACCCTCTACGAAACACTGTTGTTTGGCAGTCATGAAAAATGCTGCACCCATTAGCCTTGGTTAGGTATTCAGTCCTTCCTCTCTGCTCCACATTGCACTCTTGCATCCATTCCCACTACCTTTCATACACTAGAAGGTGAAGGTCTAAGCAAGAAGCCTGCTTTCCTCAGATGGGCCCCTGCATGATCTAAAGTACGAGTGGTGGGAGATTGAGAAAAAGAGCTTACTCTTTCCTCATGCTATCCTGGTTAGAGTTGATTACAGCAAGAGATGGGTGAGCTGAGGTGTGTGTAATCAAGTCAGAGGGAGAAGATTGCTCCTAAACAATTGGTATCACTACCTAACATTCCATAGATGCAAAGTTAAGTATGTTGAGGACTATGGCAATGAGTGTTTCTACTTTTAGTTTACTGCATCATCATGATGAAGGACATGGTGTTCCACAGAGATCTTTCAACTTATTTATGGAGTGCAGTGATATCAGTGCAAATAAAAGGCTGACGAAGTACAATGATTCTTCATTCAGTTTCACTGATTCTAATACAATTTATTTCAGGAATGATAACCAAAAGGTGGACTGAGCAGCAAAATCATCCTGATGTTCCATCTTACCTTCTCAAAGCGCGCATGTTCCCATTGAAAAGAGCAGAAGGCATCTGTCATTAAATTGAAGACTGGCTATGGAAACACTCTTGGTGTGACAGTCTTTTGGAGAAGATGAAGATATTTTCTTCTACTGTTTTCTTCTTAAGCCAATCACATGTTAGTATGTGCAGTGTATGGAGAGGCTTCTCCCTTTGCTTCCTAGGAAATACCATCCCTGTATAATAGAGCATTGTGATGATATCACTAGTGCCAAAGAGCTGGTTGAGTTTCTGTATTGTCATCTCAAATCCAGAGGTTATGATCCATACATTCTGTAGGTAAATCGGGAGATGTGGAAATCATTGGTTGCTTTCGGCGGGATGCACATTGCACATTGAATGCACATGGCTCTGTAGAGGAAAGGGGAGGCGAAACCTGTTTAAAGTAATGGCTGTGGAGCTAAGTCAGAATTGGCAAACCTGTCTGTAAATAAATACAGTTCTCCATATCTGAAAGCTGAAGCATGAAAACCATCAGGACACAACCAGTGTTACTATTCCACACATTTTTTTTTCTTCACCTTTATCAATTCTGCTCATTTAACAAGAGCCAGCTTTTCAGGGTGAAGAATAGTGACAAAAAAGCTAGAACTGTTACAAGGGACGATTTATTTCCATTTTTTTAAACACACCATTTAACCCAATTAATTAAAATGTATATTATACAAAGAAAGGAAGGTTAAATAGCCAGAGTGTCTGTTAGCAGAATATTCCAGAAAGGTTTATAATGTTGCATTTTGAATTTTAGAAATGTTAAAGCCCGTGTAATGCAAAGGCATTTGAATACTATGTTGTATATTTCACTTCAAATTGAAGTAAAAAAAAATGTATGGAGAAACTCACTTGGAGTAAGCAAATTTTATAAATAATGCATGTCATATGTAACACATCTGCTTGTAATGAAGAATATAATTCAGTGTTACAGTAAAATAATACAGCCTTTTGAAGAAAAGATTACCATATTTCATCAAATGGCAATGTATAATGGCTATACATTGCAGCTAAATTTAACCTTCTGTTATTTCAGTATAAATTATTTGTGCTTCATTTTCACTAATGAAATTGATCTGAATAGAGTTCATTGTGCCAATCTGTTGAGAGATCTCACAAGTGTATAACTCTTCTCATTTGGAACAGCAAGATCTTCCAATCTTTAAGCTTAGTCCTAAATATTGCTGCTCTTCCTGCACTGAAAGGTGTCTACACAACTTCAGTCTTCCAGCTAACATGGTAATTATGTTAATAAAACCTTAAACTGCAATCCTAAATTCCCAACATCCCAAGATCTTCTTTCTCAGCCCCCATGTAAACACCCAGAGCAATTCAACATGGAAGGAGGGTGGGGAGGCATTAGATCTGAAAGATTTCTTAAAGGCTGGAAAGGTGATGAATTCTGTTCTCTCCGGCTGTTTCCCATGGAATGTCACAGCCTTCACCATTCGAGCAGTTCTGTCTCTGTATGTCTTCTAAACAGCCTCAGTATGAAGGAGGGCTCGTTGAAGGGCAGAATTGGGATAAATCTAGTCTGTAAGTTCATGTAATGTCCTGGAAAGACAACACAGTAATCAAAACAAGCGGTGACAATCCTTTTGACCAAGAACCTCAACCTAATCAGTCATTAGAAAATGAAGGGAGTAAGGAATCTTGTTGGTATTCTCTGGATAGCAGCACCCTCTGGAGATCACCATTTTGGTTCATGTAAGTAAGAAGAATGTTGTAAATAGAAAAATGTTCTTCATAACATCTCAAATATAAAATGGAAGAATGAGGAAAGCAAATTTGAGTGTTAAGAATTACAGATGCTTTGCCACTGTGAACAAAATAAACGCCTTAAACATGCAGATTGTATCTATGGGAATATGCAGACTCTTTTATTGCGTCCTTAGATTAATCTGCTTACCACCACAACGCAAGTGTTGTCAAATATGAACTGCTAATCATAGGTATCCAGTTTCTTCATCAGACATGGATCAAAAGCTGATTTGAGCCACATTTAGCATTTGGCATTAGCTTCACACAGCCCACTGTGGAATGTCTTTTTCCTGCCTCAGCTATGCATAGATTCATGCAAACTAATCAACACTTCGTGTCTGCAGTGTCAAGATATGAACTGGGAGAATGGTCAGTTAGAGATCTTTGCATCAGTTCGACTGCAGCAGCAAGCTTCTCGCAGTTTACAGAAAGCAATAACTGAAAGATAGTTTCTCATGGGAGAATGCTCATTGTTAATCTCCAATCATTATGCACTGTCTCTGAGAGCTTTGACCAGGCCGGCTAATCAGAAAATCAGGTGATTACCCAACAACCTTGAAGCTGAAAGATAAAGCTGGGAACAAGTTCTAAGCAATTAAAATACATGTGAAAAGAGGTTGTTTAATACGTGTGTTGAAAGGGAAATAGAAATATCTTTTCAAGCTTCTCAGCATATGACCAGTGAGATGCTCAGTGTAGTTTGTCGCACTCATAGAAATCAGAGAAATAAGATTGTGACTATTAGGCAAAATAATAATAATAATAATAATAATAATAATACAATAAGCTGTCTTCAGCTACCTTAGCCCACTTAGGAGATGAAGCAAATTTTCTGGTTATTATTTTGCAGACAGTTTTTAAAGATGGGGAACGTGTTATATCATGGCCACAGACTTTTTTGGTTCCTCGCTTCATCTTCTCTCCTAATTGGACAGTAAATTCCTAGCTACCATCTCTAAAGGATCTAAATCAAGCATAAAGCAAAGATCTTCTGTTGTATGCAAAATTTCCTTTCAGGTGAAAGCCTAATTGGAAACATCCATAAAGCATCCTTCAATTGTTACAGAAATTCACACCTCTTACAGTCTCTAGCATTGATCAAGGAATAGCATGGGGGGTATGGAACAATGGGCCCTGTGCTTTGCTTTATTATAACCAGTAAGCATGAATGTATTTAAGAAAGTCCAGTCCTTCTGTTAGGTTGAAAAGGGTGGCTGGCTCAGACAGCAGATTTTCGACATAAAAGGAGAGCAAGTTGTTAATTATGGAATTTTTCCCATTGAATGTTTAGCGCTAGATCTGTAAAGAGGTAAATTGATAGTTTTTCTGTTCTGTCCGACTCAAGTGCTGCAGAATAATAAGCAAAAAAGAGGCACAGCCTCAAAATCAGAGGATGTTCCATTCCAGTTACGCAGCTGGTCAAATTACTTGACCAAACTTTTACAGCTCAACCAACTTTTGTTGTACGTTCTACGCCACTTAAATCACGGAACTGCCGTTCTTGTGGAAGCTTTTTTATGCACTATCCTACAAATGGAATAGATCTTTTGATGAGTTAATCAGGATGTCTCAATAATTAAATGGCCAATTCTCAGGCTGGATCAATGCAAATGGCACGTTAGGGCAATGGCAGTGCAATTTCTCTTGGAAAGAAAGTGGGAAGGCGCAGTGGTGCCCTTCATGTGTTCCCTCCTTCCTTCAGAATGGAGGACCCAAATTGTCTCAGTTCAGTCTGGCCAATGGGTACCACAGCATCCTTCCTTGTCAGATTCTATCTTATCACCTGTTTTGCCTGCTGCTGTATCATGGTGGGCCTGCCTCAACAACTGCTCATTACTGTACATCAGCTATTAAGGCCATCACAAACATGGCCATTTGGAAAAAATACTTCCACCGCTGAAAGTCTGTCTACAGGGGTTCCGAGGGGAAAGACTGTCCTCCTCTATTTAGGAAACCTTTGGTATAAGGACACTAAAAAGGCCTTTCTGCTGTCTGAAGCACCTCTTGGATTACAAACCCACCTATAGCCAGTTCCACTGCAAGAGACAGTAAAGTTTGGTTGCAGGGGCCTTTCCCAATATGGCATCTTCAAATCTGTGCATTATTTTTGTGCAAACAGAAGGCCTAAACTGATCATAAGCTAGATTAAGAAGATCAAGATCAAGAAATCTGTTAGCCCTATGAGGTAGTCCAGACAAGAAGCACAACCAGGAGTTCTAGCTCTATCTTTATTGTAAGGATACATTAACAGAATCTTGCAAGAATGAAAGTCTTTCTCCCCTCCTCTCCTTTTACTCTCTGGAAAACTAGGCAGGGTCCCTTCTGAAATGTTTCCCATGCCCTCCCCCCTTCTGTGGGCTGAGACATCTTTTATATGCCAGTTGTCCCATCTGTGGCTCTTCCTCCTGTCTCCCAAGGTCATTCCCACAGACCATTACACAATCAGATAAAAAGAGGGTCAGTCCAGACTGTGGAACTCACAATGTGACAAGATGTGTGAGTCCAAGGGACCCACTGAAAATATAAGAAGGACTCTGACTGTTCTTCAAAGTCATAGTGAAGACAGTCTGATTTAGAGAGAGCTGAAATAGTTGCACCTTCATCTTAACCTTTCAGCCATCCTTTTAGCACAGGAATGAGAATTTTTAGCTAGCAGACTGAATGTGAGAGCGTAAGGGCTGTGTTAAGCAAAGGAATGACTTGCATAGGCCAACGAGCAGACCAAAGAACACAATGCAGGTAAATTGTTTTGCTCTCTCAGGGCCAGACCAATTCTCAGGCTCTCCCCATCACCATCCTCAACCCTTCCAGTTGCCACCACTTATATTCTAGTGTACCACTGATTACATTTAGAATCAGATTTTCTACCAGGAGCTCAAGTCAACCTACAGGTCCATTCCTTCTCTTTATCTAATCATTTGCCCCTCCCCATATCTCTTTCCTTAGGTGTAATAGAGGGCAGTGCTTTTGGGTGGCTGCCTGCCTTTATACACTCCCCCAAGATGTGATGTGTAACATATGGGGTTCCATTTGGGGTCATACAAAATGTCCTGTATCAGGGCTAGTTGGCAATCATGCCAAAGTGTTCCCATTGGGGAACACATCCCTACCTTATCTAAGTAAGTTAGGGAAGAGGAAGCGGTACTGTACTGGTAACCCAATGGCAGCGGTGGCCAAGGATCACTGATTGGCAGAAATGTGCTGATGTACAAAGATAAGGTACACTGAACGGGTTGTTCAAAATATAACCCATCATTACATTGACCAAAACTGCTATGGGGCTGGTTTTGGAAAGCCTTGGTTCTGAATGTTAAAGATCCTGATGGTTCTACAGTAGAGAAGAACCTAATTTCCCAGCTCCCATCTGAACCTGAAATCTTCACCTAAAGCCCTTCACGCTTGTACACAAGTGAGTATCTAGACTTGCAGAGGTGAGATGAGGGAGATTGGCATTCTGTCATCTTGTTAGCTTTCTGGTTTACTATAGTGGAATCTAGACAATTCTGCCTTAATCTGGTGTGGTTTTAGGTCCTCAAATTGCTGTAATTGCAAGTTCTTTATATATTTCAGATTGGCTATCTCTTGTTCTTTACTACAGTACTGTTTCATATTTATAGGATAGTTTCTATTTTATTTATGTTTATGGTACCTTAAATATTGTCCAGTAAAAAGGGAATATATAGGCTTTAAAAAAAAATAAACAAAGTCTCAGGTAACATGCTTATGTTTAATTTAATCTGCATCTGCTTGATCTTTCTGACTCTATAGCTTATTCTCTGAAAATGTGCTACAACAATGGTAATGGGTTTAAAGAGCAATTTTGGAGAAAGCTAAAGTATTTTATATATTTAGTGTACTGAGGAGATTGTTTTGAGGTGTCTGTCAAGAGGGAGAGAAAGCCACAGAGAACCAGTGTGATATAGTGGTTTAACTAGACCTGAGGGACACAAATTCAAGTCCATCTTCAACCATGGAAGTTCATCAGATGATTTTATGATTGTTCAGCTCAATCTATTACAGGACATGTATTCTGGGGAAATTGGAGAATGTAGCATTATGTATGGTGTATTTTTTCCTGAACAAAAAGTAGAATCTAAGTGTATCAGAAAGACGTATTTTCCCTTTAATTTTCTGTAAAAAGTGAGATTTACAAACATTAACACTAAGTGTTCTTCCTTATGCCAAGCATCATACCAGAATCTATGAAAGGCAACATTTATTCTTTTAAAATATTTGAAGTGGGATAGCTATGATAACCTACAATTAATTAATTATGGAATGCTGATACACCATAAAGACACATATTCAAATCTTAAATTGGCTTTCTATGCACAAACTGGCCAATCACAATTTAGTGTGGCATGATACACAACCCCCAGGTCACAACTTGGGATTCAGTTTGCATGGCTCCATAAAAATAGACTGAGTAAACCATAATTAAATTAACTGTGGATAACTATGTTCTGTGAAAAGAGCCATTTAGTTAATAATGGCAAAATGATGCATTTTGTATATCATTCTGAAGGTATCCATTTAAATATCTAGGAGGAACAATATTTAATTATTTAAATAAAAACAATGGTTTCCTGTACAGAATACTGAAGTCCTACTCAATTCTGTCATAATATTCAAAGTGAGTCAACACAATTATAATTATTTTAAAGCTTATGATTACAGCATTTAGATTTGAAATTTCTGCTACTCCTTGCAGATAAAGTGCCCCAAGAATACATCAGTCAAAGAATAAAGGATATACAGAAGATTAAAATTCATAATCTAGAAGGTGGATTGGAAATGTTTTTGAAACTCCATTTTTTCTAGGATTTTACCCTGAAAGTTTTACCTTTAAACTCTGCACCATGGTAGTCCAAAACATATTTAAAAAGCCTAATCCCTTGCAGAAAAATAATTGCACCTTTTAGACCAACATACATTTAAATCTTATCTAATAAAATCTAATAATTGGATGTTGACTATAGGTATGGAGGTGATGTAGGTATGGAGAAGGAAAAAGAACTGGAGATCAGCAGCCCTTTCTTGAGACCGCTGGACAATTCCCATAGGGCAAGACTTTGTGGGTGACCACCAAGACCATCCTACAGCACAGGCGCTCCCTGGGGCTTTTGTGCTGCAAACATCTTCATATGTGGAAGGATCCATTGGACTCAGGCGTTTGGCCCCAGTGAACTAAGTTCTTCGGGTGTGCCCCCCTGCTCTGATCCCTTGCTTGGTTCTTCAGGGGAGAAACTCTTGGTGTCAGTGCCTTCCTCTGACCTTCAGCTGCAGTGTGGAACTGCTCTGGCCACCGGGGTGCATGAGTTCCACCCATGGGCCTCAGGGCAAGCCTTGAAGCAGTCAGGAAGGGCTACCACCAAATCTCAGAGTATCCTACTTCATCTCTCCTACTTCATCTCTCAAAGCAGATGCTTTGCCTCATGAGCACTGGACTAGTCCCACTCTGTCTTTATTTCCCAACTGATGCAGGTGAGGCATTGGAAGTCCTGGATTGGGGCACAGGGGAAAAAAATGACCATGGCAGAGTCCAACTGGAACATACTTTGGCTTGGTTGAAGTGGACCCTGTACAAGGTTGGTTTCTCAGGAAAACTGGCTAGGTGTTTTCAGGAAAGAGGGACTGGATATTTTAAGTCGGGCTATGAGATCTGTGCTTCAGATATCCAGACAATCAGTATATGGTAGCAAATGACTTGCTTCTGTCTCTTTTTCCTGCTATCTAGTGGTCAGCCAGAGATTTGCAGCCCAGAACTGGTAGCCTTGGTTCATATTTTGAAATCTAACGGCAAACACTTTTTATGGAGAAACAGTTTTGTGAATCCACGGAGCATATGGTCAAAGGCTGCACAACCGTGAGCAATATCTACTGTCTATCCCCATCCTAGATTTTGCTTTCTAGGCACTGCAATATCCAGATGCAAGGGCAACATCATACTGGAAGCGTGAATGAATCTTATGACATGGGAGGAAGGACAAACTGCCCCACCTACATGCTAAGGCTGGTGGACAGCTCTGGACTAAATCCTTCTCTTTCTTACCCTACTCAATATTTTGAAATGGCATTTCAACTCCATGAGTGCTCACAGAATGGAAACGCTCTTCTTTAAAGACTTATTGCAAGCTTCTTTTTCTGCAGTGTTGCTTTGCCTCTGCAAACCGCGCACTACTGGAATCCAGTCAAAGTTTTACGGTCCTTCAAATTGAGGTTGGAGCCAGAGAGGAAATACTAAAATCCTGTATATACAACTTCTGTCTGTGACAGGGAGAGAAATTCCATGAAAATTAGCAACTCAGTAGTGGATGGTTATATCTGATTCAAAGTCTAGGAGGTTGTTTCTTTCTCGTTGCAAGAAACAATGACATTGTCATGCAAGAAAATTTAGGATCTTTAAATAAAGTTGAAGCCTAAGTTGGGAACAAGTTTTGTTACCGCCAAGTATTTAATTAACAACAGCCCATCATTTCGGAAGGTTATGCACTCTAAGGAGTTTATGCTAGCAGGAAAATACCCTACTTGTTTTCAAATTTTAAGTGCAATATGTGTTCAGTTAACATTCTGGAATCTATATGTCAAGTCTTTATCTTACTTTTAGTTTTTAAAATTATATATATGCCAAGGTTAGGGAGGTGATTCCAAGTATTTCCAAAGTGCAATCCATCAGTCAATCAATCAATTTCAGTACCAGTTTCCAGGGATTCCCCCACCCCTTTATCCCACTCCAAAATCATCTGGAAATATAATGGAAGGGAATTAGTCTCATAGAAGAACCACAAAGTGGAAAAAAATAGAACAAATTACTTGGTTTCATATTTTAGGGAAGTGTATCCTATGTAGGGGTGTTAAATTATAGAACAGAATTGTGATGCAGCTAAAAAATGAATTAGTGTTGTGTATGCCTCCTGGAGCTCCTGAAAAAACTGGCAGAATATTAACACACTTTCTATTCAATGTGGTCTTCACTTAAGAATTTTTAAAAATTCTTGAACATTTCCAGACAAACAAGCTGTCCCCATTAAAAGAATATATTTCAATACGTATGGCTGATATCAGGTCAAAGTATTATCTGATTGTTATTCATCTGTGACATCTCCTTCACATGTGCTAACAGGGGTATCCAGGAGGCAGGGTGTCAAAAAAGTCAAGATGGCGTCTGTGACCATGTGCTCTCACCCCCTTTCTATGTGTGTTGCAGACTTTTTTGACAACCTCTCCCCTCAGGGATTGATTGATTTATTAAATTTGTCCCCTGCCCATCTCCCCCCAACGGGGGACATACACAGGACAAGATACCCTTGTATGCTAAGCAACAAGGGGTGGATTTGAATTTATAAAATGGCCCCATAGCATTTTTCGACCATTATATGAAATGCTATAGCATGGATACTTAGGGATGACCTGTGCACCAAAAAGGTACTATTTCCACCCAATTTCCAGTGATGTAGTAGTTGCATTTGTTCCTTGCTGCAAAGGATAATCTTGCAGCATTTAAAGAGGAATAAAAGCATTCATGTGTAATGGGATTCTCTGCATTAGAGTTTAATTCTTCAGGTATGGAATGCATATTTTGGTTAGCAGGTTATGTCACGCCTTTGATGGAATGGGGTCTAATCCCCAAAGTTTATGTCAGAACACTATGGCAAGAGTTTCAGGTGTCACAACCATCTTCTGAGCCAAATTTCCAAAGCCCTTTTTTTGGGCAGATTCAAAATTCACCTATCTGCTCTGAAAATCTTTTAGAAATGGTCTGAAACAGCTTCAGTGAAGCAACTACTCCAAACAAGGACTCTAACAGGTAGGTCCATGTGGTAAGATCCCAGCCATTATAGGGGCCAATTGCTATGAAGAAGCTGTTTCAAACCTTTGATAAGGAAGTTCCCAGGGAACATACAATGATGACAATCATATGGACCACATTAAGAGACTCCAGAGACTTGTGCCAACCCTCCAAACTACTTTTTGGAGTTTGGGTCTCAGTTCTTCTGTGTTAAGATCTCAATTTCTCTGTCTCTTCCCTTGAGAAGCTGTATCATTTCAAATGATGACATTGTAATTAATCATTGTAAATGAGGTTGGTAATTGAAGATAAACTGCTTTCTGACCTGAGGTTAAAGATACAGACTTCAACAGCATCTGTATCTTTAATTTGCTCTCTTGCTTGCTGAAGGCATTTTTGGAAGGGATTAATCAAAGTTCTCCCATTCAGTATTTGGGTTGGCTGATACACTACAGTCATTGCAGCAGCTCTAAAAAGTTGCTCAGATGGAGTAGTGGACCTTTAAAAAAGAGACATAGGTAGGTAGGTAGGTAGGTAGGTAGGTAGGGGTAGGTAGGTAGGTAGGTAGGTGGATGGATGGATGGATGGATGGACGGGCGGGCGGGCGGGCGGGTGGGCGGGCATGGTTACTTGATTACTAGAGTATTATTGGACCATTAGTGTAATGTAATCTTCTAAGACTGAGGAAATAGAACAAAATATTGTAGGCTGGAAGATCTGCTAATTCCTTCCATATCAAGAAAGGGGTAGCTATATCTCTCCTGCTTCAAGAAGCAGATAGAAAGATCAAAGGAATGGAAGAGTATCATCTTAACATGTTTACCAATAAATGGGGCCTAGAGTACAGATCTCCAGTTTTCCAAATTCTGTAACCTAACCCCTTCTTAATCAGTTGGATTAATGACACTCTCTGAGACTCTAGCACTCTTGCGAGTAACTCTTAGCGGCTTGACAGTTGGAGATTATGAGTGCATTACAAGTGACAAACTGGAGGACTATTTCTTACACAAAGGATGGGTTGGTGAGGATGTTATAGACCTCTCCTGACCAGCCCCAATTAGGGCTTAAAATTAAAGTGAGATCCCGCCCCACCCCAACTAAAAGAGGTAGCCTTTCTCTTAAGTACAACATATATTTGTTGATTTCTCCACACATACACACTCTATCTTTCTGATTTAAGACATCCAGTCTAGTGTAGTGATGTGGGGGTTAGGAGTGGGGAGCACCCAGTTCTAGTCCACTCTCAGCCACGTAAGTTCATTGGATGATTTTAGGCTGGTCCAACTACCTCACAAGGTTGTTCTGAGGAAAATTAAAGAAAGGAGCACTGTGTACGGCATCTAGAGCTCTGGAACAAATGGCAGGATACAAATCAGATCAATCAATTAATCAATACTGTACTTCTGGGATGGATGCAAAAAAAGTCAACATTCAAGGGATTCAACTGGTATCACTTCCTTTAGAGATATACCTGAGCTATAAAATGGAACCTTCTCTGTTCGCGCCTACATAGGTTGTCCTCCATTTGCCAGCAGTGGTGAAAGAAGCGATTGCAGACCCAATCAGGGAACTGTCATCCTAGCTATGCTTCTCTTGCTAAACACCATTAAGCATAGTTGTTGGCTAACCCAGCTTGATTTTCAAAAAGGAGGCTAGGAGCAATGTCTTGTCTTATTTGATTAAAGATGTTATATTTTTAGCCCCGTTCAGGCATTCAAAAATCAGAACACTCCCCAGGTGAGTCTTCTAATGAAGTCCCACCTGCCCCTGATGTCAGACCAGGGGGGTCCACAAGGAGATCAAAGACCTCCAGATGGTGGCCCCAGCCATGCAATTGAAGCCCAACCTTTCTTCCTCCATTACCCTCCAGATACCCCTATGTCAGCCCCATTCAGCTTTCCTTCTGTAGACCTCACATGAGTGGTTTTATCAGGGGGGTTATCTGAAATGCTTTAAATATTCCGGGCCCAAATACTGAAATTCAAAACAATCTGGATAGCTTAAAGGAAAGGACTGAAAGTAAAAATATGAGATAAATTCAAGGTTCTTCATTTAGGAAATGTACTGGTTTGGCAATGTACATGTGAGAAAGATCCAGGAATAGTAGACTGCATACCAAATTTGAACCAGTAGCATGTTGTGTTGATCCAAATGGCAAATACAATTTTAGGATGCATTAAGAAAAAAATATATAATTTCCAAATCACTGGGAATAATTATTCCATTCTACTTTGCTTTGGTTTAACCCTCCCCTTGAGTACTCAGTCCAGTTCTGGGCACTTTAAGAGGAAGAGGAACAGGTTCACCGAAGGGCAATGAGAATGATCAGGAGATGAGAATTGTCCTAGGAAAAGAGCTTAAAGGAGTGAGATTATGGTTAGCTTGAGAAAGCTGAAGTGATATGATAGCTCTCTTCCAATACCTGACAGGATGTCACATAGAAGAAACTCAAGACCAGTTCAGACAGACCTGGATCAAACCATCTGTCCAAAATGTTTTAGAGATCCTGCACCAAGCAGGGGTTTGGACTAGAATCTCTGATTCTATTATTCCCCCTCATTCCAGACGGCAGGATGTGGAATAGTGAGTTTAAGCTGAGGAAGGCAGTTCCCAAAGGAGTGTTAGAGAAAGAAATCTCAACAGTCAGAGCTGAAATGAGTGGGCTTTGCTTCATTGGATGGGGGGCAAGCAGAGAGCCATCTCCCCTGCACTGAGGAGAGGGTTGAACGTGATGGCCCCTTCCAACCCTCAGATTCTATGAACATGTGAATGGGGGTTCTACCTCGTATGCATCAAACTCTCTCCAAAATATCAGAGCATTCCTGCCTCTTGGATGCTGTTCTGTTTTGGTTTTCTTGTTTGCCATTGTTTTTCTCTGCCCTGAATCTGCTAACCGAGCGTTCTCTGGTCCACGAAAGTCCAAGGTGTTCTTTCATAGTTTCTCCTGTGAATATTTAGGAAAAGAGGGGGAAAGGGGAATATTTTTGGCCAAAGTATTTTAACCTTACAAAAGACAGCTGAGTGGCTTGCAGACCTCTGAGACGACAGCTGAACAGCACCACCTGGTGCCTCCTTTCCCATATAGCAAAAGGCCAAGGGACATCATTTGCAGCTGAAAAGAGACTCAGAACATGAGACCTGAGGCACTTGTGAGTAATCCCAGAGTAATCTGACAGTTGTTTCACAGGTTACTGCTGAGATAATGCTAGTGCAGGAAAAGGTGTTTTGTATGCTCCAAATCTCCCCTCTGGTCCTCTTGAATGATCTGAAGCTGCAGAAGACAGCTATTGTTTCTCCCGTTCTCTGGCTGTTGTCCTCATGTTCCTCAAGTCTCTTTTTGCCACTGTTCCCCCAGGACCCTGGAAATATTAATCTGGGTTTTCTCTCTTCAGGGAGGGAAAGGGGACCTTTGGAAATCTTCCCCACTGGAAGACTCCACACTTGGATGGGTGCAATGAGGCACACCCTTTCCATTGGTCTGAAACAGCAGCTTAGCTTAGATGCCAGGAAACAGCAGTTCATTAGCCCATTGATTTAATTGATTTAATTGGATGAAATAGAATTTCTACTTCCAAGTACCCAAAGAGATGCTCATAGGTTTCTGTGCTTGAACTGGGAAAGTAACTTGAGCAGTCTGGGGACTAGACACCCTGACTTTTAGTAAGAAGGGTGCCATTTTTCTCTTCTATCTAGTGCAACAGAAATGTGATGATCAACCATGGGTCTTCCTCAAGACACTGAACATGACTCACTGAAGGCAGACACCACTTATCCCAGTAAGGAAAACAGCCTTTTTCTGGGCCTGATATCTCAACATTTCCACTCGTTTTAGAGAAATTTGAATGTCATATTTCACCTATAACCCTCTTTTTTTTTTTTAACTTACCAACATTTCAGTCACTTAAACATCTTCACTGTTGCATGACTTAATTCAGTCAGCTGATGGAGTTAATGGCATATTTGTTCTGGTGTGTCCAGTACAAAAAGAATAGGGTATAGGAATCAACACAACCCATAGCAGTGCTTTCCATTTTATGCAAGAAATGAGAAAAGCCTTGGGTTGGTTGGCTCTGAAAATGTAGTCTTAGGCTGTCCTTGGAGGATTGCCCTGAGAAATTGTCACAACAAACAGCAAATCCTGAGTCACAGCTGTAGAAGAGGCATAATCTTTTCCCCAGAAACCAGTTAAGGGATTCCAGACAGGTTCAACTGCTTCAGAGGAACTTAAGACCCCTGCCAAGAACCATAGATTAGTCAAAAAAATAACAGGAAAAAGAAGAAGTGAAAGCAATTTTAGAGAAATAGGGTTCTTTTTTTCTATCAGAGAAGAAAGCAAACTTTTAGAGATGTCCACAGGCTGTTGCTGCTTTGGCCAAATGATGAGAGCAGTGTCGCAACATCAGACTGCAAGCTTCACACCTTTTGGGTATATGTGTGATGTAATATTTTCATTGCTGAAATTTTCCCTTATTTCCTGGAAGAGTTTAAAAGGAAAAATTCGTATCTTTAGTTCTGCAGAAGCTTAAGACATGGTTTTTGTCCCTTGAAACTTTGAAAGGATAGGGAATTTTGGAGGGGAATTAAGGATTTAAAGGGGCACCCTAGACCTTTGCAAAACTAATGGCATCCTTTTTGTCCCTTAACACCCATCCAACCCCCCCAAAAAAACTTTAAGAAGGCAAACTATATTCAGTCCTACCCATTCTGGGGGGCTCCTCAGAGTGTAACTGAGGGGCTAGGAGTTGGGCTCTGTAAGTTGCTTACTCCTGTTCTATTGAATTTCCAAGTTTTTGTCCTTGTTGAAAACTTAGACAACCTTCTTGCCTAAACCCAGGAATGAGCTGAAATAAATGTTTGTATATGAAATTAATCTTCTTTCAAATCTCTCTAAATTCACTTAAAACAATTATGTATTTCCAACCTGATTCCACATCAAAATAATTTCCAACCCTTTCCAGGGGTTGTCTTCCCTTTCAGGTATGAATATGTTAGTTTATAGAGACGGATTTTTAACCTTGACAATCCTCAAACTACATCTGTTCTCACTTATATATTTATTATATTTATATCCTGCAGCAATAAAAATGACTCCCTTGGATTTATGACTACATTAATTTAATTCCCTGGCTCTTATTCCTAGCCCTCTGAAGAAAACTTATCATGGAGGAGAGAGATTTATAGAACTTTCGTTTCAAAGGATGGGTCAAACCCAGCATATATATAATCAAGGCTACCAGTTCTGGGCTGCAAATCTCTGGATGACCACTAGATAGCAGGAAAGAGAGACAGAATCAAGTCATTTGCTACCATATACTGATTGTCTGGATATCTGAAGCCCAGATCTCGTAGCCCGACTTAAAATATCCAGTCCCTCTTTTCCTGAAAACACCTGGCCGGTTTTCCTGAGAAACCAACCTTGTACAGGGTCCACTTCAACCAAGCCAAAGTATGTTCCAGTTGGACTCTGCCATGGTCATTTTCTTTCCCTATGCCCCAATCCAGGACATCCAGTACCTCACCTGCATCAGATGGAAAATGAAGACAGAGTAGGACTAGCCCAGTGCTCATGAGCCAAAGCATCTGCTTTGAGAGATGAAGTAGGAGAGATGAAGTAGGATACTCTGAGATTTGGTGGTAGCCCTTCCTGACTGCTTCAAGGCTTGCCCTGAGGCCCATGGGTGGAACTCATGCACTCTGGTGGCCAGAGCAGTTCCACACTGCAGCTGAAGGTCAGAGGAAGGCACTGACACCAAGAGTTTCTCCCCTGAAGAACCAAGCAAGGGATCAGAGCAGGGGGGCACACCCGAAGAACTTAGTTCACTGGGGCCAAACGCCTGAGTCCAATGGATCCTTCCACATATGAAGATGTTTGCAGCACAAAAGCCCCAGGGAGCGCCTGTGCTGTAGGATGGTCTTGGTGGTCACCCACAAAGTCTTGCCCTGTGGGAATTGTCCAGCGGTCTCAAGAAAGGGCTGCTGATCTTCAGTTCTTTTTCCTTTCCCTTTTCCTTCTCCACACCTACATCATAGTTGATTCAGTCAACACCTTTTCTTGATTATTGATCTAATTAGGATGAATGACCTTATAAGATTGAAATGTATGTTGTTCTAAAATATGTTGCTGTACCATAAAATATATGTTGCTCTTATTTTTCTGCAAAGGGTTAGTCTCTTTAAATATGCTTGTTTAAAGAAAAAAAACAATTTCATGAAATAATTCTGGAGTAAGTGGAATTTCAAACCATTTAAGTCTACCTTCTAGAACCCTACATGCAATGTATGTTTCTCCACAGTTTATCATCATTTGTCTGTTCTGAACAAGTGGAAAATATTTGAGATTTTGCAAACAATGAAAAAAAAAGTTAGAAAGCCAAAACTCAAGAAGATCTTAAACCTGGAGTATGGCATATTAATTTCTTTCAGGTGGGAGAATGAGAATCAGACATGGGGATCTTTGGGGTAACTACAAATCCAGACATGATTGTCATTTTATAAGTAGATTATCTTTTGATAACTAGAAATTACTGGATTACATTTCTGCAAATATGGTTAAGGGGAAAAGTGGTGACTGAATTTTTTACTGTAGTTTAGTTCCCAAAACAATTACAGGTAGTCGGTACTAAAAAAAGTGACTTATGAGCAGTCCTTACAAATGTTGCAGTGTCCCTGTGATCAAAATTCAGGTGGTCGGCAACCAGCATGTATTTACGACAGTTGCAGCATCCTGGGGTAACAAGATCACCATTTGTGACCTTCCAAGGGAGCTTCCAACAAGCAGTCAATGGGGAAGCCGAATTTACTTAAGAACCACATGACTCGTTTAATGATTGTAGTGATTTGCTTAACAACTGTGGCAAAAAAGGTTGTAAAATTGGGCGCGACTCACTTAACTGCATCACTCAGCAATTTAAGTTCCGGTCCCAATTGTGGTCATAAGTCAAGGACTACCTGAATCTAGATTGGATTTTCATTGATTGGCTTTGCCACAAAACATGAGATACCGGGGGGGGGGGGGGGGGGGCACGCTTTATTATGGATTTGCAAGTTATGTTTCATGTGGCACTTGCTGAAGAAAAATTGTATTTACAGACTACTTGCAAACAAATACATTAGAACGACACCATCAATTTAAAAAAGAAAAACATTCAACCACTTCTGATACATAGGAACAGCATAGTTCAATGCTCTTATCAAAAAGGACATTCTGAAGTCAGACAGTTTAGATCCCAAAACATTTTGTGCAGCACTAGCTGTCAGTCACTGGAGGCACAGGAATTTCAATGGCTAGAAAGGATGCGCTTATATCAATTTAGATGGATGCATTAAGTAGAACACTTTCTGAGCAGAAAGCAGTTTGGTATCAGTTATACGTACCCAGGTAACCTTTGGGTTAAATTACTGGAATGTAATCCTATCTCTGAAGACAATTGGAAATTTCAGTTAATTCAAAGGAGGTTACAAATGGAGGCAGCACAAGACGATCAGTTTGTCTGAGAGCTGCCAGTTGATTTTCAGGCCTAGTTCAAAGCTTTACTTCTGATTTTTAATTCCCTAACAACTTGGAACACAGTATTTTCAGAAACCCCACTTCCCTTATAGTATGTTCTTACCCTGGTGCTTCAGTCATCTTTGGAAGTCTCCTCAGAGTGTCACCATCAAGTGAAGAAAGGCAGGTGTGGGAGATTATGGGGAGACTGGGAAAGGAGGAGAAGGAAGATAAAGTCTAGAGATAGGAGGCGAGCCCCTTGATAACTTATCCCATAAATGGCTGCTCATCCTAGGTGGCAACAAAGCTTTACTTCACCTTGGTGAACTCACTATGAAATGAGGGTTGGGAATTCCTCTTATGGGTCTAAGATTTACCTCAAGCTAGCATTGATACCTTGCTGACGTGTATGTAATTCTTGCTTCTTTTACCTTGTCCACTGCGTGGGGCTTGGCAGGAGCCTCAAGGAAGAAGTCTTCCCAATTGTAGGAGTTAAGGCAGTGATGGAGTGGGATTCCATGCTGAGCAATGAGGTAGCATCTTTTGGTGTCTTACTGCTATAATGCTGTTCTTTTAAATATCTTTAGTAAATCTTCCTGCTTTGGTGTCCATCTGGAGAATATTGGTTATTGGGAAGATTGGATGGATGGATGGATGGATGGATGGATGGATGGATGGATGGATGGATGATCTGTCTATCATCTATCTGACAACCCCATTTTAACATACATGACATACAGGTGAAACTCGAAAAATTAGAATATCGTGCAAATGTTCATTTATGTCAGTATAGCAACTCAAAAGGTGAAACCAATATATGAGATAGACACATTACATGCAAAGCGAGATATGTCACGCCTTACTTTGGTATAATTGTGATGATTATGGCGTACAGCTTATGAAAACCCCAAATTCACAATCTCAGAAAATTAGAATAGTGTGAAAAGGTTCAATATTCTACACTCAAAGTGTCCCCCTCTAATCAGCTAATGAATCCAGAACACCTGCAAAGGGTTCCTGAGCCTTTCAATGGTCTCTCAGGCTGGTTCAGTAGGAATCACAAGCATGGGAAAGACTGCTGACCTGACAGTTGTGCAGAAAACCATCACTGACACCCTCCATAAGGAGGGAAAGCCCCAAAAGGTAATTGCAAAAGAAGTTGGATGTTCCCAAAGTGCTGTATCAAAGCACATCAATAGAAGGTTATGTGGAAGGGAAAAGTGTGGTAGAAAAAGGTGCACAAGCAGCAGGGATGACCGCAGCCTGGAGAGGATTGTCAGGAAAAGGCCATTCAAAAGTGTTGGGGACTTTCACAAGAAGTGGACTGAGGCTGGAGTTAGTGCATCAAGAGCCACCACACACAGACGGATCCTGGACATGGGCTTCAAATGTCGTATTCCTCTTGTCAAGCTGCTCCTGAACAACAAACAACGTCAGAAGCGTCTTACCTGGGCTACAGAAAAAAAGAACTGGTCTGTTGCCCAGTGGTCCAAAGTCCTCTTTTCTGATGAGAGCAACTTTTGCATCTCATTTGGGAACCAAGGACCCAGAGTCTGGAGGAAGAATGGAGAGGCACACAATGCACGATGCTTGAAGTCCAGTGTGAAGTTTCCACAGTCTGTGTTGATTTGGGGAGCCATGTCATCTGCTGGTGTTGGTCCACTGTGCTTCATTAAATCCAGGGTCAACACAGCCGTCTACCAGGAGATTGTGGAGCACTTCATGCTTCCTTCCACAGACGAGCTTTATGGGGATGCTGACTTCATTTTCCAGCAGGACTTGGCACCTGCCCACACTGCCAAAAGTACCAAAACCTGGTTCAATGACCATGGGATTACTGTGCTTGATTGGCCAGCAAACTCGCCTGACCTGAACCCCATAGAGAATCTATGGGGCATTGCCAAGAGAAAGATGAGGGACATGAGACCGAACAATGCAGCGAAGCTGAAGGCCGCTATTGAAGCATCCTGGTCTTTCATAACACCTCAGCAGTGCCACAGGCTGATAGCATCCATGCCATGCCGCATTGCGGCAGTCATTGCTGCAAAAGGGGCCCAAACCAAGTACTGAGTACATATGCATGCTTCTACTTTGCAGAGGTCCAATATTGTTCTATTTCCAATCCTTGTGTTATTGATGTCATGTAATATTCTAATTTTCTGAGATTGTGAATTTGGGGTTTTCATAAGCTGTATGCCATAATCATCACAATTATACCAAAGTAAGGCTTGACATATCTCGCTTTGCATGTAATGCGTCTATCTCATATATTGGTTTCACCTTTTGAGTTGCCATACTGACATAAATGAACATTTGCACGATATTCTAATTTTTCGAGTTTCACCTGTATGGTTAGTTCTTAGAGATGGTAACAGAGACTAGCAGGCAGGTATTGCAGAATACTATTCAATGAGTCATCTTCCTAAACAGTAAAACTATAAGCCTTGTCATCCTCCTCTTTCAAGGACAATTAAAGTGGGAGAAAAAATATTTAGTAGGTCTGACACAATCAGTCCTGTTTCTCAAGACGCTAAATATTAATTTTTTGAGCAACTTTAATAGACATTATTTACAAGTCCGTTCTCTCATCAACCTGAGAGATACCACTGTTCTGCTCGTTAGAGTAATATCAAGACATTTCCTTTTCATACAAGCACCAATCCTTGGGATCCTACCCTTCTCCCACATGGATGGGGATTCTTTGCTGGTGCTTGGAAAAGTGTGATGTGCATTGCATTAAGCCATCATGTCATCTGTTTGCTTAGCAGCATGTTGGCTTGTTCAACAAACCATGTAATAGCACATTAGAATTCCACCTGTGAATGCCATGCCACTCAAAGAACGTGGAAATCCAATCTTCATAAAAACATTGTTCTTTGTTAACTTCTATTGTCATTATTTCATTTTACAGCAGCTCATTTTTTCACTTTTTCAGATTGGTTCAAAATAGGGAAAGGAGTACGACAAGGCTGTATACTGTCACCCTGCTTATTTAACCTATATGCAGAGAACATCATGAGAAATGCCAGGCTGGAAGAATCACAAGCCAGAATTAAGATTGCAGGGAGAATCATCAATAACCTCAGATATGCAGACGATACCACTCTAATGGCAGAAAGTGAAGAAGAACTAAAGAGCCTCTTGATGAGGGTGAAAGAGGAGAGTGCGAAAGCTGGCTTGAGACTCAACATTAAAAAAACTAAGATCATGGCATCTGGACCCATCAATTCCTGACAAACAGAAGGGGTAGAAATGGAAGCAGTAAGACTTCATTTATTTGGGCTCCAAGATCACCACAGACAGAGACTGCAGCCATGAAATTAAAAGACGCTTGCTCCTTGGGAGGAAAGCTATGGCAAACTTAGATAGCATATTAAAAAGCAGAGACGTCACCTTGCCGACAAAGATCCGCATAGTCAAAGCTATGGTTTTTCCTGTAGTAATGTATGGCTGTGAGAGCTGGACCATAAAGAAGGCTGAGTGCCGAAGAACTGATGCCTTTGAACTGTGGTGCTGGAAAAGACTCTTAAGAGTCCCCTGGACTGGTAGGGGGTCAAATCAGTCAATCTTAAAGGAAATCAACCCTGACTGCTCATTGGAAGGATTGATAATGAAGCTCAAGCTCAGATACTTTGGTCACCTAATGCGAAGAGAGGACTCTTTGGAAAAGACCCTGATGCTGGGAAAGATGGAAGGCAAAAGGAGAAGAGGACGGCAGAGGATGAGATGGTTAGATAGCATCACTGAAGCAATGAGCATGAAACTGAGCAAACTCAGGGAGGCAGTGAAGGACAGGAAGGCCTGGTGCAATGTGGTTCATGGGGTCACAAAGAGTCAGACATGACTTAACAACTGAACAACAACACCATCATTTTTTCAAATATTTTTCTCTAACCACTCATATTCCACTTGTAATTTTTTGCATTTCCATTTCCAATTTGTAATTCATTCTTGAGACGAACGTTCACGTTAAAACTCTAGGCATTTGCACACAAAATTTATTTTACAGTTCAACATTGGTTGCATTTCATGACTTTACATAATTACAGGACAAAGAATAAAGTTCATCTGCCTGGAGAATCAAGAAACCTGAATCAGTTAATTACATTTTGTTTGTTCATCTATTATTTTCATTTCTGTTGAGTATCTATAACATTTTTCACTCTTCTAAACACATTTACTATTAAGTAATATTGAAATACCTGCATCCAAGGACTAAAGGAAAATTTGTCATTTCAAACACTCCAAACATCCTTAAAGGATGAGACACAATTCTTTCCTTCATGTCGGAGCCTTGTCTTCTGCTCCCTACGGGACTGGCAGTGTGAGATTAGCCGTCTGTCCTGAACACAAGCATTTGGTCACTATTGCTCTATTACGCTGAGTCCCTTTTCCCAGGTCCTTAATGCCTGCGCAAAGTGGCCTTTCAGCTGGTCAAAAACATCTGTTGGCTTACTTCATATGCTTTAGTAAATTACATCATATTGTACTTTTATTGCCTTTTACTCTTGATAGCTGCCTTGGGGATATTAATTTACATCAGAGGTGGTGCAAGCACGAAATTGAATTAATATATACAGCAAACAGGGATACTTTCACCAAAGTGAGGGTCTCCTTTCTGTTTTCTGCCTTCTGAAAATTCCCACAGAGCGAAGGGAGAAGGGATGGGGAAGGGGGGACATTTTTTTCCAGTGATCCTGCCCCCAATCATAATTCTCACAATAAGCTGTTAGGGGCACGTACAAGCTATTTCCCTCTCTTCCCCTGCGCATTATTTTCTTCCCTCTCCTGTTACACTCAACGGTGGTGGCCTCTCCATTTTTCCCACTGATAATGCATCGTGCCATGTCTCCATCCCAGGTTAAATTAATAGAGTAATAGCACATACCAAACTGCTGGTTCATCTAGGCCCTGCAAGAGGAAGTGAGAGCTGTTTATAGAAACAGTGAGGAAATCCAGCACTTTGATGTAGCTGTGATAAGTAAGGACGTGTAGTACTCAAATGAAAGAGTAAACATTCACATTCAGAGAGACCTTGACAATTCCCTCTGCAAATCATGAGATGAATTACTCTCCATTTATTTTTTTTACACCCTGAAGCTCAGAAGTTCCTATCACACCTAGAGTCAATAGAAGCGAATATGTGTAGCTCAGGGTTGAACTGTGGGGTCCTTGGGGCACTCTGAGCTTGGTTCTTTTCTTGCAAACATTTCGTTACCCAGCTAGGTAACAGCTTCAGTGCTAGAAGGGAGTGGGGTTTGGTCTCTGCTTATATACAGTGGCATGCCCTGCCACTGTGGGTGGGGGTGGGGGTGGGGTTTGTTTTGTTTTATTTTTCCCTCTGGTAGTTCCTTGATTAGGGTATTGTTTACTGCTGATTGTATGTCTGGTGATAATCTTGGTGTTAATCTTTGCTTATCTGGGTGATGATTGCTGGCAAGGAGATGTTCAAGCAGTAAACAGTCCCTAATCAAGGAACTACCAAGGGGGAAAAACCCCACTCCCACCGACACTGGCAGGGCAAGCTACTGTATATAGACAGAGAGCAAACCCCACACTCACCAGCACTGATGATGTTACCTAAGCCGGGCAACAAAAAGTTTGCAAGAAAACATCCAAGCTCAGAGAACCCCAAGGACTCCACACTATTAGAGATTCTTGAATTATTATTTTTTTAAATGCCAATTTATGAATCTGCATTTTTCCATACCTAGAGAGGATCCTATTGTGATACGTTTGCTTGTTGTGAGCTGCCCGCTGAGTCACTGAGAGCCAGGCGGCATACGAGCTTAATAATTAATTAATTATCCTCCCTACATAGAAACAACTTCTTAATTTTAAGATGGCTTGATCTGACTTTCAAACGGGTAAGCATTCTGGCACCCAAATTAGTATATTTTCAAAAACAGTTATTTGGGAAATACATGCCTCCTTTTCAGTTCCTCAAAGTATATGTTATGAAATCTTAAAATGTCTTTGAATTTATAGCATAGTTTGAAGAAAAACATCTTCCCTCCTTAGAAACTAAAGGCCAATTAGATATCACTAAATAATTATTCTTAATAATTATTAATTATCTTATATCCACCTTCAATTACCAGAAATGAATGGACCACTAACAAACTACTTAAAAATGATTGTTCACTGTCCAGAGTCACTGGTTTGAGATGGGTGGCTACATAAATTGAATTGAATTAAATAAATAAATAAATAAATAAAATGGCAATATGTGGGCACAGGAGATGGGGTTTATCACCTTTATTCCATCTTTTTTTTTTTTTTTATTCTGTTAGAACAAATTCCCATGTCATAACAAATTGTTCTTAAAATACTGATATTCCTTTGGGTTCTCGCACTAAGTATAAGGTATCCTGGATCTTGAACTTTATCGCTCTTTCTGCAGCAAATTCAGGTTGCTGAGTGGTTCTGAGGACCAGAGCCAAAAGAATGATACTGAGAAACCTGAACATTTTGGGGTAAACCCCAAAGTATGCAGCAAGACATAGCCTTAGGAAATTCGGGGAGGGGCACTATCCCTACCAAAAACATAGTAAAGAGTATTATTTGGAGGTTTGAAGAGGAGAACCATTATCTGCTTGGGCATGAGGGAGAATACATGGAACAGTTTGTTATGCCCTCCTTTTTCATCTCCTAAGTTTACCTGTTCTCCTACTGTGACCATCTCCTTCTACTGTGAAGCCTGCAGGATCAGGAAGCATAAGAAACCCAGGCTTCTATGATTCTTCACAACGTCTGAAGAAGTTTTGCATCTTCCCTCCTTAACAAGATGCTCAAACCTTTCCGCTGTAATTGGGCATGCACACACATCCTTCTAAGAATAGCTACACAGACTATCAGGAGGCAATTCATGACTGGTTTCATCCTTATTGGGACTCCTCAGGTGTAGGCAGCCAAATCTATTTCTTTGGGCTTCAAGACCTCTACCGGGAATTGAACTCATAAACCTTCACACTTTAGGGGACTATATACAATGCATCAGCTTTAGGAACTATCCAGGTCCTAGCACTCAGTGGTGTTCCAGGAAGGGATATACAAAATCTGTCAGAATGGCATATACAGTCCACCACCATCAGATACGTATGTTACATTAGGTCATGTCCCCATGTACAAGGTGAAAACACCACGCAAGATATTCTTCGTACAAAAAAAGAGAAATTTCCCTGGGTGGTGGTGGGGGGGGAAGAGTCATGTAAAACCTTGTACATGGGGACATGACCTAATGTAACATCTGTATCTCTCTACCTGAGAGCTTAAGGGAAGGTGGACTGTATATACCATTCTGACAGATCTTCTAAGAACAGCTAAGTGAAGAGCACCATTCACAATGAAAGAACAACAGAAAAGAAGCATAACTTACTTGCATTGCCTTTGTCCTCATTATATACAGCTGTGTCATTCACAGTAGCTCATTTCTGGAAAGAGAAATATTTCCTGATAACGCAGCATGGCTGCTGTTTCCAAGCTCTGCTGAAAATCTATGGCATCACATTATTATTACAGACCAATCTTGAGTGAAGCTCCCGTATTACTCCCACACAGGTAGAACATCCATCTCTGCATGGAAGCAGCCAAAGGATAGAGATGTAACAAAATGTGGGAAAGACCTTGGGAGACTGGGCAAAGAGATGCTGCCTAGGGAACAGTCAGATAAGAGAGGGCATAGCCTGCAGCTGGATAGTGGGTGGGGTAAAAGGTCCAGAGGAGACCCTCCCTAGGGTCTTGGGCGATAAAGGAGACAAGGGGTGGCGGGGAGAACTGTACTTTCAGACTGTGATGGAATGGAATTAGGAAGGCCAGGCTCAGGGAGATAAACATTTTCTTAGCTCGCAAGAGGAGTGTGGGAGCTACAAGAGGATGAGACTGGTACCTCCCTGAGGAATTCACAATGTTGTGGCTGGCTGACTTGGGAGCTGGGAAGATTCTTGCTAGAGGTTGTAGCTAATAAACATAGCTGAACTGAAATTGCATTGTCTCTTGGAGTTCCTTGGGCTAGGCCTGACAAGACTTGCAACATTCTGTCAATGTAGCATTACAATAAAGTAGAATCAGCTCATCCGGTTGTGATTCCGGTCTGGTTTACCCCGCAAGGCCAACAAGAGCATACTAAACACATCCAGGAAATATACTGTAATCCACAATCGCAAGAGTTTCTATCCCATCCCTCTAATGAGTAACTTATAACTCATTCTCCTTCATGTTTCAAGACAAAGACATTCAAAATACCGGCGCGTTAGAATGATCTACCACTCCAGTTAGCTGTGGAACACATTCCAAGGGTAATGACCCATGTTCAGAAACTTCTGCCAACATTAAATAGTCAACCCAAAAAAGCTATTTTCAGCTACATACAGAAGTTCCTTAGGGTGGTCTGCATGGGGTACTGAAACGGCTTTTTTCAACAGAGGGAAGCTGGCAGGAACATGCAAAAGTCAGTCTCTGACTTGGGGTTCTAGTTGTAGCCTGTTTTTCCACAGAAGTCACAATAGATTCCTCCGCTGAGATCGCTCACAGCACCTTCTTTTATCAGCTTTTGCAGAACTATTGTTTCCGTAGTCACGTTGTGCATGGTTTGCCCATTCATTGACGCCATGCAGAAACTGTCGTAATAATGTAGCGGTGTGTCAGGTTGACTCAGGTCATATCCAAATCCAGCTAAACTCACTTCGTCACATAGATGCGTAGCCAGAACAACTGCTGTCACTCCAATTGTGGGTAAGTCCTAGAGGGAATCAAATAAAGATATGTATTTCTTCTGTAATAGCACTGTGCTATTATAAGATCATAAGATATGCTCACCTTACTCCAGCCCCAGAATTTTGGTTGAGGTTCAGGGTATTGGAGAATATCTACAGCCGTCTCCTTAACGATAATTGGGTTCAAAATCCGAAACTGCTTAGGTGTGACAGGTATTTTCGCAGCCACTTGCTTCCAAAAAAAGAGCTGCATCCAGAGGGGCTAAACAGCAACACCAAAGACATCCAAATTATTATAAGGTTTCAAATCTGTTATAACGTGAAGCAATTACTCCAATGTTCCATTTAATTACAGGGGAAAAAATCATACAGGTGAAACTCGAAAAATTAGAATATCGTGCAAATGTTCATTTATGTCAGTATGGCAACTCAGAAGGTGAAACCAATATATGAGATAGACGCATTACATGCAAAGCGAGATATGTCAAGCCTTACTTTGGTATAATTGTGATGATTATGGCGTACAGCTTATGAAAACCCCAAATTCACAATCTCAGAAAATTAGAATAGTGTGAAAAGGTTCAATATTCTACACTCAAAGTGTCCCCCTCTAATCAGCTAATGAATCCAGAACACCTGCAAAGGGTTCCTGAGCCTTTCAATGGTCTCTCAGGCTGGTTCAGTAGGAATCACAAGCATGGGAAAGACTGCTGACCTGACAGTTGTGCAGAAAACCATCATTGACACCCTCCATAAGGAGGGAAAGCACCAAAGGGTAACTGCAAAAGAATTGCTTCCAAAAAAAGAGCTGCATCCAGAGGGGCTAAACAGCAACACCAAAGACATCCAAATTATTATAAGGTTTCAAATCTGTTATAACGTGAAGCAATGTTCCCAAAGTGCTGTATCAAAGCACATCAATAGAAGGTTATGTGGAAGGGAAAAGTGTGGTAGAAAAAGGTGCACAAGCAGCAGGGATGACCGCAGCCTGGAGAGGATTGTCAGGAAAAGGCCATTCAAAAGTGTTGGGGACTTTCACAAGAAGTGGACTGAGGCTGGAGTTAGTGCATCAAGAGCCACCACACACAGATGGATCCTGGACATGGGCTTCAAATGTCGTATTCCTCTTGTCAAGCCGCTCCTGAACAACAAACAACGTCAGAAGCGTCTTACCTGGGCTACAGAAAAAAAGAACCGGTCTGTTGCCCAGTGGTCCAAAGTCCTCTTTTCTGATGAGAGCAACTTTTGCATCTCATTTGGGAACCAAGGACCCAGAGTCTGGAGGAAGAATGGAGAGGCACACAATGCACGATGCTTGAAGTCCAGTGTGAAGTTTCCACAGTCTGTGTTGATTTGGGGAGCCATGTCATCTGCTGGTGTTGGTCCACTGTGCTTCATTAAGTCCAGGGTCAATGCAGCCATCTACCAGGAGATTGTGGAGCACTTCATGCTTCCTTCTGCAGACAAGCTTTATGGGGATGCTGACTTCATTTTCCAGCAGGACTTGGCACCTGCCCACACTGCCAAAAGTACCAAAACCTGGTTCAGTGACCATGGGATTACTGTGCTTGATTGGCCAGCAAACTCGCCTGACCTGAACCCCATAGAGAATCTATGGGGCATTGCCAAGAGAAAGATGAGGGACATGTGACCGAACAATGCAGCGGAGCTGAAGGCCGCTATTGAAGCATCCTGGTCTTCTATAACACCTCAGCAGTGCCACAGGCTGATAGCATCCATGCCACGCCGCATTGCGGCAGTCATTGCTGCAAAAGGGGCCCAAACCAAGTACTGAGTACATATGCATGCTTCTACTTTGCAAAGGTCCGATATTGTTCTATTTCCAATCCTTGTGTTATTGATGTCATGTAATATTCTAATTTTCTGAGATTGTGAATTTGGGGTTTTCATAAGCTGTACGCCATAATCATCACAATTATACCAAAGTAAGGCTTGACATATCTCGCTTTGCATGTAATGCGTCTATCTCATATATTGGTTTCACCTTTTGAGTTGCCATACTGACATAAATGAACATTTGCACAATATTCTAATTTTTCGAGTTTCACCTGTACATGTTGGTCCTTGCTTAGCTTAGCGACCACAACTGGGACCGGCAACTCCATCGCTAAGCAAAACATCACATGGCCATGCCGGACTTACATTGTCACTTCCCATTTGGTCATTAAACGAGTCACCACGGGTCATTAAGCAGGACATCACATAACTACGACTTGCGATTTCACTGCAGGCTTCTCCACTGACTGTGCTTGTCATAAGCCGGATGTGAAGCACACTAATGGTGATCACATGACCACAGGAAGCTGTGATGGTCATAAATGTGAGGACTGGTCTTAAAGTTACTCTTTCAGCACCATAGTAACTTTGAACGGTTGCTAAACAGAGCAGTCGTTAAGCGAGGTCTACCTGTAATCCCTTAATTGTCAAGGTTTACTAGGTCTTCTAAAATGTAATGCCACAGCAGAATTTTCAAAATGGCTACATCTTGATTTTCGACATCTCCAGCCTTATGCGACCTTAAGGAGAAGTGCAAATATTTTTCAAACATCTATATTCAATAGGAATTCCATATATTTCTTATTGTTAGATTGGTTTCTGTTGGATTTAATTTTAGTTTATTTCTAATTTTTCACTGTACACCACTTAAGAGTGACTTGGCAGTTAAGGGGTGCTAATAAATTTAATGATAATGATAGTATTTGTTTATTTAATATGCAAATTTATATAACTGATATAGTAATGATTGGTCATATTACTTCCAGTAAAACCAAGTATCTGTGCCAGATGGCCATTTGGTGGTTCCAAGATAAACCTGAGTTCTTAGAAAAATATATGTTTGTGTTCTACAGAACAATATAACCTAAAAATGTCCATATATGTTGTCACGCACCCATGAAAGCTTTATTCCTCTTTAAGATGCCGCCAGACTTTGTTATAAGAATGTTATTTTAAAAACTGAAAATCTAAAGTCCTTCTCTGAACTTGAATAAATCATTTTCTTCCGTTTAGAAATAATCAGAAATATTTAAATGGACTGGTCTCCATACTGATCTAAATTAACATTATTGAAATATTCTCATATTTAAAATAAAGCTACTGCTTCTTTGCATAACAGTCACAGAACAAAACACTCCTATCATCTGAAAGGCCTTTGGCTCATCACCTAATTCTGATTTTTCAACTGAGCAGCAATTGAATCTCCTTCTTTTAAAGCGACACCTGACTCAACAGCTGAACTACAGGGTGTCCAAATGATTCTCTTTCTTCTTTTCAGAAATGAAAGGGGTTTCTCTCCAAGAATGACAAACTGCAGAACGCCTGGCATGAAACTGGATAAGCATTCTGAGATTTGAGCAAGTTTTGAGAAGTTTCATATTCTCAAGTACCAATTCTGGCAGCCCTAACAGTGATGAGCTAGAAAAAAATTCAAAATGGAAATTTAGTGCAGTAAACACACAAACAATACAATTCTGGTATCGCTTATTTTATATAAATGCAGTATTTAATATCATTACTTACTAGTGTTTCATTTTTCAGCATTGCTTCTATCCAATGAAAATCAGCAGTTTTAAATAAAACTGCCACAAACAAGCTATTTGGATAATATTCATCTTGAGAAAAGGGGGCTCCTTCAGGATAGGTCATTCTTATTGTTGTTTTGTTACCGACGTCATCTGTATATCCCTGAACAGGTGCATTATTTAATCTGCGAAATACAATGTATCACACAACTGAATGAGCAACTGAATACATGGTAACCACCAATTTCAGATTTGCTGTGAAACAGAAGATTAAAGACCCAGGCAACAGGAAAATAAATGTTTAACTATCTTAACTGGAAATCTTCCTCACCACAGAGATTCAACAAAATTCACACGCTTTCAGCACAGGAGTGACAACTCTAATAGACACTGGAGTTTTCAACAGAGATCCTAGTCTATTTTCTTGCACTATATTTAATTTATGACCTTAGACAAAAATCCAAGACATACCTTATAACAATATCGAAATTATTCAGGACAGAACCCAGCTTCAACCCGTGTAGTATTCTGCCACTTCCCACAACAACACAACGTTTACAGTGCTTCGACTGCAGGTCTTCTGGTAAATTGTATTCAGGTAGGAGTTGTAGTAAGTCTTGAAGCTTCTCCGAAAACTTGTGAAATCCAAAAGGTGGGTCATATTTGAAGAGAGATGGTTGAGCACTGATATCTTTATTAATAAAAGGAGTCACATCCATACTGTACTTGTTCATAAATAGCTTGCTCATCTTATTCTTCGCAAAAGATGGCTGACACTCAGCTTGTAGAACTTTCTCTACGTACTTCTGGGCTCTCTAGAGCAGCAAAACAAACCAGCAGGATATGAACCCTCTTTGTGGCAAGAATGTGCAGTCAACACAACCCAGTAATATGAGATTCAAATTTTCACCCATTCTGCTTTGATATCTGTTCTTTAGCACACTTGGTGTCTTTCTTTCCCTCCCCCCAAAAACCTTCAGTAAAATAAAACAACTGCATTCCCAAGAATTACACTCTGCTTGTTGGTCCAAAATTGTTTCTTCACTGCCAACGTTTATAAAAGAGGCAACCTTTTATAAAGCAGTCGCTCTAATTCAGTCTGGTAAGGATAGCCAATGAAAATTAAGGATATTTCAAAAGACATTAAATAATGACATATTTATCTCTTTTCAGAAAGAAAACTGTTCGTCAAATAAAAAATAACAATTCACAGAGAAAACAAAATTAAGGAAATAAAGATATCCAAGGGGATTTCATACTACTGTATATACTCACAAATAAGCTGAGTAAATTAGGTTTCACTTATCCAGGGATGGGCCTATCTGTGAGAATATACAGTAATACTTTTTTAAAGTACCCATATATCCCATATCTACTCACATATAAGCCCATCCACGGGTAAGATGACCCTCAAATTTTTAACCAGAATACCATGAAAAATCTATAATCCATGGGTTACACATGGATAAGGCAATTGTGAAAATTAAAACATATGGAAATTCTGAGGGTCGGCTTATCCGTGGGTGGCACATTTTTCACAGTATTTTGGTTAAAAATTTGAGGGTCGGCTTATCTGCGGATGGGCGTATAGGTAAGTATATACGGTACTTTGCTGGGACTGGGAAAAATTGTTACATAATACTTACGTAACTTTATGTAATTTTCCCCATGTATCTTTGGCTGAAAAGGAACTATTTTTCCTTTCAAAAACAGAGGATCACCAGAAGCAAATGTATCGCATCCTTTTCAGTATTTCAATGTCTACAAAGTTGACTTTCAAACTGTCTCCAGAACCAAGTAAAGGTAACAGTCAGTCGCATTCCTGGCCACAGAGTGTTTCTTTTTTTTTTTATTTTATTTCAGTTAAAATGATGAATGAGACTAACCTTTGCATGATCAGGGTCTACGTCATGAATCCTTCTTGTACCACATGTCTTTAAATCAGAGTTTATCTTGATCAGATAAATAAAGCAAAGTCCAATAACAACTAGGATGATACGTCTAAAAGTGTAAAGACAAGATCTTTAAGTATTCATTACATCACCACTCCTTATCACAAAGTCCAGATAGAGCAGTAACTAGATAAAAGTGTTCCAGTTGGGGGGAAAAAAAAAAAAAAGACAAGAATTCTAGGTTTATTAAGGTCAAGGTACTTTCTAGATGAACTGGAACAGTAATGACAGCACTACAAACTCAATCTAGATATAAGAAGAAATTGGGAAAATGTTCAATATAATCCCCCCAAAGTTCCAAACCCAACTTAGGGGAATTTGAAGCTGAGTTTCTGACTTTCTATGCTTGGGACAAGCCAGAACTCATAACACAAAAATGAAATGTGGTTTGCGCCTCTCGCTTCAGAGCGCCACAAGCCACGGAACATGTGGCCCCTTGTTAGCAGAGGTCCTTTAATTAGCTGGAGAGGTCAAGCGAGAAAAATGTGTTGCCTGTACTTCCGCCACAGTCTATTCAAAGTAAGTCAGCATTGTCTGGAAATTTAACATGCTGACGCAATTCCAAGTAAAATTACACAGAAATGTTCTGCTAGAGCAGCGTATGCATTCAATCTGGAAACATCCATTTACTTTTTAAGAAAGGGGAGGGAGGATAAGGTATGATTAAGTGATCAGAAACAGATGCAATGATATTTTACGTCTAAAAATAATCAGAATGTTAGTTTGTAAAGTCACTGTCTGCTATAATCCAAAAATAAAGGAAAAGCACTTATTCCTATATTCTGGTCCTGTCAATGTTTTTGCTCAAGCCCAGTTTTTTAAGCAAATGCTTTTAAAGCAAATCTATACTTTGGAGAAATGTACAGTAAACAGCGATTTTCATCTTCACTAATAGAGACACTTACTTGAAAGCTGTTAAAAACCCAGTTGGTCTTTTCATCTTCATTTGCAAACCAGTTTAAAGCATTGCAGGGAAGACCAGAGGCTCCTCTTCGGGTAAACAGACTTATCTTCTCTCAGCACTTGCGCTTGCAAAAAAAAAAACAACACTTTTCTGTTAAAAGGGTTTATATTTAGGATTTCAAAAAAAATTCCAAGCCCAGACAGTAAACATCTGTGCAGCACAAAGACATAACTTGCTTATGCTGGTCTTTGACCATAATAAAGATATGATTGACTTGCTCAATTTCTAAGAGTTGCCAGTTCTTCTTAATATGGCATAAGCCTGAATTTTTATGATCCTCCCTGAAAGGTGTTGGCTCCAGGCAACCCAGTGATAAAAAACGGCTGAAGATCGAAGGTCAGCTTCTGTCATCTCAATTAAAATGGGGAAAGGCACCTTTACTGATCTGATGCCAGGCTACTTCCTGCCCTCAAAAACTACCTATTATTTTACAAAAGTGAGGAAAAAGGATCCAATCACAACTCCTAAAGGAAAAACTTCATTGTCAAATACAGTCAAGAAGAAAGAAATGTTCACCAGTCAACAAATGTAGTTTTAATATTAAACTTAGCTAAGCATTAAAAATAATAAGGACAAATACACTAACAGGGACAAACAGATGATGACAAAGACAATTTATGGAACCCCCAAGAAGGAAAAGAAAAGGGGTTTTAAACTATTTAGGAGAAATAACAAGATAACAAGATCAACTGAAATGTTCACAGCTTTGGAGCATTTTCTCTACAATGAAAACCTAAAGATTAAGTTTAAAAAATCTAAACAAAACTCTAAATGTCTTCAAGTGGAGAGGCCGATTACTTATTTTACAAAACTGCATGCCACCTGCTCCACAGTGCCTATTGCTTATCAAAAATAATGACGTTTTAAAAAATGTGTGACATGGTGAAATGAGGACAATCTGTTCTCAAGAGATTAGATTGAGATCCTTCTTAATAATTTGGCAAAAAAGCAACAGCCAGGAAGAAAAACTGAGTTAACTAGTACCTCCCAGGAACTTAACACAGATGTTTGCTTTATTCTTTACATTAAATTATTTAAATTTATTATTTCAATTATATAAAGACTAAAACATGTATTATTTAAACTGGCAAACAATCAAAAAGCGAAGTGTAATTTTAAAGTCAACTCTGGTTCTAAAAAACATTTTGTCTTCCAGCTTACTGGCAGTCATCAAAGGAGGAAAGCAACTGGACGAGGCAGCAAACAGACCTGATGCTGCGGGCTCAGCCCCTGGCATCAGCAGTGAGGCAAACCCGGCCATTCTTGACTCTAGCCAAAACTCGCCTGAGCCATGAAAGCTGCTGCTCCAGAATGGAAAGCCAGAGGATAAAGTAAAAGAAAAAATGAAAAAGTGTTATCTTGTAATGTGATGATCTACCAGGAAGTTACTGCTCCTGAACAGCCTGTCTTCTGAAGTCGGAGTTGATCTGGGAAGTGTGCTGTGACATTAATTTAGGACCTGTTGATCACGGCCCTTTACGTCAATAAAACCAATAATGTGGGGAGACCAAAGCAGGCCTCAGCGTAGAACAAAAAGGAAAGGAGAGTTCGATTTACATGAATTATGTTCCTGCAGCAGTAGAAAACTACGATTAGTCAGGAAGCTTCCATGGCCATCTTCCTGAAGTGCCCACATCACCTACTGTGCTACAGTCAAGAGTTTTCTAATTTCCTTTTAGAGCAGATTTCACGGGGGTAGATGGGAGGGTATTAAAAAATCAGCAGTTTAAGAGCACGTGCTAGCTACAAACCTGATCCTTTAGTTGGCCTTGAGTTGTGTAAAACATTCTGGCCAATACAGAAACATACTTAACAGAAGACCATATTGCTTAAATAGTTGCTTTATTCCTAATTTTAAGTGATACAATGTGGAGGCCATGCACAATTTTTTCTGCCTTGCCTTTTATGCAACTCTTGACAAACGAGTCAGTTATTCTGTAGCAATAGGGACAGAGAAGGAGATGAACATGTGAACACCAGGAACTTGTTACCAACTTGCTGAGATTCTTAGAAACCACGAACAGCAAATGGCTTTTTTGTATTCAGCTACAGATACAAAAGTCCTATTCATCCATTTTTATCTGAAAGCATTTCACGCAACAATGAGCACATGTCTGCATGTCTCAAGTTGTGTCAGCTTATTCAGAACACAGCAGTACAGCTGGTTACTGGTTTATGCAACTTGGATTAAACTGTACCAGCCCCATGTTGTTTAAAAATGGCTAGCTAGAATCTTCCCTCATTCAGATTCACGCCTGTGACTTAAGCCATTAGATTATCACATTTTTAAGATGGTGCATTACTAACAAGTAACTTGTCTAACTCAAAGTCTCACCACTTTTTTTGAGCCTCTGAAATACTTCAACAGATTATTTATACTTCACATCTATACAGCTCCTCTTTTAACTGTTTTTTTTTTCCCCTGCATGATGTAATTCTATTACATTCTGCCCTGGCTGTGAAGGATAAATTTCCTGTCTCTACTAAAGGGACAAGAGCTAAATAAATAAGTAAAAAATTGATATAATGTCTTCAAACGTCAGTGCAGCAAGGAAGAACAGCCTATTTAGTATAAAGAGTGAAGGGCAACTTCTGCCCAGGGTGCAGCAATATTCCCAAGCATGTCTTTCCAACTGAAGAAAGCAAAATAAAGTTGTAGGAGAGGTCATCCATCACCTGAAGCTTGCAATTCCAGCTACTGACTCTGCTTCTCCTATGGAGACCTAGACCTTGTCCCACCTTCTGGTTCTCAGCTGTCCCACTGTTCCTATGCTGCCAGCGAAACCACCTTCTCTATCCTAGCATTATCCATTGTTCTAAAAGCAAGCAGAAATCAGAATTACAGTTTCTAGCAGGGGAGGCATTGTCTTACTTGACAGCATTTGGCTCCAGACATTCAAGCAGGGTAGACTTAATGAGGCACCTACCAAATACTGCCAAGTGATCAAGCATTGCTTTCACGCAGGAGTTTCTCAAACATATATAAAACAAAGCCCAATTGTTCCTAGGAGTTGCTAACTTCTCCCGTTTAACTCAACTTACATCAATACTTGCATTAGAGTAAGCAGCAACTTTTAGCCTCTTAAAAGACCAATTCTAAATGCTTTCTCCAAAATGGATGGATGACATGAAGAGTCTATCCAACTGTTCCAGAGCCTAAAAGAGTACTGTGGTTGCATCCAGAGAGTTTGGTTTGCGGCACTGGGTTTTTCTGTTTCAGTTTCCATTGCTCTTCGCTTTCAACTTTTTGTACAATATTGTTTTTACATTGTTGTTCTGAATCAGCCAGAGTTCTGGTTTTAAGATGGTTTTACAGCCATACAAGTATTTTAAATAAATAAAAACAAAACGAAGCAAAAAATAATACCAAGGTGACAGCAATATATTTAGCTATACATTGATGAAATGAAAATGTTAGCAGGAAAACAAAGTTGGCTAATGCAACCAGGGCTTATTTATCATATTTATATAGCCGCCCATCTCACACAAGGTGACTGTGGGAGGCGTACAACTTATACTTTGTCTTCCCTTTATAATGGCTTCTCACAAAAACTTTGGGGAAACGCTACCTTGTTTCTGAGAACAACAACAAGAAGGTAAATCAGGGATGACCGGCACTTTGATCAAGCAACTTACTTTGCCAAACGTTTAATGTTGCTGACCTACCCCATGTCAGCTCTACCAAATCTGGTGCTGGATTTTGGTTTGTTTGTGGATATCCAGTTTGAACAAACTAACTGTAATTTAACAAAATGTTAAAACAATTCCCCTGATTATGACTCACAGTATCTTAAGGGTGACCCTTTGCATCTGTTCATATTAATTTGGGCCCACAAACTGTTTATGCAACATTAAATGGAAAAGCGGTGTGTCACTGTTAAGTTGTTGGCCTAGACCTGGGAAGTCAAGCTCATCAAGTAAGTTCTGGCCAGCTGAACTCTCTATCCATTCAACATTACAAGGTAATAGATGTGGATAACATTTAGAGGAGGGAGCCTTGTAATATACTGGGCTCCTGGAAGAAAGCTGCTATATAAATGTAACTAATAGTAATAGCTCAACTATAAATAGGTTAGCTTTCAGACAGCATACCCATTAGTTTTACACTCCTTTCTAAACTTAGGCACTTTTCTTGATAATGCTTGCTTCTTATCAAACCCTATCAGGTTTGAATTCAGCTATCATCCATATTTGTTCCACCTATCTACTTTAATGCACACAAAATCACCCAGTTTTGAGTCACAACTGGCAAGATGGGTGGCTCTATCAATCAATCAAATTTATTTATTTATTTATTTATTAAATTTATATGCCACCCATCTCCCACAGAGGGTGACTCTGGGTGGCTCAATTAAAATCAAACATTAAAAAACAGTAAGAATAAACTTAAAATAAGTAGTTATAAATAAAATAAATATACAAAATAAATATACAAACCCCTTTTTAACAATATTTATTCCCCCAAATAAACTCAATTAAGAGTTTACAACATTAGAATTAAGTTCTTGAAAGATAGCAGAATTGTATATTTTTGAAAAAGTGAATATATGCATTGTTATCAATTGCAGATTTTGACTGAGCCTATTAAAAAACAATAAACTGACACATACAAAATAGCAGAAAGACTGGCACATTCCCCAAGTATTTCAAACAGATCATTACTGCAGAATAAAAGGGTTGGGGGGGGAGAGATATTAATTTCTTCATGAAACCACATTGTTGTTGGGAACTGCAGTTATTCTGAACTTTTTATTTATCATAAATTTACTCTATAGTCCTAATTTGTCACCTTGGTTCAAAAGTCAGACTTCCTAAAAGTAAGTTTTTTGGAGATTCAGAGGTACCAATTGCATTAATTGGCAAGCGTTGTCTTGTAAAGACATAAGTAACGATCAAGTGTAAGACATATTGTGAAAAAGCATAAAATACAGCAAAAAGAATGTGACATTTCCGCTGTTGCAACTACAACTTCCAGACCTCCAAGAACACAGAAAGCCATAACCACCTGTCAAAATCTCGCCCATTTTCTGCAGCTTCTCACCAGCCCTTCCAAAGAAATAATTTTAAGAATTTTCTAACTCCTCAGGGAATGAAGATCCCTCCAAGACTTTCTCGAATCAGCCAAAAAACAAGGCTTAGCTCCCTCATTTCAGGGGACAAAACCCTGAAGGGATAAACAAGAGCCACGACGTCCAGCCAGCCAGCCAGCCTCCTAGGGAGTTGGGACTACAAAGCCCATAGTCCCCAGCCAATACAGCACTGGAATCGCAGCATTCCTCCCAAAGGAGTGAAAAGAATAAACGCGAGGCCAGCGAGTCCCACGTCAATCGCCCCCAATTCTACAAATCCCACGCAGAAACCCCGAATACCGAAATACTTTGCAATATTTTATCATATTTCGCAATACTTAGCAAACGCGCGCGCTGCGTCTGCATGGTGCAAAGGGAAGGGCCCCCCAGGTTACTTTCCCTGGTTTTGCAGAACTGGCCATGAACCCCGCCATAACGCGCCCAGTCCCCCTGCCATGCCCCAAGCGGGGCGCCTGCAACGCCGCCCCCCACCCCCGCGCCCCGGGGAGCCGCCGCACCTCCATCCGGGCGGGGTGCATTTGCAAAGGCAGCTCCTCGCGACCGCCGCGCTCAGCCCAGAAGGAATCCCGGGGCTGCGCACGTGATGCTCCAGGGAATGCCGGCGTGACGGCCGCCGGACGCCCGCCCCCGTTGCTTAGCGACCCCGCGCTCCCCGCCACGCGCGCCGCGGCCGCCCCCTACCTGAGCACGGCCCAGGCCTGCCTTTGCGCACCGCCCCCGCATCATCCCACGAAGACCTCAGCCCCGCTAGGCGGCGGAGGGCAAACGGCGCAGGCGGCGGCGGCGGCTGACGGGCGTGCGGCTCAGCCAACCGCCGGCCGCGAGAGGGAGCCGGAGGCGCCGTCTTGATCGGGGTCTTAGAAAGGGGTAGCGAGGCGCTCCGTTTCCGGTCAGAAGCGTGAGGCGGTCTAGGCCGGCCCTGGAGGGGAGCGGGGCTGTTCGGGAGGAGAAAGAGGAGGGGGAGCCTTTCTTGAGGCGGCCGGCGTGGGCTGCAACGCCTCAGGCGGCCGCGGGGGGCAGCCGAGAGACGCGGGGCCCGCCGGCTCTGGAGCGCCACCGGGTGGCGCTCGGGCTTTCTGCGACTCGGAAATGGAATCTCATCTGCGCCTTATGCCATGTTTCTGTTTCGTGGTCTTACTGCTTTTAATGCTTTTTGTTGTTATGTTTTTTTCATTGTTGTACTCCTTCTCATAAACTAAATGTAACATAACAATAAAGAAAATGAAACAAACAAATACATCTCACTAAGACGTATTTGTTTATTTTTATGTTAGCCTGGGCTGTTTGTCTGATTTGGTGTTTGTGGCTGTTTTTTTCCAGTTTTGTACTCCACCCAGAGTCCACTGGAGTGGGGGGGGGGCAATAAGTATAAATAAATAAAACTTCTTTCTTAACTTCCTTCGTGGCCCAGAGTAACGGATGTGAGATGGGAGGCTGTGTAAATTTACCTAACGGATAAATAAATACTACTTTTGGCCTTTGGCATTTTTTATCTGGGATGCCCTTATTCCTAAGACCATGGGAAACCAAGCACGAAGCGTAAATATAATATAAATACCAGGGTTGGACAATCAGGAAATGACCCTAATACAGATTTGACTTGTGTTGAGTTCTTGGGCTGTGTTTTAAAGGGAAGACGAAATTGTAGCACGGAAATAAGGGACAAAAGTCAATGCAGCTTTTGGGAAAAATGAGTCAATTTGTTTGCAGACGGGACCAAAATCCAGACTCTGTTTTTTTAGCTCTTTGGCATGATGTAGACCCCAACGACATCAGGAGAATCAAAGCCTTTGAAAGGTGGATTTGTAGGACGTTCCTTAAAATGTCACGGTTGGACATGTCCAAGATGAGCTGGGTCTCCAAAGGATGGACAAAGAGACGGAGAATACCATCAAGAAAGGACATTGGAATATCTGCAGCCCGTGCACTTAACCAGAATTATCAATTACCTCAATACTAGGAAAAATTCAAGGGGGAAACAGCACTGGAAGAAGACATATCCTAGCACAAAAGTAACATTGCTAGCACTAATGCTAAGGGATGTATAAATTTAAAAGGTCCTATTATAGAAGATGCAAGCATATGCAGAGTGGAGTTTGCTTAATTGCTTCTAGCTGGGCCAGAGATTACCAAAAATGTTGGTAGAGGCTGATGGGTTTTCTAGGCTCCTTTCTTCACGTACCCAAAAGATTTCAGTGGAAGGACCAGCATGTCATCTAAAGACAACTGCTGTCATTGTTTTACCAGTCACTGGGGATGGGGATGGGGATGTGGAAATGTACACATGAAGTCAGCCTGGGGGTCACTATTCACCATCGTTGCCAGAATTTGCTAAAGTAGTCCCTAGAGGAGGGACTTTGGGGGACTTCAGCTTTCCTGCCAAATGAAAGGCTCTTTCCAATCCACCTAGACCTGCCTAACAGACTTCTTACAGCACATAAGGGTGCCAGCGTTCCCTATAAAAGTGCTGCTTTCTGCAAATAGCATTTTTATCTGCAAGGCTTTGATCAGAGTCTTGAGGCTCCACAAACCTTGAATCAAATATGGAGCTACAATTTAGAGTACAAGGAAGCAAAATCAGGTAAGAGTTGGCGGAATGGGAGATAACCCTATGTTGGCTTGAAGGGCTTTGGAAGGATTGAAATAGTGGTGTGGAAATACCCATAGTGAAGGTTCTCCTTTGCATCCTGGTTGCAAAAATTGCTTAGGCTAGGAAGTGACAGTTACTGCACAATGCAGCTTAGCAAGACACTGGCTGAATTAAACCGGGGGATGGAATGTGAATTTCCAGGCTGCAAGCTTAGATATGCACAGGCTGCAGACTCAGACATGCAGTCCTTACCCGAAGGTATGGCTCTTGGCCATGAACAGTCCCAGATTAACCCAGTGCCTGAATAAGAAAAAGACTGCTCCTTGTCAAACTGAGGCAGAACTCCAGAGAACCTGTGGACTAAAGCTGAAAACCATCTCCCCACAGCCTCTCATTAAAGTTTGGAATTTCCAAAAAGTGAGAAATCCAGGTTAATTGAAGTAGAACCAATAATGCAGAGCTACTCTTTCAGTAGAAAGATGAAATTTAGCAGCAGGTTTTTGCTTTATTCTTCTGGCTGGGCAAGTCTCATGTTCTTATTTGCCTGGACAAACTATAAATGGAACGTGATCCATCCATCAAGCTATGTATGAAGATATCAAATTTCCTCTAGAATTTTCTTATAATTGATAGTACTGATTTCAAACATCCAACCAGACTTTGTTAAAATGAAACTTTGAAGCAAGAACAAGCTACGGGTAGCATTCCATCACCATCCTGTGGCTACCCTGAGCATTGTAATTTTCGTATGTTTCTTTCAAAACAGCTGTTTTATCCAGATCTCAAAAGCTCTGGAATCTCTCTTCTTTATCTTCAAATGCTTGCCTTTTGAAATTCAAAGTAAATCAAGGCTTTTATATTTTATCTTTTCTTCTTTCAGAATAAAGGTTGGTTTTGTTCAGCTTGTTTGTGTAAGGTTCGCTAGCCTGGATTCTATAATTTCCAATGAGATTCCAGACAGAGGTTTTTCCGAAGCAAATACAGCTTTTATTACCGGCCAGAAGAAAAGCAGGGTGGACTGGTCTCTGTCCAGCTGGCAGAAAGTAGACACGGAACAGCCACGCCCAGAACAGTTTACAACAGCTTTTATACCTTTTTGTCATCCGGAAGCATCTATGTCAGCAGAAGCTTGAGGTACAGAAGCAAAATAGGCAGTTAGTCTAACCATTCCTTACATTCCTCCCTTTTAATTTGACCATAGGATGCTTCCTATGGCATTTGTATCAGGGGAACACATTCCTTAGGGATGGGTTTTAGGAACAATACTCCTGTTGGATGTTTATCTAACGTTTGGCCTGCTGGAGACGCCACAACAGTCATGTCAGAAATGGCAGATGTAACCATTCTTCGCACCAGGGGAATTACACAGGGAATGAAAATCAGTCCTGCAAACGCACACATCAGTACAAATAGCATTTGTCTTACCCAAGCAGAACCTGGAAGCCAGGAGAACCACATCAGGTACAGGAGGATAAAAAATCAGGAGGTATAGAAGGAATTCCAAAGGTCAGAACACTGGGCATAGATACACTGTGGGACCATAAACATTTGGCTGTTTGAATCATTATGGAGTAAACATTTATGAATAATTAAAAAGGCAAGATACAACAAAAGGATAATACAAAATATCGTGAAAAGGAACATCATAAGGCAGTTTCAAGCCTTTCCTGGTCATAAAACAGCAAACTGTGAAACATGATACAATAATACAACTATTATCTATACTGCAGGCATTAAACGTTTTCTGATGTAATAGGTTTCTCTTATACATTTTTGGGCCTCCATCGTAACAGTCAATTAAAATTCTGAAAGTTAATCAGCAGATATGGGCTGTCCTTGCAGGGTCGATGTAACAGAAGCTGCAAAACTATGGCTGGCTGTAGGGCAAAGGTTATAAGTGGGCAGATGTTGGCTGCAGTCTGAGGAGAGCAGAGGTTACTAGCACTTACTTCTCCCTCAGATAAGCCTTCTGCAGCTGTTTTCTCAACAATTGTAGAAAGAGACTTTTATCCTTTGCTTTGGCAATTTCCTTTGTGGGCTTTTCAGTTTCCTCGTCTGGGGTCATACTTTCTTACAGTGCAAGGCGTGCACCCAGGAATCTAGATCTTGACACTTCACAGCAGTGTTTGTAGTCAGCAAGATCTGGAATGGTCCCTTCCAACGAGGAGCTAAGCAATTTTTCTTTGAAATACTTTTATCAAAATTCAATCACCCATGTCCAAGGAATAACACGGATGCAAAGGTTCTTTAGGCAAGGCAGCCGCAACTCGTGAATGGCAGTTCTTGAGGGTAAGAATAAGAGCTTGAATATGATATTGGGCACTGTCAAACAGCAATTAATTTGGGGAAGCATAAAGCGGGTCATCTTCAGGAGGGTCCTCAGTGGGTTCTGCAGTGGGAGGCAATCTCCTAGAAGCATAGATTGCATCAACCTCATCTGGCTGAGTGTGCCGAGAAAAAGTTGTCTAGAAGGGCACATAGGATAACTTGGAGAGGTATGCAGTGGGCACTTTCCCGGTGCCCACCTTCTGAAGTAAAACATCTAGGGCATAGCCTTTTTGTTTTGTAACAAACAGTTCAAAACCTTTACTCTGATCAGGCAGGGCAAGAGCAGCAGCTTTTATCAAAGAGTCCTTAAGAGTCTTCCAGGTTCTTCAATGTTCTCCTGTCGAATCTTTATGGATAAGTAGGTATAATGGCTTGAATCCTACTTGGGTGGAGTAGTCTCCTGCCTTTTTCTAGAACGTATCCCAAGTATTGGACTTTTGGTTGGACCCACTGTACTTTCTTCTGGGACACTGTATGTCCTCTATGGGCCAAATGGTTTAGGAGTTGAACGGAGGTTTCAGTTAACTCCTTTACAATCTCTGCTGCCAGAAGCAGGTCTTCAGGTTGGCAAAAAGGGCAGCGGCAAAAACTGTTGGACTATTTTTATAGCCTTGGGGAAGTCTGGTCCACGTGAGTTGACATTTGTGGCCAGACTCAGGGTTTTCCCACTCAAAGGCAATATGCTTGACTCTCAACAGCCAAGGGGATGCAAAAGAAGGCATCCTTCAAATCAATTACTGTGTACCACTGCTGGCGATGGGAAAGGGTAGTCAGCAGGGTACAGGGGTTGGCCACAACAGGATGAAGAGCCTGGATGCGAGCATTTACTTCTTGGAGATTCTGGACCCTTCTCCAAGAGCCATCAGGCTTGGGTATAGGGAAAATTGGCGTTGACCATGGCGACTGGACAATTTTTAAAATGCCATGATCCAAAAACAGTTCAATGAAAGGCTTTATTCCCAATCGTGCCTCCCTCTTAATCTGATACTGCCGTATGGATACCGGACTGGCACCTGGCAACAACTTAGGCATATGAGGCACGGCAAACTTCGCAAACCCAGGTATTCTCTGGTACCAAATGTCTGGGTTCACTCCTTTTAAGGGAACAAGTTTAATTATTGCTGCCTCAAGAAAACATAAAAAATCTGGTGGGATTTCCAGGCTTACTCTCTCTGGGGTACATTGGAGTGAAAGTCCCAATTTTCCAAGGAAGTCACATCCCAAAAACATTTACGGGATATTGAGGCAAGACTAAGAAGGAGTGTTCCAAAGAGGGACCTCTCGTGTTAGATACTTATAAAGAAACACTCTGGGGTGCTTTTTCAGATTTTCCAAAAACTCCCAGTCTTCTGCTGTTTTTAACACTTTTCTTTTATCTTCAGCACCCAAAAATGCAGCTAAAAGGGTGAACATGTCCGGCATGTTGGGCCGGTGGGTAGCAAGAATACATTGGACCAATTCCATATACTGTTGGGGTGCCTCCCTATACAGTGGCAGTCCTTTTTGCCAATTAAAAAAACTTTTGTACAAAAACTAAATTACCCCCCAAAGGAACTTGCTGGAGGGGTGCCATTATAGATATTGCAGGGGCCGTAAGACCGACCTGTCCTGGAGTGGGCTGGACTGGCAAGTTCAAATATTTCCCCCAAAAACTGAGGTGGCAGAGAAGGCGGGGGTGCCGAGACCGGTGGGGATGCCGAGGCTGATGAAGGTGGCACCACTTGGGGTACTATTGGAGGTGCACTTGGTCCTCTATATGGCGGTGGAAATTCCTCCTCTGGTTCTTCAAAAATCAGTTGTTTTTCTTCCTGTTTTCCCTGCTTCGAGCGGGCAAGGCAAACAGTTGTCTGATTTGGGGAAAGACCACATTGATTTAAAATGTCTTTCTGTGAGGCCAAATTTCTAAGAAAAGACCAAATAATTGCTCTCTTCTGTCTTTCCTTGTTCAGCAAGGAAGACTTACAAATCCTGCATAATCTCAGGATTTACAGTGCCCTCCTTTGGCCATGGTAATTGTTAAGAGCCCAGAAAATAAGATGGCCATACAACGGGGCGCAAGGTGTTTAATGTAGGCTTTTTGAAGTTTGTCTTTACTGCCACCACAGGTTTCAATGCATTCCAGTGGGTGAGCACACATTTTAACGGGTGGCATGGACTATCCTTACTATGACGGGGGTATGCTTCTTGTAATCTACTCCCCGTTTCCCATTTCCCTCAGAAAGTTTCTCAGGCCACTTTGAGCCAGCTGCGTTTGAGGCGCTCCCTGTTCAGGGCTTCTGCGCCCACCCAGCTGCGGTTTCTGTCAGCAAAAAAAGGGGGCGGCGTCTCCCAGCAGGCGCTGGCCCTGGATTCCAGATTTAAAGACTCTGTCCCACAGGTAGTCTCCCAACAGGCGCTGGCAACTTTAAAGACTACCTTATGGCTGATCACAACCTACGGTGTGGGATTTCTCGGACCAACTGACCACCGGACTCGGGGGTAGCTACGCCCATTTCCTATGTGAGGGACTCTGGGATAGACACCAATCACTCAAAACACTCGCTTTGGGAGTCTCCGGCCAATCCCGTCACCGGGGTATGGAAACGCGAATTGTCCCTCCACTCTCGCTTTGCAGGCAAATCCCTTGTGGAAGTTTCCCATGTCTCAGACACACACATATAAACAACACTCGCCTCCTTCCAGTGTATTCTCAATTATACAATTAATCACTAAAACTGCGTTGTGAAGACTGTAGACTGCATTGTGAGGGAGGGCTGACAAAGGGGACTCGAACCCCACTTGCCAACGGCCCAGTCTCCTTAGGTATGATGTGCGGTGGGGGGGCCGGGAATTCAAACCTCCAGAGGCCGGGACCTCAAACCACCACCGCCTTCTTCTTCTCCCTTAATTTATCGCACACGTACCTTAACAAGAAAAACCTCTGGTGCCAGGGCATTCAGGTTCGACTTCAAACGGGATCTGCTGCTGCCTGACAGGTAAGAAGCCACCAGACAAAAAGGCCTGGGAGCGCTCTTGACCTCCTCCCCAATCGGCGTCAGTTTCTTCCGGAAGTCAAAGTGAAGACCTGCCAGTCCCCAAATGTGGGGACTGACTGTGGGGGATCCTTTGGGGATCAGCCCCGAAGGAACATTGCCTTCGAGCCCCATGTTGGGCGCCAAAAGGTTTGCTAGCCTGGATTCTATAATTTCCAATGAGACTCCAGACAAAGGTTTTTCCGAAGCAAATACAGCTTTTATTACCGGCCAGAAGAAAAGTAGGGTGGACTGGTCTCTGTCCGGCTGGCAGAAAGTAGACAGGGAACAGCCACACCCAGAACAGTTTACAACAGCTTTTATACCTTTTTGTCATCTGGAAACATCTAGGAGGAGGGTCACACACACACAAGTGTACCCGCCTTCCAAGGTTAATCCATTAGCTTAAGCAGTATAAACTAATAGTTAAGTTTCTAGTCCTCATTTGCTCCAGGGGTTATAAGGCATTGCTATAGCTCAATTGTGCAGAGGATGTGGTTGCATGGTGTGGTTAGAAGCAAGAGCATGTACAAAAGTTCATGCATGCTCGGGAAATGTGTCTAGGAGCTCTGAAGCAAGACATTGGGCCTTTAGCTTAACCACATCTTTCCATTTCCTTTTGCAACTCTGCAAACTGTTAAAAATGTCCCTTTACAATCAGCATAGCGTTTATATGCTTAGCGCCTTATAACTTTTATAAGATTCCAACTTGCAAAAGCATTCCTAATTTCTTTAACTGACCTTCCTATGTCAGCAGAAGCTTGAGGTACAGAAGCAAAATAGGCAGTTAGTCTAACCATTCCTTACATTTGGTTTGGGGAGAATCTCCCAAGGGGGAAAGGAAGGACTGAATCCAGTCAAATGCCTCGCCAGGACACAGCATGAAGGCTGCTCTACTGAAAATCTTGTTGCTTTTTCCATTTTTATCTTTTATTGCCAGAAGGGCAGCATAAGTTGTGAGACCTCTGTTTCTCTCACATTTCAGGTTTAGGGGATGGATGCCAGGCATGGACCCTTGGAAGGTAGTTGGTAACAGGAGTTGCCCTGCTTCTACCCAGCTGGATATTCCGCTCCTGAATTCAAGAATGATGGCAGTTCATTGTTCCTGGTTCATTGTTTCTGGTTGTTTTAGTCCAGGCTACCTGTTTCTGTGTGTTTAATCATTTTTATTGTTTTCTGGCTTCTGTAAGCCACCTAGAGTCTAATGGAGTGGATAGCTGTAACAAACTTAATGCATTAAATTAGAGGGACAGAAAGCACTAGGAAGTTTGGCAGGTGCACCAGCACACCACCACGTGAGAGGAGAACAGGGCAAGGCCCACCAACCTTGCCCTAGTGGTGTTTTTTCAGCCAAAATCCAGAACAAAATGTTCAGGATGTTGGTTCCATCAAACGGTGACCCCCCCCCCCCCGCCCCGGAATGGTTCAGCTAAACCTCTGAGGTGCAGTATTTTTGTTTGGGGTTTGAAATAAAGCACGTTTTCAGCTTTGTACATACCCTATTCAATTCCACCAGTCCCATGGTGTAATTCACAGCACCAGAGATCCATCCAGTACAAGAGAACCAGAAATATACTACCTCTTTTAATTCTTTCCTCTTCACACCCATTCCTGTACCTGGAATCTCCTTCCTTCCTTCCTTCCTTCCTTCCTTCCTTCCTTCCTTCCTTCCTTCCTTCCTTCCTTCCTTCCTTCCTTCCTTCCTTCCTTTCCTTCCTTTCCTTCCTTTCCTTCCTTTCTTCTTCTTCCTTTTCTTTTTCTCTTTCTTTTTTCTTTCTCTCTCTCTCTCTCTCTTCCTTTCTCTCTCTCTCTTTCTTTCTCTTTCTTCTTTATCTCAAATTTAGACACCCCCCATCTCATGAGGAAGCGACTCTGGGTGGTTTACAATATACAATTCCTCCACTTTGTTGAAGGGCATATCTGGAACAAATCATTTTCGATAAACACTTCATTACAAGCAGGTGTTTCCGGCAAAAATTGGATATAAATTATGCAATGTTGCTAGGTGAGCCGTACAGAAAGGAGTACCACCAAGCTGGATCATCCAACAGCGTTATGTAGACTGAGGTTGGTTACAGATGATTGCACTGTATTGAGCAACGGTTCCACTGCTGGCTGAATCTTTTATTCAAACAATCCTTCTACTGGCAAAAACATGAAGATGTTTTGGTTAATACTGACCTTCCTTCTTGGCCACCTCACCCACCGTTACCAGATGGGATGGATGAATGGGCTAGAGAAAGAACAGAAAAACCACAAGCAGCAGTCTTCCCATTCTGTTCAGTCAGCCAGAACTTCTAACTGACCACCTGCAGGAGCTTTTCCGGGGATGGTGGCGGACAAGTTGCAGTGTGGGATCTGACTGTAATTTGCATGCATAGTGCACCTAATAATAATAGTTTTCCCTGCACTGTGTTTGTCACTAAAAGATCCCATGATTGAAATATAACACAGCAGTCCTGTGCATTGGATCTTTTGAAGCAACATCACTTTTGAGACCTTCTGGTGATTTCCCACAAAAAGGATCCCACGTTCTAGACCAAGAACATGGGAAAAGGCCTTATGTGGAACAGAACTCGATCCTTCTACTCTAGCATTTCTACACTTCTATCTGCCTTTGATATCTGGTGGGAAGACTTTCCTAGTTTCACTGGGAAGGCCAAAAGTTAAACCTGGGATCTTCCATAGAAGCTTTACCACTGACCTGTAGCCCTTCCTTTTCCCTCTGAAAGACTGGTGAACGGTGGTGTCTGGGGAGATGGTCTTTTGCGATAAAGTTGGGGAGAAATGAATAAACTTGGCCAGATGTTGCAGCTCACTTCACCTTCATATGGTCAAGCAACTACTTTTTACATCTGCTAACACAACATTTTCCCATACAGATGGCTCCCATCCACTGTGATTCCCTTACCTGTGGCTCTGCATATCTTCAATTGCTAAAAAGGCACAAAACTCTGATAGCCACAATCATGTTTTTTTATCTGCTGTTTTTAGTTTGCTTTCCATTACTTTAAGCACATGCAAAATAGTGAAGAGATTTCTGCACATGAATAAAGTATGTTCTTTCACGGTGTTCCTATCTGTGGTTTCATTATCCAGTTATTACCTGGAACACTCCCTGAATAATGAGAGGCCTCTACGCTTCACTTCATCTTTTGATATCCTATCTTTCTCTTAAGGAGTTCCAGGGAGATCAGCTCCCGTTTTATTCACACAACCATTCTGATAGGAAATGACTGTCCCCAAATCACCCAAGAAACTCCTTAAAACAACTTGAGACCCCTGAACCATAACCACTACACTAAATACTACACAGCATAAAGCCTTTGGAACTGTATATTTGTTCTCAGAATTGTTAATTTTTGTGTCTGGTTGCATATGCAAAAACATTTCTCAGCAGATGAATCTGACACACAACATTAAGTAAAACAAAATGATGATGTTTATTCTTGCAGATAAAGGTACAACCAAGTCAAGACTTTCCCCTGATAGGAAGACATTAACAAACATATCCACTGTCAGCAATTTCAGTGTTCTTCTGCATGACCTTAAAAAAAATCTAGGTGACCTTCTTACTGAAATAAAGTCTGAACATTCAAAATAATGAAAGCTTATTAACAAACGGTGCAGAACATGCACAAATAAATAGTATTACAACAACCATTAACCACCTGGCAAATAAACATTCAAAATGGGCATTAACAGCATAATAGTTGTAACGGACATATTAACAATTTTTAAAAATTGTGGCATTAAACCAACTGCTTTCATTTTAATATACCATTCCAGCAATTCAATGGAGCAGCACGAGAAGGAATTGTCATTTTAATTTACCAAGAATGTGTTTTAATGGAACACACGTACCCTTATAGGCACAAATGTAGTCCAGGAAAACATTTCTGAACAGCTAGCTTGCCCTGTTTACCTGCGAAACCAAATGCCTAGAGCACTTGATCACTCTTTGATAATCACTACAATTTAACCTTCTTGGCCTGATTTTCAGAAGAGTCTTCCATAATCTAAATTCACAGGGGGGGCAGTTTCCAGATACTTCCCAGGACCAAAGACTGGAAGCAAACAGAAAAGGGTTTCTCAAACAAAAAAATTGTGCCATTAAAAAAAGCACAAGTCTTCTTAGGCAATAAACAGCCTTCTCCCCACTGACAGTATTCTGAACTTCAGATCTTCCTGTTTTTTTATGGGTGTGCGTGGCAACTTCTGCATGAAAGATGGTCTGCATGGCTAAATGATCTGAAGCTGCTGCTGCAACTGGAATGCTGGAACTAGGGATGAACTACCACGTGTGACTCAATCAATCACTCAGACATTTATTGTGAGTGTTTCAAGCATGGTCACATATTCTTCCATTCATTCCTTGTGATCTGATTGGAAAGAGGAGAGCTGGAGAAGGAACGACTACATGCACCATGGAAAAGACAGATATTTTTGAAAAATACAAGTTACATTTTGGTATGGAAAAACCAACCATGTCATCAAGGGTGCCTGCTAGAGAAGGAGGGGCAAGTGAAGACAAGTGTGTCATTACACAAATCGTGCAAAGTATATTATGGGCATCATCTGGACAATGACATCATGAAATGCGTGATGGACCTGTGGCTGGTACCAGACATCTATATCTGTTATTGATAAAAATGTTACACTTTTACATGATAAACGAAGAGGAAGAGCAGGTACATCTGCAACTCCGTAAAAGCTGTCTGTACCTTTGAAGACAGAATATAAATTCAGTATAGATTTGTTAATAATGAAGCTAGCCCTTGTTTTCTAATTAAAAAAAAAAATCAGTTCTAGTTTTGTCTCACGTATTCTGCTGAACAATCATTAAAAACTGGTCTGAATCTTAGAATTCAAAATACCCTCATGGATTAAACCTCAACTTCTTTCACAATTCGCACAAAAATATTTTACCCGTTTTCACATCCTCCTAATAAAGTGACCACAAGAGCACAACCTGTCATTTCAAGCTTTAAAATTCTGTAAGGAAAGAAACTTTTGTCAATATGAATGTAAAAAGTGGCTTGTGCATCTTCAACACTGAAGGGAAAACTGATATTCCTTAAACTGTGTACTGCTGGCATTGCAAATGTGTTACAAAGGATTTCAACTACTTCCATACAGATACCTAAATCTTCGTTTCTACTCACAAACTATAATTATATTCATATTCTCCAAAGGTACTCTCTGGAAACAGAATCTAAAAACTCAGTGTGACAAACACATTATTAACCTTTGGTTTTAGCAAAGTTGACCTGGTCAGCATGCAGATTTCAGTGAAGCTGTTTTCCAAGAAGAGACAACATTGTCATTTGCATGTCATGTATAATAAAAATGTTTCATCAATGTGGCCTGAGTTTGCACGTTTCAAGTTGGCAGTCCAACTTCTTCTCTTGACAAGTGTCTCAAGGAACTCACCTAGGCAATCTTAAATATTACGCCTGAAACATTACAATCCTATGTAAAAAACACTTTTATGCAGAACTGGAAACATATATAACATTCCCATTTGACTGGAACGATCACATGTATCTGTGTCGTGAAGGCAAGACAATTGTAGAAATTTTTCCAAAGCGGTGGTCCCACGTAGGCCCACAATCATGTCTGTAGCCATGGCAACCCTATTCTTAAATATCTTAGGGAGAAGGACTTGCTTATACATAAGGCAACACCCTCTGAGAAGTGATGACATTATGTACTCTTCTTAACAACCACTAAACATCGTCTGGGCTTAAGATGTTAGTGGATTCTCTGGACATAGTCCAGGGAAATGAAAGAAAAATCAGGTCTCTTCAACATACTCTAACCTGAATACAATATAGCTGTAATAACTTGGCACATATTAATGGATCTTCATAATTTCAACATTGCTTATGATGATTAATATCATTATTGTCTCAAAACATGGAGTAGGGTTAACACCATTCCAAAAAGCACAGTCAAGTGGGTTTATGCAAGGGTTCATCTGTTCTCCACAACAGAATCTTTCTAAATAAAAATATGTGGGATTAGGTCTACTCAGATTGTCAGTTAGGGGCAAAATATTAAGACACTACTGAAACCTCACAGTAATTAATTTAATTCAGCATTAATGTAATGCTAAATTAAAAAGGAATGGCACTGACATGTTTCAAGAGAAAAAGAATTTTCAACTTTTTTGCAGACATGCTTTGCAGATTATTTATGCAATGCTATTCTATACAATAGGATGCTTTATGAAGTGTGTTTTAGCCATGGCCTAGTCTTTGGTGTGAAAGTTCTCAAAATTGTGAACACGTTAGCTATTGACCACTGGAAACGGCTCATTTTAAATGAACAGTGACTGAAAGAAGCCCTACACCAAATGATTAATTTCACTTGTTCCCATTCAGACATGTCAAGTCCTAATATTGAAATATTCATAATATTTATGGAAGATGAATTTCAACCCCAGTGTTAAGGTCTATTCTAGTCTCAAGTTACACACTGTTCTGTAATACCTGAGAACTTTAAGATTTAACATTCTTGCACCGACAACTTGATTTCCTTTCCTTATTCCTTTAGTTGAATAATACCCAAAAGAGCACGTGAAGGTTAAGTTCACCAAGAGAAGACTCAATATCTTCAATTTTCAGAATGTCAGAATTCCAAGTTCTTCAGTTGTTCATAAGTTACAAAGAACTAGTGCTTGACATTAAGGAAAAAAGGCAGTGTTGAGTTACTGCTAAATGAGAGAGGCTCTTTAATTACATCTAGTTCCCTTTCCTCTTGTTTTTACAACAAATCTGCTCATACTTCTTGTAGTGTTTCAAACAGGTAGATTTGTTGAGTATATTTAGGCAGAATTTTGCTTCCTTTTTATATATGTAATAATTCCCCTGTCCACTGCATTCTAAGTCCTTTTCAAAATTCCATCCAGACTTTTACAACTGGAGATTAAGAGAATGCTAAAAAGACATGGATGATTGCTTGCTATGATATGTATATACAAGAATCTTGAATTTGGATCTCCAGTCCCCATTTCACAAGCCACCAACTTGTACTCCATTGGTGATAACATTTTGAACTTTATCCTTACTATTTGCTTGCTTTTACATTTATTCAATACCTTTATTGCCTGCTATTATTCTATAACATCTAATATTTTAATATGGTTTTAAAGATGTTTTTCTTTGGTTTAACTATTATGACATCACTTAAGAGGATTAAGAATAGAATAGATACAGAAAAAAAAACCCAAACATTTTTTATATCCAAATTTCTTAACAGAGTTCCCATTCTAATATCTTATAATTCATTAAAAGTATGTTTTAATGAAGAAATCAACTCCATCCATAGAGATTCCTATGTTCTTATTATAGGATGGAAAATGTGTTCGAGTCATAAGACCTTGAAACAGACCATTTTCAACATCAGCCACTCACTAGTGTATTTCAGAATAAGGAAGTCAGAGCTATCTGTCTTAAAAAGTATTAAATACATCACACTTCTTACAGAATGCTTTCTTATAGGATAAAAAGCAAGTGAAACAAAGTATTTTTAATCTCTACACCAAAAATAATACAAATTAGCAAGAAATTAAATAACTTGGTAAATAAAAATTGCATACACCTGCTATTATGGTCCCACTATTATCAGTGTAGAAAATGAATGAGCTTTGAGTTAATTAATATCCAGAAAGCATTTGCTTCCACAGGATTATGTAATTGTTGACTAAATGACAGTTGTTTCAAATTGTAAATACCCTGCAATAAATTGATTACTAGACAGAAAGATTTTAAGACAGAGAAACCAAAGTAAGCATTATGTTCATTTGCCATAACTGGATACTCATTTACTTTTTTTTAAAGAGAATTTTACATTTTATGTAGACATCTGAAGATTTATGGAAAAAGGATACAATAATATTCCAAGGACCAAGCCTCAACCAGTTTGGCCAGAATCCTTTGTACAATGCGAAAAATCCTTCATACCTCCAGGTCTGTGAAAAATAAGTGAGAATCTCTGAATATTTTATAATCAACGCTCAATATAGGAGACACAATCTCTTTCCCTATCTGCAAACTGAAGGATATCCCATCCCATCTCATATCACAGATCAAGGATGAATGAAGATTGGATGGTGGATCTTGTCACTAATGGTGAGAGCCTCCTTTCCAAGCCTCCTAGCCAAGGTGCCTACAAACTGGCCCTCTAAGATGCTGTTAAGGATCTCCTGCTGAAAGTTTCTCCAAGAATTAGTTCCTAGGGAAGAACTACTTGAGGTGGTTTGAAGTTGACTGAACCTGGGAGACAGATGACAATACTGGGAAAGAGCTGGTAATTTGTCCCCCCGCCTGTCCATCATTAGACCCAAGGGAGAGGGGCTTTGGATGATTTAGCTCTTGGGCCTGATTATGACTCCCACCTGCAGGTACTTTCAGCCTCCTTGTGTGCAAGAGAGGAACCTCTTCCCTACACAGCTTAATCCTTAGGAGTTCAAGCAAAGGTCTGAAGAGGTTCCTTCCCGATGGAAAACTGCACTTTGATTTAAAATAAAAGCAGGAAGCTTCCTCTTTCCCCAGGTGCACCAAGAATGAAAGCAAAGAGAGTCTAAAGGTCAGTTCATAATAATTAACAAATAGATGTTATCCAGATGTTTTGGACCACACCTCCCCATCATCCTTTGCCTGTGAAGGTTGGGACTGATAAGGTTGAACCAAATAACGATTACAATCACGGTCTGAAACAATTTCCATATTCTCTAATACAGAATACTCCAAATCTTGTTCAGGAAAGTGTCTTTTCTCGAACTTTGTTCTTGCTACTAAATGAAGTCTACTGACCTGGAGCAAGCAGTCTAAAGTACCCTTGTAGCCATGCTGGGGTCCAGTTGGCAATGTTTTCTGATTCATCATCCGCGTTCTCACAACATCGATGGGGTTGGATGCCAGAGCTCCGGCCAAGCCGCAGGTAAAACTTGCTCTAACAGAAATTCAGAGGAGTATTATTGCAATGACCCTTCCCTTCCCTTCCCTTCCCTTCCCTTCCCTTCCCTTCCCTTCCCTTCCCTTCCCTTCCCTTCCCTTCCCAGTGAATAAGAAATCAGAACAGCACATGTGACTGTTCTGTTTTCCCAAAGTATGCCATGGAAGAGGTCTGGACTTTTCCCTTCTGGTTAAAATCATACAGATTGATTCAACGTGGAATGTTAGAAACCCTTCGGGCAATTCTGTCTATTCGTTCTCTTAAAAGGTGCTTCCAGGACTTACAGAAAGTGAGTATATATTGTGTCTCCCATGAACCCACTGAGAATTATATGCTTTTTGGCAAGATCATAGACTGGCAGCTCTACACCAACGACCACAGCAGCTCTTTGGGCGGTAAGAGAGACTCCCTGTGAAAAAAGGGGGAAACCATATTGTAAAATAAAGCCAATTGTTCTTTAAGAAATGGTTTACAGTTTTATTTTTGATATTAACTTCTTTATTGAACTATTCTACTCTGGGATAATCCTTAATTCTAAAAATACGGGATAGAAGTTTTATAAATCAATCTTTTTTTTTTTTGCTTTTTTAAAAAAAGCTTTTTTGAAAATCTGGAAAGTTTTCTCTGTCTTTAGGATCCCTGTATGATCAAGGATTGAATTCAACACAGTAAAAATGGTCCTGTCCTGACGAGGAAGCAACCATAATGAACAGTTAGTTCTTCCCAACTTGGCAGCTAAAGGAACGTTTTGTTTAGGATAGGGGTTTTCAAAGGTTTTCAGGCCATGGAACCTATTAGTTATTTTAAAAAAATATTCCCACAGGCTTCCCCCCTTGTCCCTTTAGTTTCTCATGCAACCCCATCACATTCTCACAAAAGTCGGGGGTTCTGCAGAACATAGCTTGAAAAATGCTAATTAGTGCATTTGGTTCTTTTTTTTAGCTCCAATTTTTAGAGGTGGGCCGTTTGGAACCAAATCAGCAAACTCCCCCTCCTCCACCTTTTCCCATGTTGGAGGCACTCTTTAGTCAAACTTTTTTTGATAAAGAATAAAATATAACGTAACAACAACAACAACAACAACAACTGGTATTATAACTGATATTACAGCATCTAGTTGAAAACAAGCTCTTTCCATCTGAGCAGAAAGGAAACCACCCAAACAGCAGAGAGACAAAAGATCACTCCTAACTGACAGGATGATTTTGGAAAACTGCAAGAGAAGGAAGACCAACGTGAATGTAGTTTGGATTGATTACAAGAAGGCATTCAGGTCCCTGCCACATGGCTGGATAATCAAGTGCCTAGAAACAACAGGAATCAGTAGAAACATCAGAAGTTTTGTGCAAAGATAAATGGAGAATGGAAGACACAGTTGCTGGTCAATGGTGATAGACTGGGAGAGGTTAGCATCAAGAAAAGAATCTTTCAAGGAGACTCACTATTACCGCTACTGTTTGTCATTGCATTGATTCCTCTGTTAACAATACTGAACAAGTCAGGCCATGGCTATCAAACATCAAAACATCTGCCAGGTTATCCCACCTCCTTTACATGGATGAACTGAAGCGGTATGGAAAAACACCATCTGAAATGGAATTGCTGTGCAACATTGTCCAAGTGTATAGCCAAGATATTGCAATGGAGTTTGGACTGGACAAATATGCCACCCTTACCATCAACAAGGGAAAAATAGTGAAAACTGAAGGAATCAAGATGCCCAATGGAAACAGCATCAAGAGTCTGGATGAAGAAGATCACTACAAATACCTGGGCATCCTTCAGGCTGACAACATCAAGCACACTGAAGTCAAGAAGAAGGTTAGTAGTGAATACATCAGAAGAGTGAAGAAGATCTTAAAGTCCAAACTCAGTGGCAGAAATAACATCAAGGCAATTAACACCTGGGCAATTCCAGTCATTAGATACACAGCTGGAATAGTGGACTGGACTCAAGCAGAACTAGAAGCCCTGAAGAGGAAGACCAGAAAAATAATGACATGAATCATGCCCTTCATCCATGCAGCGACGTTGACAGACCCTACTTACCAAGGAGCATAGGTGGGCATGGAATGTTACAAGTACACCAGAGAGTTGAAGAAGAAAAAAGGGCATTGGAAGAATATCTGAAGGACAGTAAATAAGATAAGTGAAGCTAGTATACCATGAAGGCTTACTGAATACCAAATAGACCAAACCAGCATATCTGAAAGACCAAATGAAGAATAGAAAAGAGACATGGCAAAGTAAAGTATTACATGACCAGTGCATTAACAAACTAGCAGGCAGAGCAGATAACAACAAGACCTGGCAATGGCTAAGAGCAGGAAAGTTGAAGAAAGAGATGGGGGGCTAATTCTGGCTGCACAAGAACAAATGCATACAAAGCCAGAACTGAGAAGACAGCAACAGCAAATGCTGCCTCTGCAAAGAAGCTGAAGAAATGGCGGACCACCTAGTTAGCTGCTGCAAGAAGATCGCACAGACTGGTTACAAACAATAGCATGACAAAGTAGCAACAATGGTGCATTGGAATATCTGCAAGAAATACCACTTGCCTGCAAGCAAGAACTGGTGGGACCACAAAACAGACAAAGTAATAGAAAATGAAGGAGCCAAGGTGCTCTGGGACTTTAGAATTCAAACAGACAAGCACCTGCCACACAACACCCCAGATTTCACAATTGTTGATAAGAAACACAAAAAAGTCTGGATAGTGGACACTGCAATACCTGGAGACAGCAGAATAGGAAAAAAAGAACTGGAGGAAATCACACAAAAAAGCAAATAGCTGTGGCAAAAGAAAGCAAAGGTAGTACCAACAGTAATAAGCGCCTTGGGTGCAATCCCAAAACATCTGGAGCACCACTTGAGGACCATTGGCACTGACAAAATCACCATCAGTCAATCGCAAAACACAGCTTTACTTGGAACAGCTCACATCCTGCTACAATACCTTTAGCATCAACCACCATCAAACAACATCTCCCTATCCCAGGTCCTTGGGAACTGGTGGACAAAAATGCCAAATCAAGTCTAAACATCTGGCTGAGTGTGCGACCAACCATAATATATTAAATTTATATGCCGCACAACTCCCAGCAACTTTACATGAGCGGACAAAACACCACTCATCATCAAAGAATCTGAATTATTTGTATTCCCCCAACAGAAAATCCAAAGCAGAACCTGTCAATTGTAGTGAAATCAAATACCTGAACTCCCCACCCACCCAACTGTTAATAATTCTTAGGATTTCAGAAAAAATTGCAAGAACTTCTCCCAAATATTTCAGAATCATATGGATGGAAGCAAATGAGATACCAGTAAGGAATTTCTCCATCCCACAAGGATCAGGCCAATCTTACAGGTTCTGTGTGTTTTCATTAATTTCCAGGTCATGTCATGGATAGTAGAGTGAGCTCTTTGCAGCATTAGAAACTTTCAGAGAGGAAGACTCCAATAAATCCACAAATCAAGACATATTTTTATATATCTATAACCAGGATAGATGTAATATTATTAATTTCAACTTTAAATTCAAAAGCATATTTTTGCCTGATCCACAAAAAAAATCCACAATCTAGTTCTTTTGCAGTGCCTGTCCCCTGAATATTCCCAGCTGGAACAGAATAACTGTGGCAGATTTCTGAAATGTATTTAATAACTTGCCTTCCACAAGCCTCTCGTGCCTTCATTATGATAAATATTCATGAAGTTGCCAATCATTCCACCTTCCATGAGACTTCCTTGAGCTTGCATTCTGATCTAGGATTTATTTGGGATATAAAGGAAAGAACAGAAAATGGGTCACATACAGTAGTCATCCCATCTTTCCATGATAATGAGAATGCGTCTTTTCATATCTGTGGGGCAGTCAATTGGAACAACTTGCTGGCATCCATCTGACTCATATGTAACTTTAAACCAGGGGTGGGTAGCTTAATTTCAAAGGCTTTCTTTGAGAGATCATTTTAGGCCACTTGCCCTTTGGGGGAGAGACAGAAGAGTATGTCCAGAAAGAGAACAGGAAAATAACATGATATCTCTGCTGCCGTTTGGTTCTGGCTCAACTGACTCCTTGTTCCAGTCCTATCTAAAATGTGAACCTGTGAAAATTGCAGCCCTGGACAGAAGAAAGGTTTACATCAACCTTTTTTGGAAACAACACTTCTCATTGGCCAGAAAGAAAAACGCAATGCAAAGACACTGCTGGGCATCTGACATATTCCAAAGGAAACACTGTACCAAACATACATGGGAAAATTCACCTCTAAGATGTAAAAGGCTTAAAAAATGGGCATAAACATCCTGCATTAAGGGCAAGAAATCTTTCTTCAAGGGCTGCTACGAGGCCTCTCATTTGGAGCAGGAAAATAAAGCCTCATAAGTAAGAAAAACAAAAAGTTGCTTTGTGAAAAATACTTTAATTATAACATTGAGCTTCAATGGGCAAGCTTTTATCTCAAGAACCATAGTTTCCAGGGCATATCTCGTGGGAAGTAGCATCACGCGGCTATGGTTGGCAGTGCTAAAACAAGCACCAGATCAGGCCAGAGTTGAAGTTCAACACTGATGCTTTTCCAACACCTCTTCCCCCGCGCCCCACCCCCAACACTTTTCTTTTTTCTTTTCTTCCTCCTTAAACAGTAGATTACTAGAAGAATGGCAGATTGCTCTTGAGGTCTTGTCAAAGACTTCTAAAATTAGTCCAAGGAAGCATGAAATTAGGCTGAGAGCAATTTTCCAATTCCTCGAGAATAACTCAGATTCAAGAGCTGGGTGCTCATTCAGAATTGCATTACCCTCACAGCAGGAAGAGCTGTTATAATGGAAAGGCAGAGGAATGAGAATGTAGGCTAGTTCTTAAATTAGACACTACCGATGCGCTCAGCTATTTTCTTCTCATGACATGCTGCAGTACAGATAAGGTTTTTTTCCCTATGATGACCCCAACAGAGTGTTCCCTTCGGAATATATTAACATACATGAGAAGAGAGAGGATAAGAGCTGGTCCAACAGAGGGGAAAAAATGGCCTTCTCTGGCTTACTAGTGCAAAAGTGATTTAAGTTAGCAAATCCAGGTGGAGAAACCTGGATACCCACCAGACAGCAACAAATAACTGGCATTTGTCTGGAGAGTTGCAGTCCTACTTAAAGTACCCATTTTGCTTTGAAACCTTCCCCAGTCCCCAAGAAAAATGTGCCAGATTTTTCTATTCAGATATTTAAGGGCAAAATAGCTAGCTGAAGCATCTGCAAGATCCATCTCCCCTTAACAATCCCAAAACTTTTTAAAAAGAGTGGGGCTGAAAATCTCAGGCCCATCCCTACAAACCTCAGGCAAGGCAGGAAGAAGAAAGGTAGCCCCCAAATTCCCTATCTCTGATCTCAGCCAATATTATTTACTCCGCCTGGCTGTAGTTTCCCATACTTCCACATAAACTCAGCCCTGGTCCTTTTAACCCTTTTAAGTGTTTAAGCAGCTGGGAACTTCTATACACAGGTCATGTACTCTACTGACAGCAAGCTACAGCATAAAGTCCTTGTTTGCATTAATGCTGATGATTTCTGAATGCATGAATGCCAATGCCACATGAGCTACACTGCAATGGTGTAACTGTTGCCTGAGCAGACATGATTCTTACTTGCTTTCCAAGACTGATTGATCTGGACCACCAGAAGTAAGGCCAGACCTAACAGAAATTCCAACTAACAAACCTGATTCCACTTTAATGGGAAGTGAAACTTATTCAGGTTTCCTCCTTATTTGGAGCAAAGATGAAATCTTGCAGCATTTATAAGTCAACTGATGGTGCAGGTCTCCAAGACTCTCCTACTACTACTTGGGGAAGGAACTGAGACGTTTTTGGAACATCAGCTCTCATTCCAAAGAGATGATTCAGAAAGTTATAATGGCTGAAGATATCAAATGTGAAATGGAGATACTTAAGAACTAGCTTAGCTGCATTCCCCTTGCAAGGTCCTGGGAAAACTCATCTAACAAGCTGCTAAGGCTAATTGGGCTTTAAAGCTAGGCTGAAAATTACTGGAAACTGAACCATAACAATATATTTTACTTAGTAGGATGCTTATTTACACACATTATATTTCTATAACAACAAAGAAGCAATGACAGACATCTTATTCTCCTCTGAAAGGATGTTACTTAAAAAGAGAACCTCAAAAGACATCTGATCTCCAAAAAGTCAGAATCCCCAACCCTTTGGTTTATTACATCAAAAGTGCTTTGGTTTCGTGTTTTACACATACAATCCTTTTGGTTACTCAGAAAGTTCACAATCAACTAGCTGCATCCTGCTTTATCTAAGCATCGTTGGGCCTTTGAGGCAATATGAAGTAGAAGTCTAGGGCTTACCTTCAAGACATCAGTGGGGTTAGCAATAGAAGATGAAATTACACCAGACAGAACCCCACACAATACATTGACGGCCAGTGTTTCATCTGTTTCAGAAACAAAAATGTTCATTACACTCAGTCTTCATATTTTGGTATCCAAATCGGTCTTGACCAGTCCCTGCACTTTTCCTGGCAACATTTTTTTGAAGTGGTTTGTTTCCTGGGGCTGAGAAAGAGTGACTGGCCCAAGGTCACCCAGATGGCTTTGTGCCTAAGGCAGGACTACAGTAGATCTCCCAGTCTCCCAGTTTCTAGCCCATGGCTTTAACTACTGCACCAAACTGGTGGATCAGCAAAACATGGAAACCAAAGTTCTACCCACTTCAGTATGTTTTGAAATAGTGATGGCAGAACACCACTTTTGCTGGACTAGTGTTGGGTGCAGAGAGTGAACCCGTACTGAAACAGACTGGCAATATTCACCTAATATAGGAATCCAAGTGCTATTCATGTAGCAATAGCTCCCTTAGCTGGGTCACTCTAGTGGGAACGGCAATCTGCTCTGGGGTTCCCCTCCTGATTGAAGACAGATGAAGTATGGCAGGAAAGCTTATATATGTGAAAGCACTTGCTTTCCTTGCACACGTTCCGATTCTTAAGGTGAGCTATGCTAAATTTGCCTACTGATGGGCACACATTTATGTCAAAAGAACCAAACGCGTGCTGCTCCAGCGTGAGTCGGCTTCACACACGCTGAGTTATAAAATGAATCTCTTGACTTAATCTACTGCAGAATCCAAACAAGTGTGGCTTTTAAAATAACCACACAGTTAAAGTAAATCATAGTTTAGCCACCAGATGAACCAGGACATTGTTATCTTTGCGTGGCTTGCAAACAGTTGCCAACACACTAAAACCTTGGCGAACAACACTCAATGTTGTGTTCACCTAACAATTAGCCACATTATGGATTAATGTGACAGAGACCATGGCTGGTTCCACCAAAACCTAGCCAGTATAATGCAGGCCAGATGTTACCTTAACAATGTCGTGGGGTAGATTAAATGACATCACCAACCTCACAAAATTACTCTGATAACAATACATACTCTAATATTTACTCCATATATTTTACCTAAATCCCCTTTTATCTTCCTGGAGAAAATCTATTTAAGTGGTTGCTAAGAGTTGACACCAGCTTGATGGCATACACCCTACAGTCTCTACTCCGACCTCTCTTTGGCTTTCATGTAAGAAACACAGCTCAGGTCTGGAAAATGTGCTCACCTTCTGGCCGTTCGATAAATATTCTTTTCAGGCTCTGGTAAGTGCCTATTTTTATAGTCCCGTAAGAGGCCTGGCGTAACATAGCAGGGGCAATTCTGCAAGAACAAAGAAATGGACGTAAAACCAGGGGTCTGGCTTCCCCGCAGTCTTCTAAACACATAATACTTGAGGCGGGGAGGTTATGACTGTCTTAGTGGTGGCAGAAGTGTGTAGGGCTTCCAAGGATGGTTTGACCATCAGCCCAAATTGAGAGAGACGTGTGTGTGTGTATCTGGTACCTTCAAGTCAGTCTTGACTCCTGCTGACTGCCTGGACTAGTCTAATCTTGTACACCACAGTATTTGCAATTTTAAAGTGAAAGCAAGAATTCCTTTGCCCTCAAGTAGATTTTGGTCAAAAAGGGTTGGCATTGGGTTGGCATCAAGGTAAGGACACAGAAAAATCTTGGACGTTACTGAGAGGAATTAGATCTTTTTCCTCATCATGAACTTCACAGCAATCTGTGCACTTTTGGGGGCAAGATTTTTGGAAGTGGTTTGCCCTTGCCTCCTTCTTCTTCCTAAGGCAGAGAGAGGGACTGGCCCAAGGTCACCCAGCTGGCTTTGTGCCTAAGGTGGGACTGGAACTCATGGCCTCCTGGTTTCTAGTATGGTGTTTAACCACTTCACCAAGCTGGCTCTCTTATATCCATTATTACTGGTTAAATTAGCTGCTGCTGTAAACAGTTCTCAGCTGGGGATATGGGCTTCTACCAACTCCGACCCAAGCCTGACTTCCAAGGGAAGTTCTGAAGTATCTATAAATGCACAAATCACCAACTGTTGTGTGCAAAGCAGGAGAGACAGAAATGCTCCTTTTCCAAAAGATTTTATTTCAGAAGTTTTGAATTAGCTTCTTCTGGAGAAAAAAATAGAGCATTCCAGGGAACACTGAGCTTTTCTAGAATCATTCAGCACATTCACAACGAATCTTATTGGGAATGGATGGACGGATGGATGGGGGTGTGTATATAAATGTATATCGCAGGGGGAAAAGATTTAGAACACCCCAAACTTTAAAAGCAGTATTTGTACTTAAAAAGCTGTACAATTTCTCATACCATTCATCAGCTCTCTCAAAGACAAAGCATTTAAATACCTTTTTCCTAAGTGGGAAATGCCAGCTTAATATCAATTAACACACTAGGAAAATAAGCTAGGATGTGACTCAGAACTGAGCCAAAACATTAGCTTTAATGTAAAACATTAGGTTTAAGATAATCTAAAAATCCAGGATGTGACACCCAAGTTTGTCACCCAACTATTTAACTACATACAGACATATCAGTTTAAATCGTTTTCAACAATACACAAAATAGACATATTAGAAATCTCACCCAGAGTATAAGGCCTTCAGTCCTTCTTCCCTGAATATTTTCACTAACGCGTGCAGCATTCCACGATAACGAATTTCTTTATGCTTTACATCATTTTTCTGGCCTTGTACTTGGAGACGCGTTTTTGTCAGATCAATTGGGAAAGTACCTTCATACCCAAGAGAAAATTGGTTTGTTTATAAATTATAAATTTACAAAAATGTATACATTCCAGAGTTAGAGAAAGCTAGTTTCTGACATATAATGGAAAGAATATATATAATGCCTGTTTAAATAATATACACGCACAGGGTGGAGGGATCCTTAAAAATCTATTTTAAAAACAGCTAATGTCATTAAAAATAAAAATGTATATTTATCAGGCCTTCCACATTCTCCATGACAGGTCCTATTTCCATCCCCTATTCCATTGTCCTATTAGAATATCTGAATATTATTGTTGTTGTGTATATCCCACAGTTTTGCTCAAGGCACTAAGAATAAGTGAAGTGTGAAATACAACAAAACAAACTCTTAACAACACAATACAGCACAAGTTAAGATAACAAATGAAACGCTGGTCAAAGAAAAGTAGAAGTAGGAGCCACAAAGAGGCTGGGAGTTACACAGCGAGTCTCAGACAGTAGAAAAGAATATTCCTAGCAACATATGCTCTTAAAAATAATAAAATACTGACCACTTTTGAAAACATCCAGTTACACTGAAGGCTTAGAAGTGTTCAGGTTTTGTTCTAAATTTAGAACAATTTCCTGTCTTTTTGTTTTTTAACCTGGACATTTCTTCATTTTTTTCCTTTCCCCAGTTTACATTGTATCAAAATTCAATAACAATGCAGATTTAGTTTGAAAGAAACTTTAAAGAAGTTAAAATTCCTTTAAAAAAAAAATCATCCTTTTTAAAATTCAAAATTTATAATTCAGCTGTTTCAGGCAGGCCTCAGAATCAGATTCCCCATGTTTATTATTTGTTTATGCATTTATTAAATCACACTTATATGGCCGCGCAACTCACAAGAAGCGACTCTGGGCAGCATACAACAATCATGTTGAAAAGGAAGGATGCGCTGGTCAGTGCATCTAAGAGTAAGTGCCTGCATGAAAGTAGGGAATTTACCCTGATCAAGTTATACTTCTATCTCTAAGATGGCCATATAATTCCATCGGTGATTTCTTTTGCAATGTGATTGAGTTTCTTTGCCTATGCTTTTAAAACAAGGTTTTAGTTATCTCCAGGTAAGGCTGGGATAAGATTATTAAGAGCCTTAATAACAATTTCTGTAAACAATACTAAGCTGGTTAAAAATTGGTTTGTCTTAGTCAAAAGCAATTTCTGTTTGATTTTCATTCCATGATTACAGTGGGCCATGTACTGGGGTCCAATCTCAATTTTACCTTCTTCCCACAGAGCAATTTGATCATAATACCAGATCCCATTGCGGTCCTCCTAAACTTTGGAACTCTACAAAATCATACTTACGGAAACAGAAATTCAATGAATTTCATGGGAACAGCCTGAAATCACCCCTTTATTGGCCAGATGGAGGTCAATTCAGATGGGGCTTCCTTATCTGTCTGCCTCACATTACAAAATCCATACATGGTCCTTTTAAGTAGCCATGACGTCTTTAAGAACCACTTGAAGGACAACTTCAGTCTTCTAATTAAGAAGGTTTGGTACTGATTTTTCTTCTGAAGGAGTCTGGTGGCTCCTTTTCTGACTAACAAATTTTATTAAAAGGCATATGCTTTTGTTTAGCTGCAGTTCACGTCATCAGATGCACAGAATGGCTAGAGCAGTATTTCTCAACCTTGGCAACTTTAAGATGCGTGGACTTTAACTCCCAGAATTCCCCAGCCAGCCATTCCACAACCAATTATGGGAATTGAAGTCCACACATCTTAAAGTTGCCAAGGTTGAGAAACACTGGGCTAGACTGATGTTGGATTAAAATTCAAGAGAGGTAGGAAAGGGACCACTAGCCCCTTTCTGCTTTTTTTTATCACCATAAACTAGCATGGCTCTTCTTCTCCAACATCTCTCTTCTATATTTGTTTATCACCAGGTTATTTCTTAAGGTTGAAAATTTATTTCATTCCTGTTCCTTCCTTACATTCTTTTTAAGGGATAAATGTTACTGTACACAGTAAGACTTCTCTCTCATAAGATACGCATAACACTGAAGTCTTCATTGTGTATGTGCCTTCAAGTCAGTGTTGATTCTTGGCGACTGCCAGGACAAGTCTGGCAGTCTTCTTGGAAAGATTTTCAGAAGTGGGTTGCCCTTGCCTCCTTCTTCCTGGGCTGAGAGAGCGGGACTGGCCCAAGGTCACCCAGCTGGCTTCGTGCCTAAGGCAGGACTAGAACTCCCAGTCTCCTGGTTTCTAGGCTGGTGACTTAAACCACAACACCAAACGTAGGGGTGATATTTCCTTGATACAGTGGATGGAAGAAGACAAGGGCCATAAGGTCTTTCTTACAGGAGAGGTCCAGTTTCTATCCATTTTCCTCTCCAACCTTCAGCCACTTCACTAAACCCCAACCCTCCTGGCAGCTGCCCATTCAATTCACCCAGTTCACTTGGCAGCATTTCTCACTCACTGAGCTTGGTTGTTTCATTACCCAACTAAGTAACATGATCAGCGCATTGGTGATATTACCTAGTTGGGTAACAAAACACTTACAAGCCAACAACCCAGCTCCGAGAGCACCAAAAACTCCACAGTTCAACCCTGAGCTACAGATAGTCTCTTCTATTGGACTTTTTGCTCATTCCAAAACTGAAATGAAAACCTGTCACTTTTTTTTTTTTTTTAAAGAAATGGGGATATGGGAACAATAACCAAAAAATAAACATGTTGCAAATGCATTAAATTAGATAAAATAGAGAATAGCCCCAGCCATGTGGAGTCCTGGCCCTGCCCACCTCGGCCATACCTTGTGAGTGTGCTAAGACCTTTGTGCCAACGCTAGTTTGTATGCGAAGGTCATTTCCATACTAATTAAACCACTGTATTGGACAGTCTTATAAATTAGCAGTAATCCTGCACCCAATTATTTCAGAATTCAATTACCCACCACATTCTGCAGTGACTGAAGCCAGTCCTCCATACACAAATGGCTTCCAGTTCAAAGCTGCCATGCTCCCGAGTGCTTTTTCCCTCTGCAATGCAACAAAGCAACACATTGCTCTTAAAAACTCTTCCCGGTAGGGCAGGGATTGGCCCACATACAACCCTCCAGCCCCATTCTTGTCCCACTCCCCTCTGAGCACCCCCAGAGCGCCCCACTGACATGCAGCAGCAAAAAGGCTGATTTGGAGAGGGCCATTTTTCATCCCTTTTGCCCCGAAGGTGGAAAATGCATGCCCCAAGGCTTAACAGACCTGTACTGCCCCTGATTAACCCTTGGCTCAAGTGATGGTGGCAACTGGCAGGCTTTGATGGGGTTTCAAAGCTAAGCACAGTCAGGCCAGGTTAGTAGCTGACTAGGAAACCACAAGGGGATCCGCTAAATTGGAAAACTAAAAGGACCCCCTTAATGGGGACAACAGAAAGCCACTTCAGTACTGCCTCCAGAAAAACCTCATAGACACCGTCCCAAAATGACTAGGAGTCAAACCTGACTTCAAGGAGACTTTACTTCACCCCCAAACCTGAAAAAAATGGGGAGCATGACCCAGAAAAATTAGCTCCCTCCAACAGTAACATTCCAGTCCTTTTTCCCTGGTTCTAAAATCTATGGTTGAGTAATTTCTTTATTTTGGTTGGGCTTTAAAAAAAGATTTGAGGATGAATATTGGTTTTTCATTTCTCCCCCCCCCCCCCCCCCCATGCCAATATATAACTCTCTTTTTGTTGCTGTTGCTAAAAACCTGTCCTGGGAAACTTTTCCAGGGTTACACCTTTAGGGAGCAACCTGCAGCCAAAGATTGAGTTAGCTCATTTCAAAATCAGTATGTGAACTTTAGCCTTCCTCCTGACAGCTTTTGATCACGTGCATGCCTTTCTCCCGCTTTTCATTCTGACCCTCACCTCTGGCAGCCCTCTCTTCCATCCACCCCTTTCTCATCGCTGCCACTTGCTCTGGCCCACTCCTGCCCTTCCCCAGCCCCCATTTACACAACCCAAGTCAAGGAAAGGTAACGCAGCCCCCAAGGCATAGATGGGCCTGCATTTATGATCATGAGATCACGTGCGCGCCTTCGCAACTCGCCACTGCTTGGGTGGGTTTGCACAACACGCTGAGTCCAAACCAAACAAACTACATTCTCCTTCCCTAACCCTCTTTTATTTTCAAATCATTCATCCAATCCTGATGACATTACTAGTGCCAGAGTCTTCCGTCCATTAAAAGACCGAAAAACTTTCCATGTATCAATTTCAGTCTTTAGATGAGATCAGACTTGGCCTGTAAATACAGTAACTGTACGTCCTTTATTATAAAGGACAGCCCTTTATTTCAGAAAGCTGTCCTTTAGATTTATTTATTTTTCAAAAACTCATTCTGTCCTTTATTTTGGTCATTTAACTTTTACCATCCCAATGGTACCACTTAATGCAGTCTTTTACGTTCATGCAAAAAATATGGAAATTGAACTGTCATCTTTAAACAAATTTACATATACTGCTTGATTTTAGATATTTTTATTTATTAAATCAATTTATATAGCCGCCCAGCTCACCACAGGCGAGAGATTTTATTAGAATATGCACTTTTGTAAAGTTTTTCTTGGTTTTGCTCTTGAATTTTCTTTTGTAAAGCAAAGTTATAAACAGAAACGATTTAAAACATTTTATCCTTATGAATCTGTTTCAGATTTGCCCCTTTCTCAGGTCTGCCCTTTATTTCTTCCAAGAAAACATGGTCACCGTACCTATACAGAATCTTCCTCCGGAATATAAAATGCTTCAATGATTACATCTATTGTTTTTAATTTATATTTAATGTTCATTCTGGGAATATTTCATGGACACATCTATTTCTGTCAAACTATGCCTGTCATCTCACTGTGCTTAACCATATCCATAAACGACCTAGAGGCATCAAACCCTGAACCCCCTTGGGATTAAACTTGGTTTAGTTCTTCTGTGGCTTGGCAGGTGAAAAGAACGGAGCCTATTTGCTTACTTTACTGGTTCAGAGTGCTGTGTGAACCTGATTTTTTAAAAAGGCTGAATCCCCTAGGCATACTGCAAAAAATAATTATGCACGCATAAAAAGCAACGTCTTGTTAAGTCAAGCGAGATTCCGGGTGGGTATCACAGACCCGGGTTTGGGGGGGCCAGGATTACAGGATTGCGTCTTTTTGCGGGATGCGTTTGAACTTCCCAGACACCCCCGGACTTTCCCCGTGGTCTCCCGTCCAACTGCTCGCCGGGTCTGACCCTGCTTACCTTTTCAGAGAGCCGCTGCTGTACCCAGTGGGCACATTCCATGCCCCCCGGCTTGGCTCCCCAAACGCTACCCCGCCCAACCCCCGCAGCTCATCACCGTTTGGTCCCGGCGAAGCCTTCGCCTGCCCGGCTCCCGCCCGTCGAAGGCACCGGGGCGCCCGGAGGAATGCGCGGGCGGCTCTCGACGGCGCCGGGGACGGTCCTGGGCGGCGTCCGAGTGCCAGGCGCATTCCGCGGCGGCCAGGAAGAGACCGGCCGGAGGCGGAGCCGGGAAGGGCAGCCGCCACGCCCGCCCGGCTGCCTTCCTGCGGCCGGCGGGGGCGCGCCCCGTCGGCGTGCGGCGAGCGCGGCGGGGCGGGGCGGGGCGGGGCGTCGCGTCTGCAGCGGGGAGCGCGGCGCGGCGGGCCGGGCCGGGCCGGGCCGGGGCGCGCGCCTCCGCAGCAGCGGCTCCGGCTCCCCGGCGCCGGAGACGCGGGGCGGGCGCCCGCTGGCTCTGCGCCTCCGAAGCCCGCCCTCCGGCGCAGTGCCCGGTCGGCCTTCCGCGGGCGCCCGGCGGCGCGCCCGCGCCCCCCACTCGCCGGGGAGCAGCCGCGGAGGAAAGGGAGGGACGGAGGGGAGGGAGAGCCGAGGCTGCCGACCCCGAAGGAGCCTCCCGGCCAACGGCCCCGCGGGGGGCGTCGCGCGAGCCCACCCGAAACCCTCCCGCAGGTCCGCGGGAGGAGAAGGCGACCGGCTGCCCGCGGTGTAGGCAGCCCGGCTTCCCGCTTGCTCGCCACAGCCTGGAGATGCGTGGCGGCTTCTCCGCCAGCTGTGAGCCAGATGCGGTTCTGCGTGGCCCTTGGAGGCCGGCCGCTTCCCGCTTGCCAAAAGTGGCTACGGGCCCCTGTGATGAAGGACGGCCTGCGCTGGGCCCTGCTTTCCTCCGAATACACACGTGCGCTGGTAGACACGGGCACGCGCGCATTCCCACTCTCCAGCCCTGCCGACAGCCTCGAGGTTTCGGACGGTCTCCCCCCCAGCTGTGAGCCAGATGTCATTCTGCCTAGCTTTTGCGCTCAGCCCAGTTTGGCTGATCCATCTGGGCATATCAGGGATCCCTTTATTCGCTGAACAGTTCTACACCAGAGGGGTGGCTGCGGGGGGCTGTTGCGTGCAGCAAGGGCGCAACAAGCAGCGCAGCCTCCGTTTAAAGTTCTCTGCAGCTTAGGGTTCCTCAGCAACTTTAAGATGGGTGGACTCCAACTCCCAGAATTCCCCAGCCAGCATGGTTCCCCACACATCTTAAAGTTGCCGAGACTGAGAAACACAGTTGCAGCGTGGCTAGATTAAAAAAAAACAATGAAAGTATTTAGAAATTGAAATCCACTCTGGGATCCTGAAGGGCATCCCTTCAGTAAACTAGCGCGGGGGCGTACGTTGGCAGGGTGATCATAAAGCTCGGACATTGGGGAAATACATTACGCGTAAACCACGCCGGAGGACGCGGCTCCACTTTTCTCTATGCGATTGGTCTTGATTCTGCTGAAACAGTGACCAACGAACCCGGAATTCGGATATCCATCCCAGCGTTGAACGACTCTAACTTACTTACTTCTAGGGCGCGGGAAAGGCGCTCGCGGCGGCCGGCGGCGTGCGTGCTGACGTCACAGTTTCGTGCGTCATGAGCAGCGCGGGGATTGGCGACGCACGGATGGCAGGGACGTGCCCTGCTGGCTATATGAGCTCCGGGGAGGCGCCTCCTCGGCCTTTTTCCGCCTCGTTCTTCGCTCGTGCCAGGGGCTGCTGCGACTAGCGCTCTTCCCCCCGACATCGCCGGCCCGCCGCCGCCGCCCGCCGCCTCAGCCATGATCATCTACCGCGACTGCATCAGCCGTGAGCCAAAGCCCCCTCCCCCGCTTCTTTTTTCCCCTCAAAATCGGAGGGGGGAGGGAGGGGCGGGCGCGCTGGCCCCCCGCTGCGCAGAGTGCGCCTGCGCAGCCTCACATTCCAGGCCGGGGAACGCGCGCCGGCTCACCTTGCACTGCGCCTGCGCCCTCCGCCTGGGTAGTGCCTAAAGAAGGAAGCGAGCGCGGGGTCGACGGACCCCCAGACAGCGTTCCATCGGCTGCGCATGTGTGTCGCCAAGGCGCCAGCCGGCCGCCCGGGGCACCGCGCTTGCGCGGCAAGCCGGGAGCGGGGCGGAAAAGCAGGACGAGTTGGCCGCAGCTGCCAAAGCCGTGGCCGCCTCTAGAGGGCGGCAGAGGGTTGTGGGAAGCTCTCGCTCCCGATGCCGCCCCCTGGTGGCCTTGCGGGGTCTCGCAGCCCGGCTTTGGCAGCTCTCTCCTGGACTTCTCCCAGGCTCCCCATTTGCGCTGTGTGGGGCTGGGGAAGGCCTGCTTGGGGCCCACGTGGAGGGCTGGTCCCCAGTTTGGTGCCCTGGAGTGGTGGTGTCCCCCCTTTGACTTGCAGCTAAGGTTACTTATGGGAGCAGCTGCTACTCCAGGACTAGGCCGTCTCACTTGAAGCTTCATATTTATAACTTGTGGGGTTTCAGATTCTTATTGCCTGCTTTCTTTCACTGGTGATAATGTGGGTCTTAGGTCTGCCATGCTGTGGGAGTGTGACTCTGTGCCCCATGTTGTAGGGATCTAGGGGCTTTTTGTAGGTTAAGAGCAGAGGCGGGTGGCGTCAGGTTTGTATTTTCTCCCAGGATGGGGTGGAATCAGCTGTGGGAAGTGGAAGATGCCCACTTTCCAAGCTGATGTTGGGTATCTGCATGAGCTGAGTTTGGGAAAAAGATGCTGTCTTGAGGGGCAGTGGAAAAAGCTTTGTTATTTCTTCCTTTTGTAGAAGATGAGATGTTCTCGGATATCTACAAAATCAAAGAAGTTGCCAATGGTCTCTGCCTGGAAGTGGAAGGGAAGGTAGGTGAGAGCTGGCTTGGTTCGCTGCATGGTGTAGTTTGATGGACATGGAGAGCCGGTTATTCATAGCTAGCTTTTTGAGCCAGGGATGGTTACTCCAAACCCTATTAACCCATTTCTTTCATGGCTTTTTCTGTGGAGAGATTGAACCTATTTATGTTCATTAGAGTAGCTCTTCAGAAGTGAATCCACACCTAGTTCTGCCAGCATAGGACATTCTGCCTCCCACTCCCCCGAGATCACAGCACCATTACAGCAAAATGTCCTAATTTTGTCGGCACAATTTTTGACCCCCCCCCCCCTTTCAAATGTAGGAATGGCAGTGGGATCTCTGGGAAAGGTGACTTCCCTATTTTATCCTTAATCCCACCCACCCACCCAAAATGCTCAAAATTGTAGTGCTGAAGTTTGTCAGATGTTTGTGGCTGATCGGTTGAAGTTTTCAGGGTAGAAATAGGAGTGTTATCTCCTAGATGTGTCTTATTTCCAATTCTAAAACTGCAGAAAAACAGCCTGAACATGGGAAATAACCACTCTGTATTATGTCACCAGCCTTCTGATGACATCACTTCCTGCTGATGAGGGAGCAAATTGTGGCCCTTTAGGGGAATAAGGTAGAAACTGGAAAGTGGTATTGAAATTTCTGGAATGTTGCGAATTCATCTTTGAAGTAATTTATTACCACCTACTTCAAGTGATATATTTTGAACAATAGAATGAGAGTGTAGAGTGCTTTTGGTGGGGGGGGGAGGTCAAATACTGGGCTTGATTTGAAGAGGTAGAGAAAATAGGCAACCTTTATTATCCTATTCAGAATGCATGTTGTTTGGGCTAAGAAAAAAAACTTTTGGAAATTCTAATGCAGTGGTTCCCGAATTTTCTATGCCCCACACCCCTAGGAAATGTTTGATTAATGTTCGCACCCCTGCAAAAGTAATATCACATTTGAAGATGAAGAAGTGTAATTTTTAATGCAGGTGAATAAATTGAACTTTAAAAATAAGCTTTTAACTCAATGCATAAAATTGTTGCGCCCCCTGAAATTCCATCTTGCACACTAGGGTTGGGAACCCCTGTTCTAATTAATGGCATGTTGTAATCCTAAATATATGAATCTTATCAGAGTTTCTTGGTTATTTCAATGTATCAGATGGTGAGCAGGAAAGAAGGTGAAATTGATGATGCTTTAATTGGTGGAAATGCATCTGCTGAAGGTCCAGAAGGAGAAGGTACAGAGGCCACAGTTATTACTGGTGTTGACATAGTAATGAACCATCACCTTCAGGAAACAAGTTTCACTAAAGAGTCTTACAAAAAATACATCAAGGACTACATGAAAGCGTAAGTGAACTTGGACTTCATTATTTCAAGTGAATTATGTAGCATAGGATTGGCCTTCAGTGTTTTTGAGAATTTTGTAAAATACAGACACATGCCTCTTTATGGATGAAACTGGCTGCCAAATGTGCACTCTGCCTATATGGGAGTATCTGTAATTCGTGGTTTGGTTCAAATAAATAACCTTCATGTTGGTAGGGTCCATCCCTTTAGAGATTTAGTAGGTAGTTACACTGGGTAGTTAGGCAGTGAGGAAAGATAGCAGGAATAGAATCTGTCCTCCTATGAATTTGGGTTCCTGGCTCTCCCTCTATTATTGATTACATAGGCACCTATGGGGGGGGGGGTTCTCCAGCAACAGTGCCTTTACCAAGCTCTAGCAGCATCAAAATTATGGCATATGCATCATGATGCCCTGGTACAAATAGCACAATTATTTAATAATGTCTGGCACAAGTATGTAGGTGTATGTGATGGCTGTCCTGCACATCTTGTTTGCATCCCTGCATATTCCAGTCAGATGATAAACCTATCCAATATGTCCTTATTGATCATGCATAGATCTTGAGTCTTAGATGGTCAAGCCCATGCACTAAACCCACTAGTGTTGCTTTATTGTATGATTTCTGCCTAAATTTCGCTTGTGGGGGGAGAAGAGGGACAGGTATTGAAGAATTGCCTTCTTTCTCTAGAATCAAAGCCAGACTTGAGGAAACAAAGCCAGAGAGAGTAAAGCCTTTCATGACAGGAGCAGCTGAACAAGTTAAACATATTCTTGCAAACTTCAAAAATTATCAGGTAAGTTCCAAAGCCTCTTTTTTTCCTGAAAATATGTAAAGCCTATGTGATCCTAGCGTTACTGTAAACTAGTAGCTTTTTGCTATAGACTTAAAATGCATTTTGTTATATATGGGTTTTATTCTAAAATGACTTTTAGGGGCACCTTTTTCAACCTCTTATTCAGGTCAGACAGAGACAAGGTGTAAAGGCAGGCTTAGGCGAGGAGGAGACTGGTATGAGAGATGAAGGCTATCAGGAGGGAGGGGGTGCATTCCAGATGAAGGGGCAAGGCAAGCACTTTCTCAGCCCGCAGCAGGACCGTGAGAAGAAGAGGCTGAGGCTGGCCCCTCCCCAGACTCTCATGGGGTATATCCGCTAGTAGCTTTAGGGTGGGCTTAGTCTGGTGAGATTCTGTCTATAGTGTGTAAGCAATAAAGGAACTACACTGGACTGGACTATTTTGTAGTTGTTCTTGGGCTGAACCTGACACAAGATTCTCTAAACAAGGGATGAACAGAGTTTAATGTTCTGGGGACCACACCAATCTGACCGTTCCATGTCTAAAATATAATTAAATGCATTGTGTCCTGGAAGATTTATAATCCGTATCGGGGTTTAGGAAAAAAAAAATTGTATAGCTAGAGGTGTAGATTTTACATGTCTGTGCTCTAAATCTGCTCATATCGTGACTGAGTGTGAATTACTTTGGAAAACTACTCTGCCATCATAAAACTATGATAAAAATACAAGATTTGTAAGGCTTACACAAATTTTAAAATAGAAGGGATAAGGTGCTGCTTATGATGCACATGAATTGTAAAAAGTATTGTTTCAAACCAAAAAAAATGTGTTCGTGGATAGACCACAGTGATAGAAACAAAGACTTGAAATGTTTTTGTTCTAAGTTTGGATGAAATAACAGTGTTAGTCTCTTGCTTTTCCCACCTTTGGTTCATGGGTTCTGGTAGTTTTAAAACAGTAGTGGAAAGGCTGGAGTGTCTGACTCTGCACATAATAGAGGACATCTCCTTTAGGTGAATATGTTTCCTTCATCTGGCAGGAATTCACACTAGAAGACGGCCCTGCGTGTTCTCACTTCTCTGATGAAATGAGAAGTACTAAGTTAGATTTTTGACTACTGACAGTATTATACAGTGATAGTTGGCATATGTGCTGATTGTTTCACACATAGAACAGTCTGCTTGATTCATATATTACAGGTGTTTTGGATTGTGAATAGAATGGTGTTATTCCATGCAGAGAACAAAATATAGTTGTCCTGTACAGAGCTTATTTTTGTGGGGGGACCCCAAGGATATGGCAGTGGAAGGAGTGGGAAGGCACTGGGATCAGTGGGCCCCTGGGACATGCTATGCTGGGAGCTGCTGAGGAGATACTGGAAGCAACATGCACCAGCCTTGCTCTTGTACCATTTAAAACATTTTTTTCTGTTTCATGCATGCCCATGGAGGTAAACAGGTTTTAAGGTGTTTTGCTCTTGAGCAGTTTTAAATTTTAATTACACCTTGCTTAGCAATAGGCAGAACAAGAGCCAAACTTGTATTAACGTGTAATATTTCTTCCTCTAGTTTTTTGTAGGAGAGAATATGAATCCAGATGGCATGGTGGCATTACTGGATTTCCGCGAGGATGGCGTGACCCCCTTTATGATTTTCTTTAAGGATGGATTAGAAATAGAAAAATGCGTAAGTATAGATTTACAAGACCATGGGTAAATATCTTTGCAGACAGCAATTCACAGCATAAAAGTCTTAACAGAAGAGTAGCATTGTTCTAACAACAGCTGGCTTGATGTTTATAAGAAGTGGAGAAGCAAGATAGGGAGAGAGTAACCCTTATCTAACAATGACTTTGAACCTCACAGTGTCTCTGGCCCATCCCAGCTAATAGCTGTCATGCTGTGGTATATCCCACATACATAATGATGAATTTCAGTAACAGTATTAAGAAAAAAGAATATGCTTACTTTTAACCTGGGTGAGCTCTGTTATTTCTGAAATTTTGTTAATTTATCTGTCCTGAATATTGCTGTTGACGCCATTACTGATGGCCCTTGTTTTCACTGCTCCCTGGTTGAGAAAATGTTCGTCACAATTTCCTCTTTCAAACAGCCTCAGAATGAGGAGGTGGGACAGCCTTGCTCCATGCTAAGCATCAACTGATAGGCCAGGAGCTACCTTGTTTACTCTTTGGCTTGCATTAAGATGCAATAGTGACTTCCCTGCGCTTTCTGCCTGCCTGATCACATAGCAGCTCAGATTGAATAAGGGAGAACATTTAAGAATGAATGCTGATGTTGTGTTGAAGACCTGATATGAACACAGGCTAACTTTCATTCATTTCTTAACAGTAACAAGAAATCAATCATTCTGAATCATTTATCATCATAATTGGCTGCTGCTCTTTATTCATCAACAAACATCATGACTCAACCATGTCTGAAAACTGGACTGATACCATCTTGAGCTTAATTTGATTTATTTTGACCCCGAATTAATTGAAGTGGAGGCATTGGTTTTTAAAAAAAAAAAAAAAAACTTGTCTTGTAGGCTGTCTAAAATAAAAAAAACTCATTTAAACCCAGCATAGGTAATGCCTCTTGGTTTAATGTGTTGAGCGGGCTTCTTCGGGCTTCTCGTAGCTCTTGTGCGTTTGGATTTTTTGACATCTCAATAGCATAGTGTGGCCCTAGTGCTTGTGTCTCCAGATACTGGGACCTTGAAACCGGAAGATCAATTGGCCACAACTGAACTGCTTTTTAGAGACTTGGAAACTACTAATAAAGAAGACAGCTTACTTTCTGAAGCGGACTTGGCTTCTTGCCATTCAACAAATCATAATAACTAGTTGGAGGACAACGTTGGAAGCCTGGATGTGGTGTTGCTCTGCATGCTAATCTGAGTGTTTCACCAGTGAAGGAGACATGGAATTCTTCAACATATCATGGCAAATTTTGACTGAGGCAGAGAGTGGGAAGAGAATTCTTGGCAGCAGAAACAAGCATGTTGGGCAAAGAATCTACACATACTTGAGGCATTGCTTATATGCTGTAATATGAAATAACTGTAATTTAAATACATAAGTATAATACCAATTTAATCACAGGTTACTAATTTGCTGTGTGGTGTATCAATTCCAGCCTAAAGCCATTAGTTGTAGTTTAGTAGTAAACTTGAGCACTGGTCAAAGGGAATGGCTTTATGTAGTAAGCATTGTGTACTTCCTGTTTGAGTTGTGCAAAGTTTGAAGTACTGGAATCATGATAACGTTTTCCCAAATAGTTACTTGTAATTGGGGAGGTGGGGTAGGGATTCACATCACATTAGTTGAGAATTATTGTTCCTTGTTTATTATAGTTAGACCTTGTCTTTCTACCAGGATACCATTATGGACAATTGTGAGTAATAGAAAGTAGGCAGGGGAGAAATGGAAAAGATGCTGTTGCTTCAAAGGAGAGGAGCCGGGCATGCTGTCTTTGCTTTCCATTTGTTGGGGAGGGAGTCCTGCAATAGAGGTTCTTGGGGTGAAGAACTAGGAAATTGGGGTCAACAAAATGGCTTTGTAGCAAGGTACATGTGAAGGGCAGTGAGCCTGGTGTGCTGACAGAACAGGACTAGAAGTCTTGCATGCTAATTTGAGATCTCAGAAGGACTTGTTTCCCCTATATTTCCTATTTGTAATCAGAAAGAAAGCAGTGTTCAGTACCCTAAAATTTTTACCCTCCATCATGCCTATCTTGGGTAAGCTGAGCTAAATAGATTCGCTTTTAACTGGCAGCAATAGCCGTTCAGCTCAGCAGTAGTAGTACATATGCATAGGTTTAAGATGACTGAGCCCAGATTGAGTTGCTGTGGACTTTATGTGTGTGCTTGTGTGTATGTGTAGACATAGGCAGATGTGATTGAATAATTTTGCAAATGAAGTGCCTTATTTTAGGGAGTGGCAGTTTTAGTTGATCCTTTTAAATCAATTTTACTTTTGTCATGGCCCTAATTTTCTGTAGAGCTTAACTGCTGGCTGGTGTGCATATATATAGATGCATGCCAATTCAAATCCATTGGATACGCAACTTGTGTTAAGAAAAAAAAAAGTATTTCCAGGATTGTTTTTAATGAGAATTGGTAACTGTAATTGACAAGAGAGGAAAGCTGGGTGCTCTCTGGATTATTCTGAATAGGCATACATTCCTCCCAAAAGTAGAGTTTCTTAGAATCCAAAACCTGGAAGCTTTTGTAACTGTTCAGCGTGGTGCCATGGATTTTTAAATGACACTTCAAACGATTGCTGTATGTGGGTATAATAACTGAAGATGTATTGGTCATAGGAGTTTTGCATTGCTAGGAAGAGCAAATACGTGTATAGCACAACCAAAAGTTTTCCTGTCAATATAAAGTATATAGCAGCCAAGAGAAATTGGAGAAAATGTCCTTCAGGTAGGAGTCAGTGTACTATATGTCAGTAGATTTTCTTTTTAAGAAAATAAGAATATTTGGTCTTTCACAACCTCCTTGAAAGTGGTCATGTGGAAGAGGCCAGCAGTGTTATCAGAATTGTATCATCGGAAACTACTTAGTATTTCTGCGACTTAAGATTTGCGTGTATGTTTTGGCTCAGTTGTACTATTTCGTTGCCCTTGAAATCACTAATTCACAGGATATTAGGTCGATCTTTTGAATTTTTGGAGGTTCTTTTTTTTAAGTCTCTGTCACTATTTCCTTCCCAGTCTGTACCCTACAAACACTGGGTACTTGACTAAGGAGAGCTTAATTTTTGAGAAAAAGGTATTTTGTATGCATCGTATAAATGTTTTCAATTTAACAGTTGCCAGTGTTTGAATTAGAATTGATAGTTGAAGAACTGTGTTCAAGCAAGCATTGATGAAGTATTACGTTTGGAGCAAAGTGCTGTCGGAATAATAGAAGAAAAATACCAGTATAGGACCTGTTCATTGCAGTGGGATACTTCCTGTTTCGGTGCTTATCTAAAATATGAGATTGGGCTGGTTTTTTTTGTTTTTCCTGTGAAAAGAAAGATGGTGTCAGCAGTGCTGTGGTCAGCTAAGTCTCTTAGTTGGTGGGAGTTGCAGCATTGTGGCCATTCCAGTATACCTTTTGAATGTTCATGAGAAAACAGAGTTGTAAACTATCAGACGCGTATTTACGGGCAAAGTGCATATAGTCTGCGGTTTGTATTGAAGGAAGATAGATGTTAACACATGGATATCAAGATCTGTTTCCTGCCACTCACCAGATTGTGTGACTGCTTTGACTGCAACAGGACTATTCAGTATTTAAAACTGGGGGTGCGTGTTCCCTTTGTAAGAAAGTTTTCAAGAAGGCATAGACTTAGAACAGTGGGATGAAGGTATTTTATGTCTATAAAGGCTGCGGGTTCCTGAGTACATAGGCCTGAGGCAGCAAAGCGTTCACAGCACTAAGAATGCTTTTTAAAAGGGCCTGTTCCTGCATAGGCGCCAGCCTAAGAGGGGAGCCTTGCATGTTCAGATTACCATAGTGTAGAATATGGATTGTTTCGGCAGGTCTTGCAGGCAGGACCAAATGCAAAACATTTACTACACGTGTAATCTTCTGGTCAAGATCCGGAGAAGTGTTACGTTTGCTGTTGAGTTCATGTTAAAGCTAAAACTTCATTTTAAATTGTTGGTGTTAAAAATTCCCGAAGCTGATTTAACTGTTCCATTGCTTACTCTTGAGAGCTTCCAATAGGCTCAGTTTTGTTTATTTTAATAATCCCCTTGGCAATATTTCTATACATTGTAACACTTAATCTTCCCATGTTTAATCAGGAGCATGTTTTGCATCCTGCCTTGGGTAAAAAGTTGGCAGGATTAGCCAGGGAACTCCAGGAGACAGTACAGATTCAATCCAGCAAGGTTTAATGGCCTTTCTCCCGTTACAGAAATCTTCTCAGAGTGAGAGCAAATTCCAGGGTCATCCTCCCAACCTCCCTTGCGTTCTTTAGGGAGGGTTCAGTCTTATCCTCTTATCAGATCCTCGTTGCTCTGGTGATGAGAGTAAATTCTTAACCCCTCTGGTCCTGACTCTCACATCAGTAGAAGCACTTCCAATTCTAATGAAATTCAGACCATCACATTTCATAAGACGCTCTATGAAAGTGTACCTGTTTTGCATGTCTGGTAACATGATCCAGAGAAATTTCTGCAGTATAGATTGCTGTGCTTAATGGAGTAAGCTTTGGTACAGAGTAAACAGCATGGCGTATTAGAGAATCTCAGGCACAGGTCAGACTCCTTCATTGCAAGCAAAAATGCTTTTTTCCCCCCAAATCTCTAGATTTTTCACAAATGCGGCCTGAAATCATATTTCCTGAAGATTGCTATCCAATTCCACACAATATTCCAGATAAACTTACCGATGTCTTAGCCAAAACATTAGGTTTAATTTCTTACTCTCTGAGAAGGGTTTCGTTTTTATTTATTAAAAAAATACAAACATACATGTATGTGCGCACATACCTCTTTCTGTAAAAATACTGAAGCAATTTACAATTTTAAAAATGATATAAAATAAGACATTGGGGGTTTAGTGGCTAGCAAGGATCAGTGTTAAAAAGCCAACTCACTAGTCTTGGGCAGGATTGAATTGGCTATGAAGGACACAGTTGAGAACAATTCTGGGAAAGAAGTAAATGTAAGCACCTTTTCCACACTCTTAAGTCACTGGAACTGAAAGAAATTCCACCAAATGGGACGTAATGGGGTATTAGTAAGAGATGAGTTATATGCCATTAGAAGCAGACCCTTCAGCACAGCAAGTTCTGTTATTCCTACTGGTGGGACAAAATTTCAGGTGGTATGACAACAGGGTTACTACAACCCTATTGCCAATGGAAGAGAGACTCTTATGTATCATAACTCCCTTTCTTGAACCTCCAGTCAACACTAAAGAGGTAGGTGTATTTCTGATGGATATTTGTAGTTCACCCAACCACAATAATACGTCACGCCAGCCACCTTACCTATAATTGAAACCTATAGATGTCAATGCTATCGTGGAATATTACTTAGGGAAAATAGCTGGAGACTTTTATATGCCCAAAGCGATGTGTTTTTTGATCCAGTTAAGTGTTAACTCTGATGGCAGATTTACCCATAAGGAGATTTGATCTGAATAGCTTACTGGTTTAAGTGTTGTAATAAGACATCAGTAAGTCTCTTCACAATGTTTCTTATCTGGAGGCTGCAGGCCTCAAATGTCTTCTAGGGACCCAACATATGCTAGTGCTCATTGCCATCTCCTGTCTTCCAGGGAGATGCCTTGCCTTGTACCCTTCCCCTTAAGCCCAGCATGTTGGCGATTGGAGGGGTCCCATAGCTTGTGCCCCTTGCTGGCAAGTAAAAGAGAAAATAAATTTTATTGCGCCACCTTGGGGCACTGAGGCTTGTGGCTAGATAAGTCACCCTCTTTAAGGGGAAATAGGCAATTTTACAAGGAATAGAATCAAACCTTATTTCTAAAATAAGTTAACTTAAAAATTCCTTTCAGACTTAAAAATAGATAGTCCCCAGGTTAAGAATGCCTGGTTTATGGACGACCCGTAGTTAAGAACGGAGCCTATGGTAGCAAAATTCAAGTTAAATACACAATGGTTCAAGTAAATTACACAATACTACTTACACAGTATTAGACAATAATACTGTTCTGGCTTAATACAAATTTGATTTAAGGACAGACCTTGGGAGTGGAGGTCTGTCCTTAAACTGGGGACTACCTGTACATGCAAAACAAGTGACAGAAACAAAAATAGAGTTGTTCAAATCACAGACTCTTCTTAAAGAACCTCTTGACAGAAAAATACACAGGGAAAGACTGAGCAAGCTGCACAGTGAAGCTGCTTTGTTCCTATTTATCTAATGGAAAGAGGTTCCAAGTTACATAAAAGCACACAATGCTTGAGCTTATATGGAGACAATTAGATATGGGAGACGACAAAACAGCTAAATCCGTTCCAATAAGGTAATCTTGTACAGTGGTACCTCGGTTCACGAACTTAATTCGTTTCGTGACTCTGGTCGCGAACTGAATTGGTTGTGAACCAAATCAAATTTTCCCATAAGGTTCAATGTAAATACAGTTAATCCGTTCTGACCCCTACGAATTTGGTCGCCAACTGATTTCTGGTCATGACCCGAGTCAAATTTCCCCATAAGGTTCAATGTAAATACGGTTAATCCATTCTGAACCATATGTTTTTTTTTTAAAAACCGCAAAAATATGACACAAAGTACAGTACGGAGAGAGAGAAAGCTAACCTTGCTTGACGCGACTTCTGGCGTGGAGGACAGGAAGGCGGGTGGGGAGGCGGTTACTGCTTGAAGGGAGAGTCCCCCTCCCTTCAGGAAGCCACGGCCACGTGTCACGGGAGGGAAAATGGCCGCGGATCCTGTTTGTAACCCGATCCGGCGTTTGCGAATGGAGGCAAAATTTTGCAACCGGAGCTGTTCATGAACCGAATTGTTTGTGAACAGAAGCATTCGTGAACCGAGGTACCACTGTATAATGTTTCTAGCTATACTTGCTACCCATTCCTTAGAGACAAACAGATCTGTGAAGTAGCAGCCCTCTGCTTGCTGTCCTGGAGTTTCTCCAGCTTCTTGCTGATTCTGATCTTTAATTGAGGATCTGGAAGACCATGTTTTCCTCTCCTTTACCCTGTCCCAGAACCCAGCTTCTACCTTTGTCCTAAAGAGTCAAACTGTTTCTGTCTCTAGCAGAAAAGGAGGATAATGGGGTAATCTTCCTACTTACGTGGTCTCCAGCCATGCTACCATTCAGAAGCTCCTGCTTGAGACAGAGGAATGTGTATTAAAACTGAGATGCTGCTAGCTGTTAGTGAATGTGGGCTGGGGACTCACTTGCCCATGCATTACAGAGGCCCATCTGATACATTTCATCTATTTATTATAGTTAGCCATTAACTCCGGCTGAAGCTTTTGCTACCAGATCCGGTACCATCCATTCTGCCTTGAGTTCATCTCTTGTACTAGAAGCAGAGGTATCCTATGAATGGGGAAGCAGCAACTCAGTGTTGATAGCCCTATAACAATTTAGCCCGCCTAAAGGAAGCACCTTCATGTGGGACCAGGGCACTCAGGTCAGGGATGCACAAAGGATAGCTTGAGTCCCTTAGCTGTCACCGAATGGCAAAGTTTGAAGGAAGAATTAGATATATGGAAAATAATGTCACCTGTCTGAAGCTCAACATCAGCTGCTGACAAATGAAGAGAAACAGATGCAGTGTTTCAAAATTATAGAATACCTAAGACTTTGCTGGGTCCTTTCCTTACCTGATTCAATTTTTTGCAACACAAAGATGGTTACATCTTTGTGGGAATATGAACATCCTCTCTTTACTTATTTCACCCATGTAACTTCCAGCGTGGATGTTCTGGCATAGGTGTAGATGATCTTTCCAGGTTATCCAGGTTCTATGTCTTGATCAATCCCAAGTTGGTGCAAAACCAGGATATGGAAGGCCACATCATCATCAAAGTCATCTGTGCTGACTATCCAACCAGAAGATGTCGAGCAGTATGTCTAGGACATCATACCACCAACCCCAATTTAATATTGCATGAGCAGACATCCACGCACACTGTAGACCTTTGTACATCAAACTGATGCAACAGGCACTGAAGAAAGTAAGCGGGGGGGGGGGGGCTTGCTTTTGAAGTTTCACCAACCTTCCAGAAACAATTTTGAAGGCTGCAGGGGAGGCACAAGATGACACAAGATGATCTGTGTTCTCAGTGGAAATAGAACATTGGATTATGTCCAGAATGGTTTGCTTTTGTAATTCTGTTATTTCCTCTTTTCACCATCAGCTATTTGCCTAACACAATGTTTCTTCCACTTTCCTTACTCTAAGAACCATTTCTGGCTCAACTGAAAATGTGTCCCACTTCTAGTTATTCTTGATAAACAAGCATGTAAAGGCTATTCACCATCCCATTGATATGTTCTTGGAAACTACTTCAAGATTCACTTTTGAAAGGTGTAGCTGTGTTATTTGCAGCAAAAACACAAGTGTGACCTGGATCCTTAAAGGTAAACAATTTTTAGAATAAATGTGTTATTTTTAAAATATTATCAGATTCTCTGTTGTTCAAAATATAGGTCCACTGAAGAGTTTAATCATAATGGGATAAATTCACCCAGGAGTAAATAAAACTTCTAGTCAATTTATTAACATAGTTATATTTTTACAAAATGCAAGAAGTTACAATAAAAGGCCATACATTAAAGAAACCAAATACAAGTTTATTCTATAAATAATTTGTATGCAATAAACATACCACAAAAACTTAGATAACATTCCAGAAAAATCTTTTAAAAAATGAAGACAGGGTTGATTACAAAAGTATTAACTCTTACTCTTTTCAGGGTGAACCTGGGCAGCTTTTCCTGCTTTCAAAGTTGACAGCTTCCTGGTTGCTAATCACTTTTATCTTCACTTTGATAATGCCTGTATTCTGGTTTAAGTTCCCAAGTACTTTTGTGTGGCCCCTTAAAATTGTAGATGCCTATTTCTCTCAAAATTTCCTTTAAATAGATCTGAAAGAAAGAAGGGATACTGATAGAGCATCGTATGAACACAGAACAATTATGCTGAATCCAACCTGTCCCCTATTCCCAACCAAGGACAGCCCAACCTCAAAGACATAAATTTACACCAAGTTGAGGATAGCTGTAATTCATTTTTCTTCTTCCTCTGAGTTAAATGGGAAACAAAAAAGGAAGTTGAGAAAAGTGGTTTTCTACACCCATACCAAAGTTGGTAAGCTCAGCAGCCAATCATAGCTCATTATGAACAGGATATAAATTCCACCCAGGCAGCCCATAATTCAGACAACAGGGTCCATAGCAGAAGTCTATACTCCCCACACTGGAAACTCTAATGACAAGAACCTATGGAGTAATACAACACAGGCACTCAGGCCACCTCCAGACAACCAGCCTCTTCACTACAGCAATGGGTTTAATTTCCATCCTAGCAGTTTCAACACTTATTCACAAGTTTGAATAGCCTCGCTCTGCAGGAGGTAGAGTCCTCACCTCAGTGAGAACCTGGGAATGCTGTGGGTACGTGCCTAATGACTGAAATTAACCCCTTTCTGCAAGCCTTTTTTTCCATGTCCCTCATCACTGATGGTATTGACTTACAATCTGCTAGCACAATCAGCAGCTTTTTTAAAAAAAATGCTACAAATATGCTGGACCATCTCCCATTGATCAGGCACTCCATTCCAACCACCAGGTGACAGACCAACTAGGCATTCCCACTTGTGCCATGCAGTGCTAGAGGTGCCACTGCATTTTTACCCTCAACATCCCATGACAGAAAAGGCTGTTTACTGCGACACCCAATACAACTTCTACCACATGCTCCTAAATCATTCTCAGAAGCTGCCTTTTCTTCCCAAGCTTACTACCATCTATCAGCTATGGATCCATGCTACCAAACTGTTGCAGTGGAGACATACCCCAGACATGTGGTAGCTGTGGCCTGCTCTAAGTACAGTTATCAAATTCCTCCCTTAGTCAAGCATGTGTGGGCACTCCTAGCTTTAGAAGCTACTTGGGAAGATTCAGTCCATTCACTGACCTTCATCCAGTCCCTCACTACTCTGGATCAGCGGTTCTCAATTTTTGGTCTCAGGACCTTTCACATTCTTAAAAATTATTGAAGACGCCAAAGACCTTTAGTTTATGTGGGTTATATATATTGATATTTACTGTATTAGAAATTAAAACTGAGAATTTTAAAAAAATACTCATTAATTCATTTAAAATAACAATAAATCCATTACATGTTAACAGAAATAATATATTTTAATGGAAAATAGCTATATTTTCTAAAAATAAATAAAAAGAAATAGTGAGAAGAATGTCATTGTTTTATATATGTTCAAATCTCTTCAATGTCTGGCTTAATAGAGGACAGTTGGATCTCATATCTGTTTCTGCATTCAGTATGGTGTGATATGTTGTTTTGGATAAAGTGAATTAAGACAATCTGGCCTCACACAGATACGTAGTGGGAAAAGTGAGGAGTATTTTAACAGACTTTTCAGATAATTGTGGATATTCTTCTGTGATACTATAACCAGAACTCGACAATTGGACATTTCTTAAAGTTGCAATGTGGAAGATGAAACTATATCAGTGAACTTTTTTCATTTTGTTACTTTAAAATCCATTGGTCTGTTTTGCACTTTGAATGGATCTTTTACATGATTTTGTAGCATGATGCATTGCTCATTTGGAAAATATTGGTTCACTGAGTTATGCAGATCTTCCAAATGTTGACATACAGGTGAAACTTGAAAAATTAGAATATCGTGCAAATGTTCATTTATGTCAGTATGGCAACTCAAAAGGTGAAACCAATATATGAGATAGACACATTACATGCAAAGCGAGATATGTCAAGCCTTACTTTGGTATAATTGTGATGATTATGGCGTACAGCTTTTGAAAACCCCAAATTCACAATCTCAGAAAATTAGAATAGTGTGAAAAGGTTCAATATTCTAGGCTCAAAGTGTCCCACTCTAAGCAGCTAATGAATCCATAACACCTGCAAAGGGTTCCTGAGCCTTTCAATGGTCTCTCAGGCTGGTTCAGTAGGAATCACAAGCATGGGAAAGACTGCTGACCTGACAGTTGTGCAGAAAACCATCATTGACACCCTCCATAAGGAGGGAAAGCCCCAAAAGGGAATTGCAAAAGAAGTTGGATGTTCCCAAAGTGCTGTATCAAAGCACATCAACAGAAGGTTATGTGGAAGGGAAAAGTGTGGTAGAAAAGGTGCACAAGCAGCAGGGATGACCGCAGCCTGGAGAGGACCATGGGATTACTGTGCTTGATTGGCCAGCAAACTCGCCTGACCTGAACCCCATAGAGAATCTATGGGGCATTGCCAAGAGAAAGATGAGGGACATGAGACCGAACAATGCAGCGGAGCTGAAGGCCACGCATCCTGGTCTTCCATAACACCTCAGCAGTGCCACAGGCTGATAGCATCCATGCCACGCCGCATTGCGGCAGTCATTGCTGCAAAAGGGGCCCAAACCAAGTACTGAGTACATAGGCATGCTTCTACTTTGCAGAGGTCCGATATTGTTCTATTTCCAATCCTTGTGTTATTGATGTCATGTAATATTCTGAGATTGTGAATTTGGGGTTTTCATAAGCTGTATGCCATAATCATCACAATTATACCAAAGTAAGGCTTGACATATCTCGCTTTGCATGTAATGCGTCTATCTCATATATTGGTTTCACCTTTTGAGTTGCCATACTGACATAAATGAACATTTGCATGATATTCTAATTTTTCGAGTTTCACCTGTATTTCATTATATAATATCAAAAAATCACATTTGTTAAATATCATATTTTAATATTTTTAAGGACATGAATCCATTGATAGGGCATTATGGGAAATTCCAGGTCTTTAAACTATCTTTGAAATATCCCAGAAATGTCCATTTTAAAATTATTCTTGAGCTTTTTGATAGAGATATGATATAGGTTTTAATTCTGTCATGGATTCCATCAAGTAAGAAAGCATCTGGTCCATAATGATCTGTTGGAAGATGCTTAAGTTGAAGATACCTCCACTGTTGCAAATTGGGAAAACCAAATTCAATTTGAAGTCAGGACATACCCTTAAAACTGTCATTACATAACAACTGGCTTAAAGTCATGATCGTGACTTCCACTCAAACTTTACAATAGAACATTTTACCACCAATTTTCAAAGTAGAATTTGGTGTTAACATAGGAATATCTTTAAGAACATAAATGAAGTAGATCAAGTAAAAATGGTGTTCCATGAAGAAAAGCAGCTAGTTCTGCCTGCAACTCAATTGCACAAGTGCTTTTCCTCAAGACAACCATCATAGTTTGATATGCAATGGAAGTGCTTTATGTGCACTTCCCATTTCATCACACAGAATGTTAAAAAGATGTTCACTCAGGGTCAAGATTTAATAAAATTAATGATTTTTATTGTGTCACCAAGGACGTTCATTGTGAACTGTCAGTGAAACTGACTTTTTCTTTTTTAATGCGAGTATGTAGTGGTGAAGAATACAATGACTATTAGTACAGTTTGGTGCCACTGTATTAATACTGTATGTAGCCTCTGAAAAGCTCCATTGTATACTTGTGAGAAAATTAGACTGAGAAAGGACAATAACATCTTAGTATTATTATGAAAATAGTTTTGACCTCGTACGCACCACTTCATCTCATTCAAGAGAAATGGAAAGGTGAAATTGTTTAGCTGAACACCAGCATCTTGTCTTGCTGCTGCTTTCAACCAGACCCTCAAACAGTACAGTATCAAATGGAGGTCAGGAAATATATTTAAGCCTTCCTAGTTCTAAGGCGGGAATAAGGGAACAGTCAACATAATTTCTTTCTGCCATGCTCAAGTAAATCATTCTACAGTTGCTGCTTTTCTTTAGGTGGTTCATATTTACTCTTAAGCCCATTCTTGGGTGTCATCCCTAGAACATACTGTTCCTTCCTTATGGTCCTCCTTCCCCTCAAAGGCAGTTTTATTGCTTTAACGTTTCTGGAATACCACTTTTTTGTGGTTTCTCCATTTCAAAACTAATCTCTCCCCTTTCCTCAAAAGCAGCAAAAATATACAGATCAGAACCAAAGCAGACATGGTGACAAACAGCGAGTCTAAGATGTGCCATAATCACAGACAGAACGTCCAAGTGATGGTGTCCCCAAATGATAACTGAGATCACTGGCTAGAATGACTGCAAACAACCCCTATAAAATTCCAAGGAACTCTTTTAGAGGGTGAAGAAAAAATAGAGAATGGAGAAGAGGACAGCAGGATGGTCTGGTAAGCTAGTACTCTCTTTACACGTTTTATGGTGTGGGGAGAGAGGAGGAAGGAGATGTTCATTATAAGCAGTTCTTGTACACACTTCCAGAATAGTTTCAGTTTCAAAGCAGCAAATGGCTTTAAATGTTTGAATTTTCTCTGCGTCCACTATTTCAGCTCTCCAAATATTCTTCATATAGCATCATCTCCCACGAGGGGGCAGCAATTTACTGCAGGAGCCAAAGATAAAACTTTCGGAGGGCAAGAACCAGAAAAAAGGATCCTCTCAAAGGAGCAACTGGCCTGTACGTGCATCCTTGATCCTCTCCAACTCTGAATGCTTAACTCTGGTTTTGATAATAAGAACAAACGGGTGTATGGGGCAACAAGGCTTTGATCCTCAAAACAGAAATGATTTAGGGCCAAGAGAATATTTAGAACTCATGGGCATACTGTACACATTTATGTTCAATGAAGGCTTATTAGATAGATCACTGCTGGCTGGTTCACATATTACATTAAGCTGTAAGCCATGGCTTGCAAACATCCGCTTGGTGTGTGCAACACACTGAGCTACAAATACGGGTAAGTACAGTATGTGATTCACATCTTAATCAGTCTGAAAAACTCTCACTGGAAATTTGTCTTTTTCTTTAAAAACACAGAAGCGGGGATCTTTGCAAATATATAAAAGAATGACACTATAGTGAGGCTAATAAAAGTAATGAGGATATTCTTCCCATTTTGTTTGTTTCCAGGGGAAAGTTGTGGAATGCATCAACTGTGCAATTCTTTTTTTGAGGGGGAGGGGCTACTAAGGAATCAAAAGTCAAAGTCCATAATAGGTCTTGGTGATGCCAAGGCACTGCTCTTCCATCATCAGCTGGAAGTAAAATTAAAAAGGTAGTCTCACCCAGTGCTTAGAGGATCATTTAGCAACGCTGCGCCTCCATGGCCAAGAATTCCTCTGACGTATATTCCCAATTAACTCCTATTCAGCCAAGGTCTCCTCTAGCATGCTCCATGGGAAGAAACAAATGTCTTCACCTCTAATTTCAATTTGCTGGTTTCCTGCCCTTTAAGTAGTCCCCCTCTCTCCCTCATTTAAGTGTGTGCTCTGTAATCACTGGCTTCCTCCACTTCTGTTTTCTTCTGCAGTCAAACAGGATTTTGCCATTATCAAAGAAAAGGAAACATAAAAGCAATTAGATGGAACCAGTGATTAAGAGGAACAGATTAATTAAAGGACATTTCACTTGCCTGGCCTTGCCAAATAGGAAAAATTATAGTCAGAAGAAAACACACTTTCCAGAGGAGGAACATTCCAATCTAAATATGTTGGTGCTGCAACTATGCTTTATGTAAAACATATAATTAATAGGCAGGCCTGCATTTATTATTTATTTGTTTAGATTTATATCCTTATGTCCTCCAAGACCTCAAAGGCTGTGTACAGAGCATGCTTTCCTCCAATATTTTTGGAAGAAGGAACTATATGATAAAGATAGAAGAATATGGAAAGATGAAGGAATGGGCTTATATGGGTTTCATAAAAAGCATTTGGATACAGGATAGCAATTCCACGCTGAAAGTTGCCGGCCAGAAATGGTTGACACTTCAGCGGTTCGAGCCCAGCTCTCCGCAGCAGAGTGAGCTCCTGCTTCTTCCCCAGCTCCTGCCAACCCAGCAGCTCGAAAACCTACGTGAGTAGATAAATGGGGACTCTCACCCCAGTGGGAGGAAAAAGCTGGCGGCGCCTTGCAAAGGAGATGGGAGCAGTTGCCGGTAACACGGAAGCCGCACATGCCCGAAAAAGGCGCAAAGCAACGGAAACCCCGCCTCCTGTGCTTACCAGCTGGGCTCTGCTCTAGGAAGGAGGCACTGGCAAACCACTTCCGAAACACCTTGCCTTGAAAACTGCAGGGAGTCGTCCAGGCAGTCGCCGCAGAATTGGTGATGATTGAGTGTGGATAAAAAAAAACAAAAAACCACTCTTATCTATCTGCCTGGTGACATCTTCAATTAATTCTAAAAAAAACTAGCAAGGCAGCCCAAACATTAAGGAGATCCACAAAATGTGGATATTTCATTTTGTTTCCTGCTCAGAATACAAGAGCTTCACATGAAAAGCTTCATCAGAGTAGGCTATAGTTTGTCAAACCGAATTTGGAATGACCTGAGCATTTCTTCCCAACCTCAGAACAAAACCCTTGAAATCCACGTGCTTTGTTCTCAGCTTGTGATGCTCAGAACCACCCATCAAAGTAGCTGGGTCAAAACAGCTACTTCAAAGTATCTTTCTATGATTAAGTTTTCTTTGGGGGTGGGGTGGGCAGAGCCACAGTTTCATTCCAAATTTGAAACAATTCTTGGAACAGGTAAGTTCTGCTTCAAATTCAGAACACTCAAAATGATGGTTTAATGCTCATAATGTTTTGAGCACTAAAGATTCTGCACACTCCTCCATGGCATCCCTGCATAAAAACCATACTGATCTTTCTTTGGAAGCCTACCTGTTTCCAAATGCTTGGGAATTCTCACTCTAATAACACTTTAAACGTATTCAAATGAAGGTGACAGATCTGTATCTTCTTGAATTAGTTATGGGGAAGTTTTTAAGTGCTTAATGATGTATCTGGAGTCTCTCAAAGAGTTTAGAAAGAGGGAGGGTTGTGTTCCTCCAGTGAACACATGTTGTCCTGTTGCAGTTCGTCCTGACATTCAAGCTGTTACTGGTGATGGCTTCTCAATTTCTATTTAGAGCTTCAGATACGTATGGAATCATTATTAGGACAGGCAGGAAAGGCAAAGAGGTCTGCAACTTCTCAATAAATTGGGAGACCAAACCTGGGCATTATTTTCTGGGTGCCGGCTATTACCACTTCATCATTATAACTCTTCATTAAGCTTTAATTGATTGTCCTAGAGATTTAAAATAGGAAATCTTGCAGCTTTATTTTATCTAGAACTGGTAGTTTTGCAAAATATGTCAGGAGTTACCTAAAGAATTCTCCAAGTTGCCCTACTGACTCTAGAGGATTTTTTATAAAAACCACTGCCATGTCTCCCCAAGATATTCCCTTCTGATACAAGGTTCTTACAATTTCTGAACAGGTGATATGATACTTATAAAATATCTATCATTTATGACTGCAAAAATCCCATGCAGTTAGTAGTACAAAACACTGAAATTTGTAGGACTTGAATCACTTGAGTCTAGCACTGCATCCTAAGTGTCCATCTTTTTGTATAATACAAAAATATTATATTTATTTGACCATTGTTATAATAGTTAAACTCTTTTCCACAAAAGTCTTTTGGTTAAGCTGTCAGGAACAAACATTCCTAATAAAATTTTGTCTGTGAGGACCAGTAACAAAGCCTAGATGAAATTAAGATTTCCTGTCAATCTGTTAACTTTTCAGCCTAATTACTACTGACATCTAGTAATCAAAAGACAGTCAAGAGCAAGCCAATCAAATCAGTGAAGTACTTCGCAGAGAAAAATAAATACTTTTTTATATTATATATGTATAATATATATATTATATATAATTGTGTGGGTGGGTGTAGTATTAGGTATGTTTGCCACCCAGAGTTATTTACAAACATAATAAAGGTGGGCTAAAAAAAAAATCTAAAAAAATGCAAGTTAAAAATAGCAGGCAGAGGAAGAGAATGCAGTTGGACTAATGGACTTGAGAAAAGCAAGTACTTTGAAATGTGTTGTGATACAGAGAGTTCAGCAAATGTTTGGGAAAATGAAAGAAGCTTTTAATACAGCTCTTCAATTCAACCTGTTTAAGAAAGATATTTTGTAATAAGCAGTCATGCAATCAGTGTCAAAAAGTGTAAGTGGTTTAAGGTGAAGGGGCCATTAGCAGCCTTGATCACAGTAGAGGGCGCAAAGCCCTCTATTCTCATGCACTGAACTACTGTGTTCCTACTTCCAAGACCAGTTTATGGTATCTTAAGGGAGATGCTTAAACCATCAGTTCAAGGAAAATCACCCCAGGAATCAAATCCATCAAGAATTTGGTTTGGGAGCATAGAAGGGAATGCAAAGGTCGAGACTAGGTCAGTGGGGCAGACAAATGAGTCACAAACATTGCTACTGGAATCAAGGAATGGAAATTGGGGAGGTGTAATCCCTACAACAAAGAACTGCACTGGAGAGGGAAGCTGAGTCCTCTCCTCTCCTCTCCTCTCCTCTCCTCTCCTCTCCTCTCCTCTCCTCTCCTCTCCTCTCCTCTCCCTCCTCCCCTCTCTCTCCTCTCCCCCTTCCTTCCTTCCTTCCTTCCTCCCTCCCTCCCTCCCTCCCTCCCTCCCTCTCCAGCAGTCAGCCATTTGGTCTCCAGTCCAGATGAGATACCAAAGTGGCGTATCTGACTAAGGGTCTGAAATGATGCAACCTAAAGGGGCAAGGTGTGCAGGAGAAACAGAGAAAGATCTCTACATTCTGCTTTAGATATGAGCAAGGGAGACCCATGAACAGATCAAGTAAGTCTTCTTGGCTTTTAAGTAGACTGTGAATTCAATTGTATGGAACACAGAGCAAGTCACCCATGTGGTTTTGCAATCTTAAGTTTGATATTACATTAACAGCACAAATTGCTAAAACCTGAACAAGGGAACCAGCAAAACCAGATAGGTACCATAAAATGTTAATGAGAAAGATCATTCAGATTCTTAGCGCAGATTTTTAAGAAGAACCAAAACTTTTAATGTGGCCTAATTATAAGAGAATGCGACTTGGGAACTCCAGAGTTCATAAACACTCAAACTCAGTAATTAGTAATTTTCTGAATTTGCAGAGGTAAACAGAATGAGAAATTCAAATGGCCTGGCATTCATGCAAATGATGTCCTGCACTCATTAAGGAATGAATTTTAGAAACATCTAGAGCAAAGTCCTGGGATGTTTAAAGCTTGTCTGGCCCAAATGAGTGTCCTCGAGTGCACCAAGCAACAATTCCCCACCCACCCACCCACCCACCCTGTAAAACAAGCCAAGGTGACACCCTGTGTACCAGCAGCACAACTTCAGCCGTGGCCAATCCTTTCCTTCATCCACCCTATTTCCTAATTTCTAGTGATCCTTCATTATTCACAAATAGTAAAAGTGGTTGTTATGGCAAAGAAGACTAAAAGCAGACCAGCAGTAATATTCCCAACTCCAGAAGCCAAACATTCAGAGGGGTGCATCTTTGGGAGTTTTAGCAAAGAAGAACTGTTTATCTTCAGTGATCGGTGGTACCTAGACACATTTTTACTTCCCCAACATAGTCTCAATTTGCTAACAGCTCATCTTGTCTCACAGAACTCAGTGGAAAGCCTCAAGCCTCAAGCATTCTCAGTAGCACAGCCACGCCCTAAAGCAAACCTATGGGTAAACAGTGGATCCTAAGAACTTTTGGAGACATTCTGTAGATACTACACAATGTATAAAATTCTGCTTGCAGAGCATCATGAAGCACAAACATCATGAAGTCAGTCAAAAGGGAGACAGTTAGGAAATCGGGGGAAATTAGAATATGGCAGATTTTATTAGTTTTGTCTTTATTTATCCTTTAAAATTAATGTTCCATTTCTCTATCCATCAGAAACCTAGTCAAATTCCTCCCACACCAATTCCCAGCTTCTGCATCAATATTCTTGTATTTTCTTCCCTTTCCATAAAGAGGAACAAAATCAATATCTGTCATGGAGAAACAAAACAATTAGTCAGCTTCTTAGTTTGTAGGAGATGAAGGAGTTAGAACATTAGTTGCCAGAAGAGAGGTTGAGACTGCCGGAGCAGTTCTGAATGTAGAAATAAAATAAATATCTATGATTTGCCTTTTCTAGAGCAACAGCTCACAGCTGCAGGAGAAACGTTTCAATTTACAGCAACAGATTCCTAAACAGCTACTACAGGCCCTTGAACACAGCAGAGGCAAGTGGACTTGTGCAAAATACACAGTATAATTAAGCCTATTTCACTGAAGGAAATTGCAGAATCCTGTAAAGCAGTGTAGACATTTTTTCCACAACTATAAGTTACGATGGTGCACTTTAGTAAGACAATAACAACATTGTATGGGGAACTATAATCTAGAGAAGTCCTGCACCAAAATCTCTACATTCATATTTCATATTTCAAACTCTTCCCACTAAACTTACTTAGGTTTATTTTCTGGGGGGTCTCCCTAGACATATGGCTCCTGCTTAAAAAGCAAGCGGCAGGCATGGCCAGGAGGGGCCTTTGCACAGATTTTTTTGGGTGCCAGCTGTGCCCATTCCTGGACCGGAAGGCTCTGCTCATTGTCACTCATGCCTTAATCACTTCCTAACTGGATTATTGCAACATGCTGTACATGGGACTTCCCTTGAAGAACACTCAGAAGTTCTAACTGGTCCAGAATGTGGCGGTGCCTGCAGTTTTGGGCACATCAAAGTTTGTCCGTGTGACACCACTGTTGTGCAACCTGCACTGGCTCCCAGCATGTTTCCACATGCAATTCAAGGAGCTGGCTATCACCTTTATAACCTTATACAAAACAGGGTCAGGTTACTTGTGCGACCACCTGTCTCTAAGGTCTCTGCCCATCCCACCAGATCTGACATGCTGGGCATGCTCCAGATCCCCTCTATCAAACAGCATCATGTTGCAGGACTGAGAATATGCGCCTTTTCTGTCATGGCATCTGCCCTATGGAGCAGTCTCCCCCTGAAGATTTGGAATACCCTGACCCTCTTCACCTTCCAGAAGGCCATGAAGACCTGGCTTTTCCCCCAGGCGTTGTGGCGAGGATGGTGCAAGAGTCCAGTATATGGATTGTCAACTTCTGAAGCAGTACCTTCATTTTTCTGTTGGATTATTTTTAACTCTATCTTCTGTTTTGTTTACAAGGAGATTTATCTTGTTTCTCTTAAGAGTTGGTTTGTTAGCCACCCAGAGTTATGTATTTAAGATGGGCAGCTGTAAACATTTCCTAAATAAATAAATGTTCACAAATGTAAAGAGCCTTTCTCCTGAGAATGAACATTGGGGGTCTACCTGCAATGCTTAACAAGGGTTCTTCTTCTACCCTGCCCTCTCCCTTCGCTCTTGAGATCTTGCAAAAATGTTGGACTAAACGATAGGGACAACACATCAATAAAATTAAAAAGAATTCAATCACTTAAAAAGAAAGAAAACCACAAAAAATGAAATAAAAATAACCACACAATCTTAGTATCTGTGTATATAAACACAAACATACATCTTTTTGATTTTAAGGAGAAATCCAACACAAAAAGAATGTTTAAATATCAAAAATCAGTATTTCTCCCCAGAAAAATACATAGGAAGACAAAGGTGAATGATCAGGAGCTGGAGAGAAGCTGGGATAAAACATTATTTAAGTCTTCAAGATGCTTGAGCCTGATTCACTCATTTGCCTGATCATGCACTGAGTTCAAAGTGGGGGCACAGTAGGAATATTCACACAGACCTTTCTCCAGCCTCTCCATGTGGAGATAGGAGACCAGGGGAGCCCAATACTTTGGGCTAAGTGGTTCCACTGTCAAGCTCATCTTATTGTTTTTCCTAACATTCAATCGGAATCAGCTTTTCTTTCTTTTTCAGAAAAATATATTTAAGATATTGTTGTTCTTCAAATAGTAAAATACAAAGGAAAAAAGAAGTCTATATTTGATAATAATGACAGACAACAGGAAAAAATCAAGAGAAGCAACTACTAAACATAATTTAAAATATTAAGGGAAAACTTTCTAGTGACACATTCTTCCCTTCTGTTTGGTTAGACTTCTGTTATGAATAAACACTGTCAATGGAGCCATTGCTGCATATTCTCCAATTTTGGTTTCCCAATCTTGTATCATCGGCAAAGTTCCTCTTTTCGAACATTGTGAGATAATTGTTCTTGCAGCTGTCAGCATATATCTTAGTAAACTGTGATATTTCTCATTTATGTTTTCTGGACTATACCCAATAAAAATATTTGTGGTTTCATCTCAAATTTTATTTTTAAGATTTTCTGAATATTTTGATGTATTTCTTTCCAGTACTTTTGAGGTTTTTTTTTTTTAACATAATCAACACATATGATAAAATCTTCTTTATATGACATTTCCAGCATTTATTGTTACGTGATTTCTCTATCTTGGTAATTATTGATGGGGTTATATATACCATGGGTAAAATATTTTGTACCAATTTTCCCTTAAATTATAACTTGAGGTAAATTTTACCAATTTTTTCTAAAACTCTTCCTGTTGTTATACTGTGATTATTTGAAGTTTTGGATATACTTTACCATACAGTTTTTATTTGCTCCATCTCCATTTATATATATACAGTTGCAAGAAAAAGTATGTGAACCTTTTGGAATTTCATGGTGTTCTGCATTAATTTGTCATAAAATGTGATCTGACCACCATCTAAGTCAAGAGTATTGACTTAGTTATCCATGATAGACAACTTGCAGGATAATATAATTTAAAGTTAAATTATAAAAAAATGTAAAGTCACTTCTTTTATTTGAATCTTGCGAAATTTTGAAGCTTATTTTCATTCATTGAGGAAATACAATTCCTCAACTGTACAGCTAGTATTGCAATAAATAGCTTATAATCAACACACAGTAAAGAAATTGGTCCACATGGCTGAAGTTTCCCCTGGATCGTTCCCTTTTTTGTAAATCAGAGTTACATATTTTTCTTCCCATGTCTTTGGCATTGTTTATTTGTAGAATCTGCTTTCTGTAACTTGAGTCTATTATTCCATGTCTTGTGCTTTGGGTCGGAGAGCAAAGATCGTAACCTTCTTCTGTGCATGTTTTTTTAAACTATTTGAAGAATGCTACCATATTCCTCCTCAGTCAACCCTTCTAAAGCTAAAGAATCCTAGGTTCTTCAGTCTCTCTTTACAAAACTTACTTGCTAATATCCCTGCTGCCCTTCTCTGAACCTGTTCGGGCTTGTCTGAATCATTTTTAAAGTGAATTGTCCAGAAGCAGACACAATACTTAAGTGATGGTTCCAACACTTCTAATTATTTCTGTATTTATCTGCTGATGCTGACTAAAATTATATTAAATTATTCTGCAAGCCACATCATACTGCTCAGTCATACTCAGTTTGCAATTAACTACTTATTCCAATGTCTTATTCATAAGTACCCTTACCAAGCCAACTACCTCCACCAACATTTCTGCTAAATCAGGGAAGCAGATCTACAAGTAATGATGTCTTCTGAGCAGCAACTGCATTGGCAGCAACCCTGGGCCAAAGGTCAACACTTTTTGAAAACAAAACAAAAGGTGCCTGGGCAGGTGAGCACTCAGGTGAGAAGGGTTTTTTCCCTCTTTGCTTTGCTTTTTCTTTCCCACTGCTATTCAATACCTCCTAGAGCCTGGAGTCCTGAAGAAGATCCATGGGCTTCAGCTTAGCTTCTGGGTGAGAAGCCTCTCCTCTCCCTGTTCTTCCTTTGCTTTCCTCTTTGCAAAACCACACATGTTAATGTGTCATCTCTGACAGAGAGTGGAAGACTGAAACTTGTTTGTAGGCATGCAATGGCCACTCTCCAGACACACACACACACACACAGCTGAGAGGAGCACTGATTCTCACCCTTTACCTGTGCATTGGATTTTTGTTTCCTATGTGTAGAAAGTTACATGGGTCTCTGTTAAATGGTATTCCATTATTTTCAGCCCATTTTCTATATTATCAAGATCATTTTGAATTTTAATTCCGTCTTCTCAGCATTAGCCACCTATGAACTTGGTTAAATATTTCTCCTAACTCTTCATCTCTCATTAATAAAAATGTTGGCAAGTAGTGGACCCAGGAGCGAACCTTGTAGCACCCCATTCAATTCCTCACTTTAGTTTGACAAGGAACTGTTGATGGGAACACTGTGATTATGATTTTCGAGCCAGTTATATATCTATTTAATTATCACAACACTTTGCCTACAGTGAATTGACTTGCTAAACAGAACGTCATGTACTATTTTGTCAAATGATTTGCTGAACTCAAGATATAGTATTCCCACACTCTACTAAGGATATTACTCAATCAAAAATTGAAATACAGCTAGTTTGGTAAAATTGGTTCACAACAGCTTCTTGTAATTATCATATTGTTTTAATTTTTTTCACTGTAAGATTAACTTAAAAGAGATATTTTGAGGAAATCTATTCTATACATTACACAATCTAGTTTTAGAATTGTTCCATTTATAAATAACAAATTGTATGACTTTTTTTCTGAAAAAGTACTTACCACTGGCTGTTTAGTTATATCCACTAAGTCTTTAATGTTGTAATACTGATGTTTTTCAAAAGCAGAAAAAAGCATGTCCAACACTTGCTGCTTTTCAGCCCGGGCCCGTTTTCCATCTTCTTTTTTCTTCTTTTCATAGTCAATCTATTAATTGAAATAACATAATTAAAAAAGTATATTTTCAACCTAGTTCAGGAGCACTGTTTAACTGCAACAACAGAAAGAATAAAGCTCCCTTCAGTTTTATGGTAGTGTGAAAAGGGATTTTAAGACAAAAAGACTTAATTTACCTCATAAAGCAATTCAACCCAATTATGTGACACTCAAAACCATTATTGACACAACAAACCAATTTTAATGTGTCTTTGTACCATCAGTCAATTCTCTTAAGGAATGACAATTACCTCAAAATGTTTCTAAAAATCTCTAATCGTACATTTGTTTTGTAGGACTTGCCAAAGCACAAAAAGATCTTACAGCAGAAAGAACAATATGAGAACAAAGGATTTGCCTTCTCAGTAGGGGAACTGCTTGCAAGGATAAGCCACAGCAGAAGTTCAATTGCTTGTTACCTCTGCTTTGGAGGCAACAGGTCTCCAATTACATGAGAATGACATAGGAGAGGGGTATGTTTCCACCTCCTGCTTATAAGCACCCCAGAGGTATTTGGTTGGTCAAAATGCAGGGCTATTCTTATATCCTCATGTGCTATCTCAAGGCAGATGAGTGATCAGTGGCAATCAGAACCAAGATCCATTTCTTGAAGAGCCTCTAGGCCAGGGACTAGGGCTGTCACTGAAGCTATTAATCATGAGAATTGAAACTGAGCAAGCAGATCAGTTAAATCCACTGATCTGCTCTCTGGCTCTACATTGTGCATGCTCATGTCACAGCAGGTGCCACCACAGAAGAAGAAAGCTGCCCAGTCAAACAGACAGGAGAAAACACCTAGGTTGGTGCCTGCCAACTATGATTTTTATAATTACCGGTGTGATAAGTCAAGTGTCCAGTCAACAAGCTCCACTCTCACTGCAAATTTTGGATATGAGCAAACACAGAAGGAAGCAATGGCTGATGGGTAGTTGTCAATAGCAAAGAAGCTGAGAAAGGGAAGACTTGAGGGGTTTTAACTCTTAAAAAAAGCAAAGGAAAAGGAAGACGCTGGAACTACTAGTGGTATCGTGCAAGGGCAATATATACTTCCATTGAGATATTCGGCTTTTCTTGGTCTAAAAACAGAGACTAGGGGTGGTTTGAAGCTTATATATGGAATATATTCTTTTAGTATCTTGTGAGCATTCTCTTCATGTCTATTCAAAAGTAGGTCCCAATATAGGTTAGTTGTAGGTCGGTGGTTATAATAACACAGTCTCATTTATCCAATGGAAAAGATACATGCATTGCTAAACTCTCAGATCAAAATGTACGGAGCTCAGTGCTTAAATGCTCCTGTACTGCAACCACTGTATGCAATATAGTATCTAAAGATGTATACCACTAGTAATGCTGAGTAAATCTTTAACAATAAGCAATATGGAAGCACAAATGTACTGAAGAGGATAAGCACTGAGCTACATTCACAAAGCATTAGCCAACGTGGCCAACCATGAAGAGTTATAATCCCACAACATCGGAAAGGCTACAGGTTCCCCAAATTTGCTAGAGCTGTCTGTTCCAAAGTAAGCCCCACTCGGACTTCCTACAAGATTTCTATCTTAGCTCATCTTATACCCTTACTAAATAGGGCTTGGTGCTGAATTGCATATTCAGTCACCAGTTGAAGGCATCTAACATTAGCTGAAGAACCACAATAAAGTGTTAAAAGTAACTCACATTATATTGATGATTAGCCACGGGTTTATAATTTGTGGTCACAGCCTTGTCTAGCTGCATTGTCCAGCTTACAGGTTTAGAAGATTCTTCTATCTGCAATCTGAAGGAAGAAACAGCAAAAATCAGAGAGAACATTAAGAAGTGTGCCTACTTTAGGACTACTGTGCATAGTTCTGGTTGTCACAGCTAAACATCATTTGTAAAACAATGCCGAAAAAAAGCAAATTAACAAAGGGTAAAATACCTTTTTTGATTAGGCACTACAGGCCTTATTTTTTTAAGGAGAAGCACCATGAAATAAATATTATACATCTATTAATGTTAGAAAAGAAGATTGATTTCTAATGGATAACAAATTCAGTGGAAGCCAGTACTGTCTCTCTTTTTTGGATCATTCAATTGGAGCAACAGAGAAATGTGTTGCACAGATATGCACTGTAAAATCTCTCTTTGAGACACTGAGAACAAAGCTACTGTCACTATACAGTGTGAAAAATGTTAAGAAACTTGAAGATTTCTCCTGCACCACCACCGAGTCTAGGTTGCTGCAAGCTCCCTTAGAATATTTTAGTACGGTATTTCATCTTTCTAGTCAACTGTTAAATGATAGCAGTTGCAATAAAAATTGTACCAGTGCAATGGTGAACTACCATACATTATTAATAACAATGGTAAAAAAAATGCCAGATTTTGTGGAAACGTGGGAGAGTAAGGTCACTGAGACATTTAGGACTGTCTCTGAATTCAGTTTTCAGTGCAGACAAAACAAACATTCATTATGGGGGGCTCTTTATTTTGCATACACAAATCTGCATAAGGAAACTCTTCATCTTCTGCAAGGAAACTATCCTGCACATATTTGACATAATCCTGTCAAACATGCCGTACATGACCCTAAAAACTTAGTTCTGAAAAAAAAGTCCCAGTTTCTGTGCAGAAAAAAAATTAAAAGATTTTAAAATGTAAAAGAATCTTTTGATTTTCTGGCTGTGCCATTCTGTGCCACAGTTGACCCCGACAGATAATGAAAGACATCTCCTCATCAGAAACTGCAACTGTCAAGAAAACATTCAGGTATTCCTGAACTGTGAAAGTGCATTCTTGGGAAAATGATTCCGTTTTTCAAAAGAGAATTAGCTTTTTCTACTTCATCCTCTACTTCTTCAAAGGACTTTTTATTCAGCCACTGAGAATGGCTGAAAGTCATTGACTGTGTGCCTGCAGTACAGTTGGATGTACAGCTATCGTATGAGAGGCATAAGAGCGGGATGGCATGGAAGTTGTGGTAATAAATAGTTAGAGTACTCAAAGTGATTATCAACACATCCAGATGCGCTCTTAAATGAAGGAGCCAATTTCAATCCTCTGAACTAACAGGAAGATCTTTTCAGCATCTTACAGCCCAACAAATATACAGTATATTATAGGTTTTATATGTGCCTACAGGTTAGAGGGCACAGGAAATGCTTATCACATGAGATTTATAGTCCAAGGAATGGAGAATGTTTAAACACAATGTTGATTTCAAAGGAGAGGAGGGAGGATGGGGAGAGAAAGGTGCATAGCAGAATTACTTTGGAAGAGACCAAATATAAAATGGCTTTAAAATTCAACCCAGGACATTCTATCATGGAATTACTAGGTAACACACATGATGGATTAGTTACAAAATAAGCCTTAATCTATATTTAATCAGCGAGAACTGATGTTAAGTCATCAAATGAACCGTGGTTCTTTTTTTCTGCTTTCAAATCAGTCACAGTAATTAATTTTCTCAAGGGTGGGCTCCTTGAAGTCAGCAAGAGAATGAGTGGAATTATCTGCTTATTAAGTAGAGGTGCTGTGATTTCTCATATCTGACTTGTACCCATTTATTTCTTCATGTGAGTATGTGGGTTGACCTCTCCAACGTAGAGTTTGCTGTAGTGCTGCTTTCAGATGAGGGAGTATCCCTTGCTGAAGGATGAGTAAGTGAATGGAACCTCACACAATGATACAGACAGAGGAACCACTCCTGTGGCAGACCCAGATTCCAATTTCGTCTTCTCATCAACTCTGTAAATACTATTAGAGGTTATAATAATGTTGCCTATAATATCAGGAGCCATTGCTGACTATAGGATCACATTCAGACACCTACATTACATATACCCAACAGTACATACAGTATATAGTAGGTATTGTTCACATTCTGAAAATATCATTTTATCGGAGTTTTGAAAAGTGTTCCTTATTTCAGGGCTCTTAGATGGTAAAAATCTACCACAAATGCATTAATCCATTATTAAGAATGGCCTCCAGGTTGCACAGTCAGATTTCTGACAAAGTGATGTTCTGTTACCAGTTTCCTCTGCTGAATTCTGTATGTACTTGTGTATTTCATTCACAAGCCACAACAGTATGTTCCTTCCAAAACCCCAGCTACAACGACATTTATTTTTTCTGCTCTCCAAAATACGTGTTTTACTTGCCAAAAAACCTGGTAAACCCCACAGTGGGCTTCTCTGCTATCATGGCCATGGTGCGGGGGCTGAGAAATTCAATACACAACGGCCTTAACTGTCATATTAATTGCTGCTACACATTATAGCTGGAAAGCAGAAAATTCCCGATGGAGATGTCAATGTAATATGGAACCCAGATCTAAGATCTCAAGTGCTTCCACAAGGTATGGAAAACTACTTGAGGTCAAATATATTATTGCGATTAAAAAAAATACAACTGAAAAGATGCTGTGGGTTCTCATATTTTGTTTACAGCTACTTAAAATGCCATTTTGCCAATTCTGAACCAAGGTTAAAAAGAAAATCCAATTCTTTTTATAAAATTATGCTGGTTTCAGTCAGTATATCCTAAGGAGATCACTTCAAGACCATAAAATCTGAAATAGTTCTTCCTCAAGAAAAATATAAAAAGGACTTATTTCAAAAAGCACAATGCCTGCTGTTAAACATGATGTCCCTTACACCTACTGCTATAGATCTGCTTCTAAGTTAGTGTCTCATGCACAGTCCAGATTGAGCAGTGAGTCATTAGACTCTCTTATTTTCCTGACTTTTATTCTAACGATAGCAGACATCTGCAAGCATGACTGATTTCTCCGCATGATATATAAAGCGAGAATGGAATGAAACAATGCTAAAAGTGCATGGGGGGGGGGGGGGCTTGGCAGGGGGTGGGGGGGAGCTTAATTAAATCCCAGTCTGAAAAACTTCGAAGAACACCTGATTTCATACTGGGAATTATTAATAGCATTTCTCAAAAAAGAGGATTACATATTAATATTAGTTTATGTAAAAATAGATGTGTGTGGATAAAAGTGTTATATCAACTATAAGATGACGACAGCCTTTAAGGAACTATGAATCTCCTAGCATTAACCATTCCAAACTGTAATAAGGCTATTGTTGAGAAGTATCTACCTCTATTTCCCCAATGTGGGAACAAAATAATAATAATTATTATTATTGTTGTTGTTGTTGTTGTTTCTATTTGTATGGCTGCCCATCTCACCTAAGTGACTCTGGGCAGGACATAGCAAAAGTCTATTTTTGTGGTATCTACTGGACTTCTTGTCCAAGCTACCCTTAAACCAATTTTTAGATTCTTTTAATTTCAGAAAAATTAAATGGGGACCTTCCAACTCACATCTTGGTTAAACCTTGTATTACCTGCTCCCATCTTTGGTTGCCCTTTGCTTTGGAACTCAATGCTCACCATCATATGTTTCTTGCAACTGTTAAAGGGTAGGGATTCTCATCTCTGGAGTCTCTGACTTCTACTTCAGAGATGAGCAAAGGGCAGATGTGACTCTACGAATGAATCTCTAGGCATTTTACAGAAGAGCAGTTAGGATTTTGGATCCAAATTGTTTAACAACTGCAGTGCAAAATGAGCCCCTTTGTCAACTTGCAGTAAACAAGAGTGGGCTTTTGTGTGAACACCATCCCATTTAAACAAATTCCTTCCTGGGGTTACAGTTCTTTAATTCTAACAATAAAGAACCTCTTGGCTCTTTGAAGATTAACATATTTATTATTTTGTAAGTTTTTATGGAGCACAGTTTATGAAATGCACAGAATACACACATCTATCACTGGGAGGAGGGGTAGAAAGGGGAGGGGAAAGTAGGGTGGGATAATAGTATTAGCTAGACTGTGACCATTAACAAGCAATATTTTGATGTGACACAGATATTCTTTCACTGAAGAGCTAGTTAATGTAAATACTGTGATGATAGGAAACCATGCCTTTTTAAAAAAATTCTGTGGGAAACGGTGTTAAATCTCCTAATGAACTCCAGCTCATACCAGGTTGATGTCCACTGATTCCTCTGCAGAGAGACTGACTCGCTTATCCAACAGAAAGGGCACTGGGCATGGCTGGCAGATGATGGCATAACCTCACTGAAGGGTTATCGCCCCTGATGCTATGGGTGATACAATTAGTCCTGTCATGGTGTAGCTGGATAAATATGGAAAGAGTTGGCATCTGGATCTGCCCCTCAGGATTTCATTCCTGTTTTTGTAACATGATGGTGTGATAGATTGGTCAGTAGCTGTTTTCAGCTAGAATGGCATGGCATTCACACCAAGCTCAGTGATGAATCCTGGGTTCTAGTAAAAAATGAAACACCATACACAGCTAATCGCTTTCTGCAATTGTCCGGTCCCTTTAAACTAGAAATCAGTACACAGGCTTTCTTCTTTCTTACTCAGTCACTGTAGAGTGCCTATCTTTAGGGATCGCTTGGAAATATACTCCTATACAGACAGTCTTAAAATGACCGTTGGTTTCTGTTTTTCCTGTTAAGGGAAACAAACAAGCTGTTTTTAAGGGCGGGGAGGGCAAACACACCACCAGGAGGAAAAGGCCAAACGAGACACAATGGGAGGCCCAACAGGTGCCAAAGCTGTTAACAGTGCATTGTTAACACTGCCATAAGAGCTCTGTCTAGAAATCATCAGCGGCACTTGGCCTCCAACAGGGATGATAATTAAATGATGTAGCCCTGCAGAATGGCTCCTAACTTGTTTCTAACCATCTCTCCCCCAAATCACCTTCACTGCTCAGATGAAATGCTTCAAATTCAAGCATTAAGCATAAATTAAGCCCCCCTGCATAAATTAAGCCCCCCCCCCATGGCCATATGCCACACTCCTTTCTTTGTCTGCCTTTTCAAAGCACAAAGCAGCCGTGCAGACAGTCTTCCTCAACGGCAGATGGCATGCACAGTCATTACACAGGTTTTACGAAGACGTTACATTTTCTTACAACTAGGAGGAGTGTTCCTAAATCCCTCACAACAGGATAGGAAAGAGCTGCCAGGTTCCTAGTGTGCAACTGAAAAAAATAAATCAATTCCAGCTGGCAGGTGGAGGCACGCACAATCCCCACAAAGAGAGTGCGCTGTTTGGCTGCACACATGGCAACATCGGCAATAAGACTTGCTGCAAACCTGCAAAAGCGTCCAGTTCAGAGCTAGGAATAAAGCTGAAATGAATAAAAAACACACATCTCTCTGTGATTTCACACAGAAGCCTGAAGCTACCAGCAGTGGGGCAAGGAATTCCTTATAAGAGTTTCTTCCTGGAAAAACATTGGGAAGCTAACTTTCAGCCTCAAAGTGACATTCTGAGGATTCCCTCTGAAATAAGGTTGGAACCGCATCCCAGTGCTGCCAGGGAAGTTGGAACGCCCCAGTCCCTTCTCAAAATGCCAGAACAGGATGTTTTGGAGCCAGAACATGTCACCCTCCAGACATTGAGCACACCTCACTCAATCCTTCCTTATCTCCATCACTGGACCAGGCCAGAGGTTCATGGAGACTAGCCTTCTGCTCCCCAAGGCTAAGAAAAGGCAGCACCCTTGTGCCACTGTTCTTCAGAGGAATGGTTCTTCTGATACTGGAAATACTTGTGTTAAGTATTTGTATGGCCCTTCCTCAAGAGAATTTTAGTGGCTTACAATGACACATTAAGTGCTTCCATAAAATCCAAAACAGTTAAAAACATCCAAACTTAAATCTTAAAAAATCTGCAGCACCCTTCCAAACTCACTTCTGACAGCCCTGTGGAGGGGCCTATCCTCACTTTCCTTTACTGATTTACAGTCAAAGATTAAAAAAGAGGCCTGTCTGGTTCTTCCAAAACAGTGTTTCTCAACCTTAGCAACTTTAAGATGTGTGGACTCCAACTCCCAGACTTCCCCAGCCAGCATGTACTTTAACATCTTAAAGTTGCTGAGGTTCAGAAACACTGCTCCAGAAGGTTTCCCAGTATTTCAGATCTTCCTATTGTCCTTTTAAGTATAATTTTTCATCAAGGCAGTATACACGGATAGGAAATTCATTTCAAAAGATAAAATACTATGACAAGAAGTGCAATGTAGAATGTTTCAGACCAATTATCCTAACCTCAGTTCCAAAATCTTCATTGATAGCCATTAAAAAAGAAACATGCAGAAATGGAAATGTTGTTGTTGTTGTTCAGTCGTTAATCGTGTCCGACTCTTCGTGACCCCATGAACCACATCGCGCCAGGCCTTCCTGTCCTTCACTGCCTCCCTGAGTTTGCTCAATTTCATGCTCATTGCTTCAGTGATGCTATCTAGCCATCTCATCCTCTGCTGTCCTCTTCTCCTTTTGCCTTCCATCTTTCCCAGCATCAGGGTCTCTTCCAAAGAGTCTTCTCTTCGCATTAGGTGACCAAAGTATCTGAGCTTGAGCTTCATTATCAATCCTTCCAATGAGCAATCAGGGTTGATTTCCTTTAAGATTGACTGGTTTGACCTCCTAGCAGTCCAGGGGACTCTTAAGAGTCTTCTCCAGCACCACAGTTCAAAGGCATCGATTCTTCGGCGCTCAGCCTTCTTTATGGTCCAGCTCTCACAGCCATACATTACTACTGGAAAAACCATAGCTTTGACTATGTGGATCTTTGGAAATGGAAATGTTAGGTTATGCTTATAAATAAAAGCAGATTAAAATAAAAACGAGGGCCTTCCTAAACAGGCTCTTGAAAAGTCACCAATTGTTTCTTTCAGGAGGGAGAGAAGGAAGACGTTTTGAGGAAACAACTGACCAATTTTGGGCCGCCGATGGCTTATGATGGCAGGTAACACTAATGGGGACAACTGAAGCCTCATGGGGCAATGATGGAATCTAGGCAAGACAATGCCACACATGGGGCTGTGGGCAGATTTCCTTGTTTTTGTCCTGGGATTGGCTGGGGTCTTATCTCAATTTTGTTTTTCAACTATCTGAAACACCTTTCAGTGCTTAAGCTATAGTTCCAGTGTCTCACACCTGGAAAAAAATTGGTAAACTGGACTACCAATTTTGGTGATCATAATTGGAAGGGCATGTGGAGGCTGGGGAGGAAAAAAAAAAGAGTTTATGGAGCCACGTGGATCTTGTAGCCTCACGCTATCCACTATCCTTATGGGATACTGAATCCACAGCCTTGTGTTTGCAACATCTGTTTTTTCCTAACTTTCAAAGTTGGTTGGGACACAGTTGAGAGAGACAGACACCAGAGAGAGACGGAGACTTCCCAATTCTCCAGAGTTATAATCTTAATTTCATCCATTCTAATTCTGTTTAACAGACCATAATTCTTGAATTTATTTCCTATTAAGTATAAACCTACTTTCTCAAACAAACCGACTCCCAGAGTCTTTCAACAATTGAAATCCAATAAGATATAATGTCAATGGTTTGGGAAGACAAATCCTGTGACTTGCTGCACAATGGCAAGAATGTTCTTCTTAAATATTTTAAATTAAAGCCAATTACTGAATGTTAATAAAGTGGCAGCCCATCTTCTGAGAGGCTCTCTTGCCCTGCTTTTTCGATATGATGAAAGAAGCATCACCAACTGTAATGTTTAATTCCCTCGTTTTGAGACTGGTCTTTGTCATGCAAGTGACATCTTATTTTTAAAGGCACGGCTGCAAGCCCATCTGACGTTAGATGAACCTTCACAGCATGCTCTGGCAGCAGGAAAGCAATCAAAGCCTGACACACACTTAATTCCGAATTGTAAAAGAGACATCATCCTTGAAATTCAATCAATGAAAGTTCCTGGATTCAGGGGTATTGGATATACAGTAATACCCACTAATAGCCAAACATGACTGTTCAAATGAAGAAGGTAATGGAAGCTGCATGAAAACAGTCGTATTTGGTCGGGGAGCTGATACTTTGTGATGAAAGGTACATCCTTAAGGGTTGGTATGACCAGAGAATGGTTGCTAATCCAGTCCAAGGTTTTGTTAGTGCAGGATCCACTAAATCATTGAACCCCCATTTGAAAACCTCCAGTGAAGGGGAGTCTATCACTGTTCTAGACAGTTGTTCCACAAGTAGTCTAGAACAACATGCATCATTAGGAAATACATCCTAAAATTCACCCTGAATACACTTCCTTTTAATTTCAAGCCACTGGCCTTTGCCCTACCCTGAGTTTTGGCAGCCCACCACTTCTTGTACATGACAGATTTTTAGATATCTGTATACTGCTATCATATCTTGCCTCAATCTTCTTTTTGGCAGACAAGGGGTTGGTTTCCAGACCCCTTGTCATCCTGGGAGGTCTCCTCTGAACCCACTCTTTGCTTTCTCACATCCATTTAGAGTGTGGTGCCCAGAACTGGCCACAGATATCCCAAATGGGATCTAACAAATGAAGGGCTATTATGTCCCTATGACCTGTCCACAAAGCTTTTGTTAATATAGTTCAAGACTGCACTGGCTTTTTTTGCTGCCGCAGCAGCAACAACATACTGCTTGCTCGTATCAACTGGTATGCCATTAGTATTTCTTCTTACACACACTGCCAAGCCAGATTTCCCCCACCCTATAGATCTGATTTTTCCCTTTCAGATGCAGGACCTTGTATCTGTCTCAACTCAACTTCATCCTGTTGCATCTGGACCAATGTTCAAGACTGTGAAGATCATTTGGAAATGAGATTTTGTCCTCTAAGATGTTATTCAATCCAAGGAATTCAAGTCTCCAGAGCCAAAGTACAACCCAGATGGTTGAAGAAGGAGCTAATGAAAATGACCTCAGAATCTCTTGTCTTTCCACTGATTTTCTCCAGTTCACTGGAGAACTAGTGAGTTGCTGAAGACTGAGATAAACATAATCCCAAAATTCAAAAAAGGAAGAGGGAGACATGAATAACAACACACTAATTAGTTGAATTTCCATACTTGGCAAGGTACTACTAGAACTGACTCTTAAGTAGGATACCTGTGAGCACTTAAAAATATAATACTATCATTTCTAGGGGCAAGCAAGTTGTGCTGGATTCACACTTGTAAAGCTTAAGATCATCTGTAAAGTGAATAGGCATTATTTCCATCACATGGGTAATTTTTAAAGATACTGATGTAGCCCTATCAGTTAATGTAGAACTATTTAAGAGCACCCTTTGGGTATGTTTATTTAATCAGTTGCAAATCCACCATCTAACTGATGTTTATTTATCTTACAAAGATATCAAGAGAACTTGTCAAACATTTTATTAAGACTATGGAATGCTCTGTAGCATTCCTTTGGTCTAATAAGTTATCATAAAAATAGATAAGGTGAGCCCAACATGATTTGCTGGCCTCCTCACAGGATTCTTTTCTAAGTGTTCACATATATCCTACCTTTAACAATCAGTTCTAGTACCCTACCAAGTATAGAGATTCAACTAACTGGTGTGTAGTTACCCAAGTCTCCTCCTTCCTTTTTTGAATATTGCAATTACGTTTTCCTCAATCCTCCAGTATCTCACCAATTCTCAAAGTTTTCAAAGAGCTTTCAAAGTCAGTTGAAAAAGATTCTGAGATCACCTCTGCCGACTTCTTCAATACTCTGGGATGTCATCTGTCTGGTTCTGGAGACTTGAATTCCTTTAAGGTGGGTTCTTCTTGTATCTCTGTCAGTCCTGATAAATGGTGTCTGCTGCCAAAGGAAAGGCAACTATAGATAAGATGGACAGATGCCAGCTCTCGTCCCACCTTCAACAGAGAAACGTAAGGCTCTGAATTAGATTTTGGAAGGAATATAAGTGGTTGTAGACTTGGAGGAGACAACAAGAATGTTCTTGTGCATGAACTAAAATTCATCTATGCAACTCTTGCTATCACTCTAGGTATTTCAGTTCAAATGAAAGCCAAACGTATAGTTCAGTTTGCAGTATCTCTACCAGTATTCAAGTAGAGAAATCTGTTAAAATAAGTCTTCTCCTTTTTTTCTTTCATGCTCAGATGAAAAGGTTATTTATCCCAGAAGAACTTTGAAGTAAGTGGTTCCAAATATAGGACAGCTTGGAAAGAGGACTAATGACTTCCACTTCTTTCATGAAGCTCTCACAATTTAACTACAAAGCTTCTAAAGCCTTTTATTTCCAGACCTTTGTTCATAAAAATGTAACTTTTAAATGGAAATCTCTTTTTTTAAAAAGATCAAGAACAGAGGCCTTTAAACTTACAGCAAGTTTCTCACTTGCACTTTATTTCTCCTCAGAAACAATGTACTTTTTAGCATGTATGTATCATTTAACTCTTGTCAAGCTTGGCCTGCATCAATCCTCAATGCTGCACGGGGCTTTTGGTCTTGAGGGATACATTAAAAACATACAAATAGTCCTGCTAGATCAGGTTAAGGCCCATTTAGTCTGGCAGTTTAGTCTGGATAACTGCAGGGGCTCACAAGCAGCAGATGAAGATAAAACCTTCCCCCACTGTTGTTCCCCTGCAACTGGTATTGGAGGCATGGTATTGTGTTACCCCCTGATAGGTCTCCATGAATTTATCCAATCCCCAAGCACTTTGTAATGGAAACTCTACTTCCCAACTGGTAGCTTGTGACCCATTTAGCGTGACTGTGTGCTGTTAGAACCACTAATAAAGAGCTATGAGTTAGTGGTTGATTACATTAAGAATGGATTGTGGGTACAGGACCACGGTGTTGATTCCTAAGCAGATGCTGAATCCAAGCTAGCATTTCCAACCTGGAGGTAACCCTTGACAGATGCTTAATGCAATCTAACATTCCCAACCCACAGGTTAGCTTGAGTCTCAAGACCAATAACCCTTGATCAACCTGTCCTCCATGAATTTATCCAATCCTCTTTTAGAGCCATCCATGTTAGTAGCCATCATCACATCTTGTGTTCATAAATCCCACAGGTTAACAATATGCTGTGAGAAGAAGTGCTTTCTTTTCTCTGCTTTAAATCTCCAGAGGAACTGAAACACTTAGAAGAACTGAAGTTAAAACCATTTTAAAAAAGAAATGAAAATCAAACACCAGATATTTTTAAAATTCTCAAGTGTTGCTAAAATCAAGGTAGCATACGATTCAGGCCTTATATTTGTCATGTATTCTTTCCACCCAACAATCCCAGTTTGGGAAATTTTGTTCCTTCCAATGAAGTAGTAAGTAAAGAGAGGATCCATTTATTCATATGAATCTGGATTTCCATCCTATTTTCTTTAGATGTTAAAATAGATTTAATTATTTAATTTAATTAATTTAATTAAATTTAATTGAGAGCCAGTTTGGTCTAGTGGTTAAGGCTCCAGGCTAGAAACCAGGAGACGGTGAGTTCTAGTCCCGCCTTGGGCATGAAAGCCGGCTGGGTGACTTTGGGCCAGTCACTCCCTCTCAGCCCAACTCACCTCAAAGGGTTGTTGTTGTGAAGAAAATAGGAGGAGGAAAGAGTATTAGGTATGTTCACCGCCTTGAGTTATATCAAAATAATAAAGGCGGGATAAAAAAAATCTAAAAAATAAATTGCTCAGAGTGAAGAAAAGGACTGAGGTAGGAAATCATAAGAGTCGCTGCTAAGAAGTTTTAGGTAATAATGACAGATTTTTCTGAGATACACAATAAAAGAAAACAGATATAATAATTTAAGGCTTGCACTAAAATAAGATAGAAAGAAGGGGAGAGGAAATAGAGTTAATTGGGGGAGGAAAACACCGAAAAGGTTAATTCCTCTCTTAGCAGAATGGCCCAGGATTTGAGAGCTATGACTGCCATTTGCTGATGTTTATACAATCCCATCTTCCCTAAGCTGGATTTAATAATACACAATATTTACAGCAAAATATTTGAAATGAAGTCTCTCAAATGATTTGCATATTTCCCCACAAACTTGAAACGATGTTTCCAAATCTGAAATACAGAAATGTGTAACGAATGTTCCATGTTACTGCAGACACATCATAGGAAGAAAAAAGCTGAGATAATATTCAACATTTCCAATTCTTCAGTTTTCAAAGATATCAGAATGCAACAGATGAGAAGTAGATGTTAACTGTTTCAACAAATGGCCCAGTATTATCTTATATTTAAAAACAGGATAACTTGCACAAACAATTCATAACTTGCAAGTAAAGAATTCGGAGAAATCTTAGAAAACAGGAGTTTGCTGAGGCTAAAAAAATGACTCCAAGGGGAATTCTCACCACCAATCCTGGTCCACAATAGCACAAAATATGTTCTAGCAAGAGGGAGCTCCCAGAATGAATATAGCCTAAGACTCCAGGTGAGTACAAAAACAAGTCTATTCATAGAAAATGAATGAGCTAAAATGTACCAATTTTTCAGTCAGCAGATCAAAAGGAAGAGGCATGGAAAAGCCACATTTAGAAGAAGATAGTAGACATTTCTGCTGTCTCACCTCCAAGTTTATAGGCTGTTCGTAAGCAAGAATCTCAATCTTTCAAGCAAGAAAATGGAACTATATTTATTAAAAAACAAAAAACAAAAATAGCATTCTCAAATTAGGCAACATTTCCAAAATCAATTTTAGATGAAGGCCAAGCGAACCCAACATTCCGTTTCCCAGAATAACTAAGCTTAGGTCCACCAGAGCAGGCCTGCAAAGACCTAGATGACAATTAAACGGTAGCCAAGAGATGCAGAAAACCATTCATCCTTTGCTGTCATCTCGGACTCATCTAGATTTTCTAAGATATGGTAGCCCTAGCCAAGGAGATGGCTTTCTGAAACAAGCTTGACAGGAATGTAAATAGTGCTCTTCTGTTCCTATTGTTCAGCAAACTTTTGTGAGGTGCATTGCCTCTAAAATCAGAGTAATACATAGCCACCCTTACTAGCCACTAATGAAAGTCCTACCCTCCACTAATCTCCTTGTAAACTATCCAGTTAAACTATGTATTGCAGGAAGAAATACTTCCTTTGATCTGGTCTGAATATCCCACTCACTCAGCTTTATTAGATGATCCTGAGATTCTAATCTCATTACCCACTTTTTCTAAACCATCTATTTATTTATACATTGTTAGAATGTGCACCTTTTTTCTAATTATAATTATTAATGCAACCTGTTGACCATTTTCATTTCCCTTTTCTACAACTTTTGCAACTCTGGGTAAAAGCAATTTCCCCAATTCTACCTAATGTTTTCAAAAAATTCAGAGACTCAATAAAATAAGATTCATGATTTGTATCTAGCTAGCAACACAAGGACATACCAAGTAAATCCAATGAAAAGGGATCATGAGTTAATTAATATTATAGCACTTTCCCAGAAATCCAAGAATCAGCTATAAAGCCTCTGTTGAGACCATCTGAATAAGGAGAGAAAAGTAAAATCTTGTCCCTCAAATCAATTCAGACATAACTTTAAGGTAGGAAGCATCTACCTGAACATCACTATGTGGAAAAAGGATCTAGATTTTCATGTCTTGAACACAATCTGAACTTAAATCAGAGTGAGATGTATTTGCTAAAGGACTGATATCATCTTAGGTTTCATTAACCTAGTATTCCAGAACATGAGAACTAGCATCTCTGTTTTATTATGCGTTGATTGGTTGGAGTATATTGGTTATACTCCAGAGATAGACAAATTGGATCAGTTTCTAGATTGCGGGGGGAGGAGTATCTTGGTACTCGAGTTGTGCAAAGCTTAAATTCAGTGATTCAACTAGAAGGTGATTCATCTGAAGCTCACAATCTAAATGAGTCTCTAAATTGGATCAACAACAATTATGGACTGAACTACAAGGCTCAATGGTGAAACTGAATACGTCTCTTTTTCAATTTGAACCAACTCTCCAAATCAAATAATCTGAATCTGAGCTAGTTCATGTACCTCTACTGAATATCCAATGCCTCTGAGAAAGCACTAGCCAATATTAGCCTGAAGATTATATTATGGGGAGATATGGCACTGGTCTTCAAATATCTAAAAGGCTATATAAAGAGGATGTCAGCTTTTCAAGGACAAGAAACAAGCACAGGAGAGATTCCAAGAATCTTTTTATTGTTATAAGGTATTATAACAGAATCCTGAAACTCCACCCAACTTCTCCCTGACCCCATCTTATATTAAGCAAAACTGGGGGGAGAAGGGGGTATTTTGAATTTCTTTCACACACTTCCCTTTTTCTCAATACTGTGTAATTTCTTCTGGAAGTCCCCCTTTAGCAGTTCACACCTTCCTTCTCCAAAGTTAGTTTTACAGTATTTTACAGAGGATAGGAGCAGGTTTATCTTCCGTAGCTTCTGAGCACCAGGTTTCACCTAATTGATACTGTGGATATTTTGTGGAAGAAGCAATCTTCTGTACATATATGATAACTTTTCATCTAAAAACTACTTATCTAGCCACATTACAACTTTGAAATCTCTGCAGTTCGCTACTGAGTGTGGAGCTGAATTTCAGGAGAGAAGACATTTACCGCCAGATCCGATATGACGTCTGACACTAATGATACACGCTACCTAATAATATATGGCCTGCTGATAGTAGATCCTGCTTCATGGGAAGCAATTAAGCAGAAGATGGCTGCCCTTCAGTCGGGGATGGTGTAGTTATAGCCACCCTCTCTGAGCAGCAGAATGGGCTAGAGGTCTTCCAAGGCCTTTAATTCCATGATTCTAATCTAAATATTATTAAAATCCCATGCAATGATATTGGAATCATACATGGTTGTACCACAAATCATATAATCATGATACCTGGGGAAGAATCTCTTATCCACATTACAAGAAATATAGCGAAATGTTGGGAAAATGCAACGTCTTTGTGTTAGGAATCCCATTTTTAAGGGAAAACATCTCACTATTATGCATCAAATGAACCGCAGTGCACTTATTGCATGAAGCACAAGAAAATGGAAAACCCTGTTAGTAATTTTGACACACTCCAGGTTACGAGGACAGAACTGGTTTCTATCATAAGCCGCTACACAGCTTAAGAATTGCTTTTAAAAAGTAGCCAAGGCAGAATAGCCGAGAGCTACACACCATAGCAATTTAACTCTTTTTGTTCTTCTTTTTCCTCACACTTCCTGTTGGAAATTCTTTTCCAGTTTTTATGTTACAAAGAAGGAAAACATGTGCTACAATTCTTTAAGGTTTGTATTCTTTTTCTAAAACTGAGGGGGAATTCAAACAGGCTGTTTCTAAAACATAGATGACATACATAAAATAAGTTCTATATGTAATAACTTAATGGAATCCATTTCTATGTGTCTTCAGAACTTAACCAGTTAAATTCTCCAGGGAGTTAATTAAGCAAATTTGTTCAAACATTTTGCCCCATTACTGTGCTGGAAATCAGACAGGTGACATGACCCTGACAGATATCTGATAACTATTATATATTAAAATACAAAAAAAAAAAAAAAAAGGAAGAATATCCAAATTACGTACAGTAGATTGAAAAGGGAAAGTAAACATATGTCACAATCTCTTTCCTCAAATGTCTTACTCTTCTTGATGACAGAAGTGCTAAATGGGAAGGGTGCCCTCTTAAGAAAAATTCACCTGCCTGGATGAGGGTGCAACCAAAGCACAATGCCAAAGAATGATAACCATCTTATACTGTAGATCTTCCTCTTCCTCCTCAGCATCCAGGTGCAAATTACTTAAGCTGTTCTTCTGCATTGGTTCAACTTGTGAGCATGTAGAAATGTGTGCACACACGTGGATTGCCTGCCCTTCTTATTACAGTGGGACCACCACATTTACAGGGGAAATTTCATCTTCTTTTTACCAGCAGAAGAGGATGAGAAGGTTATGAAAAGAGAAAGCCAACAATCTTCCTCCCTTGGGCAGACAGAGCATGAGAGGAACATGCTAGGTGCAAGTTGAGTACATTAAGTGATTATAAGTACCAATAATGAACAGTGTGTTCAGGACAGAACAAGTGAGTGATACCAAAAAAGGTTTTAAAAATGGCCTACAGTATACCATAAGTAGGAAATAAAGCACGGACTTTTTTTTATTTGATAGTTCTTACTAGTTTATTAAAGGATGGCTTCTTCTGCTCTTTTTGATCTTGTTCCTATCATGTTGTTCCCGATGTTACTATAGACTAATTTGGAGCTATTTGATTCCTACACACATGCACTAGTACCTACAAACACACATACCTTGTGCTATGCATTTGTGTGAAGATAAGAACTAGCATGTATGAGACTCCCTTAAAGCAGGCCACAAAGCAGAAGGGTTGTTCATATGGATGTTAGTTTCTATGGGAAGTCTAAAAATACAAGAATGAAGATTTCTATGATGACACAAGAGATCGTTCTCAAAACCTGAAGTGGTCCTCAGATCCAGAGATAGTTCCCATGTGAACCAGATGAAACAATGGTACTCTGGTGGAAAAATACCAGAAAGCATGAGAAGAGGGCAAATGTGGGACTGTTCCAGCTTGGATAGACTGGTCAAATCTTGTTGGATAAGGATGTATGGAAACTGTAGTACTTCTGAGTTAACACACAGAATAAGGTACTGAACATATAAGGGTGTCCAGCCATTTGTGTTCATTTTGGTGTTTGCATTTTTAGGGGAGGTGTATACATTACACTAAAGTGTACACATTACACTAAAGGGAGGTGTGATGGCAAAACATTGAGGAACCTTTGTTCTAGAATAACCTAACATAGCCTGGCCAGCTAGACTTTGTGCTGGGTAGGCAGGCTTGGGTGTTTAAATATATGTGAATGACCAACCATTTAACTCTTGTAAACTCTGCAACCTTTCCATTTCACTAGGGTTATCTCCTAATTGTTTGCCAAAATTAAGTGCTCTGGGGGTATAATCACTTGGATTCTGAGCAAAGTACACTCTTTACATGATTAAAGGGTAAAGATAGGATAAATATTTTCCCAGATTACTTCATGTTATCTCATTAATTAATAAGCACCTGATCCTACTGTACTTATTATAATGCTTTCAGAAGGAATAAATTCTTTATTTATTGTGGATGAACAGGCACGTCTGAGTAGAACACAACTGAAATTGAAACAGATCCAGGGAAAAATTAAAGGGGGCAACTTCTTTTCAAGGTAATTTAAGCTAGGGATGGGGAAGATATGTTGGCCCAGAACTGAACTGACTATGGGAAAGCACACTGGAGTTGCATCAGTGGCCTTAATATGTTTGCTCAGATCATTCACCCTCCTTTGCCCCTTACACATACATTCCAACAAATGATCAAAAAAAAGAAGGCTCACCTTTTCAGTTTCATGTAATTTTCACTGGCCGCAGGTCGGCATTCTGCACGTTGAACCACTATTCCTTCCAGGGACAGTTTCTCTTGAACACAAGAAGACGCAAATTAGCAACAAGACTCACCAAAAAAAAAAAAAAAACCAGTTTTGGTTTTGTAAAATATGTCTCTCAAAATGTATTTCTCAAGATTTTGCAGAATTGCTTTTTGTTCTACAGAACCAGTTCATTCAACGATTCTAATGAAAAAAACCATTATATATACTGAAGTTATTTCCCAATGTTATAAAAATAATCAGTCTATTTTCTCTTGCACAGGTATGCCAGCTGCACAGAACTACAAATGCAGTGTTTTCATTAAGATTATACTAGCATATGGTTTTGTTCCAATAGAAAAACAGGACTAAGTAGCATAATTCACAAATAGGATTTTACTGTTAATAAAGCAGCTATTTATAAGATATTTGTATAATATTTACAGACAACTAAATCTATATTTTTAAATCTGCTAATTTAATATAACTGACTTGTAGCAAACTGATAAATAAAACATATGGAATTAATTCACATGACTAAAGATAAAAGTTTGGAAACTAGAGATGTTGTGTGTGTGTGTGTGTGTGTGTGTGTGTATTACTTTATTATAATGTATTTATTAATGTATACAGTTTTACATAGTTTATAGACAAAAATAACCAGGCCCTCTGAAGCCAAGGATTCTCTGATCAAAAACAGACCAGGGAGAAAAACAAGAAGAAAGGCAACCAAAGATGAGAAAGGATGAATGTGAATAATTTGTTAATATATACTTAAAACCTAGCTAGAAACCCAGTGTGGTGAAGGTGCTGAAGGTGCTGGACTATCAGTGGGGAGACCCAGATTTTCGTCCTCCCTTAGGCACGGAACCGGCTGGGTGACTTTGGGCCAGTCACTCTCAGCCCTAGACTGGGAAGTCAAAAAACATCTCTCTACCAACCCACACTGGACCAGTATAGTCAATTACGGTCCATAACCTTCAGCGAAGAGGGTTTCAGACTGCAGTGGGTTGATTAGACTGGATGGATGGATGGATACACATACACACACACACATTACTTAAATTTGTATGTTGTCCATTCCCATTTTGGGGATGTAGGTGGCTTATACACATTTACATACAATTGAACATTCAGCATAGTCACTAAGTCTGGAATGCTAAGTGTAATAATGGCTAATGCTGTTTCTTTTTGGCATCTACGTTGTGAGGGGAAACAAAAGGAGTAGTGTGACTTTCATATGTCTCAACAGGTGGCAGCACCTGGAGTGACTCTGTCTAAGTTTAGAAGCTGGGCAGAATCAGACCCCATTAATACCTGAAGCAGAGACCTCAAGGGAATCCCAGTGCTGAAGGCTAGCCTGGGAAACTGAAGAAGCATCTCCAAAGAAGGGAGCGGAAAACCGTTTCGGTATTGTGGTCAAGAAAACTACAGAGATGTGTGGAGGCTGACTTGAAGGAGCCTTTATATGGCAGCAGAGCCAACACAGACTTTTCTGCAGTGGTTCCTGGCCTGCCAATTGACCTCCTCTTTTAGCATCCTAAATCCCAGTGTTTTTTTCAGAAACCTTGTTTTGGATATTGCCTTCTCCAGCCACTAACTCACCCCAATATTTATTGTTTATGGACTGTTTTTATTATATCCTGTTTTTATCTTCTGCTTGTGTAAATTGATTGCGATAAACCACATAGTAGGTGATGAAGCCATGTTAGTCTACCATAGCCAAAAACCAGGAGGAGTCTGGTAGCACATTTTCAGATGAACACATGTTATTAAAAGGCAGAAGCTCTCCTCGCAAAGTATATGCCTTTTAATAAAATGGGTTAGTCTGAAAGGGTGCTACCAGGCTCCTCCTGACTTTATAAAGTTGTTAAGATCAGCAGCGTATAAACTCTAAGGCTGGGCAGCGCTTTTGACTTGATCTCCAAAAGGTGCTTTGGAATCCACGGGAGGGTGGGTGCAGCACCCGTCTTAAACATGGGAAAGCTGCCACGCCTTGTGCAGCTGCTGTGCAATCCTGGGAAAAGACGCGTCTGCTTTAAGGTGTTGCAGACGTGTGCCAGCCTTGTGCTCTCGTGTGCTCGGAAACACCACTTGGAAATCATATCCAAAGGGCTGGGCTATTCGAATCAGTAACTTCCAGCAAACTGAATGTGAATGGAAAATGAATTGTGGGGTGTGCCTGTTCTCCCTACATCTCTGACACTGGAGACTCTCCTGTAACTGACAGGGAAGCCCAAGCCTTAGAATACATTAAAAAAGTCAAAACAAACAGCTGAAAACCTCACCTTGATTGTTGGTTCTTTGATTCTGACAAATGAGCCACATGTTACATTCATTTAAAAGGCTTCCTGTACTGAAAGCTGGGAGTGTTAATCCGCTGTCTTGCTGTGGGATGCAAAACTGCAGAGTGTTCCCTTCTGAATCCATCATCTCCTCTTAAGAGATCTTCTCTGAAGGAACAGGCATCTATTTTTCCACAGCTCCTCTTGTCTTATACCTTGCTGCAAATGTTTGTATTTTTGAAAACTAAGCCTTAAAGCCACAGCTGCTATAAACAGAAGCCAGCCAGCCTCTACCGGTACATCTTCTCTCATTCTTCTCCATCCCTAAAGTGTTGCTGAGGTGTAACGCTATTGATATGCACAGGTCTGACCTGCCTATTCTCTTGTCCATAGAAACAGCAATCCCATTTTTACTGAAAACAAACTGATCTATTAAATATCTCCCCATACATCAAATGATTTGTAAGTCATCCTTTCTATCGCAATTTGTATGCAAGGAATGGTTTTCTATCCGAAATAACACACCCAGACGGTACTGTTCTCAGGCTGTTTCAAAGCAAATTTCACCCTAGGAATCATAGATAAATCCACACTTGTTAGTTCTGCTTTCAAACCCGATCTGCCGTATTTCAGTATTTTAACTGCTGTGTCTGTATGCAAAGATGCAAAGTCAACAATGGTGATGAAAAGCTCTGAAAAATGGTTCATCATCTTAAATATTACAGGTTTTTTAGAATATTTATGAATCCCTTAAAAGGGTATCTTGAAAAGCTATTTCACAACATGGAATAAAATAAAGACATATTCTTTTATTTTACCAGTTTCCAAATCTCTGTTTTAGCCTAAATATTACATTCCAGGCATCACTTTATTATTTTCTGCACCAAACAAAAATATCCCTGAATAATTTAAACTCCTGGGACTTCAAAGGGGGGAAAAAACCATTAAAACCACTTTTTCCCAAGCATCCTCTTACCCTTACACAGTTAAATGCAAATTCAGCTTCCCTGTCGTACTACCAGTAACACACTGCATACACAGTTCCTACGCCACCTACTGCAAAACTGTGCTGACAAGCTCATGCAATGCTTAGCGCACTTCCTTTCTCTCGTTGTTCCAGAGCTGAATAAAGGTGTTTTCGGAAGGAAATCTCCATACAAAGCAAAAGAGGAGCAAGGCAAGACAGCGATCTTAACCAACGGAGCACCCCGCAAAAGCCAACAGGCGTGAAATGGAGAACGAGAAAAAAAGCAACGACTCGGAAGGCTGCAATCAAGGCAAGAATTATAAAATGTCTCCAATTACTCTCAACGTTGGTGGCTATCTCTACGTTACCCAAAGGCAAACCCTAACTCAATACCCAGACTCCTTTTTGGAAAGAGTTGTAAATGGGAAAACGCTCTGTCCGTCTGATGCAGATGGCCATTTTTTCATTGACAGAGATGGTCTCTTATTTAGGCATGTTCTGAACTTCCTAAGGAATGGAGAACTGCTTCTCCCTGAGGGATTTAAGGAAAACCAACTTCTGGCACAAGAGGCAGAATTTTTTCAGCTTCAACTGTTGGTTGATGCAGTGAAATCAAGGTGGGAGAAGGAACAGCTTGCATCCAGAGAGACTACCTTTCTAGAAATCACAGACAGCCATGACCGTTCACAGGGCCTTCGGATTTTTTGCAATGCTCCTGATTTTATAACAAAAATAAAATCACGCATTATTTTGGTATCGAAAAGCAGGCTGGACGGTTTTCCCGAAGAGTTTTCGGTCTCTTCCAACATTATTCAGTTTAAATACTTCATAAAATCAGAAAATGGAACTCGGCTCGTTTTGAAGGAAGATAATACTTTTGTTTGCACCTTGGAAACTCTCAAGTTTGAAGCTATAATGATGGCACTAAAATGTGGATTCAGATTGCTGACCAGTCTGGATTGTTCAAAAGGGTCAATTGTTCACAGTGATGCACTTCATTTTATCAAGTAATTACTTCTCTCAATAGACAAAAGGCCACAAGCATGCAGCCTTTAAATCTCATTAAACTTCAAGACATCGCAAAATGATTTATCCAGCTCTGCCATCACAGAGCACTGCTGCTAATGAATTAATGGGAACTTATGGTATGTAAACTGTAAAATCCATCTGCGAGTTCTTTGTGTCAAATTTAATAATAAGAATATTAATAAAAAGGTACTTACTAAACATGATAAAAATTGAAGTGAATGCTGAAGCTGTCTGCATCTGTGTTTGCTCTGTTCTGCTTTTATCACACAGGATCTAGTGAAAAGGCTGGTCTGCATTTTAGTGTTGCTAATATTCATAATCTCTTACTCTGCTCAAGAATGGTAAAAATGCTTTCTCTTTTTAACTAATATTTATCTTCCTGGGCTAATCCTGGTTTAAGAGGGAAATTGCTTCAGTTTTTACTAGTTGATTATAAAATAAATCACACTGCAAGTCTAAAACATAGTGGGATTTAAAACCGTATATAGACATCTACTTTATTTAACTAGCAATACAGAAGATGCTGTATCTTGTATACTTGAGGATATCACCCTTTCAGCTACCGAATCAGAGGGGTGGCGGAAACAAAAAGACCATCTAGTCTAATCTCTTATTAAAATGGGTCCTCTAGAGAACAATTTTATACAGTACACCAAGATAAAACTGTTCAGAGCTCCAGAAAAGGAGACTTCCAAGATATCCATCACCTTTTACATTTAAAAATCCCTATCTTTTAGAAAATACACATTCATGCCAAAATAAGGAAAAATCTACAGTTTTCTCTGGAGAGGAGACACATACATATAGCAAGAACACCACATCTAAACACTATTGCCAATGAACAAGACAACCAGATTTTCAATTTCAGGTAGGCTACTGACTGATAGGATTGTGAAAGAGCACCCAACTTTGTTTTCTGTCATCACTTCATTTTCTTTCTTAAAAATGCAGGGTTTTCTATTCAAACTACAGTAATGAAGTCTTCTATTTTTATCAGCAGAGAAACAAAAGCTCAATACATTATAGTCAAGCATTGCTTTTCATTTACTGTGTCTTCCAATTATTTCTAACCCGTGTTTTAGGGCTGAATTCATTCCAGGGCAGCTTACAACAGCCTGCTAATATACTAATCAAGTCACACGATTAGCAAATAAAAAGCCATCTGAATCCTTTCCATGGATGGCCGTGGGGGCAGGAGGAAGGGGAAAGGGGAAAGTCCCGAGTGCTTTCCTCACCTGCCTCCTCGTCCTAGAATCCCACATCTACCAACAAGGGGTAACAGCAGCATGTCTCATGCAACTCCTCGAGAAGACTCTAGCTCCAGGAAGCTTATGCTAGAACAAATATGTTTGTGAACTCTTGGCTGTTTTTCTGCTGCAAAAGACAAGTGTGGCCTTCCCTCTAGGAACTGTCCCATTATATCAAGATGGCATTGCCCTATAAAACAAATCCTGGGCAGAGCAAGAAAAAAAAGTCTAAGTAAATGTTTACTTCCCAGTGCCAATGAGATATACTTTAACGCCATTCTTCAAATAGGACTCCTAAGTATATGGAGCAGGAGAACGGTGGCTGCTGTGGTTGTCGTTTGTGTTCTTGGGTAGGTGGGAAAATTATGTGCAAATCTTCATGACAGACCATGCTGATTCCCAACAAGTATATAAGAACTAAGAAGGTATGGGAAGTATTACACATGTACAGTATGTATGCATGTATGTATGGGTATATATTCTGCAGTTCTCTAAGATATGTCAATATTATTGCTCCATGCTAGAGATGGACTACGTATGAGAGAATTACTTCCCTATCTACTATTGTTTCTGGCACAGGACAGGTCCACACCTGAGGCTTCTCAACTTACTGCTTAGTTTCTTAGCCCAACTGTGAAACTTAACTTTCATTTAAAAAATCATTAACCAGCCCAGTTCTTGTAGCTTTTAAATCTCTCTCCTTTCAATCCACAAGTTTTGTTTTATCATAAATATCCTAAACAACCATACCAAAGTGTGCTCAGGATCGTGTTAACTGTCTGAGGTTGGAGAAAGAGATGCTTTTCCCTGGATGCTTCATAAGGATCCTAATCTAGTGAACCAGCACTGCCACCAGTCCTCAGAACAAGACTTTGGCTTTTTGTCATCAAAAATATAAATGTTGAAAGGAGACAAGGGTTGGAGAGAAAAGGGATCCACTACAGTTCAAGAAAGATAGCAACATTTTTGATGCCTGCTTAAGTCCATGTGTCTATGTCAATTGGAAATCCTACTTCCTGTCTCTGGAACAAATTTGATATGCAATACTGTGATTTACATTACAGGACTTAAAAAGAATGGGTGTCAAAGATTGAAGATTTATAGGGTGTAATGCTGGATCCCCCAAAACCATGCCCTGTACAGCCAGAAGCTAACTTCAGAACACATTCTTTAATTTATGGTTTAGCATTACAGTATACTTTTGGCCATGATTACAGCCAACAAAGTATTTTGTCCTATAGGAGGATGGAAGAACATATTGCTAAAGCTGACTTCTGATTTGCAAACTATAGCATGCAGGAAACCAGTATTACATAAGGAGTTGTGAGCAAACAATAAAGGGGTTGTAATTAACAGGTTTGCATTCTCTGCTATTAGCAATTTCCTGATACAAAAAGTGAAGAAAGTGTTAATGTTAAAAAAAGCAGTTTCCCACTCTTTTTTTTTTTTAAAGGGAAACTTGGTCCTCATGGTTCATCATCTGGCCCCATCCCTGTTATTCATCCCACTTCTAAGGCGAACAGAACAGTTCTGGGATTAATTGCCACACAAGAAGAACTGGATCTCAAGATAACACGTGAAAGGTTCCTGACACATCAAGCCGAACAGCACAAAGGCATGTTCACCTATCTCTTAACCCACTAGACCTTGGTTTATATTCACACGTTAATGGTGTGAAGGTAGATCAGAGTTCAGAAAAAGGACATAACACTGACAATTGGGAAGAAAGCATTTCAGAATGCCTCTCAAGTTAAACATCTCATAGGCTACAGTTCTCCCTCCGTCCAAATGCACAACATCAATCAAAACCACACCTTCCTTACACCAATAGACACAGCACATCAGGAAGAATTTGAATCTGATTTCTTGCCACTGTGCTTGGTTCTACATATGGGGAAGTTTAATAATAACACAAAACATATCAGAGCATTGCAATAGTTCCCTGAAGTGGCCCAAACAATTAATGCTACATGTCTTTTCTAAATACACATACTGAACATATCAAATATGAAATAACATCTCAGGGTAAAACAAGATTTCCCAGAGCTTATGGCAACTACATGCAAAAATGCCACAAAAAAATATAATCCACCTGTTTAGTGCTGAAATCCAAGTGAAAAGTCAGCACAAACAAAGATGTGGTCACATAACTACATATAATTTTCACTGGCCCAAAGGCATATTCTTGGAGATGCTGCCTTGTCTCCATCAAAGCACTACAGATGGAAGGTACATGAGGTGTACTGACTAATTTCTTCCTTTTATGTAACTGCAATATGAGGGCAGAGCAAAAGTGTCGTTTAGTCACAGCCAAGTGTCCAACCAACCAACAACCAGAGGGCACAAAAAAGAGCTAAAGTGCCAACTGCACCCAAGTCCAAGGTATCTGTCCTGCAGTACAAGATGGACATCACAGGAGCATACAAAATGTTGGTGTGGTATCCAGCACCAGGTGACTTCAAAATGATGATCTTTATCCTAGGGTTTGGGAACCTAAACCCTCCACACAATTCAACTGCATCTACTCCATCTAGCATATAGGTTTACTCTGGAACAAGGACTACCTGTCATAGGTTTACTTCTAATAAGCTTTTCCTTGTAGGTGTGCATGTTTGTGCTTCTTAGCTTCCTGATTCTCTGCCCAGAGGCATCATCACTCTTGTAGGCTGGAAGGAGGATTCAAAGAATTCTTGGTTAAGGCTAGGAGTGAAGGTCCTAGACCTCAAGAGACAACTTCTCCAGGCCTGCAGTTCTTGGCGCAGATTCTAGATCGTTGTTGATTTCTGAAATCTTCCTTTATAGGAGGATGAGCCCTCTAAGAAGGGTCATGACTCATGTTGACTTTATTCTGTAACACATTTAAATTGTCAACTCACATGTCTTGATAGCAAGGATAGTATTGTTAGAGCTGCCAGATCTGGACAAAAGCTAGGTAATAGCCAAGAGGTACAGAAAACTCAATTAAGAAAAAACAAATGGCCGAAATCTAATTAGTGTTTTTGCCTGAAATTTTGGACGAGAATGCCAAAATCTCACACAATTTGGAGGAAGAATAACAAAATCTTGCCATCTCCTGAGATTCTAGCCATTAGATGGTTAAGATTTCATAAATAAGTCACCTTTTTCAATGGAGAGAAGCATCACCACTTATATTTCATGCATTCCTTTATTTTTCCTCTCAAGGTGACTTTATGAGTGACTGGGCTAGAAACAATATGGCAATTATCTTATTAGTAATCTTTGCTTTTAAATGCAGGCCTTGAATGGGACAGACTATACGTAACTATTGTGCTCTTTATTTTATTTTTCCAGGCTTTGCATTAAATCTACAAAACTGAATCTGTAGATGAAGTAGATTATTTTTTTAATCCAACATTTACAAATTCAATACATGGCAGACTGCAATCTTATTAAGCACAGTAACAGCTTTAACGAATCATGTGCAGTTCTGCTTCCTGGGCTGTCAAAAATTGATTGTGTAAGCAGAAAATATGGAGGAGGGTGTTGCTCATAAAATGTCACATCATCCTACGAACACATTTGCACTTAACCATCAGTTATAATGATGGAGTGATTAGTTTTTAACTGATTGCAAAGCTTTAAGATGACAAGCAATGCCTTAAAGTTTGCTATTAAGTTGGGATAAACATCCTGAAGTTTTGACTTCAGCCCCAGTCAGCACCAGCAAGCATGGCTCAAGATAAGGGATTTGTGGGTACTGTAGTTCAAAGCATCTAGAGGACATCAGGGTTCCAATCCCTGTATTAAATCACTGCATAACATGTGTTGGGTGGGGGTGGAGGAGCAGTCACTCCCAGCAGCATAGAAGAAGTTGGTATGATGCTATTACTTAGTCTGCCCAGACAGAAAATAGTTAAATCAATTCTTTCTGAAAATGAAATCAAATTTAGATTCTGTCATCGCCCTGTCCCTTCCTTGAGGACTACAGCCCTTCTCCTACAGGCATTCATTAGCACAATGCTGCCCTTAACCTGAAAAGAACTGAACAACACCACCACCATCATCTACATACAATTAACATGTGTCCCTAGCTTAGCACAATGCCTCAGTGAGGTCAGTGGCTCACCTCAATACTCCAAATAGCGGTTTGCAGGAGGGTGAACAGTCCCTGATTCCCATCTGGCATTAGAAATAATTTGCCATGAAATCCAAACAGAAGAATTTGCTTAACTCTTCCTACAAAAACAGAATCTGAAACCTGTTTATACTGTGGTTTTTAATTCTAGGCCAATTATAATTGTAATAGAGAAGCAGTTGCAGAGGGAAACCATGTTAGCAAAGAAGGGGAGTGCTTGTGGCTTATTTGACAATAATTATTCAATTCAGTAATTAGTAGAGGGAAATGCACAATTGTAACAAATTGAGAGCAGAGAGAAAGCACATCCCCTCTTCCAGCAAAAGAGACAAGTGTTCTCTTTCAACATGATTCCATCTCCCCTGACTTTAAACTGCTGAACCCAGGTATCTGAAAAACAGAGTCACTGCATGTTGAGAAAAAGGAGTGTAGAATCCCTAGGGTAAAAATATAAAAACATTTTTTTTAAAAAAATGTAAAAATGTCAGTAATGTTAATCCTCATCATATATGAGGATTATAGTTCATGAGAAATTCTCATAGTTCATGAGAAGCTTACAGTGCCAACCCAAAATACTCAGCTGCTTGAAGTACACCACCATCATGGCACATGCTCTCAAATGTATCCATCATGCTGGAGCTGGAGATGCCTTTAAAAAGTTCCTACTCTATTCAGATATTAGTTCCTTCCATCTGAAGCAACATGCTTTATCGGCCCACATTGGAGGGCTGGTACTGGACATCGGTAAAGAATATCAGAAGGAAAATACAGGTGCTATCTAACAGAAGACAATAATTATACATAAAATTTACTGAACATAATTACTTTTCTAAAATCTGCTGCCAACAATTAAGGTTTCCAAAAAGCATTTTTGCCTATAGCTTGACTTGGGAAATAATCCATTATGAAAATGTCACATTAAATCTGTTCAGCTCAACATTTTAGGACAGAAAGGCACACATCTTCTTCTGACATTAAGCTTATTTTCCTGATGAACAAATGCCTTGCAAAGCTATTTTGAATTACTTGAATAAGACATGCACTTGTAATTATCTGTATAAATTAAGCTCTCTCGAACATTTTGAGGAAACTATGCCAACATAGCTTCAAGAAGACTTCACAGTGACTATCTACAATTTGACCAAGTTTATTCTCTGGCTCAGAAAACTTCAGGATTAAAGCAAGAAAGTGGAAAGGACTTTGCTCCATAATCATGAATAAATGAATTTCAGTTTCTCAACTTTGGTTCCACCATCAAAGCATGACATAGGATACAATAAGAACTGTGGGTCCTTGGGGTTCTCTGAGCTTGGTTGTTTTCTTGCAAACGTTTCATTACCCAGCTAGGTAACAGTGCTAGAAGGGAGTGGGGTTTGCTCTCTGTTTATATACTGTGGCATGCCCTGCTAGTGTTGGAGGGGGGTGGGGATGTCTGGGGATGTCTGATGATAACCTTGGTATTAATCTCTGCTTATCTGGGTGATGACTGCTGGCAAAGAGATGTTCTGGTCTTTTTGTTTCCTTTTTATTGTCTCTTTTGAATAGTGTGTAGATGTTGTTTATCTCTATGTGCCTGTTGATGGCTGCCTTGTCTGAATACCAAGCTTCCAGGAATTCCCTCGCATTTTTGGATTTAGCTTGGTCTAAGATGCTGACAGTTTCCCAGCTGAAACTATGGTTGAGTCTGTCCATGTGTTGTGAGATTAAGGAGTTTTCATCGTGTCTTCTGACTGTTAGTTGGTGTTCATGGATGTGCTCTGCCAGCCTTCTGCCTGTCTGTCCTACATAGTGTTTGTTGCAGTCCTTGCATTGTATGTTGTAGATGACTCCTGTTTTTGCTTCTTGGGCTACTAAGTCTTTTGGTTTGCTTAAGATGTTTTGGAGGGCTTTCGTTGGTTTGTGTGCTACGGAGATGCCATGTGGTTGTAATAGTCTGTTGGCTGTTTCTGAGACATTTCTGATGTATGGCAGTGTTATCCTTTTCATAGCTTGTGTTGGTTGTGTTGTAGTAGGTTGAGTGGTCAGACACTTTTTGATAAAGCTGCATGGATATCCATTTTGTTGGAAGATGTTGTATAGGTGGACTGTTTCCTTTTTCTGCTGTTCTGGATTGCTGCAGTGCATTTGCGCTCATTTGAATAATGTTCTTACACAGCTCCTCTTGTGGGAGGTAGGGTTGTGACTTTGGTAATGGAGTACTTGGTTAGTGTGGGTTGTTTTCCGACAGACTTGAGTTTCTAATTTGCTGTTGCTTCCTCTGCTGATCAGGATATCCAGGAAGGGTAGCATGTTGTTGTTTTCTTCCTCTCTAGTGAATTTTATTCCTTTGAAGATGTTGTTGGTAAGTTTCATGTGTCTTCTCTAGTTGTTCCTTTTTATTATAACAAAGGTATCATCTACATACTGGATCCATCCTTTTGGTTGTATGCATGGAATTCCTGTGAAACTTGGTATTCAGACAAGTCAGCCATCAACAGGCACATAGAGATAAACAACTTCTACACACTATTCAAAAGAGAAAATAAAAAGGAAACAAAAAGACCAGAACATCTCCTTGCCAGCAATCATCACCCAGATAAGCAGAGATTAACACCAGACATACAATCAGGCAGTAAACAATACCATAATCAAGGAACTACCAAAAAAAATCACCAACCCCACCAAGCTACTGAATATAAACAGAGAGGAAATCCCACTCCATTGTAGCACTGAAGATGTTACCTAGCCAGGTAATGAAACATTTTCAAGAAAACAACCAAGTTCAGAGAACACCAAGGACACCAGTTCAACCCTGAGCTACATATATTCTCTTCTATTGGTACAATAAGAACTGCACTACAAAGCCAACAAGATGACATATTTTGGCCAATAGGAGCCAAGAGTATGACTTCAACTTTTTGGACTTTGACATATTTTATAATACTATCTAGGATCTTTATGTGGAATTCTGGCACCAACAGATCAGACAAATTGTTGTCTAATGGCAACCTGCGGGAACATGCTGAAGTGGATGTCTTGTTCTCAAAAATCCTATCAAATGAGTCACAGACTTAACATTGGTCAGATGCATTAATTCAAAATCTGTTCAAGCAAATCCATTTACTGAAATTTGAGCTTCTGATAGGCCTTTCCTAAAATGCAGATGTGAATCGCTACCTATGATTTCAGTTACACTTAACATTAAAGGCATATAATATCAGAGGTTTTTTTCTGTACCCCCTCCCCCAATAAAATTAGCTGATATGGATGGCTACTAAAATACATTGCAGAGATGGAGTTCCAGTCCAGGTATAGAATGTTTGCCTTGTCTTTTCAGTATGAGATTAAGATGATATCATCATCATCATCATCATCATCACCACCATCATCTTCTTCATCATCATCATCATCACTTTTTGAATCTTTCAGGTTTAAAAAAATCATGCTAATGCTTTTCTGACCTTTGCTCTTTTTTGTCTTTGTCTTTTGTTTTTCCTTTAGTTTTTATCTACAGCTGTTTTAAGTTTTTAGCTATTACATTTTACTATGTTTTATTTCATCAATTTCACTTCTGCTCTAGGAACCACTATTAGGTGGTATAGAAAGGGCATAAAGAAAGATTTGAAAATATACTCTGAAGATTTATTCAGAAGCAAATACCATTTATTTTTGGTATGGCAATAAGTTCCTGAAATATTTTTCAATCATTACTGACCAGTGCTAAGATAGTGTAGAATTTTAATCAACGAAGGGCATTCAAATATTGTAGTTTACTCTTGACTGTACAAACTTCTCAAGGAGCATCTCTTAAAGATAGCCTCATAAAAATGCTATTGCTATTAACCAATATATTATTAACTTTTATTCTTTAGACTTAGTTTTTCTCAAAAAGCTTTTCCTTCCTCTGTACTTAGGTTTACTTTCAAAGAGTTAGCCAGGGAGTTTGCATCATGGGCATGTAAAAAGGGGCAGAACTCCAATTATGGGGTTGTGGCCACCACATTGATCTCTCCCCCACCATGGACGTCCCTGGAGTTGGCCCTTTATACAGAATAGCTGAGCTATTCTAGTTCCATAGATCTTGCACCAATATTCCTACAGTAGCATAGGAAAACATCAACAATATTACACTGGGAAATAATAATGTTTCTGTGGGGAAGAAAAGGATTTAAAAAAAACCTGCAGATGGTTAGAGAAAATCTCCATAGTCTTGGAGAGCCAAAAGCAGACATGGAGACTGAAACTGCAAACCGGAGTACAAAGTTGGCTTAGTGGCATGAAAGCTAAAGGCCCCAGACAGCAAACACTGAGGTGATAAAGAGTATAGTAAAATTATGGATTGAGGAATAATTAAGTAGAAGATAGAGAATACTGAAGAAAAACAGAGGTGATGGTAAGTGAAAACTAGAGGAACCAACAAGGAAAAGATCAGAGGAAAAATGGAAGCTGGATATTTAGGAACTTTAGGCAGAAAAGCCCAAGAGATTCAGTTAAAATAATACACTATTATCTTGTAGAGAAAAGAGGGAATGGCCTTGAGGGACAGAAGGAAGAGCTGCTACCAAGACAATGATCAGGTAAAAGAGAGCCGAGTCCAGGGAAGAAATGTAACCTCCTCCTTCCCTTCTTTTCATGAGAACTAGGGAGGTCATGTTTGAGACGCTTTCTCAAATTACATTTCTGTCCCAGACTCAGATTTCTTTTATCTGACCGTTGACTAGGTTGTGGCTCTTCCTCCTGTGCCTAAAGGCTATTCCTTCTGCCCATTACAGTCTCAGACAAGACTCTCCCTAGTTCTCATGAAAATAAAGGGGGGGGGGAGCGCTTCCCAAGATCTAAGATTCTGTTACTACATCTTTACAGTAAAAGTAGTACTGTCTTACATGACTTTGGTTTCCTAGTCTGGTCTACCTTGAAAAGCTGACATATCTTCAGGTTGCAGCTGAGCCTAGAGAGCCATGGGTGATTATATGGCTGAAGATGGGAACTGTCTCACTGGGTTAGGAGAAAAGGTGAGGCATTGTCATTCAGGGCATGGCAATATATCTTTCTCTCTTTAGGAACTCAAACATGTTAGATGGAAGCTAACAGGCAATGGTCAAGGACAAGGCTCAGATAGAGAAGTTACTTTTACTGGAGACCTAAAGAAAGTCTAATGATGAAGATCACTTACAGCAGGACCTAGGAATCAGGCCATATTCGTATCTCCCCAGATTTTAAATCCTATGCCTCTTTCTCCTGCTGCAGAGAATAAGGAAGTTGATGTTGACAGAAATATGCAGTTACCTAATCAAAAGAGGCTGAAACATTTTTAAGTCCAGTATAAAGAGATAACATTTGGAAGCAGCTTAGGCAAATGCCTCCCTGATTCACTGGAATATAAGAAGGAGGAAGAGGTCCAGCACAATCAGATTTACAAGATTCTGTTATTATAGCCAATCTCAATAGAAGTAGTTTTAGCCTTCCTGTGGAGTTGATTACCTGGTCGGGTCTACCTAGTGGGAAGGACACTCGCCTTTACATGGCAATGGATTCCTTCCCAATCATTTCTTTGGATGAGGCAGGCACCTACACAGTTTGATCTCCATATATGGGGGCATGACATAACGAAACATCTATATCTCTCTGCTCTGAGAACGTAAGAGAAGGTGGACTGAAAAAACATTCTGATAGATTCTATATATCCCTTCCTACAACCACAGAGCACCAGGAGTTGGATAGCTCCCAAAGCTAATGCACTATAATTATCTAAAGTACAATGGTCCATGAGTTCAATTCTTGGTAGAGGGCCTGAACCCTACAGAATAAGATCCGGCTACCAACATCTGATGAGCCCCAATAGGATGAAACAAGTCATGTGGTGCCTTCTGGTGGTCAATGTCCTCTAATTTCAGACTCCTTGTTTCTAGCCTTAACAGCTTTAGCCCTCACAAATATCAAGGAGAAGCTGGTCTAAGAAAAAGTTGGGGAAGAGGCCCTTGTAGCTAGGCAGAGTTGAATTTCACATACTGATTTGTTTTGCCCTGGAGGTCCGTAACATTTCCTGAGAGAGTAAAAGGAAAGCAGAACTAACTGCCACAACCAGATGAGGAAGCAATCCTGAGAAGATTCAAGAATATATTTATTGATGCACTTCAGAACACTTACTATGCCCAATATGTTGTATGGATAATGTAGTTACAGAAATAAGTAACCAACAGGAAGACTAGTCAGAATATTTGTGAACCCACAATTTCAGAAATTTACGAATAACCAGCATATAAACACAAGTCTTTCAGCAGAACCCAACCCTGTTCGCTTAAAAGTAAATGTTTATTTATTCCAAGCCAACTGCAGAGCCATCCCCTTCCTCAAATTAAGCAATTGGCTGCCTAGTTTGGGAATATCTACTCAGGCTGCTGCATCTGCCAGGTCAAACCCTGCAATACAGCACAGTGAGGCTCAACCTGCCAAATAAAATCTTCGGTCTCATTCCCAGAGATACTAAAGCCAAAGCTGCCTCTTTTTTTAGCAAAACGAATGCTCTCATCCCAGGAGAAGCCGGCAGACAACAAAGCAACGAGCTGTGATACAAAAAGCACTCTGTTGTGCTCCCAAACATGAGATGTCAACAGCAACTCTGGTAATTAATGGTACTGGGCAACCCCAACTGAAGAGAAAGACCTGCCAAGGAAACTTTAGAGAGAGTCACTCAGTTCTTCAGGAACCTCATGGCATTTTAATGAAAATGGGACATCGAAGAAGCATTAAAATCAATCTAAGTAGCAGCGCCACAAAGACGGCAAACTGTCCATGTGCAGTAAGCCAAACATGACCATGCCCCTCCATGTGTCCACAAATGTTTATGCCAACACAAGGTCTTTGGCAAAATACAATTCAGTCCACAAAAACCAGCTCCCCAAAGAGGATGCTTAGGCAACCACTATACTACAAGTTGTTATATTTTCAGTAAAAGAAATATGCAGAGATTCAGTTAGGAAATACAGTACATAAAGTAAGGTCTCAAGTAAGGGTTCAGGCACCAAATGCTGGAAAAAAGATGCGGAGCAATCTGGGAGGATGGCTGAAGAGCAGAAGGACTCCTAGCTATGTGTGCTTCCTGCTAGAGGTACCCTAGCAAATCACAGAAATCACTCTTAGTGATATTCTGGTAGCTATTGAAAAAAAAAGAATCAGGGCATGTCAGGGTTATACTTACAAGCACTAAATTATATCTCATTCAAGGCTGTTTTAATTTACAGTGGATTTATTTTTGAATGGCTTCAACAGATCTAGAATATAAACAAACTTTTTCAAAGCCAATCACATGTAAACTATCCATATAGCTCGATCTGTTCAGTATAATATTGATAACTAACGTATTCTACCCGTGACACAAGTAGTACAAAAACACAAGTACTTCAAAAGCAGAATCAGTAAGGACAGCAGAAAGCAATTTCGTTGAATTATGCCTAGCAAGGTAACACAACAAAATGGCAGACGTTGAACACTATTTGCAATGCCTATACAAAAGGAATGTTACCATAGACTATTTCAAGACCTCAGCCTCAAAACAGTGGAACACAGCAGAGTAAAACCTACAGCTGGTCTTTCTTTTACAAGAAATATATTTAGAGGTATATTGTATTGTACAATAAGAAATTGTGTCTTGACTATACAATACAAAGAACAGAAATTGGAGCCATCAGCTGCGCCCATATCCTTTTGTACATCAGACTTGCTCTTCAGCCTCCTCTAATGCTAATAAGGCTAATCAAACAGACAAATCTCAAATGAAATAATAATATTAACAAGACAGCAAGCGATATTTTTAAAAAGTTTGAGTCGCTCCTTGCTAAAAATACAGCAGAGATACAAGCGCAACAATCATTTCACTTTGCAAACGGTTATTTGTTAACAGATTTCTTTTTTCAAGAAGTTCATCAGGTCAATCAGATATCACATCCCAGAATCACTGGTGGGTTTAATGCAAAAGTTACACAGCTTCCATGCAGTTCTATGGCTAAACTATTAGAGCCAGTTTGCTGTCATGGTTCAGGTGATGGACTAGAAACCAGGAGATGGTGAGTTCCTGGCTTCCCTTAGGCATGAAAGCTGGGTGACTTTGGGCCAGTTCCTCTCTCTCAGCCCAACCCACCTCACAGGGTTGTTGTTGTTGTAGGGAAAATAGGAGGCAGGAATATTAGGTTTGTTTTATATATATAAAAGATGGGATAAAATCATCATCACCATCTATTCACATGGAGGTACCAAAAAAGGCAAAAGGACTAACACATGTAGTGTATAATAAGAGCTTACAGGTTCTGTGTTTAATGGATATGTGGTTTGCGAAATTATACTAAAGACTATACATTGTGTCTCTTGAGTTATCCTAACTTTTCTCAAGGGTAAACAAATAGCGTATTAGCATTTAAATGAAAACAACAATGAACATTTTCTTCCAGTACCTTAAATGCTAACAAATACATTCTGGCATAAGCTTTCATGGGATTCAGAAATCCAGACATTTAAATGATGCTAAGAAATGATTCTGCTTTTCAGAAGTATTGCATTTTAACAATTTAAGTAGTTTAGAGCAATGAATACATTTGAATTCATACTTTCAGCTCAGTGGTTGTTGTTATCCACTGGATGAACCTTTAGAGGTAGCCTAATACAAACACTAAAAATCAAGATTTGTTATGATTATTATTAGCTTCATAATCAAGGTGATAATGGCAGAAAGTGAAGAAGAACTAAAGAGCCTCTTGATGAGGGTGAAAGAGGAGAGTGCAAAAGCTGGCTTGAAACTCAACATTAAAAAAACTAAGATCATGGCATCTGGACCCATCAATCCCTGGCAAATAGAAGGGGTAGAAATGGAAGCAGTAACAGACTTCATTGATTTGGGCTCCAAGATCACTGCAGACGGAGACTGCAGCCATGAAATTAAAAGACGCTTGCTCCTTGGGAGAAAAGCTATGGCAAACCTAGATAGCATATTAAAAAGCAGAGACGTCACCTTGCCGACAAAGATCCACATAGTCAAAGCTATGGTTTTTCCAGTAGTAATGTATGGCTGTGAGAGCTGGACCATAAAGAAGGCTGAACGCCGAAGAATTGATGCCTTTGAACTGTGGTGCTGGAGAAGACTCTTAAGAGTCCCCTGGACTGCTAGGAGGTCAAACCAGTCAATCTTAAAGGAAATCAACTCTGATTGCTCATTGGAAGGATTGATAATGAAGCTCAAGCTCAGATACTTTGGTCACCTAATGCGAAGAGAGGACTCTTTGGAAAAGACCCTGATGCTGGGAAAGATGGAAGGCAAAAGGAGAAGAGGACGGCAGAGGATGAGATGGCTAGATAGCATCACTGAAGCAATGAGCATGAAATTGAGCAAACTCAGGGAGGCAGTGAAAGATAGGAAGGCCTGGCGCAATATGGTTCATGGGGTCACGAAGAGTCGGACACGACTTAACGACTGAACAACAACAAATCAAGGTGATGCAGGCAATACTTACCATTATTGCTGCTCTCTGATTTTTCATCTGTCTGGCTCTCTAGGAAGAACAATAAAAAAAGAGTGAGGACTTTTTGAGCTTCATTGTTATTAGCACTATTATAGGTTAGTTTTGCCTTACAGACCGTAGCTACCTTTAATCTAAGCTAACCTAATCTACATTAGGGCTGCTAGCTAATCATGTCTCAGTAGGGATATTCTCAGGGTAGAGATTCAATTTCCCATCTTTCTGGAACCAATCCAATGTCCCTGAAAGTTTGTCCAAAAGGTTGACATAAAATTAGGGGGTGAAATGAGACAAAAGGGTTGGTGGCATAAAAACAACTGGAAAAAGAAAAATAAGGGGGTTACCAAACACAAAAGGAAAAAAAACGGAGGTTGCAAAGAGTTTTTATGACATATTAAGGAAGTGAGGATAATGGCTGGGAATATTTACAAACTGCAAGCTGTAAAGTACAGGAAAAGAGCTGAAAAACAAAGCGGTAAACCTGTTTCTACACATTTTGCGGCTTGTAGGGATTTTTTTAAAATTTGGGAATATTTAATCATCTGCACCTGATGTCATCTGCTTTACAAAGTTATTTGCTTTCAGTGATTGTCAGGTCTTGGTTATCCAAACCCCTTTTCTGCAAATACTTAAGCCTCATAGCCTCCTTGAATTCTCAGGTATGGCTGAATGCCATGAATGCTTATCCATGATTATCTGAAATATGAAAATGAAATTAACTCACTTTCTGGGGTCTCATGACCCACTGAGCCACAATCAAACAGCTTGCGTTCACATAGCATGCTAAGTGAAAATGGGGTTGGCTACCACTCTTGGTCGAATACAGTAGTGGCTTTTTTTTACACATGCCTCTCTGTGTAAGGGAATTAATTATCAAAAACATGATTGGTATTGATTAGATGAAACCATAAAGAGATGCACATCTTTGTAACAAATGAAAACCCTTTTTTCCAACGAAGAGTGCAATTCTGGCAGTATTTAAAAAGCCCTTCCTAGAGGTAAGCATGCCTAGCAATATTGCAAGATGCAAACAGGCAAATATGCATGGAGGAAGACCATGCCAGCCAAGGACGGAAGCTAGAAACCCAAAGAGGGGCCCACAACATGTCAGGTAATGGCCAACCCAGTCCAAATCTAGTCAGAGCCAATGTCTGGACCAGAAAGAGAAGCCAGTAAAATTCACCCAAGACAGACAGCTCAACTTGTACACCTCAAGGAACATTACTCGTATATGGTACAAGTTACTATGGAATGACAAAATCGAGGAAAGCATGTTCCAGACTTTACAAACAAGACAATCCTAGGCATTCAGTACCAGGCTGAACTAATCTACCACAAAGATTTTAGAAGCAGAACCCTCCATAACTATAGCAGAGTTCAAGGGCAGCAAGTCAGGCTAGGGTGAAACGGCATGTCCATGTGCCACTATTCATGTTTACAAGTTGTTAGTAAGTGTCAATTCATTACAGTGAAAAAGGAGAAGAAATGACATGTGTAAAATATTACATTTGTCAACGTATGAGATGATCCCTGACTGAGACTGGCAGAACAAACCATTACAGGTTTGCCCAAAGCATAAATCTGCTGAACTCTCTGGAACTTCTAAGGATGCAGAGAGAATGTGCCTCGGCTTCTCCCTGAGCTCAGGCCCGAAATAAATCCATCTATTTCAGTGAAGGACAAGTCAGGGCAACTGGAATGGAGGTCCCATTCAGATGGAACAACTTCACTCTTAAGCCAGGATGAGCCCTTTCTATAGGAAGTTGAGCACACTGCTATAGTAACTTGCCTCTATTATTTCTCTTTCTCTTTTTTTGTTTTAGAACCGCTGCTCAAAGAACATTTTATATTTCTTTTCTATTCTAAAAAGTCAGTTTAACTGACCCATGTAATTAATGGTCGTCTGGTTGTGACTGGGATTGAATTGAGCCATAGCTTAACCATCTTCCTCCAAATCACCACAGGGAGCAGGTCCAGCTCTTCTCCTTGTCCATTTCTGTTTCTCTACCTCTTTACCACAGATTGGTAAGAAATGTACTCTAGAAAACACCTGGCCTCCATATTGGCACAGTCCTAAGTTACCCAAGGAAAACGCTTGCTTTCCTTGATCTCTACCTTGTAAACCAGAGTCAGCCAAACCAGGGGTCTTGGGGACCTGCCTTTTGTCATGCAGTCAGTAGAGAATAGCCAAACATAAAATGTGGCACAAGAAGAACCAGGTAAGGGTAGAGTGCAAGTTCTCAATTATGTTTGGTCCAAAATATTTTCCATCCCGGCTTCTTAGACTCTAAGAAAAGCATTCTAGAACATATTGCTAAAGCAAAAAGCCGTAACTGCAAGAACAAGGAAGAACACAACAGCCATATCTTCTGCCTCTCAGCTTCAAGGTTTTATTGCCAAAAATGTCTAAAGTAGGATGATCAATTCGTTTAATCAACATAATGGGTTTTATATATTGAACAAATCTTTGGGGGTTGGTCAGCCTATTCAATAAAGAAATCTGCCTTCTCCAACCTAGCAGTATCCAGTTGGGAGTGCAATTGGGAGCCATTGGCCATGCTGGTTTAATTACAACAATGGGAGTTACATTCCCATGACATCTGGAATCAGAAAGTCTGAAATAGAGCAATAAAGGCCTGTATTTATCTAAAAGGAAAGCATGATTACTTCCCAAAGAATATAACTTTAAAATTGGAAGCTTATCACTGGATTTATAGATCTCATTTTCTCTACTATTGTTATTATTGGTATATATTATATATTACATACACACCTTCTGCCATATACTTGTGTGTATGAAAAAGGGAATACAAGAGACCCACTCAAATAGGCCTATAAACAGAAGGTTTATCCTGGAAGATTTCATATGATGCAGCATATGGAAAAATATTAAGACAGAGACTTCTAAGATGACTCAACAAGAGGTAGTTCTCAAAATGCAAAGTGGTTAACAAATCAGCTAACTGGAGGTGATAAGGTAATGGCAAATTCAAATGGAAAATTACAAGCTGTGACAGAGTGTCAACCCAGGACTAGCTTAGCCTTGTCACAAGCCATAAAAAGTGGGTGTGAACAGTAATAGTTCAGGGCCAGACAGAAGAAGGCATAATACAAGGTGGGGTTTTGGCCTCAGGTCTTCTGGAACTCCAACCAAGCTTTGCCAGCTAGATTTGAATTGGGAAGGGGTGTGTGAGTAAAGCTTTTAGTTCAGAAAGTGACTATAAAAGCTATAAACCTGCATCTGTTTCAATATGTCTTGAGTCTCTTGAATAAATAAGAAGAAATAGCACTGGAGATGTTACAAGACTTTCTTTAAGACCTTTCATGTGACACATTTTGAGTACCACTTCTCCAACAATTAGTTGTACCCATCAATTTCTTCCTAGACAGTTCTATGGCTATCTTAGTCTGTTTTGATAAATGACACATGTATTGCAGTATTAAAGTATTAAAGAGAACCACTGCCTTATGAAATAAAGTATCTTAATGGTTGTTCCATATTTCTAACAAGTTACATTATGTTCAGGTTCTTGTGGAAGCAATTATTTTTACAACCACTTTTGAATCCTTATCTTGCTTATCCTTATAAGGTCACTGTAATCATGTCAATGTGAACATTTACAAATAGAATGCTGAAATTAGAGCGTGCCTCAACCACAAACACATCCACAGCTGAACAATAATATGAACCAGGTCACTTAGCTCCATATCAAGAATTATGTCAACTCTCTTTTACTTATTCATATAGAAGTAGAAGAACACAGGCCGTGACACTTCAGCTGGAAGCTCTTCTGCAGTAGAGCAGCAGCAGCAAAATACAAAATAGTCTTAAAACTGGAGCCCAGGACAGGCTTAAGAGATGAGACTGCAAAGGAAGATTCAGCCAGAGCAAGCCACATTACAGGCTGTCAAGATTTCTCATACTATTAGAATTCCTCTGGTAAGTTAGATCAGCAGTAGATGTAGAAAAGACAGAAGAAATAACTTGTGCAATGCACAACTGAATTACAAAACTTCTTCCCATCACAATTTGTGGTGGCGATCACATCTTAGTACAACTTAAAAAAAAAAGATTAGATAAATTAGTGGAGTATATAACCATCAGTAGTTTTCCTCTATGTTATTTTCTTTCATCAAAACACAGGATCAGATTGTACGCAAATTATTACTGACCTTTCTAAACTGGAATCAGGTACCCTTATCCACAATACTCCAGAAGCAAGCCCTTACTGTTCTACTTGCTGACTACAACATGTGCGAATAGGAAAAAAAGAGGATGCCAATCTAATAAAAGCCCTGCATAACAATAAGTGGTAAAATATTCTAAGCAAAACTAAAATGGTAAGTGTCAAAGGGTTCTTTTCACAGATAAAGAAGAGACAGTAGGAAGACCTATACTGTAAGTAAACGGCTGTGTTCCCATGTGTGATTGCATCAAGAAGTGGTTAGTGTATTGTAGAAATGTCAACAAGGGATCAGTAAGCCCATACTAGTTCCAAATGGGTTAGATTTAGCTCAGAACAAACTCAGTCTTGTTTAGAGTTAATTTATTTTAAACTACTACCACCCCCCTCCTAAACCTAGCATAACAACTCTTTCTTGATGGATCAACTATCTTTTCCAATCTCTGTAATTGGGACCAAGTCCTAGAGAGATGTTGTGAAGACTGTGGGCATGCTAGCGTTCACCCCACTACACACGCGTGTGCACACACACACATGCTGAAACATGAAGGGAGCAGAAACAGATGGAGGCACATGACAACTTTTGAACTTTCTGGGTTTCACACTCATCCTATTTGCATTGTTGTGGATTACTTTCCCCTCTCTCTGGAGGAAAAGGTAAACATGGCAGAAACTGGAGCCTCCTCCATCCTTTTCTGCAGCTGCTGGGAGGGCTGGGAAAAAAATAGCCTGTGGATGAGGGACTAAATCATCTCAGATTGAGTGCTGCCAGCACACAAAGGTGAGCCAACTGACAGGGGAGAGAGGATGGCTGCAGAGCTGGTGGATAGGAAGAACGCCAATAAACAAACAAGCAGATAAATCACACTTAAATACATAGGCTTAATTTGCACAGTAAGAAAGTGATGCGAGCATGGGCAGAGGGTTCAAAGATTGTGGCTATGTTATTTTTAAACATATAGTAGGCGTATATTTTTCTCAAAAATTACAATCTCGTTGCTAATACAGCAGGAAAGCACTGTATCTGGTTTGCAGATGAAATATGAATGCATAAGTATGCCTAACAGACCATTAATTGGGCTAGTCCATTATGACCAGCAGAATTTTTTAAAGATCTCAAGTGGAGCCTTTTCCCACACAGCTAAACTACCATTAACCAAACAGTGGCTTCCAAACTGTGGGAAGAGATGGTCTCAGGAAACTGCCTAGGGAAGGATGGAGTGGGAAGTTTCTGGAAACAAGCAGAATTGGACCTCTTATTCCAGCAGACACAGGAAAACTGGATGCCAATCAGGTTGATGGGGTTAACCTTTGTTATGTTTATTTATATACCCCTTTTTCTGCAATTATCACATTTAAAACAGATTCATTTTTTTGATTGCGTGCCATCAAGTTGTTGTCAACTCTTAGCAACCACCCAGATAGATTCATGGCAAGTTAAAAAAAAGTACTTAAGAATCATGCTTGTTACCGACAAAGAACCATTTCCATAATAAAGACAATTTCCTATGTATTATTAGAATGGTTAACAACAGTATAAAACAACAGCACCAGATCACAGGACACATTCATTTATCCAGATTAGCCACAGAATTCAGCAAGAAAAATACAATTACATGCAATGCCAGGGGAATCAATTCCCAGAGGACAGCTGTATAAATCCATCCATGATAAAATTCTTTAGGATGGAAGCCTACAGTTAACAAATGGAAGATAGATCTCTCTTTTTTTACCCTGTAATTACAATGTGATTTATGTGGAAAGGAATTAAGAAAAAGCTGCTGTATAAGGGACTTCTGGAGAGACACTCGGGTATCTTCCTTTCTTCTAGTGTGGATGTCTCTAGTTCAATGTTTCTCAACCTTGGCAACTTTAAGATGTGTGGACTTCAACCCCCAGAATTCCCCAGTCAGCATGCTGGCTGGGGAATTCTGGGAGTTGAAGTCCACACATCTTAAAATGGCCAAGGTTGAGAAACGCTGCTCTAGTCTATAGAAATTGCATGCTGTGTATACACATCCTGGTACCAGATTTCCTCCTGGGTTGATGATCCACAACAAGGAAATGAATTTGCATTTCCACTCTTTCATTTCAATGGCTTTACAAGCACTGCTTCAACTGCAGATTTCCAAGACGGAAACCAGGCATCAGTCAATGCCAAACACATGATGTACCAGGAACTCTTATTTTACACGGACCAATACATTTTATTTAAAAATTGGTGAGCTACAGCTCCCTTCATCAGATGCATGGAGTGGCTAGCCTGATGTAGGTTTTAAACTGGGGTGAGGCAGAGGGGAAGGGAGGAAAAGATAGGTTGGTTATGTAGATGCAGGTTACATTTGTGACAGGTACAAGTAACTTTATCGATTAACAATTGTAAGGTGTTAAAAATCCATTGTGTTTGTTGAGAACTTTTGAGATTGGCTGAAACTTTTTGATGTATACGGGTTCAGCCATTTCTCATTCAATGGTGCTGTTACAGACTTGTTTTTCCAAAAAGGTCACTGTTCAGTCTGCAACAGAGTGTCCTGGGAGGGTGAAATGTTCTGATAGTACTTTTCCTTGTTTTGAGTTCTGATGGCAAATGTATGTCCATTAATTCTTTTGTGTGAAGTTTACTGTGTTTGTCCTATGTACAATCCAGAGGGGCATAGCTGGCAGATGATGGCATACAGTATGTCACTTTGGAGGAAGGGCACGTGAAGGTGCCTCTAATCTTGTGGTGTACAGTATATTTGTTGGGGCCTGTGATGGTGCTGTTGGTGTAGGTGTGGGGCAAAGTAGACATCCGGGTTTGTTACAGAGTCTAGTTCCTGTGTTAGCCTCATTGTCCAGTTGTTGCTTGTGAGAATCAGCTTCAGGTTGTCTGCATGCAAGTATGGGCCTACCATGCAGTACCTGAGAAAATGCAACATCATTGGCCAGTATGGGCTGTAACTTATTAATAATGCATTTGAATGGTTTGAGCTGTGAGCTATAGATGACAACCAGTGGCGTTATGGTTTTGTAGTCTGTCTTTTAATAAGTTCTCCTTGGAATCAACCTAGCTCTATTGATCTGTCTATTGATCTCGCTGGGTGGGTAGTTCAGTCTCCCCAGTGTGCTTAATTCCATCAGTTGAGCATCTCTGTCAGATGGGTTGTAGCATAGAGTCTATAGATCACCATGCATACCTACATGCTTTTAGCTTCCACCCAGAACACACCATCACATCTATCATTTTTGCCAGACTATGTGCTGCTCTACAGGCCTTTTAATAACATTGGTTACTCAGAAAAGGTGCTACTAGACTCCTCCTGATTTTTGGCTACCATTGTAGAGGGCAGAGGGAATGGTCTTGAGGGAAAGGAAGAAGAGCTGCTACCAAGGCAACCGTCAGATAAAAGAGGCCTGAGTCTGGAGCAAGAATGTAGCAGTTAAGACAGGCCCTCCCTAATTCTCACAAAGATAAGGGGAAGGAGGGGGGAAGCGCATTCAGATTTGCAGGATTCTGTTACTATAGCTTTACAATAAAGTAGCATTGATCTACATGACATTGGTTTCATAATCTGGTCTACCTTGAAGGGCTGACAACCATAGACTAACACAACTCTCCTCCTACAAATTATCCTATGCAGTGTTTTTAAACCTTTGACTCTTAACAGGGTAGGTGTATTGTTAAGCAGCTAAACATGTCAGTTTTATTGCAGATTAAATGCCACTGTTCACCAGATTATACTGTAACTATCTATTTGAAAAAAATGCACTATTTGCTCAGGGTGTCTTGTTAATATTGAAATATATTCACAAGATATAGAAATGAGGCAGCACTAAAGGCAAAATAATGGGAAGCAAAAATTGTACTGTTGCATGGCAACTGGTGATGTACATATGGTGATTTTCACAGAACAAAAACATAGTTTATATTTCATGCATAAATAACAAAATAGCCTAGCAAAGATAATAACTGGATCTTCTATCACCAGCCAACTATCCAGTCTTTTTAAAAGAATTCCAAAAGACAATAGTAAAATATTAAAAATATTAAGCTATTCCTTATATTTATTTTTTTAACACGTTGCATAGTGAAAATCCTATCCCAAAATATAATAGATTAAAACTGTTAAAATATATAAAACAAATAATAATTAATCAACTGACAGCCCTGAAACATTGAAAATCCAAACATATACAGAGGAAGAAAGAGGAAAAAAAATACAGAATCACTCATGGAAAAGATATCATAAGAGCAGTGTTAAACTTGTGAGGCTTGAGCAACATGGGAGAACTCACAGCAAATCCAATTACATGAAGGATTAGTGGCAGAGAGATTTTGCTTCTTCATGAACTTGCCTATGAGCAGAATTGTACAACAGAACTAATTTGAATGGTGTTGTGATTTCATCTGAGAAAGCCTCCCCAAAGAAGAAAGACAAATCAGACAATCCCATTAGTTTGGTGAGGAGTTAGCACAGAATCCAGGCCAGATTTGGTCTCCACTAGCCTAGAAAATATCTGCCAAGCATTCTGAACTAGATTCACCAGAGCAGTCTCTCAGCTCATGTGAACTCAGCTGAGTATTAGAGATGACAAGGTACCAAAGGGCTTGCTTCAAAGGAAGAGAACATTGGGAATGTAAACATCTACTTGAGAGCACCTCAATAAACTGGGTTTCCTAGCCAAATTAGGCTGGATGAACCCTAGCAAGTTAAGGTTTTCAATATAATATACTTGGATAGCCTTAGACCAGACTTCATGAGTACCAGCTGAGTAAGTGTGGGGGAAGCTACAGCCCTTACCATGAAACTTTCTGCTTAAGAGTAACTCATGCCTAGAAGCAATGTTGAATGCCGAGAGCCTTTAGGCTTTGATCCCTGTCAGGTCTCCCTCTAGATTGACTCTTAGCTACCTAGACCCCAACTTAGGCCCCACTTTTCATTCTCATGTTTGCCCTCTGGAACTTCAGCTAGGATTCAGACTAGCAGACTCTGTCATCAAGACAGCTTTACTAACTGTTCTATATGTTTCTCTGGCTGTGAGTATCCTTTTTTGGAATTAGACCTCAGACTGCACAGCTACACTTTTACTGCTCCTGATCCCTAAGTCACAACTTACGGTGAAGACCCATGGACTAAGTAATGAGCAACATGCTTCTACCTATGATTACAGGTATTTTTCAGCATAAACTGAAGAATACAACATAAACTATTCATTCATATTTGGCCATATTTAAAAATCAGAGTAATCTGAAGAGATGGACAGGATTCTTGGACAACTGAAATCAACTATTGTTCTTGATTCTTGCCTATTCATATTAATAAAAACTCCCACAAGAGGATTATGGAAACAGGCAGTGGGTTGGAGAGTTGTAAATGGTTCTTTGAAGAAGGGCACTGATCGTTGCACCAACTATTCTTAAAATAGTTCCTTTCTCCCTCCCTCCCTCCCTCCCTCCCTTTGGACAAAAATAATTATCACCCAGACTTTCATTCCAAGGTTGGTACTAAAAGCAACTTACTTGGCCTCATAGGTGGCAAGTCAGAAAAGGCTATCTTGTTGGTTTTTCTGAACCTCTCAGTAACTTTTGGTACTATAAACAAATGCCCAGAGTCATTGACAGTTGAGTGGCATACAAGTTTAATAAATTATTATTATAAACTATGGTATAATAATGGAAGACTTGAGTAGTATATTCTCTTCTTGGCACCATTGCAACTCCCTTGACAAACTTGAGAAAAGTCCATTTTTAAACCTACTTATTCCTTTCACAGAATTCCTAATGGGGGTTAAAAATAAATGAAAGGAAAAAGATTTTTGTTGAAAATGAAAAGCCCAACCAAACCCCTCCTTGATTTCTAAAGGTTCTGCCAAGCTTCATGAGAAAAACGGACTGTTCGGCTGAAAGCTGCAGTGTTGTTTTTCTGACTGGAATTTCCCTATTGGTACCCGTTGTCCCTGTGGGCTTCAGCATGAGGCTCATCCCTTTGCAACATAAAGGTAACCTTGGGGATTATATGGTATCACAGGGGATTCTCCTGTTCTGAAAGTAAATTCCAAAGCACCAAACAAGGCATCGCTTTGGATCTGGCAAACATCTTGAGTAAAATAAAACAGATGCTTTCATGGCAGACATTTTGGCATTAGAAATGCAGTCCTATATAGTACTGTGAAGAGTCCAAGACTGTTAACAATTACAATCAGAAACAGTTGCTAGCACCAAAACATTATATTATATTGCAGCATAATCTGCTTCCAAAACCAAAAAAAATCAAGTTTTACATTTTAGGCAGCTATTATTATCCAGCACAAGATGCCTGAAACATGTCACAAAATCAAATTAACTTGAAGACAGCAAAGTACACCTCAAAGTTTGGAAGTTGAACTTTCGTTCAGCAAGTATCAGCAGAAAGGTTTGCAAGTTAACACTAGCAGCTGTTCCATCCCACTTACCTCCAGAGCTCTCTGTAAAGACAGTTAATGTCTGTCCTCCCACGTTTTGTAAAAGGAAAGGGTGGTCTCTGGGTGCACTGATGGAAGTTGGCTTTCCACCAATATCGTCAATATTTGCAAGATCTTCATTCAAAGTGAAAGATACCTGACAACCAGAAATACCATAAAATATTTATGACAAAGAAAAATCTTGCTGACTGCTTGTAAGATTCTTTTTCGGTGGGGGTGGGAGCCTTTTTCTCCCTTATTCATATTGGGAAAGGCCTCCACTTAGGACCATGGACAATTGAAAACCCTTGTCATGAAGTGCTCCAATTTCCAACTAGTAGATCAGAAGCACTATCATTACTCTTTGGTTCAATTCTGAAGGCAGGCATTTAGAGATGCATTTTAGTTCTATGAAGGAAAAAGAGTTCCAGAGTAGATAATACTGGTTTAGAAGCACAACTGGGCCTCAGTCATTTTATACCCTCTTCTTTTCAAAATATCGGCTTGCTCTTATCGTACAAAAATAGACTAACTCCTCCCCTCCCCTTTTAATAATCTCAACAGGAGTGTTTTATTTAAGTGAAGTAAGTCTCAAGGATGTTTAAAGCATGGTCAAAAAAGTCAAGATGGTAACCACAATGGTGCAATTGAACTTTCACCCTTTTTTATGTGTGTCACAACTCAAATAAAAAACAGGTGGAGCTTTGATTGCGCCATCGTGGCCACCTTGATTTCTTTGACCATGCCCTGCAAACACCCCAGGTAAGTCTAGTAGGATCCCAAGCTTCACCCCACAGGCAGGAATGAACCACTTAGGCAAGCTCACAAGAGAAATCAAGAATTACAGGTAAGCTTTATTGAAGAAAATGAGCCATACCAAAATATTTCAACAGCTAGTGATTCAAGAACAAGCTTTATACTGTATACAGAAATATATGTCCAAACCTTCTTATGTTTCATTTTCCTTCCTGCCCTGCTTAACAGACTACTTGTCCCCTTCTTTAGAGCAGGATGGCTTGTGACCCTATGTGCTTTGTTTCTGTAACAGTCCCATCTACCATCAAGTTGTTTTTCCCTGGTTAAGAACCAACTCTCACATAGGGCTGTTCTGAGATCGGGGTTTGAAGGGCAAAATATTATTATTCGGCACATGCGTGGTCAGGCAGGTAAGTTACCATTACCATTCCAGGAAATTTTTGTTGCTTTCTTTAGCCTCCACCCACCATAACTGTATCTGAACAAGAATATCAAATGTACTGATTCACCCCTTTAGAGGTCCTCTAGAAACAAAGAGATTAGTCTATCCAGGTGATTAGCATAGTTTCAAAGGCATAAATACCGAAAAGATATTCTTGATTTTATTATTTACTTTTAGAGTTTGTATGCTGCCCTTCAAAAAAAAAGATGAAGACAAAGGAGGAGGAGGAGTTTTTATCTGAATATTGCACCGGTATTTCCCCCATTATCCTTTCTTGGAACAATCAACAATGAAAGCTGAAACAACTGACACTAATCTATTTGAACAATCAGTAGTTGGAACACAAAAGTGAGATAAAAGTGAGGATGGCACTGTCTAGCGGCCTGTTTTCTCACCTCACAAACCCAATACTACACTGACCAGCAGGAGGAGAGCAGTTGGACTAACACCAAGAGAGATGTTGCCTGGGGTGTCTAGGACTTCTCCTCCGGCATCTTAATGGGTGTCTGTTTGAGGCAAGCTTCTCTAGAGGCCGAAAGATCTGTCTGAATGGATGCAACAGGGCTGGGAAACGAACTAAAGACAAAGCAAGAGGAATGGTGAGAAACAAAGAAGCAACATTTGTTTCCCACCAAATAAGAGTCAGAATCTTAACAGTATTTGATCAAATCAGCACATGGATGGAAACAAATTAGTTCAACCATGCAATATCATCTTCTCTAAGATAGGGAGAAAGTATCTTGGACAAGGAAAGATTGTCTCTAAGATAGGGAGAAAGTATCTTGGACAATCCTACACGATTTAAGGGATAGTCCCTCGCTGTGTCAGATGTAGCTGACAGGGAGACGTGACTGGAGTTTCAAGCCAAGTCTCCCCAAAGGGGATTCTTTATTTTATGGCAAAAGAGCCACTTCTAGCCCCTCAAAAATGCATGTTACAGATCTACTATATAATTATATAATTGCTGTGTAGGACGAACGCAGAATTTGATTGCTGTATAATTCATTCTGATTTATTTCAGTCCAGAATGGCATCTATGAGATTGCCTGCTGTGTCGGAGTTAATAAGTATGGAAATTCAGTTAATCTGTCTCCCCATGATCATTTGGCCTCTCTGCCCTATTTGTCTTTACAGCCCCTTTCTGAATCAGCCCTTGGCAGCATTTACTCCTTTTTTTTTTTTTGCTTAGCCCTTCCTTTCCCTCCATTTGCCTACCTGAAAAGGAAGCAGAGGCCTAAGCTGAGGAAACGATCATTTTATTCTATTTACTATTTTGCAAATGCTACTTCTAGCCCATCCCCTAGAGGTATGGTGAGTAATCAGATTATTACTTCCAACAAGATAGCATATAATACCTCAATTGTTATTTAAAAATACCAGCTTCCTTCATAAAGAAAGCATCCGCCTTACATCTTTTCTCTCCCAAAGCTTAGGAAATTGGCTTTCATCTTCCTTCCTTCCTTCCTTCCTTCTTTTCAGATTACCTTGCACATTGTTAAAAGGGGTTTTCCTCTGAGAGTTCTGGGTTCAAGCCACAATGCACCAGAATGGGCCTGGGCCTGGATTTATATAAGAGACCACTCAGAGCCTATGCAAAAACAGAATATAATACTAAGAAAAAGAAAAAAAGCCTGTAATAATTTAGCATAACCCAATATAAAAATGTAGGCACACATAAGGATAGTAATATCTGCATTTTATCCACTACTTACTTCTGTTCTTCCTTGATTTCTGTGAAAGAAACAAAGAATACATTTTAGTGCTCATTTTTCCCACTAACTAGAATGCAAGCAATAAATCCAAAAAGATCTGTTTAAACTTCTATGCAATTTGATCATATTTTTATGGAAGTGTCCGCTATTTATGTCATGTTTATGTTATACAATGTCTCCTAAACTGGGAGAGGAGAGAATCAAAATCTAAGAAAGCCTTGCCCATCTGCAAGACATCATGAAGCCATCACAAATACCTACCCAAAAAATATTATCTGGGCAGAAAACACTCTCTCCAGCAAATCCTGAGCCCAGTCATTGAAAAGAACCAATCACTAGGCTATTATCAAGATCTAAATTAGCAACGGTTTGCAAGTGTGATCTTGCAAGGAAAGATGCTGGGATGGAGCACGGCTGCTCCCTTGGTTTTTCTTTTGGGTTCTGGCAGTTATTCAGCATTGAACACCTCCGTCTGTAATAAGCTGGTTTTGGAGTTGGGTGGCGGCCTGGTCCCAGATATAAAGTTAGATTTCTATATTCAGTCAGCAGCTTTCGCTCTTGTCCCACTGACCTCTTAAAGCAACAGTTTCAACATTAGCTAGGAAACCTAGCTAGACAATCAAATGATTCCAGTCCCTAAGTTTATATTTATGTGTCTCGCCCTCTCCTCTTTTTTTGGCCATTTTATTCTATTATACCTCTCATTGGTTGCCAGAGTCAGCCTACTCAGTCAGGACTCCATGGCCACTGAGTCCTCTCCAGGGAAGCCCCAAAATCTCAAGGAAATTGTCCAGACTTAGCTACATTCATAAGAACGTAAGTAATCTGAGAGCATAATTACAACAATAAATTTTACTTCCTTGGCTTATATTTGGTAAATGCGATGCTGAAGCAGCATAGAATCCTTCCATTATTTGTCCAGGCCAAAAGATCCTAGTGGTGAAAAATGAGAAGCTACAGCTAAACAATTACCCGAGGATTCAGAGTGCCTTTTAACAACTTTTGTTAATTGGAAAAGGTACCATAAGACTCCTCCTGATTTTTTTGCTACCATAGAGTGACATGGCTTTCCTCCTACAATTACACAAGAACAATCATCTCAGAGGCTTTCTTGGGAACTATCCAGTATGACTACACAACTATGTTTTGTCATTAAATATACTGAAATTAAAGACAGAAAACAGGAAAGCAACTCAAAATTTGAGAAATTTCATGCTGATTTGTTGCTGCAGTAGCTTCCATCTCCCTAAATCCATCTCAAATCTACACATACCACCATTTCAAACAAAATAACCAACATTCTGAATTGGAATATATATAATATAAACATTCTTACTTGGCAATTCTTAGTTTTCCTACTTCACCTCTTCCTAAAGCTTTATTCCATTGCTGAGACAAGTATTTTGGGACCTAAAAGAAATGGGAAAAAAATCATGAAAAATCTGCAACAAATATCAATAAATTGTGAATAAATCAGCAGCAACGTGGATGGACTCAGAGTGGCGATGGATGCACTGTTGGGAGACCTGAAAGAACAAATTAGGTATAGATCGTCATGGAGAAAACCTATATATGTGGTTGCTTGGAGTTGAAAATAATTTGATGGCACATAATCAATGAGCATCCCAAGATCTCATTGCCAGCAGAAAAATAAGTGGTTTTCAGCAAGGCAGTTCAATATTTACCAACACTGTTATACCATTTCAGAATTTTAAAAACAACTTTGGGAAGTGGAATGCCTGCAATAAAAGCTATTAGCAAGCACACAGATAAGTGTTTATACAGTATTATCTCCCATTTCCCTTCTACCATTTCACCACAAATTCTTTGATCTGTTCAACGTCACTCTTACAATAAGAATGCATATATTTGAAAAATTTGCTCTCGAATAATCATAGTTACATCCAGAAATCTCATAGAATCCTATATTTTGTATTCTTGAAAGACTAGTGAGCAAGAACTTATACCTTCTCACCCCACAATAAGTCTCAGTGAGTTCTATGGGGCTTCCTTCTGAGTAAGTATGCATAGCACTGTAATACACATAGGACCACAGTATTCCTGAAAATATCGAAATCAATGGCAGTTGAAGAATTTTGCTTTTCCTTTTATGCCACACATGGCTGTCAGGCGGGCCAGGAAAAATGCTTGTGCTGCACAAACTCTTGGCTGTAAGGTCTGGGTCCAATTTATTACAATGAAAAATGTGTATTTACCAAGAGAAGTAGAGAAACTGCTCTGAATAGCTGAGACTAAACAAAATAAATCAAATCAGCTATATAACTTCCATATAATGCATGTTTCCACATACTTGGTTGCTCCCTCGAACACTAAAATGTGAGTAGTCTTCTCCAGAGCATATTTAAATGCTTCCTCCCTGACTGCTTGGAAAGTACATCTTAACAATATCTCCAAAGTGAGCTGAGTTTGCTCCTCCATTTATCTATTGAGATTTATTTGTGCTTGAATCATGATCTTAGACTAAGGCACATCACTGACTGACTAGTCTTGGTAAAGGGAAATTATATTCCCACTGCTGCTGTTAAAAGCTCCATAAGCTTTTAAGTTACAAACCTGGCAGTGCTGTAGAGAGATGTGCATAAAGCAGAAAATTTGGCAGGTCCTGGTCCAGTTGAACCCAAACTCAGATCATTTTGGCTGTTCCAGTTGGGCCAAGAAAAAAAATCTCTTCTCTGCCTGGCTGGTACCAGCAAGCCTGGTACATCTGGCCCGTCCTTCCTGTGTGTCAGTCCACCCATAATTTTCCCAGCATATTTCTTTCCCTGCTCTCACCTTGGCATACCCACTCAGCCCACCCACTGCTTTCCCCAACCTTCCTTCCTCTTAGCTACCACCGCCATTCCTTCCTGTTACATCTCGTCTTTTATTGAATTATTTCCTTAATAGATTCTGGGAACGTGGGTAGATGCAGACTACCTTGACTTCAGCAAGGCATTTTACAAAGTATCCCATGACCTTCTGATTAGCAAGCTAGTCACGTGTGGGATGGATGGCACGACAATCAAATGGACACCCAGTGGGTTTTATTTATTTTATTATTTATGTATTAGTCATACTTCTACCCTGCTGCACTGTAAGTGGTTCTCGGCAGCATTACAGTCTATATAACCAGAAATTCAAGCATTCACCATTATATTAAAACCAACCCAAAACATAAGAACAATCATGACAATAAGAACAATATCAACTCCTATGTAAAAACATAAATACACAAGAAACAGGAAAAAAAACAAAGAAGCAGAAAGCAAGATGGCATCACGTATAAACACAGGGAAAGGCCCTCCAAAACAGAAACTGTTAACAATTTCCAGAAAACCAGCAAAGAGAGAACCAGCCTGATCTCTGTTGGGAGGCTGTTCTGAAGTAACGGCACTGCCACAGAAAAGCAGCATCTTCTAGCTTCTGCTCCCCAAACTCTTAGAAATCCAAGATTGCAAGCAGTTTCTCCCTTGCTGTTCTGTGGGTCAGGCCCATACTAGTTGGAGCAGATGGTTCGGTAGATATCCAGGTGCCAAGTCATTAAAGTCTATACCAGCACTTTAAACTGTACCCAGAAACTACTAGGTAAAACTAATCAGTAACCAGTGCAGGGCATGCAGAATCAGTATTATATGCTCACAGTGATGACAGCCAGCAAGCATGAAGGCCGCCATGTTTTGGATTGCTTGCAGTTTCTGAGTAATCTTTAAGGGAAACCCGATATAAAGCACATTGCAGTAGTCAAGCTGGATAGTAAAAAAGGTGTGAGTTACTCTAGCCATATCCTCTTGCCCCAGCTATGCCCCAGGCATGATTGCAATTGGTGCACCAGCCGCAGTTCGGGATAGGCTCCTCTGGCCAGTTCCAACTACTGATCAGTTAGGAGCCAGAAGGAATCCCCTGAATGGCTGACCTACTCTTTCTTGCTAGGAGACTAGAAATTAAGATTATGATAAGACAAAGTGAAAATACAATAGCACTCTTCAAATGCCTGAATGTTCTCTATTTTTCTGGTGTGCCAAACCAGGAATAATAGATTTAAGTTACCAGCAGGCAGATTCTGACTGAATGTTGGAAAAATTCCCTGGAACATCTACCAGGGAACCTGATCATCCAGAGAAATGGTGGGCTGCCATTCACTGGGTGAGTTCAGGCCGGGACTAGACAAACATCTGTCCAGGATACTTTAATTTGGATTCTGCACTAAGCAGGGGATTCGATTTGATGGCTTAATTAGTCTCTTCAGTTTCTATGAATCAATGAGAAAGTTACATCTACTTTGAATTAGCTCAAATTCTGGTGATTTTATAGACACATTCATGCAGTTATGCTGATAACAATACAAAAGTGGTTTGCCACTGCCTTCTCTTAGATATTTTTTTACTTCCTAGATTACCCTGCAGCCCCAAAATTCCCTACCAGTCTCCCATCCAAACCCAAGCCAGGACTGACCTTGCTTAGCTTCCCAGCCCCAACAAAGTCAACCAAATGCTGCCACCTGCTGAGATCTGATAAGTTTTAGAAGAACCAGATTTCTGATAGTAGCCCTGCTACTGCAGGCAAGAGTTCAAAGAGCAGCAGTGAAATAATAATAGGATTATTTCACTATAATACCATCCTCTTTTCTCCAGCGAGTTTATAAAGCACACTTTCTTTATTGGGATAAATGAAGCATAATGGTTGGCTGCTGTATTACATTAACATTGATTTCTGCCCTTGCTTGTAAGGTTGCATTACTGTCTTTTCTCTTGCACTAGGAATACTGTTTATACCAAACAGGTTTAGATTTCTAATACAAGTCACCAAAGAATAATGGAATTAATAAAACTACAAATTCAATCTTGTGTGCTGCATCACTCAGATTCCAAAAAGTGGCACACTTTGTCTTTTGCTGTACTATACAGCAGTAATAATATAGTATGAATAAGATTTTTCAGATTTCAGAGGAGACAAGGAGCAGTTAAGGAGTGGAAGCCCCAGCTAGAAAAAGCTTCTACTGGAAACTGAGAGGATAGGAAGCTCTTGTTTGATAAAGCGAGTGGAAACAAATAATCAGCCTCTTTCTATTTTTTCCAATTGTTTAGTACTTTAGTAGCTCCCTCATAGAATTTAAGGCTCTGAATCATATCAAGCAGAATGTTATAAATCTATCACTGTATTGTTAATCAGCATAGTGCTCTTCCTTCTGAGGGAGCCCAGAACAGTATGTAAAGGAAAACCAATGAAACAATCTATCAAACAAACAAGCAACTGAAAACAAGGAGACAAACTGCATATTAAGATGTAGAATAATCAGAGCAATTCATTGGAAAAACAGTTTGAGCCAGGAGCTGTGGCTGACTTGCAAATACTGACATGAACAACCATGTCTTTAGTTGCCGTTTCAATCTGGATGGCCTGGAGTGAGCTACACTCTTCCCCCCACCCTCACCGAAGCGATCAGGTTCCATAATGTGGACGGCACCACCATGAAGCTGGGGCTACAAGCATGACTTCCAGTTATTGCACTGACATTTCTTGTTATCTGGAGGAGGTCCCAATCTGCTAAGAGCTTTATAGACTAATAGAAACATCATGGTAGGTCTCAGGTAACCAAAGCATTAAAGTTCAGAATTATGGAATCTCCTCTCACTGCTACACATTTATCATTTATTTAAACAATCTGTATAGCTATCCATCTCATGAAGGTGACTCTGGGCAGCACACTAAGATTAAAACCAAAACCCCAATTAATATAGTTGATAAAAATCAATATACAAACCATACTATAATACGTGCCTGAGGATGAAAACCCATTCCCCCTCAATCACTAACACAACAATCAAACCAAAGGTTTGTGGGAACATTCAGGTCTTTAATACCTAGCCAACAGGCTCAGAGCCATCAGGATCTCCAGGGGAAAGCTGTTCCACAGACCAGGCACAAAGACAGAGGAGGCATGACTCCCAGGTCCCACTAGATGACGCTGTTTAATGGACAGGACTTTGAACATGCCAGCTCTAGTGATTGTAAAAGGGCAAGCAGAGACAATCAAAGACAGGAGGTCCAACAAGTAACCTGGTCCTTGATAGCTGCATCTTCTGGACCAACTTCAAGACTATCTCTATGTAAGGTCAGGATAGTCTTCAGAATTGTTGCCAACAGTGGATTACTTAAGATAAACCACCTTGGTCTAGGAAGCATAACTACTGGCACATCCACCTAAGATGGACATAAGCTCTTCTTGTTAGGGAAGCCATCAGAAGCTTGGAGCCAGAGGGCCCCCAAGTATTATCTCAGCCAGAAAAGACTAGTTTCCTAATTCCCAGTCCTGAGAACTATGAACTGTTCAAGTTTTATTAAATATAATATGATGCCATCATGTCAACCACAACATGATACAGCAGTTTTACAAATGACTGTAGTGGAGATGCAAGAGGCTACTGACTCCTGTATTTGTCATCTGCTTCTGCTATTTTTTTATGCCTACTCACTTCCTCATGACTGCAACGTAAAAAACACTTGAAAGGATAGAAAAAAGCAGCAAGGAGTATCCTTTTAAAAGTGAAGGGTCAAAATGAATTAATGAGACCCACTAGGTCCAAAGCAGTCTTGAGCTCCTGAAGGAAAGGCAAGATATAAATCTAAAAAATAAATAAGGTTTTAAAACAGGGGTCAGCAAATTGCAAGCCACAAGCATATTTATGATCCTGGGAAGCCTTTCTAAGTGCAACTGCTGAAAATTAATGTGCAGTTCCCCAGCACTGGAGTCAGGAATCACACATAGTATGGTGTAAGTCCTATAACAGGATTAAAGCTGCTGAAAAGAATCCAAAGAAATCATCATCTTTATCATCTTAAAAAAAAAAAATCCTGGGAGAAAGAAAAATCCTAATTCTGTCCACGTCAGTTACACAGTCTTCCTGATATTGCGTCCCAATCACTCAGTTTGTACCTCTTGCTACCCAACCCCCAAGCATTAAATGTGACATTTAGTGGGTAATATGTTGCTTTTTCCTGTTTCATTTACACCTTTTTCTCCTGCAAACAAAATAATGATACCCCCATTGATGTCTGGCCATTTATTTTTCCCCTTTATGGAACACTTTAAAGAAAATTACATTAACAAGTACAAGAGGAAATGCTGAAAAAAGTAAAAATACTTTTGTGTGTGTGTGTGTAAATAATATAGATAACTAAATCAGGGATTTAAAATATCATTGAGAGGATAGCTTTCTAGAATATCATTAAATATGAATATTTAAATATTATATCACATTACGGGATTAACCATCACTACTAAACTGAAGCTAAAAATGAAAGACCGTAATCTACAATTCAAATGAAATTCAATTATTCTGATTTAGATATTTCGCAATATTGAAATAGAGATTCTATGTACAGATAAGCACAAAATGTAGAAAAACATGGATTTGCCTTTATATTATTTATATATAAATGTATGTGTGGTTCTGTTGTTGAGATGTATTTGTGATGGGCAATAAAAACACATATCTTAAATAAAAAATAAAAATAAATCTGTCCTAGGAGTGAAACTTAACCATTCCATTTTGCAATTAGGTATGCAATTAAAACAATGTCTTACTAGTATGCCTTAGCATGGTAGGTAGGTATCTATCACTGACAACTCCCTTGATTCAACAAAGATGCTGGATTCCAAACATGTTGGATTCCAAAGATGCTGGCTTGGAACATTAATCTTACCATCTCTTTATATAAACAAAAATCATAGCTGGGCAATTCCATTATTATTATTATTATTATTATTATTATTATTATTATTATTAAACTTTATTGTCATTGTACCTCGTACAACGAAATTAAATGCCATCCTCAGTGCACCTTATAAATATAAAAACCATAGAATAAAAAACACACATCCTTCACATTCTATTCACCATTGCACAACCCCTGATGTTACATTAATATTGCACTATACAGTAGAGTTCAGTATAGTTGCAGCTCTGAGATAAAAGCTATTCTTCAGCCTATTTGTCCTTATTTTTATTATCCTGTACCGTCTGCCAGATGGTAATAGTTCAAAAAAAGAATGTCCTTAAGAATGTTTTGAGCTTTCTTAAGGCAGCGGGAGCTGTAAAGTTCTTCCGAAGAGGGGAGAGGGCAACCAGTGATCCTCTGGGCAGTGGTGGTAACCCTCTGGAGTGCTTTCCTATCTGCCACTGTGCAGTTAGCAAACTATACACAGGTGCAGTAGGTTAAAATGCTCTCTATAGTACAGCAGTAGAAGGTCACCAGCAGTTTTTCATTCAGTTGTTGTTTCCTGAGAAGTCTCAGGTAGTATAATCTCTGCTGGGCCCTCTTAACCAATGCTGCAATATGAGCGCCCCAGGTCAGGTCCTCCTTTAAGGTAACACCCAGAAACTTAAAACTGGCCACCCGCTCCACTCGGTCTCCATTGATAACCAGGGGCTGGACGTCTAATCTATTCCTTCTATAGTTCACTATAAACTCCTTGGTCTTATTGATATTAAGGGCCAAATTATTGTCTCTGCACCACGAAAGCAGCCAGTCCACCTCATCCCGGTAGGCAGACTCATCTCCTTTGGAGATAAGCCCCACCACTGTTGTATCATCTGCAAATTTAATGATAATATTGCTGAAGTGAGTGGGGGTACAGTCATATGTATAAAGAGTGTAAAGTAAGGGACTCAACACACAGCCTTGTGGTGAGCCAGTGTTGAGGGTAAGAGCTGAAGAGATATAATTGCCTAATCTAACCCTCTGGGAGCGGCCAGACAGGAAGTCCAAAATCCAAAAACAGACTGAATATGAAAGCCCAAGATCCTAAGTTTAGACACTAGTCTATGTGGAAGGATTGTATTGAATGCAGAACTAAAGTCTACAAAAAGCATCCTCACATAGGTCCCCCACTGTTCCAGACGAGTCAGAGCAGTGTGGAAAGTGATGGCTATAGCGTCCTCTGTGGATCTATTAGTTCTATATGCAAACTGATGTTTATCAAATGTATATGGAAGGCAGGAAATGATGTGCCTGAAGACCAATTTTTCAAAGCACTTCATGATGATAGGAGTGAGTGCCACTGGTCTGTAGTCGCTGAGGTTGTTAATAGGGAACTTCTTTGGCAGTGGAACGATGACGGAAGCCTTCAGACAGGATGGAATAGTGGACTGGGATAGAGACCAATTAAAGATCTTGGTGAAAACCCCAGCCAACTGATCAGCACAGTCTTTAAGCACCTGGCCAGAGATGCCATCAGGTCCAGCAGCCTTCCTAGGGTCCACAGCCCTCAAAATACTCACCTCATGCTCCTCCACGGTGAGGTAAGGGCTACAGTGGACTAATGGCTGTATTCTAGCTGCCTTTGGTGGCTCCACTTCAAAGCGGGCAAAAAAATGATTCAGCTCCTCTACCAATGAAGCATCCCCGTCAGCAGAAATGACATTATTCGGTTTATAGTTGGTAATTTGTTGAATCCCCTGCCACACCTGCCTTGTGTTGTTGCTATGAAAATGATCCTCAATCTTCCTCTTATAATCTGTCTTGGCCTGCCGAATGCCTCTCTTCAGACTGGCTCTAACTAACTAACTCTAAAAGTTACCTAACTCTAAAAGGAGGTGTCATGTTAACTAGAACTTTTCATCAAGCAAAATGTTACAAAAGCAGAGGATAGGAAAGAAGCACATTCAAAGCACATTCAAAATCAGTCTTAAGATGAGGATTACAGGCTGACTTTGTAACAGATGTCACTGGTGTCACCTGGCATTTAGGGAAGGAAAATCAAATCAAACCTTCATTATGGCAGTAAGGCCAGAGCCGGGGAGAAAAAAGGGTAAAAATGAAAATATATACAGCTAAAAAGAAAGGAAATTGCTATAAATTTTCAGATTTGAGGAGAGGTGAATAGAGCATGGAGAGGCACAGAACTGGAATACCCTCAATCACCAAAAGCATAAAGGTGCTACGTTCCCACTCTGCCTCCCAGCCCAACAGAATTAACAAAATATTACAGTCAATATATCAACAAAGCCATCCTCAGTCCTGCTGTTTGGAACATGTCTGATGCAGACATCTGGAACTCCCTCCCTTTTTTTTTTAACCCTTCAAGCTGGTCTTAATAAAGATGCTATCTGAAGGGAGTTATTAATTGCTGGTTTTTGGGTTTTTTCCCCATGGGATAGCCTGACTAAGATTGCTGAAAAAGACAATATTTAGCTGCCCCAGACAGAGTCCCATTTCAGAAGAGGATATTTCCTAATTTGAAAAAGAGCTATACAATTGCAGATTTCAATCTCCTCCAGCTATCAGAGATTCTACACAATTAGGCTTAATTGTAGTTAGTGAACCACCAAAAGTTTACTTTCCAGCTCTAACATTTAGCTCAAACCAGAACATTTATGCCATTCCTTCTATACAGGACATTCCTCCATTCTGTTTGACGGACATTGTTAGTCATTTAGATAGGTAAAATATTTATACAGTTTGAAAAGAAACCAGAGTATATTAATAGCCTGAATGTAAACCAGTTCCTTTTGGGGGGACCTACTAGGTTAGATGTGATAGGCTGAGCAAGCCACCGATATATATCTTATGGGCAATCAGGAAAAGGAAACAAGGGGTGGAACATGAATGGAACCAGGTCAAATCTAAACTATAGGTGAAATATAACCTCTTGCTGGGACAGAAAACTCCTCTTCAAAGGATATTCTGTCACAGCATTAAGGAACATTTGTTTCTGTTAATCACAAGCCAGTGCGCTTGCAAGCAGGCAATGGTGGTCATACGTCCACCTCTATTATTTTCATTGGCAATGTCCTATCAGTTGGTAAACAAGAGAATATAAAGCTCTATTGTTTGAAGAAGTCCCACAAGTGAGTCTATTACCTTCATGAAAACCTGAAGATCTGGGAATGAGCTGAATGGAAAGGTTTTGTACTTATACTGTCTCTGATGGTAAGAAGGAAAAAAAAACAAGACATTTTCTCTATAGTGCCTGGAGGCGGGCTTTGGTTAACTCAGTTGAGGCCAACAGTCTCCCAGCTTGAAGGAAGCCCCAATATGAATTTTATTTCAAATTTTTGTTTGTCAAAAAATGGTTCAGAAACTTTAATGAAGTATTCCTCATCTGTCCCTTATTGGTACCTTGAAAAAAACTGCAATGGAGAGAGAATGCCAGAGGATCCTGACCAGGCTACTCAGAAAAAGCTATGTGATTGAACTTTATAAAACATTTTCCCCCTACAGGTAGTCCTCAGTTAATGACAGCAATTGGAACTGGAAATCTCCATCACTAAGCGATGTGGTCGTAAAGCGTGATGTTACATGATCACATTGTTTAGCGACGGCAATCCCGGCAATCCCAGCTGCCATCATAACCCCAGGATCGCATGGGTTGTTAAATAAAGACCTCATGTGACCATGATGTGGGAAGAGGAGGGAGTCCCAGGCAAACAGATCATCAGGTGAGAGCTGCAGGAAGGGAGATGCCACGGGCAGGTGCTACAGCTGCAATTTTGCGGGCCAGTCATAAGTTCCCCTCATTCAGCACCATTGTAACTCTGAACGGCTACTGAATGAGTGGTCACAGCCCAAGGATTACCTGTAATTTTTGGAAATAGGGCAAAGAAAAACTTAAAGTTGGAAGCTCAAAGAAACTTGAGAACATAATCTGTTCAAGTATCCACCCCTTGCATAAAAATTTTCAGGAATGCCATCTAGGTTCTTTATAACATGATTACTACAAGGGACCAACAAATATATCACTTTTAACTAACTTAAATAGTTTAAATGTTCATTCTGAGTTATCGTTTTGGCTCAGTTTTGGTTTGGATTGTTCTTCATTATCTCCAGACTCATTTACAATGTTATGAATAGCTCTTCTTAGTCTTGTTTTATTTTAGTATTTATGTTTTATTGATTGTAATTGTCAATAGCAATAAAACATTGCTTCTCTGCTATCCTAGACAGAGTGCATCTAAATGCTGAAAAGCATTCCCCATGTGCTGGAAGGCTCTTTAACAAAAATCTGAACTGATAATTTGAAAGGAGCTTCTGAATGTACCTGAGAGACACATCACATTAGACTGAGAGTTGTAGGTGATGCATTCCTGCCAAATGGGAAATCTCAGGAACAGACAGGGACCAAGCAGAGATTAAACCCAATGTTATAAACTGGAGCCTGAAGACCAACAATAACCAATTATATCAATGTTCATCTGGGTGCTTTGAGACTCGGTTGCTCAACAGAAAATGTTTCAAGCTTTGAAAACGCAACTAATAAGTCACAGAATAAATCAGAACAATTTAACCACCCAGAGTCATTGAGAGTTGGGCAACGTGCAAGTTTAATCAACTATTATTATTAAACACTCGAATCCCAAGACCATAAATGGAGGATGGGATGCTATTTTCAAAATCAAGCAAAAGAAAAATTCAACTGGCTCAGGCCAACCAGGTACATTTAGGAAACTTATAAACATGAGCAGGAAAGCAACACCTCTCTTTTACAATCACTCTCTAAAAACTGGTATTTAAAATCTGCTACCTGTGATTCAGGAAGCTGTATGTACATTTCAAAAGTAGCAACCATTGATAAACCTCTCTGCCATGGATTTCCTAATCTTGATTAAAACTGTCTAAATTAGCAGCCATCACAACAACTAATTCTAAATTCCATAGTTTTACTACGCATTGTATAAAGTGGCACTTCCTTTCACCAGTCCTGAGTCTCCCAAGTGAATTAAAATGGTGAGCCTGAGTCTTGTCATTATAAGAGCAGAAAAGGGTTGGTTTGTCCACACTTCCCTCATCATTCATGATTATATATAAATCTATCTTGCCTTCCCTTTATTACCTTCATTCCAAGTCCCAGATATCCCTTGTAGGGGAGCAGCTCTGGCCCCCTAGTTACTTTTTCCAATATCTTTTTAAAGGTTTGTTGAGCAGAACTTTACACATATTTCAAGTGTAGTCCCAATTTAGATTGATATAAGGGCATTATATATCAGCAATTTAATTTTCAATTCTCTTCCTGATGTTTCCAAGCATGGTAGTTATCTGTTTTATAGTAGATACAGAGTTGGTTAGCATTTTCATTAAAAATGGTATCAGAGCTTCAAGATCCCTTTCCCAATCAATCACTGCTGGCTCTAATTAATTCCATAATCAAGAATGCTTCCAAACTTGATAAGCATTCTCTCTATCTTTTCATTGAAATTAATAGAAAAACTGAAGAGAACCCAGGATAGATCTTTGTAGTACCCTTTCTGACACTCTCTCCAACTTGATGAGGAACTATTGATGAACTCTCTGTGAAATATTATTCTCAAGCCAGCTATGACTTCACTGAATTGTCATGCCATCCAGCTCACATTTAGCTAACTTGCTAATCACCAGTTGATGGGAAACTTTGTCAAATCCTTTGCTGAAGTCAAATAGATATTATAACTATTGCACTCCCACTATTAAGAAAGCTATCCATATAAGAAAGTAAAATAGATGAAATAGATAAATCTATGCTGACTTCTTGTAATTACCAAATTGTACCAACTACCTCTTGTAATTACCAAATTGTACCAACTACCTCTTGTAATTACCAAATTGGTTTCAAGGTGCTTAGAAATCAATCTCTAAGCTGCTTAGAAATCAATCAAGCTCCAGAATCTACTTGAGTATTGGTGTCAGACTGACTGGTCTGTCGTTCCCCAGATCCTCCCTTTTTTTCTTTTTGAAGATCTTTTAATATCTGAAGCTGTTGCAGTGATACTTTTCTTTCCTTTTATTTTAAACATCTAAAGCAGCTCTATTTGTAAATCTTAGCATCCATCATAAACCTCAGCTCATCCTGAGATTCTGCTTTCCTGAAACCAGCTTTGCAATTCCAAACTAATTGTCTATATTTTGCCCTTGTGACCTTGTCCAATTTCCATTTTCTGTATGTGTCCTTTTTATTATTTTTTATTTTTATCTTGTCTTTATTTTTGGCCAACTCAAGGTAGTGTACATATCTAATGCTCCCTCCTCCTATTTTCCTTACAACAACCCTGTGGGGTGGGCTGAGAGAAAGCAACTGTCCCAAAGTCACTGAGGCAGCTTTCACACCTAAGGGGGGATTAGAATTTAGTCTCCTGATTTCTAGCCCAGCAGCTTAACCAATCTGGTTCTCTTTGTTTTCAGATCTTCACTAAGCTATCAGTGCAGCCACATTTACATCTTCTGTTGTTTTAAGACTTTTTCCCTCACTGGAATTGTCTGCACTTTTAGTATCTCCTTCTTTAAAAATTTTTTAAATTTCACCTATTTTCAGCTCTCTTCCCCACTAGTATGTCTTGCCATAGGATCCTACTTATTACTGCTCTGAAATCCACTTTTTAGAAGTCTCATGTGCGCAACTGAGAATGCTCAGTTTCACTTTCCCTTCGAAAAAGGAGTTCCATGACGATAGGATCACTTTCTCCCAGTGTTCCTCCTACTTCCATGTTTTAGTTTTCCCTCTCAATATGTCAGGCAAAAGATACATGATCCTCCTGAATCTTCACCTTCCCCACCTTCTGAAAGCGGAAGTTGTCCGCAGAACAAATTGTTCCATGTTCACAGAGTTTGTTTCCAATTAGATGATGGGATAATTAAAGTCTCCCATTCACTATGATGTCATGCATCCTTAAAAGATCTACCATTTGCTTTTGGAAGAGACTGATCACATAGTTTCCTTGTCTGAACAGGCAACAGACATCAACACCTGAACTGCTTTTATTTGTTCTTCCACTTATTTTTCATATAATCTTCATATATCTTTTTCCTATTGCTTCTGTTTCTTCTGAACAAGCTGTATGCTTCAACTGCTATACTTCAGCCATGGAAGACATCCAATTAGGTCTCCATTATACCAACTGAATCACATCCTTTTGGCCTTTCTTAAAAGCCCCCCGGCTGCAACCTGAATGGAAAGCAGGGAAGGGAAGCCTCGCAGGCCCTCCCCGGCATCTCTTCCCCTCGCAGAACCGCCGCGGCGCCCTGTTCCGAAGGGCAACCCCCCTCCCCCCCGAGCAGGAACTCCTCCGGCTACTGTTTCTGAAGTCTACCGAGGCTCACCTTGACCAGCCACATGCCCGTGTTCTGCTTGGCGCCGGTCAGATCCAGGTCCCCCTTCTCGCTCATGGCGGCGGCGGGCCCTCGCACCTGCCGCGAGCCACGGCAGCTACCCGGACCGCAATCGGCGGTGGACCGGCGGTGACGGGTCCTCGCCGAGGCCAAAACGGCTTCCGCGCCGAACGCGTGGCCAGCTTGCTCGAGCCGAGGCGGCGTTCAATCGGGCGCGGCCCGGGAGAGCCGGGCGACGAGGGGAGGGGAGGGGAGGGGGAGGAGCCAAAGCTGCGCGTGCTGGAAGGGGCGGGAACGGAACTTTCTGCAAACAATGCGGGCGGGTGCATTTATAGGCATCGAAGTGCTGCAGCGGGCAAGTCCAGACGCTTGGTCGTATCTGGGGTGATCGTGTTGGGTGTGTTGTGCTTGGTGTTAATAGTTGGTTAATTTTGCTTATGTTTTTATTTGTTTTAATTATTAATTATATTTTGTAAGCCGCCGGGAGTCCCCTGGAGTGGGTGGTTATATTCAAAATAATGATAACAACAACACCTGCACCCCAGACTTACAATTGTTGATAAGATAGACAAAAAGTCTAGATAGTGGACATTGCAATACCTGGCGACAGCAGAAGAGAAGAGAAAGAACTGGAGAAAATCACAAAATACAAAGACCTGCAAAGAGAAAGAGAACATCTGTGGCAAAAGAAAGCAAAGAGAGTCCCTGTAGTTATAGGCTATTGCCTTAGGTACGATCCCAAAACATCCGGAGCACCACTTGAAGACCATTGGCATTGACAAAATTACCGTCAGTGAATTGCAAAAGGCAGCTTTACTTGGAACAGCTCACATCCTGCGAGGTTACCTTTAACACCATCAAACAGCAACATCTGCATATCCAATGTCCTTGGGAAGGACTCGATAGGTGGATAAAAATGCCAAATCCAGTCTAAACATCTGGCTGACTGTGCGACCAACCATCATCATCATCATCATCATCATCATATATTTAATTTTCACTGAGCAAGTAACAATGGTAGTAAGTAGATTTGGCAGCACTTGGGTGATCTTTAAAAGCTAAGCAGGGTTGATACTGGTTAGTACTTCAATGGGAGAGCCCCACTGAATTGGAAGGCTGTAAGTTCAGTAGGGAAATTGAAATAAAAATCACTTTTGTACCTATTGAACAATGGAAAGAAGTTGTCAGGCTTTGTAGTGGGCTGTGAGAATAACCCTGGGAGGAGGGAGGAAGAGCTGCAGCCTAGACAACAGTCTGATGCGAGTCCAAAGGAGGAATGAGGATGGAGGAAGCGTCTCAGAAGGGGCCCTCCTACCTGTCTGGAAACCAAAGGTGGGGAGGGGGGAAGTGCTTTGAGACTGCAAGATTCTGTTACTGTAATCTTACAATAAAGGTAGTATTAGTATTCATGGTTTTGGTTTCCTGTCTGGACTACCTCGAAGGGCTGACAGGCTTTCAAGAGGCTGTTATTCTAACCTTGCAACAATAAGAGTTCCAATACATAGTCCTTGTGGAGTTTCTTTCCTGACCTGGCCTACCTCAAAAGAAAACCAAGGCAGAGGAACTCCTCTTTTATTCAGAGTAATGACATAAATTGGAGAGTTCCCCATAGTAGGGGTTAACACCACTTCCCTAATTAGGTCAGTGAAAGACCCAGCAACTGTATTTGTAGAACTCATTGAGCTACTTAGCTTAAAAGCTGAATTTTTAATTTCCCCCCCCCCCCATTTTTATTGTTGGTTTATTTATTTATCTTGGCAACTTCAGTATTCCCAGCTCAGTTGCTTTGTGATTCAAAATATTGTGCAAACTCAGAAAAATGGTGAATTCAATTACCAAATTACGGGTTTTATTGGACCCCTGGAGTGTGGCCTCCAAATAGTCCCAACCTCCTGGGATTTAGAAAAGTGATAAACATTTGGTTATTTCAACAGGAATTTGAGATGGAGACACATTGATTTAGATCCCTCCTGTGTCACAAGTGCTATTGATTATTAATTAGGTTGTAGAATTTTTACTAATATTTTATTATTGAGTTTATATGTTTATTTAATGTTTAGACCACTGCAATCAGACAAGTACTGGGGGTTTACCAAAAATATAACATCCAAGGCACAATAATATAATGATAAATACAAATAATAAAAACAGCACTTGTCATCTGGAGCAATCTCCATATTGATCCTTTTCCCATTATTACTGTACAGCAAAACAACAGCTTCTTAGTAACAAGCATAGCTGTACTGAGGCTGACTTGGAACAACAGACCACCCGCCTCTAGTTTTTGAATTTCCTTCCTTCTTCCCTTTCTGCCTTCATCTTGTCCTAAAAAAAGTCAGGGAAGATTTGGAGGGCTTTCAGGATTCTCTTCATATGTCCTACAATTCCTGGAATCTCTGCAGGTTCCGTTTCTGGACAAAGCTTGAAAGATTGACACTAATAAAGATAGGATACTCTTGGTGAACGTGGCGCTTCGAAAGATAACTGACAACCTTACCTGTCGGCAAACCTACTTCGACATTTTCGCCATGACTAAAACAATAAAGTGTCAGTGCGAAAGCCTCCTTTCTGGAATGATTAGAACAATCTGACATTTGGAAAGGATGCGTAGCATAATCAAAGCCACCGTACAAGATACTAATGGGCTGGTACCCAAAGCAAAACACACCAACTGCCCAGTCATAACCAGGATTGCAATATTTAGTTAGTTAGTTAACTTGTATGCCATCCAATTCCTAGAGCCAACCTAGGAGGCTCACAGCAATCATATGTTGCATGAACAAATTTATATACCAAAAAGATCAATACCAATCCATATCAGTTCAGAATCGCAGCAACGGACTAATATTTATTTCAAGAACTTAGCGACCTTCACAGTAATACCTGTGTTAGACGTATTCAGGCAGATAACTAGGGACTGATCATCAGAATAACCTCTACAAGACAGTGAAATTGATTGCAACCATCTTTTTCTGGTTCCTTTATAAAGAATAGCAGTACAACGTTATAATATTTCTATTTGCCAATATTTGGTTGCCTTTTACTCTTTTTGGAGAACGTATCCTTAAAAGAGATTGATATCACATGGCTAGACTAGACAAACAGACTAAGGATTTGTTTGAATAAAAGCACCTAGATCTTCTTCTCATAATTCTGTATATGGCATTTTCCTCTAAATTCCTCCCACAACCTCCATTGTTTCTTTCTAATCTGTTTTCACTTCCAGTCCATGCATAGATTCAGTGAGGGTAGAATTCATGAAGACTTTTGGTGGGCAGGTCCACAGAAACGACAGGGAGAATGCTTTCCCTTTTCACAGGTGGCTCAACAAAAGCGCATCTTCAGGACGCATGGTCTTGTTGGGAGTCCAGCCCCCAAACCACTCTGTTCTGACTGGTTGGTTTGAATGATTCCAGGTCTTTCTTATCAGGCTGTTCCTTCTGCCTTTTTACTTCTCAAGTGTGTGACCAGCTACAGTGCATGTGTTGGGTCAGTAACAAATTGAGACAAATTCTTGGTTATTGCAGCAGTCATGAAATTTTGAGTTGTTCAAATTATGGTGGTGTTGTTGTTCAGTCGTTAAGTCGTGTCCGACTCTTCGTGACCCCATGAACCATATTGTGCCAGGCCTTCCTGTCCTTCACTGCCTCCCTGAGTTTGCTCAGTTTCATGCTCATTGCTTCAGTGATGCTATCTAACCATCTCATCCTCGGCCGTCCTCTTCTCCTTTTGCCTTCCATCTTTCCCAGCATCAGGGTCTTTTCCAAAGAGTCCTCTCTTCGCATTAGGTGACCAAAGTATCTGAGCTTGAGCTTCAGTATCAATCCTTCCAATGAGCAATCAGGGTTGATTTCCTTTAAGATTGACTGGTTTGACCTCCTAGCAGTCCAGGGGACTCTTAAGAGTCTTCTCCAGCACCACAGTTCAAAGGCATCAATTCTTCGGCGCTCAGCCTTCTTTATGGTCCAGCTCTCACAGCCATACATTACTACTGGAAAAACCATAGCTTTGACTATGCGGATCTTTGTCGGCAAGGTGACATCTCTGCTTTTTAATATGCTATCTAGGTTTGCCATAGCTTTCCTCCCAAGGAGCAAGCGTCTCTTAATTTCATGGCTGCAGTCTCCATCTGTGGTGATCTTCGAGCCCAAATAAATGAAGTCTGTTACTGCTTCCATTTCTACCCCTTCTATTTGCCAGGAATTGATGGGCCCAGATGCCATGATCTTAGTTTTTTTAATGTTGAGTTTCAAGCCAGCTTTTGCACTCTCCTCTTTCACCCTCATCAAGAGGCTCTTTAGTTCTTCTTCACTTTCTGCCATTAGGGTGGTATCATCTGCATATCTGAGGTTGTTGATATTTCTCCCTGCAATCTTTATTCCGGCTTTTGATTCTTCCAGCCTGGCATTTCTCATGATGTACTCTGCATATAGGTTAAATAAGCAGGGTGACAGTATACAGCCTTGTCGTACTCCTTTCCCTATTTTGAACCAATCGGTTGTTCCATGACCGGTTCTAACTGTTGCTTCTTGGCCCGTGTACAGATTTCTCAGGAGACAGGTAAGGTGGTCTGGTACCCCCATCTCTTTAAGAATTTGCCACAGTTTGTTGTGATCCACACAATCAAAGGCTTTTGCATAGTCAATGAAGCAGAAGTAGATGTTTTTCTGGAACTCTCGTGCTTTCTCCATGATCCAGCGAATGTTGGCAATTTGATCTCTAGTTCCTCTGCCTCTTCGAAACCCAGCTTGTACATCCGGTAGTTCTTGGTTCACGTATTGCTGAAGCCTAGCTTGTAGGATTTTGAGCATAACCTTGCTAGCATGTGAAATGAGTGCAATTGTGCGATAGTTTGAGCATTCTTTGGCATTGCCCTTCTTTGGAATTGGAACATAAACTGACCTTTTCCAATACCGTGGCCACTGTTGCGTTTTCCAAACTTGCTGGCATATTGAGTGCAGCACTTTAACAGCATCATCTTTTAGTATTTTAAATAACTCAGCTGGAATACTGTCATCTCCACTAGCTTTGTTGTTAGCAACGCTTCCTAAGGCCCACTTGACTTCACTCTCTAGGATGTCCGGCTCAAGGTCAGTGACCACACCAGTATGGACATCAGGGACATTAAGATCTTTCTTGTATAGTTCTTCTGTGTATTCTTGCCACCTCTTTTTAATCTCTTCTGCTTCTGTTAGGTCCCTGCCTTTTTTGTCCTTTATCATGCCCATCTTTGCACTAAACGTTCCTTTGATATCTCCAATTTTCTTGAAGAGATCTCTAGTCTTTCCCATTCTATTGTTTTCCTCGATTTCTTTGCATTGTTCATTTAAGAAGGCCTTTTTATCTCTTCTTGCTGTTCTCTGGAAATCTGGATTCAGTTGCTTATATCTTTCCCTTTCACCCTTGCTTTTCGCATTCCTTCTTTCCACAGCTATTTGTAAAGCCTCATCAGATAGCCATTTTGCTTTCTTGCATTTCTTTTTCTTTGGGATGGTTTTAGTTGCTGCCTCCTGTACAATGTTATGGACCTCCGTCCATAGTTCTTCAGGCACTCTGTCTACCAAATCTAATCCTCTAAATCTATTCATCACCTTCACTGTATACTCATAAGGAACATGATCTAAGTCATACCTGAGTGGTCTAGTGGTTTTCCCTACGTTCTTCAATTTAAGCCTAAATTTTGCAGTAAGAAGCTCATGATCTGAGCCACAGTCAGCTCCTGGTCTTGTTTTTGCTGTCTGTATAGAGCTTCTCCATCTTTGACTGCAAAGTATATAATCAATCTGGTTTCGGTATTGACCGTCTGGTGATGTCCATGTGTAGAGTCGTCTCTTGTGTTGTTGGAAAAGAGTGTTTGCTATGACTAGTTTGTTCTTTTGACAGAACTCTATTAGCCTTTGCCCTGCTTCATTTTGTACTCCAAGGCCAAACTTGCCTGTTATTCCAATTACTCCTTGACTTCCTACTTTAGCATTCCAATCCCCTATGATGAAAAGGACATCTTTTTTTGGTGCTAGTTCTAGAAGGTGTTGTAGGTCTTCATAGAACTGGTCAACTTCAGCTTCTTTGGCATCAGTGGTTGGGGCATAGACTTGGATTACTGTGATGTTGAATGGTTTGCCCTGGATACGCACTGAGATCATTCTGTCGTTTTTGAGGTTGTAACCCATTACTGCCTTTCCCACTCTCTTATTGACTATGAGTGCAACTCCATTTCTTCTAAGGGTTTCTTGCCCACAGTAGTAGATATAATGGTCACCTGAATTAAATTCACCCATTCCCGTCCATTTCAATTCGCTGATTCCCAAGATGTCGATGTTTAATCTTGTCATCTCATGTTTCACCACATCCAGCTTGCCTTGGTTCATAGATCTTACATTCCAGGTACCTATACAATATTGTTCTTTACAGCATCGGACCTTCTTTTCGCTTCCAGATACATCCACAGCTGAACGTCCTTTCGGCTTTGGCCCAGCCGCTTCACTCTTTCTGGAGCTACTTGGAATTGCCCTCTGCTCTTCCCCAGTAGCATATTGGACACCTTCTGACCTGAGGGGCTCATCTTCCGGCGTCATATCTTTTAGCCTTTTAACATTGTCCATGGGGTTTTCTTGGCAAGGATACTGGAGTGGGTTGCCATTTCCTTCTCCAGTGGACCACATTTTGTCAGAACTCTCTGTCATGACCTGTCCGTCTTGGGTGGCCCTGCACGGTATAGCTCATGGCTTCACTGAGTTACGCAAGCCCCTTCGCCACGACAAGGCAGTGATCCATGAAGGGGCAAATTATGGTGGCCCTGACATGAATGTTGAAGCCTCCCAAAACTACCATCCTCACACCAGGTGTGACTACAATGTTCTTTCCAAAGCAGATTTGGAGATTATTTCTTGATAATAGCCCAGGATCATAGTTGATGCTTTATCAATGAAAATCAGGGCTAGTCAAACTCTGCTGTTATATGGAAATCCAATTAACTTTTCTAATATTATGTTTAAATGCTCAGATCTGCAACTGAGGTTAGCATCTGCCAAAGATCATGCTGGAGCTTGTCCACCCATGCTCTCCAAGAAGAGTACTAACTATAAACCTTATAAAATCTGGTATTCCCTCCAAGTAAATATCAAAGGTGGTGACAGGATTGCTATTTTGCTGTAGTTGGGGGCACACCGTTTACACAGTGACCCCAACCACAAAAATGAAATATATTGTCAGTTTAAAGGTTGACAATAGAACATGCGAAGGCCACTTGATGGTGTTCCCTTAAGGCACAGAGCATTTGGTGGATTAGCCCCCTAGCAAGACAACTTGCTTCATGTGAGAAACTTCCTATGGGGTCTGATGAGCTGTTCCAGAAAGAGCTCATTTGAAAGAAAAAGACAAGTTCTCCTTCTTCAGTGAAAATTTTAATAAACGGATGAAAATTAGTCTTTAAAAAGTAAAATATTGAAATAACACAAAGAATTGCTAATCAGAAGACTTTAATACTATATAGCAATACATACCGTATTTTTCCGACTATAAGACGATACTTTTTTCTAAAATCCTTACTCTAAAAATTGAAGGGCGTCTTATTCAAGGGAGTCAGCGAGGAGAGGACCGCGCGATTGCAAAACTGCCCATACTTTGTTTCTGCAGAGAGGCTTCCTCCTATTGCTAGCCTCCAATCACGAGTGAAATAGCTTGTCTCCCAAACAGACTTCCTCCTATCACAAGCCTGATGTAACTGATGTCAGCTGATGCTGAACAAACCAATTAGAGGAAGGCTTTTGCAGAGAGAAGCTATTTTGCAGTTTCACTCGTGCTTGAATGTAATCAGTTATGCAAAAGAGCCTGGAAACAGAGCTGCAGAGAGACGGTTTGGACCTCCTCCCACCGAGTGTAGCAGGTCAATGTTAACTAATTACTAAATAAAAATGTGTTCTGCACTATCTTTAAAATATTGATTTCTTAATTTGGGGTTGGAAAAATGGGGGTCGTCTTGTACATGGGGGCGTCTTATTGTCGGAAAAATACGGTAAATCCTAAACTTTTAAGTTTAATCCCACATCAGTATGGATATTCATCTTACCCAGATGAACCTAGCCATGTAGTTTTAGGAAGAGGAACTGTTACATTTCTGCCTTTCTCTCCTCTGTGTCCCTCTGAGCATGTCTTTTTCTGAGTTTGATTGACATGTGTCATTAGCAAGATCTGCAGGCAGGGACAGCGTGGGTCGAATGTTTATTTGTAACAGATTCAGAGGTGTATTGCCCTCCTAAAGACTTGTATCTTAGTTTAAGAGACTTCTAGGAGCTCTAGTATATAAACAGGCCTGCTCAGGGACATCAGTTGACACCTCAATTCTGACTGGTTTAACCAAGTAGTCTTATGAGATGTTCTTGTAGTGTGCCTTATGTCTGGCTCCACTAAAAAGGCTGTTCTTACTGAGATTTCAGTGTGTGCTGAGCACAAGATAGTAATCACATTTGTTGCATTCATTCAATGTCACTGTATTAATCTCAAGATTTTCTTAAGAAAAAAAAGTAAATTTTTAGTTCTCCAGTTAATTAATACCAGATTAATTAAACATAACCTTCTCTATCTTTTCTAATGGCAAATGATTTTTACAGCTACCCAAACATTCATTGGTTTAGCTTCCAAAATTATACTGTACGTCAGCAGGAAATGGTTTTATCTCATGTTTACACACAGGGTGGAAATTGGTCAAGACAGTAATTGGATGCATTGGAGAAATTTCCACCACCTCCATTTACATAGATGCACATCTGTCTATGTAACCTAGTGCACTGAAATGAAGCCCTTCTGATTTTCACCTTCCCTCAGAACAAGAAGAAAGTGTGGTTTCATTTCATTTGAGATAGGGCAGAGTAAGATCCTTCCTTGTTTATCTTCACTGCTTCTGAAAAATGCTTTGCAGTATGCAAACTCTGAGTTCTCATATATATAAAATCAGTGTTCTCCTTTTTATAGTCAGGAAGCAACATTGCAGAAGTGATAGAATTAAACTAAATTTCAAGGATAGGAGGATTAGTGGCCATCTAGAAATGTAATCTCAATCCATACAAAATCCATTCAAACATTTGAGGGGCTTAAGCCTAAAAAGAAAATCTAGCCAGTACCTATTCAGAAGTGCTTTGAACAACCATAATCCTCCTGAGTTCTTAACAAATAACTTTGTAGGAAGAAAGCTGTGTTAGTCTATGGTAGCCAAAAATCAGAAGGAATTTGGTAACACATTTTCAGATTAACAAATTTTATTGAAAGGCATGCCTTTAATAACCTTTGTTAATCTGAAAAGGTGCTACTAGACTCCTGATTTTTAGCAAATAATAATAAGGAACTTCCGGATTCATATAGTACTCTCTCTTGCTTCTTGCATTTGGGGACTGTGCACGATTAAATGAAACTAAACTAGCCAAACCATCAGGCTTCACACAATGCACCAAGCCCCCCAAACCTAAGGTTAAAACTAAGCTTTGTGTCTTCTGCAAAGTCAGCCACAAGGCTTTTAACTGACTTGGTGAACCATGTTGTAGAAATCCAACTAGCCATATTGTCAAGAGAGGGGAAATGGATTTTTATTATCGAGTGCCTTGAAGCAGGTTTTTGAGGGGCATGAACATCTAACAGAAACTTCACCGTTTGGAACTTAAAAATATTATCGTGTGACCCTGCACACCCCAGCACAACCTAGTTGCTTCAGTTCTCTCTTCTTCCATGCTGATTTTTAAAGACGCATTTGCCAAAGTCTCTGTGATTTTTAATTGCTTGCTAGAGAACCAAGCAGCATCTGACCCATTCAGTCTGATGCATTAATAGCTCTCCAGATGCTTTCTGCTAGCAAGAATTCCCTCCACTGATGGTTGCTAGGGAGACCGTGTGCTTGTCTCCTACTGCCTGACATCAGGTTTTGGCAGCCTTGACTGTTTGTTCCCTCTGAGACTTACTGAAATTCCAGTCGATGCTTCAATACTTTTGAAAGAGTTGAACTTTGCTTGTGCTTGGTATGTTAATAAGGAAACAGGGACTAAACACAGCAAACATGTTTCTCCCCCAAGGCTTCTCTTGTCTTCTATTACATTTTTATTCCAATGTTCTTAGTTCCCATTTATTTTTTGGCTGGGAAAATTGCAATATTCTCCCTACAATTCATGTTTTCATGTTCCCAGGGGGTGTTACATGGCATGCAACGTTTCCTAGCATGCGCTGAATATATTTACATTGAAGACATTGCTAATTCAAGCACCTAAGTTTGCCTTCCAGTTGGGGGATTGCAGAAATGTCAGGTTAAGTTATTTGAGATAATGGAGCTGGGAAGCATCTCCATCTGAGATCTGAGATCTTGCAAAGCTATCCAAATCTTAAAGAAAAGTTTTAGACTTCTATATACGCTACATCCGTTCCCCACAAAATGACGATTTAATGCATCAAGCCAGGAGCAGAAGGAAGATTTATAAAGTAGATAACCTACATAATTCAGTGCTCAGAGCCTGAGCTAGAATGACCCTCGCGTGATACTATACATGAGAAAGGTAACAAGCTCAGATAATGAAAGTATGATCTAGCATTACCAAATGTGTAACATGGCCTTTGCCCCACCACTCCATTATCATAGCTAGCAGTCATCCCCAGAACCCAAGTCTACTTCTCCTCATCCTCCCAGCCAATGTTTCCTAAACACTACCTACGGCCAAGAGAAAGATAGAGAAGTGATGTAACATGATCTTCTTTAGCAACTTGGTCAAAGCCAACACAGCTCTCTGGGGATAAGGAATTAAGACCTAACCAGGAAGGGAAGGATTCTGTTGCTAAGACTCAAGGAGAATGGCAGGATATAGAAAGGGAAGGCACAAAGATGCACAGGCTGAGTTTAATTGTTTTCTAGGCCATAATTTTTGGGATTCACACATTGTGCCAATACTCTAGTAAGGTAGGATGAGGTGGCAGCTGGTCCAGTTATTGTTGAACAATCATTCCTAGGTCTCCTCTTCACTGGCCATGCATGGGCAATGAGGAGGCAGTTATGATTCAGCAGCATCTACAGAGTTGTTCCATTTCTCAGATCTTCAGGGGAATCTTTCTGGGTCTTCTATGACTGATATAGATTGGTATAGACTGCCTGCTGTGATCATTTGCACGAAGACCTTCTTGGTGGTGGTGGTTCATATGCTCATGAATGTTCTTTCCCTGGAAAGTGTTGTATTTGTTTGCTAAAATGTATATGCTGCCCACTTTTCTGATTCTAGGCAAGTTACTGCTTATAAGATGAAGCATTAATACGGTCCATATTTATATCCATACAATCAATAAATGATGAACAAAACTGTTAAAAACTACAAATAAACCTGTAGCTGCCATCAAACCAATCCAACTGCTCTCTTAAAGTGGATCATTTTCATCATCTTCCAGATATCTTCAGGGTAATTTCGTGAGGCACCAACTCTGAGTTTTAAGCTTCTTGAAGACCTCTCTCCCCTACCAGATCTTCCCTTGCATGAACATGGCATGAACAATTTCTGGGTTTTCTACTTCTCCCCCACTTTTAATCAATATTTAAAAAATAAAGATTATTTCCCAGAACATAAGCTTACAGTCAAAGGCTTAATGAAGCCAGTTCCTGCAAGAGGATGGCAAAGGTTTTCTATCTCGTATTCCCTAGCGACAGAGATACTTGTTGAACAAAGCCTCTGTGGTATGTGGATTCCATTCCAGAAGGGCTTCTGTGCCTTGACAGGTAGCCAGGTAAACTGATTTCATGGCACTAGACATCTGGTAGAACCAGCTACACCTGTTAAAACTCTTGCCCGTTGTGGGGCTCATATGGACAACAGAAGCTAACCGGCACGTGGAAGCCTTTTTCTTACAGTGGGTCTTTCCACAGCCTCTATGGAGCAGGATGTTAAATAGATCGCATGCTGGAGACAGATCAAAATATCAGCCAGGTAACACAGAGAACCAGTAGCAGAGTAACATATACTCTGATAAAGGACTATGCTGACTCGTAAATGGAATAGGAAAAGACTGAATCACATGTAGTTGGAAGTGTCTCATTACCACACAATGGAGGAGAAAATTTAGGTACATTATAATGACAGGCATCCTCTTAACTGATGTTCTCCTGATTGTGGACATTTAACTGGAAGAGATGCCCTGCTGTAGATGGAAACTTAGCCACTAACTTAAACTGCCTTAACTTCAATGCAGTTTTTGTGTTCTATATGCACTAGATTCAAGGGCCCAGGGAACACATTATTTGGGATTAACTTCATTAATCTGGAGCTCTTGCTTGACTTTGCCTGGCCTAGAGTTGTTTTCTCAGCTGTTTCTGGTGACCAATACACCCTTCATTCGCTAATTCTTTGGGAGAAAGAGATTTAAGAGAGGAGTGGCCAGAACCATTTTTGAAAAGGATGTTATTCTCCATACCTTACACATTCTCTTATTCAGATTCTCATGACCACCACCTTCTGGTTTGTCTGATCAGTTGACAGCTACTTTTATTAATATTTAGAATTCTTACTTGGCAAATCTCCTTGCTTCCTTTACAAGTTGAATTAAAGAGTTCTAAAATCAACTTCTGACAATAAATATTGGGAAGGTTTTATTTACACATTACAAATGCCACAGACAACTATTAACTTCACCATTACATTTTCATGGAAGTTCAAAACCATTTCGCCCAATGAGAACAGCACTCTCTTCACCAGTATGGTTGACCCAGGTACCAGTTAACAAGGGAGAATCTTAATTACAAGGAAGTTTTAGTTAAGTAAAGTTTCGCATGGACATTAGGGTCACCCCAATATCCCTTTCATTTGTTGTATCAAATGGTGAGAGCAGTGTCATAATTGATGTGAACTCAGTCTCTCAAGCATATACTTACTATGTTAGTATGAATATACTTATCAAATCTTTGTCTTTAAGTGGATCATGTGGGATCTACAACTAACCTCCTGTTACCATCCTTCCCTCTATGATACTTGTAATTGCTAACCCAGAGAGACAACTGCAATTCCAACAGGGCAAAGCATAGAATGAAACGTTGATCATGGTAGCATTCCCAATATGAGGGAAGCTACTTCCGCACAATCAAAATCCCATCTTCCATTCTGGAATATTATTTTATTTATTTATTTATTTATTATTAAACTTGTATGCCGCCCATCTCCCCCAGCAGGCGACTCTGGGCGGCTCACAATAACAAAAAAGGGAAAAACACCAATCCCTCCAACAATGGCTAAAATCCATAAATAATTAAAATAGAAACATGCATTCATATCATATACTGTCTCGACTAAAATTCAGGAAGACCTGCTGTATCTTCACACATCCATTGAAAACTCAGCTTCACTTCTGCATGGCTGCAAATCTCAGTTCTTCAAATATCTTATTTGAAACTTGGATTAATGGCAGAAAGATTACAGAGACAATGCCACAAGATTGGTTTTCTTTATTGCAGACAAGAACGAAGCCATATATACACAGATTTGTCCAGGACGGTACAGCATAGAGAGATCATAACCAATATAAGACTATGCTCCAGGGATTAAATTCTAAGCATCTTCCTCCACCTTTCCTGGTCAATGGTTATTTGGCCACTGACATCAAAGCAGGTGGTTTTGCCAGCTTCATTCCTTATAATCTTTTCAGCACAGGCCATCCTGGCATGAATGCTGGAAGAATGCCCACCCGCCCCACCTTCCCCTTTATAATGAATATGTTTTGGGTTTAATGTTTTATTTTATTTAATGTATTGTTTATTATGGATGCTAGTGCTGTTTTTATTGTAACCTGCTTCAATATGCTTTGCAATAGGAAATGGTTATAAAAATATATTAAATAATAATAAATACACTCCACCAGAGATTTCAAAGGAACCTTTGGGAAACTCTTAGGAACCAAAACCTTTTTAATGCATTCCAATTCAGTTTATCAATAGCTCTTGTCAATCAACTTGTAAAAGGCAGAAAAGAAAAGAGAGAACAGGGGAAAAAAAAAAGCAGCCTGGGACAATTTTAACATACAGAGTGGTTATGCTTTATTCATAACCGTGTCAAATGTACAGGTAAGTTTTCCTGTAGCATAATTATGATCAGATCACAAGTTATTTGCAGCAACCATCTTATTTTCCCTCTCTCATTATCAACTCCAAATTTTGAGTTACACACGTATCATTCCAACATTTGAAATTCCAAACTAATCTCAGCTGAAGAAATTTATTTTTTAAAAAATCTGTTTACAAGTATGCCTCTGGATTATTTAAAACTTTCTCAGTTCAAATGGGCCTATTTGTTTTCATAAAAATGTGAAGGAAATCTCTCCAGAGAAGGGTGGACGACCTCTAAAGGGTTGCAGGTCACAACTCAGCCTCTTGACATTCCTGGGGAAGGAAACCATTCAGTGAATATCACCAGAAGAGAGCGAGCAATTATTATTTTTATCTCTTTGGGTGGGTGGGTGGGTGAAGGTAGCAGGAGTCCTCTGGGAGGTAAACTTTACTTATCCCACTGTTAGATTACCCCCCACCACCCAACAGCTGGAATCACGCAAGCAAAATTCAGCCATTGGCATAACAGGGTCCTAAGGTCTGCACAAAAACCCTTGGCCATAGGATGAGCACGTCTGACAACAGAATGTAGATCTCCAATTTGAAGGAACGTTACTTTTCATGTGTGTGTTGTATGTACAAAGACAATGCTTTATTTAGCACTCTTGCTATTTCTGTATGAATACATTATAAAAATGTATTGCATTTGCCGTGGGAAAACCTAGTGTTCAAGTCTCTAGACTGTTTTATGATTGCTTTCTTTCGGGCTTCATCAAACTGATGGACTTGAAGATCCTGGTCTCGGTCAAAGGGCCTTCTGTCCTGGGGTTTATTCTTTTCTCCAGCAGTTTTACTCTTTAGCTTCTTCCGATGTATGTCCATTAGAGATTCGGATCTCTGAGACTCCTGGAATTTACAATATTTACCAATAAAAGGTAAAACGTTAGAAGAATTAGAAAATCAAAAGAAAGAGAACATGAAATTGGAGACATTGGAACAAAAAGCTGTAATGCAATATATCTGAAAGTCCCTTTGAACTCAATTATGTTACCTTTGCTCACCATCTGATTATAAAGTGAATGAAATTAAGGCCACACCAAAAAAAAAATGTTACCTATATATTTAGATAGGGCAAAGAGAAATAAGCCCCAAGAACCCAAATAAGGCCACTTATTATACCTCTTCTCTGTGCTTCTGTAAGATCTAGACAACTTTCTAAGAGCTACATATTGAGACAATCTTAATAAAGGCTCTTTTCGAGTTAAAGAATACCTAAGTCCAAAATAGAGAGCCAGTTTGGTGTAGTGGTTAAGGCATCAGGCTAGAAACTGGGAGACTGCGAGTTCTAGTCCCATTTTAGATACAAAGCCAGCTGGGTAACTTTGGGCCAGTCCCTCTCTTTCAGCCCTAGGAAGGAGGCAGTGGCAAACCACTTCTGAAACCTTGCCAAGGAAACTGCAGGGACTTGTCCAGGCAGTCACAGGAGTCAAAATTGACTTGAAGGCACAAACAAAAGTCCAAAATATATTGAACTATCACAATTTAGTTAACTGATTGGCAAAAAGGCAATCCAATGAAGTATTATCCTGTTTTTATATAGACTCTTGGTGTTTTTGGAATTAATTGTTCATAATCCTCAAGGGTATTACAACCCCAAATGGCACCTTTTTCTTATTGTCGTCTTGGATTATGATATGGACAGACAAGTGCCAGCAGCTCAGTTATCACAAATGAGGTACATCTGGAGACCCAAAGACCATTCTTTGCATATAACCAACTCTGCTGGGCCACTCTTAATGCAAACCTAGTCTTGTATGATCTGAACCCAACTGAAGTTTCTTTAGCTTTGTAATTGAAGGCAAAGTCCGATGACCAACTTTGACTAATCACGTGACCAGCTTATCAAATGAAGCTTTCTTCTCCATTGGCAGGTATTCCCATTAGATTTAAGAAACATTCTAACTTGCCCGAATGTGGGTGTCTTCCAGATATATGGACTTCAGCTACCAAAATTCTCCAGCCAGCATTACCATGGCTAAGAATTTGGACTTGGAGATAGCACTCAGTTTCGAGAAGGCTGCTCTAATCAAACAACCAGGAAATGGTCAGTAAAAAGCTTTTGTTGTTGTTCAGTTGTTAAGTCGTATCCGACTCTTTGTGACCCCATGAACCGTATCGCTCCAGGCCTTCCTGTCCTTCATTGCCTCCCTGAGTTTGCTCGGTTTCATGCTCATTGCTTCAGTGATGCTATGTAACCATACATTCCAGGTACCTATTGTTCTTTACAGCATCGGACCTTCTTTTCGCTTCCAGATACATCCACAGCTGAACGTCCTTTCAGCTTTGGCCCAGCCACTTCACTCTTTCTGGAGCTACTTGGAATTGCCCTCCACTCTTCCCCAGTAGCATATTGGACACCTTCTGACCTGAGGGGCTCATCTTCCGGCGTCATATCTTTTAGCCGTTTGACATTGTCCATGGGGTTTTCTTGGCAAGGATACTGGAGTGGGTTGCCATTTCCTTCTCCAGTGGACCACATTTTGTCAGAACTTTCTGTCATGACCTGTCTGTCTTGGGTGGCCCTGCACGGTATAGCTCATGGCTTCACTGAGTTATGCAAGCCCCTTTGCCACGACAAGGCAGTGATCCATGAAGGGGCAGTGATCCATGAAGGGGAAAAAGCTCTACCTTACCTTTTACATTGCTAAGGTACAAGCAATGGTTGTACTACTAGTGACTTGAATCTCAATAATAAGTTTGCTAGAATGCAGTGTATGTATGAACATGTTTCCATAGAAACACAGAAAAAAAAATGTTTATGGCTCAGTCTTGATATTTTTGAAACCAACAAGAGATTTCAGAAAAGACAGGTTTGAGCAGAAGAAACGTTTCCACAGAAACCAACATCACTGGAGGGGGAAAAAGAGATTAAAGGACACCTACATTGTACGAGGACAACTGCTCAGCCAGTCTTTTGTCTCTCTCTGAGAGAAAAGTTTCTGCATTGTCCTTTGAGATGGACTTTCTTGCCTCCTGCTGTTCCTGAAGAACAGAAGAAGATTGATGGGTTAGCAGATGCCCAAAGAAATGCATAAATCAAAAGGGAATCTTTATTAATTGAGGTATTCTTTATGACATCTTAAGGCACCCAGATCATAAGACCCAAGTGCAGTTTTGCTTCTCCTGGTAGAAAATAGTGACTGCACAGCCTAGGTACACCTTCTCTTATTTCAGGAAAAAGAAAGGCCACCCTGTATAGGTACACTCTCAGTATAAATAGAGTTGACTCAAAGGTTCAGGCTGAGAGATTTCTGCCTTTTTAACCATTCCAGGATCAATCCTCTGAAGCAGGGTGGGAAGCGTTCTTTAAAATTCCATTTCTCTCTCTCCCCTGCAGGGAATGAGAGGCCTTGCTTGTTGAAGGCTAACGATGCTCTTCAACTTGCTTTTTTGGCAATGCCTATTTATATGGCTGTGCTGACCTCCTCTAATTTGATTTGAATCCTTAGCAGGATTTTCTGTTGACAATTCAAACAGATTTGAATTCCTAAGCCAATTCAGTTTGACCTTTCAATTTAAAGAGTCATATTGAGGGTATCCGATTTTTCTGCACTGATCGGGGAAAAACAGTAATCAAATCAATGTGTACATATCTAATTCAACCTGAAGCTTCAATTTGGTGGGTTTATTAGATACAGAAATTGGACTGAATTGGCATCTGCCTCCAAAGTGAAGCTTTGCACACACCTATTTACCCCAATTTTTTGTCCAAGTGAACCTCTGCACAGCCCGATTTACTCCAAAACTATTTACCTCCAGAGTTCAAATATGCCAACCCACAAATATTAATGAACAATATTCTCTCTGAAAAAGCACATAGGAATACAGGCTTACATTAGCTTTCTTTTCTCTGTCGGCCGGAGTATCTGTCCAAACCGATCTATCTCCAGATTTATCATCGGGTCTTCTTTTGAATGTTCGTGGACCAAGGCCAAAGTTTTTGAGTTCTGGTGGAAGATCTGTCATCCAAGACTCTCTTTTAGCTTGTTTGGAGCCGTCCTTTAGCAAGATACAAAATTGGGAAGTATCCATGAGGAACAGACCAGCTTGGAAGAAATGCTCACATAGCTCCAGAAATGTAAAGCTATTAATACTTGAGAAAAAGCAACATAAACGATGTATCCAACTCACATCAACGTGTCCCAGAAGCCTCTCTTTCATTCTCCGAGCCCGATCTTCAATCTCAGCACCTGGGTTGGATTCCACTGACCCCCTGGCTGGCATAGGACCAATGACGGCTTCCTCTTCTTCACTACTATCGCTCATCTTTAGCACAACACAAAATAAAGACAAAATCCCACCAACTCAGCAAAACTGAGATTTTAAATAATATGTAATATTTATACAGCACTTTGACCTCTAAAGCTTCACATGCATCACAATCCTTGCAACAGTACTGTAAAGCAAGCTGTTCTTATAATTTCTTAGCTGCTAAGAATATACCACTTCTACATGTAGCTTTCTGATTCACATTTGTAAAAAATGGAGTGTCTTCTCAATTGGGAACATCAACTCTTGTCTTACAATACAAAATGTACAAACTGTCCTTGTGTCCTTGCTTAAAATCATCTTCTTCCACAGCTATTACCGATCTCTAAATTCAAGAGCAAGCTACTTATTATTTTTCAGAGACAATTAAACGAAGAAATTAATCTATCACCATCACAATGGCTTGTATTTATATTGCTTTAATTGAGTTTAACCATTTTCTATGTTCAGTTTAACTTCATTCTTTTGTATATATATTTCCTTGAGCACAGCAATGAGGGGATTCATTTGCAGCTCTACTTTACAAACCAATCCGAACCAACCAACCTAGAATAATCAGCTAAAATATGATTTTTTAGATTAACTATTCAAAGCTTCTTTATGCTTACAGCCCTGTCAGATCTTTCTTGAAGCAGAAATAGTTCTAATGAAATGAAATTAAAGCAGATAAGACTCCTCTTCTAGCACGCTTGCAAGCGAGGAGAACAGATTAGAAGATATGCCTATATCTGAATGTACCATTCCTTGCAAGAGTAATTATACCTGGCTGTTGGCAGATATTTCTATTAGGACTCATTCTTATTTCTGCTTCACATCAATCTAAAGTGCAAAGGCTGGCTTGCATGAACGATTATTCACACAAAAACAATCCACAAAGGCTGCAAGTAATAGCCGCAGGACCAGAAGTCTTCTCCCAGACACCATAATTAATTAAGTGGGAATATTTCTCTTGGAGGGAAAATCACTTAATAGTAATGTGAATATCCACTGGCAGCAGGGCAGCCCAGAATTCCAATTGAGAAATCTAGAACACGGTAGCAATTACCAGCATGTGACTCTTCTGGCTAATCCATGCTCCTTTGCTTGAATAATAGGTCCAGAGATCCCCAGCTGCGCCCTGCGCCCTGCCTGGAAAAGCAACACTGGGACTTCCGGGGGAGTCATGGTGAACTAAACATGTCTCCGAAAGAGTGGAGACGATGACTGCAGCAAAAATCAAAGAATCGGCGAGTTAGACCAGTTCTTCAGAACCTCTCCAGACAAGGAGATGACGGAACATTACCCACATATGCTCTGGCAGGGCTTGCGGAGCACAGAGCAACGGGGGCAGTTGGGGCTTTGTGCTGTGGCACTGGGGTGGCTGGCTGTGGCAAGAGGCTTGAGGTGGCACTCTTTGGCAGCAGGGGCGGCTCTGGTGCTCAAGCAGAGGCCTGGGAGTGGTGGCAGCTGGCTGAGACTGCTGAAGACACCAGAGCTCTACTTCAGTTCCAGCACTGCTGACACTGCCGAGGAGTGCCGCTGTGCAGGACAGCCAAAAGGGCAGAGATGGGGGAGATAGGCAGGTGGGGGGAGTTGAAGTGCCCTTGCAGTCGTAAGTGCAGGCAGGCTGCCAAGCGCCCAAATTCTGATCATGTGTCTGCAGGGGCACTGCAATGGCTGTAACTTTGGGGACCGAGCGTAAGTATCATTTGTTCAGCACTGCCATAACTTCGAACAGTCACTGAAGGAATGGTCATTAAGTTAGGACTATTTGTATAAGATTTCAGAAATAATTATATAAAATAAACAGCTTTTTATGAGAATACTGGATAACAAAAAAAGTGTGGATTATAAGACAGAGAAGGCAGCTGAAGTGGAAACACATATGACAAGCCAAGAGAATAACCTGGATAAGGACTTTCTACTGGATATACAAAAGAAGTTGGTTAAAGCTTTGAAAATCAAAGTGGAAATATACATGACAAACCAAGAGAATGACCTCGATAATGACTTTTTACTGGATTTACAAAAGAGGTTTGTTAAAGCTTTGAAGAAGCCTCTGGGATGTGAAAAAGAAAAAATTGAACAGGGACCAAATGCTACAACAACATCTGAATGAATTAAAGATTCAAGACTGTCAGAAGTAAAAGGAGGGAATATACAGTTGGCTTGTTTGACCAAAGTTAAAATAAGACACGTTTCTATAAAGCCCTGGTAACCCTTTATGGAGTTTTTGCTGACACCAGGACTGAAAAGTTGATGATTTATAGATTGCATATAGATAATAGACGGGTTATGGGAAGAAGAGATATTTGTTTGTAACCTTGCAGGGGGTGAAGAGTTATTAAGTTTGTTTATACTTGTTGTGATGAAGATTGGAAGTCACTTCTTTATATATTTCTTTTCTTTTCTTTTTATCTTACTTTCTTCTTTTTCTTTCTTTTTCTTTCTTTCTATTTCTCCTCTCTCTGAGTTTAGTTTGTATTTGCTTTTACTACTGTAATTAAAATCTTCAATAAAAATTATATTAAAAAAAAGGGAAAGCAATACTGGGTAAAGATCTGATGCTCCTAGATGGATACTTTTGGAAGCAAGCTATAAACTCCTCAGTAACAGTATCACAGGAAGAATGCAAGGGTAGATGTGTGTAAGTGGGATATGAACTTACATGCTTGGAAATGTAGCTTGAGAGCAACTTTTAATAGCTATTCTTTGTATGCTGTACAGGGACAAATAGCTCTGAAAGCTACAGATAGCATAATCTCCATGAAACCACAACTGAACTGGGGTGGGGCGAGGGAGATCACTATAGAAGGCACTGTGATGAAAAGAGGAATTTTTCTCATGGTTATGCTGGCAAGTGTATATAGTGACTACAAGGCCTTGCTTTGGGATATAGCTCGGGACTCTGGTGAAAGAAATAACTAGCAAATACAGATATATGAAATACATCCTTTATTTTGGATACGGAACTCCAAATAGTTGTAGCATCAGATGCCTGCTGAGGTTCCCTGTCTCTATGACAGCTGTTGGGAACAACAAACTCAATTAAGGAAACAATGAAAAAGAGATTATAAGGCATCAGAAACTAGTTCTTCCCATTAGATGGCCTACAAGAGCAGGAACTTTTTCAGTGCCACAACATGATTCTCTTGGCCCTGAAAGAATGATGGGTCACAAATAAAAGGAAAAGAAAGGATGTCTGGGAGTCTGAGAAAGAGTCTCAGACATATGTGATCATAACTGCCTTTCTTCAGATGAAGGTCAAGTTTCTTCAAAGCTTGCCTCACATTTCCGAATTTTTTCAACCTTTCTTCTCACTATTGTAAGATATGAACGGTACTAGAGATATTGTTCATGTATTTATGCATCTGCTGTGTATTTTAATTTTCATGTAATTTGACAGTGAACCGTGAACACCCATCATCTGATGAACAACTTGCTACTTCTAAATCCATGCAAACAGCTTTGTTGTTTAGCCAATTATTTTTCAAAGCTTCAGAGTTAGCAACTTCACACAAAGAATTTGGGTCAAAACACATCCCACAAACAAATGCTGAATTCTTCACATTTCAGTGTATTTTTTCTCATACCTGGCTCATGTAACATCGGTTTTCTTCAGCACCTTCTGATGGTTTCTTAAAGCCCGGTGGTAAAGCAGGACCTATAATAGGTCTCAAGAATAGAAAGAGAATTAGATTTTAATAACATTGCCCTGTACAGCATACAAAGAATAGCTATTAAAAGTTGCTCTCAAGCTACATTTCCAAGCATGTAAGTTCATATCCCACTTACACACATCTACCCTTGCATTCTTCCTGCGATACTGTTACTGAGGAGTTTATAGCTTGCTTCCAAAAGTCATGGGTTCCCTGCCTGTCCAGACAGACCAGAATACTTCCTACTTCCCTCTAAGTTCCTCCCATCTGCAGGATGGACCCTTCTCTTCATGAGTCTCTTACATCCTACAAACAATATACAGAAACAACTCCATGTATAAAAACCAGCACCCCACGTCTTTTTAATACTTAAGGTTCAGACTGGGCTTTATTACAAAAAAATGGAACGAAATGTGGAAGTCACATAACGCTTCTGCTTACCCTCTTTGGGCCCAATTCTGAGAACGGTTGCTACAGCACCCATCTGATGCCCTCCCTGCCAAACACTGAAGGCAAATTTGGCTTTGAGCAGGTCTCGAAAGAGAATCTACAGCCCCTTTAAATAGCCCCAAACTTTTATCTACAAGGATGAAACTGGCCCAGTCACTTTGGAACCACCGTGGGAGGAATGTAACAACTCATCAGCTTCTGATCATTGGATACAATGTGACACTAGAGGAGAAAAATTGCTCACAAAATGGCAACAAATGAATTTTTTTTTTCAATCAAAGCAGCCAACATTTCTGACTCACAGAATGTTTTTTTTTAAACAATCTTTACAATTATAGCTTGTATAAATAGAATCCTATCATGGCACTTTGGTTATCAAAAACACAAAAAGTTACTTAATTCTTGGTTCAGATTTTTTTCCCACAAATTAACTTTTATCATCACTAATACGGTTTGTTCTCTCCTGAGATATGTGCCAATTGTAAAGAATTCTTACTGGCAACAGGTAAGGTTCCTCCTTTTGCCAGGGAACCAAAAATATGTTACCTTTCTACAGCTATACACATTCAATCCCAAAGATTGGGCTGGCGAGGAATACAAAGACACTCTTAACAAAACAGAAAGTGATTTATTTTCTGTCTCAATAGCTGTATCAAGAGAAGCAATCTCTTTTTCTCAGAACCTTAAATAAGTTGTATTTCATTTCATTTGTGCCATTAAAAAAAAAAAAGCCCTTTACTAAACTTTGGATCATTTTTCAAAAGTTTTGAAAGCATTACCAAAGTATCAAAACAACAGTTAAACATTCAAATGTTTCTTTGCACAGAATCAAAAGGCTTGTAAGTTTTTTTATCCCCTATCCTTCCGTTTACAGAAGAGGCTGGATTCTCCGTAAGATTTAACTTGCAGAGGAAGATTTAACTTATAGGGGGCTAATGGCAACCTGCATTTTGAAAAGGGCTCCAACTAAAAGGTATATTATGTTCCACTTATCAACCTGGTGACCTGAAAAGTTTCATTCATTCATTCACTCGCTTGTCCTCAAGCAGGATAGACCTTATTGTTCTTAACCATACCCACAGTAAGACCTGTAGATTCAAGTCCCTTAAAAGAGAAGCCAATCATGTCTGTTCTCTTGGACTCTGTGTTAAATACCAATGCAGGACCTGATTCTTCAGCTTTTTATAGAATAACCGAATCGTCAATGCTGCTTTTTGATGCCTAAGACTGTTCTGATGCATATCACATCTGAGACTATTTAGAAGGAGAAAAGAGGTTTAAAGTTTCCAACAAACTATTCAAAACACAATCTATGCTGACTTCCAACGATCACATGTGAATAGCAATTTTTTTCAAGGAGAGCCCAAATCTGGTTGGTCATCCCTCCTTCATATCCAACAGGGTTGGCAAAGATGTAGAAAGCACAGAACGATGTGTTGCCTCTCACTGGGTGCATAGCACATGGTAGCGTTTAGGCTTATAGGGAACATCTCTCTAGTGCAGAACAAAATGGAACCGGATCATTTCCTCACTGTTGGTGGGGGGAGGGAATTTCCTTCATCCTCCCCAGTTGAAATCCTGGTCAATCGCTGGGATAGGGAAATCAACAACTGGCAGTTGAAACAACTGTTCCTGAGTAGGGCTCTGCAGCATTCAAAGGTGAAAAGGTCCTTCAGAGCACTTTGGGGTGCTCACATAGCTCCAGTTGGCAGCTACTTAAAACAGCTGCATCCTTTCCCCAGAACAACTGTAGTATGATCCTGGGGAAAGATATGTTTGGTTTAAGGAGGTGCTAATTGGTGCTATATGCTCACCCATGTGCATTCTTAGGCACTCTTTTCCCTTCACCTCTGAAGCACAGTATTGCTCAACTCCCGAATGCTCTCTCCCTCCAGACAGAAAGAAGCAGGAGGCAGACAATGGGTGCATGCATAAAATTCAGGATGAATCTGATTGAAGACAGGAGAAAGTCTTCATTAAGGCTTATGCTGGAACTTTGAAGGCAGCAGTGAAATTGTGCTTTTCCACTACTATCACATCCACACAAAATCATCCAATAAGTCTCTTCCAAGCTGTAAAAGAACTATTATATCAAGGCTGACCTAAGGGAGACAACTTCACAGCCTGGTGTGACATTTTGCTAGACGCTTGGCAGAAAAAAATTGCCTGCATTGGTTCCAACTTGGATTCCTTGGATATAGCAGATTGCAATGACATAACTTCTACTTGTTATGTGAGTTTCAATTTATGCAGCTTGGGGATGAGAACAAGACGCCATGAGCCCAACCATATGTGCGCTTCGCCCTTTCACTTCCTGGCTGATTAAGGCTTGTTAGAGTGGATTGGGAGAATGGATACTCCATTGTCAGAACAAGGATCAGCATCTCACTGCACTGCCGTTCTTGATGCCATAGCTGAAAAACCATTAGGAAGCCCAGACTCAAGCAATAGCTGAAAAAGGGCCCACTGCCCTTGATATAAGCTTGTGGTTAGCTCAGCTTGCCTATCCAGCTGTGGGAACACCTTATTTGGAGGGCCAGAGGGCAGGGAGACAGAGAAGTGCATGGCTACGCTCAGAAACAGCTGGCTCGGGCAGGTATACTTGAGAGTAGTTTTGCTGTATTCAGCTGATTTGGATAGAGGCTGGGAGTCTTATTTTTGCTGTTACAGCCTGACCCCGCATACCTTACAGCTAGTTTTTAACCTTCTCAGAAACTTCAATCCTGGCCTTAGTCTTGCTAATGCAAAGCTACTTGGACCTCGGCTACTGGTGAGAATGGACTCCTTTTAAATTCAGACTGTTTTTAATGACCAAAACTTTGCAACTTCAGTTGTTAGCTAGACTAACTAGTGTTTGAAGGGCTGGGACACTTGGGTGTGGTATAGGAATTCCTGGATGAGACAGATTGTCAAACCCATTCCAATCAGGATTCAAGTCTGGGTTGGGATGAAGATGGCTTCTGTCACTCTGGAACTAGACAGAATCAGAAGGCCCCTATTGGTTCTGCTTGACCTCTCATCAACATTCCAGGCCACTGATCATAGTAGATCCTTTTGGAGCATCTGGCAGGACTAGGTTGGGGAGATACTCTAGCTGCTAGTTTTGTAAGGGACAGTGGGGAACTCATGTTCAATCTGCATAATTTTTCTTCTTTTTTGGTTCTTGTCTGCCATCTTATTCAGCATAATCACGAAACTGGACATGCTCATCAGGAAATCTTGGGACACATTGTTACTAATCAGTCTTTTTTTTTTTTTTTGTATTTATTCTTGTTGATCATCAGCATGGATTGGATTTTTGTTTATTAACTGCAGTAGGCTGGCTTTGCCAGAAGCATGTGGCACACAAATGAATGAATGAATGCATGAATGCATGAATGCATGAATGCATGAATGCATGAATGAATGAATGTCAGGCGACATGTAACTTTTTATTTTCATCTACTTCTAGGGAGACTACTGATCAATGTATTGGATGACAGCTAATCAATTGAGATATAACCCAGACAAAAGGGAGCCACTCCTGGTTAGAAAGTTAACAAGCTCTAGAATAGGATTTCTACCTGTTTCAGATGAGGTAGTACTTGCCCTTAAAATCAGATGTGCATTCTGTTGCACTCAGAAGTTTTGCCCAGCTTAAACTGGTGTGTCAACTGTGCCAATTCCTGAGGAAGCCAGATATGACCAAAATGGCACAAGTAGACTGAATTACTGCAGTGCACCAAGTAGTTTCTTTTGAAGAATGTTTTAAAAGCACAACAGGTCTAGAATGCAGCAATGACATACTGTTGAGTATTCCCAGGCAGATCCATAATAACCAACTACACCGGTTACCAATTTGTTTCCAGCACAATTCAAGTACTGTCTCAATGATGCACCAGTCCCCCTTAGGGACTTAATAAACAAGATGCTCTAGGATGCACAGACCTGAACTCCCTGGAAATATAAATGAAGTGCACCAGCCATCTCCTGATTAGGAAATACTCCTAGGAATTTTCCCGGGGAATAACTAGATTGTTTACCACTTGGGTCATGGAGAAAATCTATCGATCTATGTGGTTGTTAGGAGTCAACACTGACTTGATGGCACATAATCAATCAATTACCAGTTGGGGGAATTAACATCACTTGTAGCAATGTTAGCAGCATAGCTAGAAAAGTCACTTGACTTTATAGAAGACATGGTTGAACAGCTGGGAAAGCTTAGTTGAGATAGAGAACAGAGAGGAAGTAAATAATCATATGGTAATTGGCCTTTTCTTATATACAAACTTGACAACTCTATGGGAGATTAGGTGAATGGGACATATTAAGCAGTGAAGCTTTCATTTCCAGCACTGAATATGTTAGCTAGTTGGGTAATGAAACGTCTGCAAGAAAACAACCAAGCTCAGAGAACCCCAAGACTCCACAGAGAAGCTTTTTTAATACTGGAAAGAAATCCATTTTCATTTTGATTGTCCACAGCTAAAGATGCTACTATTACAGCCCCCATTTGGATTCTGGAACTCCACACAGAACATATTCCTCTCTAGCTCTACTAAGACAGCAAAAGCTTTTTTTCTTCTTCTGCCATTAGTATTACTATACTGCACCAATACTAAAAAGATGCTAAAAACTCTCTCCTGAAATCCTTCACTGGATTGAAGCCTATCAAATAACAAAGCATCGGTTCCAATATTTACCTGCACTGGCCTTTGTTTAGCACAGATTTTTTCTTGCAGGTTGGCCTCCATTTGAGGAAGAATGAATCCAGAATGCTTTATCTCTAAAAGGCTTTCCAGTTTCTCACCTCTTGCGAGTATAAACAGCTAATTTGGTTAGATCTTAACACACCAACTTTCTGTCATTTCTTGGGGAATAATTAGCCTGTGGACCATTTGGGACATTTACAACACTGGTAGCAATAGCATAGCCAGGAAATGCCGCATGACGTGGCTGAGAACTGATATATCCTTAGCGTGTTTAAATTTCAGCGGATCCATGAGCCTGTTATAAGGGTAAAGCAATTCATTATTTATACTGATGAGGGATCAGGGGTCACATCTGGATTTCCAGAAATGAGGTGTTGATCTAGAACCTTATCAGAATTTAGGGCAGGTTAAACTTATATATCTGAACTGGAATTTCAGAAACCAGTTCTGTGTTGCTTATTCTTCTAAAGGCACTAATAGAATATTCACAAGATTCTGGAAATGTTGCCATCAATATGCATAAGAGCTACAATCTGATTTTTTCTTACCCACAGAAGGATGATCCAGTTTGAAACCTCAATGTGACCATTAGCACAACACACACACATTCCCTGACTGATGTATTCCAAACTTATTACATTTTAATACCAACAATATAGGGATTTCCAGACCACTAGGGAGAAACAATTTTAAAAAATCTAGATACATCCTTGAGGAGAAGCCCTTTTAGATCTTCCTGTATGTCAAGAATTTGTTTTATGTAATTTAAGTGCGTGACAAACTTTTTTGGTTTTGTCAAGACACAGAGAAGTCAGCAGTAGCTGCTAAGTAGTAATTAACCACTATCTCAGGAATGAAGGAAGTTTCTCAGTCTTCAAGGGTCTCCTGATCCTGTCTGATTGCATAAAACAAATTGCAATGCAAGGAATGCACAGATTAGTTAGCCTGTTTGGCAAAATAATTTAGCCGCTGGCAAATGCACTGGGGGAAAGGGGACAAGAAATCAGCAAATAACTTAAAAGCAGCCCAGAGCAGCTAAACACGAGCCATTAAAGATGTCCAAGAAAGGACACCATTTCCAAAGCCGCTCCTCTCATCTACTCCACATTTCCACTCCTAAGAAGAATGCTCTTCTGCCCTCAACTATCCATTCAGAACTGCACTTAAGACAACTGCGGGTCTTCCTGATAAAGGGTTTCAGTCACTCTCCTCTCACATGTCTTTTTGCCAATCGGACACCAGTTCACGTTTGGGCTGAATTCACACTGCCTGGCCAAGCTTAAAGTTATTGCCACTGCTGCTGGAATTATCCCAGGCAGAATCAGCACGCATTCATTCTAAAAGGAATTCCAACCATCCCGGAGAACCGGATTCATATCTCAGACCCTCCATCATTGCACCAACCTGTCATTTATGACTTCATGACAAGAATCCCAAATGGGGAGAATCAGAGAACAGAGAGCAACCACAAAGACAGCTGTTCTTTGTCCATGCCTTTTTTTTCCCTTTGGGTGTCTCTGAGTCGGTTTTTTGACTCCTGGTGACTGCCTGGACAAGTCCCTGCAGTTTTCTTGGCAAGGCTTTTCAGAAGTGGCTTACCATTGCCTCCTTCCTAGGGCTGAGAGAGAAGGACTGGCCCAAGGTCACCCAGCTGGCCTTGGGCCTAAGGCAGGACTAGAATTCCTGGTCTCCTGGTTTCTAGCCCGGTGCCTTAACCACTACACCATATTGGCTCTGAGTCATGCTTTACTGCTTTGAGAGAGAGAAACTCACTACTGAGAGGTGGATGCAAGCCTAACAAGAGGGCAAGATAAAAAAAATGCAAACATGCCATGCCCTTCCAAGCCTCACTAACCAAAGGGGAGACCTTCAAGAATGGTACCTTCTATTGCATGCCCCACAAACCTGCGTGCCCCCTTTATTGCTCCCTGACACCCTTGTGTGGATTACCTTTCTGGTGATTCATCTTGCTTTTTAAAGCCAGGAGGAAGAGCAGGCCCAAAAAACCCATCGTCGTCATCTTCCTGACATCTTCTCTGTTTCCTTAATAGAGATAAGGAATACAGGCATAAAGATTATTAGAATACAGGTGAAACTCGAAAAATTAGAATATCGTGCAAATGTTCATTTATGTCAGTATGGCAACTCAAAAGGTGAAACCAATATATGAGATAGACGCATTACATGCAAAGCGAGATACGTCAAGCCTTACTTTGGTGTAATTGTGATGATTATGGCGTACAGCTTATGAAAACCCCAAATTCACAATCTCAGAAAATTAGAATAGTGTGAAAAGGTTCAATATTCTAGGCTCAAAGTGTCCCACTCTAATCAGCTTATGAATCCATAACACCTGCAAAAGGTTCCTGAGCCTTTAAATGGTCTCTCAGGCTGGTTCAGTAGGAATCACAAGCATGGGAAAGACTGCTGACCTGACAGTTGTGCAGAAAACCATCATTGACACCCTCCATAAGGAGGGAAAGCCCCAAAAGGGAATTGCAAAAGAAGTTGGATGTTCCCAAAGTGCTGTATCAAAGCACATCAATAGAAGGTTATGTGGAAGGGAAAAGTGTGGTAGAAAAAGGTGCACAAGCAGCAGGGATGACCGCAGCCTGGAGAGGATTGTCAGAAAAAGGCCATTCAAATGTGTTGCGGACTTTCACAAGGACTGGACTGAGGCTGGAGTTAGTGCATCAAGAGCCACCACACACAGATGGATCCTGGACATGGGCTTCAAATGTCGTATTCCTCTTGTCAAGCCGCTCCTGAACAACAAACAACGTCAGAAGCGTCTTACCTGGGCTACAGAAAAAAAGAACTGGTCTGTTGCCCAGTGGTCCAAAGTCCTCTTTTCTGATGAGAGCAACTTTTGTATCTCATTTGGGAACCAAGGACCCAGAGTCTGGAGGAAGAATGGAGAGGCACACAATGCATGATGCTTGAAGTCCAGTGTGAAGTTTCCACAGTCTGTGTTGATTTGGGGAGCCATGTCATCTGCTGGTGTTGGTCCACTGTGCTTCATTAAGTCCAGGGTCAATGCAGCCATCTACCAGGAGATTGTGGAGCACTTCATGCTTCCTTCCGCAGACGAGCTTTATGGGGATGCTGACTTCATTTTCCAGCAGGACTTGGCACCTGCCCACACTGCCAAAAGTACCAAAACCTGGTTCAGTGACCATGGGATTACTGTGCTTGATTGGCCAGCAAACTCGCCTGACCTGAACCCCATAGAGGATCTATGGGGCATTGCCAAGAGAAAGATGAGGGACATGAGACCGAACAATGCAGCGGAGCTGAAGGCCGCTATTGAAGCATCCTGGTCTTCCATAACACCTCAGCAGTGCCACAGGCTGATAGCATCCATGCCACGCCACATTGCGGCAGTCATTGCTGCAAAAGGGGCCCAAACCAAGTACTGAGTACATATGCATGCTTCTACTTTGCAGAGGTCCGATATTGTTCTATTTCCAATCCTTGTGTTATTGATGTCATGTAATATTCTAATTTTCTGAGATTGTGAATTTGGGGTTTTCATAAGCTGTACGCCATAATCATCACAATTATACCAAAGTAAGGCTTGACATATCTCGCTTTGCATGTAATGCGTCTATCTCATATATTGGTTTCACCTTTTGAGTTGCCATACTGACATAAATGAACATTTGCACAATATTCTAATTTTTCGAGTTTCACCTGTATGAATAGCAGTTTGCTTACATCTCAAACAAAATGCACATCTGGAACTTATCTCAGGGAATTTTCAAGTAAAACTACCTCCAGTTTGCAGTTTAATATTGATAATTAAAACAATTGCATATTGATAATACAAACAGCTTTCCTACCTACAAGGACTTATGTCCAAATAAGACTCAAAATCATTTTTTATAAATGTTGGTGTGCAGGGGTTAGCAGATTTGGGCTAAACTACTAGCCAAGCACACGTCAGGGTGTATCATTTGTTTGTTTATATGTCACATTCATATAGCCACCCATCTCACACAAAGCAACTCTGGGTATCTTCCTCTCTGGCCACAAAATGTCTGAGGTATTTAGTGCTATTGTGTAAAGTCTGGATATAACCTGGAAACAGCCAACTATATCTCCCAAGCTTTGCTGAGGTTCAACATCAGCATTCATCAAGCTCAGGTCTAAAATCTCTGCAATAAACACAGGTTTGGAGCAGAGATCCATATTCCTTTGAATACTAACAATATTCAGTCTGCTGATACAACTTACTCAGATGAAAATTATTTACACAGCATGCAATGTCTTATATAAACATTGGCCCCAGGATACAATATGTGCTTATATGTACCTATCATGAATTTGATGAAGACTCTCTAAATATTACAAGCCTCCTTCAAGTATTATTTTTTTGAGAATGTCAGCTTTCACCAAAATCCATTAGTTGTAACTGTGAAGGGAACATTAAGTTAATTAGATCTAAGCCATCAAATAGGCATAATCTTACATGAAAGACATAGCCACAGATTAAGAACATTCCATATTAGTTCATTAACCAATGGACGATATACTCCTTTTACAGTACTTAGGAAAGGAACAATGGCAGCCACCAAAAAGGTAGAAAGCATTTAATTAACATAACAGTTCCAACTCTTGCCGGAACATGTAAAAATGGCCTCAACTAAAGCCTGACTCCTGCTCATTTTCTTAATGGTGTTACAGATGTAGCTTGCTGCTGCCTTTCCTGGAATGTTTTTGATCTCCAATGTAGCATCCAAATATCTCCCAGAGACCTCATATGCCAGCTGAAACCACTTTTCTGCACAGAGAAGCAAGCAGTTGGGAGTTTCCTCAGAATCAACATGTTTGCATCAAGAATAACATAGAAAAGGCAAACTGAAATGAATAACTTCAACATCATGACTGCAAAGCACAGCAGAAGGAGAAATAGCCACAAAGCAGCACACACACAAAGGTGTTCTGGGCACTGCAGTACATTACTGTAAATTCAGAGCATTGGAAAGTGTGAAATATTTTGATGCAAAGGGAAGTTGTTGCAGAATACCAAGACTGGGAGGGCATTAACCACTTTAAAGGGCCAATGAATTGGTTGGGCTAATAGTTGATGAACAGCTGAGAGATGAACTGAAGGGAAAGCTGAGGGTTGAAAGTTTGGCAGAACCAGGAAGACTGAGAAGGGCAAAGGTTGGAAGAACCACCAAAGAGAGTGATCTGAAATTGCTCATCAGGAGCTAGTAAAAGCACTCTGGTCTGGGGTCAGAGGAACTTCCATTATAGCATAGTGAGCCAGGATCTTGAAGAGGAAACTTCGATGATGTTATGGAAAGAGAAAACAGTCTTGTCTGCCTGCCTGCCTCCTTTGAGCCTGCTCCATCAAAAGCCTGTGTGAATTCTACCTTCATTGGGTCTGTGATACAACTTGTGCTATGTACAATTTTTAATCAATTCTATTCCCAAATAGGACAGAATTACCAAGTTGCCATGGAACATTCAATAGGGAGGGATATTAAGCAATAAAAACACTGATCTATGATTGTTCATTTAGGGCTTTTACTGTTAAGCATACAGCAGCATGACAGACACAAGTGAATCACGTGGTAGAAAATATAAAATATAAAAGAATTTATAAAATATAAATTCCTTATAAGTCTAAATAATTCCAGCTCCTATTCATTTATTCATTCAGTCACGGATGTATTCATTATTCATGCTTACATCATCACACTTTGGGTACATAAACTGAAGCAAGCATGGTACAGGGAAGATGAGTTTGCACATGAGCTGATCCATAGTTGCAGTTGGAGTCTTCTCCCTTGGGTTGGATGGCACCAAATAATTATGTCCTAGGTGCCTCTTCTATATCTTTATGCCTGGGAAGATGTCAAGTCTCTATATTCAGGAAGGATCTTTGGGACCTGTTTTGAGCCGTCAACTGAGACAAGGTCTTGTTATGGTAATCGTGCCTCCTTGTTGTGAGAACATTATTTACATTATTGCCTCACAACATGCGGAGACCATGCTCACTGGCAATCCATATTTTACCCATTCCGTACAATAGTCCAGAAGCATCTTCTTCACATTCCATCCTGTTGCTTTCCCAACTTCAATATCTGTTGCCAAATGTTATGTATCAGGCAGATGTGTTTGTGGGCCAGTATTTCTTCTCCTAATCAAACAGCTTCCATCCCTTTGCTGAAAGAAAAGAAGGAAGTGCCCTAACTTTCATGTTTCTGTTCCGAGAAAGAGGCAGGCTGATGAAGAGCATGCCGTATATGTCTGTGGGAGGAGGTGCACTAAGTGTGTGATGTTTGTGTGTGTTAGTATGTCCTCCAAAGGCATACTGGCACCAGGGGCAGTACTCAGAATACAAAACTTGGCCATCCCTGACACATGAGGATCAACTGCCTCACAAAGCAGTTCTGTACTTTTATGCCGATGCACTAACCTGGGAACTGGACTTGAATCTTCATCCTCTTCAGAATCCCAATCTGTTTCTCTGGACACCCAAGCAGAGGCACATTTCTGCTCATAATCACAGTTTTCAGAGTTTTCCTTGTAGCCAGGAGGCAATGCTGGTCCTGCAACTGAGCATTTTTATATCATTATATATTTCACGTGAATATTGCTTTGTTTTTAGACTAAATTATCAAAACGTTTTTTCTCAGAGATGAGAATAATGAGAATAAGATGTGGACACATTCTTTGAGGTGAGCTCTGAGCTATAGCCTGCTGAAGTAATCCAGATGTGAACAATAGTTTACTCTTATCTTAGGCTAAATGATTTATTACAGTAAAGCCTTTATTATAGTAATTTTTAAGGTATCACAATTCTTTTTTTGTACCAACATTCTGAGTGCTGCACCTGATGCCAGTATGCCTTTGGAGGACACACTAAGACACACAAACATCACACACTTTTGGTACAAATGATTAACATAGACCCTTGAACATAGAAAATTATTTCAAGTGCAGCCGGAGATATGGGGCAGAAAATTTTCCAAGGTCAAATTTTGCACTTCAGGCACGCTTGTTAATTTTAAAATTGTCTGCTATTTGCTTTTCACATGACTGTGTTGAGAAGCTGAAACTACACTGCAGTTGCATTTACTTTTTCTTGCTTATTGCCCTACATTGTTTCCAACATTCTAATAAAAATAACTTTTCTCCACACATCAAAAGTGTTAGCTTCTTTGGGTACAATCTTCATGAAATAGGCTAGATTTGATTTTAGATCATATAATCTTTCCCAAATATCTACACAGACTGTGGATATTGCAGTAATATACCAATTAAAATCATATTTATTTGCACAGGAAGTTTTTCTGACTCAAGAATGTCCAGAAAACCTAACCTCTCTGAGTACAAGTCCCAGCTACACTGATGCAGTTTCTGAGTTCTCATGCTAAATTAAAAACTTGTATTTTTATATTTACGCTACCTAAAAAAAGAATAATGCTGGATTTGTATGGAACGTTATGGCTTGCACTGTGGCTTAATGAACCTATTACCACTCTTAATGTGACACCTCCTCTCCCCAGGAATATGTTGCAAGAAATTGTCCATTTGGCAGCTAAATTTCAGCAATGCAACTAATACTGGGCACAATTTGAGGTTTTGGGGGGGGGGGGTGAGGCCTCTGAATTGCTCACCCTATTCTAATCCAGATAGCACAGTTTGGCAGCATATGCATATTGCACATGCACTGCAAGTTGTGTTTCAACCACAGTTTGAGGCTTATTATGTTGTTCATTGCCCGAATGAAAATCACTTTGGGCTGGCCTGTGACAGACACTTCAAAGCTGAGTCGAGAGCCAGTGTGGTGCAGCAGTTAAAAGTGCTGGCCTACAAACCAGGCAACGGTGAGTTATAGGCCCCCCCTTAGGTATAAAAGCTGGCTGGGTGACTTTGGTCTCTCAGCCCAACCCACCTCACAGGGTTGTTATCGTGGGGAAAATAGGAGGCGGGAGTATTAGGTATATTCACCACCCTTATATATAAAAAGGTGGGATAAAATGATAATGGGAGGAGGAAGGAAGAGGACTCTTACAGAAGAGATCTGATACTGCCTTCTTCTGCGGGGTTTTCCCAATTTTTCAGACCAGTCTGGATTTCCTGGTAGCCTCCTGTCCAACTACTAAGGAAACCTGACCTGGCTTCCATTGTTGGGATCAGCCAAAGGAGGCCACGGGCTACTCCTTGAGGAGGACCATCCCCTTCCTCTGGAATGCATTTATTTCATTTACCCGTCCAGACCCAGCCATACAGGCACGGCACTGCCCTGCCCTGCCCTGCCCTGCCCAGCCCACCCCTCCCTTCCAGATTAGGTCAGCCGAGGCTGAAAGGAGCCCCGAGTGGGCCCTTCTCCCTCAAGAGCTGCCCCTCCTATTCCTGCGAGGGAGAGCCTTAGCCTTCTTCTTACCCGGCCCGGAATCGGCGGCGGCGGCGGCGGCGGCGGCGGCTAAATGCGGAGGCAGCACCGGCCCGATAAGATCTCGGGACGCCATGGCCCAAACAAGAGCTCTGCGACGCCTGCGCAGTGCGTTCCCGGGTCGCCCTTCCTTCCGGCGCGTAGAAAGGCAACTTCCGGCTCTTTCAATAAACGTTGCCATTGTCTGGGGCGGAAGTGACGTGTCGCCGGGGGACGCGCGCCTAGCCGTCGCACGTGTGGCCCAGCAGAGCTATGGATCTCTGGTATCCGCCGCCACCGCCGCCGCCGCCCCCCCCCGTCTGGGGCTCCGCTGGGCATTGGCCGCCGGGACCCCCCGGGCCCTGGCACTGGGGCTCGCCGCCGCCGCTACGCCCAGGTCTGTTGCTGGTACCGGGCGCCTCTTGGAGCCTCAGGCCCTGCTTCAGCCCCGAAAGTCCCTGGGCCAGCCGTTTTCCCCCCAGCCCGGCCTACCTCACGGGGTTGTTGTTGCGGAGAGTAATTAGGGGAAGCCTGCCTCTCAGGGCGGCCAAGGGAAGCCAGGATATACATGCAGCTCGTAGTGATAATGATGCTGCTAATAATAGTAGTGATGATGATAATAATAGTAGCGATGATAATAGTAATAATGGGCGCTTAAGCGAGTTGCCTTAGGATTGCAGGGCCTCAAGGTGTGTTTTCTACTTTCAGCGGACTGATTGATTGATATAGCCGCCTGTCTCACGGATCTGACTCTGGCCGGCGTACAGTAAAACAGAACAGTTAGAAACAACTTTAAAAACCATTAAAACGTAAATGTAAATAAAACCACGGGAGGGTGCCTTCCAGGTCTTACATGCAATATAGCCATTTCACGAGCTCCCTGTTGATTAGTTATGGGGACCCTGCCTGTTTCCCCCCAGGGTCAGCAGCCCCCTTTCTGCTCTGCCTCGATCTGGGTTGGGTTCATTTTCCTGCCTCTCTATAGAAAACTTCAGATTTAACCAGCTTCACAGTATGAAACAGTGCATCAGCACAAATTTCATTTCTGTGTAAAGCTGTAAAGGGTGTATACTTTCTTCTGAACTCTTCTAATACTCAGGGTTGCCTCAGTTCTCCTTTTCTCCCAATATCTTTTTAAAAGCTTTTTTACATGTGCCAACCCTTACTGGCTTCTCTTATCAAATTGGCTTTTTGTTGCTGTAGTAGTAGTGTCCAGAGTATTCTCATAGTTTTTGGAAGCTCTTTCATGGAAAGTACTTAATCTTTGCTAAATCTTTCTCCTTTGAGGCACCCAGGGAGCATTTTATTTATGAAAGGATTCAAATATGTAATACACATCACATCAATAATCTACAATTGTTTTACTTCCATTATTACATTGGCATTGTTTTATATCACTTTTCATTTAAATATATCAAATTCTTCCACCTCATTTATCAACACTTCATCTTAAAATTGTGAATATCACAAAGCGAGTGGCTGTAACTTGTTTAGCCAGACTTCTGTATATAAACACATTTAAAGAGTTTTCTGCATCAAATTCGGGATATTATATTTTAACCTTTAATGCCATAAACAGCTTAGGGCCTGGTTATCTGTAGGATCACTCAACTTGATATAAAAACAGCTGGACATAAAGATTAGGAGAAGAAGGTATCTTAAGGAGGCCCTTGCTTTCAGAAATCCATTCTGTCACAAACATAGGAGAGAGCTTTCCGCTATATCAATCCCAAATTATGCATGCTCTTCTCTGGGAATTCTCATGGAATGGTTGTGCTTTGCATATCTTCTTCCACAGACAGATGTAATGAGTGCTTCATGGTCAAAATTAAGGGAAGAAGAGTATAACGGTGCTCTTCTAGAGAAACAATGCAAGAACCTTGTTTTTAATCTCTTCCTCTGAAAAGATTAGCAATTGCAGATGTTGGTTATCTATATCCTTTATGAGAGAGCTGAGTTTATGGTCATGGTTTATGGTGCTTCCTTTCTAAAACAGAATTGCATTTATATTTATTTATATTTTGTTTATATTTATTTTATTCATATCACTTAATTCTATCTGAATTCTAACTGAAGGCAGACATTGTCATTTTGATGAAGACTGGCAAGTGAAACAAACTGGAATGCCACAAGTTGGAACCTGTCAAGGCAGGAAGCAAAAACAGAAGGTATTTAATTGCAAGTTCAGAGTAAATTGTATGCAGCTGCTTTTATTTATACAATACTGTGCAAAAGTTTTGGGCAGGTGTGAAAAAATGCTGTAAAGTAAGAATGCTTTCAAAAATATATATTGTAATTGTTTATGTTGATCAATTTACAAAATGCAAAGTGAGCGAACAGAAGAAAAACCCAAATCAACTCAATATTTGGTGTGACCACCCTTTGCCTTCAAAACAGCATCAATTCTTCTAGGTACACTTGCACACAGTTTTTGAAGGAATTCGGCAGGTAGGTTGTTCCAAACATCTTGGAGAACTAACCACAGATTTCCTGTGGATGTAGGCTGCCTCAAATCCTTCTGTCTCTTCATATAATCCCAGACAGACTCCATGATGTTGAGACCAGGGCTCTGTGGGGGCCAAACGATCACTTCCAGGACTCCTTGTTCTTCTTTACGCTGAAGATAGTTCTTAATGACTTCGGCTGTATGTTTGGGATCATTGTCCTGCTGCAGAATAAATTTGGGGCCAATCACACACCTCCCTGATGGTATGGCATGATGGATAAATATCTGCCTGTATTTCTCAGCATTGAGGACACCATTGATGTTGACCAAATCTCCAACTCCGTTTGCAAAAATGCAGCCTCAAACTTGCAAGGAACCTCTACCATGCTTCACTGTTGCCTGCAGACACTCATCATTATACTGCTCTCTGGCCCTTCGGCGAACAACCTGCCTCCTGCTACAGCCATATATTTCACATTTTGACTCACCAGTCCAGAGCACCTGCTGCCATTTTTCTGCACCCCAGTTCCTATGTTTTCATGCATAGTTGAGTTGCTTAGCCTTGTTTCCACATCAGAGGTATGGCTTTTTGGCCGCAATTCTTCCATGAAGACCACTTCTGGCCAGACTTCTCTGGACAGTAGATGGGTATACCTGGGTCCCACTGGTTTCCACCAGTTCTGTGCTGATGGCACTGCTGGACATCTCATGTCAAAGGGAAGTAAGCATGGTGTGTCTTCCATCTGCTGCATTGTTTCCTTGGCTGACCACTGCGTCTACAGTCCTCAGCGTTGCCTGTTTCTTTGTGCTTCTTCAAAAGAGCTTGAACAGCACATCCTGAAACCCCAGTCTGCTTTGAAATTTTTGTCTGGGAGAGACCTTGCTGATGCAGTACCTTGTGTCTTGTTGCTGTGCTCAGTCTTGCCATGGTGTATGACCTGTGACATGAAACTGTCTTCCACAACCTCACCTGAGTAGCAGAGTTTGGCTGTTCCTCACTCAGTTTTAAGCCTCCTACACGGCTTTTTCTGTTTCAGTTAATGACTGTGTTTCAACCTACATATGAAATTGATGATCGTTAGCACCTTCTTGGTATAATTGGTTAATCATACACCTGACTAATCCTACAAGATCCCTGACTTTGTGCAAGTATACAAAGTATGCCAGTGTAAGAATTGGTGCTGGTTTGAAGGCAAAGGGTAGTCACACCAAATATTGATTTGATTTAGATTTTTCTTCGTTCACTTTGCATTTTGTAAATTGATCAACATAAACAATTACAATATATATTTTTGAAAGCATTCTTACTTTACAGCATTTTTTCATGCCTGCCTAAAACTTCTGCACAGTACTGTATTTCTGATTTCAACAAAAGGAATGTACACATTTTTGTAAGCCTGCTGTAGACTGTAAGCGATTTGGTACTATTTTATAGTATTTATCTCAGTTTTATAGTTCCTAGCATTGTGAACATATATGGTAAATGCTCTTTTGTCATGAAAGAGAGAACTTGACTTTGCTGGTTCACCTAGGATGCGCTCTTGTAACTGTTGGGTTCCTTTTCCTGAAACTGAGGAATATTAATAATAATAATGGAATAATAATGGTGATTCAGTAGCCACATTAGCATATCATTCTAAGCTGTCATTTAGTTCCACTTGCACAGAAAGTATGGAGCCTTTGTGAAATAGATTTCTCTCCCAAGAGATAATCAATCAGGATTCAGGGATACATGCTGATGTTTAGCTTGTTATTGGTGTAAGCCAGGAATTCATTCATCAGTTAATTGGCATACTTGATTAATGTGCCACCATTGTGATGGAAAAGAATATTCAAGATGGCTTACAACTTTAAACCACAAACATAAGCAGAAAAGCACAAAGTACTAAATATTACAGAGAAAGACAACCGATTCCTGAACAACCCAATAGCAGAATTCCTTTTCAGCCATGATTCTTGCTTCACATGTAACACCAAGAGTTTATTAAAGTGAAACCAAACCCTGCTTTATTTCTCCTCCTAGCTGCAGAGGTGGGAGTGAATAATTGTAGAAGTATAAGTGAGGCACATTCTGTTTGTGCATCTAGGACTAAGCTATTTGTGGTTGTTTTGATAAGTCACCATTCATCATGCATACCCTTTCCCTTTAACAGTGGCTTCTTTGAAGCAAGCTAGTTCCATGGGTCATAATTTGAAGTTTTGTTTCCCTAACATGGTTCAGATTGGGGGTACTTTTATTATTTTAGCAAGCAAAGCAAAGAGGAAAGCAAAAATTCTAGTCTCTCTTATCACTGCGCTGGAGATACAAGGAGGGTGGGGGTGGGGGTGGTCCTGTGTCTCATTTCATCCATAACAGAGCACCAGGGATTTTTCCTTTTTCTTACGCACATGCCCTGTCAGGAGCCATATGGACAGAGGGTGAGGCTGAAATCAGAAGTTGGGAGGTCCCCTTTCTTTGCTTTTTTTTTTTTCCTGACAAGTGTATCGCTAGGGAGAATCCAGTAACTTTTGCAGAGGTTTGATCTGATAGCTTTCAAAGGGCTCCTGAAATTATTCATTCTTGGAATAAACTATGGTTTGTCATGGCGCCCGAATGGCACCTTCCTAAGATTAAATTTAAGGGCTGTGTAAAATGGCTGGTAACATTTGTTCAGCACCAGTACAAGCTGTCCTTTGGGCAGGTATCTGGTGCCAGAAATGGCATGTTATTTTGAATTCATTGTGAGGCCCTTGGAATAGTTCCAGTTCCACAACTCATCATTAATGTCTCCTTTCTCTTTTATAGAACAAGAAGAGAAAGGAACCTGTTTTTACTCATTATTGTGATACGTGTGATCGTGGCTTTAAAAACAAGGAGAAATACGAAGAACATACCTCTCAGCACAAGCAGGTGTGTTGTAATAGCAGTGGGCAACATTAGTTGCACAATTTATTGAGCTGAATAATCATGGAGTCTGACCTTTCAAAGCTGGCATGTAAGCTTGAAACATAAGCCTGTTTCACACATAAGCACTGCAAGCCAGGATTTTTCACTGTGGCTTGCCCCACCTTGGGTGATAATTTTCAATCCAGCTGGAAGAAGCCCCTTATCCAGAAATGACATTCTGTGTCCCAGCTAACCTCAGACAGTTACTTAGCTTCTGTAGAATTCCGGCTATATTTGATTGGAGAATCATGGCATCTTACCTTTACATGCTGACCTGTTCCAAATACTGATGGGTCTTTACAGGGGCACCTGGCAACACCCTTCTTTTTCCTCTGCTGCAAGACAAGTATCCCAAAACTCCTGTAACTTGCCACTGGTGCCCTTGTGGAATGGAAGAGGTCGAAATGGTTACGTGTGTTCTTCTACACCGTTGATTTTATTTGGCTTTACATCAAAATTTAACCTTTACTTCTTTAGCAAAAATGCCAGGGCAGCCAGATGATTGTTATATAGCCTTCCTCTTAGCTGACAAGAACTTTCAGGTCACTTATCACCAAGTTTTGTAATTCATCTTCAAGAATGTGGCAGATGATGCATCTTGAAGGCTATATTCTCCCTTGTTGGTTGGTTCATCTTTGTTTTTCTTGTGGGCCTTCGGCTGTATGAAAATTTTGATTTGGTAGCTGTGGTTTGTTAAACAAGTCACAGTGGCCTGGTTCACATATCATGCTAGATGTATGGGATGGAGGCTCACCCATCAGATTAAGCCAAACACAAACAAACCACATTACAACACAGCATGAACCAAGAGTTTAAAGGACTGTCTCATTCAGTTGCTGCAGTATGGCATTCCCCGATGTAAAGCCTTCCAGCTTTTCAGAGGGATGTTGCTCGGCTTCCTTGACCAGCTTTTCTCATAATTAGAATTTAAAAGATGTAACCCAGCTGTCTGAAACATGAAGCAAATTGAAGTCATCCCACAGTGGTGTGGAGTTTTGACCATGAAATGACAGCAGCCAAACTGATTTAATAATTGAGCCTTGGACAATGTTATGTACTTTATTCACTAAGAAATACTTAGTTCTGAGGGAAAGGATAGACTGTTATGAGTGAAGTCCTTTAGCTTTTTGTGTTGTTCCTGCTTCCGGATGTGAGTATTGATTTAAGTAGCTCAGATTAAGTAGCAAATAAAAAGGATGTTTTAACAAATTATTTAAAGTGTGTGACACTTGGCTGATTTCCTTGACGTTATCTTATTGTTTTAGTACTTTGTTCATTATTATATGGCATTAAAGAGTGTTTGAAGTTGTATCTTTGGCCACAAAACTCTTATCTACTTACTATACTGCTGGAAGCCAGTTATGTGCTTCCTGGAGTGAAGTGTGGGAAGTAAAAGGACAGTATATTTAATCTTTTGCAAACTAAAGGAAGAATACAGTTTGTCTGTTGCGAGTCTCTTTTTCTGAGCACTGCTGCATCTGTTCCCATTGAAAAGACATGAGATTATTCAAATGACCTGCGCCTACAGAATGTCTTTTGAAAATTAAAATTTAAGGCAGTCTTAGATGTCGGGATTTGGAATAAGCCTTGTCACAGATCACTCTGTTAAGCTGGGACTAAGCAGCAAACTCCCCTGGAATTAGAGAATAGGTCCATTTTGAAATAAGAGGAGAAAGACTAGTGTGGATGCAGAAAAAAGGAAAAAGAGGCAGAAATCACTGTAATTCCATTGGGGGGGGTATAATTTTTATTATTACATAATAGACAGAATTAACTTCCAGTATCCTAACAGTAAAAACAAATATATATGTAAATAAGATGCTATTTCTATTCTACTTTTTAAATTATTAAACACCAAAATAATTTTTTAATTAACATTCTTTGGGGAATTTATCTAGGGTTCAGTTCTGTTTTCTCATCCAGTGTTCATATTCCATCCAATCTTCTTTATATTTCTCCAAAATCTTATCTTTAATCCACGCTGTTAATTTTGCCATTCCAATGTTGAGCAATAATCATTCTTGCAGCTGCTGTTGCATACATAATACAATTCCATGACTTTTTCTTAATTTTTTCATCAAGCATCCCCAACAGATAATATTCTGGCTTTTTAACAAAATTCGTTCCAATCATCTTTTCTATATGTTTATGTATAATATCCCATAATTTTTTCACTTCCTTACAACTCCACCACATGTGAAAAAAGGAGGCACCCTTCTCCCCACATTTCCAACATTTAACCTCTATTTTTTTATACATTTTTTCCAATTTACTTGGGGTCAGGTACCACCTATACATCATTTTGTGATATTTTCTCTTATATCTTGACATACTGTAAATTTTATATCTTTTTCCCACCATCTTTCCCACCTTTCCATCATAATATTATATCCTAAATCCTGTGCACATTTGATCATACAATGTTTTACATTTTCTTCCTCTGTTTTCCATATCAGCAAAATTCTATATATTTTTGACATAATTTTCTCCTCACTTTTAACAACTTTTTCAAATTCCGATTCCTCTTTTTGAAATTCTTCTTTTAAATCTTGCTGAAAGACTGCATTCCATTGATGGTATTTAAACCAATCTATTTGTAATTCCCCCTGTTTTTTCATTTTATAATTCCCATTATATTTAATCAAAATACCTCTATATTTCAAACATGTGGTATCTAAATTTTTCATACAACTAGATTGAATTTCTTTGGGGGACAGCCACATTGGTGTTTTAACTTCTAGTCTATCTTTGTATTTTTTCCAGACTCTAAAAATACTCTGTCTTGGGATATTCTTTAAAAATATTTGATTTTTTTTTTCTTTTCCATACCAAAGGTATGTGTGCCAACCATAAATTTTATTAAAGCCCTCCAAATCTAATTTCCTTGCATCCTTCAGTAAAATCCAATCTTTAATCCAAGTAAGAGAAGCTGATTCATAATACACTTGCAAATCTGGGAGACCAAATCCTCCTTTTTCTTTTAAATCAATCAAATTCATATAACTAATTCTTGTTTTTTTATTATCCCATATAAACTTCAAAATATCTCTTTTCCATTCTATAAAATTTTTTTCATTCCTTATGATTGGTATTGTTTGAAATAAAAAATTCATTTTAGGCAATAAGTTCATCTTCACTAATGCCATTCTTCCTAATAAACTTAATTTCAGTCTACTCCATTTAATAATATCCTGTTTTATTTCCCTCCACTTTTTCATATAATTTTCTTCAAAAAGAGATTTATTTGTGGAGGTTAAATTTATTCCTAAGTATTTTGTTTTCTTAACTATTTTAATGTTCAATATTTCTTCCAATTCCTCTATTTCTTCTTTTGAGATGTTCTTAAATTACATCTGGTTTATCTTTATTAATAACAAAACCTGCCACTTGACCAAATTTCTTAATTTCTTCCAGTAAGTTTCTGGCAGTATCTATTGGGTTGTCCAAAATACATACACATCATCAGCATATGCTCTCAACTTATATTCTTGTTTCCCAATTTTCAAACCTTTTATATTTTCATTATCTCTAATTTTTTGACATAAAATTTCCAAAACTGTAATAAAAATTAATGGAGATAAAGGGCAACCTTGTCTAGTTCCTTTTTGTATAACTTTTTTTTTTTTTTTTTTTGTCTGCGCTCAGTCATTACTGACCCTGCAGTGACTGCCTGGACGAATCCTTGCAGTTTTCAAGGCAATTGTTTTTCGGAAGTGGTTTGCCAGAGCCTCCTTCCTAGAGCAGAGCCCAGCTGGTGAGCGCAGGAGGCGGGATTCCGTTGCTTCGCGCCCTTTTCGGGCGAGCGCGGTTTCGCGCTTATCGGCAACTGGTCCCATCTCTCTGTGCAAGGCGCTGCCAGCATTTTTCCTCCCACCGGAGTGAGAGTCCCCATTTATCTACTCACGTGAGTTTTCGACCTGTTGGGTTGACAGGAGCTGGGGGGGGGGAACAGGAGCTCACCCTGTTAACGCGAAGGCTGGACTCGAACCGCCGAAGCGTCAGCCATTTCTGGCCGGCAACTTTCAGTGTCATTAAGCCGCTGCGCCACCACGTCCCCTATAACTATATTCTGAGTCAATTGTCCATTTAGGAAATCACTGTAATTTCAACATATTGTACTGCTACATTTTTAGCTTGCTAAACTGATTTTAAAGGTGATGTCTTTATTCTTTCAGTGTACAGAAGATGGCTGCAACTTTAGAGCACATGAGAAATTGGTTCAGATCCATTGGAAAAATGTACGTATTCCCCTGTTTCAGCCTGATAACTCTTTTCCAAGGATTGTAATGTGGTCTTCTCCGTTTCCTATCTTATACATCTTGTTTTTGGAATTTGTCTGAAGTATCTGTGACTGGTAAACAGTTACAGGGAATAAACAGCAGAACATCTAATTGCTTTGAAAGCTGCGGAATGAGCTTTGGGTATTGTGAAATGGTGGGGGTCAAGCATTGATGCTTATTGCATATTGCTTGGTGTGTCACTGCTTTTAAAAAACCCCTTCAACAGTGCAACCAATGAAAATTGCCTTGAATCTTAGAGGTAAAAAAAAAGTAAGGAGGAAAATATTCTGTTGAAGCAGTCTGAGATCTGATTTAGTGCTCTCATCTTTGATAATATCCACAAATCTATAGAGTCTTTCTCATTTCCTGTGCTTCTGTACTTTAAGTTATGCCAGAAATTCCAGAACTCTATCACTGACAAAGAGGAGACAATAATAAGGGCTATGAGAACTTTTTGATCATGAAATATTTAAAACACAAACATTTGTTAATATTAATAAATGAGAGGAGTGTATTAATGATAATTTAACCCATTGATCCTTTGGATCCTTTCACCTTTGGGTGAGATTTATTCTAGAATGTTAGGGTCTCTTGCTCCTTCTTGCGACTCTTGAACCTTAAGAGAGTTGTTCTTCAGTTAGCAGATGAAACATTTCAGTTTGATAAATATTGCTTTTCTGGTTCTGTTCTTAACCGCTTCTTTTTCCCACCCCACAATTTTGAGCCAATATTCCAGGAAATACTCTCTTGCTTCCTGTCATACCATGCCTGTTTAGTACAGACATTGACATGTGTGGGTCTTATGCGCTCTATTCTCAAGTGATACACCTATCTCACCTTTTCCACACCGCTCAAGATTGCACATATGGGATTCTTAGGTAGTCTTCTGTCCAAAGAATTTTACCTACTTAGCAAGGCTTCATAAGAGATACAGTACCTGCAAATTGTAACACTGTGCAAGAGGGAAATATAGTGGAAACAAGTAGCAGTTGTGGTCATTTTTTCCAATCTTATCTTGCACAGCATTTTTTACAATTAATTTTAAAACGTTTCATAATGCTTTGAGATGTGTTTGTTTTTTTCTTCCTTAGATGCATTCTCCTGGTGCCAAGCGAATCAAATTAGACACACCAGATGAAATTGCTAGATGGAGAGAAGAAAGAAAAAAGTGAGTAGGTGTTAGTTTGTGGAGATACAAATGCCAGTCTATTAATGGCAGAAGAGGAGGGGTTCCCCCCCCAAACTTTTATTGATTCTTTCTCTCTGCCTGCAAATTTGCATTTTTTTTTTTCTGGGTCCATTAATAGAGGAAAACTGACTCAGGGTTGTGATCAGTTACAGAAATGAATGAATGTAGTGATTTGACTGATTGTGAGGCTGAAGGTTAAACAACTTTATTGTCGTAAATGGATTGATCATTAAGCCTCCTCTGCATATTGCTCTAGAAATTTCCCTACTTTGGCAAATATTGAAAAGAAGAAAGCATTAAAGATGGAAAAGGAATGTCGGGGGGAAGTGCTGACCACATTGCAATTTGGGTAAGTTTTATTGTAATCTCTTTGCTCTTCCTTCTTAGTAAATTCTGAATGTAACCAGCCAGTCTGTTCCTCCTCTCCCCCTTTTTTTTTTAAATTAACTGTATTAATCTTTTTGAACTTATGGCCTATTTTGAATTCTTAGGAAATGTTGGAGGCACCATCTTAAAATGGCTGCCATGGGGGTGTAGCAGTTCTCAGGATGGGTGCAGGTGGACCCCTTTAAAACATACCTCCACTTCAGATCCACGTCTTCCACTTTTAAGGATTCATGTCCGCTACTCTCCGCCAGAAGTTGGCTAGAGGAGAATAGTAGCCCACCCTCCATTCTGGGACATAGAGGCTAACTGGGTTTTTAATGAGGACTACTTCTACCTTCTCCCACCTGATGTCTAGCGGGGAGGACTTAAAGTCAGTGAAGTCCTGGAAGGGTTTGTGGTGTACACAGATTACTATATTACCTGTTACTATACACTCAGAGCAGTTTTGAGATTTCCAGATTTCCACCCAGATACTAACCCAGCCTAAGCTTACTTCATTTCTGATTATTTTGGCCTCCTTTGTTCTATTTTCTAGGCTAGTAGAATCCAAGCTACCCTGTTCGACCAGCATGGGATTACCATCAGCATTAGTACAGATAGCTTTACCTGTGTAGCTACAGAAGAACTGTAAACTAGACATCTTCAGAATATCCGGCAATTATCACAAGGGACACGGTGTAGCTTGTAACCTGAAAGTAGAGGAATTTGTCAATGTTCTCCTGGGCAATGTTTCTCAAACTCTTGATTCTTGGCTAGATGCATGAATTATTTGAAGGGTCTTGTAAAAGCTCAGGGATTTGGGGATCTGTGAGATGGTATTTGTCCATCTCACAGTTAATCTAGAAGTGGTCTGGAACAAATGTTTTCTCTTTCAGCAAGATGAAAGGAATGTGGAAACCTCAATATGAAGTTTCTAGACAACAAGGAAACACACAGAGAAGAACAAATTGGTGCTATAATAAATCTAGGAAAGCTTCTAATGACAAAGATTTCCCACTAAATGCTTCAACTGTGACTGGTCCCAACAACCATGTAGCTGAGGAGAAGATTAGAAGAGAACTTTCTGGAGACACACAAGACTCTATAACAGATAGAGACCCCCTTAGCATTCTGGCCAGTAGTGATCCTGGTAAGATACTTCTTTTGTTTTTGTTTATAGTTAGTTAAGCAATGATGGAGGAAATTGTGTTTTATTTCAGTTATAAAATAAACCTTGTGCAATTATTTTTTATGTCTTTTAATTTTTTCAAACATTGCGATGTGTTGCTTTGAGCAGCCAACTGGGGAGAAGCTGCCTTTACAGGTGAAACTTGAAAAATTAGAATATCGTGCAAATGTTCATTTATGTCAGTATGGCAACTCAAAAGGTGAAACCAATATATGAGATAGACGCATTACATGCAAAGCGAGATATGTCAAGCCTTACTTTGGTGTAATTGTGATGATTATGGCATACAGCTTATGAAAACCCCAAATTCACAATCTCAGAAAATTAGAATAGTGTGAAAAGGTTCAATATCCTAGGCTCAAAGTGTCCCACTCTAATCAGCTAATGAATCCATAACACCTGCAAAGGGTTCCTGAGCCTTTAAGTGGTCTCTCAGGCTGGTTCAGTAGGAATCACAAGCATGGGAAAGACTGCTGACCTGACAGTTGTGCAGAAAACCATCATTGACACCCTCCATAAGGAGGGAAAGCCCCAAAAGGTAATTGCAAAAGAAGTTGGATGTTCCCAAAGTGCTGTATCAAAGCACATCAATAGAAGGTTATGTGGAAGGGAAAAGTGTGGTAGAAAAAGGTGCACAAGCAGCAGGGATGACCGCAGCCTGGAGAGGATTGTCAGGAAAAGGCCATTCAAAAGTGTTGGGGACTTTCACAAGGAGTGGACTGAGGCTGGAGTTAGTGCATCAAGAGCCACCACACACAGACGGATCCTGGACATGGGCTTCAAATGTCGTATTCCTCTTGTCAAGCCGCTCCTGAACAACAAACAACGTCAGAAGCGTCTTACCTGGGCTACAGAAAAAAAAGAACTGGTCTGTTGCCCAGTGGCACAAAGTCCTCTTTTCTGATGAGAGCAACTTTTGCATCTCATTTGGGAACCAAGGACCCAGAGTCTGGAGGAAGAATGGAGAGGCACACAATGCACGATGCTTGAAGTCCAGTGTGAAGTTTCCACAGTCTGTGTTGATTTGGGGAGCCATGGCATCTGCTGGTGTTGGTCCACTGTGCTTCATTAAGTCCAGGGTCAACGCAGCCGTCTACCAGGAGATTTTGGAGCACTTCATGCTTCCTTCCGCAGACGAGCTTTATGGGGATGCTGACTTCATTTTCCAGCAGGACGTGGCACCTGCCCACACTGCCAAAAGTACCAAAACCTGGTTCAATGACCATGGGATTACTGTGCTTGATTGGCCAGCAAACTTGCCTGACCTGAACCCCATAGAGAATCTATGGGGCATTGCCAAGAGAAAGATGAGGGACATGAGACCGAACAATGCAGCGGAGCTGAAGGCCGCTATTGAAGCATCCTGGTCTTCCATAACACCTCAGCAGTGCCACAGGCTGATAGCATCCATGCCACGCTGCATTGCGGCAGTCATGCATATACTTTGCAGAGGTCCAATATTGTTCTATTTCCAATCCTTGTGTTATTGATGTCATGTAATATTCTAATTTTCTGAGATTGTGAATTTGGGGTTTTCATAAGCTGTACGCCATAATCATCACAATTATACCAAAGTAAGGCTTGACATATCTCGCTTTGCATGTAATGCGTCTATCTCATATATTGGTTTCACCTTTTGAGTTGCCATACTGACATAAATGAACATTTGCACGATATTCTAATTTTTCGAGTTTTACCTGTAGAAGGTTAGACTCAGAATTTAAGAGAAATTCACTTGAAGGAGAAAGAACTAATCCATCTGAATGAATTCTTCAAAATCTAAGAGAGAGTGAAATAGCTCTTGGTGTTGGTTAACTGAGACTATGTTTTAGAGGGAGACTGTGAGTAAACTAACCCACCACTGTAAGAAAGCTTGTTTGGTTTAAGGTAAGAATATCTGGTTTGATAGATTAGGAGAGCTGTCTGACAGTTTAAATAAGGCAGGTGAATCCTGCTGATTGTCCTGAAGAAGAGAATTTCACAGCTATAGTTAAGGAAATCTAAAAGGAAGATATTAAATAAACTAATAGGAATAAGGCTTTATTTATTTAATAATGTATTTAACAATATTTATAAGCAACCCCAGTTGGGGCTGTGTGATGGTTTTATTGTGTTTAGATGGATGTTCTTCTGCAATCTTGTTTGTATTTATTTTTTAAAGTGTGTTTAATAGTTGTGACATTGTTTTAATTGTTGGTTGTACGCTGCCCAGAATCATGTTCAGTGAGATGGGCAGCCATGTAAATGTGTTTAGTAAATAAATAAATTCTTTGTGGACTCTGGGCAGCTCACGATACTTTAAAATACAAGACAATTAAGAATTAGTGACGTTCAGCTATGACCGTCGCCCAAATAGAACTACAGTCCAGTAGCTTGCTACAATAATTTAACTTGCTTCCTAAAAGCAAAGAAAGTCGGAGCCACCTGTAATTCCAGGAATTATATACTCCATAAAGCGTGGTCACTCCCAAGAACATTGTGGAAAATATAGCTGTTGCTACAGAGCGTACTGTCTGAGAGCCAGATTGGGTACAGACTGTTTCCTGTTTTGGGTTTACTTTTGGAATAGCCAGATCAGCACAGTCTGGAGGAAGAAGCTCTTTTTACATTCTGTCTCCAGAACAAAAGGTTTTGTCCATTCCTAACAGCCACTGACCTACGATAGTGACATCTCTGCACAAAAATTGGGATAAGAGTTATAGGGGTGGAGCCAAGCTCTTGGGCGTGACAAATGAACAAATTATTTAGCTAAAAGGCCAAGAGCTGCTGGGAAAAAAGGATTGCTGTAGTGGAAGGAAAAATGAAACTCTCCCTGTGACTCCAGTCCTTGGTTTCTTTCTTCAAGGCTGGTCTCAGTAGAGTCCTTGGTCCGTCCAGGTGTTGTTGGTGCCAGAGTTAAGTCAGTTTCATTTACACATCTGTTTTCTTAAGTGGGTTCACTAGTTCACTAGGAAAGAAGCTTTGGAACAGCAGTCATATATCAGAATAAATTCAGATAGCTACCTCCAGAAAACCCTCTCACCCTCATATGAACTGGTATCTCTAGGCAGATAAACGTTGGTGAGGTTGTTTGGTTTCCCTCATACCAGTTTCTGAAATTATCACTGGACCACTTCCTTATATGTTCACCCATAAAGGTGGTCAGACTGACAGACGAGGGCTGCAGAGTCTTCTTACTAGGTCTTCCCTCTTGTGAGGTCTGTGTGGGACAAATAATATGTTTATATACAGTATATGATTCTGAAGTGCTTATTAGAGCAGGCAAACTGAAGCTGCCCAAATGATGCTGGAAGGGAAGGAGACATAGCAAAAACCAGGTTGTTGTCTTTTTCCATGGTGTGAAGGGAGTCAGTATATAAGTACAGTAAGGGACATTGCTTATGTCAGAAGGTGCTAGTATCAGTAGAAAGGGCGGGCTTGGAGTCTCTTTAGGAGAGCAACATACAAAGGTGCCAGGTCAGCCCACAGTAAGGTCACCCCATGTTGTTATCAGATCCTGCATTCATGCAGTAAAGGTCATGTCATAGTTTGCACCACTTTTGTAAGCCTGTGTATCATTTCCAGAGGGTATGTAACTTTGTGGATCTCATGGCTTTTCTGCGTTCCTTTGGCAAGGAGCCCAGTGATCGCTAGCCATGTATGCCCATAAAAGATACTTTGCCCTATCTCCAAACACTTTGTTCCCAATCGAAGTGGATGTTTTTCCCACAGCACATCCAGCACTTGAGTCTTTCCAGAGAAACCCCAAAGACTTGTCTGGTTGTCTCTACTATGATGCCCCTCAGTTTTATTTGTCCATTCTTTATTTTTGGCCAACTTCTTTGTTTGTCTTTATCAGTTCTGCCAAAGTGTCACCTTCATCAGCTTATCATTCGTGTCAATAAAACAGTCCATAAATAATGTCTGTCTCTTCCCAGAATCAGACAAAGAGGCAGGAACTTCCAGAGATCAAGCTCTGGGAACTAGTATTGTTCCAAACCAGGTGACCCCGGCCCTGAGCTCCCTGGTTGTCAACTACGGCGGCTTGTCTGAAAGCGAGAGTGAACAGGATGGTAAGTCGGATGTTTATGGAAGCAGGAGAAATAAAAAAGATGGGCAAAAGACCATGGGGTATTCCGATCGAAGAGCGTTCCTCTTTATTTTTTGGCCCAGCCCAAGCGTTCTGCAGAGCAGATGGGTCACCTGGTTGCAGAAGTTAGTCTTCTAGAACAGAAAATGGCTTCCCTTTGCACACTACTAGGGGTCACTATTCCAAATGTTTTCCTTTGCCCTCCAAAGGCCTATTTTCGGTTGGGGGAATTAACCCGGGGGAAAGAAATGCTGATAGAACAGCCCATTTCACACAATATTTAATAGGGTAATAGAGAAAAGAGCATAGCATGATAGAACTGTGGTATACTTTTTAGGGTTGGGGTTATCATCATACCAAGCCATCACTAACTCATGGAGTCGCAGATGAACGTGTTGACAGGCAACAATTCAAGACGTGTAGCTTCGTAGCTAATGGCACTAATTGGCATGTTTGTACTTGCGAATTAGCATCTGAGTACCAACTATTCTCTTAGAGCAGCCTGTCAATTTAGATGGAAGTTTTGATGGTGTTTGCTGAAATAATACAACATTGCACATATCTTGAAGTGCCTTTAGGTTTACTGAAAGGTTTTCCCAATGTTTCTTTTCCAAATAGTTAATTTTATCTGCAAGCACATGACGTGATTGTTCATATTAACACTATTTCTCCTTTTTTATATGCATAACAAATAATCGCCTTATGCAGTTACAGTTTCTAAAAGAAACTGTTGCCAGACTGTAATGAACATCTAAATTATAAAACATCTAAACTGTAAAAACTATGTGCTTTAGTCCCCCCCCATCTTAAAAAAATATTGGAGCACTTTTCACCTTATTGTTCATTGTAGATGCAGATACATGTGATGTGGATTGTACACCATTATAATAACTGATCTGTGAAATGACAGATTCAGGACAAAGTATCTTTTCATACTGTGCACGATTGACTTGGGGAATTTACTGTGACAAAGTGCGTAGCGTTTGTTTAGCTAGTTTAAATGAAGATTAGACAGATTTATAGAGAATACCGACTCCTATCATCCATGTGGTGATTTAAAAAAAAAAACAGATGGGAGGAACTTGGATTCTATGCCATGATCCTAAATCAGTTCTTTATTAATCAGTACGGTGTCAAAAAGTTATCTGACCATAAATAAATCTAGGTGGAGAAACTGTGTCTCATATGTTTGTAGATTACCTTCAGCTATGTGACTTTAAACCCATAACAAAACCTGTGTTAAATATTGAGTTGATAAAAATAGGGTGCATGGATATCATTGACTCCTGCTATTTCTAAAAAATGTGAGTAAATTGAACTTTATTTTTGTGATAGGTTGTGTTAATTATAAAAATGGTATCTTGGTTCATCCAGTACAAGTAAAATATGCACTACAATGCTCATAACTCAGTATCTTTTAATAGATGTGTTTTTTTTTAATTCAAGTCCTTGCATTGCTTAATCATTTGTTTTTTAAATTAGAGTCCATCACTCCTGTAGCAAAAACAGTAGCTGAAAATGAGGCCATTCCCAGAAATACCCCTCAGTCTTCAAACAACTCTCAAAGCTGTGAACACGAGGATCATCGAGAAACTCTCTGTTACCCATATAAAGGGGCAACACCGGGGAGAGCAAAATCACATACAAGGAGCACAAGAAATCTGAAAAGGCAGAAGAAATCACTTCCTGCACTGCGAAACCACCACCCAACTTTGCTAGAAATGGTAAGAGGCCTTTTATTTTCAGTATTTTTTTAGTTGGTACCTATGAATGTTATCACTTTAAGTAGAAATTGGTTCCCTTCAGCTTAGGGTTGTTGATTCCAAGAGTTCTCTAGAAGATTTTACTGCACCGCTGGTGAAGATTTTTTTTTTTTTTTTTGCTCTTCTCTGTAAGGAAGATTAATGTCTTTTAAGCATATTCTTCCTATCCCCCACACCCATATTTTAATTTGATTTTAAGGATGAATGTATTTTCCATTTTGAAATGCAGTCGTTCTAATGATTAATAGCAGATGTAATCAAAGCGAAGTCACTTGACTATCTCTTGTACCAAAATGTTAAAAGAAAATTGCATTTCAGAATGGGCTCTCCTTGCAGTGTTTGCTAGGTTTTCAGTGATATCTAAATATGTTATCATGGGCGCTAGGGAAAATAAACATGTTGAGAGGAAAAATGGACCCTTAATTAAATGAGGATGTCAGAAAAAAGTTTAAGAATCCAGCTGGCCGGGAAGTTGACAGATATATTACTCCTAGTAACTTTAAAAAATGATTAGATTGGACCTGGACTTAGAACAGACCTACTGAAATGCATAGATCTTACTTTAGTCATCATTCCAATATACCAGAATAAGATGAAAGTGCAACAAGGTATTTTTTATGGAAATGTTGATTTAGGCAGTCTTTACCCCCAGATTCTTTCCTCAGGTTAAATACTGCAAAAACAGATTGGGTTTATCAGTATATTAATGCGGATTGTTGGGTTTTGGCTGAGTACGTTGTGTTTATTCAGCAAACCATTGCTAAGCATGATATATAAGCTCAGCTGTAGAATTCAGAAGTCTGCTCTGCAGAAACCAGATAAACTCGAAATATCTGTTGATATTCTGCACCTTTTTCTGGCTGCAGGGCAGGTGGCTATGTTGCTTTACCATGCCTGTTCAGCAAACCTCTTTCCAACAGATGGCCTCGACTCAGGTTATAAGCATAACAGGAACAATACATTGCAAGGAAAAACAGCTGCTAAAATTCATGAAAAATTTCTTCAGCACTGTCCTTAACACAAGAAAACAGCATTGACCAATGTATACAGAATGTTATGAGTAATAGAAAAATTATGGTACGTAATGTCATAGAACTACTGCCCTGCTACACACTCTTCATGCAGAACAAGGGCCTATGTGTGTATATTCTGAACGTTACAGGCAGTTGAGCATATTTTGTGGCCTAAAAGGCTGCATTGCAACTACATATGCCACATGTCTTTGGATGTCTTGCTTGACAAGATATTGTCACAATAGGGTGGTTCTTGAATTCCGCGTTTATACCATAACCCTTTTTTAATGCAAGTCCCAGTTGTGTGGCGCGTGAATTATACCCAGGTTTGCAGCGCATCCTCTCTCTCTGGCCCAATTCGTAGCGGAATCTTGCACTAAATTTGGGGGTCAAGGCCAGACCAAAGTGAATATCCAACATGAGACTGTATTGGATGATTTCTTTCCATCTCTGGCTGTGCTTAAAAGATAAAATAAATTCAAACCCTGCTCTGGGTTGGAAATGCATTTGCTGACCATGCTTGTTTGTAATACTCTGCATAATTCTTTTAACATAGCTCTTTGGAGACTGGTGGCCATATACCTTGTACCTTTTCTTCCTTTTCTTAGCTTCTAGCAAAGGACATACGACATGAAAGGAACGTGATTCTACAGTGTATCCGCTATATTCTCCAAAACGATGCCCTTGGACCCCATTTAGAAACTAATTCAAGCGCTCTGTTGGACAGCGAGCCAACTCCTCGGCATGCAAATGAGTCAGCGACAGACAAGTCTTGCAAAGTAATCAACTCTCCCAACTTTGACCAGAACGAAACAAAACCGAATGAACTATTTGAAAGCAAGGAAGGCTCTGCATCTCTTGCTGTTGATGAGGATGTTTGGGAATCTACAGAGATCACTTGTAAAGACAACTGATTTTTTTTTTTTTTTTTACCCACACGTGGGTGACTATTGCCCATATTGGGATCCTTGCTGAAACTCCTCAGATTGTACATTGCATCCAAAGAATTTGTATAAATTTAAATTAACTGTTTGATGAAAACTAAAACTCAGTTAGGCCTTGTGATATTATGATCTTGCAATGTTATTCTTCAGGGATTCATTTTTACTTACTGTAAGTGTGAATAAAAATCACATTAACACTGTTTTATTCACAGTCTACGTCAGGCCTGTCCATAGGGTTTGGTCAAAAAAAGTCAAGGCAGCAGCCACAACAGTGCGACTGAAGTTCTGTCTATTTTTTAAGTGTGTCAAGATGCACGTACAATATGGGTAGAGCTTTTGATCACACCATCATGGCTGCCATTTTGACTTTTTTTTTACCATAACCTGCAGAACACCTGTTTTTCGTTAGATTGAAACAAGCTGTATGAGCCGCCTTGGCCACATCAGGTGAGTAAGTCCTGCCCTGACTTTCTTCCCAGTGGTTTATTAATAAGAGGAGCTTTTCCCCTTGCCCACCTTAGTTACAGAACTGCGGTCACGTTGGAGAGGAGAGCTAGGAAAGCCAACTGTCGGTGACAAGGAAATGCAACCCCCTAATATTAAAACCAGAGCCCATCCCAACTTCGGAGTGAATGTGATAGACCAGCAAAAAAGAAATAATGTCATCGCCGTTGTCCTGTCCTTGGAATCACCGACTTCTGAATTAGCAGCAGGCAGTTTCATGTGATACTAAAAATCTGTATCACTAGCGACCTTCACTATGCTGAAAGAAAAAATATACAAGAGAAAAGCCTTAGAAATCAGTTTTCTGTATCTTAACCTGCAAATAATGGACACATTCTGCAAGTGGTTTGAGTTTTATCTTTATTGTTGCTTTATTCTCATTCCCGTGATGGAAAATTTTCACCAGAGAACAGAAGTATGCAGTAGGTGTTTATCTCATCAGATTAGACTTTGAAATAAAGCAATATTCCCTGCCCCCTTTCTGCTGTGGTTTTAAAGTTGTAATATATCAGCATAAGAGCCAGTTTGGAGTAGTGGTTAAGGCACCAGGCTAGAAACCAAGAGACTGGGTTCTAGTCCCACCTTAGACACGAAGCCAGCTGGGTGACCTTGGGCCAGTCCCTCTCTCTGACTCAAAGGCATCAGAACGAAAACATCAGCACCCAGTAAAGTTTATATTGCCTAAATTGTCCATTTAGCTTTTGAAAAACAGAAACATTAAATTGGATTTTAGTTGATATTCAAACTGTCTGTAATTGTCTCATTGTCCTGGATGAAGTTTGCTTTCTTCTGTAGTTAATACAATACGTGTTATGACAGGGCCATTTAAAGATAGAGCAATGAGAAATTTCCCTGTAGCGTGTTCAATGCAGTTCTATTAACTTCCACAAACCGCCATTTTAAAAACTTGAACTACAATTATTTATAGTCCCACTTTTCAGAATTCACCTCAAGGATTGATTTGAATTACAAGGATAGTTTCCAAATACCATCAGCAATAGATGTGCTGCGAAGAAGCTAGCAGCATGGCTAATGAAACATCACCACATATTCATTATCTCACATGATGTTACTTTGGGTAATTATTTCACCAATAAATAGCTGTGAAAACCTACACGCTATGAGCATCCAACAGTAAAATAAAAATAACGCTTAAAAAAAATGCTGGGATCCTTGGTACAAGGCCATTGGCATTGGCCATGGGTAATCTTTTATGTGTCTCTTCATTTACTGAGGTATTTCATAGGACACTTAGTGGTACACATGGAAAGGGTTAGGTCCCTTCTCAAACCCTAGATGAGTTGAGATTTGTGACAAATTTTTAAAAAGTAGTTTAATACCTACTGCCATAAACATTTACAGTAATTCAGCTCATGTTGCTAACCAATAGAAAGCTAAAATATTGTTTGAAATAAGAGAGCATAGGATAACAAAAGCAGAAATAAACCTGGAACCCTCTAAACATTTGGACAGAAACCTTTAGAATACTTTGAATGTGAATAGTTTCAAGCTTGAAATGCCTCATTTTGCACTTAAAACAGTCTACCCCAAATAAGTCTAAACTGGTAAAATAAAGTGGGACACAGCTCATCAGATACGGCTGCATTTTGCAGCTTACTACTGTACTTTTTATTGTGAATTTTTAGCATGTAAATTAATGTTCAGGATGGTTTTTGAAAAGAAGTGGAAACAAATCTTGAATGTAGTGCAATGTCTGAAGCAAAAAAAAATATTGCATATTGCTTACATCTTCATTATTTTCACAGCTAAACAAAGAAGTCCCTTTCTTGGGTCCCAATAAACGTTGCCTTCTCTGTATTCAGTCTATAGCAGTGTTTCTCAACCTCGGCAACTTTAAGAGGTGTGGACTTCAACTCCCAGAATTCCCCAGCTAGCATGCTGGCTACAGAATCCTGGGAGTCAAAGTCCACACCTCTTAAAGTTGCCGAGGTTGAGAAACACTGGTCTATAGTGTACAGCAATGCTGGAAAATTTCAAAGGCCAAAATAGGCTTAGTACTTTAAGCGAGAATTGCTTCTTTTATGGAGAATTTGAACTTAGAACATTTAGGGAAGGGCTGAAAATTCAACAGTGTAAAGATATCTATGATTTCAACCACATTCCACGTTTCTTCAACAGTTTCTGAACATTTCATAAACAATAACTACATTTTCCAGCAGAGGCGGTATCTTGCTCTGTGAGGTGGCCAGAAAGAGACAGTTAAAAAGATAAAAATGGGCTAAGTTGTTTGTTTTTTATCGCAGTTAGGAAAGACATGGCCAAGAAAGTATTATAAGTTCTATTCTTCTCTTTGCAGATCTCTGAGTAGAGTAATGACTTCTGATCATTATTGAGCGAGAGCTGGCCTTGGTGCCTTCACTGCACACTTCTGCACATCTCACTAAAGTTGTACTATTCTTCGAGTGCCTTTCAACTGAATGTTGAATGTGTTGTATCACACTACTACAGGACCTTTGACTAATGGTGCTTGTGAGTTCACAGTCACTTCAAGACATACTAGGAGTCACTCCAGTCAAACCTATCCCAACGGAAACAAGAAAGTGAACCACTGTCCCAGAGCTAAAATTCACAGACCCACTTGGGCTTTAGAAAGTGGGGGAGGTGTTTAAAAGTCATTAAAATTGTGAGGCATTGGCAGGAAACTGGGCAAAACCACAAAGTAGGCTGTGATTTTAATTTCTGCCCATAACCTGCATTGTTAGAACATCCTTGCCCATTTTTCCTCCATGTGTGCTATGTTGCTCAGTGACCTCTTCCACAAGAAGACACACCATTTTAAGAATGTATTGGATAGTTTGTGATGGTTTTCCTTTTAGTCAGTATTTTTATAGCCTAATTTGTATGTTTATTTTCTATGACTATGGTAACATTCCTGTGGATGGTCAAAAACTGTAATAAAATGTTGATTGACTGGCAATACCCTCTTCATCAAATCTGAGAACTTTGAGGGCAGGAAAAGAGTCCCACTTTCTAAAAGCAGAACACAATAGACTACTTTATGCCAAGTCAGTGATTAAAGGTGCTTTGCATGTAAAACAAAGGCTTTATTCCTGGAACCTTTCTGTCCACAGAAATAGTCAGCCCTTCTTTAAACAGCAATAACATTCTCTTCTATTAGCAATAACATCATTAAAAAGCCAGAAAATTTTGGGTTGTACACTGATATAAAGAATTTTAAAGACTAAGATTCAATTGAAACCAGAACTTTTCTTGTTGGGATTAATGGACAGACAACTAGAAAAGAGCCACGGAAGACTATTTGTATATATGATCACTGCCACAAGACTAATACATGCACAAAAGTGGAAAGACTCTGATATACCCAGAATGGAGGAATGGTTGGTGAAGATGATGGAACTAGCAGAGATGGCAAAATTAACCTGTTTGCTTAGAGAAAGATCAACTACTACATTTATTAATGACTGGAAACCCCTTATGGACTTTTTGCAAAAAAAAGAAAAAAATGAATTTGTGATTCATGGGTCTGATGATTAGGGTAGATTATGGAAAGAAGGAAATTATGATGTAACCTTAGAGAGAAGGGAAAATATAAATGCTTTTATAACCACTGTCAAAAAGATCAGAAGCTGCTTCTTTATAATCTTTCTCCTTCCTTCCTTCCTTCCTTCCTTCCTTCCTTCCTTCCTTCCTTCCTTCCTTCCTTCCTTCCTTCCTTCCTTTTTCTAATTCTATTTCTAATTCTATTTCTATTTTCCTTCTCACTTATTCACTATTCTTTTTTTGTTTTCTTTGTTTCTTTTCTATATTTGTATTGCTTTTATCTTGTTAAAAATTTCTTTAAATATATATATGTATGTATATATAGAGGGGGGGCATGCAATAACATTGCTAACCTGTGGAATTCACTGCCACAAGGCCACTAAGACATTTTGAGAGAAGATTGGTTAAATGTTTCAAGGACAGGTCTACTAATCTCAAGATTTACATTGCCTTCCCATTGTGGGTAACATGCCCCCCCAATAGCAGTTTAGGGGTACAATCAAAACATCAAGATCTTTTATTACGATCATGGATTGGAAAATTAAAATTTAAAGTATAAATTACAGAATAAAACTAAAATTATTTGAGAGGGTCAGCTGACACTGTGTCTTCACTCCTTCCCACCAATAGGTGACAACTCTCCTTGTTATAAATTATCAACTCATCTGTTTTGCCTGGGAATTGCTGGAGGACTGGTGTTATATGGTACTTTTGGAGAAATCTATAGTAATTACAATAAAGGAGGACATGGTTGACTGTTTCTATTTCTCCAGAATCACATGGACGTAATCTTTCATGTTTAATTATATCTGCCACAGAGAAGAGCAGAAGGTAATACATTATGTAGAGCTCTGAAGAATTATAGTTTGCAAGCTTCCAGGTGTTCATGGTGATGAGCATTCTGGAGCTCTGTGTTAGGCAGCTAATTTTGGTTTGTAATTCTACACCCTCCAGCTTTTTAGGGGTACAAAAGAAGGAGAGGGGTAGGCCTGCTTTTAAGCACTCTAGTTGGCTACTTGGTAAGGTAGATCAAGGAAGAGGAGTTTGATCTGTGTTGGCTAGATAGGAACTCAGCCTGGAATCATCAACCTGTGGTTGATACCTTTGCATTCCCTGGAGCCAGGCATTACCCACTGGGGAAAAAAAGCGGGGCGGGGGGCAAGTTTGTATTACAAATTAATAAAGGTAAAGCCTATATATCTTGGTAGCCCTGATGCCCAAGCTAGTCACCAGGTCTAGCAGAAACAGAAGACCTGTTCTCTGAGTATTGTACATTTATTCCTGAAGATGTCAGATCTGGCTATGGTGACTCATGATTTAGTTCCATCACACTTTGATTACTCTTGTTATAATGTAAATATAATACTATAGGCAGTTTTGTGTTTCAAGGATTTGGGTAATTCAGATAGTCTAGATTACTGTGTCCATACTATTGTACAGATTAGCTATAGAGTGCAACTTTCTTGTTAAAACAGTACAAGTGGCAACTACTCTAAACAATTTTCAAAGGACTATTTACAAAACCCTATATAACCAGGCCCAAATGACTTGAATTGACTATGATTTTTTAGAAATATTTAGAAGAAGAATAACTCATTTTTAAAGGAACAGAGTAAGAAATACTTCTTGGTTCCTTCATTTTCATCTAGCACAGACATACTGCTGCCCAGTCATGAAACACTCAAGATATCCAAATGCCTTTAAGGAGATAACCAGCACTTCCTATCAGGGGAGATAAAGAAGCAAACTTCACAGTTTTTCTTCCCCAGGCAGTTTATATATATATATCAGTTATTATTAGGATGTTTATTCAATGGCTAAACTCAATGAAAAACAGCAAAAGACATTTCTTCCCACTTCACCCCCCCCCCCCCCAAAAAAGGTGGGTATAAAAATGACTACATATTTTGCCTACTGTCTCAGAGTTGTAACTGGCAGACCACTTTTTTAACGGAAGATGGAGAGCTAGGAACGGATATGCACGAACACATCCATGCCCATCTTCCCTATTGTCTTACATTAGTGTTTTTAAAATTTAAGCCTATAGATTTATCTTCAATTTACATTGCGCTTTTATTTGGCACAATTTATGTATAGTAGGAATTCAGATTAGCTTTTCCAACCCCAACTTAAAAAAAAAAACTCTGCTTGATTATTTCAAATAGTATTTTTAAGAAATAAGCAAGGTAATGCCTTCATCTTAAGGGGAAATTCTCTTTTCCACCCTAGTTGTTTATTTACATGGATTGGAAATTGCTTAAGAACAGGAAACAAGTTGATTGCTTCTACTTTCTAACATGCATGTTGTTTTTCTGCTACCAGATGTTCAAAGCAGCCTTCCTGTTGTAAAAATTATCCTGCAAGGCTGACCAGTGACTGAATGTCTTTATTAGTCAATTAGTCTCTTCCTGCCACTTCTTCCAAGGGAGTCCTGCTGCCTGCCAGGCCTCCCCTTTTCAATGCAAATAGTTTTTCCATTCTTGCTAACAATATGATTAACTCTTTGTGCTCCCTGATCAGGTAATTAGCTTCCTGTTGCCATCATTAGATTTACTGCATGCAGCTTGGGGAGCAGGAAGTACTCTGCATTCCGGCACACAAGCTTTTACTGATAGGAATGCACAAATGTCACTCTCGTGATCGACTGCCCTGCTACCCTTTCCTGGCCCCATATGGGAGGGGGGAGCCCAGGACTATTGGAACCCTTACAGGCACATTACAGCAAAGCACCTCTCCTGCCACGTCTGTAGTGGCTGATTGGGATGAGAACTCCCGTGTAAGCTTCTGCTACATAATAAAGCTTTGTATGTTGCTGTAATCCTGGCATCTATTGTCCATTTTATCTCTGGGATTGCCCCTGGTGGGCAGCTATTACCCCCCCTAAACTTCCTCAAGGTGATGCTCTCTAGTGGTGCTAGGACTGTTCCTGGCTGAGAATTCTAAGGTTTGTAATCCCAACTCTGGTGTTAGGGCTGAAATTGGCAACACTGGAAGAGTCTGCAACGCAGAAGCCCATTATCAAAACCCTTTGCAGATGTCCCCAACATCCAAGGCTGAGAAATGAATGGCAAAATGTAAGAGCTGGAGAAAAAGCTCACAAGTGAATGTTTGCATTACTTTGATTATGCACCATCAGATTGGCGTTGACTTTTGGTGGCCTCATAGATGTTCTCCAGGATGATCTGTTCCCAACCTGCCCCTTCAGGTTTTCCAACAGTGTCCCATCACTGCTGTAATTGAGTCCATCCACCTGGCTGATGGCCATCCTCTCTATCTACCTTATGTCTTCTCAAGGGAGCTAGGTCTGTAGAAAGAGTCCAAAATATGTTAATTTGAGCCTGGCCATTGGCATCTCAAATGAGAGCTCTGGATCCATTTGTTGTTCTCTTGGCTATCCATGGTACTCTCCAACACCAACATTGTATATAAATATGATAAATAAATAGGTAAATAAATAAAGCATGCAGAAGCATCAATACTCTTTCTATCCTGCTTCTTCAAAGTCCAGTTTGCATTCCTAGAGAGAGATTTAGTGTCCTATCCCATCAGGAGGGCATCATCTGGAGAACATTAGATGCCTGGATCCAGTTGATCTATTATTTATTGGTGGAATACATATTTATTGGTGGAATATCTATGAAACAAAATAATGGCAGCTTAACAGGAGAAATTCAAACGCACGCCCCCCTTTCACCTTACAAATATTTAATTTAGAGCCAGTAGCCTCTCTTCAGAAGTGTGTCTCTCAAGCGTTTGCTGCGAGAGACCAATGCAGTATTTCTCCAGGAAGCTGTTATAAACGGTCTCGGAGCATCAAAGTGAGCCAAAGGAAGGGGAAACGCTATAATAAATGTATTTGCCGCTGAAGCGTGGCAAATCTCTTTGTTGTAAAGCCAAATGAATTGGCGTCTGGAAAATCCCAAAGGTCTACGGTATTTTTAAAAGGACGTCGAAGCATTTCTAGGATCAGCCACTAGCGGGTGATTTTCGGAAGACGCAGTTCTTGAAGCAAAAGGTAGTTAGAGGGATGACACGCCAGCGTTTCCCCCTTTTCTTTTTTTTAACGCGGCAGCGTCGCGGGGACAGCGGGCTTCCTTCAGGGCAAACTTTCAGGGGTCAGTCAGGGCTTGTCCTCCAAGACTACTCCAAACCACCTTCACCTGGATCGGAGTCGGAGCAGAGCGCAAGCTTCTTCCTGGCTACGCTTGCCTTCAGTCGTGCCCTCTGGGACCAGCCTACGCAGGATGGGCAACTCTTGAGTTTCTCTCGCGCGCACAGCCACCCACCCTCCCTCCGTCTCTCCCTGCCCACAAGGCAAGCTTCTGGAAAAATCCGCCGGCTCCCTCCGCGGAGAAACAGGGGCTTCCTCTGGTGCGGCGCTCTCGGTGAGCGGCCGCGGGCGCCTTCTGGGCAGGCGGACCCGGCGGGCGGGGATGGCCGTCCCCCTTGAGTTTTGCTGCTAGTGAGTCACTCGCGGGGCTCACCCGCTTCTCGGGGATGTCTGTGACACCCCGACGGGGTTCCGCCAAACGCCCCCGAAGCGCAGCCCGCCGCCTTCCCCTTCCTCTCCGACGGACGGCGGGCCCGCTAGGAAGCGCCTGCCCTTTCCCCGAGGGGCTCAGCCCCGCCCGGGAAGAAAAGCCAAAACCAAGAGCGAGGCGGAAGCGCCCCGAGGCGGCCGGCCGGCCAGCAGAGCGGCCACACCCCGGACCAGCTCTAGCGCGCGCCCGGCCAGCCTGCGCGGAGCGCCCGGGGACCTGACTGGCCTCGGCCATTCCGCGAGAGGAGGCGAAGCCCTCCGGCCGCCTCCCTCGCTCGTCCCGACGGGGCCTTTATGTCTGCGCTCGGGCTGCGCCTGCGCCTGCGCCGCCAGCGCCATCTTTTGGCCGCCTCCCCCGCCCCCCCCAGCGCCTCTGAAGCCGAGGCTCCGGAGCGAAGGGTCTGGGCGGAGGAGGCGGAGCGCTCAACGTCTCTCCAGCCTGGCCGCGCGGCGGGCGGGCGGGCGAGCTCCGGGCCTCGGGAAGAGCAGCGCCGACGGCGCGGGGGCGGCAGCAGGAGGAGCGAGGACCAGGCGGGTCGCCCGGCTGCGCCAGCCTCGCTGGCTCCCCGAGCCCGCCTGCAGCTCGTTCGGCCGTTGCTCTTGATGGGGACGCGCCTGGCGCCCGCCGTCTCCAGCGGGACTGCGCGTCTGCGTCGAGAGGGGCGGCTCCCTCCCCTTCCTCCTCCTCCTCCTCCTCCTGGGAAGCCGGCTGCCTTTTCCCGGTGAGCGCCGGGGGCTGCGGGGCAGGCGCCGCCGAGCCTTGCTGGTCGAGTTGGGGGCGGCGGCCGCCCGGCGCCGAAGCCGCCTCCCTGCCCCCCGCCGTCGGCCGCACGCGGGAGCGGATGGCCAGCGCCTGAGCGGCAGGGCGGAGGGGCTCGGCGTGCCGCCGCCTGGATCGCCGCCCCCGGAGCGGGCGAGGTGCGCGTCTTGTGGTCTCTTCTCCGGGGCGAGGTGAGCCCGGCCTCCCGCCCTTCCTCCCGCCCGGCTCTGGAGAGTCGCGCTCCTGCCCGGCTTCAATGCACCACCCTGACTCAGCTGCAGACGCGCGGGCGAAGAAGATGGCGCACCCGGCGATGCTGCCTCGGAGGGGCGGCAGCAGCGGCGGCGGCGGCGGCGCGGCGGGCAGCGTCGGAGGCGGCAGCGGCAGCGGCAGCTTGGAAGAGTACCCATCTGCCCTGCTGGTCCAGTCGCCGCCGCCGCCTCCTTCCCCTGCCGCAGCATCTTCCTCCTCGCCCGGCCCGCCGCCGCTCCCTCCACCGCAGAGCCTGACCCTCCTCTCGCAGCCGCCGCCGCCGCCCCTAGGCCAAGCGGGGGCCCAGCTCAAGAAGAAGAGCGGCTTCCAGATCACCAGCGTGACCCCGGCCCAGATTTCCGCCAGCCTGAGCTCCAACAACAGCATCGCCGAGGACACGGAGAGCTACGACGACCTGGATGAGTCGCACACTGAGGACTTCTCCTCCTCCGAGATCTTGGACGTCTCCCTGTCCAGGGCCACCGACTTGGGGGAGCCTGAGCGGAGCTCCTCGGAGGAGACGCTGAATAACTTCCACGAGGTGGAGAGTCCCGGCGCCGTCTCCCCCAACCAGCCTCGCCTCCCTCAGCAGCCGAGAGCCCTGACCAATGGGAGCATCCACCCTCCTCACGGACACCACTATGCCCACCCCCCACACGGGCACCCCCAGGCCTCCTCCCACTCTGGGGCTGGGGGGCCGCCGATTTCGGGGGGTTCTCCATCCAGCCCGTCCTTCCGAAGACTGCCCATCCCTGGAAGTTTGGAGAGCGCAGGGCCCGGTTCTGCAGCAGCGTCCTCCATTGGCACCCTTGCAGCTGCCACGGTGGCTCACTTCCGCACCGGTGGTGCCCCTGGGGTCGCTTCTGCTGGTGGAGCTGGTGCCGGCAGCATGGCCGGTGGGGCAAGTGGCAGAGCACACCAGGTTAGCAAGAACCTCGGTAACCTTGTGAGTGCTGGGAATGGAATGGCTTTGCCCGGCGGGAGCCACCCTGGGAACGTTGCACTCTCAGGTGGGGTTGGCAACGGCACCAGTGCTTCCTCGAATGCCTCTGGAAGTGCTGGTCACATAGTTGCAGGGGCGGCGGCAGCTGCAGCATCGGGTCATCTGCAACCTGCAGGCAGCACATCAAGATTTCGCGTTGTGAAATTAGATTCTAGTTCAGAGCCGTTTAAGAAAGGGCGATGGACGTGCACAGAGTTCTACGACAAAGAGAATCCTGGGCCAGCGGCAGAGGGAGCCGCCGTGGCTAAAACAGTAGATGTTCTCCTAGAAGTGACCTCAGAAAGGGAAAGTACCAGTGGGAGTTCTGTCAGCAGCACCCTGAGCCACTATACTGAAAGTGTGGGAAGCGGGGAGATGGGGGCCGCTTCTGGGGTGCAGCAGCCAGCGTTTCAAGGCATTGGGTCTCAGCAGATGGATTTCAGCAGTGCTGGTGTTCCACCACTGTCAGCACCCGGTCTACCCCAGAGTGTTTCTCAGTCCCAGCTCTCACAAGTCCAGCTTCATCCTCAAGATGTCAGCTATCCTCCGCAAAAGCAAGGGGTTCCCCCTCCAGCCTCGGCAGTTCCTCCTCCGGTGAACATAGTTGCTGGCCATCAACCACCTCTGGCATCACAACAGCTGCCCTTCACCCCACCAGCCCAACCAGTCCCCACAGTTGCTCCACAGCCGCAACAGTTATCTTTTGGGCAGGGGCAAGCTCAGCATCCAGCAGCTCTGCCACCGATGTCTATGCAGATGCCTCCAGGGCACGTGAAGCCAGGAACCCAAACCCCGGTGCCGGACTACACCCAGCAGCCGCAGCAGCAGCAGATGCTTCCAGCTTCGGCTTCTTCTCTGCAGCCCGGGACTGCAGTAGTAGGAACCGGGTCGACGGTGCCCATCGCCCAGCCTCCAAATATGCAGCTTCCTGTCCAAGCACACATCGCTGTGGCCCCTTCTCAGCCTGTTGCTCAGGCCCAACCCACAATTCCAGCCGTGGGAGCTCCTGCTCCCATGATGAACGTTGGACAACAAGGAAGTGTAGCTCCTGTGGCCCAGCCACCGTCGGTTGTGAATCAGATTGGTCCGGTGATGCCCCAAAGTGCTGCTGCTGCTGCTGCTCCTCCTCCTCCACCCTCCCAAGCAGCTCCCTCAGTTCCGGCAGGGATTGTTCATCCAGGGTCCCAAGGCGCCCCACCAGGCCTTTCTCAGCCTTTGGGTATTGCGTCGCAGAGTAGTTTGATACCAATGCAAACAGCAGATCCTCTGGTTCAAGGAATGACCCAGTTGCCTCCTGTCAGCCCAATACCTTCTGTTAGTGCTGCTCCTGTGCCATGCCATTCAGCTGCAAGTGGGCCCCCTGCACCTATGAGCCTGGCTCCTTCCAAGAATCTGGCACAGCCTTCAAGTATGCAAAATGGGAACTTGGTCCAAAACGTGTCTCAACCTGCCTTGATTTCCACTAGCATCAATTTGCCTGGAGCCCCCAACGTGCCACTGAACTCTTCCCAATTCTCTGTGCAGTCCCTCGCTCAGTCAATTACAACCCGAACTGAAGATACCAAGCGCCCTACAGAATCCACCTTGGTTGGCTTAACCCAGCCTTCTGGTGCTGAAGGCGGTGTTGGCACCTCCTCAATCCTAGCAGATGGGAGCACTGTCTCCTCTCTTTTCCCCCTGAAGGTACTTCCGCTGGCATCTCTCGATGGTGAGGAAGACAGGTAAGATAATCTCAAAGGGAAACGTAAGCTGGACTTATGTGACTTATTCAGTCCTGGCCAAATACCAGCTTTCTAATGAATGCCTTGGACGCTAACAAGAATGAAGTTTGTGCATAGTGGACAAAAGAATCTCTGCAAAAAGGCTTGATTGCCCTTTTGCAGTAGTTCCAAAAGTGGAAGGGGTCTTAGGGAGAGCTTCAAACACAAGCTTGGGGGTCAGATTATCTTTTTTTATGCATAAGATACTCAAGAACTGCAGTGTTCAGAGTACATTGGTCCAAATTGGGTCTGCTTCCGTATTTAGAATCTGACCAAAGAATCCACAGAAGCCTTCACTCTCTAGACATTTCTGCTTTTCTCATTAGAGGTGGAAGGTGGAGTGGGAATGAATTGGGAAGGACTGAGACTTGAACCATTCCTAGTTCAGAATTTGCCCATCAACCATATGAAGGCAACATTATTAGACCAACCCTATATCCATGAACGTCTGCATGTTTTCAGGATCTTGAGATTCTTTTGTCAGGCAAGATTCTGCAGAAATGCAGATTAGAGAAAGGCTGATTTATGAAGGAAGTTGCATGGTCAGAATATCAGAATCAAAGATGAGAGGAGATTTGGGGCATTAACATTAAGTTGGGGTGCGTTGATTCAAGGTTGCACCCAAAAGAAACCATGGCAGAAGTATGGAACCCAGTTGTTATTTCCATCCTTAGGTAAAACATGTAGGGGGGGGGGGTTGGGGCGGGGGGGAGAAGAAGAGAAGTCAAGGAGAATTAATGAGTTAGCTTGTTCTTTGTGATCTATGAATTGATTTTTATGCAGACAGCTTCCAGCGCTGTTAGTTAGCATGGCTGTTGCTGGGGGATGTTGGGAATTGTAGTTCAGCCTCTGGAGGCTACAGATGTCTACCTTTGGTTTCAGCATTTTTCTTGTGGCAAGCACGTTCAGTATGGGTGGATTCATTCATTTGTGAATCCTTTTGTTCTGTAACATTAGGATGTTGATTTATTTTTAGCAGTTGCTTATTCTCTTCCTTTTACACAGAAGCCAGTGGCCTATGAGATGTGAAATCTCTTTGCACTATTATTATTATCATCACTACCCCACCTTTTCTCTGAGCTCAGTGCAGCTTAGCTGAAAGTCTCCCTCTTATCCTTAAAACAACAGCCGTGTGTGGTAGGTTGGACCAAGACAGAATGCCTGTCTCTGATACCCAGTGAAGTTCTAGGGAAGAAGGTGGCTTGAACCTGGATCTCCCCAGTCTGATTCCAGCATCTTAGTCGTGATATTACACCAATTCTCTGGGCTTAACCTAATCTCCAATAGGGATGTGCAGCTATTCAGATCTGAAGCAGAAAAGGTACTTTGGAGAGGATATGGGTGTGTTTACTGCATTGTCAATGCGTCTCATGCTGAGGATTGTAATCCCAAGACATCTGGAAATCACCAGGTTGGGTAGGGTTGATTTAAATCTGTACTTCACTGAATAGCCTTTGTGACAGCTGTGCAACTCATCAAGTCAGAGTTAAGGTTCCTAGTGAAGGTACTTCACAATATGAAATACATTTGCACATTTGCATCTGTGATATCCAAGTCTTTGATTCAGTCCGGAACAAAAAGGTCTGCAGGTTCTTGTTGATGGAAATCTACAGTGAACTTGTTATGTCAGAGGTGAGAAAGCATAGCCAGATTACTACTGCATTATTTTTTCATTTCCTTCATCCAACCCAGTTTTCGTTATAAAGACTTCAGATGCTCAGTGTGGTCCCAGAAGTAAGGTGAAATAAAACAGCTGTTAGACTGTGTTGTTCATGAAGCAGTTTCAGAGGCTGCTCTATAGAAATCGTCATCAAATATCATCACCTCTACAGTGCTTTGCACAGACCTAGTATATGCATAATCAGTGAGGTATCTTAACCCAAAATTCTAAGACGGCTTGGTAAGATTCATTGTGGAGCAGATATTGAGCACTGATTTCACATTTCCATTCTATTTTCTCCTCCCATCCAAGGAGTTCAGTCAAAATGAGTTGGGCCACTCTCCCTCCTGGGTGATAAAAAGGTTGAAGCAATGTTGCATATCTCCTTCATCCAAGTGTATTCCAGGTCTCTTTGTATGATTCCAGTTGCAAATGATCGAGAGGAATCAAAAGTACATTGGAAGAAGCTGCAGTGTCATTTTGGCAAAAAATCTGACTCCTTTTCAAGTTAGTCATACTTGAGAAAAGTATGAATTCTCTCTGAAAGTGACTGCAATTTGTGGTGTAAGCATGAAGCGAGCTGTTGATGGTATTGTCAAGTTGATTGCTCATTGGGTGTTTTGCTGATCAACCTGCTGATTATTTTTCTACTTTCCAATTCTGCCAAGTAGAATAACACAATTTTGCTATCCTGTGCTTGGTAAAGCAAATAAATACTTAATGTGTGGTTCTGTAATACCTTTGATATGAAATTTGGAAGAGCAGTGGGATGTTTAAGCAATTGTAAATCAGAGCATATTCTGTGCAAGATACCTACCATGGCTCTCTGGTGACTAACAGTGGACTCTAATATCTTATGGAGGTTCTCCATCTTTGGAAGTTTTTAAGAAGAAGCTGGAGAGCCACCTCAAGGGTGTTGAATTGTTTTTCCTGCACATTGCAGAGGGTTAGATGAGCTGATCCTTGAGGTTCTTTCCAACTCTGCAATTCTGATTCTACCTTAGCTGAGCAGGGTCGTGTGGCTTGATTTTAAATTACTTGTGACTTTCTACTTCTGAAGTAGTGCAGTGAAACCAAATTAGTCGGTAATTCTGCTTGTGAGAGAAAGAGAAAAAAACTAAATTATTTCTAAGAGTGTTGTTGTATGACCATATTAACCTAAATATGCTTGGAGAATAATTGAAGTTAAAAATGCAACCCTGACAATAACATTTTCTAGCGGTTTATGTCAGTTGATTAGGTTCTTCCCCAAGTGGATTAAAAAGTAGCTAATTCAAATCGAATGAAAGGAGGGAAAATAATCTGAAAGTTTTGGTTACCTTAGGTCAATGATATAAAAACTGCAAAGCTCCAGGCTTTGCAAATAGTTATCAAACTTTGTAACACTGTTTCAGACAAGCTGCAAGAGTTTTGACAAACCTGTGAAACATACTTTCACACAAATTTTGTAAAATAAACTCCCTGCTTGTTACAATGAAGATGGATATGAAGGACTTCGATTGCCTTTCTGTTGGAAGAATCCGGAGCACTGCTAATCTCTCTGTATTACAAAATTTTAATTTTCAGATACATCTCAAGATTCTGTTTTCATTTTACTGAGAAATGAATGGTAGCTGAATCCTTTTCTGGTGTACCACTTCACACGTAATAGCTATGCTTAATTAAATTGTTGAATAAGCTACAGTTGATCAGGTTCATGTATGCTGTGGCAGAGTGGATTAATTGGATTTTACTAAGTCTGAACCAAATAAATCACATGGTAGATTTGTGTAATGTGTGAATCATGTCAGTAGGATGAGAATAAGAAACAAGCTATCTGGCTATTATTTTATAAACCAGAAAATTGGGAAATAACTCTTGGATTATTATATTGGGTTATTGATGCATTTGATGTATTTCTTATACGGTGTCAAAGGAAAAGGTTGCAGTTTTACCAAAGTCAATATGATCTTAGTTTTTTATCATCTTCAACTATCCTTATTGTAGATTTACACTTAATGCTTGTTAAATTGTATCAGTGTAGAGTTATTTTTTGTTTCCAATGATTTCCATAAAGTTTTTTAAAAAATAGAGGTTTCTTAATCACCTGGGTGATGGAGAATATTTTCTTGAAATATTTTCTTGAACTGAAGAAAGGTGTTCTAGTTTGTATGTAACCTATGTAAACTTGGGCCCCAGAGGCGTGAATATTAATACATCCTTTTATAGTTTGGGTTGGCCTGTACCAGTTGGTCATGCTGCTGAAATTCATGGCAAAATCACCCTGTTTTGGTGATGTAGCTTTTTTTAATAAAATGAGGAGTGAGATGGGCTTAATCTACCCCCTTTGCCCTTTAATTCTCTCTCAGTCATGCAAAAATAGTTACCCCCTTCAGAGGAATATTAAAGAGATAAGAGGAAAATCAGATTTTTTTCATGTATAGTGCGTTAACTGAGTCCAGTTTACTTTTTTGCCTTGAACTCGTAAAAAACTTTATGCAACATGTTACTTGCACTGATCCGCTGGAGCATAAAGATCAGTGGATGTTTTTATTTCTGTTTGTTTCAGTTCCTGCAATAAGTTTTCAATATTTTAAGGAACCGTCTTTAGGTAAAGTGACAAAATAGGAATGATCATAGACTGATTTTTCTTCAGCCTTCAGCCTTCAAACCAGTCTGTAGCACAGGCGTCCCAATTCATATTTCATGCAGTTTGGTAGTCTTACTGTGTTGTTCTTACTGATGATGCCCTTGGTAGTCTCCCACTTTTCTCCCTTGGCTTGTCATTCAGAAGCATGTAGGCAGAAGACACTTTCATACGTGTTTTAATCTGTCTTTTGGTTTGCTTTTACCTTTCAAAATTGAATCACAATAAGCAGCTTTTAAAAACAGATATACAATTGTGCGTGCGAGAAAAAAATGTGAAATAAAATAATGAATTGAGGGAGAGGACCAGTGTTCCCAAATTTAAGAATTTTACAAATGTTTAACAGCATGTAATTTGCTGTACAACAAAATGATTATATGAGCAAACTGGGCCTCTTGGGTATGAATAATTAAGTTGTGGCTCAAATTCATGGGGTGGGAACTTCTGTGACAGGGCATTTGTAAACAGTGCATGTGACATTGCTTTAAATAGAAAAAGATGTAAAAGTCTTGAAATGCAAGTTCTGAAATGTTTGTTTGGTTTTTGAAACAATTTCTTATTTTGTACCTTGTAATCAGATGGTAGCTGCATATCAGATGTTGTTCACCTTCAAAGTTTATTATGTTACTGAGGGCAGTCACAGTATGAGAGACCTCTGCTCTGCTCCATCTGAATTATTCAGGGATGCCTGGCTGGCATGGGAACCCTTTCTAAAATATTCTGGAGCATTAAGTCAGCAGTTGCAAGGTAGGGTAAGGTGAGGAACAGAATATTCATGGCTTGCAGATTAGTTTCATGTTGAAAGGGTCACCTGGAATTCTTTGGCTGACTAGAAGGACGATGCCTTTGTGACCCCCATCTGGCCGCCGCTGAAACCTAAGCGAACTTACGAAAAACGTAACGTTGGCACCACAGAATTCAACATTTGTTGCAATCCTATCAATCTGCATATGCGAAGGTTTAAATTTTTACTTACTTCAGGTAGAAGAGTCTTCTGGAGCAAATGATTTCAAAGAAAGAAATATGGTAGGGAGGGAGCCATCTTAGGCTATGGTAACTAAAAATCAGGAGTCTGATAGTACTTTTTCAGATTAACAATCACTTAATTAATGGAGTATAAGATGGATTCTTATCTGTTTTGATCTGTTCTGTTGTTATAGCCAATCCCAGTAAAGTAGTCCTGTGGAGTTGATTTCCTGGTCTGGTCTCCCTTGTGGGGCTGACATCAATTTTGCAAGTCTGAGTGTGCTGTAACTCCCCCCCCCCCCCCAATCATCTTATACCCCAGTGAATCAGGGAGGTGTCTGCCTGAGTTGCTTCTGAATGTTACCTTGCTTCCCAGGAGTTAAAGAATGTTTCAGCCCCCTTTGACTAGGTAACGGTTCTTGCACATTTCTGTCCAAGGCCATCTTCCTTACCCTCTACATCTGCAGATCAATTGCAGGGCAGGAAAAAGAGCACCCAGATATTTCAGTGTAGGTTATGCTCAGTAGGTCCAGCTGTCTGAAGCAAGAAAGAGATTGCCATTGACTAGCTCTTAGAATAATTGTGTTTCAGAGAAAAATTACAGAGTGTGCTCAGTGCTGCTATGCTCTCTGGCTTAGTAATGGATTCTGCACATAAAATATATTTTGGATTCTAGTGGGGGGCTAATCCCACCCTTCCCTTCCAATTAATCCATTGAATGGATTTGAAAGGATTTCACAGATTGCTCTAAACGTGCTTTAGGATTTTATGAGGATTCCAGTTTAGAAAGAAGATACCTTATTCCTGTGGATTATGTTATTTGCTTTTTTCGACACCTTTCCCAGCTGTCTTTTTCTGAGATAATATGATCAAAACTCTCTACCATATTGCAGTCTTGTACTGTATAGATCAACTCATGCAATGTTTTGTCTGTCCCTTTTTGTCATCATTCCTAATACTGAATTTAGTATTTTCACTAATGACTTACGCTGCAGTCATGCTTTTACTGATTTGCTACTGTGAAGAGACAAAATAAAAATTCAGGTTGGGAACAGTGACACTGCACTCTGTGCTGTGCACAAAGGGTTTTGCTGTTTTAATACATGGAAAGGCAGTTTTCGTGCACTACAGTTATTATTAGCAATTATTAACTTCTGCATCCTTGAGGTAATGATGGGGTGGGTGGAAACTCTGGCTTTTCCAGTTTCTTGTATGCATATTTTGGCATTTAACTCTAAGAAGCTATGTTTAATCTTTCATAATCTTGGAAATGTACCTCTGTGGCTCTATTCAAAATCACTGTTGGACTTCTTGTCTGACATCATGCATCAACACTATTTAAAAAGGACTGTTGGCTGACTTAGTCTCAGTATTCTTTAATCTGTCTTTTCTGCAATATCTTCTTCCGTCTTTTTCCTGTTAAGAAATCACCGAGGTCGCTGAAGATCAAATAATGACATTTTTTTCTTATTTTTGATCAGGTTTAATAATTAATGTGGATTACAGAAGCAAAATTATCTTACCACCGTTAAAATAATAAAACTATTAAAACAATCTTGTTTATCAGGAACGATGGTTAAAATTTAATCTACTAAGTGTTGGTGGGCTAAGTATTAGCTCTACCGCTGAAATGTAAAGTATCGCAGTGGGTAATTTTAGTATTATGCCCTGAATTGTACTGATATATCCAATTAGGTATATCAGATGTATCTAATGAGATATTGCCTGGTGCCAGTAACTTAGTGTATATGCCTCTCTCTGTATTTTAGCTACAAGGGAGAGAAAAAAACACAAACCTTCTGTAGTATAAATTAAAAGCTAAACATATGGAAAAATATGATTTTGTATTTGGGGGCATTTTGATATGCCCTTGTTAAGGTCTTGGTTCTTTTATTTAGAAGGGTGAATAAATATATAATTAATTATGGCCATTTACCAGGATTTGGCAATCTCTGGGTTTGCTTGTTACTAAAACTGGTTATTTGTCTTCCAACAATAAATAATGATCCCTTCGTTTATAAGGAATTTTGTTAATTAACTTTACTGTAAATTTTAGTTCTATATTGCCAGTATTTGAGGGCCATTAACAAATTTCCCTAGGCTTAATAAGACAATTGATTATGTCATCAAATTAGAGATGGACAAGGAATCTGATTTGCCAGTATGAGATGCTTTTGATTAGGGTAGCTCTTAGTAGCTGTTAGTAGCGTTCTCTATGAAGCAATTCAATCTTAAAGGAAATCAACTCTGATTGCTCATTGGAAGGATTGATAATGAAGCTCAAGCTCAGATACTTTGGTTGCCTAATGCGAAGAGAGGACTCTTTGGAAAAGATCCTGATGCTGGGAAAGATGGAAGGCAAAAGGAGAAGAGGACGGCAGAGGATGAGATGGCTAGATAGCATCACTGAAGCAATGAGCATGAAATTGAGCAAACTCAGGGAGGCAGTGAAAGATAGGAAGGCCTGGCGCGATGTGGTTCATGGGGTCACGAAGAGTCGGACACGACTTAACGACTGAACAACAACAACAAATGAAGCAAATATTAGATGAACTTCAGAAATCCAAATGACCACCAGAAGACAGTAGAAAGATACAGGAAACTTTCTGTGGCCATCTAGTGGTTGTCTGGATTCCACATTCCAGATTTTGTATGTCTACTAAAGATACACCCGTATCTTTTAAAAAAGAATGAAAAAAAATCACATATTTGGAGGCACATGTCAGAATGAAAAGAAAAAAAACAGGAAATAGGAAAGAAAAAATCCCTCTTTAATTAGACTGTTTGTCAACAAAAATATGAGTTCTATAGTATTTTTGTGTGGAACCCATATGGAAGATTAAATGGAAACTAGAAGCGATGCAAATAGAAACATCAGAAAAGCTGATAAAATCAACCTAATATTTACATTTTCAAAAAAGCTTGAAAGCTCACTTTTTATGGGTCGTTTGCTTGAAAGACAAAGTTGAAAAACTGCTGTTCTCAACAGGACTCAATAGAAGTTTTGCAACTGCTGTACCCATTTATTTGCTGGCTGTGTTTTTTAAGTGGCCTAATTTGTTGTCTTGTTGATTGCAGGATTAGCTTAGTGCATGTCATGAATGAAGAGAAGAGAACCTTATCTGGAGGGCCCCCGTAATTTTTCTGAGTGGAACGAAATCGAGACATGTATAAATTCTGTGTATCATTTGGACAGGGTACAGATGGGCTATTCCTCTGCCCTCCCTTCTCCAATTATTTATCTTCTCACCCTGATGTCCAACAGCAGTCTTCACTTTGCTTTGAGCTTTGCCCAGGTGAAGTGCTCAAGGTAAGCCTATATGTTCCATCACTGAGCAAAACTTCAGTGCTAAGTATTTAAACCTAGTTGCCCTGAACCATGGCTTCCATTCTCGTTGCCCCATATTTCTGCACAGCAGTTCTCCTAGGGGCCTTGATCTCTGCTCTAAACAAGCTGTTCATCCAAAAGCCCCTCTGTTGTGGTGTTCAGGGCATCTATTAGAGTATTGCAGACGTGAGAGAACAGCCTGTTTGACATGGAATGCAAAACCATAATGGCTGACTTCGTGCATTATGCTAAGCAAAAAACAAACAAACCACATTATGGCTTGGTATTATCAAGCACGTGGCTTTGCATCTTCTGTTTCTTAGTTGTAAACATCCATCCCACGTGCAAAGCTGCCTCGTGCTGCGAGCTATAGTCACATTCTGTGCTAACTCAGGATTTTATAATCATGGCGGGTTGTTCAGGCTACAAAAGCCAGGTTTGTTTATAATGCTGTGAAAAGATGGGTTTGCATAGCACCTTAAGCAAAGAACAAATTAGCCGTGTTATAATCTATTATATATGAACTGCTCCATGGAATCAAGTCCATCTTTTTATTCTGATTACTAATGCTCTTAGGGCTTGCTATTTTATGGTCTCTTCCAATTTAAATTCATATTTGGACTGTATGAGTTGTTTCCTGTGTTCCTTTTCCTAATTTCTGGTTTTGTGGAATGTATAGAAAGGCAATGGGATCAATCCTGCTCTTTCATGTGAGCCTTGCTCCTCTAAAACCTTCTGTTTCAGTGGCTTCTTGTGAATTTCAAGGGTTCGGTTTGTTTCCTCCAAAGCCACATTTTGGTTCATAATACCGTACACTTAATGTTCTAGTGACTTGAGATTCCTTGAAATATAACGTCAGTTTTGCTCAGCTGATTATGTTACAATGGTAGTGGAAGAAATAATTGATCTATGTCCCTCAGGAAAGTATTGAGATTCTCTTATCTTTCAGGATTCTTCTCCCTCCTTACACCAAATAGGTAGGGATGGTAGACCTGGTCTCCCAAACTGTCCTGGCTACAGGGAAAATAACAGGTCTTTGAGTGACGTTCCTCCTCCTCCTCCAAAACAACAGCAATACTGATTCTCCTATTTTGCTTCCTTCACTCAAGCCTTAATGAAGGCAGGGAATCTTACAGTAAAGGGAAGATCTCAACAGTCTTTTTTAATCCTCAGCAAAATTAAGGGGTTTCAAATCAAATGTCTTCACCCCTGAGAAGCCTACAGGAAGATTAACCAACCCTCTCAACAGTCTTTTCTCAAGGAGTAAGAAAGCAAAACGGATCAGTGACTACCTTAAATGTATGTGCTTTGCATTGAATCTCCAGTGACTTATGATACAGAGTTTGCTTATTGTCCCAGGCAAAAATGCAGCACTGTACAAAATTCCAAATTCTCTCAAATGTTAGTTACTCTAGTTCAAAAAAAATTGGAAGTCTGTTCTTCTATTTTTGCCTTTTGTTCCTCAAAAGGATGGGAAAGTAAGGAAGATTTTGGATTTGAAATGGATAAGCAGGTTCTTGAAAAAGGCAGATGTTCAAAGCCTTACCTTTCAGACCCAGTCTCAGGAAATACCACTAATTTATCTATTGCTGGCATTTCTAGGACAGAGCTTTTTGTATTAAACTTAGCTCTCTACGTTTTTGTAAAACTCCTGCCTTCAGTAGTGGCTTTCCTGAGACAGAAAGGCACTTACTTGTACCTTTATCTCAGTGATGTTCTGTTCCTTTTCTTAATTGAAAGACATTTTGAATGTATGGAAGTGTCCCAGATCACCCCAATTTGTAAACAGTCTTCAGAAGAACTTCCTGAAGTCTTCATGGTTGGAACATTTGAGGATGATCCAGATGAGTTTATTGGGAAAGGGGCGGACAGTGCAGGCAAGCAAAGAAAACTGTGAAGCCACGTTATTCTGAGTAAAATGAATACAGTCCACCTAGCTAAATCAGTTACATGCTATGCATACGATCTTGGGTTTCGGCACATGTTCACTATTGATTGCAGAGAGGATGGTTGGAGAGCATCATCTCAGCCTCTTCTTTAGTTGTTGATAGGCAGATCCTCCTTGCTTCTGATGTTTCATTTTCTCTTTTTCCTATTCATTCCTGTCCTCAGTTATAGAATACAGAGGATGTGGGAGACTGCCTCTTGGAAGAAGCTGGCTGTTGCTTCCTCCTGAGTCTGACCATAAAAATCTGAAAAACAATTGGGTAGGGCAGTGGGAGGATTTATTACAGGTGCTACTTTCAGTTAACTGAAAGAAACATCAGAGTGCATCAGGTCCTTGGAACTTTGAACAATGAATTTGTTCAATTGTTCAAACAATTGGAATTTCAAAGCAGCCTTCAAAACAAACACGTACTGATAAGAATTACAGTGTGACAGCCAAGGCATATTAGGTCATTGCAGAGGATCAAAGTTTCCTCTTCTGTGCTCTGTAAGAAAGTGCAGTCTTGAGATTGGGGGAGGGGGAACTTGTCCTCTCTCAAAGCTGAACATTTGGTTGGAGCATCCAACCTCATGGCAGATTGGGTTGATCAAAATCTACCCGGGATTTGGAATAAGTATTTCATCCTCAGATCTTCAGACAAGTGACTTGAAAATTTGGATTCCTTAAGACAGGCTTATATGTCTCTCTAAGCAAAAAAGGCTTCCCTGGTTTATGACCAAGGACTCTATGCACAGAGGCTGTGGGAAGCAGGATATGCTCCATGGTTACCTTCTTCCTTCAGTGATGTTAAAAGACTCCAACGGATTACGGACTTTGAAGCTGAGATGATCCTAGTAGTGTTGCTTTGCTCTTCTTCTGAATCTTGTCAACTTGTTGGGTCAGAGACTGTCAGAAGAGATCATATCTTTCCTGCTTTGTCAGATAGCCTGGAGAGTAAGTGGTAAGGGTTAGAAAATTTTAGATGTTCAGATGAAGTCATTATCATTCTATTGGCACTCCACAGGCCATCTACTAAAAGAGTGCATTCTAAGACATAGATTTTTTTGTTATGGTATAATAAATCAGAAAAGGGACATTGTTAAGTGGACATCTTGGATGTTCTTCAGCCACGGCTATTCAGTAGGTTCCACATTAACTCATTAGAAAGACAGTTGGTGGTCTTAAACACTGTGCTTAGATACTGGACCATCACTGAACACAAGAATGATAGAGTTGGAAAGAATCTTAGAGGTGAACTAGTCCAACTTCCTGTCACTCAGGATCCACTACCATCTAGCCTCTGTTCGAAGACCTCTAGCAAAGGACAATTCACTATTACATGTGACAGCCTATTCTACTGGCTGAGAGTTCATATGATCATAAAGTTCCTCCTGATGTTTGTCCTCCTGAATCTGCTTCCTTGTAGTTTCAACCCACTGGTTCTGCCTTTTGGAGCAATAGAGAATAACTCCACTCTTCCTTGGGACAACCCTGTCAGTTGTCTTTTTTGTAGACAAAACATGCTTTAAGCATTCCTCACTGATAGCACTTGCCTTTTTAGCAGCTGCGTTACACTGCTGGCTTGTGTTTTAACATGTAGCCCACATGAGCACTCACATCCCTTTCACATGTACTACGTCTTCCCAGGCCACGTCTTCCCTGTCTTATGTCTTTCACTTTTTTTTCTGAATCTTCTGTCTTCCATGTAAAATATTGGCCACTCCTCCCAGCTTGTGGTCACCTGCAAACTTTGTAAGTATCCCCCATCTTTCTCATCCAAGTCATTGACAAAAATGTTGAACAGCACAGGGCCCTGTAGCACTCTATTTGGTACTTTCCTTCAAGTTGGAGATATTAAAGATCTTTCTTTGGGTATAGTCATTCAACCAACTGTGAGCCTATTGAACAATAATACCATCTAGCCCATATTTTAGCATTTTATGAAGGAAAATAGCATAAGGCACTCTGTTAAAGGAGTTGCTAAGATGCAGGTAACCCTATGTCAGTGTGTGATGCTATGTGAGAAAGACCTTGAGAGACGGGGTGAAGAGATGCTGCCTAAGGAACAGTCTGATAAGAGGGGGCGTAGCCCTCAGCTGCATAATGGGTGGAGCAAGAGGCTCAGAAGGGACCCACCCTAGCTTTTCAGGCTGTAAAGAAGATGGCAGGAGATTTGTACTTTCCGACTTGCAAGATGGATGTCAGCCTTCCCAGGTAGACCAGACAGGAAACACAACCAGATGAGCTAATTCTACTTTATTGTAAGGTTACATTAGCATAATCTTGCAAGTCTGAAAATACAAATCTATGTGTCCAATGATAGAAGTCAAGTCAGTTGTTGTTTCCATGTCCTATGGAGAGTTGGTGCCTTAATTTTTATTTTATTTTTTAAATTTTAAATGCTTCAGTATACAGAAAAAATTAAAAAGATACAAAAAAGAAAACAGAGGAGAAGGAAGAAGAGCCAAAATAGAGTTTTCATATACAGGATGGATATGCCTCTTTAGTGCTAAATAACTGAATTTGGCTGGTTTTTCCAGTGTGTTAGAATTTATGAGGGAAAACTTCTGTGCTGGAAAACCATAAGAAACGTTCATTCTTGTAGCAGCCTATAGTTAAGAACAATAGTAGATGTTGAAGCTTTGCATATTTTCAAGTCCAGAGCTCTTTCAGAAACAAGAGAGAATAAATGCATAGGAAAATCCAGAGTAGGGGAATTCTTACTTAGCCATCAAACATTTTTCCCTGAGATTTAAAATTTTTAAATACTCTTGAGCATTTTTTTCCAGTACAGTATGCATGAATGCATGAACTGAAAGGAAACATTATTTTTGGCACAACTGAACTGTTTTTCCTCCTTTAATGTAAAAAAGCAAGAAAAGGAAGTGATAAAATTTACAAATTCAGGCAGGGTAATTGTGCTGGGAGTTTTAAGTTCAAATTAATTGTGTGATAGCTAGAACACAGGATATTTAACTGCAATAAATGGTGTGCTAAGATTGTGAAAAATTTTGATGAAGTGGAGTGATAGAGTTGCCTTCTAAATGGGAAGGATAGGGTTAGGATTTCTCCTCTCTGCTATTTGGTGAAATGTGGATATATATGTAACAGTCACTTTACTTCTAAAATATCCAACAAAATTAATGTTCTGCCAATGGGGTATAGAAGTTCTTTTTCTTTTAAACAGGTGAATTAGACATTCTGATTTTTCTCAGATGGTTTTATGTAGTTCGTTCTCTTCATCCCAAAGACAGTCTTGAGCACAGGAGTTTGCATTCTTATTATTGATTTTTTTTCAGACAATAAATTCCACATCTGTGTTTCTTTTTCAGTCCTATGAAGCATTGATGGCAGCAGCAGAAAGGCAGAATGAAAAATCTAGCTTTGGTTAGCATGGCTGCTAGGAAGCCTTTATCTGCTCTGACTGATTGACTGATTAAGTGCTATCAAGTTGTTATCAACTCTTAGCGACCACATAGATGGATTTTCTCCATGATGAGTGGACCCTAACCTGGTCTGTCAGGGCTTCCAGTGGTGCACCCATCACTACTATAGTGGAGTCCATCCACCTTACTGCTGGTGGTCCTCTTCTCTTTCCTACCATTTTCCCAGGATCAGAGCCTTCTCCAGAGAGCTAGGTCTTTGCATAATGTGTCTGAAGTAGGATAATTTGAGTCTGGTCATTTGTGCCTTGAGGGACAACTCTGGGTTGGTTTCTTCCATGATCCATTGGTTTGTTTTCTTGGCTGTCCACGGTATTCTCAGGAGTCTTCTCCAACACCAAAGTTCAAAAGTATCAATACTGTTCTTATCCTGCTTCTGTTTGCTCAGAGATGGTATGTATTCATTTGATATAGCTGTCCATCCCACTGGTAGTCATTTGAACCTAAGCCGAGGTTTGCTTTGACCATTGCTTGTTAAATAAGCCAAAGTCAGTCTTGCAAAACAACAATAACTAGTTAGTTCTTGGTCCTCTATCTCTTTTACAAATCCCAGATGGTATTCCTAGTGCACTTAGAGCAGCAGAGTGATGCATTACTTGTGGTATCTGCTAGTTAAAGGGTGTGCCAATATTTTGGGGCTGAGAAACTATTTGTGTGTGGGTGTTTGTAGATTATGGTGATTTGGGCCTGTGTGTTTGTGCAGGAGCTTGCTTTTTTGTGATGGCTTTGTCTCCAGGTTTCTTTAATAAGGTCTGTGACTTGATGCAAGGCAGAGGTTGTGGAGGACTTGGGAGGCAACAGTAGTGGGTTGATTTGTTAGTTTCACGTGGGATCCTGTTTGTGTCTATTTTTCTGAGCTTCATTTGTTTCCTTCTGTAAAATGTTCTGCTTTGTGGGACAAACATGAGATCTGACATTGGGAAATCACCTAAGTTCATGGAGCAATTTGCAAATGAGGAACTATGGGGTGGGGGCACAAAAAGTGTGTTTTAAAGGTTGGGATTGACAAGAGGCTGCTTTGGAACAAGCAACAGACCAGAATCAAACCAGAGTTTATAGACCATGGTTTTAAATAGAAACCCCTAGCAAAACAATCACCCCACCAGGTTGTCTACAATTGATTGTATGAGGTGAGTTTATATGCTCGGCCAAAGGACAGGCATGCAAAACACAACTTGACTTATAGAAGAGAATATATGTAGCTCAGGATTGAACTCAGTGATGATGCACTGATGATGTTTCCTAGTTGGGTAATGAAATGTCTGCAAGCAAACAACCACGCTCAGAGAGCACCAAGGACTTCACAACTTAACTTAGCATCATTTACAAACCAGGTCATTTTGTTCCTAAGGTAGAGCTACCAGATTTCTGGTTGCAACACTTCAAACAATCACTAGATGGCAGTATAGAGATACCAAAACACGAACCCTTTGCTGCCATCTACTGGTGCTTCGCTTTGTTTTATTTTTTATTTTTTGTAGCCCAGCTTTTTAAAATTTTTCATGTTAAAGATGCATTCCTAATTCTTAATAGCTTCTGGTAAACATTGCGATTTGTATAATTAAAGGATGCCTAAAACATCAATCACCCAGAAGAGCAAGCAAATTGAAAAAAAGATGTGCTGTTCTTTGTTTCAGTTCTGTTTTGGGAGCAGCTGTGTGAGGATCTAATTTTAAATCGCCTTGTTTTGTCCCTGGAAACCCTAAGAATGAAGCTCCTCTCCAATTCTCAGCGCTGCTTTTTAAAAATGTTCTGCCTGTCTTAAGCCAACTGACTAGTGCATGTGAATGCTATGATATTGTTTCTGTGTTCCTTGAAATGTTTGGGAAGGGAACGTTGGGATCTCGGAAGCTTATTATTTTGCAGCCTTGGGATTCTCTAAGAAATGGTGTGACTTTAAGAGGAACAGTGAGATGACAGAAGAGAGTCTTCTGGCCTCATAAAATATTAAGGTAATTATTATGCAAGAGTTTTCAGGGCAGGAATGTATCTGCTGGAATTACTGTTCAAGTGCCATCACACTTCTGGGTTTCAGAACTTCATGTTTGCTCTCTGGAATATTTTGCAGACAAGACGGAGTATGTTAGATTTAATATGCTTTGTAGACAAGGTGGACTATATTGGACTTAATAGCTGTAGTTCCTATGTTCCCATACAATAAAACCTTGATTTGAGTGGACCATTCAGGGTTTACAAATGTTTCATACACAATTTGTATAAACTTTATAGCTTATGTACATTGTCCAAACTGATTCACCGAACATTGGACTTCTTGCTTATTTTATGGGCAAATTCTGAAGTCACCTTGTGTATCCATTGCAATAAAGGTTTTATTGTCCTGTGGTTTATATGTTTCCAGCTACTTTTGAAACAATGATAAATATTTTTTTGATTGATTAGACTCTTAAAGCCAAGATCAAATCCATTAAGGTAGTACATTCCATGCCATGCTACTGTCTTAGCCTGTTTGCAAGGATCTCCAAGATGGAATTATCCCACTTCTCACAGCTAACCTGGGTTTGCATGGGGGAGAATCGCTTTGGTGAAAGCAGGCATGTCAATGTTGGGGGTGAATGTGGTTTTTACCCTAGATCACCCAATGCTCTAGTCCAGTGTTGTCCAAACTTGGCCACTTTAAGATGAGTGGACTTCAACTCCCAGAATTCTCCAGCCAGCCATCTTAAAGTGGCCAAGTTTGGACAACACTGCTCTAGTTCCTTGCCTCTCTGATTTTCTCTTCCTTTTCTTTTTTTAAAATTGTATTTTAATGTAATCTTAAATGAAGACTAATATTTCAACAGATACAGAGTGGTTGACTCCAACATTGCGCAGTAATATGTCCGTGAGAAAGTAATGCCAGAGTTAATTATAATGCAAAAGCTGGAGTCAAGCAGGATAGGTGAAAACGCTTCATATGTGGGAGGAAAATGACATGAGCCAACTTCTGTTTGATTTTCAGGAAATTTGGGTCAAATTCCATATGAATAGCATATAACTTAATAGGCTTGTAGGTAGCATTTTGTTTTCTCAATGCGGTGTTTCCTGCAGGAAGAGTGCTGTGTGGTTTTGTGAATTTCTTTAGGAAAAAAAAAGAAAAATGGACATAATTAGGGATAATTATAGTGCCTTTAAAACAAACATACACAGGCTAGGGCTCTCTGAAGGTTTTAATAAGTATATTCCCGAAACCCAAGCCAGCATACCCAGTTTTGGGGTTCTGTGAGATTCTCAACACAATGTTAAGATAGAAAACAGGAGAAGAGCCTTCTCTGCTGTTGCCCCCACCCTGTGGAACACCGTTCCCCCAATGGTGAGGCGGGCCCCCACTCTCCCAGCCTTCTTGAAAGGGGTGAAGACCTGGCTTTGCCCATGGCTCGTGTGGGGCATGAGGGGTAACCAACCCTGGGGGTGGCTGGCACCTTGAAGACGCTCCCGCAGGTCAACTACTGTCACTTACCATCAATTACCTTGGAAGATATTATTTATTCATTGAACATTGGTTTATTGTATTTTAATCAGTATTTTAACCAATATTAATTTTTCGTTTTTACTGTAAACTGCCCAGAGTCGCTCATTGAGATGGGCGGTGACTCATTTTGAAAAATAAATAGATAAGTAAATGAAGATACGCAGGTGTCTTCAGGAGAACATCCAGCCCAATGAAAAATACGGTGGGATTGGATCACTCATTTACTGTAAGACGATAACTAGAATCAGTTTTCTGTGCCTGGAAAAACTATCAACAGTGTTCTAGCATGTTGCACAAAATGTCAGTTACTGACGACAGTGTAAATAGTTTTCAAGCCTTTTGGCCTGCAAGGATTAACCTTTCAAGTTAAAAACAGCACTCTTATCTTCCAGTCTTATCTCTAGAATTATTTTAGCTTTGTGGTTTGGAGGGATTAGTATATCCATGGAAACACCACTTTTAATTGCTTCAAATAGTGTGTCTAGCCATAGCTTAATTTGTTCATGATTTGATGCTGGTGAAGATATTTTGAGGGTACTCTGACGTTCCAATTAAGCCTTGTAACGTTTACTGTTCACAAATTACGTTGCTGTTGGAGAGCTGGACATGTTTGAATCAAATTGTTCTATGAAGTGTCACAGTGCCATTTTTAAAATGTAGTCTTCATTCAGCACAAGAATATATTTGTGCCTTGGCTGCTAAGGTGTTAATTAAGATAATTATTCTCTTTTACATGGATGTGTACCATCTGGCTAAAATTAACAGGACCTTCATGAATATTTGAAGTTGCTTTTTTATTGTGGTTAAAGAAAGAAGCATTTCATCACTCACTCCAGAGAATAGTAACATCAGAAGAAATCTGAAAGAACTAGAGATAAAAGGAATTGGCAAAATCCAATTTGAAGAATGTGGATAGAACAATTGGACATGGTTTTGCTTGAGCTTTTGCTGTCAGTGGAAGTAGGGGAGAAAGCGCCGCCATCTCTAAATTAAAAGATGCAGAAAGGCTGTGCCTTGGCGGACTTGAATCATTGGATGTTAGACCAACAAGATACATCAAGCGTAGCTGAAGAATCAAGTAATCTTCTAGAGTCCAAAGTAAAAGGCATTATGGTTTTTAATATCCTTCCAGAGTAGTTTTTGTGATGGGCAAAGGCAATAATTCTAAGCTGGTTTCTTCCAGATGTCATCATTCCAGTCACATCCCCATGCTGGTTGCCAATATGGAGGCTATGTTTGTGTCTTGAACAGGAATGTTAATATTTATTACTTTTTTGTGGATGAAAGTCTTTTTATAAGTTCTGATAACATGTTGAAAGTGCTTTAATATATTTTCATCTTTGCAAGTGACTGTAGGCTATCAACTGCTGATGAAGCCAAACTAAACATGCTTTCTGACTGGCTCATGCAACTGTATGACTTCATTTGCATTTTGCAGATTAACCATGGAAGTTAATTAGTTTTCTTCTCAGAGAATGTAATTAAAAACTGCTTAAAATACACTTGTCTTACTTCGCCTCAAAAAGGAAGTTCTGCAGTTATTTAATATAAATGAAAATAGAGGTTTAGCATTATTTCAGAAAAGAAAAAAACCTGATCTTGTCAATTCTAGTCTGAATATATACACAGCATTTTTTTTCCTGATGTGTCTGTGATATGGTTTAAATAGAACGAGAAACGTTTAGTTCTAAGGTGTTAATTCCGTTGAATAATTCAAATGCAAATTTAAACCTCACCAGTTCCTTCTAAAGGACCATACAGCAGTTCAAGTTTTCTTTGTCTGAGATTTTGAAATAATCTGTGAGATGAAGCAAGTAATTCTCTGTTCAGTTAAATCTTTGGACCAAATCTGCAGAAAGCAACTATTTATGTATATCAGATCTTCCTTCCTGCCTTCTTCTAATAGTGCTTGCTTAAAAAAAAATGAAATAATATTTACATAGTTGTTCGATTATCTTGCATTGAAGGAGGAGCTTTTAAGCCTTCATTTTCCTTCCTGTTAAGTTAGTCCAAACTCTGTTGTATAGACCTCTTCTGCCTGTGTTTTTACAAAGTGTCCTACTTCACCCAAAACAGAAATGGCACTTGAGAAAGAGACGCGAATCTCATCTCTATGCCTGCCGCCCTACAACTCAAGCTTTTGAACACTCCTAGTAGTATTTAACTGGCAAATATTTAATAGTTTCTATTGTTTGAGTGTCAGATCAAGCTTGTACTTCAGTAAGGTGACCGGAGTGAGGATAGGTACTCTTCACAAAAACTGCAAGTGGATGAATCTGGTCTTAAGAAAATAGAATGTGGCAGAATCTTTTAGGTTAATGACCCTCATCACAAGTTGCTGTGGGTAATTCAGGCAAGTTGATGAGGGCACTAGATTGATGCTGTTACAGGTAGTTCTCGCTTAATGACAGTAATTGGGACTGGAATTTCAGTTACTAAGCGATCTGGTTATAAAGCACGATGTCACATGACCTCATCACTTAGCAGTGGCAATCCCGGCAGTTCCTGTTGCTGTCGTTAACGGAGGATCGTGGGTTGTTAAGCAAGGACCTCCTTGCAACTTCCTGCTGGCTTCCTGGTGGGAAGCCAGGAGAAACAGCAATAGAACACCACGAATTTCACCCATAATCATATAATACTAAAGGTGTGCTTTTAACACTGTCTTGTGATAGATTCAGAGAAACTGTATTTCATAAGGGAATGCTTTTAGAATCTGAAAGGTTTTATACCTGTTATTGCCAGCTTTGAATCTGTTTAGATAAATAGTGAATCTCTCTGATATCTTCCCACAAAGTATGTTTAGCTGCTGTCTTGGGAAATTTTAAATGCTTCCATGCCACAGCATGTTTATACAAACGGTTTTTAATTTTTTTTTCTTTTGTATTATTTAAACTTTAATTCTTGCTTTCTATCTTTCTAGCTGCTTTGCTTTCTATCATGGCTTCCACTTGCCACCAGTACTTGCACGCTCAACAGATTTTGAGAACAATTTTGTCTTTTAATTACAGTTATCCAGTCTCTCTTCTTAACCTTTAAATCAGGATTTTGGACTGAGGAAGACTGTTGTGTTTATTCTGTTCCACATATGGCATCAAAATGTCCTGCAAATTCTAGAAAACCAACCTCAGAATACTCTTGCTCTTAAGGCAGAACAGATCTCCAGTGCAAGTTTCAGCTTTAGCAACTTGATCTTGAATATTATACTAAGAACTTCAGTTAAGTGAGCCTATATTTTATTTTATCCCCTGGAAAAGAGGATAGCATATTGCAGAATACTTTGGTTATCCTGGCTTTGATATGCACTTATTTATTACTTGCAGTTGACTTCTATGTTGTTTCTGGAAATGGTGGTCATAGTTGAGAAAAATGTAATAGCAGTATGGGTTCAGTGCTTCAAAACCAATATTGGAAGAATCCCAGAATCGCTAGTTCTCACATTTCCTGCTTTCTACACAAATTGTATGAGTAAATTCTGAATTGTGTTTGTGTGGGTGGGGGGAAGGTCTGTATTAGGACTTGGGTGGGATGTCTGGAAATTCTGTTCTGCTTTATTTCTGCCCATTTCTGTTGAGAAAGTTGCTAGTTCAGACTTTGTGGGGAGAAAAATGGAATAGTTTTCATTGGATAATTCTATCTAGGAATGCCTTTGGATGACATGTTTTATTTTTCATCACAGTCAGGTAGAAATTGGGTGAGTATCTCATCAGCTGGGGAGAGTGAAGGAGGCTTTTCACCCAGGGTTAGGTGAGAGATGAGCCATGGGAGAGGAAAGAAAGAAAGTGACAGCACTGGACATTTTGGACTTTTTCCAAACTATGTGACCTTGGATATTATGCCAGCAATTCAATGAGTCACACTCTACTGCTGCTAGTTTCCAGGTTAGTAATGACAGAAATATTTACAAGGCAAGGTTGAATTCTACTTTCTTGGCACATATAGCTAAGATTAGCCTTCCACAGGCCCCCATATGAGTTGGACTATAATCTTGCTGTCCTCAATCTTTGGCTGCTTAAAACTTTGGTTGACTATTTATCGAACTTGTGGGTTGTATATAACTATAAGACCACTGTCATTCAATATAATGGTCATTTCCTTGTTTAGGAGTTTTGGCTGCTGTCTCCAAGGGAGATTGTAAAGGAATGTAGAGTTGATTTTGAGAATAAGGAAGGAAGGAACGAGCCATTAAGAAGGACTTGAAGAAAAGATTACACAGAAAGGGGGAAGCGTGAGTAAGAAACACAAGATGACCCCACCTTGATTTTGTTTAGTATAAGCTGGGACAGAGAGAAACTTGCATGGGCTTTCAACATTGATGTCAGACATTTGTGGTAGGTCAGGTCAAGAAACAGGCATGGCAGGGATTTCAGGAATGCACTTCATAGTAGTGAGGTAGAATAACATTCTGAAAGCCTATCCAAGTTTCTGTCTTTTCCATGAAATCCCCCTTAATAGCTCATTCCTTTCTTCTCTGTACCCTAGGTCAACTCTCTATTTCTTTACAAGGGTATGGGAGATCTCAGATTCCACCCGGACCATTGCTTAACAGCCATAACTCTCTTCTTCCATTTCTGTGTTGAAAGGAAGTGTGGACAAATTGCAGTCAGCAGTTGGTCACAGTGATGACCAAGATACTAATCTAGAACTTGCCTGTGTTCTTCTGTCCCTATAATTAGGTACATATGTGCACCCTCAGCCCCAGAAAGATTCCAGGTTACAGTAAGCTAGTGTTGGCATTATCAACAGTACCCATTCTGGTTAGCTTTACCAAAAATCTGATGCAAGACACAGCAAAATTGCCATTCTGCTTTACTCGGCTTACATTTTTAGCATGGGTTTTTAGCCACAATAACTTGTAAGTGCATTTTTTGTCAGACCCTTGAAGAATAGGGAACAACAAAAGATTTCTGTAAAGGTTTAAAACTTTACAGCTGTTTTCCTGACAACAGATAGATGAAGCAGATAGATGTAGTTACAGGGTAAGATAGTTGCACACATATGGTTGTTTTTTATAGTATTTGATCTATTGATGCAGCTTTTTCGTTGGAGGAAAAATGTGGTGAAATGGAGCTAACTTGCACTTGACATTTGATTTTTAAAAATAGTTTAATATAATCGTAATCTTAAAGCAGTAAAAGTTCCTTTTACTAGGAACTGTAAACTTACTTTCAAACACTTACTTGTATTTGGTCAATCCAAGTACAAAAGAAATCAGCTAATTCTTGTGAAACAATGAAAATTACTCTTTAAAATGATGTTAAAAGATTGAATGCAAATACAGGTAGTTCCCGGGTTAAGAACGTCTGGTTTACGGATGACCCATAGTTAAGAACGGAGCCTATTGTAGCAAAATTCGAGTTAAATACACAATGGTTTAATTACACAATACTAATTACACAGTATTATACAATAACACTGTTCCAGCTTACATGCAAGTTCGACTTAAGGACAGACTTTGGGAATGGAACTAATTCTTAAACTGGGGACTACTTGTAATCCACCACATCTGTTCTCCTGGCATGCCAACAACCTACAATTAAAAAAGAAAGATAAAGACATCAACAAAGTCAAATACCTCCCCCCCTTTTTTTTAAAGCAAATTTGTACCACAGGAGCTGTGCTTGAGTAGCTACAGAACAATCCTTAAGGTATTATTAGCATCACAGTTTTCATGAGATCTTTCACAATATTTAATCAGTCAGTTGATTGTTATGCCAGCTCCACACAAGTCACAAGATCAAAATGATTCCTCTTTAAATAAGGAATGTTTGTATTGCTGTATAGTGCAGAATGAATGGGCACCCTCTACATGTCCATTTAGAATGCCATTGCCTTTATTTTAAAATGGCACACAAACTGGACGCAGTCATTTGCCAAACCCTAGATCCTGTAACGGCACATTTGCTAGAGAGAGAAATGGAGGAAACATTGGGGTGTGCAATTTAGTTGGATACGGTGCATTAGTGAAATCAGTGTAGAGGTTTCAGAGAGAGAATAATTTTGGCAACCATCTGATAAGATGTGGCAGTAGAGAGGCATCCAAGATGGGGGGGACCTGAAGGTATATTTTCCACACATACACTGCACACATATGGAAAATTCCAAAGAATAAGAGAGTTCCCGGTTTTTTGATAGTACTATCAGCTTGTGCTCTGTGCTGAAATGTATTACCATATATTAATATAGTGATGCTCACGGTTTCCGAAGGTGGGAGGCTGAATGCCTATTTAGTTCCTTCCTAATCCATATAAAAACAGTGGGATTGGAAAGTTCCTCCAACACAAAGTATATTGAAAGAAGATTCTAGTGTTCCTTGCTGAAGGACTGGGAATTAAGCCAGATTAAACCTTGTAAGTGAAACTTTATATAGAGGCAGAAGTAATCATGCATAATTTAACAATAAGGTTTGAAGAGAGTTTTGGTTTTATGCTTGAAAACTGGAATGATTTTCAGGTTGTACATTTAATAAGCTATATGGGAAGGTACCCATATGTAGAAACATGGGGGAACAGATAGGGAAGATTTATCAAGAGAGAATATACAAATAAGCATAACAAATACCAGAATCATATATCAAATTGCTACCCTGCATATTTCTTTTGAATATTAATTGTGCAGTAGACCATGTCTAGAAAAATAGTGGAGGATTTATTTGTTTTATTCATTTGGGAACACACATGTTTGAAAGAGAGGTATTTTTTTATCTTTTAATCTCATTTTTTCTTTCTCTCAACATTTTCTGCCAAAAGTCAGTTTTTTTAAAAAATTAGAAACATATTATTTTAGTTTGTCTCCAAAAGTTCATGTGCATTGCATTGTATTGTAACATAATTGAATTGTTCATACAAGTTTTGCAAGTATATCCATAATGGTTGAGACGTATCAGTTACTAGAGAAACCAAGTTAAATGAACTATCTTAAAATGTATGTCAAATCAGAGTGATATATTTTTATCTCTTGAGTTAGATCATGGATATATTTGTTTTTGCTCTTGAGATCCATAGTTGGGTCTTGTAAATGTATCAGAGGAAGTAAGAATAGCCAAACATAAACTGGTATGCCTTAATTTAAAAAACCATTAAGAAAATTCTATCTATTTTGTTTTGTAAATTAATTCCATCCTTGCTCTGATTATCTAGTCTAAAAATCACCAAGATTCAGTCACTGAAAATGAGCAGAAGTGGTGAAAGGAGTTAGAGAACATCCAGTTTTAGAGGTCGGTGGGGAAGCTTGGCTTAAGACTGTGTAGCACAGGTAATACTGAGGTTGTATTTGCATAGGAGGGTTGGAAATCCCAAAGGAAATGGAACTAAGATAAAATAATGAATATGTAAACAATCAATACATTAATGGTTACTTAATTTGATTTTTCTCCCACCCTGCTTGTAAAATGTTGCTTTCCCACCTTAGATGCCAGGGAAATCTCTGCCATGGCAGTTTCACAGCAGTTGTTGAAGTCGGTAGAAGTTGTATTTCCAAGAAAAATCAGCACAGTGTATGGGCCAGACCCTCCCAAGTCCAGATGGGAAATTCCACAGAAGGTCATGGAGAACAACAGGGCTAAGATCCTGTGGGACTTCCAGATTCAGACGGACAGGCAGGTACTGGCCAATCAACCAGACATCATGGTAGTAGACAAAGACCAGAAGATAGCGGTGGTGATAGATGTAGCGGTGCCAAGTGACAGCAATATTAGGAAGAAGGAATATGAGAAGCTGGAGAAGTACCAGGGCTTGAAGGAGGAACTAGAGAGGATGTGGAAAGTAAAGACCAAAGAGGTCCCAGTGGTAGGAGCACTCGGGGCTGTGGCTCCTAATCTAGAGAGTAGCTCCAACAGATCCCAGGAACAACATCAGAGCTCTCTGTCCAGAAGAGTGCAGGGCTAGGAACAATTCAGATCCTGCGCAGGACCCTCAAACTCCCAGGCCTCTGATAGAGGATCCAACATTGAGGAAGACACATACCACCCATAGGGGTGAGAGGGGAATTTTTCTATATAATGTGCTTCTGAAATCCCATGGTGTATGTGTGGACTTATGGCACATTGTGGCCCCAAGTTGAACACTGGATTGGGAAAGCATCAGGACAACAATGGTATGTTTTGTTCAAATGTACTCTGATCCAAAACTTTTTTGAAAGCTCTGTGAAAAAGTTATCTAACCCAAAACGAGATATCTAGCATGTATTAAACCTAGAGTGATAAATAAAACAGAAGTGGTTATTTCTGTGACCAGCTATGCCTTCTTTTTATCGTGGCAACACAAAATTTGGCTACTGAACAAGTGATCAAAGCTTTTAAATCTCCTAGAAGATGGCTCACATAGGAATTGTCTGGCCTTCCTGGAAATTTGCATTTTAGGGGCAGAATATAAGCAGACCTGATATTCCTCTAGAATTTACAGTGTAGTAATACATGTGAAATGGTTTCAGTCCCCTTGTCACCACATGGACATGGGCAGGTATGCTCTGTTAATGGGTTTTTGGGAGTATCTGCCTTGCAGCTGTGTGGATGGTAGGATGTTTTTTGTTGTTCTTAATATAACTTTATTAGAATTTTAAAACAAAAGATAAAAACTAAGAATAAATATTTAGAATTTAAAAAGTAGAAAAAGGAATGAAATAAGAAAAGAACACAGACAATAGTGCATTATCCCACATGAGCATCTGTTAAACAAATTATCCTCTTCCGCTACAGCACCAGTCCTGCTGTTGGCTTCTACACTTTTTCACTGATATAAATGACTTCAAGTGGGTTTGAAAAAAAACAACACACAGATTTTACCAAACTCAGAGCAACACATAAGATTTCTTGGCTGGAGAAGCTAATGGAAAAAGAGCAAAAGCTGGGTGGGAGGTCCTAAAGAAGAAGATATTAAAAGCACAGTTGCAGATCACCTTCAATGAGGAGAAAAAATGGGGGATAGAAAAAGAACCCAGTGTGGCTACACAGAAAGCTTAGTGGAGATCTGAAAGGACAAAAGGACTTGTAAAAGAAATGGAAATAGGATCAGGTCACAAAAGAAGAATATGGATGGCCTGGAGCTGTAAAACATGTGTCAAGGAAGCAAAACCTCAGAATGAGCTGGGATTGGCAAAGGATGCCAAAAATATCCAAAAGGGTTTCTTTAGATATGTTCTTGATTATGGTATGGCTGAACCCTTAAGTACTGTTTCTGAGAAATCATGGAGAAATGGGGAAAGATGAGTGAAGAAAAGCAAATGCCTTTGTTTTCAAAAACTGGAAAAGGGAAGATTCAGCAAACTACAAGGAACCAGTCATTTTGGCATCAATACTGAGGAATATTCTAGAGCAGATGTAGAGAAATCAGTCTGTAATGACCTTAAAAGCAAAGCAGTAATTACCAGAAATCAACATGGATTTGCCAAGAACAGAACTTGCCATGTTCATCTTACTCATTTTTTGATCAGGTGACATCATTAATAGATTGTGTGAATGCTTTAGACATAATCTATCTTGACTTCAGCAAAGCATTCGTAGTCCCCCATGACATTCTGACTAACAAGTGTATGTTGAATGATATGACAGTTAAGTGGATATGGAAGTGCTCATCAATGGTTCTTTAGATTGGACAGAAGTATTGTGGGGTTAGTCAAGGATTAGTCCTAGGACATCTCTTCAATATTTCCATCAACGATTCAGTAGAAATATAGTGCAGATATATCTCTTATTTCAGAGTTAAATTAGCCATTCCTTTGTTGGGACCTTGCAGGAGAGCCATGTTAGTTTATGGTGGCAAAACATCAGGTATCTGATAGCACCTTTTCTGACTAACAAATGTTATTGAAAGGTATCAGCTTTTGTGAGCTCCAGCTCACTTAAACAAATTTTGTTGCAGGGAGTCCACTTAAGCTTTGACTGGCTCATTATATCAAACACTGAGTAACTTGATAATACAAATAAGTAAAAAAGTGAAAGCAAAGCTGCTTATCAGTAGACCTGGTCGACAGGTTTGGGCAGTTCTACTTACTTTTGATGAATGCTGACAGCTCTCGTAAATATCATTGGAGAGGTCTCATCTCCTTGAAGGTATAGAATTCATCAGATCTCCATAGTCAGTACAATAATTACAAACACATTCAAACTGTTCTTGATTTGAATCCAGTAACTGACCAACCATATTTGCTGAATCTTGTCCAGGCATTGCAGCAAATGTCTTCTTTGAACAAGAACTGGTAAGATATCTAAGATATTGGTGGTTCTCTGCCACCAATTTATGATCCAGGAGGTCATAATCAAGATACCATAATCAAGAACATATCTAAAGAAACCCTTTTGGATATTTTTGGCATCCTTTGCCAATCCCAGCTCATTCTGAGGTTTTGCTTCCTTGACACATGTTTTACAGCTCCAGGCCATCTATATTCTTCTTTTGTGACCTGATCCTATTTCCATTTCTTTTACAAGTCCTATTTATTCTAACTGTAGTTTTAGAGGGAGTCTCTGCATGCACTAGAACATTCCAGTGTCAAAGATTGAATCACTGAGACCAAACTACCTAGGAAGAATTGCACAGGTACACTTCATTTGAATTTCATCACCATGAAAACCATTATGGAGACAAGTGATGGATCTAGTTTTGAAGTTTTTTGGGAAGATTGCAATTCTATTCAGGGACATCATGAACACTGTTTTCTTAGATGAACCACAGTTCCAACTTCTCAGGCAGTCTGTTACTGTTTACAGACACTGATTAAGTATTTTCCATGTCTTCCAGATTTAATTGGGCGTTATTTGCATATTGTTGGCAACTTGTTCCAAATCTCAGGATAATCTTAATCAGCTATTTCATAAAGAAGTTAAGCATGAAAAAAAAATCCTCATAATATATTCTGTTGTGTAAACTGTATAAAATGCTGCAAAGCAGAGCATCTCAAGATTAGAGACAGTAAAGATGAAGAGGGAGCAAACTGAATCCTATGAGAAGAAGATGAAAGAGCTGAATATTTTAGTGTAGAGAAGAGGTGATGCAGGTAATGAAAGTACTTGAAGGAATATCATTTAGAAAATGGTGAATTTGTTATCTGGGTTGACCCAAAATGATTGGGTTAAAGGTGTTTAAAAATATGAATGTTTAATGGATGAAGGTCATTGTTTTGCAAACTGCTGAACAATGAAAGAGAGAACTTTTTACAGCAGAAACTGAATTGCTAGTTTATCTATGATGGAGAGCAGAAGCTGAACAGCAAATTTATCAGTGATGCAAGCTTTGGTATGTGGTTCTTCAAATGCTTTCCAATTTCTCTTTGGAATAAGCTGTCCAAGGATTGAAGCCAATGAAATGAAGTGTCCCCAGCACAGATAACTTTTCTGGATGGTCAGTAACATTAAAATCTTCTCAGAAGTCCAGCCAGGTCATTTTCTCCTCCTCCCTATCTGTCATAGGACATTGTGGCAGTTTCTTTATTGACACATTGAGCTGAAAATAGATCCAAATGATCCAGTTTCATCCAAAAGAATCCATTGATCATCTTGCCTTATGAGAAGATGTATTTGATAGGACAATGTTACATTCTTCCAATTTCAGTAGACAGTCTGCTTGGTGGTAGATCAGATCAGATTTTAAAAAGATACCCAGATATTCAAAGAGAATTCATAATCTAGCATCCATAATGTGTCACACCTTAGATTTACTGTTATATTTTTGTACTATAGTCTGGTTTCATAAAAACCAGACTATAGTACAACTATATAACAATATATTAGATACACAACTTTAACTATATTGGGAAATTAGTCTAGGGAACTAAAATTCTACAGAAACTCTGTGTGCATGCCTCAGTGTGTGTGTGTGTGTGTGTGTGTGTGTGTGTGTATTCCTGTTCTAATGGAGACATTTGAAATAACCATAATACTATTTCATTCCGTAAGAAAATATCAAGGATATGCCTCAGCTAGGATCTCTGTGTGTTCCTTTTCTTCCTTAATTCAGAAATACGTAATAGAATTGACTTTGTCTTTTTTGGTTCGTCCGAAATCAAAAGCCCCAAAATAAATATTTTAATTAGTTTAAGAATAGCTTTAGACACCACAACATAACATGTTTTGACAGAATGTCTGCAGTTTAATGCCAAATAGAATGTGAATTTATTCACACATATCCTTTCCTAATCTGGAGCTGGCCTGGTCCTTCGGAGGAACGTTCTCATTTATTTCAATAGAAATTCTTTCCGGGGCAGATTTGTAGTTGCCTGCCTGAAATCAGAACCCAAATGCAGAGCACAGGGTTAAACTCCTAATTCTTCTTCAGTCTCAGTCTGAATTGGGTTTATTTTACAGATTGTCATTTATGCTGTTGCATACTTTAGCCATGGTGCCAACCAAATCCCTGGACATGACACTCAAGCTTGATTCTAAAGGAACTATACCTCTTCATTTTCTACATGGTTTAAAAATTTAGGCCTCTGCGGTCCTTCTGTTTATGTTGCCAGTAATTGAGACATTCCCAAGAAAGAGTTAGACAGACCTCCTTTCTCTAGTTAAGAAGTTGAGATATGGAGAGAACGTTCTGATGTGCAGAGTGAGTGCCATTTATGGAAAAAAAAGTGGAGTAATGAGAAAACAATCCAGAAGTCTTTAGTGATTCAGAAAACAAAACCAGGGAGGAATTCTGGAATTTGTAGAGAGAAAAATACATTATCTTGGTTATGGTCTTAGAACCTTCTTGGTGGTTAGCAGAATGGTGCAACTGTTATTATCTGAATTGATTTCTTTAGTTTTTCAGTCCATCAATCAATTTTGTTTTGGTCATAGACCAGCATAGAACTAATAACAATTACTGTAAAATAGAAATAAAAATTGAAAAATCATATTGATAGAATAAAATAAGGTAAAGAGAAAATTATTAACGTAAAATTACAGGGTACAGTAATTAAAACGTGAGGGAATCCTATAGAATTACAATTAATTTTACAATGAATAATCTAAATTTTATAAATAACTGGTATAGATAGCTATGAAAGGACATAAGTAATACTAGAATTTATAAAACACTATGAGAATGTAAATCTATGCTAACTTACAATAAGTCTAATACTTGCTGAAGTCTGCTGGGGTTTGTTGGAATTAAGACAATTATGGTCTAACCAATTATAACAAAGAAATAGCAAAATAAAACATAGAATGGTATGTGTATGTTTTAAAGGAAAAGAGAAAAAAGGGGGGGAAGGGAAGGAAGAAAGAAGGAAGAGAAAATATATTGAGTTATGGAAGCCTAGTTAAGTCTCAGCATCACCTCACTTGGAGGAGTTGTTTGCGTTTAATCATAGCTCTGACACAGAACTGGGCTCCATTGTCTGGAATCCCTGCCTCCTGATCAGCTAGCAAGAGACTAAGGTAATCAGCCTCCACCCTGCCTGAGTTCTATGTTATACATGGGGAAACAGACATATTTTGTACGTTTCTATCAAAAAGGCAGTGCAGCAACACACGAACCGCTCTGGTTTCTCTTCAGATCATATAAATCTTTCACCTTTCTTTTAGTTTTCATGTTTGTTTTAAGTTCAGTCTAGTTTTTTTAAAAGATTGTTGAATATTGTCAGTTTTCAAGAGGAAATGGGTCAAACTCAGTGCACTATAACCTCATGAACTCTAGAGGTAGACTGTCCACAGCGGTGGACGAGCGGGCTTGTATTATCTTGAGTTCCACATTTCACCCGACGATTGATGCTTCATTAACAAGCTCAGATGCATCATGGCAGACATGGTAAATGCATGGTGGATTTTTCATTTTGATCACGTTCCAGGAAACGGTTGCAAGCCGTTGATCCCCATAATATTGGACAGATGAAACACATGGCTCGTCTTGACCAAAGTATATGGAGAGATGTGTATAGAGTTGTCCCACAAATACAACAGCAGTTTTCCCAATATGGGCACCTTCTATATGTGTGGACTTCAACCCCTAGAATTCTCTGAATGACCTGTGATTGGGAACTATGGAACCGTGATTGGGAAAAACCTTACCATTGAATCATTAGGCTTTGGAAGGTTTTTATGGTTAAGCCCTGTCTTTCTAAAGGAGACTTAAGGTTCTGTTCTCATTGGCTCTCTTCTTTTCCCAGTGGTTCTTTTCCCATGAAATGCTTAACTGGATTGGCAGGCAGGGCAATTTAGTGTGCAGAAGTTGGAAAATGTAAGTCCAGTAATAATCTCAGTCTTGCATAGGGTTATACTAATTCCACTCAATCATTTATGTCTTGGGAATGTAGCTAATCCCTTATTTGCCTTCCTAGGCCTGCAAGAAAAAGAGCTGAAGAGAAAGAGCAGCTGAAAAAGCCAATCTTTCACCATTACAGAGCTCATTGTATTGAATTCAAGTAGCACAGAAGTCACCTCTCAAATTTGGTTGACTACAGTAGCCAAATTGTGCCTACTGATTTCCTCCTGGGCTAGTGATTTCATGAAGCCTTGCTAGTACTTTCTGGGTGCTAAACCTCATGAATTACTAAGCACTTCCTGGAAAAACTAGGCAGAGTCTCTCTCTTCCCCAGATGGTGATTTTCAACTCAAGTGTGATTGTGTATTGTCAGAGCCACCAGTAACGAGATTTGATTGAAGTAGTGACTGGCTGGGTTAAGCATGTTGTGTAAACACAGGATCACCATTTTTCTCATTCTACATTCTGGAAGTAAGTTTTGAAATATTTTACAACTGTTCTGTTTGTACAGTCTATGACTGTAATAAAGATTGAACTGAACTGTCAGTAAAATGTCAAAAAATATCCCGTTTAGCCTTTGGATGTCTCTGCTACTGTTGATTCAGTTTTCCATCTTCAGTTTCTTCTCTTTAGGAGAAACTACCCATATTTTGTTGACCTCTGCCTCAAAAAATCTGCCAGGAATCAACGCAGCTTTAAAAAATATTCCTTTAAATTGTAGCCACTATTATGCTTATAGTAGATGATTTCTGCTTGTGGATATATGAAGGTCCCCCCTGCATCTTAGCAGAGAGTAACCCAAATGTAGCCTCATTATTGGTTGACCTACTAGATGTTTGTTGCATCTCTGCAGATGGAGCGCAAATTTGCTTATTTCACTGTTTTTATATTATTGACGCTCTTGGCTCACATAGGCAAGTTTCAGTGCCATATCATTGCAGCTCTGACAAGTGAGAGGAAGGGAATTCAGGTTAGACAAGGATGAAATATAATGGGGAGGGGGCAGAGGAACTCTTTCAGAAAAGTTTGAGGCTGCAGTTGAGTGTTACTAAAAATATATATTTCTTTTTATCTTAAAAACACAACAAAATACTTGTTTTCTTTCTCTCCAGAGCAGAAATAGTTTAGGTCTTTGTCAAAATTAGAGCCAGGATCAGAAAGCTAGAGGTGCAATTGTAACAATTAGATGCACATAAAAATACAGTATCCATCACTTGACAAACAAGTTTAATCTACTTCAAGGAACTGGTGCCTGCCATTGTAAAACAATTTCATCAGTACAGTATGTACAATTTTATAAATGACAGTTTAGCTGAGATGCCACATTAAAATCAGAATCTAGAGAAGTATTATTTGTAGAGAGCTGTATAGATACAGTAGAACTGTCAGAAATACTAATATATAAAGTTGTAATACTGTCTAATTAATATTTACAAGCATCTACACACATTTTGTTTCTGTCCTATTTGCTCTATCTGTACAAGTTTGAGGAACAATCTTGATTTGTAAAACTTTTTTGGTGAAAGCTAGTTTCTTTCATGTTGGCCATATTTTGTGAACTGTTTGTGTGTGTAACTATAATCTTTTTCTTTCTTAAATATGTGGTTCCCTACAGTCTCCCTAATGCTGTGAATAGGCTCTTCCTCTGTTTCTGTGGTATAAGTACTCTGTTAATGTGTGTACACCTAGCCCAGTGCCGTTCACTACTACAAGTACCATGGGTAAAATTACTTGGTAAAACCCTGATTTCTGTCTAAAGCGAGCTGTAGATTTTTTTAAAAGCTAAAATAAATTATGTTTATTATACAAACTATACACAGTACAAACACCTCATTTCAAAATGGGTTGTATTAGGGAAGACTTTAAGCTGCTCCATGTTTTGTTCCAGATGCTTGCTAAAAATGTAAAGACCAACCCTGTTAAGCTCAACTAGTGGCTACATCCATGCTATTTTCTTGGCTACAAAGATGGCTTGTCATTGCTTTCTTCAGATATTTTTATACTTTTCCCAATCTGACCAACAGCCCTGGAATGCCTGGGTGGTCCCTCCATCCAGGTATTAACTGGGGCCAACTGCTTAGCTTTCAAGATCAGCCAAGATTGGCTAGATGCTTTTACCTGCAGAGCTTGTAAGTCTGCAACTTGTGATAAAAAATAATGTCTAAAGAAAGGCCTATTCTGTCTCCCCCCCATCATGAATGAGGGAGATACATGTGGACGGTTTGAACGTAATACAGAAGAATATGGTGAACAAGGACATTTAAGTTTTTACTCTGAAATATTTTCAAAGAAAACGGCAGTAGCAAGGCCAGTGGGAAAGGCTTTGGTTGAACCAAAAGGTATTAAGAGATGGAGTTTGAGCACAGTGGAGAGAAAAATAATGTTAATTAATGCAATATATGATTCAGAGAGATCTGTGATGCTACAGCGAGGGAGAGGGTTCTGTGGGAAATAGAGATTCAGCTAATATTAATTAGACCTCAAATAATTGCGAAATGCTTTTGATAGTCTGCCAGGAAGTTGTAAAATCAGATAGGTTTCTGTTTGCTGCTATATTCAGAAGCCCCACTGAATTCACATTTTCTTCCTAAAATTATAGAATCTAAAGTTGGAAGGGGTCATTTAGGCTACCAAGGTTCAAATCACTTAAGTTAAATTTAGTTTGCTTAATTTAAAAATACTTATTAAAGCATCCCTGATAGATGGCTATATCTAGTGAAGAAGAGCCTAGAACATCCCAGTGACTAACTCCTGTACTGAACTGGTCTTGCAAATAGAATTTTGTATTCTAACATTGAACCAAATTTTGTCTTCTCCTAACTTAAGACCACTACTCTTTGTTTGGGTGGAATGATAGAGAATAAGCATTTCCCTTCTTTTACATGACGTCTTTTCAGGTATTTGAGGAATACTGTCATATCCCCATTTATCTTCTCAAGGCAAAACATGTCCATTTCCTTCAGTCTCTCTTCACTGGACTTGGATTCTAGTCTCCAAATCACCCTTGTTGCTCTTTTCTAAACCTTTCCTATTTTGTTTGAACTTATTCTAGTTTGTTTTAAAATGTGGTAGCCAGAACCAATACAGATTCTAATTTACAAACACCAACCCAGGTAGTTGGAGTATTGATTTTTGTTTCTTAATTTAAGAATTTTGCATTCTTCTCCGTCAGAATCCATTCTATTATCTTCACCAGTTTCACTAGCCTGCCAAGATTATTTGGAACTTTGTTTCTGTCTTCAAATATTAACTTTCACACCCAAGTTTGTGTCATCGGCAAATCTGATGTTTCCTCCACCACTTCACTGAAGTTATTAATACAAATATTGATGATCCAGGACTGATCAGGGATGAGCCTTGCAGTACCCTCTTGATACCTCACTCCAGTTCAATAAGGAATTGTTGATGAGCATTCTTTTGGTACAGTTTTTGAGCCAACTATGCATTCACTTAATTGATATGCCTTAGCCCTCATTTAATCAGCTCCTTTTCCCTTGGAGAACGTAGTGTCCTTGGTGAAGTGACAGCAGTGTTTCTACCTCTTGGCAAGGATGTCCAGAGGGCGTCTAAGACTGTAATGCATTGCGTACACTTTGAAAAGCAATAAGACATATTAAAACAATACAGGTTGAACTATATTAAAACAAACACATGAAAAACTAACTAAGTGGCCAAGAGGGTTTCAGTGCCCCAACGGATGAGGCCCTCTTGGTGGTCGTTGACTAGTGAATAGCTACAGAATTTGGCATAGCTGTTGATTGCGGCTGCTGAAGAGATCTGTAGAAGGTATATAGCTTACCCCAAATAAGTGGGGCCACAGCATTTCATTGAGCATCAATCTCTGCAGCTTTAATGTGTTGTCACAAGAGGACATGTCTTTGTTAAATAATAATAATGCCCAAGGTTTCCCAGATAAGTTTATTTTAGTTCAAGAAGTTTGCCGGTATCATACCAGTTTAACGCTAATTCCTGTTTCACATACCCTGTTGAAGTTTTCTCTTAATGTTTCTAAGAACATAAACAGCCCTCCTGGATCATGCTATGGGCCATTTTAATCCAGTATTTTCTTTTTTACAGTGGCTAACCATATGCTTCTGAGGTTCTCACTAGTATTCCCAACATGCTGTTCCCAACATGGACATAACATTGAATCTTCAAGACTATTAGGCCTGGTCTCTATGAATACAATCCCCTTTTGAATCTATCCAAATTAAATAAGTTTATTTTTCATATGCTCAGGGATAGACAGTGTTGGTCTCCAAATATTGTGGATCCTGTTCTCAGTAACCATGTCAAGCATAGTCAACAAGGAGGGGTCGTATGATTTTTTGTCCAATGACATCTGGAAAGCCACATGTTGCTTACGCCTGACCCAGATCCTAGAAATTTATTGTCTTTGTTGTATTTCATATTTCCAAATACTTTCCCACTTTCTTGAGATTGTAATGTGGAATCCTTTGAATTCCCTTTTGGCTCAAGTCATGGAGAGTTTAGAAAAGGTTCCTGATTGTTATATTTATGTCATATTTGATTTTGTGGCTCAGTTGTCACTAAACAACAGTTAAATTGGGCATGAATTAGAGGGATGTTATCACCTTTCCTATTGTTATATTTCTTAGAAAGCAGAAAGGATGATCTGTTGGGAGAAGAAGTTAAATATTAGGGCTGTGCATGCTTTGAAAGTAATTCGGAAAAATATTCCAACCGTGCCTATCCATCAAATTCATCTCTGGTATTTATTAAAACAGTCTGTTGTTCTTAAGGAGTTCAGTGTGAGACTGGAGAAGAGTGGTGTGTCTGCTCTGTCTGTCTGTCTGTCTATCATTAGCTTTAATTAATTTGTTTCATGAAAGAACCAAAACGTCCTTTAAAAAAATAATAAATACTATTTCTTTATCAAAGAAACAATAAAGACTGAAGATGATATTGTCCAATCCATTTTTCTACCTTATATACAACTATCTAATATTAGATAAATTTATCAAGTAGTGCCACCTAGAGGATAATTTAAAGCTTGCTTTTTTTTTAAGAGCCCAACTTTTTTAAAACAGTTACGTTCTTGGCCCTTTCAGTGCCTGCAGAAATCATAGCCTGCAATATATTTACCTAGTTTGCAAGAGAAATCTGGGAATTGGAAGAATCTTCTGCAGTTTTTAGTTTTTCTGGTTTATTTGTGGGCGCAATAATCCAGAAAAGGAAAAAATGTATGTATGTATGCATATATGTATGTGTGGAAGGACTTGCTGAAGTATTTTGGTCTTTAAAACATTCCTGGAATGTTAACTTACTGAATGAGGGTTTTTCTATTGCTGTAATATTTTACTTTATCTCTCTCTATATACTAAAAACTGTTGAGATATGACACTGCATTCTGAAATAATAATAAAAGATTTCTCTACTAGTTTCCCTTCCATCAGCGAACTCTGAAAAAACCCTACGTATAGCAAATACTATATTAACCTATTAAGGATCAACTGAATGCTGTCAGAGAGATGGTAAATTGTGGTCTTAACGTTCCTGTGTAGCGGGAGAAATGTTAGAGGCGTAGCTAGTTTTATTCTTCCCACATGGAGGCAGCATAGCCATGTAACAGTTTGCAGTGGTTATATGGATCTAGTATTTCCATCTTTTGTTCTGGGATATTAATTTTACAGGATCTAAAGAATCAAAAGGTGTGGGTTTTTGTGTGGGGGGGGCAGTGCTCATTCTAGAAATCCATGTGAATAAGACGGCTTTTGGAAACTAACATTTATGAAGTGACTAGCGCCAGAAATGGAAAACACATTTTAAGACTCACAGGTGTGCTTATCTGCATTTCAGCATTTACGCATAGGTGTGCATGGACTGCATACAGAATGCACATTTCAGTTCTGCTGCTAGAATTCCCTAGATTCAAATGTTTTGTCATTTGAACCAGAATAATAGTTTTTTTAAAAAAAAATTGCGTCCCATGATAGATGTACTCCAATAAATGTAGCTTAACTCCCTTAATTCCTGCTGTTGCCTCTTTATAACAGTAAATACCAAATATTTAAAACTTTTTTTTTTCTTTCTGGAAATTGTGTGAATTTGGTTCTCTTGTTCAAAGAAATGATCATACAGTATTCATGTGCAGACTCATCTGATTTGAATGGTCTGTGCTGTGGTTTTCTTCTGCACAGTGCTTTATTTTTTTCTTCATCTTGTCCTGCACATCTTGAGCTACACATTTTAATAGTGATTTTCTGGTTCAATTTTTTTCCTTTTCTTTTATGATGGTGCAGATTCCCCTTCCCTGTGTTGACTCCCTTTGGACTACAACTCCCAGCTTTCCAAGCAAACTGACACTAACCTATTATATCAGGTAGTATTTATTGCAGCCAGTTTGTTACTGACATCTGTTAATTCTGGTTCCACCCACACACACTTTGGTGCAGTGATAGAACATTACAAAAAGCTTTCAGTATATGTGGCTCCTTAATTACAGAATTACAGAGTTGAAAGAGTCCCCAAGGTTCATCTATTCTAGCCCTCTGCAACGTGGAGGACAACCAGTTAAACCATACCTGAGAGGTGATTCTCCACCTTCTTCTTAAAAAGCCTCCTGATGCAGCTGCCTTTCTGGATGATTTTAAAATCCAAAATACCCACGCGCATTTTAGAAATGTAATATCCTTTAATTTAAATAATAAAGTGATCGGGTATGTTGTAAGAACTCTACAGCAAGTGCTGAACGACTCACATGCTTAAGCGTTTATATGATGAGATTTTATTTTGCAACACTTTGCATGTTTTTTATGAAACTAATACATTGAATGAGAACAGTCACTATAATTTCTTCCCCTTTCCTAGCATATTATAATTTGTGAGCTGCATATGGTGGGCACGCATTCACGTGAGTCAGTTTCACTTTCATAAACCGGCTTCAGTAACGGCTTCTCCTTTTCTAGTTTCAGATGACTGTTCCCATTTTATAAGAAAGATTTGCATTTAGGATTGTTCACCAGTTTAGCCTGGTCCTGGCAATAGAATCTTAAAATACATTCAATAACAGGCTGGTAGCAGTGAATAAATACCCTGAGCAGAACTGAGGTAACAGTGGTCTCTGCCTCCAAATGTTCTCCCTTCCCTTCAGGGGCGTCCACCATCAAAACTTTCATGATGGTAATTGAACCCTCTCCCCTCTTTTTAGTGTACATCGCATTACATGCATGTAAAAAAGAGATGGAGCTTTGCTTGCAGGCTTGCATCCACCATTGTGACATTTTTGACTTTCCCCAATGTCCCTACTTCCCTCCAGTTTTATCTCTCGCAATGTCAGCCTTGTGAGGTAGTCCAGACAAGAAGCACACCCAGAAGTACTAGCTCTAACTTTATTGTAAGGTTACATTAACAAAATCTTGCAAGTCTGAAAGTACGTCTCTCCCCTGTCGCCTTTACAGCCCAAGAAACTAGGGAGGGTCCCTTCTGAGACGTTTGCCACACCCCCGTTGCTTCTGCAGACTCAGCTGCCTCTTATCTGACTATTGTCTAGACTGTGGCTCTTCCTCCTGTCTCCCAAGCTCATTCCCACATACCAGTGTCTTGGTACAAACATGGGCAGGTCTTCGGACAGGAACACTTTGCTCCGTCAAGGGATGTCACAGACTCTGGCGTGCTTAGCTTTTTGCTGCCCAGATGCATTTAATGTACTCTCACTTAATTCCATCTAAGTTTACAGGCATTGCAGTTGGCTGGCTTAATTGCCCCTGTTCCTCTTAATTGCTGTATTTGCAAATCTCCATCTTAAGGTTCTATAGAACATTGTATCTTGGTTAAGGAGTGGCTGGTTATTTATTTATTTATTTATTTATTTATTCTCAAAAGCAGGAGCTGCATAGCAGGGCCTACGTATTTCTGGTTCTCTCAGGAGAACAGGAATCTTCCCCCCATTTCATTTCTCGCAGGCACCCCAAATCCAGACAAGGAAAGAAGGAGTTGCGCTACTTTATTAGTCATCTGAATATGTATTTCCAAGAGCAGCCTCTTCTTGAAAGATTTTGGAAGATCATTTATTTGGATTTCATGGGAAGGGTATGTGCTGCTTTCCTTAATGTTTTTGCCATGACTTCAGTAGCTTTTCCATTTGGGAAGATGCTTTCCTTATTTTTTTAAGTGAATAACAAATGCATTAGAAATGGAAGAAGTCACAGATTGTCATTCTTCTCACAGTTTTGCCAAAAATGCTGTTCAATCAGCAATAAAAAACTGTGTTTGAATTCTACTTTTTTTTTCTTTTTGCCTCTTTGTGGCTCCAAATCATATCCTAGTTAATTGTGTTTGACTACTATGAAGAATAAGGGAATGCAGAATATTTTGAGCTCAAAATGTGTCAAGAGCAAAACCAACCTTGGGGCAAAACATGGGCATTTTGAATGCCCCAGTTATGGAAAACAATCTTGAAACAGGCTATTCTGATCTTGAAACAGGCCATTTTGAAGTATTCTGACCTGAAAAGAAAATATATATGTCTTAGGAGTTTTGTTCTGGCAGAACACAGTCAGCTCAAGTGTTCGGATGGAGCATTTTCAGTCACACTGTTTTGTTCCATGCTCAAAGGAAAACATGCTTCTGTGTTTGCCAACATTTACAATGCTTTTATTTCCAGCTGAAGTAAAGTTTTCTTCTTCTGACAGTAGTCAGGATTTCGAAGGGCATGTGAAAGACCTTGAATGAAATACACGGCAGAAGGGCAGGTAGATATTGAGGCAAGTGCATGGAAAAGTTAGCTTTTCTATCTCTATAGTGACTGAAAATCACTTCAGGAGTTTCCGTATTATTGGTCTTAATTGTTGTCTGTGGTGGTGATCTGTCTTTAATTCATTTGTGTGCAGCATGTCGCTGTTTAACAGCCAGGGCCGAATAGGCAGCGTGTCATAGACCCAGCACTTGGAAGCTGGTGGGGAAGGAAATAAATGGAAATATTTCCAGCTTTTCAAGGCAATGAAGGTGTTTCATTGGTTAAAATTTGGGAGATCTTTCACTGAGTTGTTGATCTGTGCAAAAAGGACCAGAACACTAACTTTAATATAAACATTTTAAAACTTCCAACATACAAAAGTGTTTCCCTTAAATAAGTTTTTCCCATCCTAACCAGAACAATATCTTCCTTCTACAGCAGTGTTTCTCAACCTTGGCAACTTTAAGATGTGTGGACTTCAACCCCCAGAATTCCCCAGTCAGCATGCTGGCTGGGGAATTCTGGGAGTTGAAGTCCACACATCTTAAAGTTGCCAAGGTTGAGAAATACTGTGGTTGCCATTATTATCAAGTGTGTTTTACGCTGTGCAGGATCTTAAGACCAAAGTAAATGTGAAAGGCAAGCATTTTCTTCCTCTGTCTGTCTTGTGGATGGGCAGTTTTAAGATGGATCTAATCTGGGCAGCAAAGGAGGGCAAGGTGTTTGAGGGAAATGGTGCCATTGCTCCTCTTATCATGCTGTGCTGCATTGCTTAAAAACACCCCCCCCCCCCCTTTCATTCCAGTATCTGAGCTTGTCTGGGAAAAATGGGTTTGGCCCAAGTGGAACCAGGAAGATAAAATAAGATTCACTTCTCCTTATCGTCACGCACTTGTTGCTGTTGCAGTAAATTCCTCTTTCTCCCAGTATATCTTTACTTACTCTGTGTGTGTGTGCGTATGTGTGTGTAGAATTACATCTAGTTTTGGCTCCAGTGATAGTGAAAGCAGAGAAAACGGAGAGGCAGTGCAGAGTCCGGAGCAAGACAAACCCCGTTCCTGGAAATCTAAACCTGCAGTTTGCTTCAGACAGATGCCCCAAATGGCTGATTAGTCCTTTGCATGGATAGCTTTACATCAACCTGTTCATAAGTTGAACATCAGGATGGCCAGCTGCATTCCAAGTGAATTTTATTAAAAAGCAGCCCCTTTGGCCATTCAAATCCACTCTCCCACAAACAATGGCAGTTGTTTTCTTTCCATGGCAATTTTTCCCAGTAGAATGGCATTATGTGTAAGAATAAAGTATGTCAAATAACACTGTGTCCCAAAGCTTTATTTTACAGCCACAGTTTGCATGTTTTACAATTAAAAAGGAAAGAGAATCAAATCATTAGCGTGACTTTTTGGCACATTCATGTCATAGATGGGTGGCCTTACAAATTTGATTAATACATAAGTAAATGTTCTTGGCAACTATTTGGCAAAGTTTGGTCTTCCTTTCTTGGAATTTTTTGGACTTCCTAGTGTAGTCTGTAGCCAGGGAATTCCTGTGTGGTCTCCATTCCAAGGAGAACCCTGGTCTGACCCTGCTTAATTTTTTTTTAAATAGCTATAGCTGTCTCCTGCTTTGGTACGAAGAACCAAAATTATGGGTGTTCCCATAATTTGTAGCTATTTTTGTACTTGTCTTGGTTTTGGGGGTGGGTGGGGGGTATTCTGCTGTTTTTATGTTATTTATTGTTGTTGAGCTGCCCAGAGTCGGTTGGAGTTGGGCAGCATCCAAACTGAATGAATGAATGATTTGTCTTTTGCTCTTTGAGGACTACTGTCCCTTACAGATACTTTACAATGGTGTATCTCCATAGTAATGATGAGTGAACCATAAAAGCCTGTGGTGGTAATAAATGGGTGGCTTTAAGATGCTGCAAGAATCTTTGGTGTTTCCACGGAAGAGTAAGCCACAATTTAGTGCATGGGAAATTAAATAAGTAAAGCAGAAAGCCTAAATCATGCAGGTCTCCAAAAAGAAAGATTGGTCACCCAGTGGAGACCCCTGATTCTCAAAAGATATTTGAGATGTCTGAGAGAGCAATGTTGGAGGAGCAATTTATCCTCAGAGGGGTGGTCAGACTGATGAAAGCAGCATCGCCACATCATTGTATGAGTTCCATCCCTTTTCTGTTTGGGCCGCGATGTTGCACGCATGCCCCAAAGTAAGTTTTCAGCCCAAAGTTGCTTTTATGGTTTGGATGAAAGCAGTGAGGTCCTGCAGCTGCTGCTGTCCTCAGTTTACTTAGGGTTAATCCAAAGACGTAGAAAGAGCAGTGGTGGAGCAGAGCAGGCTCCAGTTCAGGAGATACAGGTGGGAACTTCTGCACCGTGCTACAAGCAGTAAAGGAAGTGAAGGACAGTGTGATTCTGTCAAGGAGAAGAGCCATTAAGAGATGTGCCAAGAGAAGAAAGAAACCAGGACAGTAGTCATACCGAAGTCTTGTGCTGAGGTTTGGGCCCACTTTGTGCTTGGATGGGAGATCATCTGAAGCTAAAGGCTCGACTGGGAAGTCAAATAAACCTCTCAGGAGAAACACTTGCACGTTGTTCCTAAGATAGCTTCATGGATGTGTCCGCCAAGCCTCTCTAAAAGAACCTTCACCTGGAGGGGGAGGAAAGTGTGTTGGCTCGATGTGTCCTTCAAGCGTCTCTTGAGCATCTTATAAATTGAATAAGACACATTGGAGCAATGCTGTGAAATAGACAGATCGTATATACTCAGAGCAGATGACAGTAAATCTCCTCTAAGCTTGACTAATGACTGAATCCAGTGGCCTTCTCTGCATCCAGGAGGTCCCAAAAGTGTTCAAAGGACAAGTCTGTCTGTTAGGTATGTTGCAACCTAGTTACTTGCTTTAAGTGGTATCCTTCAGCATTCATGCCGTTTGCAAGGGGCAGTAGGATAGTGATTGATCAGGCTATTTATTTATTTTATTTGAGCCCCTCCACCATCCTACAGGATTCTTGGCAGCTAGTAATGGGCAGACAGGACCTAAGGGATCTGAGATAGAGATGAGTATTTGAATTCATGCTGAGTTGCTAAAGGTGAAGAAAGCTGTTCAGTGTGGATTTCGATGGTGACGTGATTGGTGATGAAAACAGCTGCCCTGGAGCTTCTCTTTCCTACAGTCACGTTTAGTAACTCCAGGCATGTGATTACACTGTCTTGTGAATTTCCCCTGTTTGCATTTGCATCATCGTCGGCTGCTGCTTGCAATATTCTGGTCTGATCTCTTACAGGTCTCCTTTAGGAAATGTTACTAGAAGAAAAAAAAATAAAGGAAGGGAAATTTAGGGATTTGCTTGTAAAAGATTCCAGCCTCCAGGAATACATCTGAAGATGGTTTTCTTCACAGTTTACCATGATTCTGTTGTATTCCTTGGAGGCTGACTGTTAGCTAGTAGAAAACCTCAAAATACCATAAAGGTGGAAGTTCTTCTGTCACTTATTAATTGAGCTGGTGCTGTGTTTCCAGCACATGAGGAAATGTGTATGACCTTTTAATTAATTATTAAGCTGCTTTACACTCTTTCACATTTTCCAAGCAAAGCCACTGAATGAGATTTAAGATGATGTGTAGTGTGATCTCTTGCAGAAAACCATCTTCAGATGTATTCCTGGAGGCTGGAACTCTTTTACAGGCAATTCCCTAAATTTCCCTTCCTTTATTTTTTTTTCTTCTAGTAATATTTCCTAAAGGAGACCTGTAAAGGCTGTTCACTGGGCCTCTAGTTAATCCTGTCATTTAACTAGAAGTTTTTTTTTTTTAAGCTGACATAAAATTCAGGTTAAGAACTAATCTTTAGTTTTCTACAGCAAAGCCACACTCCAGTTTAGCCATGCAGAAATTACTATTTTCCCTTTTCTCTTATGGTACCTGGCAGACCTCTGCTAGTCTTGAAAAGTTAAGCAAGGTTAGACCTCACTGCTGCTCAGATAGGAGATCACCAGAAGATCTGAGGATTCTGGGCTCATCCTAGGCAGTTGAAAATACATTTGGGAAGAAGGCAGTGAAAAAACCATGTACCTCTTGCTGCCAAAAAGGAAGAGAAAAGAACATGGATGTGTCTGTGTAGTCATCCAGGAATCAAACTCACCTTGAGGGAGAATTTGCCTTTACTGTAATTTTTCCTCTCTGGCTGCCAAACTCAACATCTGGATTGCTGTGAGATAAAAGGAGAAAAACTGCCGTAATATCCAGTGTGCTATGGAGACATTAGTCCATGGAAAACTTTCTTTGAAATAAAACAAGGAGAACCTATTAGCAGGCACCTTCCTCAAATCTTTTGTACAGGTTGGATTACAATTTCTTCCTTAACCCGTCTGGCTGAGGTTTAGAGAAGACTGTTTTGAGCTAAAGAAAGCAAAGACTTTGACTCATTAGGCTTTGAGAAACAAATGAGTAATTCAAAAAGATACTCAGAAATCTTGGTCAGGAAGATTGTAATCTCTTTTAGTGCTTTACATAACAGAGCAACATGTGATCTCAACCTCTCTGATGTCACCGCTTGTTTTTTCTGTTGAGCATAACCAGCCCCTGTTACACTGCGGGATCAGTTCCTCCTTTTAAGATCCCTGAAAATGCTGCTTTACTGCTAATCTTCTTGCTGTCTAACAGGGTCAGGATAGGCATGGCACTAAAATACGACCAGTGGATCTCTGGAAACAAGTTCTTTGCAGAATACTAATCATGAAAATGTTTTGGGATCTGGAGCAGCGTCTTAAGAGGTAATTATGAAGTGGATTGAATGTTGTATTTTTGTAGTTGCTTTTTCAGGTTAGAAATACTCCGGATTGCTTTTTAGTGCCCTGTTGAAAGGATGGCTTTCTTGACTTGAGCTAAATAAAATTCAGTAAGATAAATAATTTATACCTACAGGCTATTATCGTAAATCTGCCTATCTGTTTTGTTTTCAAGCGTGAACCTGAGCAGGTCAAACATAGGCTAAATTTGACTGTCCAGAGCCAAGGTTTCTTCCATACATTTGCAAATAGAATTTCTACTGTCATGGTGAGACAATAACTAATGTAATTCTCCCTGTTGTAGCAGTAATTGCTCACTGTATGTACACCTTCTGTCTTTGCCCTTTTTGTGGGTGCAAACTGTTGTCAAATTGACATAGCCCTGGGTGTTTTGAGGAATGTGGAATATCAGTGTGTGAGAATGAAAGGTTTTTGAGATTTCTTGAAGCCTACCATTTTAGCTTGGGGAGCATTCACTCCCAACTTGACTTGTTTATAGGTGATTCCTCCAGTTCACGCCTCTACTTTTCTCTCTTTCTTCTCTCCTTTAAGCCCTGAAAAAAGGAGTGGACCTTAGACAGTTAATCATACATAATTTGTGCTGTTCTGTGTAGTTGGCTGAATTGGTGCTTCAGTTCAGGTTGACATAGAGGTCCAGTCAAGGCAGTAGCAGAAGTTATTTTCCTGGAGAAAGTAGGCTTAGGAGTTGCCTTCATCCCTGTAATATACTCCTGCAGAGGAGGGTAGATTAGTTTAGGAAGCTTCACCACCCTTGAAAAACTCAGGTCTGTAATGCCATAGATTATTGTATGTATGTACTGTAGTTCTTTCGTTAAAGGCTACTGTCCATGGTAGGAGAAGACTGAGAAGTGCAATTCTCTATTCAGCCACGCATACAACTGGCCATTGTTTTGCAGGGAATCAGTGGCTGTTTGCCCAGGAGGAAGAGGCCTGTGGGAAGGGACAGAATGGCTTGTTACAACACACCAGGTTTTCAGAAAATGTATGCTGTGGTTTTGCTTAATATTGGAAAAATGTCGCTGCTTTGCTATGTGCACTGCATTGTATGTGGGATGCTGTCTGTAGAAAGAAAAGCAAGGCACACGTGGGAATGAAAGGGCATAGTTGTCTGAGAAGCACTGATATAACCACGTTGGGTTGCAGTGGTCTTCAAGGAAGTGGAGTGATGTGACTGCTACAAAGAAATCATTCTGGAAGAATGGAAAAGCTTGACAGAAAGTGTAGATGTCAGAACAGTCTAAGCAAATGAAAGAGCAGATGGAGAATGTGAGCTTGAAATTGATTTGAAAACATACATGTGCAAACACACATCATGCTGTTCCCTTTCAGGGTAAGCAGCATGATGCAACATGGAGAAAAAGTGCAGGAAATGGAAAGCCAAAGAAACTGAGGCATGAAGCAAGAAATTGGTCTTTGAGATATTAATTTTCAAATCTACACCCCTCATTGCATTGTACTATGTATCTAACGTTCACTACATATTGTTTGCATTCTCATCCAACAGCACTGATTGCATGCAAAAGTACACATGCAATTGGTGTTCTCCACCAACATAACCTCTAATGCCACTTCATTATACATTTATGTTCTGTATTCATTTATCCATAAGTGCATTCAACAGTCAAGGGGACTTATTCCCTGCTGAGCATTGGACCATTTGCTAAACATTGCTTTATTTCCATCATCATCCATTCCATCTTACTATACAAACAGTCCTCTACTTACGAACAGGTTACATTCCAAGAGGCTGTTTGTAAGTCCATTTTGTTCGTAAGTCCAACCATGCCTCCCAATGTGCGATGGTGCTGCCAAGCATATGTATGCAGGGCACCATAAACTAATATTTTCCCACCTTCTCCTGTCTTCCGGGACCTTCTAGTTTGGAGTTGCAGACAGCTTTGTTCATACTGGCGAAAGTTCATAACTTGAAAGTTCATAAGTAGAGTACTGTCTGTATTTATGAATCATCCTTCAAGTCCATAGTCATGAAAAGCAGTCCATAATTCAAGCCTATTCACTTTATAATTCACTTTCTCTAAATCAACAAACATGCAATCAACTTTTATCCTCACATTCATATATTTCTCAAAAAACTTAGGTTTAAAGAGTTATATCTCAGATTTCTTTTTTTTAAAAAGCAATATATTAAAACCCTAATGCTAATGAAATTTGTTTAGCAATGAGATTTTTAAAAAATCTGTTTCGTAGTCTTGAGGGGCAAAACACAGTTGAGGGGTAATTGGGCAGTTGTCCACACAAAGCCTTCTCAATGTTACTGCAGCCTAGCTGGCCAGCTGCTGACCTAGTGCCTTTGAAAGGTTATTCCTGTAACTCCCCAGTGGCCATGAGGAATATGGGAATTAAAGTTGATTACCATAACCACTTCAGAAGTGAGACCTTAGCTATAGGAAGTAAGAGAGAGCAAGGCCGTTTTCCCATAAGGGACTTGCAACATCTTCATACATCACCTAGCCATAATTGAAACAAGAGAAGATCCATCCTCGCTAGTTGATGGTTGGATGATTTTAGAAGACGCTTTAAGTTGCTAGGCTCAAATACACAGAGAAGCAACAGTAATTAAAAATTCCTTTCTTTTCCTTCCAAGTCCTGAAAATAGAGCCATTGTTAATTAGGAATTAATTTTTAATTTCATTTTGGGTATTACTTAAATGTATGTCAGTTCATTTGAAGAAGTGTTTCATATGAGGATTTGAGCTTCAGCTCCTTAACTGTATAATATGAGAAATGAAAATATTTAATAATGTAATAGCCTCTTGTTCACAAGAATTTTTGCCTGGTTCCATAAAACAACTCTCCTGATTTTTTAAAATTTGATTCTGATAAGGCAGAGGTGCTGTTTGTGTTTATTTACCCAGGTAGGAGATACTCAGCTGGTTCTAAAATAATAACTTCTTAGTTTTGTCACTTGTGACCCAATGGCACCTCTCACTGGTATTACTGTATTGATATCCCAGATGGCTAGCAGAGTTTGGCCAATACTGAAGAATAATTTTAATCCAAAGAAAATAATACGCACACATGTACATACAGAAGTTTTATTAATTGTTTGATAATCCTCTGATGCACAAACTTTGTACAACTGCTTTATTGAGAACTCACTGCTAACTTTGGAGTTTAAGGGACAGAATGAAGACTGGTTCTTCTTTTTTGTTCAGTCCATGTTCCATGGGTGAAAATTCATGAGTATCTTTAAGGATTTAGAAGGTTGCAATCAGTATGGACCCGTCGGTGCAACTTTATTTTTCTGATTGCTCAGAACTTGGTCATGAAGTTGGTTGAATGTAGAGCTGACCAAACACTGTAGTACTTAAACACAACAATGGCAGACATTTATTGTGCATCCTAACACCTCTCTCTATGATGTTACTGTTTGAAGCAAATTTCTCAGCCTGGTGATCTCCAGATGTGTGCCTGGGAATTATAGGAGTTGTAGTCCAGTATATCTGATAGGAATACTAGAGCTCAAAAATTCAGTTTCTGCATCTGAGAGCAATATTTCTTTTTCCCTGACTGATCCTTGCTTTGCTTCTTTTTTATGTATGTATGATGTATGTATGTATGTTTTCATCTCTGTGGGTTTAGAAATAATGGGAAATGCAACTCTATTCTTTAACAAGGTGAAAGTTCCATCTTACCTGGATCAGAGAAAATAATAAATCTTTTTTGTGCGTAAAGAAGAGACATGATTGAAGTGCTTTATCAGCTAATTCCTCTAAGCTATCTAAATACTTTTATTTTATTATGCTTTCTTTCCCCAGCAGATGACGTATCAACTGTGGTCTGCATTTCTCATGAGGAATGTTGTTCAATATGTACAGTGACCATATTTTCTTGGAAAACGTAAAGGACAAACCTGAAAAAGGGGCAAATCTGAAAGAGATTCATAAGAATAAAAAAATTTTTTTATGTTTGTAACTTTGCTTTACAAAGGAAAATTCAAGAGCAAAATCAAGAAAATAAATAAATCTAAAGGACAGCTTTCTGAAATAATGGGCTGTCCTTTAGAACAAAGGGTGCGTGGTCACTGTGCTCATATGTCATTAGTCTATAGAGCAGAGGAGAAAAGTTTAGGAATTGTTTGTGTTTTAAGAAATTTAGGGATAAAATATGTCCACCCCACCACACTTGCTTTCTGTGTGGTATGAGTGTTATCTGGACAATTATTTTACTTGGACAGTTTATGGGATGGGATCTACTTTAGGAAGATAATTACTATGAAAGTCTAGCTTCCACTGAGTTAATAAATGTGGTACTACAGTTAGAGACTTGGGTGAGATCTGCAAACTAAAACAAATAATGGATTTTTCTTTCACATGCTTTGCCTACAGTCTTACAGACTGAAAACACAACTGTTCTGTAAAATGTACAGAAGACAAAGAGATATATTCTGAACTGTGTCCCATAAGAGTTCTGATTTCCATTGCTTCCTCTGTCTTTTGCCATCACAGACAGACTGGGAACACTACTTGCAAGGCTCCTGGTCTGTGCCCCAGTTTCCAGTAAGGGACCTTCAGATTCTGCATTGTCTTGCTAAACTATTAATGTCAGTTTATAGCTCAGGAATCTGAAGTGGCCATACTGAACTGAACAGCGCTAACTCTTAAATGAGCATGACTTGAGATGTCGCATGCACGAAATCTGATTGTGCCACATTCAGAACAATGCCCAAGGGTCTCGGTGTTACTTTCCCAGGACTGTGATTTTATAACATCCCTTTTTGGGAATCAAGCCCATTGAACTCAGTGGACTTTGAAAATAGGTAGAATTGTCCTGCAGGTGACATTTGCTACTATTGTAACAGGAGATGAGGAATTTCTTGGCTTCTAAATATGTTACCCTTCTCCATCAGCCCCAGTCAGCATGGGCAATGACAAGACCTGGTGGGAGTTGGTTCCCCCAAGACCTGGAGGGTCCCCCAAATTGCAGCTCTGGCTGTAACAAATGCTGGGATGTTGTTGTTTGAAATGGGGTCAGTTGAGCGTGGGATGATCATAAGTGTTAAGAGTTTAGATTTTCTCAGTGATTACCCTCTATATTTATTATGCTGCATTTTGCCCTGGGTGGAACCAGAGATGTCCCCATGATTGATGGCTTTTGCCAAAGGATGAAAGTATTGTTGCACTGTCTATTCTGGGTGGGACAGACACTGGCAGCCAACACTGTGTGGCAGGTAGCCAGAAATATTATCCTTTTTAAAGCAGTGTGGGCCTTCTCTGATGCTATCTTGAAAGGAGCTTTTGGAATGGGTGACTCTTTCCAAGTAATCATTTGGAAATTATTGTTTCCAAATAATGGCAGTTGATTCAAAGGTCAGGCAGCAGTTCAGTATACAGATTATTCTAGTCAAAGTATTCTAATTGATGGTGAATACATGATGTTCCATTGGCTTCTTGACAGAGAAGAAAAGGTGCTTGGCGACCATTAATGGGATTGTAATACCTTTATGGCAGTTCCTTTGGGAGCCACAGTATCTCCGTTAATGCTTTGGTAACCCAGGCTACAGGAGTAGAAAGAATAAAATAAGCTCACTAAGAAGGATGATGATGACCTGCTTAGGACAGAAATGAAATGTAAACCAATTATTGGCTTTCTCTAAGCATGTGGCCCAGCTAGATGGCCACCCCTGGCCAACCTCACCAGACTTCAAAAGCTAACCCTGGTCAGAGTTGGTTAGGGGACCCCTGGGAAATATTGGGTTAGACTGGAAAGTCTAAAAAACGTCCTGGAAGAACTAATGTGATATTGTGAAGAGACTTATACCTGAAATTGACTAAGAGACTTGATGTGTTGAGGGAGAGTTTATATGATAATGCCTCCTTTTCTGATAGCAGCTTGTAAACACCCCCCTTCCCCCGGATTTCAAATATTTCATGGTTGTTCCCTTGTGAATGATGTTGAAGTTGATGGCATTATACCTGGAATACTTAAAAAAAAAACATGTTCAAGCCCTTGGCAATGACTTTTTTTTTTGACTGTTTTCTCCAAGAAGGGCATCGGCCAGATGCCTTGCCGGTTGACATTCATGCGAGATAAACTGATCTCCTGCAAATGATAAGATTCTCCCAGGGTGGCAGACACAGTTGTGCACTTTACACTTTCGAGCTGAAATAAACAAGCAGAAGAATTACATGTTCAGATGGCTGAACATTTGTGCTAATAAACATTGAAGGAGTGGCCTTGAAAAGTTCGGCTGCTTAGCGTCTTCCCTTCTGAATGGCCTTTACCTCAATTCTTCAATACATAAAATATGGGGAAATTGCAGAGGGTTGTTGGAAGCGAGGTGACCTTCTGCAATAAACATGGTGGTGCTGAACACACACAGTTTCTATTGAGAGGATGTAAGGGGGAAAAATGTGAAGGTTGGGTCAGTTTCTACAGGAAAAAGTGGAAGTGAAAGAAAAGTTTGCTGTTTTCTTGTGGGTTCCTCCTAATTCAGAACTTTCCTGCACCGTGTCAGCATAGCTACAAACAAAAAGAAATTAAGAGCCACTCCTGGCAAGCATAGAGGTGACTGGCAGCAGAAGCCCAAAGAGTTTTGATACTTAGAATTCCTCTTTGGAATTTCGTGTCTTTACAATTCCAAGTTGGAATTCTTCAGGGGCCAGAAAGAGAACCTTATTCCAAGATGCTTTGAATTACCCTTGGCATTAAACCGAGGCCTAAGTGACATAGTTTGAAATTGTATGACTGCATTTTGGAATACAGGTAGTCCTCAGGTTAAGAATGCCCAGTTTATGGATGACCCAAAGTTAAGAATGGAGCCTATTGTAGCAAAATTCAAGTTAAATACACAGTGATTTGAGTTAAATACACAATGGTTTGAGTTCATTGCACCATACTACTTATACAGTATTATACAATAATACTGTTCTGGCTTACGTACAAATTCAACTTATGGACAGGCCTTGGGAATGGGAATAATCAAAATTTAATGTATACCTGCTACTTTCTTACCAAAAGCTTACTCTTTTTATATTGGATACTGGCCTGCACTAAGGAAATACCTAATGACCAGATAAGACTGGCATTTTCATTTTGAAGGAAAGAAATGTTTTTGGAGCAAGGAGAGGGAAATGAGCTCCTTGGCCCATAAGCAGATATGGCCAAAGGGCTAAGAAGGGGGTCCCGCTTCCACTGAGGTTTGGAGAAGGAGAGAAAAAGGTCTCCCCTCTACAGCTCAGCCTCTCCATTAGAGTAAGGCCTCTCCCTGGGCAGGTCGTTGAAGGAACAGCTCCTTCTCTAGGGAATTGAGAAGGAGCTGCCCTCTTCCTTGAGTCTGGTTGCTGCTCTGGAAAAGAAGTCTCCCCATTACTTTGCTGAGATTGAGAGAGAGAGAGATGGTTGGAGATTGCCAAGAGAGCAGATGAAGTTTCAGCCACAGTCGGCTCCCTCTCAACCAAGAGGTGGACTGCCAGTGCCTACTTGGCTCTTCTGTCCTGAAGACATGGCTTTGGGAAGGATCCCCCGCTCTTGTACTTCCCAGAAGGAGACTGCATGGGAATGAGAGCCTGAAGTCTCCAACCCATCTGCACTCCCCTTGCAAGGACCAGGCTATCCTCTAGAGCAGGGCTCCTCAACCTCAGAACTTTAAGATGGGTGGACTTCAACTCCACCCATCTTAAAGTTGCTGAGGTTGAGGAGCCCTGCTCTGGAGACATCCAGGGCAGATGAGAGGGATTTCTCTAGCTTGTAGGCCCTCTACTCATGCAGAGAGATATAGGGGGAGGAAGCAGGACTTTTTTGAAGGTCCACTGAGCTGCTGCCTCTCCCCAATCTCTTGGCTTTTCCTTCTCTTGCAGGGTGAAGGCAGGGTTCTCACTCCTCTTCCTCCTGCTTAGGACGGGGGTGAAGAAGAGAGCTCTCCGAGGGGTGTGGCTCACCTCTTCTCCCCTCCGTTCGTGTGTGGTTTTCAGTGCAGTAGTAGCAACGTAAGCTCCATTTTCAGGCATTGCTCTCTGCCTCTTGGTCTGCCCAAAAGGGCCTCAAAGAAAACGGCCTCGGTCTTTCCAGCAGGGCGCCTGCGAGAGAACCCTGACGCCCAGCGTATTGGCCATCCAAGCAGTTGCAAGCTATTTCCTTGTGGAGGGGGCCCTCCAAGCTGTTTCCGCCTTTCCTCTAGAGGCCATTAGAGGGCGCTCTTGGAGTGGCTAAGCCATCAGAGGTGGTGCGATGCATCCTGCCAGAGAAATCCTCGTCCCCGTTTTTGCATCACCAAGTTCCTGCGGGTCGTTTTTTGGTTTTCTTTGCAACCGCGAAGAATTCCCTGTGGCTAATGGCTCCGAAAGACAGCGGGGGAGGGGGGCTAATTTGGAAGATGCCCCTTCTGGGACTGGGATGGCTATATGTATCCTTCCCGGCCGGCCCCCTTTTATGGGTTTTTGGGGGGGTGGGGTGGGGAAGAAGAGGAGAAGGATCGCTCGGTCTTGGAGCCTTTTCCGCGCTGCGCTTTTACGCACCGACTTGGCTCCTGCCCGACTGGCTGCGAAGGCTTCAGCCGGGGGGGCGGGGGAGGGAGCAAGAGGCGTGTCCGAGCGGCGGGGCAGCCAATGAGCGCCGCGCCTTCCTGCATGCATTCTGCGAGCTGGCGAGAGCCCCCGCCAGGTTTTCGGCAGCCGGGGAAGCGCCGGCCGCGGAGGGGGTTGGCGAGGCAGCGCTCGGTTTGGCGCAGCGTCGGCGCGCTTCTTCCCCGCCCGCCCGCCCGGCCTTTCGGGCTCCGCGCCCTTGCCCTTGCGCGCCTGCCCCATGGTGTAGGAGGCAGGGGGCAATGGATCTAGGCGTCTACCAGCTCCGGCACTTCTCCATTTCCTTCTTGTCGTCCCTGCTGGGCACCGACAGCTCTGTCCTCAGCCTCGACAGTAGGTAAATCCGGCAGGCGCCGCGGCGTCCGCTGTCCGATGGGGCGGCCAGGCGGAGCGGTCGGCTCCGCTGCCCGGCGCGTCGCAGGCGCCTTGGCGGCGAGGCTGCGGGGGGGCGGGGGCCGCTCCCTTTGTCCGAGGGAGGCTGGACGGAGCCTGACAGCTCCTGGCTCGGCCGCCGCCGGGAGGTCCGCTCCGGCTGCGCGAGGGAGCAGAGGAGGCGGCGGGGGCCGCCGCCGCCGCCGCCTCTGGCTCCGCCGCTGCCCTGGAGGCCCGCGCGCGCCCTCGCCGAGCTCGGCTGCTGCTAACGTGGGCTTCTCTCCTCCCCCGTTTGTGTCTTGCAGCTCCTCCGGTGCCAGCGTCGTCGCGATAGACAACAAAATCGAGCAAGCCATGGTAGGTATGGCGGGGGGCGCACCTGCCCTTGCCAGGGACGCGGGAGGGCCGGGCGGGAGGGCCGGGCGCCTCGGGGAAGCGGCGTCGGGCTCTCCATCGCGATGCAGGTCGAGGAATGCGCCCCCCTCCGCCCTTTTCTGAGGAGGCGATCAGTCATGCTGGCTTAGCGGGAACATCATTTCCTTTTTCCACCCAGGCTGCATCAGCCGGAAAGCAGGTGGGGGTCAGGGGCAAGGATCGGGGGAAGAGCATCTAATTCTGGGGAGGGGGTGCTTCCTTTATTTCAAGAAAGCACCCCGTTATTTTTTTTATCCCCCCCCCCCCCATTTCCGCTTTGCGCTTTTGTTGCTGGAGAGCTGCAAGGAGCCCGTTCTCACGGGATCCTCCTCCTTCTCCTCTGTTGCTAGGCAAACTTGAAGTATAACCCCCGGCTATAAATAGCCCAGCCTGCTGATTGGTGGAAGGATCAGCCTGGGAGGCGGTCTTCCTCGGTTGGCCTGACGTCAGAGAGGATGGTGGGGAGGGAAATGCGGCAAGCAACCTCCCCCCCAAGACGGAATGAGCTGCAGCCCAGAAGGTGGGCATGGGGGTTACAGGGCATCCGCCCGGGGCCTGGAGAGGACCAGCATGCAAGGTGACCTGGGCCTGTGGCCCACCAGAGGCAGGGAAAGGCTCCCCCAGCTAACTGCAGCTGCCACCATCATAAAGCCAGAGCAGCAACCAGGATCCTCTCAGCCGGGCGGAAGAAAGCAGGCTGAGTGGTGCAACAATAGACCGTTTCGGGCCATACCCGTTGCATCCCTTGTCTGATTAAAACACAGAGCTGGCCCCACCCGGTGGGCTGCCCTGCTTTGCCCCAGAGGAAGAAAGACAATGTGTTGGGCAAAGAACGTGCTTGAGCCCAGGTTACCATCCTCCTCCCCCCTCCCTCTTGGGGGCTGTTGGCCGTTCTGCAAGCCCCTTTCTCTGCCCACCCACGTTCTCACCATCCGGGACCACCACAGTGCTCGGCAGTATTGCCTTGTTGCCCCATTGCCAAGAGCCTTTTCTGGAAATAAGCCCCATGGCCACAGGCCTGGCCTGGCCTTCATGATAGCAAGAGGAAGGATCCTTCTGGTCCGCCAGTTCTGCCAGGGAAGAGCCACCCACGACCAGCCCAGTTCCCTTCTGCTTTAGACTTGGGGTGGAAAAAGGGAACCCAATCCTATCAAAATGCGCTCACCCCAAGAGAGCTAACGAGGCTTTGCGTCAACCTGTGGTGGAAAGGAGGTAGAATCTGGAACTGAACCAGATGGCCTTAAAGATTTGTGTGGTGTTGCAAGCCGGAACTCTGTTCAACCGTTGAGGCTATTTTAACAGCTTGGGAATGCTATTTGTTAAGTTGGATACGTTAATAATATTCCCAGTACAGATCGTCTCCCACAAGGATTGCAGCTGCTATTTTCTGACCAAGTCAGTTCCCTGGAGTTTTGCAAATGAAAATGTTTTAAAATAAGAACTAGCTTTCCGGGTAAGGTAAAACAAATCTGGGTCCTTCTTAGGTGTGTATTTTTTGTTTTTCTGCGTGCAGGAGTATTTAATTTTTTTGTAAGCCACTTCAGGCTGCTGTTGTGTAGGAAGTGGCGTATAAATAAGTCACAATGATATGGTGAGGTGCAGCAGGTGGACTCTGGATGGAGACCTTCAACGGTGTTGAAATGCATGTTGACAGGTTGTTTTAGAAGTCTCTACTCTCGGTGCAACTTTTTTTTTTTTTTTTTTTGCTTCTGTTTTTCAGGATCTCGTGAAGAGCCATTTGATGTACGCGGTACGAGAAGAAGTGGAGGTTCTGAAAGAGCAGATCAAAGATCTCATTGAGAAGAATAATCAGCTGGAGCAGGAGAACAACCTGTTGAAGACACTGGCCAGTCCAGAACAGCTGGCTCAATTTCAGGCCCAGTTGCAGACAAGTTCCTCCCCGGCGTCTTCCCAAACACAGGGGACCACACTGCAGCCTTCCCAGCCTGCACCACAAAGCTCAGGACCTTCAGTGTAGTCCGGCATTTCTTGGATTTCGGCACTCTGGACTCTGCTGAGGCTGACTGCAGGAATCCAGCGGTCTCTGCATGCTGACCCCCCACTTATGAAGACTCCTGTGCCCTGCGCTCCTAGTCGCAAAGCGTTTTCCTTTCCAGTATTAAGCTGTTCGTGGGGAGCAGGGGAGATGAATTTTTCTTTTAGATATTTTTTTTAAGTTGGGGGGAGGGAGGGTCTCACCACTGTTCAGGGAATTAGCACAAATGCGCTGGGGACTTCAGCAGCTTCTGCAGCTGGCTGCTAAACGTATGAGTTTGTGTGCCTGAAGCTTTTTTTCCTTAAGATCTTCCTTCCGTGTAGTGCCGTGATGAATGCAAGTGCTGTTGGGCCTGGAAATGTGAAGAAATTGGCTGGGGTGGTGGGGATGAAGACCCATTCTCTAGCATACCACCAGGAAGCCAAAGGAATAAGGGATAAGGAAGAGCTTTGGGGGAACTGGAGGACAGTAAAGGGGGGCTTTCAGTGCCTGCAGTCTTAAAAAGCAGATATGCACTCATTTGCTGTAGCCAAGTAAGGTGCAAAAATAATCTATTTCTAGGAGAAGAACTGGTAGGTGATGCTGTGACATAGGATCGTCAAATGAAGGTTTGTTTGCTTAATGTATATTTGTGTATTTAGTGTAATTACTTTGTAAAATAGGAACTGTAACTACTCATTAAGTTGTACAGAGTGAATTTAAAAGGATGAACTGAACAAGTTTGGATAGTATTTCTTTTCTTTTTTTTTTTAAATTTTATTTTTGATGCTACGTGAATAAGATTTTGCACCTATACAGCTCTTCAGAAATTGGCTGATGCTGTTTATGTCAGTTCTAAAAGTTGCCTTGGAAAGTGAATATATTGAAGTCAGACTCTGTCCGTTGCAGTTCCAGTTCATGCAGGAGGGATCAGTTCACAAAAGCAAAATCTAAAATTAATTTCTCACTTTTTTGAGGGGGCATATGATCTGAATAATAGGATGCATATGTTCTTGTGCATGTTCTGGGAGATTGATTGGGAGGAAAATGGTAAGATGTCAGTATGTTTAACTTGCACTTGTCAACTTCCAATAAAGCATACAATCTTGATATAAAAATTGTGGTTCAAGGAGAACTGTTACCTTCCACTGGGTCATCGGAAAGCTAAATTTCATCAGGGCTTTTGGTTTTGCAAAACCTTTTTTAAAAAGATGGGGAGAGGGAGTTTAAACAGTGAAAAATTAAAATATTGTTAAAACCTCAATATCGTTCCAGTAAAATAAAGGCAAGCTTGGATTTAAACCAGAAGGGAAGAAGGAAGCCTGGATTTTGCTAATCTCTGCTTTCACGGGTGATAGAAAAGGACGTTCGGTCCTTCAAAAGAGGTGGTGCAAAACCAAAGTGGCAGCATTTGTTTCTTACTGGCAAACCAACCTTTTAGCTAGTTCTGGGTAAAAGAATGTGCTGCAAAGCAGTACATCAAAGGGTGGAAAGTACAGCTGTTTTAGCATTCTGGATGCATCATTCAAGCCACATTAAATGGATTGGACCTCAGGTAACGCTGAGCATCATTCAAAATGCTTTGTGTCTCTCTTTTGAATTACCTTACACTAATCCTGCAAGATGGGGTACCAATAACCCTTTATATTGCATGCTTGAGAAGTTATGAGAGGGGCTTGTAGGGGTCATCTAGAGACTTGGTTACACAGACAAGGACAACATGGCTGATCTGCAAATATGTTTACAAGCAAGTGTGGCTTGTGGTCTGTACGTGGTTAGTCAAGATTAGACACGTAAACCTGGGATTTCTGACTTTCCCTGGAACAGAACAGCATGAATCCATTTTTTAAGTTCAGTTGGCTGGTGGTTTTCTTCTCTGGCTCTTCCCAGCAGAGAAAACTACATGAAGCTTGGCTAACCAAATTAGAGATGATTCAGGAGCCACACCAGCGGGGCCAAGCCTGCAGATGCTCACTGTTTTGTTTGTCACTAAACAAACTAGTGGCTCAGTGTGATGTGCAGACTTCCTTCTCTCTGATTTGCAGCTCCAAATTGTTTGCCAGACACTACAGGACCTCCTCAGAAATGCAGCTGTGCTCTGTTTGCTTAATTTATACCTTTGCCCCCTGAAAATCTGAGACATTCCCTTGCTTGTCTTTTGTGCAATGGGAAACTGTCAGCCTGTAGCTTCAGAAAAATGGTACAGGACCTCACAAATCAAGACACAAATGTGTTTAAGAGACACCAAGGATTCTACAGTTGGGAGGGACTGGCGTCTCCAACAGATGGCTGACAGGTAAATTGTGTGTGTGTGTGTGTGCTTTCAACTCCATGTTGACTCCTGGCGATGGCCTGGACAAGTCTCTGCAGTTTTTTTGGCAAGATTTCAGAAGCGGTTTGCCATTGCTGCCTGCCTAGGGCTGAGAGAGAGAGACTAGCCCAAGGTCATCCAGCTGGCTTCATGCCTAAGGCAGGACTAGAACTCATGATTTCCTGGTTTCTAGCCTGGTGCCTTCACCACTACTACACCTGGCTGTTAGTCAAGTGAATGTGTCCAGTGAAAAAGCCAGTTGCCTGTCTGAGACTTTGGTTCCACTGTCAAACTGCTTTACTGTTTAGAAATATTTAACAAAAACAAGCATTGGTTTTCCTATACCTTAAAACAATTGCTGCAAGTAATTACTGCATTACTGCAGTCCTGACCATGTTCTACAGAGCATCCTTTGAGGCATTTGAAGAGTCCTATCAGTTGTCTTTCCACCAAATTCACCCTGCTCCTCCAATCGCTCTTCATAAGGCTTAATCGCTACTCCTAGTCTACCCATTTTCCAAGAAAGACAAAAAGAGGGAAGCTTCAGTGATACAGGGCAGAACCAGCTGAAATTAAGGTGATATTTCCTGTGTAAAGTCTTACCTCTTTGATTTTGGTAATTATGAGCAACTTTAAAAACAATTATAATAATTATTGGCAAGCATGTTTTTTTATTTTTCAAGAAAAAGGTTCAAGTTTCCTGTACTACCAACTAGGAGCTTCCTCTACCTCCATATTTGGACAATAGTCCATCAGACGTTGTCTTCTCAGTATAGCCACCCAGAGGACCAATGCATAATTATGAAAGAAAGTGTCCCAACTTTTCTTGTGGATTTGGATTTGCTCCTTGCAGTCCTTGGTATGAATCTGAACTGCTGAATCGGCTGTATGTATCTCTCAGATACAGACAGTTTCCAGCTCTGTTGATGTATTTCTATTTTGTGCTACTTAATAGTTTCCTAATATGGCAGGCCTAAGTGAGACTGCAGCAAGGCTAACGTGCTTTTATTCTGCCTCTTCACCTGTGACATTAAATTTTACATTTACACACACTTTTTTTTTTGTCAAACTACAGCTTTTCTTTCTGTAGAAAATTACAGAAGGCCTGATACTGTTCATCAGAGTGGGGTGGAGTAAAGATAAATTATGCAAATTCTGTATGTCCATCATACCCTATATTTATTGATGTAACTCAAGGAGATCAGTACTTACATCCTAGAGGCAGGGAGCTTGTGGCTTGAATTAGACCCTCAGCATTTCTCATCGTTACTGCTTTCGGATTCTGTGGGATGCTAGAATTCAATAACCTCAAATTCCCTGTGCTTACTCTCTAAAAGCAGAGTTACTTTCTTGTTTCCATCCAAACAGGCTTTCCCCATGCATTTTTCCAGGGAACTGAAATGGGGCGGGGGGGGGGGGGGGATCAGAAATGTAAACAGCCACAATCTATAAAGAGTCCGAATCTATCCATGATGTTGGTGGCTGAATCAGTTGCATCATTTATTGGTTTGTTCTGAAAGATAAGTTGATGCTTGATGAAGAGAGTGCAAAGTTCTGTCTCTGTCTGTCTGTCTATCTATCTATCTATCTATCTATGGCAGGCAAACAGGACACAATGTCTAGGTAGAAACTTCCGGAACAGCCAATTCAGCAATTCAGATTCATACCCGGGACTGCAGGGAGCAAATCCAAATCCACAAGAAAAGTTGGGACAGTTTCTTTCATAATTATGCATTGGTCCTCTGGGTGGGCTATACTGAGAAGACAACGTCTGATGAGCTATTGTCCAAATATGGAGGTATAGGAAGCTCCTAGTCTGCTAGTACAGGAAGCTTGAACCTCAGGCTTCATCAGCCTGGGACCCTAAAAATGTGTTGGGATTCTTGAATCTCCAGCAAGAAAAATCCATTTTGAGTTTAATCCCAAAGTATCTGGAGGACTTTGGCATTATCCATTATGTGATTCCTGCTTCCTAACCCACCGGAGAAAAATGAATTATCTAAATGGGCATGTGTCATTGAATCAGGAACTCTGATGAAGTCCTTGCTATGATCTGTTGATGCCATGAAAAAAGTCTTTATTCCACTACTGCAGTGACACTGGCTTCTGCAGTCAAACTTCAATCTATGATGGATTTTTATAATACGGACACAAATAAATGCTGGATCCTTCAAACTGAGAGACTTGAGACAAGCAGGGATTACAGTTGTTTGTGGGAAATACTGCTAGCTTTGATTTTCTGAGCTAAAAAAGGTATGGAGTGTAGAAAAGCTTCCAGTGCTATCAGACAAAAGCACTGTGCAACTATTTCAACGTTTACTCCTTAACAGATTTTTGAAAGAAGAAGAAAAAAATGGGAAGGTGGTAACAAATACTGTGTAAGTTATCCTTAGTTTTTTAGGGTAAAAACACCCAAAATCTAAAACTGAGAAGACGTACTTATGCTAATAAGAAATACAACAACTGTCTAAATTACCTAATATGATTGGATGTTTTGAAGGATTAATGGATCTAACACAAATTATCACATCAGTTGTTACCTCTTGTACAAACTATTACAGAAAGTGCTATCTCTCGTACAGGAGAGAAGATCAGTACTAAACATTATTTAAAAAGCCTGCCAAATGTAAAAAAGCAATGCTTGCTCTAATTAGGTTTTGAGGGTTTTAATACATTTGGCTGGCAAAAGAGTCAATTGTGCATAAGATGCACAATTAACTCACGGAGAGCATTGTTACGAGGTATGTCAGTAATCTGCCTACAGTCAATCAACCTGCAGGGTGGAGGTATGTTTGACACACTCTAACCCCTTTTTTGGCAGGACTTATTAAAACAGTTCTCTGCTGTCTGAAGGTAGTTTGCACGTACTTGAGGACATTGCTGGAAAGATTCAAATGCTCTCTTGAGTTTTTTATTCAAGGCTGGTAAGGGTGAACTGGAGGTCAACATCTTGAGATGTTCTCCAAGGAGCTATGGGACTACAAACTTAGCTTTGAAAAAGGATTAACAAATTTGTGGAGAACAAATCAGTCACTTCATATTGTCTTAATAGCTAAGAGGAATCTGCAGCATTACACCTTTCAATACCTTAAGGCATATCTAAGGGTAAATTCTTCACACACACTGGCTGTTGTAAGAACAGGTGGTCGTATTAGATGAATCTATTAGATGCATTATGGCCTAATTCAACAAACACCTAATTTGAATGTGTAGCTAACAAGTAATTTGTAGAAAAAGGTGTGCTGACACCTTTGATTACAATGAAACATTGCAGGAATAATGCAGTTGAAAATAAAATAGTTTTCTAATTCCACTGCATGAATAAAGATCCTTCAATTATGCCTTTTTCTTTTAATGTGACTGAAATGTATCATTATAGGCCAATCATATCTGGGTTTTTGTGCTTTTTGGGACATACATTTGGGACATTGGGTTTTAAAACACTATAAATTAAATTCCACCCTCAGAAATGTTCTTTCCCTACTACAAGAAATTTAAAAAGTAATGAAATTAGAAGTAAGCAAAGGCTTACGTGAGATTGCTGCAAACCAAATATAAGACATTAATTGTGAAAATAATTTGCAATATCTGAACAAAGGACAGGCAACCTTTTGCTCATCAGGTATTTTGACAATTCCCATTAGCTGTTGACCAATATTGCAAATAAAAAGGCAATTGTAATCATTCATGTGTTTATGTATTGGTGCCTTGTTAGTTACAAAACACACAATCTACATTAACCTGAAGCAATGGTCAAAAATTCATTGCTGTAAGAATTGATTTCAAGACTGAGTCCAAACAGTGTTTCTGTGAGAGGCGAATTCAGAACCCAGAATTTTATTTAGTTAAATTACTACCCCTGAGTTATGGCATCCACAGCTTAAGTTCATTCAAAGAAAATGAAGCAGGGTGGTCTCTAAAAATATCCTGAAGAAACAGGAAGAGATGACTTAAACTGCTGAGGAAGGGAGAAAAATGCTTCCTAGTATCTCAAGCAGGAACAGTGCCTTCACAGCTTTCCCTCCTCAGCTTCTAGGTCATTCATGAGTGCCTATGAGATTATTAGCTGAAGTCCAAGAAAATAATTTGAAATGGTATGTTCCCTTCTGCTTTGATGTCTTAATTTTCTGAGTTTAACTGCCTACTTTCACTTCTAAGGATATTTAAAATTGGGTCCTCGTGAAAAATCATACTGAGGATCTAACTGAAGCTCTTAACCTCCTAAGAGACGGAGATTTGCAAACATGGGAATTGGCAGCAAGAACAGAGAATCTTGTTAACAGAAGAGAGTAAACATTTCCAGGCTGCATGTACTGGGAACTTCAGAGGTCATGGAACCATAACTGTGCCAAAATGCCAATGATGTATTTTCTCCTAATTTCACCCAACTGGAACCTCTTTTTCTTTTGGATCCCAGCCTAGTAAGAACCGACTTGATTTCAAAACCTCAGAATTAGACACCTGTAAAGCTCACATGTGGCTTATGCCAAGGAATGAGAAGGCACATTTCCTCAGTGCTCCAGCATCAGCTATGGTTTCCAAGGTCTGTTGTGGTACCCCCTTCCCCGGAGGAGAAGAGGCCAAACCATGGTGACGACCAGATTTAGTTCTCCAAACAACCATTTGTATTAACTCAAAGACCTTATAAATGAAACTAAGAAGAAGCAAGGAATACTGAAGGATATATTTTTAGCAATGCATGCATGAGTTAGCAGATACTCTGCAAGGCTTGTGGCAGTTGGATGAGAAAAGCTTTAGTGGCAAATTTACTGCCTCAGCTGGTAGCAGATGCTGACCTGGAAGCTAAGCAGGATTGGAGCTGGTTAGTACTTAGATCGGATGCTTGGGAACTCAAGACTAAAAGCTAGGGTTGGATAATATTAATTAAAAAAATCTTGGGAAGATGAAGACAAAATACCCGAAAAAGGCAAAGGCAAGCCACTTCTGTAAGCTTGCCAAGAAAACTGCATGGATGTAGTCACCAGGGGTCAAGCTGAACAAGGACATTTTGACTTTTAATAAATTTATTAAGCCATGAGTGTCATTGACTCCAGTCTGCATCATCAGTGTACCCAGAGTAATCTTGAGTTGCAAGTATATATACAGTTGAGGCTGGAGGACTACTGAAAAGTCAAAGAGAAACGAAATGAAGAGAGAGCATCCATGCCGATCATCTAATTATTGGGGGCCATTAATAAAACTCAGAAGTCTGGGGGTCAGGGACAGACTGCTGATGCTAAGAACAGCAGAAAAATAGTGAGGTGAAGAAGGATTCCTGGGTTGGGGAGAAGCATTAGTGCTTCCTGCTTCTTTCAGCATCCTGAAATTTAGCTGTTGCTGCTGATTCCAGCCTAGTATCCCTGTAACTATTTGGAGTCTCAGCTACCTTGTTTTTATTTTTAGTGAGGTGCTAATAGTATGGTATTAATTCATCCACTCTCTGTAATTCCATGCTTCTGTAAGCTCATTCCAACTATGCATGAAGACACCAAAGACCTGTAGACAGGAACAGTGAGCTGTAACTGTGGTTGATCACTGCAAGGTTGGTAAAGTCATTATTGGTCATCACACTGTAATCTCACTGTTGGTGATCTTTGATATCGCTTCAAGGACAGAGCTCTGTTCACAGAATGAGATCTACCATACCAATAATAAGTAAAGGGAACCTGGATCATAGGTATGTATATGTTCTCTCAGCCCCTCACTTTCTCCCAATATGTAGTAACATGTAGATCAGGGATGGACAACCATCCAGCACTGCTGAAATTGGCCAACTGGGGGAGGTGCAATTTGGGGGGGGCCTTCATTCTCCAAACCAAGGCAGAAATATCAGCAGGCATCCTTTGAAAGGCGACTATCTCCTACTTTCACCCTTAACCACCCTTTCCAATCCAGAAATCATATTGCCAAAATTTGGCAATTTTGTTGAAGAATTTTGGTGGTACAGTTTCAGGCCAAGGGGTGGGAGTGGATTGTTTTCACAACAGTTTGCACTTCCTTTCATTGTAAACAATAACTATCCGTGGCCGATTTCCCGGGAACAATGGTGGACCGATGACTGCAGCAGAAAGAGGAGCCGGTGAATGGATCGCCTCCTTGGAATTCTTCTCCAGAGTAAGGAGAGGACCAGGATCACCCACAAGTGCTCCATACAGTGGTTCCCCATGAGGAGACCATAAGACAGTGGTCTCCAGCGGGTTTTAGAGCTCTAGGAACCGAGGGAATAGTCATCTTGCTCAAACTGCAGTTCGGAGCCTTCAAAAGGACACTGGGTTCACATACTTACTTTCTTAATCACTTTTGGAAATTGCTCGTTAGCAGCTTTTTGGACTTTAAGAACCTTCATAAAGGCAAGTTCTATTAAACCGGGTGAGTTTCCTTCTATTCTGGACAAAAGAAGTTTCATGCAAGTTTAAGGACTTAAAAAAAATTTTTTTTTTTTAATAAAGAGCAAAAGGGTGACTATAACATTGATTTTGGAAAGTTATAAGTGGATTAAGGAGCCAAATGGACTTGAAATAAGATTTTGAAGTTAATTACAAGAATACCCTGTAGGTTGTTTAAAATTTTACAAAAATATCTGTGAAGATTTTGAAACTAACTATAAGAAACCTTCCCATGGTTTCTTATAGTTGATTAGGGAAAAAAAACCACATGATAAGAGGGGACTTTAAAGGTTGACTAGAGGTAACCAGAAAGAACTAAACATTATAATTAAAAAAGAAGAGACCCATTAATACAGAACGAAACAATATTATTTGACTGTGGAAGAATTCAAGGATATTTGGGAACAATGCACTCAGGGATTACTTTTAAGATAGGGTTAGGGTTAGGGTTAGGGTTATATTAGGGTTATTATAAACATGGATTCAAAAGAAGTTATGGAAGAGGAACAAATTTTACTATATAAAACAGACTGAGGCTGATTTGAATGTGGATCTGAAAATGGATTTTAAAATGTCAGGCTACAAGAATGATAGGGAAAATGATGTTTCACTGGATTTACATATGAAACCAGTTAATGTACTAATAATTAAAGGGGACAAACAATCAGAAGTGTGATTTGGATAGGTTTCTTATCTCAGATTTACAAAAGAGATGTGCTAAACTTGTGAAGGAGTTTCTGAGAGGAGACAAAGAGAAAATGATAAATCAACTTGTGGGACACTTTGAAGGGATTAAAGATCAAGATTTTTAAAAGCAAATAGAAGGAATACAAAGTGGGTTTATTTGATCAAGTTTAAAAATATATTTTACTGTTTCTGGTAACTCTTAATGGATTTTTTTTTAACAAGGTCTGAATGAGGAGGCTTTAGACATTTGTTTATAGATAAGAGATAAGAAGAAGAGATTTCTTTGCTGTATTTTTAGAGAAAGTGATAAGTCACTGTATTGAAAGGAAAGGAATATGAAACTGATTTATTTAATTAAGATTAAAATATATATGTTGTTATTTCTGGTAACCTTTAATGGACTTTTGCTGATTAGGACTGAATGACAAGGCTTTATAATTTGTTTATAGATAAGAGAGATGAGATATGGGAAGAAGAGATCTTTCGTTGAAATGTCAGAGAAGTTAATAAGTTACTTCTTTGTTTGTACTTATCTTGATGAAGGGGGAAGTCATTTCTTTATATATCTATTTCCTTCCTTCCTTCCTTCCTTCCTTCCTTCCTTCCTTCCTTCCTTCCTTCCTTCCTTCCTTCCTTCCTTCCTTTCCTCCCTCCCTCCCTCTCTCCCTCCCTCCCTCCCCTCCCCTTCCCTTCCCCTCCCTTCCTTTTCTTTTTCTCTGCACTTTTTTCTTTTTATATTTTTCTTTGTATTAGTTTTTTATCTTTGTATTTCTTTAATAACTTTAAATACACACACACACAACTAAAACCCACAACTATCCCCAAATCACCTTTAAAAACAGGCTGAAGAAGTTGAGCTTATTGTGATATCACCTGTGGCCTCCATCTGAATCTTGCCTTGAACCAATGTGTTTCTTCACTTTATGTCCTTTAAGCATTTTCCAGCTGTGTTGATATCCCTTTTCCACAAGCAGCTGTTGGCAAGGACCACTGATGTGGGAAAAATATTGTCATATTCTGGTTTTCTGCCCAAGAGACACTAAGAGTGTCTTTACAACAGGGAATATTTATATGAAAAATTAAAAAGACTACTACAAATAACCTAAAAAGCACCACTCTAAAATAAAGTACAAAAACAGCTGCTGTAAATCTTTAAAAAGCCTATAAAATATTCGTCTGCAGATTGTGGTGAGAGCTTCTCATATAAACAGATACTGGCATCTTAGACACAAATGTTACGTTTGGAAAGAGAAGGATTAGAAACAAGGGCCCAGGTGGTTGGTAAATTCATTAGTTTAATATCTTCATGGAGTTTTCTCACAAGTGTGTCTAGTTTAAAAAGTACAGCAATGAACAAGCTCTCCGTGCATCTCTTGTGCAGTCTCCCGTGTTGAGAAAAGTTATATCCCAAGGGTTCAGCTACCGTTGACACTTATTTGTGCCCCTTTGGGTCTTGGTATCACCCCATCTGGAAAGAGAACTAAACTCAAATCCTGCCTGAATCAAGAGATCTTGGCCCCCTTGAGAAATGAAAAATTATTAAATTTGGAAGGTTATAATTTGAGATTTGGATGGCACGGATATTTGTGGTAAAAAGCAGAGACGTCACCTTGCCGACAAAGATCCGCATAGTCAAAGCTATGGTTTTTCCAGTAGTAATGTATGGCTGTGAGAGCTGGACCATAAAGAAGGCTGAGCACCGAAGAATTGATGCCTTTGAACTGTGGTGCTGGAGAAGACTCTTAAGAGTCCCCTGGACTGCTAGGGGGTCAAACCAGTCAATCTTAAAGGAAATCAACCCTGATTGCTCATTGGAAGAATTGATAATGAAGCTCAAGCTCAGATACTTTGGTCACCTAATGCGAAGAGAGGACTCTTTGGAAAAGACCCTGATGCTGGGAAAGATTGAAGGCAAAAGGAGAAGAGGACAGCAGAGGATGAGATGGTTAGATAGCATCACTGAAGCAATGAGCATGAAACTGAGCAAACTCAGGGAGGCAGTGAAGGACAGGAAGGCCTGGCGCAATATGGTTCACGGGGTCACGAAGAGTCGGACACGACTTAACGACTGAACAACAACAAAGTTAAAGTTAATGTGGACTTTAAAAACCACTATATCAGAAGATCTTTATTAAAAGTTTGGACTAAATGCAGACCACTTTTATGCCCTAAGATGCCGATGTGGACCTCTATACAAGAAGCTTTCTATAGAACTGAAACAAGAGATAAAAACAAATGGATGAGATACAAAGACTTATTAGAAAAAGAACAAGGAGAATATAAAATCAAATCAAAAGAGCAATTGGTTTTAGAAGGACATACTTTTCAATGGCTTTCTTATATGCAATATAAAGAAAAATTTAAAATCGATAAAAAAGAATTTGGATTTGAACAGAATAAATCGGAATTTGAAATTCAATTATGTGAAACAGATGAACACTTAATAGCAAAAATGTATAAATTATTATTGAGAGAAGAAATGGTTGAAGAACAAGTTAAAGAATGCATGATTAAATGGGCAAAAAATATTGGACATAATATACATATGCAGCAATGGGAAAATATGTGGTCTAAAGGATTAAAATTTACTTTATGTTATAATTTAAAAGAAAATTTTTATAAAATGTTGTATCGATGGTACATGACACCCCAAAGACTATCAAAGATGTATGGGACAATTTCCAACGTTTGTTGGAAATGTAACCAACAAGAAGGGTCGTTTTACCACAAGTGGTGGACATGTAAAATTGCAAAGAAATTCTGGACTCAGATACAAACCTTGATGCAGAGCATACTACAAATACAGATTCCATTTAAACCAGAATTATTCCTGTTGGGGATAATGGATTTTCAAATAGGAAAACATCTTATTAGAATTATTCAATACCTGATTATCGCAGCAAGACTTCTTAATGCACAATTTTGGAAAACCCAGACACTACCAACAATACAAGAATGGTTGTTAAAACTGATGGAAATGGCAGAGAATGATAAACTGACTTGTTTATTAAAAGAAAATTCAAATAATTATTACCTTAAAGAATGGAAACCATTGATGGACTATTTGCAAAATGCAGGCGGGGTGAAGCTTACATGGGGATTTGAAGATTAGATTATAAATGTAATGGGATATGATTTGACAAAGAATTATTCCTACTTAATACATTAAAAACTAGCACTTATGACACTTATATTATTCTTAAGACCAGAGATAGAATGGAAGCTATCTATTTTTCACGTCTTTTTTCTTTTTCTTTTACTTTATCTCACCTTTTCTTTTCCTTTTTTTTAATAATTTGTATTTTCAATTTTCTTTTTCATTTCTGACTTTTAACTTTGTAATCTTAAAAATTTCAATAAAATACTATTAAAAAAAAAAAGAGAGAGAGATCTTGGCCCAACATTGCTTATTTCTGCTAGTCCCCATTGTTAAACAGAAAACGCAGAATGGTGATAAACATGAGAACACCACTAATGTACCATAAGATGGTTAGAGTGGGGGAGAACTTTAGTCTTATCGCAAAAAGATCTTGAGGTGGCTCTGTTACTGCTGTCAACATCTAATCTCTTGTATGCCTTATGGTTTTTTAAAAGAACTTTTTAATAATGATTGGTTTTTGATACGTTTATTGTTTTATATCCTGTTGTATGCCACCCAGAGTCACTTTTTGTGAGATGGATGGCCATGTAATTTTGATAAATTAATAAACAAGTTTCGTTCTCTCACACACAGTCAAGACACATTAACAGTTTATTAAAAATCAGTCATGAAATCAATAAATTTCAACTGATGCAATCACTCTGTTCAGCTAAAAGGATAAACAAAGAACGACGATGATAATTCTATCCGTTCAATCATGTCTGATTCTCGGCGATTCTACAGACCTGCTCTCTCCACATTTTCCAGTCTTGTACGGCTTCTTTAATTGTTTTATGCTCTGGTTGGTGTCGCCTTTGAGGGTGTCTAGCCACTGTACAAAGCAATACCATATTTATATTCCCTGAGGCAATGAAGATACCTGTATCACGTGTCTCAATCTTGTCTGGGCTAGCAAACCAGCTGGTTTGACAGAAAACACCTTAGAAGTCAGAAAACACCTTAGAAGAGCCATCATAGAAACTACTTTCACGTTAGGTCCTCCAAGTCTGCTTTAAACAGGACCAAGTTAATTTAGCTGCATCTCACCACTGTAAGACTGAGGACTTTAGCTGAGGACCAAGTTAATTTAGCTGCATCTCACCACTGTAAGAAGGAGAGCAGAAACTTGAAAGGGCAAGATTTTGTACAATCATGGACAGTGATCAAAAGCCTTCAGCTCCCATATAGTAGAGCTGCCTGGGGACTGTTTTGTATAAGAATAGGACTTGCTGGAATGCTAACATCAGATCCCCACAAGTGACTTGATGTGACAGAAAAGAACAGAAACTTTTATATCTCCTCAACAATGGCTGGCTGATACTAGAAGGCATTCTCTTCTCATCCTGTGCCAAAGCTTGGGAAAAAATCAACTGCTCTGGTCATCTTGCGTGTGTGGACTATTGCAATCTGTTTTACATGGGGCTGCCCTTGAAGACCACTCAGAAGCTGGAGCTGGTCCAGAATGCAGCAGTGTGGGTGATAATGGGCACGCCTTACTGTGCCCGTGTATGAATTGCCCCAGCTGCCACTTGACTTCTGGGTGCAATTCAAGGTGCTGGCCACCACCTATTAAGCCTTCCTGCCATAGGGCCAGGTTATTGGAGGGACCCTCTATCTCTGGTTACTTCTACATGTCCAGTATGGTCAGACACAGTTGCCTTGCTCCTGGTCCCCTCTGTTAAACTTGCCATCCCAGGAAGTGGGCTTTCTCTGCTGCTGTGCTAGCCCTCTGAAACAGTGTCCCCCAGAGATCCATGTGGCTTCTACCCTGACCTCAATATGATCACAATTAGGGAATGCCAGCCTCTTTTGTAGAAACTTCCATTCCAAGCAGTGATACAAAATAAGAGTAGGGTTCAGAGGTTGGTCTTCATATCAAGGACTGTGAAAGACTGGTCCAAATCCTCACCTAAGCCAAAAAATGTCTACATTCATCGGTTGAGCCAGAAAGTAGGGGAGATAGCTACACACATCACTGATCTTCTCAGGTAAAAGCCTGATGTAAAAGTAATAAATAAATAGATATTTAATGGAGGAATTAGTCATTTCTCCAATAACAAAATAGAGGTGGCTCTTCATCAATGGCTTGTAGCTTTGAAGCTTCTCAGCATGAAGGACAAAAATCAGTGCCACCTGACAGTGTGTCTAGAAAAGGAATTGCTTCAGCTTTTATTGCATAAGAATGGCAACTCATATTTATACTGGGGACATATGAGTTTGCTGAAAATGTACCTGCAAAGGAAAGGGTGTGGTGCCCAATTATATAAGCTAAAATTCTAAGAAAATCTGTCTTTTGGAGATGGGGATGGGAGAGGCTCAGAGCCAGACATAGGAGCAGATTGAATATTTGGTATAAATATATTTAAGATGAATCACCTGCTGCAGTCTAGTTGTGCAGCAAGACGTTGATCACAGTTTCAAGGCTTCTATCCCAGATCACTGTGACACTGAACAGTTCTACAGAATTGCGTCACTCAGATCTCTACAAGAAACAAACATTGATTTCCTTAAACTTAATTTAGAGGAATATGGAAATCATAGTCATTGTTCATATCTAAGGCTGGGTCATGATGTTAACTAAATTTAATATGCGTGCTTTTTGTGAACTATCTATGCAGCTATAGGATCCCTGAATTGGAGATACACTTAGCTTCCTTATTTATTTATTCTGTTATCAGATGCAGTTTAGCAACAAAACAGAACTATACATTTGGGAGCCTTTTTTTTCTGAGAGAGAGAGAGAAAGAGATTTACAAAACAAGTTCTGTGTCATAAATGTACAGTGTATCCAAAGTAGCTTACAAAATTCAGCATAAAACACATGCCTTCCAACAACCTCCATGGTGTGTATCAAAATCTGCAAAAATGGTGGTGCTTGGTCAAGGTTTCATGCATGTTCAAAAGAGGTAGGGCTTGCCTCATAATGCTCTGTTCTCTGTCTTGCCAATTTTGACCACCACCACCACCACCACCACTGCTTTGTAACATCTTGTAGAATCAACCCATCATCATTGGGAGGACATAACAGTAATGAAGACAGGCTTTATACTGCTATAGTGGTTGATGCTAGAAAGTCCCTTGTGGGTCTTTTTGTTCAGAGTGGACCTTCTTCCTTGTAGAAATGCCCAGACAGTACCAGCTTATCAGAAATGTCTTGCCAACTTTCTCTTCCAGAACGTAAATAACTTGGTTGCCTCAGGAAGTTAATCACTGTTGGCATTGTCACATTTTGGTGCTGATGTATTTGCGCTGTTAGTACCAATGTTTTAAATAGATGTCTATAACTTATAATTCTTTCCCTATGATGTAGAGGAAAACTGAGAAAAGTCTGTTTTCATTTCAGTAATGGTTCCCCATGGAATGAATTTGAAACCCCATTTTTCATGAGGCTGTGCTGGAAGGAAGGAAGTGATATATTTCTTCAGTGCAGAATTGCTTCGTTGGCTCATCTGTTCTTGTTCAAGAAAGATTCAAGTTACCTTCAAAAGATTGCAGATGAATTTGGTTCCTTTTTAAATACTAATACTAATTTCAAGTAATAATTAATGAACTGGCTGACCTTGTCTGGACTCAAAACTAGAGACCTGGGTCTGGTTAGCGCTCGGATGGGAATAGTGCTAGGACTACCAGGGCTGTACACCAGACTGTGAAGCCAGAAGATGCGAATGGCACCCTTCAATGAAGCCACCAAAACCTGTGTTCATCTTGAGGGAGTTTCACATACTTTCCCTTTTAATATGGAACATTTGTTGCATCCAGTACAAAAAAAAGTCCCATATTATCCTAAAAAAGAGAAGGCTAAATTTATTTCCTTGAGAGATAAATCCCTGAACATGCAAGATCATTGAAATAGCACTGGGTCACAGATTTGTATTATGTAAGACTGTCACTAGCAGCAAGGAAGGAGGTAAAGTTGCTCATCCAATAGATTTCCCTGCCGAATTCCACCAGCGTTGCTAGCGGTTTGAACCTGGGCATTTTAAGCATGTGCAATGCCCATTAAAAACAGCTGGAGCGTTAATTGCACCATTGTGGCTGCCAGCTTGACTTTTTTGACCTGTGGACACCCGAGATGGCACCATTGGAAAGAATAGCTGCCCAGAGTTATGTATTTAAGATGGACAGCCATATGAATTTTCCAAATAAACAAATAAAATAAAACGAGGCCACCTTCCCATGAAGTCTTTTAATGAAAGACTGTGTTCCTAAAAATAAATTCAGGTAGGGCAAGTGACCTGGATTGGGGCCAAAGAAAGTGCCCATAACGAAGCTGATCCCCTCACTCACCATCTGATATTGTAGAGGGCAGAAGGAATAGCCTGGAAGGACAAAAGGAAGAGCCAAGACCAAGGCAATGGTCAGATAAGAGGGGTCTTAAATAATGTATGAAAATGTCTCAGATGTGGGTCCTCCCTAGTTTACATGGAGATAAAGTGAGGGAGGAGGGAAGCAAATTCTGTTACTATAGCTGTTCTAATAAAAGTAGTCCTGATCTACATGGTATTGTTTTTTTTAGTCTGGTGTACCTTGACAGATATTGCCTCCCCTTCTCTAGACTGCAAAGAGATGCCCACTGACCATTTGGGGATGGTCCTTTCAAGGGAGAGAAATATATTCCTCCTTCTCTCACACAGTCATGAGTGCATTTGCAAGAAGGACATGTCCCTCGTTCTGGATTCGCTTTCTTTCCCCTCTAGATAGCTGGTGTTAAATCTACTCAGCACAGACCAGTTGTTCCACTAGCTTTGCGAGCAAGTTAAGAGGATGCTGCTTTAATGAACCAAAGGCATTTCTCTTCATTTAACCAAAGCAAGGATTTTAATATTCTGCTTTTGATAGAAGATGCAGAAGCCAAGAAAAGAGAAAACCCAGTCACATCCCCCTAGCTGCTCGTCTTTTTGCACTGCCAAGAGTTAAAAAAGAAAATTAACACAGAAAATTCTTGCGAAGGAGCAAAATTGACTTTGTGAAGGCAGCTTCTTAAATAAAGTAGAGGGGTTTTTTCCACTCCTGAGAAGCATATTGTCTCAAGTCTTCTGTGTTTCTAAATGAGGTCCTCTTCACATTTCATTGTTGCAGGAAAAGAATTGCGACAGAAACCTGGATACCCAGAAAAGTGAAGTAAAAGAGTTTCATAACTGAGTACTTCTGTTTGTTACCAGTCCAGATACTCTCAGCTAACTCAGGAGAATTTTGGTTAACTTCAGTTGTATGCATAAAAGTCAGAAAGCCAGATCCCTTTCCCCCCACCTCTAATTATCCCTGGAGATACAAAACAATTTGCAATGCCTGCATTTGTTAACTGAATGAATCCAATTTATTACTAAAGCTGAAGCAGTAACTACTTTAAAAAATCCCACAGTTCATACATGAAAAATTGTGTCAGCATTATTTATATATTTGCAGGATCCTAAAGAAATATAAATATTTCCAGGCATCTGCACCTTTGTACAGTAAGTATTCTTTCTCCAATGTTTTTATCCTTTCATGGAATCATACAGTAGAATTGGAAGAGGTCATGTCACCTCTTGAATCCAACCTCATGCTCAGTACAAGAATCTAAATTAAATTATCCAGTGAAGGAGAACCTACCAACTTTTGGGGCCAATGGATTCACTGTTGAACTTCTCCTTGGAAGTTTTTTTCTGCTGTTCGATTGGAACCAACCTTCCAGTAGATTAAATCTTTCAGAAGGTTAAATCATTCCTTGTTTCTGGAATGACAGAAAACAGTTCTGACTTTCCTCAGTGTGACATCCTTGCAGGATCACTGAAAAATCTATCATGACCTCCTTCAATCATTTTTTCTAAGCAGATCCAGTTTCCTCCCTAAGGCCTTTGACCTTCCTTTGACCTTCTACAATATTGATATCTATGCAGTTGTACCCTGACATGTGTACATTTAATGACAATGCATTTGATAATTGATTCCTAGTGTATCATTCATACAGTAAAAATGACGTATTACGCCTGTAAGATGCTCTCTTGAAGTCTGTAGTCCTCTGGGTGAAAGGTTGGAAGCCATTGTTCTGGTCCTCTGTCTCCAGACTGCAGATATTTATTGACTGCATTGCATCGGAGACTAGTTGTGAACTAGATGTCAAGTTAATTGTAAACAGCCACTTGTGAGCTAGCACTATGTGGGAGAAAGGCAAAGTGTCTGTTAAGCCTGGAGAAGAAGGGGAGAAGGAGCACCAGATTTAAACTGCTGACAGTCAAAGGGACTTCACTCTCATATTTACAGAGGGCAATCAACTGGTTTCAGGTCACGTCAGCAGTAAAGGTATTATTTAGCCCTGCTATGTCAAGATTCTGAGCAGCTTTGGCCAAATTTGAGCCAACTCAAGGTAGCAACTTCCTGTACTACACACACACACACACACAATATAGAAATGAATGGTAGTTACCATTGAGAAGGACTTCTAAGGGCTGATCTGCATGACCAGGTTCCCTCAATGTAAGAACTACAGGGCAGGAATGCACAATTTTGTCCCGTATTTGTCCCCCTCCAGCCCTCCAGGAAAGTAACATCCTCCCATTTTTTTCCTGCTCCTTGTGAAATGTAGCATTTTTGGTCTTGCACCAGCTCAGATGATGCTGTTTGGTTCACTGCTGTGCCTCATTTTATTGTAGGCCAAAGCCTCCATTCAAATTGGCTACTGTGCATTGTGGCAGAAATGCCCCTCCCATCTGGTCATTGGTCGTGGCCCTCCATGGTCAATTTATTCTGGGCTAGTGGACTGGTTAGCACTTTTTCTTTAAAGTTTACTGATGGAAGAGTGATGTTGGATCTTCCTTCTCCACCTAGGTCAAATTGGCAAGAGCTCCACCACCTTCCTTCTAGCTCAAGTGTAAAACTGTGCTGTTTTCTTTCTTTTTTTATGATCCACCATCAGGTAGGAAGGTGTCAAGCACAAGGGGATGTTCATACAAAATTCTATTAATGGAAACCATGTGTCCACAAAAACCCACCTCCTGAAAAGGGAAAGTGATTGGTACTTGCTTTTCTGGCATGGGTGGGGGAAATAAACAAGGGAACCCACCAATTGGGAGCCATGCCGCAAGTCATTCAGACTGAACATTATGTGGCAAAAGTCGAGAGAGAAGTTAAAATCCAGAAAGGGATTTCTGAAGCCAGTTCACTTCCAGCTGGTTTACTCATAGGAATGAAGCAGCTTATAGCTGCAGTGTAGAAACCACTAAGAAAGATTTACACCCAGAACAGAGGAGCACCCAGAACCAAATATTTACATTGCATTCAGTTGTTTTTTCAGAGTTTTCACTGACATCCTTTCTCTTTGGGCTCTGAAGAGTGCTTCGTGAGAACTTCTAGCAACTGGGTGATCCTAAAAAATAATCCTTCATTTGCTCTTATTTCTTAAACACATCACACTATCCTACTCTGTTTATCCCTTAGAACCAAACCAGAAATTTTCCATGAGACATTAACTCAGTTTATTGACAATTGCCACAATATAGACAATGCTTTCAGTGTTTTGCCTGCCCCATTGCTTTGCTCAGTTTGGTGCCAAGTGTGTTTTCCACATAAGGTATGGTTTCCTTCTGTCCCTTTTATACTGACTAGGGTTACGTTTCATGACAGACACAATGTGATGCATTTCCCAGCATGAAGGTAAATAGCAGGACAAGTTTTACAAGGCTACATGAGGCAATGCTCAAACCCCTGGTCCTCTAAAAATTTAGAGCTCCCACCTCCTCCTCTGCCATCAGTTTTAAGTACATTAATAGGAATTAAAGTGGGTTATTGTAGGACGGGCTAAGGTGGAAGACAGCGGGGCCAACACCAAACCTGAATGAATGGGGCTTAAGAAAACGTGGTCTTCACTGTAGACAGGAGTTGACCAAATCCCCTTCCTTTTGCCCTGTCTACATGTGGCCACCAACTGATTCTTCCGGATGAATCATGGCCCTGATTTTCTGAAAAATATTGCATAGCCATGTCTTCATGGTATATGCTGAGGTAGGGAAAAAGGTGGAGACATGCAAATGATAGCTTATATCAAGAGACAAGGAAGCAGAATGCTTTTGTAGATGAAGCATATTGCAAGCTTGACGATATTTTATTTCCATAACTATGCTAGAGTACACTCTGCCTGTGTTCTAACATCTCCAAAACAGCAGATCCTGCTTTTTTTCTTCAGGGGATAAATGTACCTCCTTTCTTAACAGATAAAAAGGAAGATGAACTCTGAACAAGGAATGGCATTATTGTTTCTGCTGTTTTCCTTGTCTAAAATGAATCACAGATTAGCCAGGTAAGACCTGTTATTTGTGCCTTGGTTGCTAAGGAGATGGCCATTGAAGGTGACTTATCTAATGCAAATAACAATGAGTAATATGAGAAAGTGACCTATATATATATGTATATATATATTTTAAAATATGGATTGTTTCCAAAGCAACACCCTTGATGATGAACATTTCTGCCTGAAGTGGAGTGTTGACTATGAGTAATCTTGTGCCGGTTGAGCAACCAAAATATAAGAACTTTGCTTTCCTCGTGCTAGACAGAAGATGATGGGTGGAATTTCTGAAACCTTCACAGACCTTGGCCTGGTGGCAATACAAGGGTGGAGTTAATAGGCATAAATTTATTTCCCCTCTCTCATTAATAAAGTTACTGAGAATTAAAAGAAATGATTTCAAGTGGATTTTTTAATATATACACCAATGGAACACTGTTTTAATATTACATCAAGATACAAGGTCAATGGTTTCTATATCCATCAGACAGGGGCATCTGTGTGGTGGAGAGGGGAGTGTCAAAATTAGCAAGATGGCAGATGGAATGTTGCAACACAGTTTCTACCCCGTTGTCCACACAATGTCAGTATATGTGCAAAAGGATGGAGTTTGCACTGTGATGCTCCATCCACCATCTTGCCAATTTTGCCCCCATCCCGCCCCCCATTCAGACACACTGCACCTCCTATTTGTTTGGTATCCTAGAAAGGAAAGTGAAAATGGAAGGGGAGAGCAGATGAGATGAGAGGGAGAGATGGACAGGGAAGGACAGTGAAGGGCTGACAGACAGTGGCAGAAGCCTATGAGCTCTTGAGGAAGGCCAGGTCAAGATACAGACACTACAAGAACTACTGGAATTCTATTGTTTTAGGGTATAAAAACAAATATTGAAAGCCTGGCAGCTTTTCTCTCTCTCTCCTCTCTTATACCAAAGACAGCCAAGGTAGGGCAATCTTGAGTTTCTTCCTCACCCTGTCCTGTCTTTCTAGGTTAAGCTTATGTTTTTGTAACAGCTGTTCCATTCCTTCTCCAAGGCCATCTCCATATTTTTCTACAGTCCTGGGTAGGCATTATGCAAAGAATAAACCTTCACCAGGAGAAGGATGATCTCCACTCTTTCCAAGTTGCCTTGATTGGTCTTCAAAAGCATCCAAGTTTTCAGCAGCCACATCTGCATGTATTGCTACCTCCTGCCCATTTCCTTGTTTTGGACACTTTCTGCTATTCTCAGGGGATGTAAGATAACTGCCTCCCCAACCCTCAGGCAGTTAATTGGGGGAAAAAAAACGTGCTTTCCCATGGCTATAATGGTTAAGCATGGATAATATACTGTATGCTCAAAAGCTACTTGCTCATCATGCTGTTCCCTTTCAGGCTAAGAAATGTTCTGCAAAGCTTGGAAAAGGAGTAAGGAGGAGCAAGCCAAAGAAACTGAAGGTATGAAATAACAAAAAGAAAAGGAAACATAGCTAAAATTCATTTACACCGACAAACTCTTCAGCAAAGGCTCTAAACAGAGATTCTGCTTTATGTTCAGTTAATGGGGAATAATTTATTCCAAGAGCACAGGAACTTGACAGGAAGAGGAGGAAGAGGAGGGACACAGAAAAGGATGCAATGAGGGATCTATCTCTATAATTTTATTCTGAGTTTATTCCCTAAATTAGCATGATGAAGTTAGTTTTTTTCAACTTTGCAAAATCAGGATTGCAATTCCTCTCTAAATCACATTTCTGTCAAATATGGATAAGTGCTTAAAAGAAAAAAGAAGCAAGGACAGGAAAAAGGAGGCCTTACCTACCAACATCCAGGTAGGAGGGTCAGATTATCTCTCTCCACCATGTTTGTGCTGAAACCAAGAACTTATTCAAGGAAGTAATGAGCCAACTAGTTTAGTTATGTTAACTGAACTGGTTTTATTTGAATTGCTGGTGATCATTCCTTCCTTTGTTTTTCAACATTTTTCTTTTCACAGTAAACTTGCACATCTTGCTAAGCACAAACTATATGACATTATGAATTAATGCAGTGTATAAATTCAGTATAAAAATATTCCATATGAGCTGGCCTTCTTCCAAGTTTGCATATTTTAGGGTATAACGTAACAGCAGCAACATATCCCTTTTTACCACAACCACCCTTTTTGCTGGTTCTCTTTTATTTATCTCAGGCAAAAAAGGTCATTGTATGATGTCATGACACCTGGGACATCACATTCCCCCTCCCCATGGACACCCGTAACCTATTGCGATGTAGAGGATAAGCCTCTATCTGTCTTCCTCCATGGTCCGTAGGATTATACCCTTATTCCTGCAACCGTAAACACCCCCCTTAGTAGCATTTAAGACCCTTCCCTTCCTTACCAATGACACCCAGGGTGCGTAAACCTAACATTTTTCCTTGTAGGAAATCTCTCTTTCATATGTAAAACAAGTTGACCCTAGCATGATACAAAATAGAATTACAGATATTTTGTTCTACTGGAATCCAATGTTTTGAGACTCTTCTTCTTCCCCCACAGAGGCCCAAAGTTCAAGGACATGTGTTTTGCAAACTAAAATCCCATCCTGCTTACCTAATTCAGTCCTGGCGCCTATAGATTAAACAACAACATTTAAGGTTCAGATGTCCCTGAAGCTTTGAATCACTGCTGCCTCAGCATTGGGCTGGTACCAAAACTGTAACTCTGAACATCACGCACAGACTCTTCCAGCCATGCTAAGTGATGTTGAATAATCCTTCCTCCTGCTGCTCGGCATACCTCCCTTCCCCTGGCCAAACCCTCACTAGATTTGGTTTCCCTGCTGTCGACTTTCAGACTGTATGCCAGGAAGTAATCAACTGTGAATAGCTACAAGGCTGGATTTCCAAAGCCGCAGCTGGCAAGAGATCAGCGATGCTAATGCCTTCCAACGCTTGCTTAAGGCTGCCTCTTTGAAAACTCCCTTCCCAACTGGTGGCATTTCTTGAGCCCCTTTTGAGAGGCTGCCAAAAATATTTTGTTATTTGCACAGTGTAATTTCTTGGCAGCCCAGCGAGCAAAGAGAACTTCCATCCAGTTTCTGAAGAGCAGCTGGGATTCTGAGTGGGTGGGTAAGTCATATTTTGAAAACAGACGCACATATCAGGAGAGACACCTGTGAAGGCTGAATTGGAGTCTGCTGAGTTCTAGTTTTTCAAAATCTTACCTGAAGAGTTTGGGCTTCTGCACAATAGAGATGTCAACAAAACTCGTTCTTTTAATAGCCTGCACCCCTATCTGGAAAATAACACCAATGCATACTTTCTCTTGATGTTTCTACAGAACGTGTTCCAACTATTTTTATGGTAGGAGAGAAGGCTACCCCATAGACCCCAAAAGTTTGGCTTCCAAGTTTTGCACTTTAGAATGCATTCATCAGTTCAGCCTTTTCTGATTCTTCCATTAGCAAACTAACTTCAACACGTGTCATTTTTCACAAACCACCCACAACAAATTAGTTACCCCAGAACCATCTAGTGTGGAAATCTGTCATGAGATTCATCCTGTATCTTTTGCAATGTGTAAGATGTATTTTTTAAGGAACACTATCTTCTAAGACTCAGTCTTCTGAAGGTAACGATTTAACTTGTGTGCTCCATAACATATTTACACAACACTGGTGTTTGATTATAGTAATTAATGAAAAGAGGAATAGAATTGGTCTAAAACATTTCTAATGCTTAATGTGAATAATCCAAATGCCACCTCCCCTCCCACTAATGAATATGAGGCCACTGAACATTAAGCAACATATGCTAATTTCAGTGGGACTTTGCTAAAGAAATTCCTGCAAAATACAGAGATGGGCTCTGTGGAAACACAACTGTTTCCGCTGTCTGTGTGTTTAATAACACCTGAAACACTTTCTTCTAGTGAACATTATTGTGGAAATGCTTCTCTGAAATGGGAATATGAAGTAACAGGAAATATAAATATCCTGTAAATACTTAACGGGTAAAAAGTGTTTAATGTAGGTACCACAACTCTACTAAAGTCTTTCTTTACTTCTACTGTCCCACTGCTTTCCTAAATGTTGGAACCAGGATTCTAGTCTAACACAGTATCTTTGGGGTGGTACAGCCGTGTAAAATCCAGACAGACCCATAACATTTCACAGTAATGCTGGGGTCACCACCTGAGCCTCATCTGGCACTACCTGATTTCTGCAATGGAACAAAATCCTCTTCTCTTAATTCCATTAATATTTGTGTTATTGTCTGGCTATTGTACTACAAGCAAATTATATCAAGCACTAAGTCATACACTCTGTATTTTTCTGTTTCAACATCTGGGAATTAATGTTACTGTGGGTTTATGTAGCCTGCAACCTACTGACCTTTAACAAAAGATGTTTTGCTCGTGTTTGTGTCATGACGTATTTATTGTATGGGCTTCAAACCAAACTCTTTGTTCCTTGCCAGTTTAAGAGTTTGTGGAAGTTGTGCAAAAGCTTAAAATAGAAAAAAGGACTACTTTTATTAGAGATAAGGTAAGTACCCTGATGGGAAATTTCTGAAAAAGCTCTTCCTGAGTAAGCTTTTCCTGTCTATAGTAGAGCAGTCTAGATTTTTTTAAGAAAAGGAGTAACTCATTAAATAAGTGAAGTGTATAATTCCAATAACTCAATATCAGTACTTTTTTTTGTGTGCCTTTGAGTCCATGCTGACTCCTGGCGAGCACCTGGGCTGGTCCCTGCATTTTTCTTGGCAAGATTTTTGGAAGTGTTTTGCCTTTGCTTTCTTCTTCCTAGGGCTAACAGATGGAGTGACTGGCCCAAAGTCACCCAGATGGCTTCATGCCTAAGGTGGGACTAGAACTCCTGATCTCCCCGTTCCTATCCTGGTGCCTTACACCAGGCTAGCTCTCAAATATCAAATAGAACTTTGCAAACTGTCATCTTGGTCCCAAACATGGAAGTATTTATGATCATCTATAATGCAAGATCCCTTAGGGAAGCTAAAATCCAGAGGCAGGGTATCTGCAGGGGGGTCAAAAGAGTAAAGGTGGCAGCCACGAGCATGGGATCAAAGCCCTGCCCATTTTTATGTCATAATGCACATTGACCGCCATCTTCACTTTTTTGACACCACCCTAGTGGACACCTCTGTCTGGAGGCTACAGGGATATTTAATCAATGTACTTATTTCCTGTCTTTCCTTCAAATGAATGCCAGTTGAATAAAAAGTAGATTGAAGGGTCTTTTATTTCCCCTATGAAAAAAAGAGGGGCTTAGCCCCTTTGAGATATCAGACTGTAGCAGCATGGTGGTGATGCTGCTCAGGGGAAGGACTTTCTTTCTTGGGGGGCCTCTCAAGTCCACTCCTTCGAGTTGCAGAGAAACCTCCTTTCCTAGAAAACCATTACAGCAGCTGAGCCACCCTAGGGTACCCTATGGTGAGGTCATTATAAAATGAAGATTGATTGATTGATTGATTGATTGAGGGGGAGCATTTAATTATGGGATACTGAATAAACCAAGTTTGGTTTAGTTTGCATAGCATTTTAAACCATAAACCATGGTTTACAAATCACAAGGGTTTACAAGTCACAAAATGGAACGAATCACATTATGGCTTAACACAAAGGTTTCTGTGGGCTTCCTATGCAGAACAGATGCCTTAGTTGTGGAGTTCTGATTTAAGAACAGGCTTGCTTTTAATGGAGGCAGAGGAGATGTTAGCTCTACGACTCCCTGGAGAAAATAGAGAGATGTGCATATGGTGCTCTCCTAACAAGAGTGCGCATAGATGTACTGTATATAAATTACCAAGAAGAAATGAGAAAGCAACTTGGAGGAACAAAGGGGTTGAATGGGGAAAGCATAGGATTTTAAGACTATGAGTGTGTTGTGGGGGAGAAGAAACACTTGGAACATTTCTGTGAAGGAAGGTAAACCACAGAGAAAGGTTTCTGTTCTGAATGTGCAGGTCTGTGCTGTGACAGAGAAAAATGTTAGAGAAAATTGAGAGCAAAAGTTAATGATGACATACTCTGTTAAGCATAGAAAGTTAAAGTTAGTGCAAAGACATAGTTGTTCTTCTCTACATTAGAAGCAACATTGTGGTTCTTAGGATCCAGCAGAGGCCCGAAAGAAGTGACAAATCTTGGAGAACCTTTTTTGGTTTGGAAGAATGGTGCAACTTGTCTCCTTCCTCTCAAGATCTAGTAATAAAAATGCAATAAAACTAAGTTCCCCCTTTAAGATGATTCAGGGGAGTTGAGAAAATGATCTTCAGATGCAGCCAGAGAAACACAACATAACAGAGAAAAACAGTGCTGTTTTCTCCTTGAGGAGAAGAAAGAGAATCCTACACTAACAATAAGGGTTTACAACTTTGAAGAAGAATTATGCATTTTCTACAGGAACCCAGTTGTGATAAGTACTCTTCCTAATGGCTTATGTGGCAAACACAAACCACACCTAACTAAATCCGTTTCCCCATTAGTGACTTACAGTCTTTCAGCCTCCCCAGCTACTGTTGAGGTAATATATAAGGTGTTCTTATTCTGTTATATGGGCACAAGAAAGATTGGATGCTTTCAGAAAATACAGCCCATTTTCCCTCCCTTTGTTGTAATGTGCTTTTGTCTGAGAACCATGGTCCAGAAGTTGACGCTATGATGAAAAATTGGCTCATCAACTGAAAAGTAAAGGGGGCTACTTCCCAGGCAGAAATGTGGAAGGAAATAAAACTGTTTTCTAGAAGATTATGAACAGTCATATTACTAGTCTACTTGCAACAACTTCCTGCCATGTTCCTCACCACAACTATGGGAACATGGTAGTTTGTCCTTGGTTAGAGGCCCAGTTTTCTGTTTACATGATCAACATCAAAAAAGACACAGCGAAGGTTTAATCTAAAATGGCTGATTTGTATTGTTTTCTTAGAGAATACAAAGGAATCTGATACAGGGAAACCTCACTTTAATGGACTTGAATGCAACAGATTGACAGGCAACAGACCAAATTTCCACTGTGATTTATATTTGTGTAGTGATATTGTCTTGCAAATGACAAGTTATACCAGGATGACATACTTTCTTATTTAACAGACATTTAACAGTCTTATCTAACAGACATTTCTGAATAACGGACATCCCCTTTCTCCCAATTAGCCCATTAAAACAAGGTTTTGCCTGTCCACGTTTACTCAGAAATTAATCAGTGGAGATCAGTGGGACTTATTCTGAGGAAAGCACTGAAGACTTGAAATATATTTTCCTCTCATTCAGGTTATAATATCTGGGTTTGAATGCTTTAAAAGATATCATAAAGTTTATAGGATTTAAAAAGAATAAAAATCACTTACTATTTTTCCCCTTCCATCTGGTTTATACAAACTTCAGTCTCATCATAAAATATTACTATTGTGGCTTTAGTGCATAAAAAAACTCACAATTCTGCAACATTCAGAAGATAAAAAGTTCACCAGAAAAGTGATTACCAGAAGTTGGGTATCTAGCTCTGTTTGAGATATTCTAAACATACTGTAGATTTGTATAATGAAGAGCCTATTCCTGTACTTTCTCCAAATCAGAACAAAGCTTCTAAATGTATCTATTCCTGAAACAGTAGAATCTAGGGATTCTGTATAACAACACTCTGACTTCCAAAAACTCAACTGTTTTTTATTACAATACAATGGGGCCTGACGCCATCTTCTAGCAAGCAATAATAGCTGAAGCTAAGCAGAAATTGAGAATCCTTGCTTGATGAGACAAATCTTTTAGGCCTATTGATCCTACTGAAATTATGCATATTTAGAAAAGTACATTTTCCCCCACATCTCATAATTCAAGCACTTTGATATGTCCAGCGCACCTAACACTGGGACATTCAGGACAGACCTACAAGATCCACTGGGTGGAAAACTCACCAACTACATTCTTGCCCAGCATGTTGTATAAACCTAGCACTTGTGTTCATGGTTCAGTCAGGGTCCTATGTGAATCCAGAAACTTCAGTTGAATGAACTATGGTCCAGTAGACTTTGGGTGGGTATGCTGTGCTAAACAACCATTGGTAAAGTATGGAATTTATGGTGACAGTTGCCAACTTGCAGAACTTTCAAAGGGAATTCAGCCCACTGATGTAAGGCTATAAGGCTATCAATGCCTGCTAATCATGATATTTATAACAGTACCAGAAGGTACTGTAGCACTATAGCAGAGGCAGAAGGTTTCTTAATACCAATTGTATATAGCAACTGACTACTCAAAGTATTTCTGTTTAATCTCCTCTCTCCTCCTCATTCTCACAAATGAAACAGGCCCTCTTCAAAACTGGGTAATATGTAAAAGTTGAGCAGGATGGATTTTTATCTTATGGAGAAATAATGTTTCTGCCTTTTAAATTTAGGACTTTGGAAGCTAACATGTTTTCTCTGGAAAGATTTATTTGGCCCAAAGACATTTTTGGCACAAAGGAAATAGATTGGAAGAACAAAAACACTGTTGTTAGCTGATTTAAGGGGACTGTAATTAAAGGTATAAAATGCAGAATTGTCCCAGTGACTTATGTTCTCTGTTTGCAGCTTCAAAGAGTGTTTTTTTAAAATTTTTGGTAAACTAAGAATAGTTCTTACTGAGTCAAAGTTTTATGCATACCATGGAACAATAATCCATTTATGTACTGATTTCATAGAAAGCATTGCTTGCGTTATATGGTACACACCCATTCAGCTCCTGAGTAGGTACCTCTTTTATCTGAGAAAAGTCAACTGTTTCTGTTCTCAAGAACTTGGAGATTTTAATCTCTTGGGTTGGTAGCAGGCCAAAATGAACCTTGGACATCACAAGTGGGAATAAGGGTTTTGGATAGGAGCCTAAATAAGAACTGTAAGAAGCAGTGGCTTCATTGAGGAATGGAATTGGCTCTTGTATTGTTCTGCTGCTGAACTTGGAAGTCAAGGGATGAGCAGAAGGCAACTCTTTGCTCGGTTTCTAAAGATGTCCGCGTAGGGGGTTGCTAGAAAGTCAAGATGTTAGTTGGGACTACTCGGTTGAAGCCTCACTCTGATTTGACATGCACTATGCCTGTAAAAAAGAGGTCAGTCTTTGGTTGCACACTTATGGTTACCATCTTGACTTTTTGAACCCACATGAATGCTTTTGTGGCCATTTTTAAGTGCTCCAATATCATACCAATAAAATTTAGTAGCAAAATAGAGGGTTGTTTGTTTGTTTGTTTTTGATGCTGTGATTTCTTTTTCTTCTCTGCTAGGCTTAACATACTATTTTCCACCAGAATCCCCCCAAAGTCCCTTATATTTAGCTGAACATTTCAGCTCTCCACCCCCCCTCCCCCAAATCATGTTTCTAAATCACTCACCATGCCACTGGGAGCAATGGAAAATTGGGAATCCTGCAGAGAACAAGCTTGCTCAACTCTGCAGTACCACAGAATATACTTGAGCATTGGGGCATTTCTACTTTGAACCAGCTTGAAAGCAGATACAGTCCTCTCTATTCCAATGATTCTGGCTTCATTTATCAGCTCAACTGACTTATTTCTGGCTTGGGTTCAGTGTATTTGAATCTGTAGTAAAACTAGTCTTAAAGAAAAGTGCAGCTCTGTGGAGCTTGTAGGCAGTCAGTTTCTCCGTTTAAAGGCTGAAGATCAGGATAGGGAGATACTTCAGATACCTCAGCAGATCTTTTGGGAAAGATATCTTGATGCCTTTTCAACACTCCCTCTTAGGAGCCACTATGATTTCTATTTCAGCATGTACCCAAATGTGTGTGAACTACTTTATGTATATAATGAGTGTGCAGGCAATTTATTTTATTTTGGTTTTCCCTGATTTTTACTCCATGTTCTTAGCCTTTCAGGATTAGCAGGTATGAAGATGACTATGGATTATTTTCAGGTAGCTTTTGAGGGCCTGGGGAATGAGGATGGTGGCAATATGGAGGTGTTCTTCATGGCTAGAAATGGCTGGCCAGAAAGTGGAAGCGAAAGTGGAAGTGGGAAGCTCAGCCCAACAGAAACCGAGCTTGTCCTGTCCAAGTGAATGATTTCAGGTGAACATCTGGCTTGTTGCTAGTGATGGAGACATTTTCCATACCTTCTTAAAAAAAAAAAATTAAGGCACAGAGAAGGCTTTGGATCTATCAGAGGTGGGTGTCAAAAGTTCAAGAGACCCAGAAAACTCTTTTGCTGTTCCCTAGGAGGCACATGGATTTTTGCAGCCCAGATTTCCTTTCTCTGAATCTTGGTTTTGATTTCGCCTTCTATGCAAGTGGACTGGAAAAGGTGACACAAATAAAATGCCAGGAAATCTTCCCCAGGCAAAATGATGACAAGGCAGCTTGCTGGCTGGTCTCTGGTCAGCCAGGTCTTTGAGAGCTGTGACACCCTGGCACAAAGGAAGCACAATAAGACTGAACCAGTCAACCTACAGTATTTCCTGCTTCCCGTGCCCCCACACACAAGTAGGCACACTCACGGATAGTGCGTGCACACACACATGTACAGGATATTTGGTTTGGGTCAATCCAGGTCAAAACACCGAATGAATAGTGTGAGGAACAGCTGAATCGCAGCATTCTTCAGCGGCACAAAAGAGAAGCTGCCACAGATGCACGGCAAAACTCTTTTTACGTTTGCTTCAATGAAGCTGCACCTGGATAAGCAAGAGGAAGATTTAGCCCTCACATTTAATTAGCAGCAGGAACAGCAGGAAACCCTGTTTTTTTTTCCCCCCACCCAGTGCTTAAAACAAGATTCAAGAGAAGTAAAACCCTAGCACTGGAGCTGGAAATATACAGACATCCCAAGTTCTCAAAACCTTCTATTTGTATAGAAATGGTGCATTCTTCAATGAATAAATAAAATTATTAATCGTGCAGCTATGATAACATGAGTATTTCAGTTCTTTTGGACAAATCTGCAGTCAATTGTGTCAGCCTCCAGCCCTGGATCTCTGCCATAAAGCTGATCCTGGTGATGAAGCTCAACAAAAACAATATAGTTTGGAATTGCGTGTGTATATTTAGTCAAAGCCATAATGAAGCTTGTGATGTCTACTATTAAAATGTTTAACCTTTTAAGGATTGTTTGCATATGTGTGTGTTGAGTTACTTATCTTCTTCCTCTCTTTGTGAGTCAGAGTCACCCACTGGTCAAGATAATGGAGAACAGTCCAGGACTGGGTGAATGCAGGAGCCACAGAATTGTCAAATCTTTTTTCTTAGTATTTCTATTTTAATTAAGGTTTAAAAGCGTTATAGTTAACGTTTCTTGGAAAAGCATTGATATTATATAATAATAATAATAATAATAATAATAATAATAATAACAACAACAACAACAACAACAACAACAATATTACTATTACAGGTGAAACTCGAAAAATTAGAATATCGTGCAAAAGTTCATTTATGTCAGTATGGCAACTCAAAAGGTGAAAACAATATATGAGATAGACGCATTACATGCAAAGCGAGATATGTCAAGCCTTAGTTTGGTATAATTGTGATGATTATGGCGTACAGCTCATGAAAACCCCACATTCACAATCTCAGAAAATTAGAATAGTGTGAAAAGGTTCAATATTCTAGGCTCAAAGTGTCCCACTCTAATCAGCTAATGAATCCAGAACACCTGCAAAGGGTTCCTGAGCCTTTCAATGGTCTCTCAGGCTGGTTCAGTAGGAATCACAAGCATGGGAAAGACTGCTGACCTGACAGTTGTGCAGAAAACCATCATTGACACCCTCCAGAAGGAGGGAAAGCCCCGAAAGGTCATTGCAAAAGAAGTTGGATGTTCCCAAAGTGCTGTATCAAAGCACATCTATAGAAGGTTATGTGGAAGGGAAAAGTGTGGTAGAAAAAGGTGCACAAGCAGCAGGGATGACCGCAGCCCGGAGAGGATTGTCAGGAAAAGGCCATTCCAAAGTGTTGGGGACTTTCACAAGGAGTGGACTGAGGCTGGAGTTAGTGCATCAAGAGCCACCACACACAGACAGATCCTGGACATGGGCTTCAAATGTCGTATTCCTCTTGTCAAGCCACTCCTGAACAACAAACAACGTCAGAAGCGTCTTACCTGGGCTACAGAAAAAAAGAATTGGTCTGTTGCCCAGTGATCCAAAGTCCTCTTTTCTGATGAGAGCAACTTTTGCATCTCATTTGGGAACCAAGGACCCAGAGTCTGGAGGAAGAATGGAGAGGCACACAATGCACGATGCTTGAAGTCCAGTGTGAAGTTTCCACAGTCTGTGTTGATTTGGGGAGCCATGTCATCTGCTGGTGTTGGTCCACTGTGCTTCATTAAGTCCAGGGTCAACGCAGCCGTCTACCAGGAGATTTTGGAGCACTTCATGCTTCCTTCCGCAGACGAGCTTTATGGGGATGCTGACTTCATTTTCCAGCAGGACCTGGCACCTGCCCACACTGCCAAAAGTACCAAAACCTGGTTCAATGACCATGGGATTACTGTGCTTGATTGGCCAGCAAACTCGCCTGACCTGAACCCCATAGGGAATCTATGGGGCATTGCCAAGAGAAAGATGAGGGACATGAGACCGAACAATGCAGCGGAGCTGAAGGCCGCTATTGAAGCATCCTGGTCTTCCATAACACCTCAGCAGTGCCACAGGCTGATAGCATCCATGCCACGCCGCATTGCGGCAGTCATTGCTGCAAAAGGGGCCCAAACCAAGTACTGAGTACATATGCATGCTTCTACTTTGCAGAGGTCCGATATTGTTCTATTTCCAATCCTTGTGTTATTGATGTCACGTAATATTCTAATTTTCTGAGATTGTGAATTTGGGGTTTTCATAAGGTGTACGCCATGATCATCACAATTATACCAAAGTAAGGCTTGACATATCTCACTTTGCATGTAATGCATCTATCTCATATATCGGTTTCACCTTTTGAGTTGCCATACTGACATAAATGAACATTTGCACGATATTCTAATTTTTTGAGTTTCACCTGTATATGAAAGACTATTTAAAGAAGAAGGTTTTATTATATAAAAAACTATATGGTGAAGGAAAAGAAAAAAACATATTAAGCTACATGGGGGGAAAGAAACAGGAAAGAAACCCTAGAAATTCCATTATCTATCTATCTATCTATCTATCTATCTATCTATCTATCTATCTGTCTGTCTGTCTGTCTGTCTATCATCTATCTAATCTACCATCTATCTATCATTTCAGGCCTTCAATTTTTTATTAATGAATTACACCTACATAATATGGGATCATGTTGTCCATACTTGCCTCTCCTTCAGTACAAAGATAATTCAAAGACTGAGAGTTGACCAATTTTGTGAAGCCAACTTTTAGAGTCTGGGACAAAGGCATTCTTCCAAGAGTGAAAGCACATTTTGGAACACTCCAAGCTCAATATAGGTCATCTTCTTCAAAGATGGAAAGATTCCAGATTTGAGGGAGAGAGTGTAATAAAACATTAATACCTTTAACCCTTCACTGTCTTCCAAGAACCTAGTTCCCCCTTGTACTAATATCTAACGGATAAGCCATTGCAAGTGTACTTACTGGTAACCTGTTCTGAAGTTCCTTCAGATTTATTTCCAGTACAGAAAGGAAAAGAGCTCACCATATCTAAACATTCTTTGAGGGACCAAAACATCCTAAAGATAATTTTTTGCTGAATTAACAGAGTTCAGCCCTATCTAACATTTCTTAATCCTTCAAGCCATTGATTGGGCAATATAGGATATTCTATTATCAATTGTCTAAAATTTCTTATATATTGCCTAGATGATGATGATGATGATGATTATAAAATGCTAACACAATTCACAGAGCTGTAAAGAATGTTATATTCTTAGTTTCATGAAAACTCAATCATCCACGCTTATCATTCTTTTATCAAAGGCAGCTAAACTGGCAGATATGTCCAGCTTAATGCCTTTTCTTTGTTTTTTAAAAAACACCTCGCTGGCTTTTTCGCCACTCAGACTTATCTGATTTGTCAATGGTAGCAGAATCTGGCCCTGAACCGGGTGCATTGAAAGTCTAGTGGTGTTCCTCATATGCTGTGGGATAGTAAATGGATTGGAAGGAGAGTTGAAGAGGAACTGAAATTAACTGAATCCAAACAAGGAAAACAAGGAATCACAAATAAAGTGTGAAAAGTTCAAGCAAACTATGCATCTTGGGATTCATAGCAGAGACAGTGATGTAACGTCTGGAAACAGCAGGACTCCCACAGATACAACCCCAAATATGGATCCATTATGTGGGTGACATTTTGATCATTATCAAAAAAGAACAGTTAGAGAACCCCACACAATCAACAACATCTTCCATGGAATTAAATTCCCAAGAAAAGAAGAGAACAACAAAGAATTACGCTTCCTGGACTTACTCATCCTCAGAGAAACAATGACAAACTACAAACAATCCACAAGTGTATTGCAAAACAACCCACGTTAATCAAGTACTCAGCTATCACAGCAACAACCCAAAAGTACAAAAAAACAGCTGGGTAAGAGCCCTCTTCAGATGAACAAAAACACACTGAGATAACCCAGAGCTTCTAAACACAGAAATAGTCTACTTATACACATAACATGTTCTGTTGCAGTGGAAACTCATCAAGAAAAGATCTCTACATACAACCAGTCACAATCTATGAAAAGGATAATTGTATGCTACATCAAAAACATTTCAGAAACTACCAGCAGGTTACTACAATCCCTTGGCATCACAACAGCCTACAAACCAACAAAATCTATTCAAAACATCCTAAGCAAATCTAAAGTCCCAACAGCGAAAGAAGACAAGACTAGAGTCATCAACACCATACAATGCGAGGACTATTAAAACTACTCTGTAGGGCAAACAGGTAGAAGATTGGCAGAATGCCTTATGAGCATTAATTGGCAGTCAGAAGACATGAGAAAAACTTTCACAGCACCCTGACAAGTTCAAATACAAGTTCAATTGGAAAACTAGACATTTTAGACAAAGCCAGTTCCAAAAATGCAAAAGCATTCCTAAAGGTTGGCACTCTGACAAATCAGCCATTAACAGACACACTGAGATAAGCTCCATCTATAAGCCGTTCAAAAAAGGTATCAACCAGAGGTCAAGAAAGGAGGTAAACAGCCCTAAGTGCATCCTTTCTCATCATACGCCCACTGACCCACACCCAGATAAACAGGAAGAAGCAATGCCCAATCAAGGCTGGTAGGACAAGGTATGATATATAAACATCCTCACTCCCCCATATATTGATGACGTTACCTAGCCTGGTAATGAAATGTCTGCAGGAAGAGAAGCAAGCTCAGAAGACACCAAGAACCCAACAGTTTGAGCAAAAACAAATTTATGTACCATCAGTTTTGTTATTAATATTGTCTGAAATGGAGAACAGTATTACAATGTGCATCATTAAAGGACTTTCGGGGGAGATATGGCGAACTGAAGACAGCTCTGTGAAACCAGAGCCGACGACCGTGGCAAAGACCAAGGAACCGGGGAATAGACTGTTTCCTTGGAATCTCTCCGAATAAGGAGAGGACAGGAGATCACCTGATATAAAGTGGGTTTATTTGATCAAGGTTAAAACAAGATACATCGTTACTTCTTGCAATGCTTTATGGACTTTCTGCTGATACCAGGACTGAAAGATGCTGTTTTATAGATTTGTTTATAGATAAGACATGGGTTATAAGATGAAGAGATAAATGTTTGTAACTTTAGAGAGGGTGAAGAATCACTAATTTTGTTTATACTTCTTGTGCTGAAGGCACTCCTTTATATATTTATTTTCTCTTTCTTTCTCTTCTCTTCTCTTTTTCTTTTTTCTTGCATTTTTTACTCCTCTCTATTTTCCTTTCTTTCTTTAAGTTTAGTTTGTATTCGATTTTACTATTATAACCAACATTCTTAATAAGAATTATATAAAGAATGTGTATCATTAAACAGGCATCTTGCTTCTTATAAGAATCAAAGCAGATTCACATTCCCTTTGCCTTGAACAGCATGCTACAAAAGTCTTGACTTCTTGAATTGAGAATTGAATACCATATGATTTCACTCACCCAAGGTTATACTTCCCATGCTTAATTTAAATGATTCTGAAAGGCCACAGTATTGTCAGGTTCAGCCCAAGAACAACAGTGAGACAATCCAGAATCAGTTCAGCTCCTTTATTAGCTTACACCTCATAGACAGAATCTCGCCAGACTAATTCTAATCCCCAACAACAGCAGCTATAACCATAATGCCCTGAGGGAGGGGCCAGTCTCCTTCTCTTGACTTTCCCACACTCTGGCTGGGGGCTGAGGAGGTGCTTTCCCTGGAACCTCTCTTCCTCCTCCCGGCAACCTTGAAGTTCCATTCCAGAATCCTTCCCGCTCATGTCTTCCACCACAGCATGGATTATTTCTCCAATTAACATTGCAGTTGAGTCTCCTTTCTGAGATGTTGTTCCTGTTACAGTGGTGGGCAAAATGGACAGTATTTTTTATGACACTCCCAAGCTGTTTAGCTTTTCAAGTCCATCTGAGGAGATGTCATCATCATCATTGTCGTCATCATCATTGCTATTATTTTTTTAAAAAATCCTATGAATAGTTCTATTCTTCCCTAGCAGTAAAATTACTATAATAATATATGAATTACAGCCAGCTATAAACAATTTGCTGTCGTGCCTCACACAAGTTGTCTGAGGCAGCAGCTTGAGCCTTCTGAATAGTTGGAATAGCCTTCATGTGTTAGAATCTAAATAGAGAGAATAATTAAAAAGGCAACAAGAATTCTTCCAATGTTCTTGGTGGTCTTGCTGTCAATTATTATAAAATGGGGAGATGATTCTAATGGAAGTGATGAACACACTGCCTTTGGCACAGTGTGGCCAACAATTTTTGCTACCCTTCTCAAGATGGATGGATTGTGAAGCAGCTTAAATATAACTTACTGTGCTAATTTTCACCACCACTTTTGCTAAGTCTGGACAATTTCATCATCTGCCAGTGTCTTGCCAGAAAACTGTCAGCAATTTAAGAATTTCAGTTCAGACTAATTTGCAAATTAGTCTGTCTGACTTCCCAGATGTCTGCAAGTTATTAGGTTCAAGCTGATTTCTCATGGATGTTCTTCTGTTTCCAGTTCAGCTGGGCTGTAATCAAATGTGTTTGTGACTTAAGACCTATTCAGAAAGGCACCAGTGATGGAAACACACTTACGAAACGGCATCTTTTGTTCCCATAAAAGCTTTTAGCTTCATAGTTAAGTACTTCCAATATTCTGAAAAGCTAATTAAATTGTACACATCCTCACAATGAATTCTTTTAAACTTACATAATAGTCAAAGCAATTTTTTAAAAAAAATCCGTTAACTTATATATTTATACAAAACATTGCTAGAGGAAGGCCTGTTTGTATTGCAGATTGTTTTAGATGACTATACCATAGGCTACCATGGTATAGCTATCTAAAATGATCTGCAATATAAGCTCTGAAAAGAAATAATGGTTCACATCACAGAGTCAGATCCAAGACAAAATGTAAGTAACTGTATACAGCCAGTTAAAACAATTATAGAATTGCTCGCTGCAGTATAGTATTGCTAATTATCAGCATTTTCACACAAGCAATTTTAGTAAAATCATGGTTCCCTTAACTATCTTTCCTTGAATCAACCACAATCAACATGCTTCTCTTAAACCGACTCCAGCAATTGTTGCTTTTTCACAGCCATGGCTTAATGCAGTGTGTGAACCTAGCCCAAACATCCACTCTTATTCTAGAGAAGCTTGCACATTCATTTTATTTTAAAGAAAATTATGAAATGCAGACAGCAAAGAAAAAGCACACCTATACAGTAACTCCAAAATAAATACGCTGATTATAATCCTGCTCTTAAAAGGAACAAACTGTAATCACAAACTCAGGATTAGCTCTTCAGGACCCCTGATGGACTTTTTGCTGAACAAGAGAAAAATGAACTTGTGATTTATGGGTCTGAAGATTAGAAAGGGTAGTTTATGGAAAGAAGGAAATTATGATGTAACTTTAGAGAGAGAGGGCAAAATATAAGTATATCTGTAACTGCTGTCAAGAAGATCGGAAGCTGCTTCTTTATAATCTTTCTTTTCCTTTTCCTTTTTCCTTTTTCCTTTTCCTTTTCTCTTTCTCTTTCTATTGTCTTTTTTCACTATTTACTATTTTTCTTTATTATCTTTATTTTCTCTTACGGTTTTTACTTTGTTAAAAATTTCATCGATAAAAATTCAATTCAATATATATATATATATTCAATAAAATACATATTCAATATATATATTCAAGAAAAGATCAAGAAAAATATATAGATGAGCTCTTTAGGATGTTTGGCGACTACTCTGCTTTGCTAGTGCAAAACAGGGCTAATAACCTGGTCAGGGAGTGTTTTATGAATGAAAAAAAAGGTTAGCAATGTTGTAACAGATTTTATTTATGCATATTCAAAAAAGTGTTTTGGAGAAGACCCTTGGGTAGGGGAGGAGTTTACTTTGTTTTGTAGACCAATGAAGAACTGGAAGGAAGGGTGGGCAAGAGGGCACCCAAATGAAACTGATGGAAACAGTTGGTTCCATCCTTCATTTTTGCAAGCTGACATCTTGGTCTTTGGACCTGCTGCTGGGTGCTCAGTAGCTGCTCCCAGATTCATTCCTGTCTCTCTTCCTCTGCTTCAGTCATGGGAGATGAGGCAAAAGCTGAGATTAACTGCTGCAGCACCCAGGTTAGATGTGGAATATTTCATGTTCTCTTTGCATTCTCCCTGGTCTTTGGCTGCCATCACCTGTCTTTTGACAGCTTCATGAGATGGATTAATGTTCTGTTCCAGGCTAGGGTTGGCGTGCGCTTGAAGTCAGCTGTTGTGGTGCCCCATAATTCAGATACAAAAGGGAGACCTGAACTAGCCACTTAGCAATTAGGAAAAAGGGGGGCATTTAAAAAATTATTGGCAGGTGGAAATTGGCAGCACTTAATGTTGCAGCCACCAGAGTTATTTATTTAAGAGGATGGCTGAATAAATTTTCTGAAAAAATAATGCCATTAAATGCCAAAAATGTCTTGCATCTGGCCAACAGCAGGAATCTATTGTCCATGGTGGCTGCTAACGTTTTTCCTTTCTGTTTCCTCTTGATAACTTTCCATGAATTCATTAAACATTGCTAAACAAGCCAATGTTTTCAGATGAAGTAAAACTTAAGCAGAAAATCACTTGCATTTAGGAAGTGTGGGATAATTTTAACTGTATTTTAACTGTGAGTCAGGTAAGACAATGCCCCCTTTAAGTTGAGTTCAACTTCATGGATGCAGTCATGTAGTTATTTTGGCTGCAATATTGAAATAGTTTATCACTGCCTTCTTTTGAGATTGTTTTGGGCTTCCCCCAAAATACTGCCATTCAAGTACCAATTATGTCCATCCTGCTTAGCTTTACAAGTTCAACCAATGTCCACTAGATACTGCCACCTTGCTGGCCAATAATCAGAAAACTCCACAAATGAATGCTCCTTTAAGGGCTGGAATATTTCTCTAGCTATTCTTCTTTCAGACTGTGATCAAATCTACCAAAAAGAAGAAAAAAAGGTATTTATAGCCTCTAGACAGAAAGGGAGATGGGAGCAGAAGGTAAGTATTTAGAGGACCAGAAGCTACAGCTGGTGTGAGGAGAACATTGGAAGGGAAACAGCAGCTCTCTTTGGCAATCTGATGCAGGAATAGGCAGATTTCTAACAAATTGGGATTGTTTTGTTTCAATTTGGACCCCAGTTGAATGTGGCATAGACTCAAAATCAACTTCTAGAAATTTATCTTCAGCATTCGAATTGGAGCTCACAGCCTTTTTACCCCAAAGTCCTGGTTTTCTATATTTCAGCAGCTTAATATAGATTTACTGCTGTCATTTTGCTGCTTCTATAATTAAACAAGTAAGCATCCAAAAGTGTTGTAAAGCACTTGGAGATCTACCAGAAAAAAACTAAATTTCCTTTTGCTTGCTGCTTCTTTTAAAGCTGTGGATGGAGCAAATGGTATATGTCCACCAGTGCTTTGGAAATGTCTTTGTCTGAAAACACATTGTCTTCAATATGTTCCCTTAATGTTTGTAAATACTTTTTTTTTTTTTAAGATGTCACAAATTGTTAGAATTATCTTATCCCAAATAAATTAAACTCTGTAACTTTACCCTTGGAACTTTGCCTCTGGAACGAGCACACTGGAATCAGATTAGAAGAAAGTTTGTTTGGAAGAATTTGACAGACATAGCTTTAAGCTGGCTGCAAAAGTTGCCGTTGGGTTCAGATGTAACCAAATAAAGTGTGATAGTTTTTTGGCAATAAGAGTTGCTGTAAGAAAACCAGAAGGAATTTTTGAGATACTACAACTATGAAAGAAGCAAGAACTGTAGACTTTGTTGCCAAAGAATGAACAAACTAAGATCTAGAACTTTTTGCAGCCCAAGATGTTATGACCACAGATTTGAAAGAGTCTTAATTATTCATTAACAAATAACTGATTTCTTGGACACCATTTGCTTTTACTTGGGTTGTTTTGTTTTGGTTAAAGCTTTGTTTTCATAATGGTTCCCCACCTCTTCCATATAACGTCCCCTGCCCGTATTAAATACATTTTTTTCAGGATATGTTTTTATTCCCTGGTAGCACTTTTTTTTCTACCAGTCACAATAGTGTTTTGGTGGGTAGTTTTATGCATAACTTAACTGCCTCAATTTATAATGGCTATTTATAATGACTTTTTTGGAGAACACAATCCTATGAAAATCCTGCTAAAAATAAAAGGAATTATTTTTACGTAGAATAGTAGTTGTACTTTTATGAGCAGTTGTATGAATTAAAACAGATAGTCCATTTATTTAATCTACCAAGTGCTTATTGTTTCTTTTGTTTGTTAATCAAGAAACCTGAATATTGAAGAAGCTGTGCAGAGTCCAAAATGAACATACAAGAATTGAATGAAAAGCAGTGCCTCCAGGGTTATAAATCTCCCACAGATGGTAATGCTGACACTAGAAGATCTGACATGTTGTTTAGTATCTTTTTTTTCACTTCAGTTTTGGGAAGTTGCTGTGAGAAAAGGTTATGTTGCTATTATTTGTGAAATGAAGCCTGCAATGTGTATTCATCAGTCTGCTTTAAGCGATGCACTGTGATTAAATTTTTGACTGCTGAGAAATCTCTCCAATCAAAATTTAGTGCTGACTGTGTTGATGTGAGTACTGTGTGTCACTGGGCCAAAAAAATATAAAGTCAGTGAACATGGAAGAGCTGATTTGTGAGATCAAGAATGAAAGGGATGACCTTTGCCAGCAACAAGAAGTTCCTCATAAGAATGGTTGATTAAGAACAATAATGATCATTCAAAGGGCAGATCATTCAAAGAGAAATTGCTGTCAAACTTGGCATTTCACAGGAATGGGTAGGTCACATTACTGATGTTCTTCAATATTGGAAAGTTTATGCAAGATGGGTTTCTTGCAGAGATGAAAGCTTCAAGAGTTGAAATTTATTAGCAATTGTTGCCACACCATGACAATGAAGATCGGGAATTTCTTCACAGTGTTATGATGGCCAATGAAACATGAGCTCATTATTATGCCCAAAAATGAAGCTTCACCTGCAAAATAAAAATAAAAAACAAGGCTTCATTAGGGGTTAGTTTTTGGGGACACAGATGGTCTTATTCACATGGATATCTTTGAACCTGCCACCACTAAACTTATTTAAACTAAAGTTATGGAAGAGAAGGTATTACTTTTCATTAAACTCTCCTATGTCTTCTGCGTTACATGTGAAGATGTACAGGTATGCTTGCTGATCAACAACTGGAATACAGAAGATGTAGTTTATATGCACAGGCATACAGTTACATGTGGGTTACAACAGCCTTCTGTATGAACTTGGTATTGCTTTCATCTGGGAAGACTACAGCTCTCCAATTAAAATTTAGTGCTGAATGCAAATTGTTTAAGATGATGACTGTGTTGATCATACAGCCCCAGGGTTTCCTAGTCTCTAAATACTAACCAAATCTGACTCCCTTCCCCTTTATACATTTAACCAGCTCAGCCAAGGACAGCTAAATCCTTCCATCTGCTGAGGCTATACTTTGCATAATATTGGGGGCTATGGGAGCACATAAATATTCCTGTCCACACATATGATTGCTGTAAGAGGACTTGATCTGTTTAGCACAGAGATCTGAAAAGAGGTTGCAGGCACATTTGAGTAAATATACTGATGACTTATCTACAAAGAGAAAGGCTGATATATTTTCTGCTAACTGTGCATATGCTTCTACCCCCTTCCAATGTTGCAATACACATCTGCAGGCAATGTCTGCCAAGGACTTAAATGAGAAGAGCAGCCATCTATATAAACACATGTGCAGTGCATTGATGGAAAAGCATGAACACTTTTGTTCATAAGTGGCAACAATAAGCTATTTATTATTAGGATTGTTTTTATATTGTATTTTAATGAATTTTATCTCTGCTGTAAACCACCCAGAGTCATTTCAACGAGAGGGGGTGACAAATTTGATAAATAAATAAATAAAGAAGAAAGTGGAACACCTTCTTTACAAGAAAACTAATATTTAAGTAGAAGAAGAACACCATAGGGTTGATTTTGACTGATAATTTGACTGATAAGAGACAACTGGACACAGAGAATTTATCTCTTTCAGAATGTTAGGGCCACAATACAGCACATTTACAACACATTATCAATCTTAGCTAGCACAAGAGGTATAAATTTGATTGATTATGTCCATCAAGTTGGTGCCATCTCTTAGTGACCACCTAGGTCAGTGTTGTCCAAACTTGGCCACTTTAAGATGAGTGGACTTCAACTCCCAGAATTCCCCAGCCAGCCATGCTGGCTGGGGAATTCTGGGAGTTGAATTCCACTCATCTTAAAGTGGCCAAGTTTGGACAACACTGACCTAGGTAGATGATCCGTCCTCAACCTGGCTGTTCATGTTTTCAAACCGTGCAGCCATTGCTGTTATAATCAAGTCTATCCACCTTGATGCTGGCCATTGTCTTCTTCTCTTTCCTTCCACCTTACTCAGAGCCTTCTCCAGAGAGCTAGGTCTTCACATATTCCGTCCAAAATAAATAATTTGAGCCTGGTTATTTGTGCCTCGAAAGAGAACTCTGGGTTGATTTGTTCCATGATCCATTTGGTTGTTTTTGTTAGCTTTAAAATGAGATTTGAGGCAGTGTGGTTGAGTGATTAGTGAGACCAGTTAGCATCAGAAAAGTCCAACTAGTCCAGCTAACTCAGCTATTTCAGCCAGCCCAACAAATTTCCCTGAATAAACTTGAGGCAACCAAGCCATGTATAAAATTCCTATTATCAGGAGGGGTGATACACTTTTTTGAAGGAGAGACACAGACAGATAGTAAACAAGCTAACTCCACGGAGGGGAAAGGAGACTTTAGCTTTCAAGTACAGGGAGTTCCCAAGTTAAGAACGACTGGTTTATGGACGACCCATAGTTAAGAATGGAGCCTATGGTAGCAAAATTTGAGTTAAATACACAGTGATTCAAGTTAAATACAGAATGGTTTGTGTTCATTATACGATACTATTTATACAGTATTATACAATAATACTGTTCTGGCTTACATACAAATTCAACTTAAGGACAGACCTTGGGAACAGAACTCATTCTTAAACTGGGGACTACCTGTAACCAGGATAGCTGATTGGAACCTCCCATCTCAGAGGCTCTGCACTGGGAAATGATGAACCTCTCCTTTGTAACTTCCCTGAAAGCATCTGGCAGATGGCTTGTCTATCTTTGATAAAACAAATTCACAATAAAAACAAATCAAAAGTGCAATTTGGCAGCAGTAACAAAAAAATACTAAAAGAATTGCAGAATAAATAGGATCATTTGTGTCCAGCTCAACACAATTGCTATAAACAGGCAACTAATTAAAAGCAGATGTTTAAAAACTGCTCAGTAATTTGCTCAGCTCCCAGGGATCCTCCAGTTGGAACTGATCCTTCTGGTGCACTGATTCCATATGGAGATGCTTTGGGTGAAAGGGGTGAGGATGGAGTGAAGGCAGGACTTCCCCTTGGTAGCCCTCTTTTTATGCAACAGCCTTCCCTCTCAGGTTTGAACCACAACTGGTGGTGCTCACCCCACCAGATCCATGAGTCTAGAGTCACTTGTATAGTGAGACGGGCGGCATCTATAAATTTGTAAAATAAATCAACCAACCAACCAACCAACCAACCAACCAACCAACCAACTATCAGGGTAAGTGTGCTCCAGTTGTCTTCCATTAAGCACTGCCATCTTGTAAGGCCCAGCCAGGAGATTGCCTCTTCTGTAGTGGTGGCTCCTCATGAAACAATCCTCCCCTGGAGATCTGGATGGCCCCGTCCCTGTTGGCCTTTCCTGAGGTGCTAAAGACCTGGTTGATCCCACAAGCATTTGGGTCCATGTGTTAGGTGAGCCCTGTTGGTTTGATGGTGGATTTTTCTCATTGAATGTAAGATGGAGTGATCTGTTTGGACCTCTGACATGTGATATATTGATTGATTGTGGTTGTAGTTTATCATTTGTTTTCATGAATTTGAGTTAGTTCTGTTGTTTTCTGTCCAGGCTTGCAGAAGTGAGATGGTGACTGTATACATCATATAAACAAACAAACAAACAAACAAACATGGCAACAAAAGGCTCTCAAGATGAAACTTTTCTGTGGGGCACCTGAAACCTGAAGGTTTTTGTCTTTTTTTAATGAAAGATTAGCTTGGTGCCTTGATTTTACAGTTAATGCATTAGATGACCATTCTTGTTTGTTGATGCTTTCATAAAGCCATGTGTTACAAACTGCCAGGAGTCAATTAATGCCAGTGGGGTACAAATTTAACAAGTAAATTTAAGAAAAAAAAACCTCAATAAATGTTTAATTCTCCCTTGAGAGAGTGTTTGGGGTAATGGGGCCACTGGAATTTTTACCGAAGTTAAGTTTCCATGTGCTTGGAGACAATTCTAAAAAGGTTATCTTCCCTGTGTGCCACCAGTGGAAATCATTTGGAGAATGGACATACAAGGAAGGCTACTTGAAGCTCATTTGCATCAGGCAGCTCCCCAAAATACCAAGGATATGCCGCTGAAAAGTTCAGACGAATCATTCTCCAGTGTAAATTTTAAATAATCCATCAGGGTGATTAGGAGGGTCTCCATTAAAGTTCCAGAGCAGTCGCTGGAATGCTGGCCAGAAGGGATTGGGCCAAATTGGCAAATGGCAGATAGAGCATAGCATTGCAAGCCCTGCCCCTTCTGTATATGTGTTAATATCACATACATGTTCAAAAGGGGTGGGGCTTGCCTTGTCAGCCATCTTGACAATTTAGACCCCTACTCTGGGGATGCTGCTGAAGGGGGAACTTAGTGCCAGCAAACAGCAATATCTTCCCTTTGCTTTACACATATGCGTGCACACACACACACACACACACCCAATTATGGTATCCAAGTTGTGATTTGAGGAATTTTACCCGGAAGCCTGAAAAATGTCCTTGTTTTATATTCCAGGCCGTGCACATGTAAGCCTTTCACCACTGCAAAAATCTGTAATGGATTTTGGTGAGCAAATGAAATGGTAATGAAGATGTTCTGGCTGCATTACAACCTCTGGGAAAGTGTAACAGATGAATGATCAACTGTAGTACCTAGCATGAACATCAAACCTGATGAGATAATGATCTAATCTAGAAAAAATGTCTATTTGGATTCCAAAAGATAGGTTGTGTTTCAAGCAGCTGCAAAGCGGGCTACTGAAAAGCAGTTAGAGATCTAAGCACTCTATGCCTCTGAACATCCATTTTACGTTGATTAAGAATTACCCACCAAGGAAGTAGCAGGAGAAAATTATAACCTTCCCAGAGGAAAATAACTTCCAAAAGAATTCGAATTGAATGGAAGGGTATCATTTTCTTTCCATTTACTGCAAAATCACTAGGTATCCTGCTTTCTTGTGTCTAGGTCTAAAAATAGTTGACTTGGATTGTACCAGCCCAAATCTCCAACTGAAACAAGATTTACATCAGAGATGGGCCTTCGTATTAAAATGAGAGGGAAATAGCAATCAAACCATTTTAGATTTCAAGTTTTTTTTTCCAGTTTACCATTCCTTTAACTGGCTTGGAAAAAAACCCTACAGGTTTTAGCTTCCCATAGATAGAGAACATTTGATGGTGTATTTTCAACACTTTTAAAATTATAAATATACAAAATGATTATACATTATAGAGGTTACTCCAGATGGAATTTTTTAAAAAAAATTTCCAGGAATCTACTGAACCCAACTGAATGTTATTGCAGATCAACTGAGGTACCCTTATATTGTCTCCCCAAATTCATTACAATCATTAAGCTTGCATAACGAGTTCATTCTATATAAATATACTGTAACTATATATCTATCTTAATGTTGAACATTTCATCAGAATATTACTTAAACATATCCTTTCAGAAGATATTTAGCTGCAGCTAAACAGATCCCATCCCTGGTGATATTATTTAGAACAGGTATTGTGCAAGAGACTGGTCCTTCCTTTCAAATATTAGCCAGATGACTTGGTTTTCACTGGAGTTTAGAAACCTTTAGAAGGAGATTAACAATGTATTGATCAAGATGATTAAAGAGTGTTACTAGAGAGAGCAGCTAGAGGAAGAATCAATATTCAAAGTTCTGAATATGACTAACTGGGAAATAACAAGCTTCTAAAGATCATCTGTTTAATCACAGGGAGAAGCCCAGTGCTGTACAACATGGTCAGCTGGAGTGATATAAGAGGGCACTTTTACATTCTTAGATTTTTAGTCCTTATCTCAGGAACTGGTATTCTTTCTCCAAACCTAGACAGCACTGAGATTATATTATCCTCAAATTGTGGAGTCCTTGGTGCTGTCTAAGCTTGGTTGTTTGACTGTAGACCTTTCATTACTCGACTAGGTAACATCATCAGTTACAGTTCATTACCTAGCTGGGTAATGAAACATCTGCAATCAAACAACCAAGCTCAGAGAGCACCAAGGATTCCACAGTTCAACCCTGAGCTACACATATTCTCTTTTACTGGCATCCTCAAACTGCTATAATCCTATGTTTTCTATATTGTCCCACTTTCCTCCAGACATAGTAAAAAATAATTACTCATATCTCCTCAGAAGTAGATATGACTTCAGACTCAGAAGTCAATCCTATAGTGTGGAAGACTGCAACTTTAGGCTTTTAAAGGGTAGAATATAATTAATCCTAAGCTTCCTGTTACAAGTTCAGCCCATCGTTTCTTCCTCTTGATTTTAGCTGAGGAATGAATGTTGTCCTGTTAATATCTTCACTAAATTGCCAGAGTGTCCTTTTTTGTTTCATTGAGGAATAGAGGCATTACATAGTTGTTCCGTCTCCCTCTCTCTCTCTTTAAAATAGCAAATACAGTGGTAGTAGTATTAATAAGGAAAAAAAAAAATGAAAAGAGAGAATAACATTTTGGGGATCTAGACAAAGAACATTGAAATCAAATGCAGAGATGGGCAGTGACCCTGTTACTCATGTTGTTTGTAAATGTCCAAGGACCCAAAGACAATTTGAATAGAGCAATATATCCTGAACAGTATAGGATGAGCATGGAAGCATACAGGAGAGGCTAAGGGTGGATTAAGGTGGGAAATTGGACTCTCCATTCCAGAAAAGTGGTGCTGTTATAGCAGTGGCCAAAGCTTTATAAGCTTATAAAAAATCCTTCCCATGGGAAAATGCTTTTGTTTTGGCTTATTTAAAAAAACATCATAAGATAAGATTTTAAAAATTGAGCACTAGAGGCAACTAGAGGGAACTATAGATTACAACTAAGGGAGAAGAGCACTCAAACTCAACTTACAATTACAGAATTAAGCAACTCAATTCATATTTTCCCAGCTCAGGTGACAACACTTAGCATGGTTGATCTCAGAAAGCTAAGCAGGATTGGACCTGGTTAGTATTTGGCTGGAAAACCGTCAGGGAATTCCAGGGCTGTAGGAAAGAGTTGGAAATCAGAAAACATCCCAGGAGAAGGCAATGACATGAATGTGTCAATGTAGTCACCAGAAATCAGGCATCTTTACTTTCTGAAGGTGGATAAAAACCATCAAATAAGAATGTGTTGCATTTGAGTTGCCCTCTAAGCCAGAAACAGAAAGAAAATTCAGTGATCGAGTATTTTCTTACAAAGACTTCCTGTTTCCTGCCTTTCTTATCTGTGGTGGGGTGGATCAGCTTTCCTTCGTCCATACCACTTAAAAGATGGCCACTGTCCCATAAACATGTGGTCACCAGAGAGAGGTCAATCAATCCCTTAAGGCAGTGTTGTCCAAACTTGGCCACTTTAAGATGAGTGGACTTCAACTTCCAGAATTCCCCAGCCATCATGTGGCCAAGTTTGGACAACACTGACTTAAGGGAACCTGGTAAGTAAAGAAATCTAACTCTTCATTTGGAGGGGGCAATGGGCAAGAAGGAAATCAAATCCTGACTGAGGTTTAGCCCACAACTTTAGCTCAGAGAGGGAGACTGGTAGGGTTCTTTGTTTGTTATTTTGCTTATTTTTGGAGAGGACTGTTTTGGTATTATGATTTAACAATTAATTACATTATCTGTTGGATGGGTGTATATTACCATTTTTGAAACATATTTTGTTCATTATTTTCTCTGTTTTTAAATTGCAAATCAATAAAGAGGGAGACTGAGTGCCAGATTAAAGCTCTAGATATTTCTAGAGCTGTACAAGCAGAAATTATGATAAACTTGAAGAATGGAAAGAGAAAAGAAAAAAAGAAAGAAAGTGTTATTCTATTCAGGGCTGGTATGACATACCAAAATTAATATATGTGATATTATTTTCTATCTGCCTCCTTTTAGTTAGAGCCAAGATAAATTTTGGAATATAAAGTTGGTTTATTTGATCAAGGTTAAAATGGATATGTTGTCATCTCTGGTAACCCTTAATGGACTTTTGTTAACATCAGGACTGAAATGACGAGGTTTTATGGATTTGTTTATAGATCAGAGATGGGATATGGGAAGAACAGATCATTTGTTGCATTTTAAGGGAAGGTGATAAGTTACTATATTGTTCATACTTGTTGTGATGAAGTCAATTCTGTATATATTTCTTTTCTTTTTCTTTACTATATTCTTATTTTTTCTTTCTTTTCTATTTTTCTTTCTATTTTCCCCCTTTTTCCCTTTCTTTTCTGCACCTTCTACTCTTTCTTTTCTGCACTTTCTACTCTTTCTTTTTATTCTTCTATTTTTTTTCCAGTTTGTATTAGTTTCTACTGTTGTAATTATAATCTTTAATAAAATAAATATAAAAAAACCCAAGTCCCTCTCAATCTCCACCTCCCTAGAATGAGCCAGTTACTTAGTTTATAACAGTTAACTTTTTCCTCTTCATTAATTCACATTGTGGGTTTTCTTAGATACAGCCAAAAACTGGAATTTTCCATAAAAAAGTCTCACTACATCTGCAAAATAAAATACTAACAGAATGGTAGATGCAACATTATTTGCTGTCTCTCATAATAAATCTGGCTAACAGTGCAATAGCTTGGATGTGTTTACAGCAAAATGTTGTTGGAAACTTACACTATGTTTGGGCAATTAATTATTAAATTAATTATTAATTAATTAATTAATTAATTAATTAATTAAAGGTTATTAAAACTTTTGCTGAGTTGAATTTAAAAAAGTAAAATAAAGAGCATTTTCCTTACAAGAAACATACAAGCTGTGTGGCCATTAAAAAAAAAAAACATCAACTTTGTGGGCTTTAAAAGTGCTCCCAGCCCACAACACGCTTAGCCATCTAACAGCTCTGAACCATATACATAAAGCAATCTCAACGGTTTTATGCTTCTAATTTAGTTTCACAGTACTAAGTGTGACTCTTTGAATTAAGACGACCCATTGGTTTTCCATCTACATCAATGCCAAGAAATTTGTTCATGCACGAAATCTAATTTTTTGTAAGATTCAGATAAAATTAGAGCCTTGGTCTCACTGGTGTTTGCCTCCATATGCTAAATCCATGAGGATCATAGCTTGCAATTTATTGTATTTATTGATTTAGAAAATGAAAATATGCCACCCAGTTGCTTAATGATTCTGGACAGCTTACAAAAATGCAGTTGAGCATTGCTAAAATTGTCGTTAAAAACAAGAACTATAAAACACCAAAACCACTCTGGAAAGCCTGCTTACTGATAGAAAGGAATCTTAGGGCAAAACCTAGAGTTTGGATAGGTTTGGGACTATTATGGTAGGAAAGTGAATTTACCTTCAATCTTGGAAATTCTTAGGACTTCATAGGAGCCTCAAAGTGCATCTGGCAATTAAGGAGACAGAATTTCTCCACTGAAGGATGTTGCTGAGAAAAATAGAAATATTTGGAAATATTAATACTGGCAGGATGACTTTCCCAACTTTTAGTATTATTTAAAAAGTATTTAGTTTCAATTGTTCAGGTGATGTTTAGGTGGGATAGTCTACTGCATTATCTCTCAAGATGATCAATATCATATCAATGCAGCAATATTTACATATCTGTGTTTACTCAGAATAAGCACTTGTGAGTTCAGTTGCACTTAACACCCAGGGAATAGGAATTGTTTCTGTCTATGCTGCACTGATCAGACCACCCCTGGAATCGGTGTCCCGTTTTGGTTGCCACAATACAAGAATGATGTTGAGGAACTGGTAAGTGTGCAAAGAAGTTGGCCAAGAAGGTGAGGCATTTGGAGGCTAAATCCCATGAAGAACAGTTAAAGGAGCTGGTTATGTTTAGCCTGAAGAAGAGAAGAGCTGTCACAGAGAAAAGGATGTGAATTTATTCTCTGTATTGCCTGAGGAAACCAGTGAATAAGAGCTTCACAGAGGGAGATTCAGACTTGAAATAAGGAGGAATTTCTGACCATGAGAACTATTAAGCAATGGAACAAGCCATTTTCAAAGGTGGGCAGCCATTTGTCTGGAATGGACTGAAGGTTCCTGGCCTGGGTAGGGGCTTGGACTAGGAAGACCTTCAAGGTTCCTCCCAACTCCATGATTCTATGGAATGAGCATAGGGTTGTAGTGGTCAAGGAAGCAAAGGGGTGGGTCTATGTCCTGAGTTCTGTGGGGCAAAGGAAGCTAGAACTGGAGAGACACAAAAATGGCGTGAGCTTTATTTTTAGATCATAGAATCACAGTGACTAAAACAGTGACACCTAGGCCATTGAATCCTACCCCTTTGCTCAGTGCAGGGATCCAGTTTAAGTATCCCAGACAGATGGCTGTCCAGCCCCTGTTGGATCCCCATTCAGCTAATGGTTTGCCCTGTTGGACTGTCATATCATTTGGAGGTTTTCCAAATGGAATTCCATTGGAATCCGTCTCCCTGTAGTTGAAATCTGTTATTCCATATCCTGCACTCTAGGATGACAGAGAATTGACTTTGACCTTCCTCTGTGTGGACAACCCGTCAAGTATTAACTAGTGCTATCATTTCATCTTTCTCTGCTCAGTTCAACAGATGCTGAGCATCCTCTCTGTACCTGCCCATAGCATTCTCATGAACCAAATTCTAAAAGCTCTGGGTTCAGGCTGCCTTCACTGTCTTCCTTCTTATGTGGCTGGGAAACAGCTTTTCTAGGGAGCCCTAAGTGCCCTTAAGTTGGACGAAGCTTCCTCTCTGAGGTCAGCAGTCAAATATTTCCTGTTTTAGTGGGCAATGGGGAGGAGCAATGCCAAAGTATCAGACTTGCTTTGTTGATAAGAGAGTGAAATATGTTCACCTAAAAAAAAGCTAACATTTTCCCTGTTTCCGTATCACAGCTCTGTTCAGCCAGACTGTAAGCTGGAATATCAGGGAGAAAAGGATTAAATCTGCTGTTTTAGATGTGAGGAAAAGCAATACACCAAACTTAGCAATGACCTTGTAATAGACCAAGAATTATTGTTCTCTCAAACCTAGAATAGAATAGTCCTTTGCCTCATTAGTAACCCAATTCCCTTTCTTCCTCTACGAAAGCCCACTCTATGGTTGGGTGGGAAAGGAATAGGTTTTTGATTCTTCTTTCTAAAACAACAACAATCTAGCCTAGGAGCTGAATTTATGCAAGGGAGGAAGGGTGGCAGTAATTTTGCACTACTTCCACGCACACTCCTGCTAGAAATGTGCACAAAATGAGAAATGTGTCTTGTTTCGAGCCAGAACAAAACAGCCCCACTCAAAATGTTCCATCCAAATTGCTGAGATAGTTAAGGTAGTTCTCTCCTCCCTTTCCCCCCAGTCAATAAAATTAAAATGGCTCAAATGTTTGTTCTCCTCTTGCAGCAAACCTCTAGGAACATTGTGGTTTAGAAGCAGCACGTTTCAAGGTTAGAATGGCAGGCTTCAGGCTGGCTTTCCAAACACTGCTGTTCAAAAGGCCAAGATTTGTTCCAAACGAAGTGTTTGAGCTCAGCGTGCATTGAGCGTGCACACCAAACTCTTGCCTTCTCAAAGACAGCTTCTGGAATGGGGGGTGCGGGAATTACTTTTCTCTGTTTGGAGAACCCTTCATGGAAAAGACAATGGGAGGAAGTAGAAAAAAAACTAACATCTTCATCCCCTTAATTTCCTGACTTCCCCCGTGATCACTGGGGCTGTGGCCAAGGAAGAGGTCTGGCCGAGCCCACAAGAATGGTACAGATTGCCCCAAATGTGCCTCAGTGTTTCTTCACAATTGCCTGGCAACAAAACAAAAATTTAAATGATATTCATGCAAGTTAGATGCTCCATTATTTATGGATATTAAGGAAGAACCATTTTTGGTCAAAAGGTCTGAAGTACAGAAATGAACACCGAATACAGAAATTCTTTTAAAAAGAATCCAGTTGCTTTTATAAGGTTCATTTGCAAAGTGTACAGAGGAATGTTTGCAAGTCAATGTATTTTTCTTTTTGTTTTTTCCTTTTTAATATGTTGGTATAAATCTCAATACATTGTGTGGTTTCAATACACTGATATTTGTATAATAAGATTGAAAATTATTAACATTTTATTATTTAGGTAGCCTAGAATATTGAGAAGAGAGAAGAGAAAGAAAAAATATTCTATCAATGTTAATTACAATTTAGGGTGTCAATATTACAAGTGTAAAATTACTTGGATTTTTCATCCAAAGTTGAGTATAACATTGAAGAAGAACCACCACAACTCACATCAAAATATTTGTTAAATACTAGAGATTTTGATCTTGTTGATTACTTAATATTAAAGTCTCCCTTGGATTGTTACTATTAATATTATTTATTCAAATTTATTGTTACTTTGTATGTTTGTGTGTATAATACATGTTAATGAAAGGAAAAAATAAACAGAGCAAATTTAATAAGAATTAGTTATCAAAAATTAAAAAAAGAAAAAAGAAAACAGAAGAAGGAAAATAAGAAAAAAAGAACTATACCCAACAGTTCTCCTTCTCCTTCTCCTTCTCCTTCTCCTTCTCCTTCTCCTTCTCCTTCTCCTTCTCCTTCTCCTTCTCCTTCTCCTTCTCCTTCTCCTCTCCTCTCTCTTTTTGGTATTTTTTATGGTCAGGTTATTTTTGTGTTATAATTAGAAAAAATGGACATATTTTTTCAGAATCTGGAATCAATGAGTCACCTTCATCCTTGTTTCATTGTATTGCCATGTCAGATGCAAAAAGAGGATGCCTGTTCTGTTCTTTTGCTTACTAAATTTGCCCTATCATTTGCTCAAATACTATATAGTCCTGAAATTTATGATAATACATCCTTCCTCCAAGCAAAAAAGCATTATGTCAGCTTTTCTTCTGGAGGTGTTACAACTAACGAACACAGGAAAGCATTAAAGAAATGAAGTGCCACAAAATTGGACACCATACCCCTTTCTTAAATAAACGATTATTGCGTATAAAATACTCAGCAGAAAAAGCGCCCAGGATATTTATCTATCAAATTTGTATCCTGCCTCTTCCAGATAAAGCAGAAATATAAGAGAATATGAACGGATCAATTACAGCAGCATTCAAAACATGTCATAAAAAGAAACAGCATCCGATCAGTTAAATTCAGCTCAGCAGATAAAGCAGCCTAAAGCCAAATGTCCACCTGAATGGGACTGCTTGTCCACAGGTGGGCAAGAGAGAGAAATCTCACCTGACTTTGCTTGGCAAAAAGAGTCAGAACTAGGTTAGGGCCGAAGAGAATGTTCTGCCTGGCATTCCTCTCAATCACCGCTGGGATGGTGGCTGGAGGGATCGGAAGGGAAGGAGCTATGCTGCCGAGGGTCATCAGCATCCTTTGGGGACCCAGCCCTAAAATGTGAGACACCTGCTTCCGGGGTGGGCTTATTTATCTATCTACAGTGGTACCTCAAGATACGAACGCCCCACCTTACGAAAATTGCGAGATGCGACCAGCTCCGGCCGCAAAAATTTACCTCAACATGCGAACTCCGCCCCAAGCTACGAACCGGATCCGCGGCCATTTGCCCTGCTGCCACGTGGTCGCGGCTTCCAAGAGGAAGTGCTAATGAAATCTGAGCGGGAGGACAAAAGCCCAAGGAAAGCAATGCAGAAAGAGGAAGTGCTAATGAAATCTGAGCACATGGGGGGGGGAGCTCCCGCTCCTGGCTGTGCATGCGCGCGACATAAGCCTTTCCCCCCAGCGCGCTGATATTGCTTTCACTGTGCTTTTGTCGCTATGGAGAAAGGAAACAGCGTGGAGGAATCAGTGGGGGGGGGGGGAAGCTCCCGCTCCCGGCTGTGCACGCGGGAGCCTTTCTCAGATTTCATTAGCACTTCCTTTTTCTGCACTAGGGCTGACTAAAGCACGCCTGGGGAATTTCCTAGCCGTGGAACGCCGTGGAACGCCGGCTGACACATTGAACCTTATGCGACCAAATTCGGAGGGCGGATTAGCCGTATTTACATTGAACCTTATGGGGAAATTTGCTTCAGGATGCGACCAAATTCAGAGGGTGGAACGGATTAACTGTATTTACATTGAACCCTATGGGAAAACGTGCTTCAGGATGCGACCAATTCGACTTGCGATCAGAGTCACGGAACGGATTAAATTCGTATCTTGAGGTACCACTGTATTTAATCAATCAGAGCAAAGTGAAGAAAGGGAAGGAAAATAACAAAAAAGAGAAAACAATGCAATCACAACAAGATGTGTGTGTGCATGTATATGTGTATATGTATGTATATATGTATGTGTATATATGGGCTTCTTGTGCATTTACACATATGATCTTTTTTACATAACAATTTCAGTAAAAGGTATTTCATTGTAATTGTCCATGCATAATCTACTTCTATAGGCAACTCATTCATAGAACTCAAATGACACTAGGTCGTCAATCTATTGGGTAATTGGGGCTATAAATTTGTCTTTCCCAATGTTGAAGAACGAATCTCTTGACAATAATAAAGGCATGGAGGATCCATTTCTGTGGTTCAGCTACCAATTTCCATGTAATAGGCACGTAGTTCAAAAGAATGTGTGCATCTGAAAATATTAACCTTGGTTTTAAAGTCAAGTTATTGTATGCAGTAACATAGTAACTTTAGGACATTGCAAAGGCATATGTTTTAATTAGGCATCATTCTGGTCACATCTCCAACAACGTGATGATTTACTCATTCCCTTTTTGTATAAATATAATGGAGTCCAAGAAGTCCAAAATAGGTTTTGTTTTTTGTTTTTGGTATAAGCCATAATTTAAGACTGAATTAGATTGATTCTTTCAGTTAGTTAGTTTACTCAACTTTCTATTCTTCTTCCTTTTTTATCCCTTTCCTGCCTCCTAGTCTTTCACAACATATTCCATTTTTTAAAATGTTGTTAAGATGATGATGTTTACGTTCTATGGTTTATTTTACTTAGTCCTCTCCATTCATCTATTTATCCTTCCTGAAAAACATATACAGTAGATTCTTGATTATGAGTTTTAGTTTTTTTAACTGTGTAAATAATTCTGAATAACATACCATTGTGTCTCTGTGTGTCCTTGCCTTTTTCCCTGGTAAAAACACTTTCCCCCTGTCCTATTTTGGGGGTGTCTGTGTTGTGTGTGACTCTGTGTTTGTATATTTGGCAATGTCACCAGAGATTAAAGACAGATAAGAGGAGGTTCCCCGTTCAGTTGTGCAGACAATGAATTATTGGGAAGGCTGGAGAAATGGGCTGAGTAAGCAATTGCCACAGTTCAGAGATCACCCCTGTCCTGATTTCTGTGAAATTTGATGTATTCATTCCCCAATGAAGTTCTAACTTTCCTATTTTAGGAAACTTTAGGTAACTTTAACCTATTTCTTTAAAAATCAAAAACCATTTGTAAGTGTAGTAGGCCCTTAGTTTTTTCCTATGCTACATAACAGGAGGGGGAGCAGAACTCCAGTTTTCCAGAACAATGCCTCAATCAGAATCAGAAATAGTCAAGATGGACTTACACCACCTCACAACCAACACAAAGTTACTTCTCAGCTGAGGATTTGGCAGGCCTTGCCCCATCTCAGAACATCCATTATTTCAATCCAATTAGAAACTTACAATTAGCTTTCAAAGAGCTTAGTGAGGCTGAAAGGTCTGTTACCTGTTTCTACACCAACATGAACAGCCTGTTTAGAATTGCAGAATTTTAAAATCATAGAGCTGGAAAGGTCTATGCAGGTGATCAAGTCTAACTTTCTGCTCCTTGCTTAGATTCCAACTGAAATATTCCATGCCCTTCACCTTGGAAAGCTAAAGAACAGGTCTTCTATATAATATCCTTTCAGGAATTTGAAAAGCGCTATCAGTCTTTTGTTTCAAAGGCTAAACATTTGTTCATTCACTCTTCATAGGACTGTTTCTATTATCATCTTGATTGTCCTTCCTTGAATTTGTTGTAGCTATGCTGAATGCCCAAAGTCACTGTTGTCTTGCTATCTAGTCCACACTTAATTAGCTATCTAATCAGAATGTCAGTGGGTAGTCTGTTGAGTGCTTTGCAGAAATTATGATTCCCACAATCTAAGGAAATTGCATGATCAGAAAATGAGACCTTAGTCTGCCAAGACTTGTTCTTGACAAACTCATGCTGACTTCTGATAAGCTGCTGGTTGTTACGTTCATAGCCTTACATGGCTAAGGAGCTGGGTATCCAGAGATTGCTGTGGATATCTGCCCTTCTGATAGGATCTGGAAGAGAAGGCTCACTTTGATCCCAACCCTTCAGGAATGTTATCATCAGGGACCCCAGGGGCAGGACTTCAATCCTCTGGAACAGCATGCCCTCAGAAATCAAAACAGCCTTGATGTTACTAATCTTTTGGAAAGCCATTAACGTTGGCTTTTTTAGAGCGCCTTGGGGAAAAAGGATGAGCTGGTCCCTCCTGGAAAAGAGTAGGTATTTTGACTGGTGTTAGGACTCTCAGTGCTATACTTGTAATTGTTTGTGGTTATAAATTATTATATTTGGTTTGTTTTATCTGTATATTCTTTAATGATCTGGAGCTGTAAGCCACTCAGAATTGTTTTGGACATTAGCAGCATATCAGCCTTGATAAAACAATCAGTTAATAATACATGGGTCCATAAATACATACCACAGTGCTTTCAATTGCTTACAAATCAGTTGCTTTATATTCTGCTCTGTAATCTTTCCAGGTGTTGACATCAGATGGACTAATTTACTGTATAATTTCTCAAATTCTCCTGGCACTTCCCCTATTCTCCAGACTTTCTCAAAGATAGGACAGAAAGGTTTGGTTGGACCACAAGCAAATTTTTTCAGCACCTTAGAATTCAATTCCTCTGGTCTCCCTGGAGAGATAAACACAGTAAATAAAGACAGATTCCCTGTCACTGATTTTTATCATTCTTAAGCTTCAGTCCTGCTCCCCACAATTGTGTGGTGGAACGCTTGCTCTTGTTGGAGAAGGAGGAGACAAAATAAGAGTTGAGTAGTTCTGTTGCTCTTTCCAACTCCTATTTTTTAGTTTTCAGATCTTCACCACACAAGCTTGCATATACCACCCCTGGCTTTTCATCTGGTGCTACTGTGTCTCTTTGGAATGAAAACCTTGCCTATCTCTGCTTTATGGATGGCTAGGTAGATGAAAACATGATTATCAACTAAGATCAGCAGCACTGAAATAAGTCAGATAAAAACACAATAACTGTATTGAAGTCATATGTTCCCAGATTCATTAGATTTCTTTAAAGATAGTACAAAGACCCAACTATTATCACATGTTGGCTTCTACGTGCTGCAGCATGGAATTAGATTGCACGATACATTGTGTGAAATACTTGCATGCCTATCAGATAATAGAAGGGAGACTTTCGAGTTGTTTGCATGATCTGAAAAAGTTGATCAACTGGGAGAGAAAGGCTTGCTTCTGATGTACCTATAAAACTTGCAATGTAGTAAGACATGGCTAGTTATTTCAACTGCATCTGACCTACATGGACACATCTTGCCTTTATAAGGAATTAAGCCAGTAAGGCAGATGGCAAGACATTCAGGTAGATTTGAGAAATGCTCTGCAGCCTCTAAGCAATCAGAGACTTAGGGGGCTCCATATTACAATCCAAACTCAATCCCTAAGGCCACTGGAAACTAGATTTATTTCATCCTGCATTTCTACATCCAAAATTAATTGCTTTAGAGTCTTTATTGCTCATTTATACCATCGATAGAAAGATCTCTGATCAAAGACCAAATGACAGTGAGTTGTCCAAGCAGGATTTCTTTCAGGCATATTCTCTGGAGGTTGAGCCATGGCAACTGGACTTCTTTTCTTTTGGTCTGATACGTTTTGCTGCTTGTCCTAGCAGCTTCTTCAGTCTAGAAAGTTGGTTCGGGGGACCCCATAAATGTCTTCCAGGGTGGCTGAGTTTCTCACTAACATGATGGGCTCATTGAAGGGACAACAGGAGATGTGATTAGTAGAGTGTTTGGGATGTGGATGTCTTGCTCACAATCCCTCACTCATCCCCAAGTGGGTTGTTAAGTGCTGCCTCCATGGTGAACTTCTGAAGTGGTCTGAATCTTCCTGGGAACTGATGAAAGAGAAGCATGAAAAATGGAGACAAGTTGTGTCTGACCAACCCTAACCAACTTTCTAGACTGAAGAAGCTGTGAGATAATAAAACGTATTTCTGGGCATTTTTTGCATTTTTTGCTTCAGTGTAAATGTTATTAGGAAGGAAAGAAACTGGATGTCCATTTCTCCAGATGCAAGCTTTATGTAGCATTACACACAGATTAAAGAAAAGCCAGGTTAAGCCTCATGCAAGAATATATCTTTCTGATACCGTGTGTGAAATGCCAAGAGAATATGTGTGAAAGAAATCCTGCTTGGAAAGCTATGACCTTTTTTGCCATGGTTGTTAAGCAAATCATCGCAGTCGTTAAACAAATCACACAATCATGAAGTGAATCTGGCTTCCCCCATTGACTTTGCTTGTCGGAAGCCCCCTGGGAAGGTTGCAAATGGCAATCTCATGACCCTGGGACACTGCAACCATCGTAAATATATGCTGGTTGCTGAGTGCCCAAATTTTGTTCATGTGGCCACGGAGATGCTGTGACGGTTGTAAGTGCGAGGACCAGTCATAAGTCAATTTTTTCAGCGCTGTTGTAACTTCAAACGGTCATTAAATGCATGGTTGTAAATTGAGGACTACCTGTACAAGTATCCATTTTGTCTTCTTGGCAACAGTATGGAAGCGGTCTGTCACTTTTTTCTTACTAGAAAAGATAAGCTATACTTTTTCGAGTATAGATTACAGGCCTGATGTTTCCTGCAGTCTCCCATCCAAACGTGAACTTGCTTAGCTTAGCTTCAGGTCCAGACAAGTTTGATCACCTGCTGAGAAATTTATGGGCAAATCCAGTATCTGTCAACTGAGAAGTTGATACACTCAGTTCAATGGAACTTACTCTTAAGAAATTAATAGAAGCATACATCCTTCAAGAGACCATAGAGATCCCTTTAAGAGTCAAACAAATCCTGAGATTTAGAATCCCAAAACATGTGATTGAAAATCAACTTCCATACAGGACAGGAATCCAACATCAGGATCTTCCAAGACCTAGCTTTCCAGATCTTGCTCTCCACATTGTAATCTGCTTCTCACTATTCTGAAAACATATTGTGTTTCAAAAAATTCAAAACTTTCTCTTCCGTATGTGAAAGAAACAGTTAATGACCCTGGAACTGCTGCTAAGGAAAACTTGCTGAAGTTAGCTCCTAGTGATTCCTTGATTTGAGATGGTGAGAAAAATAACTGCTAATAGCTATGAGCTGGAACAAATGCTTGAGAATTTTTTCTCTGGGGAAAAAGAAAACCAGTGAATTAGACCTCTGCTAGGGGACAATGATTCTGTGAAACAGATCAAAGCTTTCAGCCCAGCAAGACTTGTTCAGAACAAATCCATGATGACAGGAACCAGCTTGAGTTTTTCCGTGCTCTTGGCATTTCACACACGGTATCGGAAAGATATATTCTTGCAGGAGGCTTAACTGGGCTTTTCTTTAATCTGTGTGTAATGCTGCATAAAGCTTGCATCTGGAGAAATGGACATCCAGTTTCTTTCCTTCCTAATAACATTTACACTGAATCAAAAAATGCAAACGATGTCCAGAAATACGTTTTATTATCTCACGTGAAAAACAGCATAAGGGTTATCTAGTACATTAGTACTTCTGAGAACGACTTTTGCACTTATGAACTCAAGAAGACCGTGTCTTTGTGCTAAACGTGAAAAATGTTACTCCCGTCTCATATCTTTTCTTTGAGTTTAGGGAAGCTCTGTTTGAGTTATATTGCTATGATAGTTTCCCCTTTTCTCAGTTGTGGGGAACTGTTGCTTCTCTAGGCATTGCTGCACCACAACTCACTTTGGCCCGAAGCAGCATGGCTGGTGTCCCAGGATAACGGAGACTGTAATCCAACAGCTCTTCACACTATAGGTCTTTTCTCTCTCTGCATCCTAGCCGTGGATGTCCATGGGTTTGGGTCAAAACAGTCAAAATGATGGCTGCAACAGTACAACTGAAGCCCTGTAGGAAAGAAGCAGCACCATCTTGGTTTTTAATCCCCCACCATGGACATCCTTGACCCCAGCCCAATGACCATTCCCTTTTCTTTTTCATTGTATATCTTTTCTTCTTCCCCCTCTGATCTACACCTTTTTTCTTGTTATTCTTCTTTCAGCATTGGTGTTTTATTCTTTCCGTAATAAAAACAACGATGGTAACAGGTTGCAATGTTGTTATTTTATTATATGCTCATTAAATCATTATTATTCAGCTTTAGGTTAGTTCTACTATACTACAGTCACTAGTTTATTCAGGACAGATTATTTTATGATACATTGTATATTTTATTATATGTTTGTTATACTGACTGTTCTTACATAGGTTGTGGGTACTTATATTTCATTTAGATATAACAAAAAATGTCCTTATGTAAGATCTATACAACTGTGGAACACTCTACTTAGGGAGGTTACGGGGTCTCCATCTCTGGAGGTTCTTAAGAAGAAGTTGTCTCTCATGGGTGGTTTATTTGGTTTTCCTGCACACTGCAGAGGGTTGAACTAGATGATCTGCGTAGTCATACTCTACAGTTCTAAGATTCTGTGTCATTTGCATCATATTTCATACCATATCTCATGCCATACTGGCAGCATGAAATACACTTCCATTTCAACAGTCGGGAGTTACTGTTCACAGTTTATAATCATGGTGGGGAGTGCATTTACGCTGTGTCCCCAGGAATGAAGAGATCTGAGTTCTTCCACATTCTTTGTCTTTGGCCTATGACCACAACACATGATTTTGTTCTTTTTGAGATAACATTAGTTGGATGTTGGTTCAAAGAAACTCTGGGCTGCTCAGGTTTGTTACTAATGGTGGAATTGTCTATTTTATGGAAGTTCTCCATCTCTGGAGGTTTTTAAGAAGAGGCTGAAAAGCCACCGCTCAAGGATTAGGTTTAACTGGTTTTTCTACACATTGCAGAGGGTTGGATGAAGTGATCCTTGTAGTCCCTTCCAACTGTTTTGATCTATTACAATTCCATTTAATTCTTCTAGTCCATTATCATTACCATTGCTTAACCTTCTAAAATTGATGTTAATAATGTTTTTAGTGTATCTTGCAAGAATGTGGGTGACATATTGTGTGCATATTCCAGACAAACAAGCAACTCTTCCTCCTTTATTGCAGCTGGACCTGTACCAACCTTTCTTACACCCATCTTGTATGCAACGGCTATGTTATATACAGAAGTGAAAGTCAAAGACAGTTTAAGGAAGCATAGTTGCATGCAAGAACAGTGGTCAGGAAAGATCATTTTTAGATGCACAAAGGGCTTATAAAAATTCAAATGAGGGCATAGCTATGTGTCTTTAGATATTGGCTGAAAGCTCATTTTCAGGCTCAAGGTTTGGTACGTCTCACTCAGATAGACAAATATTGTTCCTCTTAGAAACACTGAATAAAAGACCAATTTACAAAAATTAGGATTTCCAAGGGAGGTGCTGACACCCCAGGGGCAAGATCAGAAAATGGTAATTCTCAGACAAGGAATTCAAACAGATTATAGAAGGATTCCCCAGAGCAAAACTGGGTCATGGTAAATTTTATTTCAAGTCAATATTATATTTGGACCAACTTAAAAACAATACATTTTGGAGGGCCTTCATGCTACTGCAGTTTAATATCCTACCAATGGCAGTGTTAGGGAGCAATTACTGCAACATTTCCTAGGCTTTGCCCTTGGAAAGATCGGGATATTGAATCCTGGAATCGTGTTCTGCTTTATTGTAATTTTTACTGAGTCATCTGCAATGAGCTACTAACCCCTCTTCTTAGCCTATTTTCAACTTGGACAGAAGAAATCTATGTGCGGCTTCTTTGGGCAGGTAAAGGTCTCAAGATAACTCTTGCTGTTGCAAAGTTTGTATCTGTAGCCTGCCGAATTCATGTGCTGTTGACAGCAAAGTAACCTATACATGACTACAGGCCTTTTTACCGTGTATACTATATTGTGGTTAGTATTATATATTGTATTTTCTTTTATGTAATCTGGATCTGTAACCCATAATGAAGTTATGTAAAGATATACAGAAGTAGACCCCTCTCTGTACCCAAGAGCCCAGCAATTCTGCCAGTAAAAAATGGTGGTGTTGTTTCTGTCTCATTTCAGCCCTCCTCAGGGCTAAATTTACACTGGTATCAGAATTACGCACACTCCCAACATTACTTCTATGCTTTTTTGGGAAAACAGATCCTGCAGAGCTTTGAAAACTGAGGAGGATTTACAATTACTAACATCTCCAGCAGTTCTAATTCTCACTTCATTAAGCTCACTGATGTCAAGAGGAAATAGGCTAATGTCAGCCTCTTTGAAAGGCCTCAGCTTGTTGAAAACAACTTAGTACAGTGCAAAGAGTCTGGGGTGTTCTTAGGGTATGGTCTGAAAAGTCAAGATGGTGGTCACGATGGTACAATCAAAGTTCTGCCTATTTTTTTGTGTGTGATGCACACATTGAACCCAGGGATTTCAACTATTCCCTTGTAGTGAGAGAAACACTGCAATCCTTTTTGCATCAAGGACAGCCAACATGCAAGTCCTTTTTGAGGAACTCCCCCTAAACTGTGCCACTGGACTTCACTGGCAGTTTCGCTGCAAAACCACATCATGATCCTCCAAGTTCTGAAGTGGGCTTAACATCACTTACAAAAGAAATGTATCTCCCAAAAGAAAAACACGCCTGGGCCCACCCCTTCCCATCCTCTCCCTCCTCGTCCATATTTAAAAGCACCACTCTTCTCTTCCAGTCAACGCGTGTGTTTCTCCGTTTTCCTTATTTGTTTTCTTCAACCTTAACCCACTGCTTGGACTCCTTCACTTTTTGGCTAACAGTGTTCCCTTCAACGCTTCATTTCCTTCCATTCTTTTCTTTCAGCTGTTCCTGTCCTTTTAGGAAAGAAAAAATTAATGAAGAAATAACCATCTGGCAGCCAGCAGGAATTTCACCTTTTCTGATTGCTAGGATTTATGGCCTCTGAAGAATTTCAGGGCGTACCTTTCCGCTCCTTCTATATTCCACTTAGAAAAGTCCTATTTCCATGTTAGAATGAATCAGCGGAGTCTAAAGAGGTATTTTCTAGATTCTGCAGGAAGAATGGCTGTAGATCAAACCAGGGATGGTTAATATGTGTGCAGAAACCTAATCAGAACAGCAAAAAGCAATGAGCAGAAGCAGAATTTTCTTTCTTTTAATATAGTTCTCTGCTGCCTAAGGGTTTTAACATACCTCTACCGCTGCATTGAACGACGGTTAATTCATAGGAGCAGCAACAAGACCGGGTTATAACCTCGCTTCCTTAGCCCACTGCAACAGCTAGGCTTCGTTTTCCTCCTTGCTTCAGAAATGGATGGAAGCAAGATCCTTGTGCATTTGGAGATATGTGATAGATACGTTTTTTATTGTTTTAATTAAAAAAAAATGATTTTTGTTGTTATGCCTTTGGTTGTTTTGTTGTATCGTATGTTGTGTGTTTTCTTTTCACTTTATACACCGCTCAGAATCACGTATGCGAGATGGGCGGCTATATAAAGTTACCGAATAAATAAACAAACAGATTGCTTGCTTCCCAGTGCAGTTTTATAATTCAGGGTGCAAAAAAAAAAAAAAAAAAAAAGAGGTTGGAATGTGTTACTTTGAAGGGGGAAAAAAACCCAGCTCTTTTCATTTGCTGAGTTACAGGATCCGCAGGGCAAAAATCATTCACAAGGCTTGCTGGAATAAAGATATGGTGGAAACAAAGCCTTTTTCATCTTCCTATTAGATTCACCAAGCACTGGAAGCAACTTCAGTTTTAGTGCCCAGCTATTGGCTAACTCAGGGAGATGAACGCTAGGCTGAAAATGTTCCCCATGAGCTCTGCATCATCTGTATATGTTTGGGAAGCATGGATGGTGAAGACAAACATGCTCTGGTTTAAGGACACTTTTGGATGTCTCATAACCCAAAGAAAGATGGGGTGGCAGAGGACACGGCGTATATTTCAGTCCCTTTTACCGAAGACTTGTAGCATGGCCCTCGGGCATACTGTTTGTTTTGAACCTGTATCTTATTACACCATATTTCAGCCTGAATATTTGGAGGAATACCCTTTGTTCTGTCAAGGGCAATGGTGAATTTTCCCTTGCAGGAAATCATCAAATGGGCAGGGTGGCTCTCGGTCAGGAGTTGGACATCTAACCTAGATGGGACCTTCTAGGTTAGCTGTCCAACTGCCTGCTGATTTTCATACTCTAAGTCTGTGATTCTATATGACCCCCCCCTTCCTTGTTTTCACTTCTGTTTTCACTGTAAATGTGAGACATTTCACTTGTGCCATCCAGTTGTGGATCATTAAGCAGTAAGCTGAAGACTAATGGGTCTTGGGAAGAGATAAAACATGGAAATTACCCTTTGAATCCTTTGCTTGGTTATTTTTAATGAACCCACAGCTTATTAAATGTTATTTAAACAAACAGTATAATGGTTAGTTGACTATGTAACTGCAATTATTTTAGTTAGGAGTAAATCAAGAGTAAAGCTTAATTCAGGGGAGACCTTAGCTTAAATTTCCATGCAATTTAATTTTTTTTTTCCTGAAAAGCATCTGTTTTTTTAACTGCAGATGTTGCTTCTTTACATGTCATCAGATATGGAAGTTTGGCAGTAAGGACACCTCATTTGTGGCTTACAGAACTTATCCGAGCTGAAATGTATCTTCTGCTCCTGCTCTTAGTTATGATTCTTCATTAAGCACCTACCAGGTGTTAACACCCACGTTTGGTGGTCATAAGAAGACTTAAGTTCTCTAGGGTAACATGCATAGGAATGTATGGTAAAGTTTCAGTCCTACACGTGTCATGACATAGGTATAAATCAATGAAGCAGAAGGCTGTACTGGAGGTGGATTTCCACTTGCAGAGTGGGCTGAACCTCCTAGCAATCAGTTGTATTCTTTCCATCATGCTGGGTCCGCTTCCTGTTGTTGTAGTTGCATGGAGCCTTTGTTTTTCGCAGATAATTTCCATTGGGGAATTATCTGTGAGTGGTGCCATGTTTCCCCTTCATGGATCACTGCCTTGTCGTGGCGAAGGGGCTTGCGTAACTCAGTGAAGCCATGAGCTATACCGTGCAGGGCCACCCAAGACGGACAGGTCATGACAGAGAGTTCTGACAAAATGTGGTCCACTGGAGAAGGAAATGGCAACCCACTCCAGTATTCTTGCCAAGAAAACCCCATGGACAATGTTAAAAGGCTAAAAGATATGACGCCGGAAGATGAGCCCCTCAGGTCGGAAGGTGTCCAATATGCTACTGGGGAAGAGCGGAGGGCAATTCCAAGTAGCTCCAGAAAGAGTGAAGCGGCTGGGCCAAAGCCGAAAGGACGTTCAGCTGTGGATGTATCTGGAAGCGAAAAGAAGGTCCGATGCTGTAAAGAACAATATTGTATAGGTACATGGAATGTAAGATCTATGAACCAAGGCAAGCTGGATGTGGTCAAACATGAGATGACAAGATTAAACATCGACATCTTGGGAATCAGCGAATTGAAATGGACAGGAATGGGTGAATTTAATTCAGGTGACCATTATATCTACTACTGTGGGCAAGAAACCCTTAGAAGAAATGGAGTTGCACTCATAGTCAATAAGAGAGTGGGAAAGGCAGTAATGGGTTACAACCTCAAAAACGACAGAATGATCTCAGTGCGTATCCAGGGCAAACCATTCAACATCACAGTAATCCAAGTCTATGCCCCAACCACTGATGCCAAAGAAGCTGAAGTTGACCAGTTCTATGAAGACCTACAACACCTTCTAGAACTAGCACCAAAAAAAGATGTCCTTTTCATCATAGGGGATTGGAATGCTAAAGTAGGAAGTCAAGGAGTAATCGGAATAACAGGCAAGTTTGGCCTTGGAGTACAAAATGAAGCAGGGCAAAGGCTAATAGAGTTCTGTCAAGAGAACAAACTAGTCATAGCAAACACTCTTTTCCAACAACACAAGAGACGACTCTACACATGGACATCACCAGACGGTCAATACCGAAACCAGATTGATTATATACTTTGCAGTCAAAGATGGAGAAGCTCTATACAGACAGCAAAAACAAGACCAGGAGCTGACTGTGGCTCAGATCATGAGCTTCTTACTGCAAAATTTAGGCTTAAATTGAAGAACGTAGGGAAAACCACTAGACCACTCAGGTATGACTTAGATCATGTTCCTTATGAGTATACAGTGAAGGTGATGAATAGATTTAGAGGATTAGATTTGGTAGACAGAGTGCCTGAAGAACTATGGACGGAGGTCCGTAACATTGTACAGGAGGCAGCAACTAAAACCATCCCAAAGAAAAAGAAATGCAAGAAAGCAAAATGGCTATCTGATGAGGCTTTACAAATAGCTGTGGAAAGAAGGAATGCGAAAAGCAAGGGTGAAAGGGAAAGATATAAGCAACTGAATGCAGATTTCCAGAGAACAGCAAGAAGAGATAAAAAGGCCTTCTTAAATGAACAATGCAAAGAAATCGAGGAAAACAATAGAATGGGAAAGACTAGAGATCTCTTCAAGAAAATTGGAGATATCAAAGGAACGTTTAGTGCAAAGATGGGCATGATAAAGGACAAAAAAGGCAGGGACCTAACAGAAGCAGAAGAGATTAAAAAGAGGTGGCAAGAATACACAGAAGAACTATACAAGAAAGATCTTAATGTCCCTGATGTCCATACTGGTGTGGTCACTGACCTTGAGCCGGACATCCTAGAGAGTGAAGTCAAGTGGGCCTTAGGAAGCATTGCTAACAACAAAGCTAGTGGAGATGACAGTATTCCAGCTGAGTTATTTAAAATACTAAAAGACGATGCTGTTAAAGTGCTGCACTCAATATGCCAGCAAGTTTGGAAAACGCAACAGTGGCCACAGGATTGGAAAAGGTCAGTTTATGTTCCAATTCCAAAGAAGGGCAATGCCAAAGAATGCTCAAACTATCGCACAATTGCACTCATTTCACATGCTAGCAAGGTTATGCTCAAAATCCTACAAGCTAGGCTTCAGCAGTACGTGAACCAAGAACTACCGGATGTACAAGCTGGGTTTCGAAGAGGCAGAGGAACTAGAGATCAAATTGCCAACATTCGCTGGATCATGGAGAAAGCACGAGAGTTCCAGAAAAACATCTACTTCTGCTTCATTGACTATGCAAAAGCCTTTGATTGTGTGGATCACAACAAACTGTGGCAAATTCTTAAAGAGATGGGGGTACCAGACCACCTTACCTGTCTCCTGAGAAATCTGTACGCGGGCCAAGAAGCAACAGTTAGAACCGGTCATGGAACAACCGATTGGTTCAAAATAGGGAAAGGAGTACGACAAGGCTGTATACTGTCACCCTGCTTATTTAACCTATATGCAGAGTACGTCATGAGAAATGCCAGGCTGGAAGAATCAAAAGCTGGAATAAAGATTGCAGGGAGAAATATCAACAGCCTCAGATATGCAGATGATACCACCCTAATGGCAGAAAGTGAAGAAGAACTAAAGAGCCTCTTGATGAGGGTGAAAGAGGAGAGTGCAAAAGCTGGCTTGAAACTCAACATTAAAAAAACTAAGATCATGGCATCTGGGCCCATCAATTCCTGGCAAATAGAAGGGGTAGAAATGGGAGCAGTAACAGACTTCATTTATTTGGGCTCGAAGATCACCGCAGATGGAGACTGCAGCCATGAAATTAAGAGACGCTTGCTCCTTGGGAGGAAAGCTATGGCAAACCTAGATAGCATATTAAAAAGCAGAGATGTCACCTTGCCGACAAAGATCCGCATAGTCAAAGCTATGGTTTTTCCAGTAGTAATGTATGGCTGTGAGAGCTGGACCATAAAGAAGGCTGAGCGCCGAAGAATTGATGCCTTTGAACTGTGGTGCTGGAGAAGACTCTTAAGAGTCCCCTGGACTGCTAGGAGGTCAAACCAGTCAATCTTAAAGGAAATCAACCCTGATTGCTCATTGGAAGGATTGATAATGAAGCTCAAGCTCAGATACTTTGGTCACCTAATGCGAAGAGAGGACTCTTTGGAAAAGACTCTGATGCTGGGAAAGATTGAAGGCAAAAGGAGAAGAGGACGGCAGAGGATGAGATGGTTAGATAGCATCACTGAAGCAATGAGCATGAAATTGAGCAAACTCAGGGAGGCAGTGAAGGACAGGAAGGCCTGGCGCAATATGGTTCATGGGGTCACGAAGAGTCGGACACGACTTAACGACTGAACAACAAAAGGTGCCATGTTTACATGGGATGGTCTGGAGCCCTTTGGAAGGAACCCCTGTTTCAACCCATCTTATGGCTCCTGGGGCAAAAGCAAGAATATAGGATAGAAAAAAAGAGGCAAATTGTCCATATTAAAGGTCATGCCAGGAGTAGGGTTGATGCTTTTGACTGATTTACTTTCACTGTTTTGGGGGGTAAAGGAAGAAATTTGATTTTTGATTTGGTAGAATTGAAGGAGATGGGTGGATTCAGTGATTATCCAATAGCTGAGTACTGATTAACTGAGATATTTCTGCTCATTAATCAACCAGGAGGGGCATGCTCTGTTTGACCAAGTAGGCTGTTGGTGACTACTACAGACCGGTACTGCAGAATTGTCGGGAAGGTCCCGAAAACTAAAAAGATGATACCAGCTCATTGAAGCCAATAGTCTGAAATCAATAGACAGGTTGGCAGGTCTTCTAGAAGTGCTGATAGATTACATCAGACGGTCAATTAGAGAAATCCATATAAACATATTCAAGGTTATTACTTCTGATTGAATTATTGAGTCGGTCTGGGGTGAAATTGATGAAAAGGCAGAATTTAAGGTTGCTTGGGGCAGAACCCTAGTCAAAAAGCTGGAGCGGAGGACGTATTACACAACAAAGAATGCTATTGTAGCTTTTTTGGTGTGGATTCTCTGTTCACTGAACTAAACAGGACACTTCATTTGTGCTTGAGAAATTATTTACTGCTTCTGTACATAATCCCCTATCGTGGTTCACAAGGTCTAGTGTGACTGAGAGGATTTTTAACCCTGCCTCTTGCCTTTGGTAACATTTCAACAAATGCTGTTTTCACCAGCTTTTTTTTTTTTTGCCCGCTGCTGTTGCTGAAATATGAGAACTTGTGGGAAAACATGTCTGATGGAGAAATAAAGATTTTCTTGTGAAATCAAAGGCTGGTGCCTTTCCAAGGAATAACATGCAGCTGTTATTGAAGGCAAGTCCCCCCACCCTTTGGTAATGCTAAAAAGAGGGAGCAAAGAGTATTTTGAAAACATTGAAGATTAATCAAACTTGGGGAAATAACACTGCTTTATCTACAGGCCTTCTGGGTCAGTTTCTTTAGCACTTATTTCTCAGTTGCTATCTCAGCCCTAACAATGGGGTGGATCAAGGACCTGGATACCACAGCGGCATCTTTGTTTTGGCTGAAGGAAAACTGTGATAATCTAGAAACATTTGGTTCTGCTGGCAGGTATAGACCTTGGTCTTAAATGAGAAACTTCCCTTTTGGTGTTTTAAACATTTTCTCAATACAGGGAACAGCTGTTTGATTGGAATTAGTTGCTCTTCCTAGGCCATAGGTATCGGGAAATCATCCCCACCCAATTGTCTGTAGGTCATTCCATCACTGTGCTCCATGGGACCCTGGGGTTACCTATTTGGAAGAAAGTTACTTCTCAATGGGACACAAGATGGAGGTTCTGTGTCAGGTAGAAGGTAGCCCTGGGTCTCCTTGGTATCACAACTTCACACAAGTCCTTTCTGGATTATTTCTGCCCTGCAAAAAAGTTGAGGTTGTATTTGGATCTTTCTGGGGAAGGAGAAGGCAGATGAGACAATCTCTTCCTGGAAGAATATTCCTTGGTTCTTGTTTGTCTACACATTGAACCCTCACCAGGTCTACCCTGGACAGAGTATCCCAGTAGTCTGGCTTTCAAAAGATTTGGTTGGATTCGCTGTAGACAAGTCATTGTTCATAGAAGGTGGAGGAAGGAAGTTGCTAGCAAGTCATTTCCTTTTGGAGAAAGGTCTGTAAAAAGGTTTTTGCACCAAGGTAGAACTGGGGATTGGCTTCACAGGACAGTCATACCTGGCCGAACTTGGAGAGAACAAGGACAAACACAGCAAACTATGAATATACAGGAATGTTCAAAAGTAAACCAAATTAATTTACGTGCTTTTTAAACATCAGTATTTTTTCATTTTCAAGGCTTGGATAACACACAAGTTCCTCTCCTTGGAAGCTTCTATAGCCACATTTTGAACGTTGCAACTCCAGCACGCTTGGCAGAAACTCGGTTGAGAAAAGATGGTCTACAGAAAGTGTAGTGCTGCTCCAAGAAGAGGTCATCACCAAGAGAAGGCCTTTTATGGATGAGACCAGGGTTGTACCTATGTATAAATGCTTCCATTGCTTTTGCTGTACAACTGTCAGCCAGAAGGGTGTTATTTCTGTTTGTAGGTTGTTGAAAGAGGAAACCTGGTTCTAAATTGCACAGGCAAAATTGGTAACACAGACTAACACGGTTGGATGCTGGGAACTCCTCTACTTGTGTTCATGCCATGGTGGGTAAACTGAACTTTCAAAGTGAACTGAAACTTAGCAATTAGCCCCCTTATTAACACATGTACTGTTGTAGCTGATCACTGTTCATCTTTCTCCAGCAGTTCTATTGGACTAGCAGGAGACAGAGAATAGCGTTTCATACAGTGTCTTAACAGAGTGAATTACTTCCACTAAAAATCCGGTTTATCCATGACATGTATTGGGGGACCTTCAGTTATTCACTCTTGCAACACTCTGCTCCATGCAACAAGCTGATTCCCACCTCCTGCAAAGCAGCAATTAGAATTTATTAAACAATTATGTTAATCACTACGCCCACCACTTTGCCTTCCACCGTGGAAAACCAATCTTTTTCACTGACCGCAGATAGAGACAGCATATTGTGGGAGAACAAAGAAAGGAAGTGGTATAACATAAGGAGTGATTTCCTGTTATAGGAGCCTTTGCTCATGGTCAGTCCACGTATTTTTTTCTGACTATATTGGGTGTATGTAGTTAATATACTGAGGCAGACAAGGCCATCAAATCTTCCTTCCCATTATTCTGGCAAAATCATCGTGTAAATATAATCATTATTCGTGGTTATATTTACATAGCTTAGTAGTAACGGGAATTGATCCATTTAGCTGGTAGATTCAAACCTGCATATAAATGAGATCTGCATTTTCCTATCTGATGAAAACGTATCTCTGGAGTAAAGCCCCAGAATTACAGAGACACAAAAAAATACTTGCCTCCAAAAAGCTGAGAGCTCAAATAATCTTGCAGGGGTTATGCTCAAATGACATTTTTAACTACACAGTGCCACCAAGTGAATCAGTTTTGGAACTGAAGAGTCAGGAAGAAAACAGAAATGGACGTTCTGCATTAGCACCCATATCTAGCAGACCAAAGCATCATGAAACAGAGAGGATGACTAGGCTAGATGGTTAAAAAAACACACACTGGAAGAAAGGAAAAGCCCCTAATGTTGGAGACAAAGATTCTGCAAAGATGGGATGTAGAAGAGTGCAGATGCTCAAAATTAAGCTGTGGGTGTAGGTGGACAGTCTCACCTCCAGCGTATCTTTTCTGCCCCACAATAGACAGGACCAAAATATTCAACAGAGGCTTAAGAAACTCATTTCACTTCTTCCTCCGTTTCCTAAGATCCCCAAGATTAGGCTGATTTTGCCAGGTTGGGAATTTTAAGGAGCAAAATGCATGCAACCCCGTTCTGTCCCCAAAGGGAGAACATTTTGGTCCTGCCCACATGACATCACTGGCCACCTCTGCAGCTTTTAGGGAATCTGTCTATCAATAATAATAATAATTAAAAAAACATGTCTCCTCAAATGCAAGAAAGCTGCTCATCCCTGCTCTTCCAATAGGTTGAAGAAACACGCAATGGCTGAGTGAATGCATTTGTAAGACCATTATTTTATTTAAAAATGGCTAGAAATTATAACTGTTGGTAGGAACTTTCCACTAATAAGGTAAGTTCATCAGCCTTCATCAATAGTTTCCACTGTTTAGAATGTTCCCTCAGTTTTTAATAGATATGAAGCCAATCTGGGTTCCAAAGTTTTCTCCATCTCGAACATGTGAATAGAACTTGTCAGGAAAACATGATGTGCAAAGAGTGAGGTTTTGATTTGAGTCTGTTATGGAATCATCCTGAATGTTCGTCGGTAGAATCCCTCCAGCTTCTAGGAGAACTCTGTTGCAGAGGGGGAAAAAGAGGAAATATTATGTTGTAGTTATTAGTCACCACAAAAACATAAATTATTAGGCTCAACACCACAGTTTCATGCTCCTCACCTAGGACCATCTCCCAAAGTGTATTTTTCGGTAAGATGCTACAAAACTGGAAATCAGCAGTACACGCACTCATGCCTGTTTATACATTATGCCCAGGCGGGTGATAAGACACTACAATTTTTTTATTTATTGCATTCTAGGCTACCCCAAAGTCACAGTTTTCTAGGCAATACAGAGATCGGGGGGGGGGGGGGGGGAAGGATGATAAAGTCAAAGAGCATTCTAAAAGACATAAAAACAGAACATTTGTCAAAAGAAAAATCAGATGCAACAGAAATAACGGCCATTGATGCAACATAAAATCCCCATAAGAAAGTTAGTGGTAAAACTGAATTTGTAAAAATACCACAAAGGCTTTTATTTAATCAATGTATTAACTATGTCAATTGTTGAAACGACTCTAGGTAGTGTGCAAAAGAATAAAGATTAAAAATTAAAATAAATAAGACAAGAAATATAACCCATCTATATACTCATCTAAAACAGTGTTGTTCAAACTTGGTACCTTTAAGATGTGTGGACTTCAACTCCCAGAATTCCCTAGCCAGCATGCTGGCTGGCTGGCTGGGAAATTCTGAGAGTTGAAGTCCACACATCTTAAGGTGCCAAGTTTGAACAACACTTATCTAAAAGATGAAAAAAAATTGTCTTCACTTGGTACCAAAATTATGACAAAATAGGCAGCATCAGTGATCTCCCAACTGGGACAAGTGGCTAAGACAACCTTTCCTACAAGAAATGGTGTTTGATTTCTTGTTTGTATTTATCCTTGATATTTAGACATTCAAGGCAACCCTTTCAAGGAGGGTTCCACATATCAAAAGCCTCAAATTCCTAACCTCTTAAACATCTGAGGCGTCTAAAGTTACATTAGCAGCAGAATAAACCAACTTAAATATAAAAACAAGCAGTGAAAAACATTAACAGGGCCAGGTACGTATGAAGGATTCATGTATTAATTTAAGAAATGGATAAAAATGGATTCAAAGTATTTATGTCTGCCGAAGAAGGAAGGTCCGTAAACACGGAGTCACCAGCAAGCAGACTCTCTCGAGGATCTTAGACCACCTGCCAGACCATTCCACCATTGGGTGAAGATCCATGAATTAGTAATTCATTTGCTTAACCTTCTGAGTATCCTCCAAAAGAGGATTGCATTCTTCAGTTTGGAAATCTTACTTTATAACACTGTGACTAAGTGTCCAGAAAGCCAAGCTTACCGTGTTGCTCTTCGAATATCAACATAAGGACTGGGGGATTCAAAACATCTTACGCATTTTGGATCAATCTTGTAAAACTCTTCTGCTGATTCCTGGGGTAACCTAAAACAGCAGGGCCCAACAGATGGTCCAAGAACTACGAGGATATCTTTCACGTTACAACCATATTCTGTTACCATAGCATTAACTACAGCCATAGAAACCCCTAGTAATGTGCCTTGCCAACCTGAAAGGCAGAGAAAAAAATAATAATAATGTATCTTGCACTTTTAGGGTTTAAATACAAAAGGATGAAAAACCACCCTGCAAATCCTACATTCAGATTACAGGAGCTTGTCTATAACTATAATAGGACGAACCTGCCTAACTTGGCACAAAAGCCAGTATTCAAGACGGAAGTCGATGTCCTATCTGTCCTTTTGTTAGGTTCAAACATCTCAATGGCAGGAGCAGCCCATACCTCGGGCGAGGACTTAAGACCAGATGAGTATTGAAGAGAGAAAGTCCCAAGGAAGGGATCCCCCAGGATCAAAGAGTGGATAACAGCCCACAGAAGACTGCAGAATCAAAACCCGTGACCATCCCACCTGGATGCCTATCTTGGCTCTGGTCTCTTTGCTATTTCCCTTAGCATTCCAGGAACACAAAGCATATGTAGCCCCTCTTCCCTCAAGATCTGAGAGAGAGAGAAAGAGCGCGCTCTATTTTTACAGGAGGCAGCATGTGACTGGTTTCATCCTTATTAGGAAACATCAGACCTACATTGCTAGTTTTATTCTATGGGTTCAGTCACCACTATGGCTTCTGGATGTTCAATGCAACTGAAAATACCATGCAGGACATATCTTATGTGAAAATAAATCCCACCCCTGCTGCAAATGGGGAAGAGAAGTCAAGAAAGCCTTGTACATGGGAGCCTGACATAATGTGACATATCTCTGAGAGCTAGATAGATGATGGATGGATGGATGGATGGATGGATGGATGGATGGATGGATGGATGGAGAGAGAGAGAGAGAGAGAGAGAGAGAGAGAGAGAGAGAGAGAGAGAGAGAGAGAGAGAGAGAGAGAGTCATCTAAAGTGCAATGGTCCATGAGTTCAATTCCCAGTAGAGGCTTTGAACCCCATAGAATGAGATCTGGCTAAGTATGTCTGATGGTTCCTAATAAGGATGAAACTGATCATGTACAGGTAGTTCTCATTTAGCGACATTTGGGACTGGCAACTTGGTTGTTAGGCAAACCGGTGGCTAAGTGAAACTGCGCCTCTGCTTACACTCTGTCAGAAGCCTCGCAATTACTTACTCATGGCTGCTAGCTTGCTTGCTTCGGTTCTGCCATTTTAAGAAAGGGGGGAGGGAGACAGAGAAAGCACCGTTAAAGGCAGATGCTACGTTATCTGTTCCCAGGAATGCCAAGGTCGTATCAGCGTGAGACCAGGAGAAATGAGACGGAAGGAGTATGGGATGAAAAGGGGGGAGTAAGGGAAAAAGAGCTAAGAAAAGGTTGTCCTGCGTGGGCTTTTTAGTTTCAGCAATGCTTTTGAGACTGTACACTTCTTCTCAATAAATGAACTTTTCTTTGAACTTATCTGAGTCTCAAGGGAATTATCTTTATTGGGAAATGAGTACTGCGGGTTCTCACACAATCTGACTTCAGCTTTCCTTTGCCTTAGAGACCTGTGAAGGTCATAAATGTGAGGACTGGTTGTAAAGTTACTTTTTCATCACCAGTGTAACTGCAAATGGTTGCCAAATGAAGCAGTTGCTGAATGAAACAGTCGCTAAACAAGGACTACCTGTACTGCCTCCTGGTGGTTAATGTAACTAGAAAAGCACAGACAGTAGCTGGTGACGAATGTATCCTCTCCAAGTTCCACCTGGGAAGGAGAAGCAAAAAACCCTTTCTTTTGGACTAGAGCTGTCTTGATGATGTTCAGAGAGGTGGAGAGCAGGGCAGCTGCCAGCCCCATGTGGTAGACCAGCCCAGAAAATCAACTCCACAGGAAGACTAGAACTATACTTTATTAAGGTAGGCTATCAGAACAGAATTGTGCAAGTCTGATTATGCTGACGTTCCTCACCCTTCCTATGCTCCAGTGATCAGGGAGGTGTTTGCCTGAACCACTTCCAGACGTTACCTTGTTTCCCAGGACTGAAAGAAAGTGTCAGTCTTCTTTGGCTTGGTCACATCTCTTGCATGTTTCTGTCAAGGTCACCTCCTCTACTCTCGACTGCAGCAGAGCTAGCTCCAGTTGCTCTCAGCCTTTGCAAATCTTTTCCCCAGCTCTATCCTGTTGCCCTTTCCCGTACCTTGCTGAGCATCTTAGCAATTTAGCAGGCCAATCCTCCAAACCGTACGGGATGGTGGGAATGTCACAATAAAACGTGTTCTCTAAAAGCCTAGAGCACAGGGCTAGTGAGAAGTGCCAAGCCTGCCCTCTTTCCCAGCTTAGCTCTCCAAGTTCTCACTCTGGAGGTTGTTTTTTTCTCTTGGTCCAGTGCAAATATTAAAACCTGAGCAGTGAAAAGCTGAGCTTCTTTGAACCACGCACACCTTTCATTCTAAACAGAACTCCACTTCTGATTCAGGGGATAGAAAATGGGATTGGAAGGAGTTTGAGCAGGATCCCTCCAAACCACTGAAAGGGCAAGAGAATAGCAGCACAATACGATTCTGCCTTTGAATGACAGTTTAAATGCAACGTAGGGCACTGTAGGGCAAATAACTCATCTTGCACGCTCTGAGCTAGCAGTTGCCAATCCAGAAAGGGACCTTGCAGGCTAATGAGGTGGCCGCAGTATGGTATTTACAAATTCAAAGACTGCAGTTATTGTAAGTCAAATTCAATATGGAACATGTTTGGCACTAAATTCAAGGGCTACCAGTTTGGCTCGTGGGCCACTGTTTATATTCACTCAGGGTCTTCCTCCTTCCCACTCCATGAAGGGGACCTTGGAAACGGAAGGAGCCTACTCACTTATTTCACCACAGCAGGAGAGGGGACCAAAACGTGATGAAAATCCTGGTTGCCAAGTGCTTTTAAAGAGTGCTGGGGGAATCGTGGCCCTCCAGATACCACCGAACTACCATATCCAGCAATCCCAGCCAGCAGAGCTCCAGAACCTCTAGAAGAGCCACAAGCATCTTCTGTTGACTAGATATCGATGGATTATGATGCTCGTTATCTCCTTGTTCTGCTGACGAGAGTAATGGGAATTATAATCCAACAATACCCCAAGACTGAGGATGCTGGAAAGTGTAGTTGAACATCTAGAAGACCAGAGGCTCCCCACCCTCCTCTAACTCATGGTATGGAATGAGTGGCAGGACTCTCTCATTGCCCTGTGTCCAAAAAACATTTCTATGGTGTACTGTGCAAAGAAGAACTAGCCAACGTTGCTTACGATCACCCCCTTAGGTTTGCCATCTTCACAGGTTTAAAACCATCAATGCTTTTTAAAGAAATATAAAGTAACAAAAACAGGGTCATTCTTTCAGTGACCTATTTTGAACAGCTCAGGGTGAATAAATCTTTCACGATTAAGGGAACAGAATGTGATATCCACCAACTTCCCAAAACAAAGAACCGGGAAGTAGTGACAAAACACTGCAGTGGTTACGGAAGCAATCAATCTTCACTCCCTAGCAACAGAACAAGTTGGTAACTAGGGGGCAGAACAATTGCAGTTATACAAGACCATGTTTTTTGCTAGCCACAATTATCTGCGTGGCTGAAGTCAGCGTAGCTTTGAAGGAGCAAGCAAGCTTCTTTGCATTTCTGAAGTCAATGTGTTATTTTTACTTTGTCAAATCCCCTTCTGCCTAACAAATGTGTCCTGTGTTTCCCGAGTGTGGCGATTATTTTAAGGCATCGATGAAACTTGACTATAAAATGGAGAGAACTTCAAACTTAAGCACTGGAAAGCTTCACTCAAGTCAGCAGGATTTTGAAATACTTCTCTTGCATCAAACTGCTGAAGCGTTAGCGTAATGTCTGAAAAAGAATGGCTTCAATCCAGCAAATAACAAGACTGTGGCAAAGATTCACAACACAGAACTCAGCATGAAGTAGCAAGGAGACTAACAGCGTGCCGAAATTGGAAATGTATGGAAAGCTGGACCATACGTGTGTCTGATGCATCCCTTGATGCCTACAAGCCACAGGAGTTTGATTACCTGAATGAGCAGCCCCGCACACTTTTTGGACTGGGTCAGCAAATAGCACAGGAATGCAGTCTGCTCCAGGAGCCGCTACGGTCACACCTCTTTGATTGGTTACGATTCCATCATAGCTATCTGGTTGGGGTTTTCCCATCACCCAAACGTCATTGGCATGGTTGACCTGTTAACAACCAAACAAGCAGGGCCATATGAAAAACTGGATTAGGCCCGCTCTTTGGTTCCAAACGTTCCCTTTAGGATGGCCTAGACCAATCATCCCAGAGCCATTCCAAATTTAACGTAAATTACATTACAGTGAAACCTTGATTTAATGGACCAATTGGAGGGAAAGGGTATCTGTTATCCTCCATTGGATAAAATGTCATCTTTGGCAGTATCATTAGGAAAATGATGCAAATTATCATTTTTGATAATTTGTGCAGTGATGTCATGATGCACATTATGTCATTTGTGCTACACTTGTGCCTCCAATGATGTAATTTGTGTAATGACTTCATTATGGAAATGGCACAAAGTGATGCAAATGGATGGCGAATTTCATCTGTTGCATCTGACGTCCATTGTAATCACATCCACTGAATCAAGATTTCATCCACTAGATCAAGATTTCATGATATTGCTTTTTGGGGCAGTGCACCCATCTAGAATGTGGGGTGCATTTTCTGGTCACTGTGAAAAACACTGTTGTCATGTGGAAGGCAGAGGACTTGGCATTCACAGCTGTCACAGTAGACATGGCCAGGACGCAAGCACCGCTCCTGGGTTGGACTGAATAACTATCACATTAAGGTAGAATGTGTGGAAAGAGAATTGACTATGAGTGAAGACAGGTGGCTGGTAGATGCTGACAACCAGATCAATCTGCCCATAAATATTACAGTAAGGAACCACAACTCCACTTCTAAGCCAACAAAATACCTTGAGAAATTCCCTGCTCCTAAATATTGCAGAGCATTTAAGATTCTCCCTTCAGCAGCCTTTGGAAACACTGCCTAGAGCAGCGTTTCTCAACCTTAGCAACTTTAAGATCTGTGGACTTCACTCAGCTGGCTGGGGAATTCTGGGAGTTGAAATCCACAGCCCTTAAAGTTGCTAAGGTTGAGAAACACTGGCCTAGAGCAATAGGTAGGTGGCTTTGTAGCTCAAACACTGCTGAAACACTGATGAACATCCTGCTTTAATTGTACCTTTTGTAAGGATAATCACCTCAACATAATATCGCCAACAATTGGGAATATCCCTGCACTCCCCCAGTTCTACCTTAGAAATCTTTTGGACAACCAGGATCCTAATCCAAGTTGCCAAGTTTTGCTACTGTACCTGCAAATCTGGATGAACTTGGCCCTGTCCTTGAGAAGGTGGAATGGAATGGGTTGCTCAACCCGGCAAAGTAGAAAGCATGAGAAAGAGACTCAGGATAGCCCTGCCTTGAACCTGTTGCCCTTAAAATGGGCAGTGAAGTTTGGGACAAGCTTTTAAGATTCTGTTCATGAACCTGCCACAAGAAAGTGGCTTTCTGGGATCCCCGCAATGTCTGTTTTTGACCTGGCCTATTTAGAAGAGCTGATGGTGCCTTCTCAGTTACTCTGTGTCTTACCTTGATACTATGATACGTATCTTGGTTGAATCCAACAGTGCTGGATAATCTTCGAAGGTTTTCCTTAACCACGGCTGGTGGGTCCCGCCGCTTTGAACTACTAAAGAGATTAAAAGAGCTCAAAGTCGGTACATAAGAGATGCCTCCTGTTCTCGTCGTGAATCCGTGCAGGAAAATATGATCTAATAAAGGGTTTTAAAAACAAAAGAAAAAAAAAAGCACTCGTATTCAGAGCATAAGCATAAGTTAAAGTTTTCTTATGTTTTTGAAGTGCAATTAAATTTAATTGCATAATATATATATATTTTTTCCTTACAGATAACTTAATCTGATTAAAAATTCCAGCAAAGAGACTCCAGTTTAAAAATTACCCTCCTGTTTATTCAGAAGTTATTATTTTCTTAAGGAATTAAAAAAATATGTTAAAAATAGTTTATTACCCATGACTTTTGGCTCATTTTCTCATTTATTTTTTCATACATGCTTAAAACAATACTGGACCTGACACATTAGCAGCATCTGAAACTCTTACATTACTGATATTACTCAACAAATATTGGAGGCTCCCAAATTTACATTTAACATAGTTTAGCATATATTTGAAAAGTATTATACAGGTAGTGGTGGGAAATCACAATAAAACTTGGAATGAAGAGCTGCAATATCAGTTCTATTAGCAAATCAATGGTCTAGAGTTTTAAATAATGTTAAATTTGTGTCCTGTGATATTAAAATGCAGTTAATTCAACAAAATCACCCCCCAAGAATGTATAGCAAGAGTTGGATTTTTAAACCTTTGAATGTTAGAAGTGTAATATGATTTGGGCTTGTTCTACAGTTGCGCTGTTTTGGTTTATTAATGCTTGGTCTAATATTAATATCAAGTTGTGTAATATTAATTAATAGTAAGTTATCAGTATGGTCTTATGAAGAGATATAAGGCCTAAAGACATGCATATGTAGTCGAATTAAGCAGAATTATTTGGAATCTACTGAAGTTTGAAGACTTCTGGATTTATTGTGAATGGTCTGGAGCTAAAACGTTTAGTGAATGCCTCTGCTATGTCTGATTTGGAACTGTGGATTGAAGTTATTTGTTCACTTTCTACAAACAAACTAGCTTATTATCAATGTTATGGAAAGTCTGATCAATATTTCTCAATATGGTATTAGCTGACTGTTTCGGAATGGAATGTATAGTTTTATGTACATCTATTTCAATATATATTAATTTATCTGTTTATTTTTCTTATTTGGTTAATACTTTTCATTTTTGTTTGCATATTAAAAGCAATTTTAAAAAATGCTAAAAGTTCATATTTTGCCTTTTTCTGTGATGGCTTTTGGCCAGGCATACCAATTCCTGCAAATTCCTTAACTGCTCCAAATGTGAAATGAGCAGGACTACTAGGGTACCCTACACCCAATATACAATCAGGTTTTTCTTACTGAATCATTTGAAGAGGAAAGCAGATGGTTTCGAAAAATCCAAATGCACACATAGGCATAAATAGGTATGTCCTCCTTCCAACAAAATGAGCTTTTAAAAACTATTACATCTTATCAACTGCTGGTAAAAGAGATCAATGCTATGGGTTGTTTTATTTTTCTTGTTCCAGAACATGATATCGGATGCTCTGTTTTCCTTTCAAGAGAAAAACACTATTTTCTCTATGTTGAAGGACAGACCCTTAATACATACACACACACAGAGGCAGGGGGAATACAAGTATATTTCCACGTTACCTGGGATCAATAAAGATTTGAGGACAGTGAGGTTTCCTTTCAGACTGGGAAGACTTTCCAAAAACTGCTTTATTTCCTTCTGGATCCTTTCCACATCAGGATCTGAGAGAGGCCCTGTTTTACTCTGTAGCTCTAAGGATGTCTTCAAGGGGCTTTCTTCAGATTTTATCCCTAGATCTATAAACTCAAACTGGTAAAGGCTAGTAAACAGCTGGTCAATGTACGTTCTCATGAAGGATTTTCTCTCTGGTGACAGCACGACAGTGACCACCTCCACATCCTTTTCATCCAGCTTCTGCTTAAGGGCGTATAAAGCGGCAGCAAAGGTTTCAGCGCTCACCACCTCAAGCTCTTTCCCAGGGCGATGGAAACTTTTCAAGGCTTTCTGAAGCAGGTCCTTGCCATTCTTTTCATTGCTGTGGGCCCAGAAGCACATGAGATACACAAACGGGCTCCGGGAGACATCTTCCTCCACTATGGTTTCTAATACACCAGTAATGGAGTCCTGGATCCCGTAGTTCCAAGCGTCCATTCCTAAGTGCCACAGATCAATCAAGACTGCCTTCGCCATCTTCTGATAGGCGGCCCAGATGTACAGTGACCATACACACACCCTTTATTTCAGAAAGTGGTCCTTTGGATTTATTTAATTATTTGATTTCTTGGTCTTGCTCTTGAATTTTCCTTCGTAAAGCAAAGTTATAAACACAATTTTTTTTTTTAATCCTTGTGAACCTCTTTCAGATTTGCCCCCTTTTCGGGTTTGTCCTTTATGCTTTCCAAGAAAATATGGTCAGTGTGCCTAGATGTCAAGCTGTTCCATATTTCAGAAGGTGGCAAAAAGTCAACCTGTGGAGAGAGAAAGAAAAATGAATTGTGAAAAGCTGAACTTATTCTTTTGCTAGAACGAAGACATGCACTACGGATAGCTCAAGAAGGCAATCGTGATCAAAGCACACAAGCAAAATCAATCAACCATCATTCCCTGAATGCAAACCAGATATTAAATTATCTGGTAAAACAAAACAAAACAAAACTGTAAAAGAACAAACAAACAAACATACGGGGCATGTATTCACAAACATACATACATTCATAAAGTTGTACAGTAAACACTTCAATGAACGGAAGCCATATTTCAACATAATCATCCTCAACTAATCTCTATTGATAAGTTATCTGTCAGTAAATTGCTAGTGACATCAATTCTGCAGACCACTAAATAGTTGTAGCCACGTTTGCCTTTCCGAGGCTGATCAGTAAGTCTCTTAGCTGCAATTCAGGTAAAGAAAATCCACATTCTTTGTCCGGATGTCAATTCCCGTGTGATAACAGCAAACTAAAGAATACAAACATCTGAAAACACTGAATCTCAAAGTTGAATCCATGCATGTAATAACTTTAGTCCATCTCAAGCTTCTTTATAATGTAAGTTCTTCCCTAAGAACAGAAGAAGTAGCGGTTTTTATAATGATTTGATTTATATTCTGCCTTTTCCCCAAAGTGCTCAAGCGACACATGGGGAACGTCCCTGTGATTTATCTCACAACAACTCTGTGATGTTGGCTGGGCTGAGAGCAAGGGGGGAACGGGGTCTTGGTCCTGCCAAGGCCAAAAGGAAACAAGCTGTTACTGAAATTTATCTGAATGCAAAAGTCAAGCCTGGAAATTCAAGTTCATTTACTAACAGCTGCAGAAAAACATGGTGCTCCCTTCAAAGAAGGACATTATCAAGAACAGATTCTTGGCTTCAAGGTTCTACACTAGAAAAATAATAATTTTTAGGAAGCATCAAAGGCAACTTGAAGAAGCACCCATTCCTCATATGTACGTGGGCACAGGTGCCCCCATTTTGCAATGTTTAATCTGCGTGAAGAATATGCAAAACTGTTTTGATCGGAAGTAAAATTAGATACTTACACAGAAATATGGCAAAACTCGAATGGGAGATTGAACTGGGCACTACTGGCTTTATTCCAGACTTTTCAAAAATGATGTAACTTGGATATATTAAATCAGAGTTTCTCAACTTTGGCAACTTTAAGATGTGTGGACTTCAACTCCCAGAATTCCCCAGCCAGCTTGAATTCTGGGAGTTGAAGTCCACACTTCTTAAAGTTGCCAAGGTTGAGAAACTCTGTATTAAATGATGACATTCATCACCCCTATTACCATAGCCATACCACTACCAAAAAATCATCCCACTATGTTCCCAGGGTTTAAGAAAAAGCAAACTTCTCAAATTCCACAGCAGAGTCCCTGTGTGTGGAGTTATTTTTACCACGATGGTTCTCCAAAGACGTCTCTTCAGGGCTGAATCTCATTCACACTCTGTGGGAATGATTTGCAAATGTGCAGTGTTGTGGCCAGGCTGCAAAGGTATGTTATTTATTTATGTCCAAGAGTGTACTGCCAAAGTTATAAAAACCGCAGGCGGTTCACAAGCGTGAGAAACTGAGACGCCAAGCTCCAATTTCAACTGACTGCAATTAAATTTAAAATTAAAATGGAAGTGAAAAGCAGAATTAAAACCAGGCTAAGCACAAGATGATCACTCTCCGAGGGTTGGGGGAATATAAACCCTGAATAGCTCTCCTGAGGATCTAAGTGGGGGGGGGGGGGCAAGGGCATCCAGATCCTGGGGGGAGCCTCCAGAAGTCTGGGGCTGGTGTGGAGAAGCGCAACTCCCAGGCTGGGGAGGCCCAGAGCAGAATAAACAGGCTGAAAACTATTTGGAGAAGACTACCTGGAAGGTACTCTGTAACTGCAGGCTTGTAGATCAACAGCAATTAAATTGTACTCGGAAGCCAGCGCAGAGCCCACAATATGGGTCTTAGGTGCTCCCTCCCATCCGCACGCCGGCCATCGCATTCTGCACCCAGGGCGGTTTCTGACTAGTCTTCAAGGGTAGTCCCAGGCACGGCGTGTTGCAGTAATCCAGCTAAAGAAACAACTGCATGTGACATAGCCAGCCGTAGCTGTGTGCTTGCATTGCTTGCTTCTGACACACAAACACACACACACACACACACACACACACCAGTCTGCAAAGCAACACCAGGGCTGCGATTCTAAAACCACGGGCAATCTCAAGCTAAAAAAGGAGCGGCTGGTTGCAGCCGGAAGAGCAAAGAATCGTGTGAAAGGCTGACCCGTCCCGGCGTTCCCCTCCTCCGCTTCTCGTGACCAGCCCGCTCTGTGGACTCAGCCGCGGGTCATTCGGGATGCGCTGGCGGAGCGGGGGGAGAAAGATACCGTGGCGAAGAAACGACCTTCTCCCCCCGGACTCAGAGGCTGCAGAGATGCCTCGAGGCACTTACTGATCCCGGCCGGGGAGGACGCGCAGCCCCCGTGGGAACGCGCGAGGCCCGGCTCGGCTCGCCGCTCCGCCTCTCGTGCAGCCGCCTGCCGCCCCCGCCTTAAGTGGCACGCGAGGCGCAAGGGCTCTGACGTCACCCGCGCAGGGGAATTCCTGGCTTGGGCCAGTTCGGGCTTCCCCGCCTTGCGCAAGAGGACGGCGCCGCGGCGGATCCAGAAAAGCAGCACGGGACAAGGCAACCCGGAGGCGCCCGGGCGCGTCTGGGCCGGTTGGGAGGCCTCCCTTCTCCGGGCAAAGGGAAGGGGCCACGGGGAAAGCCTTGCGCTCCTGCGGGAAACGAGCGGCGCTGGCTTTCAGTGGGAAGAGGGGCGTGAGGAAGCATGCGCGGGGCCCGGGGAAAAAAAAGGCTTACAACAGCACCGCTGGGTGACTAAAAAAAATTGCCATTTATTTAGGCCTTTAACAGCGCAGCTTATTTGATTGACTTCATTGAGAATCTGCCCTTCCTAAAAAACATGCACTGGGTTGCTGGAGGTTTAGATTTCCATCCCCAGCTGTCCCCCCTCCCCAGCTCTGAATTTTTCGGAGGCCCGGGCCCAGCCTCTGCTGATTTGCACGCGGGCGCGTCGCCCTTCCAAGGAGGACTCGTTTCACCCAAGCCCCCTCTCCCTTTTTGCTTTCGCTGAATAAAACCGGAACTACATCAAAGGCGGGGTGGGGTCGGGAAAAGCACGCACGGGGGGCCTCCTGCAGCACTTCCCACCCCACGGGCTGTAGAAGGTGTCTGCAATTTCTTCTGTGTAATAAGTGTGCGTGCGTGCACGCATGCATGTGCGCTTTCTCCCCAGAGGCTAATCTGTGTTAGGCGTTGCATAAGTGCGTGGGAGAGAGACAGTCCAATCAGGGCAGATGCATGCGCGTCCCTCTGCACGGGTGTGTTTCTGTCGCACACACCCCATTGTGTATCCTGTATGTGTATATGCTGGGAAGCACCCGCGCGGCTTGCACGCGCCCTGCGCTAGATCACATGACCAGCAGAGGCGGAGGGAGGGGGCATGAGGAGGGGGCCCTGGAACCTCTGCCCCACTACCCCTCCCATAGGGCTGCACGGGGGGTGGGGCTTTTTCTGGACTTTGGGTCCCATTCTGTTCAGGTTTTGGAGAATTGGGCTGCTGATGGACCGATGAGTCCCTGATTTCCTTCCAACAGTCTCTTAGATTGCAAAGTTTGAAAGAATAAGATGCGTGGATACCTCTTGATGGCCCTCCCTGGTTTCAGAACAGCTGGGGGGCTGACCCCGAGCTCAGGGAACCCCAAGGACTCCACAATTCAACCCAGAGCTACACATTTTCACTTCTGTTGTAACCATGATAATGCACTCACGGAGGCGGTAATTCTAAATAACGCTTTTCTGTGTTTGTATATCATTCATGAAGCATTGCCCTAAAAACCAGCCTCTTCTACAAAATCGAACAAGAGCAGTAGAAAAATAATAGCACACCCCACTTGAATGGCGAGGAGAGAAACAATTAAGTGGCAGAAAAAGAGGACAGAGAAATGAATGCTAAGTCATGACGGTTTCCCATCAGTGAAGTGTGAATGAAAGGGCAAAGTCATACGAAAAGGTTGCCAGGGTATTTGCTTTCATCAACTTCCCTGTGGCCATCCACACCCCCCTCACCTCTGTAAAAGAGGGAGATCAGTGATGGAGCCAGTCTGGCTTATTTCAAACATGGAGAAGGAATGTGGAAAAAAAGACAACAGGTCCTTCAGTCCTACTCAGGATTAAGCAGGAAGGAGTCCCATTACGTTCCACATAGCAAACTCTAAGGTTTGTGGCTGGAATCTTAGAAAGTGGAACTTGGCAGCTCTGGAAGCTGGTTGCCCAATAGTTGTCATGACTAAGTTCATTATAATGCACAACTTGCATTTCTCACATTGATAATCTACCTCTAGGGAAAAAGGGGGTACCAGGGATTTTCCTGCCTGGATTTGAAATCCTGGAGGAATAAACCGACAGAGGAGTAATCCTATTAGTCTCCTGGGAAGATCTTCATCTTGATCAGGTGGGCGGTTTGGGCTTAAGAGGCTGGCTGGGAATTCGGCTGTGGGAAGGAGTCACCTGGGGACAGCCGGGCCCTTCCTTAGCACGGTGAGCGGCTTCTCTGCACTGCAGCGTTCAGCAGATCTCCGCAGCGTAGATGTCATCGCTGAAGCCCTTTCGTGCCCGACTTGTTTCCAAAGTCCGTAGCAGCGGCGTGGCAGAGTCCAGCCACTTCTAAGCGCCCAGTCTTTGCAAAAAATACATCAATAAAAAGAAACAACACGGCGATGTTCAATAAAGCCAAACATGGAGGTAAATCAATACATTTAATAATTTAACATTTATGTTTTCTGAACAAACTACCATAGACTGTAGTATTAGAAATATATGATAAAGCCTATCTGGGAATAGGCCTGCCAAGTGCCCACGATAATAAAATTTGACTAGCAGGATTCAAACTCTCCTTGCGGTTTTTACGATCATGTTGTTGTTATTTTTGTTAGCATTAAGTCGGCTTGTTTTTTGCACCATGCGCTCCTAGTTCTTAGAGCAAAGCTCCCGGTGCACAATGTGATGATGGGCCGGGTTTATCCGTGGCTTGTCACAGAGCCCGATGCTGATTTGCGCTGAGAGGAAGCGACCGGGTGCTGGCTGGGGAATTCTGGGAGTTGAAGCCCAGACATCGTAAAGTTGCTGTGATTGAGAAACGCTGCTTGCGTGCAGCCCTCCCTAAGGTTTTATTTCTCCCCTCTGAACCCGGTTATGGACCCCAGCGGTCTGCCTTTTCTGAACCTCAGAACTGATGAATCTTTTCTCCTTTTTAAATTTTCATCCTGACCTCTTTTGTTTTGAACCCTTATCTGCCCCTGAGTCCAACCACAGTTTCTTTTCTCTACCTGGACAGCAAGCACGTGCATCGTTTGAGTTCAGTCCAAAGGCTGATCTGGGGTTGGCTTAACTTCCAGGGCAGTCTGCATATTCCATCTTGGTGTTCCCACGGTGAGAACTAGTGTGCTGAGCCCCAGGTAGCTGGTACCCGATGGTGAAGATTGGGCTAGGAAATCGATAGAGGGACGACTTTTAGTTTTCATAGCCTGGCTGCCTCTGTGTGTGTTAAAACCGCAGTCCATGGTTGGTGCTCAAACAGTTTTTTGATTTAATTGTTCCCCGGCGTCAAGCTGTCACTCCGCACTGTGTCGATGAACACCACACCGATATGCTTCACGCGTGCCACGTCCTTGGGGAAATCTTTCATTCTCATGAAGGGATCAATATCCAAACTGGCAATGAAGCAATATCTAAATTGGCAATATTAACTTCATAGCTTTAGAGCATGCATGGAGTTCTCTATAGCCAAGCTTCAATACTAACAGCACTTAGCAAAATTGCAAGAGGAAGCAACTGACCACAGATGAGCTAGCTCAGATAATAGGGGAAACTCCTCCTGAAGAGACTAAGTCTGAGGCCTGATAAGGAGGGAGGACCCAGAACAAGGGTCTGCAGGGACTGATAAGGTATAAGAGTTAGGGGGAACTCCTTTAAATTAATGTAAGCAAACAAGGGTGGGGAATAATGTATTCTGCTAAAGTTTCTTTGACTGGCTGTAAAACTCATCTTCATTATAATGGTACTAAGATCTGCCTTTTTAAAAATACTATAAAAGGCTGTGGTTTTGTCTCCAAGGGTGTGCCACCCTGCTCTCTCTTGGTGCATGGTGTGGGCACCCAGACTTTTGCTTGGCCAAATAAAATGCTGCTTAGAGAAGTCCCTGCTTGAAGTCTTTTATTTTGTGCTGCTGATTGATTTCAAGTTTTCTGGGTAGCCGTGAACCTTACACTCAAGTCAGTCTGCACGTTACACACACCAATTCACTTCTGTATATGAAGAGAGGAGGCGTGCTAACAGATGATTCCTGAAGGGGTGGTAAAATTAATAATAAGACATAAATACTCAAATATGTTTTGTAATGTAAGCAGGAATGTCTTCATCGGCAAGTCCTTTAAACTTGCTGCAAAGTTTGTCACCTGTCCCTTAAAGCCTCTGAAACAAGACTCTTGATATCTGCATATATCTGCATATATAACCTCCCAAGAGTTAAAGCGGTGTTTCTCAATCTTGGCCACTTTTAGATGTCTGGACTTCAACTCCCAGAATTCCCCAGCCAGCCAGCCAACTCTCAGGAATTCTGGGAGTTGAAGTCCAGACATCTTAAAGGGGCCGAGGTTGAGAAACACTGAGTTAGAGACCCTGGGATCCACTAAAACATCACGGCATTAGTATTCCAGGATCAATATTTTGGGGTATTTGTAAATCAATAATTAGCAATGTGATGTGTGACTTTTAGCAAAATCCTATTCATCTTTATGGAGAAGTACATTCTGCCATGTTCAGTAGGGTCTGCTTCTAGTCATTGTGTATATGTCCGCCTCACCAGGTGGACCAGACCAGAAGATCAATGCAACAGGAAGACTTTATGGAGATTGGCAATAACAACAGGTCCTTGCAAGTCCAATTCTATTGTGCCTCTCCCCATCCCTTCTTATATCCTTGGGAATTAGAAAGGTGTCTGTCTGGGCTGCTTACGCATACTTTCTGCTTGTTTTGGACTTAAGCCATGTTTTGACCTTATTGCTTTGGTAATGGATCTGGTCTGTCTCTGTCAGGGTCACCTTCCTTACTTTCTACAGCCACTTCTGAATTTTATCTTGTTTCTTAGGACTTAAAGAATGTTTCAGCTCTCTTTGCTGTGGTTCTTGCACATTTTTGTCAAGGTCACTTCCTTTATTCTTTACAGTAGATGAATGTCTAAAACACCCATGGAATATAATACTCCACTTGAAAATATTTTTAAAAGGGCAACTGGAGTTGCCTACAAAAGTTTAGGAACCTGAAAGAAATTTGTATTTTTCCTTAAAGGAACAGAAGCTGGGCACAATAAGGTGCAAAGTTAAACAGGATCTCCTTATCCCAATCTGAATGCATATTTACAATTTATGTGCAGTTGTTTACAGATTCAAAATTAGCAAACAGTGAATAGGAAGGTGCAGATGTTTGGACACCTTTCAGTCAGTACTTTGGAAGAGCAACTCAGATGGAAATAACCACCCCCATACATTTCATACATATAGTCAGCTAAGAGTCTTTCTGTTCTTGCATCTGGAATATTTTTCCTACTTTCCTTCACAGATTTCTTCTGGGTCAGAAATATCCTTAGGACTCCATGCATGACCTACATGTTTAAGATCTCCCTAATGTAAGAATATTCAAGTCTGGGGACTGTGAAAGCCATTCTGAAACTTTTCTCTTTCTTGTATGTGTGTTATTTCATGGTTGACGTTTGGAACATCTTCAACAGTGGTTACAAGCATGCTGCTATTCCATGTATTAGGTTCATTCGTTAACTGGTATCTCTTTTAATTCCAGCAAACCACCATCTTTAGTTCATCAACTGTTTCTGGGAATTAAAGAATGTTAATGCTGTGCCTTTGGATTTCTTTCGTATTGTTTTTTTTCAAACGTAAGTGAATCTCCTTTGCCAATAAGTAGAATTATATATATATTTTTCCATGCAGGAATTTCATAAATCCCACATGCATGTTTTCAAGGAGCAAGGAACATCACACCATCCTACCTGACATCTAACAATTATTCCCAGATGATTCTACATGGAAATTGAGTGTAACTAGCAATCTGCTGCTATTTGCCAGATCGCTACATCTTGCTTGATCACTTACGATACATAGAGCTGAACATTACCTTCTTTAATTTGGACTGGAAAATCTGGGTAAATCTATGGAATAAAAGTCTTATCAGAAATGATGAGATTGGTTAGTATTGATTTTCTTAATCCACGTTCACCAACTAACAAGGTAGGAGTTCCAACTCTCCCTTCACAGACTTCTAAAAAATTTAATGAGGGAGATTTGCAAACCCTACCTATTCAGCGTTCTTTGGACGTGTTGCCATGACACTGAGATCCTTCCTCAGCTATGGCAGGAGAAAGGTATGTGTTGTCTTTGTTCAAGGATAGTGGCTCATCTACTTCTATTTTTTCCTCCCTATCAGTTCTCCAAACCCCCAAAGTATTTTGATTTCTAGATATTTTTTCCCAGTGTTCCCTTTCTTGTATATTTATGTTTGTACATTGAGTATGTCTAAAAAGCAGGCATAAGAGTAGGATTCAATTAAGTAAAGAGATACCCTAGTTCAAATTGAGCTTTATTCTCCATGCCCATGTAGTTTTATTGGCAACAATATGGGACTGGTTGGCAACAGAGTTCTTCCAAGATTTTCCAAAATCCCCATTCTAGCCTACAGCCCTGGCATTTCCTGCAGGACTCCCATGTCCAACCTTGCTCATCTGTGAGCCCAGACAAGGCTTCACAGGGGTTACTACCTGCTGAGCCATGTCCTGCAAGATCCTTCATCTGTCTATTGAGAAATAAGTGCCTTCACGCCCGTGGAACTTACTCCTATGAAATTGATTCCAGAGTGCAGCCTTTATGAGATCATAAAAGCCTCTTTAAGAGTGAGATTAAGAATTCTAAACCTCAAAGACTGCTCAGAAGGCATGCATTAGTGTTTTGCTGGATTGTACCCAGGTTGGTAAGGGCAGAAGTTTAGCTTGCATCTCCTGCTTAGGCAGCTCACACTCCAGAGGCAAGATTGCAAATGGCACCCATCTGGGGATCACGAGTAGTTTTCTCCAACAAGTAGTTTGCGGAGCTTCCAGTAAAGCTTAATGGAGCTCTTGGCTGCAAATAAATTGATGACAGTGGAACAAATGATCTTCCTGTTGAGCGGAAGGACCCCAGGACAAGTGAAACATTTCTCTGTGCTGAAGGCCCAGAGAAACCATCGTCTTACACAAGGCATGAAAAGCCACAACTGTGTATTTAAAACACTGCATCTATTCAATGGTGTTGCCAATTTCTTGACTGAGATCTCTTGGCAAATACCGTAATCTTGCTCTCTGGAGGGGATTCTCAGAGCAGAACTGGGTTTTATCACCAAGTCCTAAGATTGAGCAGAACCACTGTGATATTAAAAAGGAAGCTCTCCTTAGAGTTAAGTTGATCCTGGGGTTTTATGGATACGTCCATTCAGTTTTCTTGCACTAGCACAGAGGTGATCTATCACAACCTTCTTGTGAAATGTTGGACTTCCCAGACCAGCCTACAGCTCTGAAATTATGTTGGCATGTGGGAATGACCTTGGGAGACAAGTGGGGGGTGGGGGAGAGATGCTGCCCAGGGAATGATCAGATAACAGGGGGCATAGCCCCCAGCTGCATAATGGGTAGAGAAAAACTCAGAAAGGATCCTCCCTAACTTATCAGGCAGTAAATGGGAGGGCAGGAGAGTTGCACTTTCAGACTTGGAAGATTCTGTTAATCTAGCCTTACAATAAAATAGAATTGCCTCATCTGGTCGTATTTCCTGCTTGGTCTACCTGGGAAGGCTGACAGAAATTACTGGGAGATCTCCCATCCAACATCTAAGAAGGCTTGACATGCTGAGACATCTGCCATGCTGATGTTAATCACTTTTGTGTACAAAACTCAGAATTGTGGCATTAAATATGTTCATGTAAGCGAGGAGCAGAGGTAAACTGATGGCTTAAGCTGATGACTTCAATATGATTCTGTTTTAGATTGCCTGCTCTAGTTTCTGGAAAGGCCTTTGGTTTATTTTAATTTATTTAATTTAGTATTAGATTTATATTCAGCTTTTTGTTCAGGGGCTCAAGGTGGCTGACAGGGTGCCCCTTCCTCCTATTTTCCCCCACAACAACATCTGTGAGGTACCTAATGGTTCTTTACAGCTGAATTTGGGCTTGGAGATAAGGAATGGATTTTACACTGTCTGAAAGCTGCACCCAGTTTCAGCTGCAAACGTATTGTGTGTGCAAAGAAAAAATGACAGTCCAAGGAGCTCTACAAGAAAACATGTTTACTTGGAAGAAGTCCCACGGAGTTCTGCAGGGCTCACTTCCTGGAAATATGTCTCACTGGGTCACCTTAATTAGCTGACGGCAGAGTAAACATGGGATAAATGTAGGTCAATAGCACCTTGTTTACCGGATGAGAAAGTGGCAGCACCATCACTTTGAGCAAGGCGCCTCCTTTGGCAAACAATGACCTCCATTCAGGATTTAGCCGCACACCCTTGCTGAAAATCTTGCATCATCCTGGGGCTTCCATACCTTTTGCAGCAGAGATGCTGATAGTGAAAGTGAATGTGTGTTTGCTTTTGGTGCTTTCGACTTAAGGGCACAGCGCCCTTAAGCCTGGAATGAAAAGGTTGAAATTTTATGAACGGGTGGCAGGGTTTGCTTTTAAGGTTTGTAAATGGTCACAGAGCTTTAAGTAATTTAGCAAGGGGCCTGTTGGCACTTCGGTGGTTAGCAGATGTGGCTGAGGTCAGAATTCTGACTTGAAGCTGACTAACCGTGCCTTTGCTGAAAATGCTAGTTTGATCCTCCTCGTTGCCCTCCCCAAAATGCAGGAAAACCCTAGACCTTGCACGGTGCATAGACAAATCAGTGAAGCCCTTTTTTCAAGGAAAAATGGGGAAACATCTCAGGAACCGGGTGAAGAAGGAATCACTTAAAAGGGAGAGGTGTAACTTCCTTCCTGCTTTATGCACCTGCCAGAAACAGAGAGATCTTCAGGTTTTGGCCATCATAGATAGTAGATAATACATAAAAGGTTGTTTACATATGAGGACTGTAAGCGTGTAGGTTTTTAACTGAGCACATTGGCCTAATTTAAAAGAGGAGCTGAGAAATATGAAACTCCCTGGGGAGGCCCAAAACACCACTTTCATGATAATAATGTGAAGGCCCCACATTTCCACCAGATATATCTAAATGAACTGAGTCCCTAATGACAGGCTCCGTTTTAGTGCTTCAGAATATGCATCAATCATATGAAAAGAGAAAGTAACATTAATCCTGGAAACAGCAGGTCAATTGCTTTGGCCTCCTCGCCGGCAGACGGGTCAAACTGAAGTTCTGACAACTTGGTCGGCCAAATTTCCTCTTTTAAAAAATCGAGGAGAACTTTTTCTGCCTCCACAATGCCTGGCTCCTCATTTTCCTCTACCTTGAAACCCATGTCACGCTTTGGTGATACTTTGCGCATCTCAAGGCCAGCTTTTAGAATTTGGATATTTTTTACTAGTACGTTTTCCAGCGTACAGTGAGGCCTTGCCACTTCTACTGTCGTGGAATTATTTTCACACGAGGATATAGCGCAAAGAAAAATGTGCAAATTTATAGCACTCTGTCATGAAGTCTGCAGTTTCTCTAAGAATGTATTTCTGACAGTTTCTGAAAGACAGAATAATAGACATAAATCAGTTCAGGAAGCTGAGTGCTAAGAATTTCTATTGATCCCTGAGAAATATAATCGTTTCCAGGATTTGAGGATCCGTAGCTTTTCCAAAGAGTCTTTTGCATTGAGTGTACCCATGTAAATGGTACGCAGGGGGTGCATGTGGGCATAATATATAACATTTTAGCTCATTTAGCTCGTTCTTTAGGTTTAAAGAAAATATAGCACAGACGAGTGAACAATGGAATTTATTTTACATAGAAAGATGGGAGCAACATAATATAAGAGATGGCAGAGAATTGAAAGAAAGGGGAGGCGTTGTATAATTTCTGGAGAAAGTGACTGAACAGAATTGTGATTAAGAATGAAAAAGGAAAAAACTTTAAAAGAATTTTAACAGCTGCATAAAATATAAAAAGGCACAGCAGTATGGAGACAGAATTGTATCTTAAGTTCTGTAGTTAACATATTCTTGTATGGAAATTTAAGTACTGTAGAGGAATAATATTATAAAAACAAAGGCATATGTAAGATTTGGACCTGTTTTAATTAAGTGTCTTAAAGAGCAATTTGATGCAACTGAAGAATAAGACAAAACAGTTGATTTTTTCAGATTTGTAATGTAAGAGGAAAAAAACCCAGTGAATGCAAAAGATTAAGGCTAGCCAGGAATACTCCTGAATTGTTCTCCTGCCTTGGGTCCTGTCCCTTGCAAGGAACTTTTGGGAATACTCCATTTTGGAGCCAGTGAACTGGGGCGTGGATGGACGATCCATTGTTAAATTGCAGCCCTCTGAACTCATCGCCATCCTGAGAGAAGGAACTCCACAAGATCCAGCAGATCTTTAAATGTTCTCTTAGGGGCGATGGGATTACACTCGGTGCTGTTTTTCACGGAAACGTGGTTGAACAGAATGGGAACAAAGCACCAATGTGAACAGTATAGGAAAAGCACACTTCTTGTATTTTTCAAAGTTGTAGTCTATACAATAAAACCTGGGACATATAATTCAACAGTGAAGAAATTAAAGCTTACAACTTTTTTTTTTTTAATAAAGTATGTGCTATTTCTAAGAAATAGGGGAAAAAACATTTGCCTGTAGATAACACTTTAACATTTTTAAATAAATTAAGTAATGACTTGGACTCTGAGAAAGACCTGCCTGGTTGCTAGGGATTACTTTGACTTTACTTCTCATGCATTCTGCTTTTGCAGCAACGAGTTGTCTCTTGTTTTGCCTTTACTGTTCCTACATACCAGTGTTTCTCAACCTTGGAAACTTTGATATCTGCATATATAACCTCCCAAGAGTTAAAGCGGTGTTTCTCAACCTTGGCAACTTTTGGCTGGCTGGGGAATTCTGGGAGTTGAAGTCCAGACATCTTAAAGTTGCCAAGGTTGAGAAACACTGCTACATACATAAATAAACTTCTTCCAGGTTATTTCCACGTTCCTCTATGCCCTCCAGCTGCTTAAACACTATTTTCCTTCATTCTCTGTTTAGAGTGAATGCTGACTGGCTCATTTGCAGCAATCTTAGCATTCTAAGGATCAGTTGCATTGAAGATGACCACAGGACGTCTTCAAATTGCTTCTGAGAACTGGGGGGTAGAACTGATGGCCCTATGGAAGTCCCATAAAATTACTTCCTAACTTTTCTTTTTCCTCAACGCTATGCTCTTTTCCAGTCATGGCGGACTCCGATTCATCAGGAATCACTGACATGGTGAAGCAAATAGCTGAGCAACAAAATATTCAGGCTTCTGCGATAGAAAAGAGCAATGAAGTTCTCAGGCAACTGCAGGTAATATTTTAAAAAGACTTTACAGTCTGGTAGAGAAAGTACTGGTCTGACCGACTGATTTTAGTTTGGCTTGGAAAGCGTCTTCTAATCAAGAGGACAAGTCTGATTAAGCGCCTTCAATCTATTTGTATCAATGGCAACGTCAGGAACAAAAGAACTTCTGGCTTCAGAAGTTCAGCCTCTTCTTGGACTCCAGCAGCAGAAGAAGCAGGAGAATCTTGGGAGACACAACCTCAGCATTAAGCACTTCCTAGAGGGGGCTGCCTCTTTGGGCTAGGGGTCTATGGCAACGCCAGGGGGTAGATCCCTCCCTTCCAGCTCCCCAAGCCTTGGGAGTGCTGGCCTTGAGTGGGCTTAGTCTCCAGCACATCCGGTGGCACTGCCCTGCTTCCCCTTTGCCCTCCATGCATGCTCCTCTCTGAAGGTCAAGCAGAGAGGGGGGCCCTCTTTGATGGGGAGCCCGAGTTCCCACTTGTGGGCCATTAAAGATGCCAGACCATTGTCTTCCTTGCTTAGACCTTAGAAAAATGAACAGCGTGTAAGATCTGAGCTGAACCTGCTAGATTTACCCTCATTTAGTGGGTGCATTTCATTCTATTTCTCCGTCTTTGATTTATTGTCTTAGTATGCACTGTGCGGTGTATAATGGCTCTCCCCAAGGAGATTGTGCCCTTTTTCCAGATTTTGGAAGGCTCTTCCTCTACCTTCACTAGTGGTGGCTACCTAGTGTTCTTTGTTAGAAAATCCCTCAGAGAGAGATGGTTTTTGGAGTGAGAGTTGAGCCCAGATGTGACTGCTATGATATCTGGTGAGCATTTACCCTTCCTTGTAATGGTCCAATAGGTTTGCATTCTCACCATATCCTCAACCTGGTTGTTGTTCAGCCACTTCTGACTCTTTGTGACCCAATGGACATCATTTCGTCAAGACTGTCTGCCAGGAACCGTGTCTCGGAGTTCTTGTTAGTACCTGTTTGTGACATCAATGACAATATCTAGCCACCTATTTTTCTTTTCTGATTGCCTTTCATTTTTACGAGCATCAGGTCTTCTCCAGAGTCTCTTCTCTTTGCACGGTGTGTCCAAAATATCTAATACTGAAGCCTTAGCTTCATTGTTAGTCCTTCTAGTGAGCAGTGTGGTTTTACTTGATCAAATACTAAATAATTTGTTATTTTCTGACAATCCAAAGTATTCTCAACAATGTTGTCCAGCACCACAATTCAAAGTCAGTCCACCTTCCTGCTGGTCCAGATTCTATAGCCGTATAAACTGATGAAATGGAGAAAACCAGTGTGCCAGTGTAACATCTCTGCACTTTAAGTAACTGAGTCACTGAAGTCATTTTCAGTGTTAACTTTCTGGGTTCATACAATATATTAAACCATAAACTGACCCAGCAGACTGGGTTTGGGCAACATGGTGAACCACAGAACAAGCTTGTGCAAAGCTACATCTTTATACCTAACACAATTAAGCATTTTATGTAAACACAGCCATTGTGGGTTAGATGGTGCCTTGATTCTTCTGTCTGATAATACTGATGATTTCATAGTTTTGATCTGTTTCAGATAAACACAACGCTTGCTAGAGTAAACATCAGCCATCCATGTCATGTATAGTTTTTGTGACTAACTTAAAATGTTTTACTGTTTTGTGTATGAATTGGTTTACCCTGTGATATTTCTCTGTAGGCTCAGCTTCAGGAACTTGAGATACAGAGGAACTCTGTTCTATTGAATAGGAAGGAAATTGAAAGACAAATATATTTCTGGGAGAAAGACATAGCAACAAGCAAATCTCACTATGAAGATCTGGAGGGTCAAATTGCAGCCTTGCATGCTGAGAATGTAAAGCTGACCCATGACAATGAAGCTCTACAAGAAGAATTTGAAATGATGCTTTTAAGAAACCGTGCTTACTATGAGAAAATGGCTGCTCACCGAAACCGATTTGAGGAGGCAGAAACCACATTGCCCTTCACAGTGGAGCTCACGAAGAAAAGAGCCACGGTCCAGCAGATGATGATTCAGAAGGAAGACCTACTGGCTTCTCTTGAGAAAGCAGATGATACTGTTGGCCAACTCCAGGTCTGATTAACTTGCTTTTTCAACTGTTTTGCCTTTCTCACCAAATCTGTTCTTAATTTCTTTAAAGGAATAAGGAAAGTAAATTCTTCTGCACATTTGCAACTGACTTACAAGCTGCTTCAGACTGCAGAATTCCAGGATCTGAAATCAGCTAAATCAGTGAGGGGGGGCATTTCTTAAGAGTTTTTCCAATAATTCATACGTTTGCTGGGAGCCATTCTTCATACTCCCAGGCTGCAATTCAAATTCACTTTATTTGGATAACTTTCCTTGCAGGCTACATTTCACTTTATGATTTTGGGCCAAGCACCCTTTCTCAACCCAACCTACTCACAGGGTTGTTTTTTACACACACACACACAAACCCAAGCCAAATGTGAAGAGGTGATCTCTGGGGATAAGAGTGACCTTGCACAATAAGTAGACAATGATTGTGATTTTTTTTTTTAAACTTGGCCAGATCTTTGGAAAAGACATAACTCTTCCTTGGGCTTCTGCAATGATATTCATCCATACAGAAGCAATGAAGATGTTGAATCTTTTTGTACTGCCATGTTTCTTCCTGACAAAGCAAGGATTTTTAAAATCCTGTAGAGCATCCCAGCGTATTGTGAATTATAACTTTTAGCATCATATTTACGACTGCTCCCCAGTGAAGGCCAGTGGTGGGGAGCCTCAGATAATGAGTGTTGTAGAACTAGCAAAAGTCACAGCACATTTAGCCCTTTAACTAGAGTCCAAAACAACAAGGAAGGAGAAAATGAGACCCATTGGTGGAGGGAGAGAGTAAGGAAAAATGTTTGAAATGCTTTGAAATTGACAAATTGAAGCAATACCTTAATTAACAAAACATTTGAAATTGTTCCGTTTTTCCCTCTCTGTTATTCCTCTGTTTTAACTTTCATAGAATTGTAAGAGTTGGCAGGGATCACGTAAGACCAGCTCAGGACAGGAATCCAAATTAAAGTTACCGTACGTGGATGGTTGTCCAGCCTCTGCTTCAACATATCCAAAAAAATTTGTGTCCCTCTCTTCTCTGGCGCCTGGTTCTGCTGCTGAATTATTCTTACTGTTAGCAAGTCTTTTTTCCTCTAACATTCAGTAGACTTTGCCTTCCTGCATCTTAAAACCATTATTATATATGGAGGCCTTGGTGCTCTTTGAGTTTGGTTGTTTGCTTGGAGACGTTTCATTACCCAACTAGGCAACATCATCAGAAGTTATTGTATATTCTGTACAATAGAAAACAGGCTTGGGCTGTGTTTTGGACTTTCAAAAGAATCCAATCTTTCCCTACTTGCCTCCTTTTTCTCCTCCATGTTTAAATAGACCCATTTCCCCAAACCTCAGTTTAGAATAATTTAGTCTTTAGTTCCCAATTGGTGCTAATAAAAATATAACAGGGAGCTTTAAGTTTTCTGAGATAACTTCCATTTTAACCAATATGAATATTGCTGCTTTTATATCATGTCCTCTCCCAAACATTATCCAATTTATTTTACTGTATCTCTATTCCCTTATATGCATCTCTGCATAGGATGAAATCTCATGTTTGCAAAGTGAAATAAAGGTACTGGAAGAGGCTGTCAGCAAAAAGGAGAATGCCATTCAAGATCAAAAAAGCAGGCATGCTAAGCTTCAGAAAGAAATTGAGGTGAGCTTTCAATTCTATAATTATTGTGTCTCATCTATTTTTTAAGAAGCACTTTTAAATGTATCCATTTCTGAATATTTTTTAAAAGGCATCCATAAGACTGCAGTGTCCTCACTGGACAAATATAAAAGACATTACTTAATTTTATCACAATATGAAATGATAACACATATAATTTATATGGGATCATATAATGCCTGCACTGGTTGGCAGATTTATTTATTTATTTATTTATTTATTTATTTATTTATTTTCAAATTTGTCACTGCTCATCTCACTGCAGAGCGACTCTGGGTGGTTTATGGTAAAAAGAATAAATATTAATTAAAATAGAATAAATATTAATTAAAATACATTACAACAAAACTTCCTGTATAAATAATAAATATCTTCCAAGAAAATGTTAACTAGGAGTTATTAGACTCAGGAGCATCCTCAAGGTGCCAGCCACCCACAGGGTTGCTTACCCCTCCTCACACCCCACGTGAGTTGGCAGAGCCAGGCCTTCAGGCCTTTTCGGAAGGCCGGGAGAGTGGGGCCTGCCTCACCTCTGGGGGAAGAGTGTTCCATGGGGGGGCAATGGCAGAGAAGGCTCTCCTCCTGGGCCCCGCCAGTCGACATTCTTTTGTGGACGGGGTCTGCAACATGCCCTCTCTGCCTGACCGGGTGGGACGGGCTGACATAATGGGGATGAGACAGTCCCTCAGGTAACCTGGTCCCATGCCATGTAGGGCTTTAAAGGTAATAACCAACACCTTGAATTGGACCTGGAAGCAGACTGGCAGCCAGTGCGGCTCCTGCAGTAAAAGTGTTATATGTGCCATCCTTGGGGCACCCAAAATTGCCTGCGTGGCCACATTTTGCAACAGCTGTAACTTCTGGATACTCTTCAAGGGTAGCCCCATGTAGAGCGCATTGCAATAGTCTATACGGGAGATGACTAGGGCATGAGTGACTGACTGGAGGAAAGGGCGTAACTGCTGTACAACATGAAGTTGAGCAAAGGCCCTCCTGGCCACGACTGCCCCGTGCTTTACGGGGAGGACATGATCTAAGATGTTGACATTCACACTGACTATCTGAGGACCATCTTTTCTCTTTTCAAATCTGTCTAGCTGTGAAGATCTGCAGGAGAAATCTTTCTAAAGATGTCCTGATATTTGCTTATCTGGCATGTGAAAGAAGGTTTCTCCTCCCCAGTTCCCATGCATTGCAATTTACCCACTTACTAGCTCCACGTGGCTTCCCTTTTTCAGTACTGAGCAAAATCTGTAAAGTTGCATCTTTCAGCAGGTTTTTTATTCTTAATCAATGTTAGATTAAATTTTAATTTACGTTTTATCACCTGGGGGGGGGGGTTACAACCTTTTGTTGGCTGCCTTGATAATTCACTTGAGTTGAAAGGTAGGGTATTGTGATGGAATGGAATTATGAAGGCCAAACTCAGGGAGGGAAACATGCTCTTTCGTCTCCTGAGGGGCGAGGAAGAGATAAGAGGATGAGGCTGGCACCTCCCTGAGGAATTCACTCTGTTTTGACTGGCTGACTTTGGGAACTGAGTTTCAGTCTGGGAAGATTCTTGCTAGAGGTTGTAGCTAATAAACATTGCTGAACTGAATCCGCATGGTCTCCTGGAGTTCCTTGGGCTAGACCTGACATCAATCTTCCCAGACTCAAACCTCAGTTCCCAAGGTTAGCCAGTCAAAACAGAGTGAATTCCTCAGGGAGGTGCCAGCCTCATCCTCTTATCTCTTCCTCGCCCCTCAGGAGACGAAAGAGCATGTTTCCCTCCCTGAGTTTGGCCTTCATAATTCCATTCCATCACAGGTATAAATCCAAGAGGAGTCTATCATTATAGTGTCTAGGCAGCGAGCATATCTTGACCTATTCCAGCATTCTTGGATTATAAATGGCAGTATAGGCATAACTTATAGGATTGTTGTTGTTGTTTAGTCGTTAAGTCGTGTCCGACTCTTTGTGACCTCATGAACCATATTGCGCCAGGCCTTCCTATCTTTCACTGCCTCCCTGAGTTTGCTCAATTTCATGCTCATTGCTTCAGTGATGCTATCTAGCCATCTCATCCTCTGCCATCCTCTTCTCCTTTTGCCTTCCATCTTTCCCAGCATCAGGGTCTTTTCCAAAGAGTCCTCTCTTCGCATTAGGTGACCAAAGTATCTGAGCTTGAGCTTCATTATCAATCCTTCCAATGAGCAATCAGAGTTGATTTCCTTTAAGATTGACTGGTTTGACCTCCTAGCAGTCCAGGGGACTCTTAAGAGTCTTCTCCAGCACCACAGTTCAAAGGCATCAATTCTTCGGCGTTCAGCCTTCTTTATGGTCCAGCTCTCACAGCCATACATTACTACTGGAAAAACCATAGCTTTGACTATGCGGATCTTTGTCGGCAAGGTGACGTCTCTGCTTTTTAATATGCTATCTAGGTTTGCCATAGCTTTCCTCCCAAGGAGCAAGCGTCTTTTAATTTCAGGGCTGCAGTCTCCGTCTGCGGTGATCTTGGAGCCCAAATCAATGAAGTCTGTTACTGCTTCCATTTCTACCCCTTCTATTTGCCAGGGATTGATGGGTCCAGATGCCATGATCTTAGTTTTTTTAATGTTGAGTTTCAAGCCAGCTTTCGCACTCTCCTCTTTCACCCTCATCAAGAGGCTCTTTAGTTCTTCTTCACTTTCTGCCATTAGGGTGGTATCGTCTGCATATCTGAGGTTATTGATGTTTCTCCCTGCAATCTTAATTCCGGCTTGTGATTCTTCCAGCCTGGCATTTCTCATGATGTACTCTGCATATAGGTTAAATAAGCAGGGTGACAGTATACAGCCTTGTCGTACTCCTTTCCCTATTTTGAACCAATCGGTTGTTCCATGACTGGTTCTAACTGTTGCTTCTTGGCCCGCATACAGATTTCTCAGGAGACAGGTAAGGTGGTCTGGTACCCCCATCTCTTTAAGAATTTGCCACAGTTTGTTGTGATCCACACAATCAAAGGCTTTTGCATAGTCAATGAAGCAGAAGTAGATGCTTTTCTGGAACTCTTGTGCTTTCTCCATGATCCAGCGAATGTTGGCAATTTGATCTCTAGTTCCTCTGCCTCTTCGAAACCCAGCTTGTACATCCGGTAGTTCTCGGTTCACGTACTGCTGAAGCCTAGCTTGTAGGATTTTGAGCATAACCTTGCTAGCATGTGAAATGAGTGCAATTGTGCGATAGTTTGAGCATTCTTTGGCATTGCCCTTCTTTGGAATTGGAACGTAAACTGACCTTTTCCAATCCCGTGGCCACTGTTGCGTTTTCCAAACTTGCTGGCATATTGAGTGCAGCACTTTAACAGCATCGTCTTTTAGTATTTTAAATAACTCAACTGGAATACTGTCATCTCCACTAGCTTTGTTGTTAGCAATGCTTCCTAAGGCCCACTTGACTTCACTCTCTAGGATGTCTGGCTCAGGGTCAGTGACCACACCAGCATGGACATCAGGGACATTAAGATCTTTCTTGTATAGTTCTTCTGTGTATTCTTGCCACCTCTTCTCAATCTCTTCTGCTTCTGTTAGGTCCCTGCCTTTTTTGTCCTTTATCATGCCCATCTTTGCCCTAAACGTTCCTTTGATATCTCCAATTTTCTTGAAGAGATCTCTAGTCTTCCCCATTCTATTGTTTTCTTCAATTTCTTTGCATTGTTCATTTAAGAAGGCCTTCTTATCTCTCCTTGCTATTCTCTGGAAATCTGCATTCAGTTGCTTTTATCTTTCCCTTTCACCCTTGCTTTTCGCATTCCTTCTTTCCACAGCTATTTGTAAAGCCTCATCAGACAGCCATTTTGCTTTCTTGCATTTCTTTTTCTTTGGGATGGTTTTAGTTGCTGCCTCTTGTACAATGTTACAGACCTCCGTCCATAGTTCTTCAGGCACTCTGTCTACCAAATCTAATCCTCTAAATCTATTCATCACCTTCACTGTGTACTCACATGGAATATGATCTAAGTCATACCTGAGTGGTCTAGTGGTTTTCCCTACATTCTTCAATTTAAGCCTAAATTTTGCAGTAAGAAGCTCATGATCTGAGCCACAGTCAGCTCCTGGTCTTGTTTTTGCCGTCTGTATAGAGCTTCTCCATCTTTGGCTGCAAAGTATGTAATCAATCTGGTTTCGGTATTGACCATCTGGTGATGTCCATGTGTAGAGTCATCTCTTGTGTTGTTGGAAAAGGGTGTTTGCTATGACTAGCTTGTTCTCTTGACAGAACTCTATTAGCCTTTGCCCTGCTTCATTTTGTACTCCAAGGCCAAACTTGCCTGTTATTCCGATTACTCCTTGACTTCCTACTTTAGCATTCCAATCCCCTATGATGAAAAGGACATCTTTTTTTGGTGCTAGTTCTAGAAGGTCTTGTAGGTCTTCATAGAACCGGTCAACTTCAGCTTCTTCAGCATCAGTGGTTGGGGCATAGACTTGGATTACCGTGATGTTAAATGGTTTTCCTTGGATACGCACTGAGATCATTCTGTCGTTTTTGAGGTTGTACCCCATTACTGCCTTTCCCACTCTCTTATTGACTATGAGTGGAACTCCATTTCTTCTAAGGGTTTCTTGCCCACAGTAGTAGATATAGTGGTCGCCTGAATTAAATTCACCCATTCCCGTCCATTTCAATTCGCTGATTCCCAAGATGTCGACGTTCAATCTTGTCATCTCATGTTTGACCACATCCAGCTTGCCTTGGTTCATGGATCTTACATTCCACGTACCTATACAATATTGTTCTTTACAGCATCGGACCTTCTTTTCGCTTCCAGATACTTCCACAGCTGAACGTCCTTTCGGCTTTGGCCCAGCCGCTTCACTCTTTCTGGAGCTACTTGGAATTGCCCTCCGCTCTTCCCCAGTAGCATATTGGACACCTTCCGACCTGAGGGGCTCATCTTCCGGCGTCATATCTTTTAGCCTTTTAACATTGTCCATGGGGTTTTCTTGGCAAGGATACTGGAGTGGGTTGCCATTTCCTTCTCCAGTGGACCACATTTTGTCAGAACTCTCTGTCATGACCTGTCCGTCTTGGGTGGTCCTGCACGGTATAGCTCATGGCTTCACTGAGTTACACAAGCCCCTTCGCCACGACAAGGCAGCGATCCATGAAGGGGAACTTATAGGGTTATGGTGACCCAAAGCTGAGAAAGGAAGGGTAAACTCTAATGATGCTTTCATGGGATGGTCTTGGTTTTAAGGATACTTCTAAAGAGACACTTCTGCTGAGTGCCATTATCTAAGGGTTGGGTTTTGTGCTGGCAGTGCTTAATCACTGATGGCCCACTCAGAGGGGGAACAACCACCTTTAACTGCATCCGAGCTGCTGCCAACGTGTTTGAGAAGCTGTCACTTTCTCCCAATTTTCTTTTTCCTGATTTGAAGTAAAAATTTTGAAAAAGTTCTGGGTGGGCCAATCAGAGTTGGCAACCTTGTGGATAGAGTTGGAAAGGGGGTCATTCATTCTACCCCATTTCTTCTTTTATTCCTTCCTTTTCTGTTACTCCAAAGAGAAAGGAGGACTGAAAAAACAAAGAGACTCCTTGTGTAGGGCCATTCTTGGACTTTGCCTCTGTTTAGCAGCTGAAGAATGGGTTAACCCTCTGTTAACATTCTTGATTGACTGTTTAAAAACCTAAATTGATACAAATCAGATGAATTTATATTAACTATCTATTTAAAATTGTAAAATTAATTGAGTCTCCATCTGCTTGTACTGGCCTTTTGCTCTTACACACATAAATAACTCCAAATCACAGAAACCCTACAAGACCAGACTCACATTTGATATATTTGGGAAAAAGAATCTTTTTGGCTGAGCAGTTTCCTTACACGCAGCATTCAAAACTGGTGAGTGGTTGGATGGAGTATCTGTTCCTTGGATTATAGCCATACGTTCTCCATTTTAATCCTCCTTTTCTTTCAGCCAGGTCTCCTACCACCATTTCAGTGTTTCAGTTTAGCGGTTGGGGTGTGAAAAAAGTCAAAATGATAGTTATGACTATATGACAGAAGCTCCACCCCTTCTTTACGTGCATATGTATGCAGTGCGTGTAACAAAGGAGTAAGGCTTCGATTGCATTGCTGTGGCTACATCTTGACTTTTTTGACACCTGTTAGCTGTCATCACTCTTTTACAGCTTCAGTCCTATATATTCTAAAAAGTAACTTTTCTTGAGATACTGGGCATGTTCAAGCTCTGTTCACAAACAAAACAGCTCGAAGGCTTTGTCAAGACACCATCTTTATTTGTAGTGCGTAGCAGGAACGGCCTTGAGGGACAGGAGGAAGTGCTGCTACCAAAACAATGGTCAGATAAAAGAAACTTGAATCCAGGGCAGAAGCGTAACCTGAGAAAACGTCTCAGACTAGACCCTCCCGAGTTTTCACAAAGATAAAGGGAAGGCAGGGGGAAGCACATTCAGACTTGCAAGATTCTGTTACCCTATCTTTATAATAAAAGTAATATTAGTCTGCATGACTCTGGTATCCTAATCTGGTCTGCCTTGAAGGGCTGACATTATTTTACCTGTAAGGTAAATACGGCACATGGAACCTTACAGCAGAGGAAGCGGGCTTGACATACAGAGAAGAAGGTTTGCGTAATGTTCCACGTGCCATGTTAACCTGGAAAAAAACTATTTGAAATCAGTATAATGTATAGTGCTTCTGAGCAGATATACACTGGATGGTATTGTAAATTTCATTAACATTCCATTTTAATTCTCATTTTAATTCCTTTCCAAAATATTCAGTGCGTATTTACTCAGATGTGTTCAGCGGGCTTATTCAAACTCCTTCTGTAGGAAAGCTGTACCGTGCTGCAGTCTGACAGTCTTGAAATTGCAATATTATCTACTCACCTCTGATTATGCATGCATTTCTCAGTAATGTAATTTTATTCTTTCTGTTAACAGCTGCAAAATAAGAGGTGCAAAGCTGTTCAAAAACGGCTGCGTTGTCAAATTAACAAACTGGAGTCGGACAAAAGCCGGGGGCTTTGGAAAAAGCAGCAGCTGGAAGAAGAATTAAAGGAGTTACGGAAGCTCCTCCAAACCACAGAGTAATAAACTCAGTTGAGGAGATCAGTTCCTGCTTTCAAAAAAAGCAACCTGTTAATGTTTCATGTTCTAGTTTTCATTCATCCAACTTTTGTCTTTCCTATCTGCATTACCTTTGCAACTGTGTTTTTCTTCCCCAAGCTGCAATCATATTCTAGTAACAAATGGCATTTGTGGCTGATGCAAAAGTGAATTTATGATATATAAACCTGGAGGAAAGATGTAAACACAGCCAGACGCTCTTTCATTTGCTGCTGTTCTGGTTTTTAGTCTTTGCTCACTGCTGTTAGACCTTGCAAGAGCGATCTAAGGAGGCACATGCTAGAGTTGAGCCAATGTTAATTTTATGACACACTAAACCAGTGTTTCTCAACCTTGGCGAGTTTAAGATGGGTGGACTTCAACTCCCAGAATTCCCCAGCCAGCCATGCTGGCTGGGGAATTCTAGGAGTTGAAGTCCACCCATCTTAAACTCGCCAAGGTTGAGAAACACTGCACTAAACAATGCCTAATTTGAAACTGAAACATCCTGAAAGTCACAGTGTTTAATCATTTAATAAGATAAGCTGTGTTGGGAGAGAAGTATTTTCTTCCAGGATGAAAACATGATTTAACGCATTGCAGTTTGAAGCATTCTTAACTTCAACAGCACTTTAGCAAAAATAACTAAAGAGGCGGGCATCATTATATTTTACATGCCCCCAAGTGCCCTTGAATATCTTCAACTTTTTTTGAAGGTCAATAAATGGTTGATGTTACAGAATGGAAAGGAAAGATGGTTGGTGGGGAGTTACATAATTTTTGATGCAGAAAGAGCAGGTTCAGAATCACTTTGCCAGTCCTTTGGTTCAAAGTAGCCCCCCAGCAAATTCAAAGCAAAATAAAACCAAAGCAGCAGAGAGGCCTTTTGTGGGAAAAAAAAAGCATGAGATTCCAGTAAAACTAAACCCTCTGCAGTTCCTGTTTCCTTTTCAAAATCCACGTTGGTTTGACCCATGTCTTTGCTATTCCACTATGAAAAGAAGACTATATGGACTGTATGCTTCATATTCAAATAAGTTCTGGCTTAAAATGTGGGTTTTTTTGCATATGTTCTCTTGTTATTGATCACACAATTCCCCGTTTAATGTTTCAGCATTCACAAACTGCAGCGCCACTGTTGGAAAAGCAGTTTTCCTCGCATAACCTACTTTCTATCCCCCACCTCTGTACTCTGGTGTTCTTTTTCATATTTCAGTTTACCGAGGTTAGTGGTTTAATAAAGTACAAGGCAACTGCATTTAGAAGTGGTGATTGCCACAGTCAGAGAGCCCAGGAGGGGAAAAAAATTGCGGCGTTAACTGAGGAGAAGAAGCTGGTTGCAGAGGATCGTGCTGGGAATGGCTTTGCAGGTTAGTGGGGAGAAGCAAAGCGATGGAAAACAGAGGATCTCCTACCTGTGGATTCAGCAGGGCAGGGAGAACCTGCCAGGAAGGATAATTTTGGATGAAAGGAGGAGGAAAGAGGAGACCCAGAGATTTGCTTATGTGTTACACAGAGCACATCTTACTGTACCTCATGAAGAGCAGGTAAGACCGAAAGAGAGATCTATCACGTGGACCTTTCCTGGTTCCTCTTTGCATAATGCATTTGTCAAATGCCTTTGAGAAGAAATCAGGAGTCTGGCAGCCCCTTTTCCAAATAACAACTTTTATTAAAAGACATCAGCTTTCATGAGCTGCAGCTCCCTTCATCAGGTGCATGGAGTGGCTAGACCAATATAGGATTTAAATTGGGATAATCTTCCTCTCCTTCCCCTTCCCACCCCACCTCACCCTAATTTAAACCCCTTTGCCTTTTAATAAAAGTTGTTAGTCAAAAAAAGGGCTACCAGATTCCTCTTGATTTTTTTTTCACCACAGACCAGTGGTTCCCAGCCTTTTCTAGGCCCCGTACCCCTAGGAAATGTTGGATTAATGTTTGCACGCCCTACAAAAGTAATATCCATTTGAAGATGAAGAAGTCTAATTTCTAATGCAGGTGAACAGATTGAACTTAAAAAAAGAAAAAGCTTTTAACTCAGTGTATAAAATTGTCGCACCCCCTGAAATTCCATCTCGCACGCTCTGGGGGTGCAGGCACCCCAGGTTGGGAACCCCTGCCATAGACTAACACAGCTCTCCTCCTGCAATATCTAGCCCAGGAGAAGCACTCTTCATTAGGGCTACCAGATGTGGCTGTAAATACAAGATGGCGGCAAAGATGTATAACTTTTACAAACTTGAATCTGCTGCCCTCCATGGGGCCTTCTGGTAACCTACATCTGACAGCCCTGCCCTTTGCCCATCTCTTTGCCCATGTGAACGGAAGAGGATTTATGTTGTGACTCCCCTCATTCATCAGTGGTTGCTCGCCTTTGATCCCTCGCTGGTTCCTCAAGGAAAAGATGCCACATTGCTTGGTACTAATATATCAGCAGTTCAGGCACAGACCAGAATACAGAAAACCAGATCAAAAAGAAATAAAATCAGAAATAGAAATAGAAATACACATAAATGCAAAGTCTCGAAATTAAAACATCTGTAGTTTACTCTTAGCCTCAGGGTTATATCTTTCTTCTCTAGCTTTGCAAAACACTGCATAGGATTTAGTTGCTTTTATACACAATCTAGCAATAAGGAGGAAGCAAAAGACATTTTAGAGTCACCAGAACAGGATGAAAAGAAGGGACAATTAGAGGACAGTGAAAACAAGATAAAGCACTGAGTTTAAGAGGGCATGATCTACTGATTCTGCTGCTCTGGAACCCACAAGGAAAGCTTCTTTCTGTATTTGGAAATTTCCTACATTTTCTTTTTGATATAGCACGGCAGAGATGAGATACAGTACAATACTGCATTTTCCTCATGATTTTGCTCCTCTGTGGGAATTGTTAAGTTGCAAAGGGATACAGCTGGTGTAAACTAGTAGTTTTCCCATCCGGGTTGCGATAGCTTGGAACCAAAGATCTGATGTACAACAGCTGTAAAATCAAATCCTTTAGTCTGTCTCCTTAAATGAGATTGGAGGTTGTGTAAAAATTGAGCTGGGTTGAATCAGCCACAGTATCTGCACAGAATTTGTCACAATGCCCTGGCGAGACTGTAACGGTTCATCAGAACAATGGAAGATCGATCCTTTGGCTTGGCTGGATTCTTCCCTTGCATCTATCTCTTTTTAGTTTTTAACAATGCATTATTCTAATTATTGAGTGGATAATGTATAAGAGGTTGCTAGAGTTCCCTTTCCTAGAGTCTCAAATGCCTTAACGAAAGGGTTTTTTGGCCTTGGCACAATCCTTGTCAAACCAAAGTTGTGATTAGCTCATCTTCACCCTTATTAGAGAGTGAATTTTTTTTTGTTCAGTACTAGATTTATATGCCATTGCAGTCAACATGGGACTCTGAGTGGCTCAAATAACCCCTTTTAATCAAGTTAAAAATTACAAAATCATCCTAATGATAATTTAGTTAGTTTGGTTTATTATGGTCCTAGATCAGCTCAAAATACATTCAGAATTAAAACATACCATTCCCAGATAGTGAGTAGTGAAGATAAACAATAGTATTTAGAACTGGGAGACCTAAATATGCCATCTAACAAAACAAAAAGTTGATGTGGAAAAAAAAGCACGAGCATCAAACATTTCCTTATGGGAAGAACCTAACCCATCCTTCAGGCCCCCAAAACTTATAGAAACAGACAGGTCTTCATGGCTTTATGAAATACCAGAAGTACAGTGGACAATCTGACCTCTGGGTTGATAGTATTCCAGAAGTGGGGACAATGATGGCAAAGACCATAGAAAGCCCAAGATCCTTTCCACTCCCTATGGGTAGTTGGGAATAAGTCGGAGATGTCCTAGGAGTTTAATGATGTTGCTCTGGGTACAGAAGCAAGCCTCCAAAGAAATCAGAACACAACACCTTCTCTTCTTCAAGTCTTCTTCTGCCCAAGGATACTACTTTTGTTATCGGAAGGAGCAACCATCCATCCACGCCTGAATCAGGGGATCTCCTTTTCCCATCAAGGACATCGCAAGATAAAAATGATCACTCTCTGGGTTTTCCATTTACCTTAAATGAAGATGCTTTGGGTTGATCATTGAGAATAGGCTCCATTAAGAATATGTAGATCAAGCTTATTAATTGTCAACATCGTAGAGTAACCAGCATAATTTCAGTATTGGTCCTGAAACCATATCGTGGCAGAAGTGTATTTGGGGGAAGGAAACACATAACCATAATTATTTAGGGTGCTACAATCTTTTTCTTAAACATTCAGGTCACCACCCAGGATTTACAAATGCAAAGGATTCTTTAAAAAATTAACTTCAAATGCTCATCTCCCAGCCATATCCTTGGGGAGAATTGAACGTGATGTTCAGATATAATCTAGCAACATAATCCAGCTCTGCCAGAACAGTGTTTATTACAAAATGGCCCTGAATGTCTGTCTCATTGTTTGTGTTCTCAGGGGACAGCAAAAAAGAAAATTAGTAGCAATTTAACACAAGACAATTTGTTTGTTTGTTTATTCCAGTCAACAAATTTATATGGCCATCCCTCTCACAAAAAGTGACTCTGGGTGCAGTACCACAATTAAATAAAACACGAAATATAGAAAAACAACCATGATTAAAAATATAAAGCCGGCATTATTAAAAAATGCAAACCCCCACCAGGTTGCTCCTCATGGCACCTGATCTACAGAGTCTGTAGATGTAAAGCCTGGGTCTGCTTTATTATTTGTTCCTATTTATTTTAGCATTAATTTTCCACATAGCTACGTGTGGTGTGTGTTTGTGTGTGTAAAAACATACATAGACACACTATGTCCATAATACAGTCTGATGGCGCCCCCTAGTGGCAATATATTGCCTTTGCTTAATGCTGGTATGAGCAAGGGCCGGGCAGGTATTTTCTGTTTATGCCGTACCTGGAGAGAAATGGAGGTCCCCCTATTCTCTTGCCCAAAGAGAATAAGAATTATGTCCACATAATTCAAAGCATCATTTGCACCTCTGAAAAAAAAGCCTAATTTAAAATAACTCATGGGAAACTTACACCCTGCCTTTGTCATTGTGTTGGGGTCTTGATACGGCCAATTGACTAATCAATAAATTAACTAACTAACTAACTAATAACCTGCCTGCCTGTCTTACTGTGAAAATCTTGCAGTTGCTTGGCGTGGTGGTCAGATCACTGGGGAGAAAGCATCCTTCCAACCTCTTTTCCTCTTTTAATAGTCCATCTTCCCTGAAGCCCTGAAATCGGGGTTTTGTGTACCACCCATACATAAGCTCAAATAGAGGACATGACCCCAAAATTCAAGATTTTGTTCCCAGACATAATAAGCTCTGCCTGAATTTCTTTCTGAGATAACTGGGCAACAGCAAAACAGTTTTGTTTTTAAAAATTTCCAACCAGGGCTGGCCTGCTGAGGTGGGGGGGGGGGGGTCAAAGAAGTCAAGATGGTGGATGAAACAGGGCAATGGAAGCTCCTCCCCTTTTTATGAGCATCTGAAGTGTGCAAAAACAGGTAAGACTTCCATGCTCTGTCTTGGCCACCATCTCTTTTTTTATCTATATGTTTTTTATTAGACTATTGAAACCCTAAGGAATTAGAGAACAACAAACATTGAAATGCAAAGAAAGTGAAAAAAGGGAAGATGATGCCAAAAAGACTGCTACATTTGAGTAAAAAAAGAATAGTGGAAAAAGAAGTTAATTACTTTTTCGTGATACAGCCTCCCCTTCGCATCAAATGGTAGTCATTGTTGTTAGTTTCTGAGTCCTAAAACCGTATTCCAGCTGTTTAAATCTGCCTTGTTCTGTGATACATTGTATATGGGGGAGCCCTTCCTTGCCTGAACCTAGTTGGATTTCTATTGTGGATAGACTGTCAATTTTACCCTACATTGTAGACTCCAGTTCTGGTCTCCCAGTCTGATATCTTGACCGGCATCTTGACTTTTCTGACCACTCCCTGCTTTCCGCAACAGTAGCATGCGAGAAAATTAAGGCATTGGGGGGAAGGGGGGGAATGATATTGTAAAAAAAAGTAGATATCGGAAAACTACCCAAAAGATCAAATTCCAAGACTCGTCCTGTTGTTTTGTGAGACTACAGAAATGAAACATAAAGCACTTGATAAATAAGAATCATAATAAATGACACTAATATCCTTTCATCACCTGTTACAAAACCACTGCTTTGCGGTGTAAACGTTCTCCAGCAAAGCAAAGCAAAACAGAAACTTGCTACAGAGAGTTCAAAATTAAAAAAAACTCCAACCTTAAAAGGTCACTGAAAAAAAAAACGACTTATGTATTAAACTGACATGAAGCTGGTCCAGTTACTTGTTCTGGATTTTCCAATTCACCAAATAAGTGGTAATTTAAAACTGTGCGATGACTGCACAGCCAGGCAAAAAATGAAATCACTGAAACATTTATAAATGTTATGAAGCCTTCTTTAATGAAGCAGAAGCAGCTTTCAGGCCTGTGGCCATTAAAGACTGTAACCTTCCCACCTCTCACAATAAAGATCTCACAAAATGCTCTGCCCAGGATATTCACGAACATGTTAATGAACTTTGGAATCAAACAGAAATAAAAGTAATTTGGTGATGGATTGGCAGGGAGAAGCCCACTGATGAAGTGGAAAACTGAGAAGGTTCCAGCCCCACTGATCTTTTATGCAATCTTTTGATGGGATTTCAGCTTATTGTGGACGTGCACTAAGGGGATTGGCTAGAACTTTGATTCAAACCTAGGAGGAGGATGCGCAGTTATGGGAAGTGCATGGTCCCACCATCTGGGTAGCAAACAACCAAACAATTAAATATGGGGTTAGAGGGACACCCAAGCATAAGCAAGAAGTGTGATGCAGCTGCTGTAAGAGCCAATGCAATCTCAGGCTGCAGTAACAGAAGCATTGCATCCAGATCACAGGAAGTGATAATTCAATTGTGCTCATTGCTGGTTAGATCACCAAGGTGGTCCTGTCTCCAGGGACATGGCGAAGCTGGAGCAGGTTCAGAAGAGAGCTACCAAGGTCGTTGGGGGTTGTATGACAAAGGGTTCAAGGAGCTGAACTTGTGGAACTTGCAGAAGATTTGTACGAAGGGAGATATGATAGTGGTCTACAAATATGAAAAAAGTTGGTCAGGTCCATGAGGGAGCAGACACGTTTCTCTTTTGAAGATGAGAACAAGGCAAAGAAAAGAAATTCAGGTTGAATGTTAGGAGGAGTTTCCTCATGGGATGTGCCATTAAACAGGGGAACAGTCTGTCTGGAAGAGGCTGTACGGTCACCCACCCAAGGTGGTTTAGTGGATTCCTGCCCTGAGAAGAGCAGGACTAGATGACCTTCAGGATCTCTTCCAACATTGCAGCAGTCTATAATTCTGTTAGCAAACCCTCTTCAAAAAAGCTACTTAACTGTAGAGGCCAATAAAGAAGACGCGGAGAACAGAAGCATTGATGTGTTGATGTCAGCCACTGATCACCTGTAGACTTTATGATGTGTCAGTCAGCTCTATCAGGAAAGCCTGTCACAAATATTATCAACTGCCTTTTAAACTTAGCTACTGGAGAAAAGGGTTTTGACAAGCGTCAAGTGCTAATCTGTTCAGAGACCTTGTTTCTTTTTCCTAATTTTTTTTGCTATACACTGCCCAGAGTCACTTCTTCTGAGCGGGGCGGCTGTATAAATTTGATAAATAAATGAACAAACAAACAAATAAATAATATTGGAACTGGAATGATCGTTCCTGTTCCTCTTATATGATCTGGGGCAGACGCAGAAGCGAAGCCCTTCCGCATTACAAAACTACAAAGAATCACATTCCGATTCACGGAAGAAAGAAAGAAAGAAGATCAGCCTAAGAAATCAAAGGCAGCTCATTACAAATCTTAACAGCCATCATGTTCTTGCATTAAGTGGCTTTAATTTCTCTCTGGCATTCCCTCCTTTGATTATTATAACCAACATTTGAAGATGCCACGGGGAGTACTTAACGTTTTTCACGCTGCAGCCTTCTCCCATTAGAACATCAGAAAGAGGGACCAGCTACTGATTCTTTGTTTTTCACACTTTCCTATTAGTCAAACCTGATTAATTTCTTTGAAGTTTCTTTCTTTTCCCTCCGTCAGGGTGGATCGGAGTAAATCCAGGCTCGGATCAGGGACGAAGAGTGATTTCTTTAGCAGCTCTGCTCTTTGAGCAGGAAATGGGCTGGACATTTGCAAAAGTTGGCCCTGCTCCCTCCCTCCTTCCACCCCTCTTGCCAGGCCTGTGATGTTCTTTGCAGATCTCGTGGGTGTCTGTGAGCCAGGGAGGAGGGTTGATGTCCAGGATTCAACAGCTCGAAGCACGGTTGAAACCTTCTGACAACTCATGGATGCCTGAACTGACATCTAAGGCTATGCCGATATCGGACAAACGTATCCCATCATGGAGGCTCTTAACAGTGTCCATTAAGTCTAGGCTACATCTGCAGTCGACCTGCTCTGCTCTGGCTGGCAAAAAGAAGATGGGAGAAAGTTGTGAAGGAAGCTGTAATCTTGGCTCACACACATGCGAAGGGAACGCCATCAAGCCAGCAGACCTACCTTATCCATGAAAAGGTCCTGGGTGGAAGCATGCATCCATAACGTTGGTTGGGAAGTGACTGTGTGATTATTCTTGCATTTGCTGAACCTCTCCATGTTTTATTAGCTAATGGCCTCAGAGGTGCATCTGAATATTTTCCATAGTGTTGACATAAGGCATGCTGCTGAAATGTTTATTAGCCCTTAGAGAGCACTAATAATTTTTATTTAGTGCTTATGTGCAGAAAAAAAGTGATTGCATCTTGAGCTGAATAGGAAAGCTGGTAAGAACAATAAAGGTGGGAACGTAATTTTAAGAGTAAAGTAAATCTTCTTTTAAGCCAAGCTTGACTTCTGATAGGGCTACAAAACTCCTGGTTTGCCATTGCCTTCTTCTGAGATTTGTTTCGACTTCCTAGTCTAGTCTACAACTCTAATATTCGCTAACCGCCTCCCATCCAAGAACTAACCAGACCTAACCCTGCTTAGCTTCCCAGCCCAGACAAAGTCAGCTGATACAGGAAGGAACCATTGAGACTGGAAAGCCAACTGATGATCTTTTGACACTCCCATCTGCAGGAACTTTCTTCTCCCACCAAGGCTTGTTGCAAACTGGGTTTAATATATCAATTCACTGACCCAGCAAGCAACATTAATTTCACTCAGCAGGCCGGGCAGGAATCAATTGCAAGAAATTCAGGAACTTCTGATCAGCAATCAGGTTAGGAAGCTCTAACCAAAGGCTCTGAGCAACTGCTGCATTGCAAGACAAGACACAATATTCAAACTCTGGTGTCTCTGTCTCCTTTCTGACCTACGTAATGGGCTGCTTGTTTATTTACTGATTAGGTTTTTTTTGTTTTGGTCTGCGCTCAGTCATTACTGACCCTGCAGTGACTGCCTGGACGAATCCTTGCAGTTTTCAAGGCAATTGTTTTTCGGAAGTGGTTTGCCAGAGCCTCCTTCCTAGAGCAGAGCCCAGCTGGCGAGCGCAGGAGGCGGGATTTCCGTTGCTTCGCGCCCTTTTCGGGCGAGCGCGGTTTCGCGCTTACCGGCAACTGGTCCCGTCTCTCTGTGCAAGGCGCTGCCAGCATTTTTCCTCCCACCGGAGTGAGAGTACCCATTTATCTACTCACATGAGTTTTCGACCTGTTGGGTTGACAGGAGCTATCCTTTATGCAGAAGCTCAAAGCAGGATACCTACTGCTTCCTCCTACTTTGTTTCTCCACAACAGCAACCCTTTGAGGAAGGCTGGGCCCAGTGAGAGTGACTGGCCCAAAGTCACCAGCCAAAGTCACTCAGGGAGCTTCCATGGCTAGAACCTGGGTGTCCCCACTTAGTGTCCCCCACCTTGGCTCTCTTTTGAGCAGAAAGACCAGACTCCATCTGTCCCTTATTTTTGTAACGGCCTGATTTGCTAGCATGTTGCTTTCCCCAGGCGGTGTGAGAACGAACTTCTCCCAGAATGTGTGCATGGCCTTGGCACCTCTCCAAATCATACCATTCCAAATATCCTAAGTCCCGCGAGTGCCTTAGGCACCCGCAAGTGCCAGCTTTAAAATTAGTCTGTTTAAAACATTGCCTTGATCTTGCTCCTATTTTATAAATCACAACACAGAGGATGGGGGAAATGAGGACCTGACAGTTCAGTGATAAAAACTTCAGCAAACTGGCAGGGGGTTGGATGTAATTGGGACTCCACCGTGATATCCCACCCCAGGGTCCCCACAGGATTTTTCTGCCAGCAAAACGGATTGCTTGGAGTTGTTGCAAAAACATCTCGTCCTGCGTCCGCCTGGATCAGTGGTCTCTTAAGGGCTGGTGATCAGGAGAGTTAGATGCATTTTAAAAGGGCCTGTCATTCAGGAGCTGTAAGTTACTGAAGAAATGGTTTCATCAACCACCCCGCAGGACAGAAAGGTTTCCTTGCTTGTGGCATTTCATTAATTATGACGCCTCCAGCAGCTGCTTTCCAAATGAATATGTAGAATGCAAAGGGCCATTTAACCTCCTATCTAATTTGGCCCGATTGAAAACAAGCCTGACCTATCAACTGAGGTTTGGAGAGGAAGCGAGCAGCAGAGGGCAGCAGTTCTCACCTGATGAAAACCGAGATGCCTGTCTGGTGGGATTTTCTGAAATGGCTTTCCTTAAATCTGTTGATTCATAACGCAGATCAAGGAGGAAAGACGATCCAACTTAGCCTAGGAGGTCAGCGTAAATTGAATTTAATATCTATTTTCAGAGTCGTTTGTGATACACTCCGTATTTAAAATCGGATTGTTTATTTTGTTTGGAAACAGTAAAGCAGCCCCATAGGGGAAAATGTCACCTGGAAAAATGCATCAAGTGGGTACAAAGAACACATTGTATTCAAGAAGTTTTCTCAATCAGAAGAAAAAAAAATAGAATATTTTTGTCTCTACCTTGCACATTTAGCTAAATATAGCACAAGAGAGGTAGTAGCAACCCTGTTTTGAATGGCTGCTTGCATTTATTTTATTGAGAAGGGAAGGTGGGGTTAATCAGCAGTTGAGAGATCAAGGAGGTTCTCTGGATTGACTGGGGACCATTGTCTGTAACCAAGGGTGCCTGCAGGGCGTGGTCAACAAAATCAAGATGTGTAATGGGCTACAAGAATATCCTTGAGGAACAGGAGGAAGAGCCGCAGCCAAGACAATAGTCAGATAGGAGAAATCTGAGTCCAAAAAAATGTAGTTTGAGAAAATGTCTCAGACTTGACCCTCCCTAGCTCCCTTCAGGATAAAGGCAGTGAGGGAGGAGACACATTCAGACTTGCAAGATTCTGTTAACGGTAATCTTATAGTAAAATAAAATAATCTTATAATAAAAGTAGTATTAGCATTCATAACTTTGGTTCCCTTGTCTGGTCTACTTTGAAGGGATGACAAGGTGGTGGCTGTGATGGTGCGATAGAAGTTCCACCCATTTTTATTTGCAGTGCAGATAAAAAACTGGCAGAGTTTCAATCACACTGTCATGGCCGCCATCATGATTTTCTTGACCACGTCCTGTGGGCACTCCTTGCCTGTACCCCTCAGCACAGGAGTTCTGCTTGAGCCCTGGCTGGACAGGGGAAGAAGAAGCAAAGGCAGAAGGATTTCTACCATCTCTCCTTCCATACCTCCCCTCGGTCCTCTCCGCAGTCGGGGAAATGTCAGCAATTGGTGGTGCTCCTTATCTAAGGCACTTTAACTTTCATGAGAAGACCAACAGATCACACCAAGCATCTCTTCAGTGCCTATTGTATTACTCCTGGAGCTATCCCATGATGCACTCCTGACGTTAGGCAATGTGGGCTCATTTGAAGCCAACGTCCTTTCCTCTTTTGGAACCTAAAGTAAGGAACAAATCCTCAAAATTCTCCCAACCCGCCGAAAGTGTGGGTGTAGGGGGAGAAAGGCCTGCCAACTTTAGTGACCTTTTCAAGTCTCAGCCCAGCCTCTCCCCATGGCCATCAGAAGGAGAAAATAACCATGTAAAAGGGAAAAGGCAGATCTTGAGTAGCTTCTGTGTAGGGAGATGGGATATGGAGTAGGCGGTCTATAAATTTAGGAAGTAAATAATGCTAATAGCAGGTTAGTACACTTCTTTACTGACCCACTAGTTTTGGATCTGGATGGGTTTTTGTATGTGCAAAGCAATTTTTTAGTCATGTGAAATTTCCACCTGCACTTCAGATCTTTGGCATATCAGTCATCATTCATCAGGGAATGAAAGGAGATATGTTTCTAAAAACATTTTTGTGTGCTGCATTCCTTTGTCCGTTGCAATATGTCTTGTAACAGGACCCGTTTGATTTAGATGGCAAAAGCATAATTAAGGGCATTTATTTTCTTGTGGTTGAATTATATGCCACTTTTGCAGTGGAGATAATTTTAACTAATTTCCAAAACAGTCATGGCTGTTTCCTTTTAGGGTTCCTGAAGGCGATTTGCATTCATGCAACCCTTTATGGCTGGCCTACAAGGTGCTGTGCAACCAACCGCCAGCTCCTGCAAAATGTGCCTACGTTGTTTGGGATGTAGTCAGAAATTTTGGCTTCAGCCAAGTCATGGAGTCCTACCTCCCAGTTAAACACTGACCTTCTTTCCCCAAAGGTAGGTGAGATTGAATTAAATTGAAGCATATTTGGGGTTTTTTGGAGCACCAGTTAAAATGCTTTGCTATTGCTCGTGAGAAGCAAAACTGAGCCTAGGGCTTGTGAATTATGATTGATGGCCAATGCGCCTCCTTTTTGCAGCAAGTGAATAAATGGCAAGAACCCAAAGCTGCTGAGACGTCTCCTAGTTGGAGTTCTCTACGCTACTCAGCCCGTGTCTGGCCAAAAGGAGCAGTGGAAGAATGAGAAAGATAATGGTATGGGCGTGCAACAGTTGCCCACCCAATTATGCATCCTGAACTCTGTCGGTCTCATCTTCTCGTTGCCCGTTAATCGGGTTAGGGAGAGCTGAACAAGGGACCTGAGGAAGCTTCATTCCTTCTAATTACTCTTTCCCATGACTACCGAACTGTCTGCTGGTAATGCTCTTGGGTTTTATGTATAAATTAGCGCGTGGCGTTTAAGCTGCGGTAGAAAAGCCTCCTTTGCCAAGAGGACTTGGACAGGAATGAGAAGGAAGCAAAATGCATGCAACGTGCTTCCTTCATGTTCCTCTCCCAATGGAGTTGGCTAAGTCATTCATTAGTTTTATGCTGAACAGTTTGACATTGGTAGGTCCCTATGAAGGACAAATAATAACCTGGGAGAAATCAAAACTGACAGGATGAATGAGTTGGACCTCTTTCAGTTGGGCTTTGGCTGAAATACTGAGTGAGACTGCTTGGCCATTTGTGGGAGAACTTTTTTATTTATACATATTTATTTATGTATTTAACTTATTTATTTATGTATTTATGCATATTTATAGCAAACATATAAATGTGTTTGACTTATATGGCTGCTTATCTAACCCGTCAAACTCTGGGTGATGAAAGAGATAGAAACATAATACAATTATCCAAATCCATTTAAAAAGAAAGTTGAGGCCCCTCTGAAAACTTCATTACCAAAATCTCACATTTACCCATGGTACAGCTATATTAACATTTTAGCTCCAGTTCCTGGGGGGAAAACCAGGTCTTCGTGGTCTTCTGGAAGGTCATTAGGACACAACCATGACATGTTCTAGCATGTTCCTTAATGCTAGAAGTGAGTTTCTTTGCAACTTATGCTAGACATAAGTTGAATTAATTTTATTAATTCTTGTTGGCTTTCAGTTCCATGCTATCCTTCTTCATCATCTGGTGGGGTTGATTTTGGGGGGTTTGGGGCTTCCCATTGGTTTATGTTTAGAAGATGGTGCTGGAGGGATTATTGTTTGACACCATGCATGTTGGCCTCTGTCACAGTTGTTATGGTGGCCCAGCAAATGCTATTCTGTCTCTGATTATTTTCATCTACACGAAATAAAACAGTTGGAAGATGTTTTATGGCATCATTGTACAGATGATGTTCAGTTGTATTTCTCTTTGTAAGATCCCATTAAGAAAGAGGATGATGCCTTTGAAAGGTGGGGGAGTTTAATTATGAGCGAGATGAGAGCAAACAAACTGTGCTTCAAGCCAGGCAAGAAGCTATGGAGGCAATTCTCCTGCTCTTGAAGGCGTGCAAGTTTTTGTCCATGCATCTTCAGGAGACAGCAGTGCAGCATTGGCTGTGTTTACCCCCTGAGACCTGTTCCCAAGTTGATTGGATGTCCCTTCGTGCCTTGGCTACATCACTATTACAACCTGATTTGCATTGGGTGAACCTTGTCTGAAGATTCAGCTGATGTAAAATGAAACAACCAGAGTGGTAAGCAGGACATGGGAGCAACATTAGGGTTGCACAAACTATTCACATAAGGAATCCATGCAATGCCTAGGAGAGCAAATGAAACGCCTCTCTTGGATTGGCTAAAGCACATGCAAGGAACAGCTTTCAAGGCTGTCTTGCAAACACTGCTGGTGCTTTAACAATTCAAGAGGGCTTTGCGCAGTGCTAAGTGAATTCAGGAGAGACCCTTCCACAGACATCTCGACTCACAGAAGCCATGCCCATGTGGAAAGGTCTTCTCCTGTGTGGTTCCCACGTATGGAATGTCCTTCCAGACAGAGCTTAGTTTGGTCACCCTTCTCTGCCGCCCTGTTTTTGGAAAGGAGTTAAGATACATCTCTTGGAATTGGTGGAAGTGGATTTGCTATAATTCCTTAATATCTTTCTTTATTGTTTCTATGATTTTATCTGTGTTTAACATTTAAAAATTTTTTGAACTTCACTGAGCTTTGTAGAAAGTTGGCATGGATGGATGAGTGGGTGGATGGGAGGGAGGGAGGGAGGGAACCTGTTGGTGGAGATAAGCACAATTAACTCAGAAGTAACATCAACACATTAATCCCTCTTCAGAACTTGCAGATGTGTCCATAATGAACTTGCCTAGATCAGCAAGAATGGCCCTTTTGAAGATCCCACCTTGAGAGAAGCTTGTCTTGTCTACTATATGGGAGAGGACCTTCTCCTGTGGGGTTCCAAGGCTATAAGGGGTCTTGCCAGTGGGAACCTCCCCCCCCCCCCCCCCAATTTAGGAAAATGGCAAAAACACATCACTTTCTCCAAGCTTTTGGCTTGGTGAAAATTTTGAACAATATTGATTTTTTGTTTTAATTGTCTTGATTTTGCCATTGGATTTTGTACTTGGAATTTTGTTTCATTATTGCAAGCTGCCTGAGTGCTTATGTAAGCAAAGAGGTGAGATGCAAATTTAGTAATATTAAAAAAAAAAAAATAGCATCCAGATACCTACACGTCAAAAGCCTGTTAGTAGCTTGCAAATACAAACAAGTGGAACCTTATCCTGGACCAAGACTTGCTCCTGACTGTAGCTCTTCAACACTTCAGGCTGGCATTTTTCTATCCTGACCTGAAAATGCCAGGGATTAAACTTGAAGCTTTTTGCATGCAAAGCACAGGGCTTTCCCTGCTTGCTATAGCAAGCAATCGTTCTCCTCCCAGACCAATGCCAGTGTGTTGTCTGGATATGGTGGACACATCTCAAGCTCTCTTCAGGGAAGACCTAATCTGAGGACAGTTGCCCAAATCCAGGGTGCAGGCTCTTTGATGCTGCAAGACAGAGGCATGACTAGCCACAGCATGGAACAACTCTTGGAAGTGATGGCTGTTGACTTCTGGATTCACTTCTGGAGCAGCCCAGCCATTCTGCATGGAAGGCTGACAGCTATTCAGCAGTCCAATTCAGTTACATGCTATGTAAAGCACAGCTATTTTGGAAGACTTGGGCCGTTCCCTTGGAGGATGTTATTCTTCCTCTGCATCCATACTCTTGTCCTTCTATGGTATTTTGAAACAAGGTTTACTCCAAGCTTATGTATATTCCATCAAGACAATCCACAAGTGTAGACAAAGGTAATTTCCAAGGCTATTGTAGTTGAAAACAAGACTGGGAAGTTAAATTGAGAATGAATAAAGAGTGTAAGAGAAAAAGCCAGAAGCTGAAAGCAATATCTAGTCTGCCAGTGTTGGGACTTTCCTATTTCATTGTATCAGATGCCTAGACCAGGATAATGGCTATGGGATAAAAACGTTCTCCGTTGACAGGACAATCCTACATTATGGGGCTTTCCTGACAGCAGCACTTACAACACATTTAGGATGATAAGCTGGTTGCCACACCCTGCAATCTAGCAGAGGCTGCACGACCTCAGTTGTTTCACACTTCATTGCAGGACAAACATTACCTGTGGTTACACCTCTCAGCCTGGGTGTTCACTGGGAGATTCTGACTGTACCAGTTTTGGATAAGAATAAATGGAATCTCCTGTCACAGTTTCTGTGCACCATGACCCTAAAAGCTTCAGGGTGGGAGGACTTGTAAAACTCCTGGGCATGATGCATGGTGGCCAATAACAGAACTGTGAAGGACTTAATGCTCTTCATTTGAATAATACTGATAGCATGTTGGTTGGGTTTTTTTTGGATGCAATTAAATAAGTATACAGAACTCCTTCTCCTTCTCCTTCTCCTTCTCCTTCTCCTTCTCCTTCTCCTTCTCCTTCTCCTTCTCCTTCTCCTTCTCCTTCTCCTCCTCCTTCTCCTCCTCCTCCTCCTCCTTTCCTCCTCCTCCTCCTCCCTTCTTCCTCTTTCTCCTTTTCTTCTTCTGCCAGGAATAAAATTTTGAAAAATAGAGCAAACCGTAGGATCTTCACACATTTAGCAGCCTTTAGGATGGATGATTTATAGTGCAATCTTATGACTGTTTGCACAGGAAAGGTTTATTCACTCCTACAGAAAGGCAGAGAGAGAGAGACTACCCCTTTTAACGAGGATGCTTGTTGTATGGTTGCACGTGTGTAACGAACAAAACTTAAATCATGACATTAAAATGCACTCCGACAAGCTGTCAAGATAACAAGCTAATTATTGCTTGCAAATGGTGTCTAATACCAGCTAAGGACTTTTCGGAAAAATGCACATTCAAAACAACTAGTCAGCCTGGGGAAAGGGGAGGGGAACAATTATCCCCCCCAAAGCAGGTGGGAGTTTATGGACAATGTTCCTCACAGACAAGACTTTTGCAGTGATCTGTACACATCTCTTTAAAGGAAGACAGGAAACAGCTAGGTTGGGAAGAGCTTCGCTAGGGAGAATTGTCTACCCACAGATCCTGTTTCCGAGCAGTCTGACTTTCAAGGTGCATGTAAATGCACATAAAATACACGTGAAATAATGCTTGTTGGGAAATGGCCACCATTTTGACTTTTTTGACCCTCTTCCCTGATGACACCACTGCCAGCAACTGAAATATTTCCCAACATCCACGCCTCCAATATAGATTAGGATGGAGTCTTTCTCATTTTATTTTAATGACCTTTTTGTGAAACAAGTGAAATGGTGGGTCTCTTCGAGGATGAGGAAGGGAGCGACTCGTAAGCAGTAGTTTCTACTACAATCCACCTGGGATAAAGATTTCAGCCCCCTTTCAACCCCCCCAACCTGCTGCTTTATGAAACCATTGCAACTGTGGATTAGAGGCATGCACCATGTGAAAAATGATCCAGTCGCTTTTTCTGTTTTGCATCCAGCAGCGTTTAGACAGGATAAATCTAGCTAATGGCCTGGACAGACAAGGAGAAGGAGACCCTTTGCTTCTAGTGCCTGGTAGTTTATTTCTGATTTCCCCCAGATTGTAAGCAGTTAACTCACACACCTTTAGTAGTGAATTAGTTTGTGAGCTTCACCCTTTACAGAGATGTCCTTGAATTGCCCAGTGTAATTTGTGTCAGTACGGCTTGGTTGTCACCGCACAAACTGAAGCGGTGACACTTAAATTTGCCAGCCGAAGGAAAAGCCACACACAGGGAAGGGAAAGAAAAAAAACAACAACAGGATCGCTTAAATCAGACAGCCTAGCAGCACCAAAGTTGCACAGGAGGGGCGTACGAGCATGCTAGAAATGTATGAGAAATAACTTCTCAGAATATTTCGAAGGAGGCTGAATCTTACCCTCATGCATGCACACACGAAAGAAGAGGGTGAAAACATACAAGCGTGGCTCACTGATAAACCACATAAGCAATGCAGAAGGAACAATTGCGGTTTCAATAAAATGATATTAGATTCTGCAAATATTTCACCCGATGGAAGAAAAATAGATAATTTGTAGTGCAGAAAGACATAATCTGTGCCCCTCTTTTTTCAAAATAAAAGGGGAAAGGATCTTGACAGGTTTAGAGCAGGCTCAAACAATGATGCAGGGATTTGAGGACAGGCTGAAGGAGCTGGGGATATTCAGTCTGGAGGGAAGAAGACTTAGGGGAGACACGATATCAGCGCTCAGATATATTAAAAGTTTGTTTTGTTTTGTTTTATTTGATTTATGCGGCCACCTATCTCACTGAAGCAATTCTGGGGGAAGATGTTCAGGATCCATTTTTCATTGCCAGAGAAGCTAAGACCAGAAATAATGGGTATGAGGTGCAGCTACTTGGATTTTGTTTAAATATAAGGAAAAACTTCCTGATGGAGAGATCTGCACAATGATGGAACGGTCTACCTCTCTCTCAAGAATGGCTTAACTAGTTTTCCTGGACATGGCAGAGGGCTGCCCTAATCTCTTCCACTCCATAATTCTATGGAAAAAAAGCATCTACTGAATATTTCAGTTCCCCCCACCGCAGATTACATCTCTGAATGAGCTCACAGTAGAATACTTCTATGAGGGATGTGCATTTATTGCTGAAATATCTGGTTGTGATTCTTCAGAAAGGGCACAGAATTTGGTACCATGAGATAGAGGGTGCTCTATTTTCCTCCTTTTAGATGAGCCCCAGGAAAAGGAAAAAGTCCCTGGCTGAATGATGGAGTAGGTTTTGGTATCCCTGCAGTATCATATAATGTGCTCTCAGAAGCATAAAGAACTACCAAGTTGTGCATAAGGCTACAAAGCTTGAATGAACATCAACATTTCGGGCCTTTCTCCTGCATTTTTGCTTCGAACCGATGCCCAGTGTGCAAGATTTAAGGACAGGCAAAGATGTGATCTTTTAGGTAAGGAGAAGTTCTTAGCCTGTCTTTTCACTCCTGCTGATCATGTATCATGGTTAGAGCTTTCCATGTAACCGTGTATTCTCTCTATAGTTCTGGCTGTATCCAGATAAGAGAGTTTTTTCACTGGCAAGGCTCAGCACTATGTCCATGTGTGTGCTGAGATGTTACTTTGAAACCATTTCACTTCCACAACGATTTTGCTCGTGTAAATCTGATCATGCTGAATTCCTAGCACAGGTGTGTGCAGTTTTTATAAGGGAACCACAGCACAATTGTTGACGATCCTTTTGCCATTTGTCTGCATGAGTCTCAATGTTCCCATGGCTCCAAATATGTTTAAATGTGATTATGACAAAGACATAATCACATTTATAGCACAAAATGTTAGCTGAGGCTTTTGTTTTCTATGTTTGGAAAGTTCATGGACTGATGGATAGCAACATGGCTCAGAGGGCATGGGATGGGCACAGTTTGGTGAAAAGCCTCAATAGTAATTGTAGCCAAAAATGTCCTTCTGTTAATTATAGAAGATTAACCAGTTTGCAATAAAGCTTGTGCCATAGTACAGTGCTGAGTTTTTAAGATGCTACAACATTCCTTTAAAACAAAAAAACCCAAATGAAAAAAAAAATTAAACAGAGAAATTCTGTATACAGTCTTTGTGAACAGTAACATCTCACAATGTCTTGACATTCATGCTTGCCACTGAAATGATTTTGACCGAGCGAGCCAACAGAACACCAAATTGTGACTTGCAGATTCCTCCTTTCCCTTCCCTTCCCCCTAAAATCACTCCTTGTAAGAAGAGGCTTGGTTTTCCAGCCGTGTTCCCATCCTCAAGACTTCTTGAAAGATGTTCTCATTGGCTTCCTCTTCCCATGGATTGGCCAGAGGACTCCAGACAGGAGGGAGCCAGCCAAGATGCGCTTTTAACTTCTGCTTCCCAACCTCCATCCATCCTCCCCTTTGTCCCTGTGAAAGCTGGCCAGGTTTCCCGCATGCGGCTCTTTCACTCAGTGGCTCATCTATAATTTAAGGAATGATTTACTCTGTAACTTAACCCACAGAAGCCGGAGGATTTGTTCCCTTGCTTAGCGGCTAATGAAATCTTGCTTCTTGTGGCTGTCTGACGCTGCTCCATGACATTGGCTGGATTAGAGACGGTCTTCCTTCCTTCCCCACTGGGTTATGGGGGAAAAACAAAATGGAGGGAGACAAATCCCCAGCACAGATGCTCCAGGGCAGACTTCCCAACGGGATGGAGACCTTGCAGATTCAGTGTCCCCCCACCCCACAGCCCATCTGCAGGGGATAAGTTGGGAGGAAGGCATCTGCCTATAACTGGTCTTCTTGCCTGAATTAGCAGCTCCCGACTCTCATTCACCTGAGCAGAGGGGATCAAGGAAACATCTGCAGCTCTTTCTGTTTTGGTGAGGAGCCTCATACTAAGTCTCTGTAGGGTTTTCTCCCTGCCCTTGGCAGCCAAGCACAGCTCAGGCCAGGAGTCTTACCATCTCCACATCCTAAGTCACTGCAATTGCTAAGGCAACCAGGCAGGGTATGCCTACAGATAAGGACTTCTGGAATTCTTTCCAGCCCCTTTACCAGCAATGTCCATAGGAGACACCTGCGTTTTCTTCCATGTCATGAACGTCCACGCAGGTGTGTGTTCTCTCCAGGGACTCATCACGGTGTGGGCCCATGTGAGGGGTGTATGTGAAGGTGAGCATACACAGGTGGCTTCTGTGCATCTCTGCAGATTTGGGCTGGCTGATTACGCTCCACTTTGGGTCACGTGACAAGGAGAAAGTAGGACTTAGAATGGAGCCATCGCCAAATGTCCAAGCCGCTGCCGAACTGCACCTCCCACCGGGGTTTCTCTCTCTCTCTGCAGGCCCTGCCCAGATCTGTCTCATTTTCAAACTCAGCCTTGTTGGGGTTGGCTTCTCCAACGGCATCACGTGTGGTCCAGTTCTGTTCAGTCTTTGGAGAGTTATCCTGCTGGTGGAGGGACAAAATGCTCAGCTGCGCTACCTCTTTCCTTTCTCACTGTTCTGTGGGATGGAAGACTTGTGATTCCCCCCACCCCCGCCAAAGATTCACAGGTAAGACCACTTGGGCGAGGTGGCCCTGCTGTGAAGAACTTGGGAAGCACCCTAGGAAGATCCTGCTGCGCCCAAACTCTCTCCCTGGGATTTGTGACACGCTTTTACCTGTTCTAGAACAGGGCGGAAAGATTATTGGACAAAGTAATGAAGCAGGACATGAAATGCACGTTGCTGAATATGTGCATTTGCTAGAAAAGGTAATTTCTGAGATTTGGGGGAGCAGAACAGCCATTTCTGGCAGATAGGCTGCACCAGGACTTCATTCTGATCTGCTGAACGAACCTACTGCCAATTCACTTTTTACCACGGACTCCAAAGCCTTTCATGAGAGAACTGGCCCTTGTAAACTCCTTCCTGTTCCAGTTCTTTCTATTGCTCAGGGACACGGGGAACGCAGGTGAAAAAGCGGGACTGCATCCATATCAAGAGCCTATCATGGCTTGCACTTCCTCAGAAAAGGATCCTTGCTAGGCACAGATACGTGACTTTCTTCTGCTCTCTTCTATAAGGCTGAGAGGGGAAGCTGGGGCCAGGCTGCAAATACGAGTGCTAATGCGGCTGAGATCCAGGATCAGATGTATCCTGGATCCTGGATCTCAGACCCCTTTCACTCTTCCCTGTGCATTGTTCACTCCACCAACAGGGTAAAGCCTTCTTCAAGAAAAACTTGGCTCTTTTCAACTTCACAAATATTTGTCCATTGACTTTTTTGGAATCAATATAAAAAAAACAACAAAACAAAACTGGTTGGCTGTTGCCTTTTTCCTCATTTTTTTGCTTCCCAGTCTAGCCTTTGGCCCAGGGATCACCTGGTGGTCTCCCATCCAAGTACAAACCAGACCCACCCCGCTTAGTTGCAGAGAGCGGCCAATGCCACCGGGGGCTCTGTTCTGCTGAGACGCTGCCCTAGCCCTCTTCCGAAGTGCTGAACTCTCTTTCCGCCACCCAGGACAATATTTGATTTCTCTCCCCCCCCCGCAACATTTCCGCCCACGTTGAAGGCATTTGCTGCATTAAGGGACAAACAGCTTTGCTAGAACGACGGGGTAAACCCAGCTGAAAGAAATCGGGCCTCTGGGTCGCGATCACACGCTCCTCCCGCAGGGAAAGATCCCCGGGAAAGCCAGCGGCCAGAATTGCGACGGAGGAGGCACCGTGGACAGCTTGGCCTCGGGGCGGCTTCCCCGAAAACAGCGCCGAAGGCGGAGGAGCCGCGCTGCCTGGCCCGCGAGCCCCAACCCTCGCCCGCTCCGCCCCGCCCAGGAGCCGGCGGCCCTGCGGCCCTCGCGGGTCCCCCTCCGGCGCCTGGGGACCGCCCGCCCCTTCGAGGCTCCCGCTCTGCGCCGCCCCCGAGGCGCGCTTTGTCTGCGGCTTGCCTGAGCGCGAGAATTTCGCCTCGGTCCCTTGCAGTCAGCCAGCGAGCCGCGGCAGCCGCGGCCCCTCCTTCTCCGGCTCCAGCGCGGCTTCGCCCAGCCTCCCGCCGCCCGCCCGCCCGCCCGCTCGCCCACCCGGGCTGTCGACAACACGCGCGCCGCTGGGAGCCCGGCGGGTGACTGCTGCTCGCCCTCGCCGTCCCAGCCGCGATCGGAGGTGCCGCGCCCGGCCGGGGACCTCGCGCCCAGGTAAGGGGAGAGGGAAGCGGGAAGGGGCGGCCGCAGAACCGGGGGAAGCGCCGCCGCCGCCGCCGCCGCCGCTGCCTCCGTCTCGCGGCGCCCCGCTTCCCTGCTCGGGCGGCTGACGGCTCCGCGGCGGAGGAGGCGGAGGCGCCCAGCCCGGCAGCCGGGAGGGAGCACAGCATCCGCGCGGGCAGCCTGGGCGGCGCATGGCAGCTGCCTCCGGGCACGCGGTGCGGGGACGGCGGGCTCCGCCGGGAGAGGGAAGCAGGCCGGCGAAGGCGGGCCGGGCAGCCGAGGCGCAGGCAGGGCGGGAGGCGCCGCCGCCGCCGCCGCCGCCGGCTGCTCCCTCTCCTGCGGGCATCGCCTGACTTCCCGGGCGCTCCAAAGTTTGTGCCGCCGCTCCCTCGGGCAGCCGCGCCCCTCCCGGCCAGTCCCGCTGGCCGGCCGGCCGGCCGCGCTCCAGCCCTCTCCGCCGGGGCTCCCGAAGTTTCTTGCCCGGGTCGGCCGCTTGCCGGGTGGCGGCGAGACGCGCCGCAGGTGCGCGAAGCGCCTCCCGCCCCGCCAAGCGCGCCGTCCCGCCTCGCCGAGGGGCCCCGGCTCCGCTCGTGCGCTGCCCGCGCGATCCCCGCAGCTCCCGGGGCCGGCGCCGCTGAAGGTTCGTGGGGAGTTGCGCGCGGCGTTGGCGGAGGGAAAGCGAGCCCAGCTGTGCGCCCGGGAGTGGCGGGGTGGGGAATCGGAAGGAGCCCCGAGGGAGGGAAGGGCTTTTCGCGCTCCTCTTGGCACCTCGCCCGAGAGGACAACGAGGGTCACTTTCAAGAGCGACCGGCGTTAGGGCAGCCTCCCCTCCGGTCTGGGGTGGCGGTTGCTTGCAGAGTGCGTTTTGAAGCAACAGCCTGGGTGCCTGTGCCTTGAAAGAAAAGCTTCGGAGTGTTGCATTTGCTTGTGGCTTTTAAAGAAGATGACAGCGCTCCGAGCTCCAAGCGCCGAGGGTTCCCCGAAGGGGAGACAAAGCCTTTGCAATGGGAAGCCCTGGCAGGTGGCCTCAGAAACTGCAAATATCGCTTTTGATGGACTTTCTTTCTTGGCGGTGTTGGTGAGAAGTTGGCAATGACTGAGCCATGTTCTCTTGGTTCAACAACTTTCCCTGTTGAGCGACTTAGGGAGCTGTAACATCTGCGGCTGACAGTCGGAGAGCAGGGTTGGGAAGAAAACTTTAGCTAAGACAGAGAGCTGTCTTGTCATTATGCGAAGCGAACCTGTCTTTCTTTCTGAAAGCGCTTGTTTATCTGCTCTGAATATTTTACTGTCCTGCTTCATTTCATGAATGAGGATTCAGGAAGAATGGGAAAGCCTATTTCTCCTGTCCTCTGTACTGCTTTGCCTTTTCTGAGCCAAAGAGCAAAAGAAATGGTTCCTCCTAGAAACATTGCTCTGGTCCCTGGGCCTTTTCTCCGCCTCTAATGGAAAATATCAGCCTTGTATAATTTTGTGAAACTTGTGTACAATGTTATAAGTTGAGTTGTGCGTTAACCTGTTAACAGTCTCAGATTGTTCCATTGATCACGTCTGCCTTTTCTGAAGTTTGTCTTATTTGCCTTTCTGCAAGTACGAAGACTTTGCTGTTGCTACTTTTCCTGTTAAAGTGATTGAGACATGATGCTGATTTTTCCTTGCCTCTTGGTGAATCACATAAGGATAACTGAAAGCAGTTCTCCTATGATGCAGGTCCAAAACCTCTGATTCTTTGCCTCCCTTGGAAAACCTGTTTCCCTCTTTTCTCCTTGTTATAGAGATAGATGCAACTTATATCCCATTCCTGTGCTTTGAAGGGATTATCCAACAGACCTCTGATATCCAGTGTTTTTGTTTTTTTTTTGGTCTCTTTGAGTCAGCATTTACTCCTGGTGACTGCCTGGACAAGTCCCTGCAGTTTTCTTGGCAAGGTTTTTTGGAAGTGGTTTGCCATTGCCTGCTTCCTAGGGCTGAGAGAGAGGGACTGGCCCAAGGTCACTCAGCTGGCTTTGTGCCTACAATGGGACTAGAACTCAACCTGGTGCCTTAACCATTGCACCAAACTGGCTCTCCAGTGTTTACCTAGCATTTAATTGAGTCCAGCGTGGAAAAAAAGGCAATTTTGCCATTGTGATAGTCTCACAGAGTGTGCTGGAATAAGACACTTTTACTGGACTTGTCAGAATGCTGGTTTGGCAGGGTTTGCTCTGCTCTAGCATCATGGTGAATAGAAGACTTCTGAGTTTTCTCAGTGCATTTATACATCTTTTTTTTTTTTTTAAAGATCTTCTGTCTATAATCACTGCTATGCAAGAATACATACCCAAGGAATGTATTGCAGGTCACCATGCCTGTGTATACAGGTACTTGAGGAAGAATTCATGGTAATATGTGTTTGCTTGCGTGCATGTTGGTGAAGCCCTAGAAGTGGGAGAAGCTCTTTTTAAATCCATGAAACATTGAAAAATCCAGGAGATATACACAGAGAGTTTAGCCAGTTTGTCCTTTGTACTCAGCTATTAGCTAGCACAGATGGAGCAATGATTGGCTAAAGGTGGTCTTTGTTGAGCTCTGAATCTCTGAAGCATACAGACAGCATCATGCTGAGAGTATTGGAGATCTGCAGTGACGAGACACATGTTGGTGTTAAAATGCATTGAGGATGATTAGCAAATGGATTTGAGGATGCCCAGGAAGGTTAACTTGTGGGATATGAAAACTCAGAGACAACTGGATCTAGCTGGCTTAAGATGTTATGGCTGCCTCATCAACTATCCCATAGTATTATCAGCAGGATGCATGTAGGTTTGATTCTGTCTCCCAGGAAGGAGGGGATGATGTAGAAGTGAGTGATTTTTCAACCTGTCTCTTGTCATGGTCATATCACTCCTGGCACGGCCAGTCTTCTCTGTGAAGGGAGTCCACTCTCAAAGGGTGATGGAGTCCAAGAGGCTTGGGTTGGCACTCAAGTTGATGTTCTTCTTGATCTGTGGGAAAAAAAAATATTTAAACCGCTCATATGAGATGTCAGCCTTGTCTCCTGCACAGTAAAACTTGGTTTCTTCTTCAGTACACACATGAAGGAGAGTGATAAAGTCAGTGGATACATTTAGAAGGCAGGGAGAAGAACCTGTGGCTTAGGAAATCTCCCTGAATACTGGAAAGGGCTTGTTATTATGTTTGCTGTGTGGTAACAGAATAGGTAAATGCTCTATCCTTCACCGCTGTTGCTTCCTTTCAGTGTCACGCAGAGGAACTTTTATAGGTGCATTGGCTCCTTTTAAATGTTAGCTTAAAATTCGACGGAGAGAACTGATAAGAGTCCTACAGTAGTAGCAGTTCTAGAGATTCAGGACCATGGACAGCGCTACAAGTACCGGCCCAGACGCTCCTGGGCTGGATTTAGGCTAAAGTCAAGATAAAACAAAGCACTGCCCAGGTTTTGGCATACTGTACTTCAGCTACCCAGATTTTCATTACTTGATTAGCAGGGCGATTTGGAGAGGTCCTTTCCTAGGGTTTCACAAATCCAAACTGGTCAGGTTTAACTGTGCCACATTGCTGCTGCTTCTGGAGAACTCAGCTCCTGTGGTCTTTTTGTCAGTTTCGAGGGCAAAATTACAAAGATAGGCAGGGACTGACCGATTTAGTGTCACTTCCTTAATGTTATCTGTAAGACATCTTATTTAATGTCTGTTGACCAGAACTTGTTGGAAATTCTCAGAAATAAGGCCAGCAAGAAAACAACCAACCCCAAGGACTCCACAGCAATTATTTTCTTCGTAAAATTGCATTTGTTACTTGTGCCGTACATTCTACTGTGCGCAACATACGGTGGGCTTAAGCACAGAAAATACTGATGGGTGATTCTTGTACAAAGGAAGGGAGAATAAAGATTTTCTGGCATAAATTAGGGAACACGGAGAGTCCTCTTGGTTTGACAGTGTAGTGCTGTTTCTTTGTGGGCCTCCTAATTACATTTAGCAGTTCTAGGAAATATCACATGTTATTTAATCAATTGCTCTTGATGGTTACTTCCCACTCCTCCCCTCCACCCCCCCCCCCCGCCACATCTTTTGGTGTGCAGAATTTTAGAATGATTGCCATGCACTTTGGACAATAGCAGCTCACGGGCAGATGAGGTCATGTAACCTTTGTAACCAGAGAGCAGAGCTGTGGAAACCGAATTTCCCTGCACCCAACCCTGAGATTGTCTTAAAATCTTTGCATTAAAATTAGCAACAGTTTAGAATATCAGCTTGATAGAAGTGGGAGTTATTTATTTACTCTCGGCTGGAGTAAAACACACGTTTCAAACTCCTTTGTCCTACTGCAGCAGTCAGATTTTACTTTCTTTTTACCATTCCTTGAAAGGGGTTGTATAATCCTATTTTTCCAGTATCCCACTGTGTCTCCCTGGCTGTTACTCCCTGCTTCGGGCACTCTATCTCTTAGCTTCCATCCTTATTTTTTTTAGGGCCTCTTCATGCAGCTCCAGTATTTGCTACAGTCAGTTGGTTTCATGGACCCATTGCAAATGTTTCTCTTTTGGTGCGTTGGTTTTCTCATTCATGAATATTCTTCCTTCAGCCCCACCCCCCACCTCTTTCTACCAGGCAGTTTAAAATAGCATGGAATTTAAACACCGAGGAGGCAAAACTGACTTTCTTTAATTCCCCACCCTCGTGAACATGCAAAGCTGCCATACTTAGTGTAGCCTCCTCAGAATGATTGACTGAACTTGGAAGCAGTTCTCCAAGCTTTTCACAGCTCTGCGACCTGTTTTTTCCTAACTGGGGATGGTGAGATTTGAATCTGCCTTCGGGCTGCACTGCTTTTCCGCGGTGCAATGGAGCTGTCGTGATAGCAGTGAGGACATAATTACTGCAAGCTTTGCGCAGAGGTAGGACACTTGTGACTTCCTAGATGTCGATGATATGCAACTCTCATTGGCCATGGTGGTTCAGCTTCATGGGAGCTTCCAACAGTATGTTGAAGGCTGAAGATTTTCCTAATGGTCTGGTTCCAGCAACAGAAGACTCTGATTTTGGATTATGCAGTCCTTTTACACACATCATCTGTTTTCATTTTCTTATGCCTGTGGTTTGAAACTGGAGCTGGCCAAATGTATCTTGACACTGGATTGTCACTGAACTTCGGATGCTTTTAATGAGAATTGCGAGTGATCCAGCAAAACAAGGGGAGGTATTTGATCTTACATTTTTTCAATCAATTCTCAATTGCCAAAGCAGTCCTGGGGCTTTAACATTCTGGAGATTTTGTTCAGCTAGTGTAAGGGAGCTTCCCTAAACTGCTCTGTATTGTGAGCTTCAGTTTTGAAAAAAAAATATATACAGATTACATGCAGGTTGGAGATTTTAAGCATTCCTTTTTCTAAAGCTTTGAAGCAGTTTTCATCTTACCATTCTAGTATTTCAAAGATGTTACTTTGGTGGTGTAGCTTCCCATTTTACTGCTCAGAAATAGCTCTGTGCACCTTCCTTGGCTTTTTACATTTTCCATCTTGGGAATTTTAGATCTGTTTTGTCTATCATTTGACTAGAATTCCAGATCCTTTTGGAAGAAATTAGAGGAATGGTAACATCTGGCTTGAATATCAAGTAGGTGGATGGTCTGTATGCTCAAGAAATCACATGGGATAGGATTGAGAGAGACTGACCATTATTTATTAGTTGGGGCGTCAGTCCATTTTATGCAAAGTTGGATAAGTTGATCAATGAAAAATATGATTGGTCTTCAGTTACTTACTGGAAATTCTGAACAGAAGTACAACATTTCACACACTGATCTTTGCATCTTCATTAAAATTAATTTAGCTAAGAAGAAACTAGAGCTCAGGCAATAGTAGGCAAATTGTACAACAGTTAGGATATCTAACATTATGTTTCTGGGGAAAGGGTGAAAAAAGCTTAGGTTTGGATGCTTTATGCATCAAGAAGCTGTTGGACAGTAAGGGATATCTACCACCAAAAATGTTGTAGTGTGGAACGTTGTAGTCATCCAGTATTCTGTTTTTGGCATCCTGGTACCCTTCAGATATTTTGGATGGTAGTTCCCACAACCTCTCAAAATCAGTCATTCTGCCTAGGATTAATGAGAGTTGAAGTCATAACATCTGGAGGACATCAGGGTTATCTGGTCTGCTGTATTCATTTCCCCCCTTCCTTCTAACAGTCAGCCAGCATTATGGCCATTAAGGATTATGAATCTTCAATGAAGTGCCCCTCCACTATTTTTCCTATTTGTTTTCTTGGCCTTCTGCAAACCTTGGGGTTCTTCCAAGCTTGCTGCTATTTTTCTCTCCCATTGGCAGCATTTAGCACAGCAGGCTCAATCTGAGGGGGACCGAGGAAGCTGAAGTATGCTATGTGACACCAGTCCCTTTCCTATTTTTGGAGAGGCAGCAGAAGTCCCCCAGACAACCAGGAAAGTCAGTCTACTGAGCACTTACTGGTTCTCTGCAGATAAAGAACTAACCAGTCTTGCATTTTCTAAGCGATGGAAGGAGCAGATGGCAAAAGGTATGGTACGTTCAAGTGTATCTGGTATGGGGACAGCAGAGGGATCAGGTCATCTGACAGCTGGTTGTTTGACATCCCCCACATAAGTTTGATCTCTGATGAAAAGCGATCTGAACAAACCAGTATCTGCACAGCTTGTAGAGATCAGGAAACGGATATGGCACGAGCAGTGAAATATCAAGATGAAATACCTAAAGTCTTATATAAAAGGCTGGTTTTCCCAATGCCACAACCTTAGAAGCTAAGAGTTTATCTCTTTATGGTCTCTGCCCTCAGTCTGGAAGGCAGTCAGGACTGCAAAATGCATCTGAGTTCCTGGGCTACTGCTTTGGAAGCTGTTCATCTTGTGTTTTCATAATGGCATGGAATTGGCCTTATCCCAGAATTGGTTGTTCTTCTCACACATCATTAAGGAGACATCCAAAGTTTTAACTGAACAAAGAGTGTGTTATGTCCACAGAGGAAGTTGGCTCATAGGAGCCTTGCAGATTAAGAATTTTTCATACATCTATTACTTGTTTAACACAGTATATAGAAAGAGTTAAGTGTTTGTGCAATCAGCCTGCAAAAGAATTCTTAGCTGTCATCTTGCCCATTGTCCCATCTCCTTTTCTTTCATTCTTGGAGCCATTTTTATAATAAAATTTCTTAATATATGTATAGTCTTTATTCCTGGCATTCACTGGCTGTAAGCAACTTCTTGACGATTTCTGCCCCTTGCCTTTATGTCAGCATAGCTTTGCACATCTGACTCAGATTTTCACTTCTGCCATATTGATGATGAGAAGCATCAATTCTATTAGAGTGTTATTGCTGTTTTAATTTTGAATTTCTTTTGAACTGGATCATAATAAAACGAAAGAAGTGCAACAGCTTTATTTCAGGATTGTAAGAAGAAAAGAAGAGGGAAGGGGGATGTGGAAGGATGAAACAGAAAACATTACACATCAAGTCATTATTTATTATTTATTTATTTGGGGTGGTCTGACTATCAGGTGCACAGCTTAGGCATGTAGATACTTGCAGAAGAAAGTAAAAAAGTTTAAACTCTTAGAACCACCTGCAAGCTGGCACATAGGTTTGAAAGAAATAGGAAAAACCTAACAGCTAAACATTTTGCATGTAAAATAAAGGAGTTGAGTTTGAATCCTTTAGTGAAAACATCTATTACAGGTAGTCCCCGAGTTAAGAATTTTATGGATGATCCATAGTTAAGAACAGAGCCTATTGTAGCAAAATTGGAGTTAAATACACAGTGATTCAAATTCATTACACAATACTACTTATACAGTATTATACAATAATACTGTTCCGGCTTACAGATTTGACTTAAGGACAGACCTTGGGGACAGAATTCATTCTTAAACTGGGGACTACCTGTACTGTAGTTAGATTTCGTTAATATACATCATTATATACATGCTTGGTCTTTCTCTCTCTCTCTCTCTCTATATATATATACTTTCTCTCTCTCTCTCTCTCTCTCTCTCTCTCTCTCTCTCTCTCTCTCTCTCTATATATATATATATATATATATATATATATATAGTGAGAGAGAGAGAGAGATGCAGGTGGACAGAGGAAATGGGAGGATGTTCTTCTAGGATTGGCAGGAGACGCTGTTGGAGTGAAAGACAACCAGACAGGACACGGAGCAGTGGAAACCGTGGGCGGGAGAGCTGGGAGCCACGCAATCTGCTACCAGGGAATAGAAGAGACCAGGAGAAAAAATCTTGAGGCAGCTGAAACCAGAAAAGGAAAGAGACAGCAGAGCAGAGGACATAGCCCTGGATTGTAGTTGGTGGCAAAGGAGAAACACCAGGTGGTTCAGGTGCTGGAGAACTAAGCACGATGGAGTTCAGAGCAGTAAGATTGTATAGTAATCACGGTCTTCACTGTTAGCTGCATGGGTGTGTCTGGCTTCCCACCCTCTGGAAGGAACAGAAAGAGAAGGAGAATTTAAACCTGCATTTCTGCAGAACCATCCTTGTACGTGTCCCAAATAAGCAGAGGTCAGTGAGAGGTGCAAGTAAACGTAAAAATGGCAAGTGTTGGAACAGAGATACTCTGAGAGATAACGGAAGGAAGGAATTCAAGGAGGCTGAAGGCGCTGTTTGCAATAAACGGGTGGAAGAGTAGAAACAGCCAGTGGGTTCCTGATGGAAATGAATCGGTTTGACAAAACGGCAGAGAAAGCATCCATTGGGACTGAATAACAGAATTGGTTGGTTTTTTAAGAGAAGTTTTGTACATTCACAGATTTTTTTTGTTGATGTTCTAATCATAAACCAATGCCTCTGTGTTTTCCTAGAGGTAAGTGGCTAGTGAATTGATAACAAAGGGAAGAGAAATAATTGTGGCCCCCTCTGAAAACTGATCTTTGCTCTAACACAGCATGGCTTTTATATTCTTGTTTCAGTCAACAGTCATTGTCTACCCACAGCTTCATTGTTTGATCCCCAACTGCTTCATGGGTGCCCCCAAGACTATGTTAAATAAAATGTATAGAGAAACTTTGGAAGTAAATGCAAATGGGCTGAGGAGATACCAGGAGGGATGGATGGCAGCTATGCTGGGTAGAAGTAATTTTATAATGCAGTAAATACAGCAAAATTGGGGGGAAATTATTGTGTTTCTACTTTGCGCTGGAGACCAAAATAGGCAACATCTGTTCTGCTTTTATTTACGCCTCTTCTAACTCCAAAATATCAATATGGGACCTAACAGTTTGAGAGAAACAGAATGAAGGCAATATTGGAGTTTTCTCTAAACTGAAGTTGTGTGAATGTTGTGGCCAGAATTAGGATATAGATGATGGTAAAAATGCATCTCCTGGTGATTCCATATAGTCTTTATGGTGACAATATAGAAATGGTTTGCAATTGCCTTCTTCCTGCATTTTTTAAAAAAATCTTCCCTGTCTAGGCTACAGACCTGAGATTTTAGGGGTGAGGGGCACTCTCCTATCCAAGCTCTAATCCTGCTTAGCTTTTCAAGATTAGCCAAGGCCAGCTAGGGGCCGTCATCTGCTGGGACAAGATGAGGGTAGCCCAAGATAAATAGGTTACTGTAATGGGCCAAAGATGTCATGGGAAGGGACAGTCAGAACATCCTGTAGGGGACAAGGGCCTGTTCTCTGAATATCCAACAAGGGATACTTGGATAGAGTGCCGCCGCCGCCGCCGCCGCCTCCTCCTCCTCCTCCTCCTCCTCCTCCTCCTCCTCCTCCTCCTCCCTCTTTTTCCTCTTCTTCTTCCTCTTCCTCCTCCTCCTCTTCCTTCTCCTCCTCTTCCTCCTCTCCTTCTGCATTTCTTCCTGGTTAGCTTGGATTGAAATTGGGTCTACGGAAGGGTAGAGAAGGATCTTTCAAGTAGCGAGACTTCCTGGCATATCCAGGAGACTATTCAAGGGTATAGTCAGCACTCAGGCATCCATACTTTAGTCATGCAGCTGTCAGTCTCACATTACTTTAGCCATGTCTGATTGATGTCAACATGGCTGAGTCTTTCTCAAAGAGGACAGATAATCTTGGGCTGAAGATGTCCTTCAGGTCCCAACTTTCTCATAACTCTGAGCTTGAGAGGCACTCAGTGTCAGACAGATACATTGTTCCCTCCAATCTCCATTTTACGCAATATTTCAAGTAGTGAAGTCCTAGTTTTCAAATATATAGACCATTATTCTTTTGTATTAGTTGCTGCCTTGAGCCCTTTTTTGCCAGATTAAGTCAATGAAAAAAATATGTACATTTCTTCCACCAGGCTGTGTGATTTTGAGTGTGTAGACACATGTCAGCTCACAATGCCAGTACCACCTTTAAAATGACTAGTTCCATGAATGCAATGCAGGCCGGGGGAACACTACATCCCCCCACTTCCAGATTAATTTTCCATGTACTCTGTTTTAATTTCAAGTATTGATCAGCTAGGTTTCTCCATGGAACTTCTGGGCTTTTTATATGATTTTTTGGCCCTTATTAATATGTAACTGATTTTGAGGTGGTTTTCTGATCAGTTTATATGGTACTGGCTGATTTTACTGTGACTTTTCAGGAAGAAAAGTCTTATCCTCATTCCTGTCACATGATCATTTCTTCCATAGAAAAAAAGGTTCTCCTAGATCACTCGAGGAGATCTCTAAGGGTAGAGCTATTAGTTCTACAGCTTGTGGAGCTGACTTCTCATCTGAAGGATGACAGACAGCTGATTTCTCAGCTTTGTAGAAACCTCTTGGCAGTTTTTGTGAGGGCTCAGAGACTGTTTGGCTTCTGTTTCTCTGCTCACTGGGAAAATCTTGGCTCTTTCTAACCTATTTTCCACGGGGACCTATGAGGAATCTCTGAAAGCCAATCTATTTCTTTGGGTTTCTTCATGATTGTTTTCCAAACAGAGCCTTGATCTTTAAAAGTTAGGAGTATCAGATCTGGGCTTCAAAATCCAGTCAGTCCCCTAGAAGGCACCCAAAAGTGTTTGTATATCTTCTAGCTGTCCTCTGGAAGTTGTCTAGATTCTTTCAATCCAATCCAGATCTGATAGCCCTATTTAAAATTGGTTAATATGCAGCATACACACCTGAAGAAAGGCTTCAGATAGTAATCTTAATGGTGTTTTCATGAGAACAGATGACCTCTTTAAAATTAGCCCTCTAGGTTATACCAAGATAAAACAAGTCAGCAAAGAATGTTTTTGACTCAGTTGTCCTCGGTAGTACTCCAGCTTCCTGATTCTGAATTAGCTTCAATTTCTTGCTAGTCCTCAGGTAATTCTGCATATAATCTATTACAGTAGTTTATTCTGGATGCTACCAGGATGACAAGTATCAGTTTCCTATGTATTTGGAAGTTGGGCTGAAGTTGATGTATCAACTTCAGTTGTTGAATGACACATGGGATTTCAGATATTTCCAGTGGCATCAAATTCATTGGTGCATTTAAACGTACTTAGAGGCTATGAATGTTCTCCTTTAGGTGAAGTGTAACCCCATTTAGAACACGTGAAATACACCATAGATACATCTCTACTAAAAGTCTCTGGGTCTTATCAGGTTGGAGCATCAGTTTATTAGATGTCAGTCAGTCTTAACTGTCCCAGACTATCTATTTTGCTTCAGATGAGTTGGGTTGAAAAGAGAAACAAATGGGTCCACTTGTCATCACATGTCACTGACACTTCACTTTAGATCCATGGATGACTTCGCTCCAAAAGTTCAAGTAGATATCAGTGTGGAGAACACCTTTGTGGAAACCACTCATGTAAATGCCATGCTGAAGATTCTTAGTCCTACAGCATGTTCTGCTGAACTCTCAGTAATAGGGTTGAAATCATAGAGAAATGAGGCTCCCTTTTTCCACTTTGTACATCCAGCCCAGATACCCGATTTGACTAGGCCAAATGTTGCAAATCATTAGTTTCTGGGTCTCCCTGTTCCTTCCCTGATGTGGGTAAAACCATCAAAGGAGGCAGGGATACTTCAGTGTCATATGTTTCTTGGAAGCCATGATGAAGAGGATTGAGAAAACCCTAGATGGACTTGGAGTTCAAGAGGGATGTGAGATACTGCATGAACCTTTGCAGATTATTATGAGATTGTATGAAGTTACTTGCAGGGAAATTTCAGCACTACTGGAAGCAGGGAAGAAAGATCTTGTGTAAGAGGTTAAAATGGGGTAACTTTGCAAGTGAAGGCTACAGTCTTGATTGCCCAGAAATAGAAGGGGGTGGTACCTAAGTTTCAGATACTGATTAATCTCACAATGTCTCTGGTGCGCCTTTCATGCTTGATGCCAGTAGTAGCAGGTCTTTGAAAAAGAACCTTCTCACTAAAGGATAAATCCATGGTAGGATAATATCACTGCCAGGATCCAGTTTAGTCAAAGAAATGAACATTCATCTACAGAATAGGTAATTGAATAAGGGACAGTATAAGCCCTAGTGTATTTACCTATAAGTGGAACACATGTCAACCTTTCAGAGTAGGCCAGGTCAGGAAACAGATTCCACAAAGACTATTGGAACTCTATTTTATTGTTTTAGGGTATAATAATAGAATTTTGAAAGCCTGACAGAGATTCTCTTTCCTCCTTCGTATACCAAAGAGAATCAAGGTGGGGCAATCTTGAGTTTCTTTCTCACCCCCTCCTGTCTTTCTCCTAATCTCCTCTTGCATTCCTTCTTCAAAGTTATCTCTACCACATAAGAATGTCACCACTTCTACCCCAACGTTGCACATCAGTAAGTCCCTCCTCTAGTGTCTGTGTACACTGTGACTTTTTCCAGGGATAGAGACTTTGCACATAACTCCACATTGGTGGAGTTGTATCCTTGGAGCATATATCATTGGGATTCTAGTTCCTATGCACAGCTGAATGTTAGAAGGCTTTGCTCCTGCAGGGGAGTGCTCTATATATGGGTACCAAAGGAAGGATCACCTGAGATGTTTGGAATTGGGGTGGAGCCTTCTCCCCCAGTCCTGCTCTGATTGCTGGCACTATAAATAAATATTTATTTATTTATTAATTATCTTTTTCGATGTATATAGTTGCCCAAAGGGACTCTGGGTGGCAAACAGAATTTAGGATTAAAACAACAATATAGCAAACCCTCAACATCTGTTGTGCAATCCAAAGAAAATGATAGCTGAGGAGGAAAAAAAAACCCTAATGTAATGATAAACCACTAGACTTTCACCTGGGCAATGTCTAGGTCAGTGTTTCTCAACCTTGGCCACTTTAAGATGAGTGGACTCCAACTCCCAGAATTCCCCAGCCAGCCATGCTGGCTGGGGAATTCTGGGAGTTGAAGTCCACTCATCTTAAAGTGGCCAAGTTTGGACAACACTGGTCTAGGTGGAGGCTTTAGAGAAGCCTGTTCTTGAAACTTTCTGCTTGCCCTAACAGTTAGGATCTTTTCCCCCTAGTTTCTGCAGAGTTCTTCAGGTGTAGGGGTACTGAGTAATTATGAGATGAAAGAAATTATGGGTCACATGCTGCTGTAACGGCCTAATCAATTGATTGAAATGATTGGGTTTTCTTTTTCTGCAGCAACAGGTGGACCAGTGTACAGTGAGAATAAAAAAGGCCATTTGGCCCCTCTAATCTTTTACTGAGATATTTCCATGAACAAGGGGCCCATACAATGTCAACGACAAAATGCAGCCTTGTAAAATACATATCGGAGAGCCTGCTATTAAAGTATGATGTGGCCCTGAGATTTTTTTTTTTTAAGTGAAAGCGTTTAATGTTGAGCATGGAAATAACTGCCCTGAAACTTACACTTCTGAGAACATGCCTTATGTTCAACCTTTTGAAAAAAGTAAATGAGAAATTGGCAAGAAAAGGTTGTGAAATTAGGCAGTGCTGTTCTAAATCTCTCCTCTCTTTTGCTGGCCAAGTAAGTGATGCAGATTTTTCTTATATGTGTGAGAAAAAAGAAGTTATTCCTGGCACTGTCAGTATTGGACTTTGAGTTGCTGTTGGGTCGGGCCAAATATTGTGGCTGACAAGCTGATGTTCAACCTGGCTGGGAAGCCTTGGGGAAAGCTTGGACACAACTCCTCCCACTATCCCCTAGAAGCAAAGGTATCTATCTACTCTGTTCTTCCATCTCCACATACTTTGACTGATACGGGATTCCTGCATGTTGGCCTAGAAAGATCACATATGAAATCTAGAAATGGACTACATATTTTTGATGTATACAGGATATGCTGTTTTGGTGTGGATGAGTAAGGATGGTGGAAGCCTAGAAGCTGAATTGTCTTAAGTTAGATTAGGCTGGTGATTTATTTTAGAATTGAAGTTTGACTGGTTGCCACCATCAGATCTGCATGAAACAGACCAACAGTGGGTTTTCATACTGAGCTGCATGGAACTATTCTTCTTGCCTTCACACATTTTTTTTTTTAATTTAACTTTTTAAATTGTTTTAATAAAGTTGTGTTGCCATATAACACTTTTTAAAGTTTGATGGTTTTTGTGATGGTATTGTGTTAGGTTTTTAAGTCGTCTTTTTTATGGATTAGGGGAAGGAAAAATTTTGCCCCTAATTTTGGTTGTCTTGAAAGTTTGTTTGTGGTGGAGGAACTGGGGGGATAAATCCGTCAAGCATCACATGACAATCTTCTCATTATAATTCATCATTCAGGGAATACCTTTATCTGAACCACGATAACTCATCTCCTGCTTATACATATCTACAACTATGTATAATGTTTAATACACATTTTTCTTCTTCCTAGAATTTTCCTGCAGGTGCAAGGTCTGCTTTTTTTGGAACATCTGAATGTTGCAACAGGAATTAACTGACCAGCTTGTTGCCCGAGCCTGACATTGTGGGCTAAAAGAGAGCGACTAGCTCAATGTCACCCATCTGGCTTTCATGCCTAAGGCAGGACTAGAACTCACAGTCTTCTAGTTCTATTAACAAAGTTTTGAGTTTTCAAAAGCCAGTTGACACAGATGACCTTAAACAGTCTTCTAGTATTTTGGAAAGAACATTTCCATGGATTCCTTCCAAGAAACTCCTGCAGAGTCTCCTCTTCTCTTGGATATGGACAGTTGTCTGGATCTTTCATTAGCAGTACACACACAGTCTACTCTGATGCCATCATAGAGATCTGAGTCTTATGCAAACCAGGGAGAAACTGGTGAGATGGGAACCAACAATCTCAAACAAGGTAGATGTTAGGCAAACAGGAGCATGCCTGTATGATTCTGAAGGCTGAGAAAAGAATGGTCAAAATTGAAATTGTGAGAGGCAGAGGCCTAAGATATTAATGCACATGGCTTGATTCTCCCATTCTTCAACAAGCAGATTTTCTGCATATACAGGTGAAACTCGAAAAATTAGAATATCGTGCAAATGTTCATTTATGTCAGTATGGCAACTCAAAAGGTGAAACCAATATATGAGATAGACGCATTACATGCAAAGCGAGATATGTCAAGCCTTACTTTGGTATAATTGTGATGATTATGGTGTACAGCTTATGAAAACCCCAAATTCACAATCTCAGAAAATTAGAATAGTGTGAAAAGGTTCAATATTCTAGGCTCAAAGTGTCCCCCTCTAATCAGCTAATGAATCCATAACACCTGCAAAGGGTTCCTGAGCCTTTCAATGGTCTCTCAGGCTGGTTCAGTAGGAATCACAAGCATGGGAAAGACTGCTGACCTGACAGTTGTGCAGAAAACCATAATTGACACCCTCCATAAGGAGGGAAAGCCCCAAAAGGTAATTGCAAAAGAAGTTGGATGTTCCCAAAGTGCTGTATCAAAGCACATCAGTAGAAGGTTATGTGGAAGGGAAAAGTGTGGTAGAAAAAGGTGCACAAGCAGCAGGGATGACCGCAGCCTGGAGAGGATTGTCAGGAAAAGGCCATTCAAAAGTGTTGGGGACTTTCACAAGGAGTGGACTGAGGCTGGAGTTAGTGCATCAAGAGCCACCACACACAGACGGATCCTGGACATGGGCTTCAAATGTCGTATTCCTCTTGTCAAGCTGCTCCTGAACAACAAACAACGTCAGAAGCGTCTTACCTGGGCTACAGACAAAAAGAACTGGTCTGTTGCCCAGTGGTCCAAAGTCCTCTTTTCTGATGAGAGCAACTTTTGCATCTCATTTGGGAACCAAGGACCCAGAGTCTGGAGGAAGAATGGAGAGGCACACAATGCACGATGCTTGAAGTCCAGTGTGACGTTTCCACAGTCTGTGTTGATTTGGGGAGCCATGTCATCTGCTGGTGTTGGTCCACTGTGCTTCATTAAGTCCAGGGTCAACGCAGCCGTCTATCAGGAGATTTTGGAGCACTTCATGCTTCCTTCCGCAGACGAGCTTTATGGGGATGCTGACTTCATTTTCCAGCAGGACTTGGCACCTGCCCACACTGCCAAAAGTACCCAAACCTGGTTCAATGACCATGGGATTACTGTGCTTGATTGGCCAGCAAACTCGCCTGACCTGAACCCCATAGAGAATCTATGGGGCATTGCCAAGAGAAAGATGAGGGACATGAGACCGAACAATGCAGCGGAGCTGAAGGCCACTATTGAAGCATCCTGGTCTTCCATAACACCTCAGCAGTGCCACAGGCTGATAGCATCCATGCCACGCCGCATTGCGGCAGTCATTGCTGCAAAAGGGGCCCAAACCAAGTACTGAGTACATAGGCATGCTTCTACTTTGCAGAGGTCCGATATTGTTCTATTTCCAATCCTTGTGTTATTGATGTCATGTAATATTCTAATTTTCTGAGACTGTGAATTTGGGGTTTTCATAAGCTGTACGCCATAATCATCACAATTATACCAAAGTAAGGCTTGACATATCTCGCTTTGCATGTAATGCGTCTATCTCATATATTGGTTTCACCTTTTGAGTTGCCATACTGACATAAATGAACATTTGCACGATATTCTACTTTTTTGAGTTTCACCTGTATGTGGCTTCTTTCATGTCTGAAATTAAGCAACTTATCTAGCTATGTGGAGTCTGTGAAGCTTCTGCTATTACTTGGAGAGCTGAGATTTATTGCTGTATCCGGTGAGAGATCTGATAGTGAGCCAACCAGTCAATAAACCTACGTTTTTCTGAGCAATGTGCCTATGAGTGCAGATTTCTTACTTGGAATCTGCCTGTCGATTTCTATGAGAGAGAGACTTGAGAGAAAGTTAGGTTGGGAATCTCTTCACCAAAGGAAGAACATAAAGCTGCACATTCAGGCAGTGGGAGCCTTGTACAACTGATGTATCGTTAAATCACACGTTCCATAACTATTCAATTATACTCTACTCTCATTAACTTGAGTAACAGGGCAAACAATGCTGTTTTCAAGTGGAAAGACTTCCTTTTGTTGTAATGAAATAAAAGCACATTATTTTGCATCTGCTGCAATTAACTCTTTTCACCTCTCGGATGGTGATATTTTGCAAAGTCCCAAGAAGTCAATACCATGTGAATAGGGATCAGAACTCCACGTGCAGGTGTGGAGTAAAATGCAAAAAAATAAAACTTCACAAGCCTATTGCTTCAGCTTTTCATTCTGGCTTCATATACCTGGATACCACCAGCTGTAGCACCTTTTTCCTCAAACGCTTCCAAAAGAATCCAAATAGCATCAATGAAAGCTGGGATGGGAGTTTTGCAGCTGTTAATGCATTGAGCCAGTTTTCTTCTTTCTAGCTGACAATTAACGAATACTTCATTTTTCACTGAAGTTCCTCTTTGCTGCTGTATCTTATTCTAAGGTCTCCTATCCAGGTTATTGAGCTGCGTATAAGCATAGCTGCTTAACTGCTTGCAGAATAAGAAGGTCAGGTGGAGATTGGGAGAAATGGCAAAGGAGAGAGAGATTGAGAGAGAGAGAGAGATTCCCGTCCACTTCATCTTTTGGATGTCCTCTGGGTCACTGCTGTTCTGTTCAGTGAATACTCTGGTACAAGGGAGTTGAGTTGGCATAGGGTCCTTTAAGTTTGTACTCAATGCATAGGGAGGACTATCTGATCTCTAAGCAAAATCTCTGTATGGAGCTTGATTCCTGCGGTCTATATGGACAACTCATGCAATTTTCTTGGCAATGATACAGAAGGAGTTTACTGTTGCTTTGTTCAGAGTGGTCTTTTAAAACTTCCCAGTTTAACCCAGCCTTGGGTTTTATTGCTAGTTTCCCATCAAATTACTAACCAGGCCTGACCCTCCTTAGTTTCCAAAGCTAGACAAGGCCAGCAGGAAGATGCTACTACCTGCTAATATAACCAGGGTCAAGGACAGTACCTATACCACATTTTTGTCCATGAACATCCTCCCTTATGTCAAAGGAGGTATATGATTTGTAATTTAGGAGTAGTACAGGAAAGATTGGTTCAAAATCGGGAAAGGAGTACAACAAGGCTGTATACTGTCACCCTGCTTATTTAACCTATATGCAGAGTACATCATGAGAAATGCCAGGCTGGAAGAATCACAAGCCGGAATTAAGATTGCAGGGAGAAACATCAATAACCTCAGATATGCAGATGATACCACCCTAATGGCAGAAAGTGAAGAAGAACTAAAGAGCCTCTTGATGAGGGTGAAAGAGGAGAGTGCGAAAGCTGGCTTGAAACTCAACATTAAAAAAACTAAGATCATGGCATCTGGACCCATCAATCCCTGGCAAATAGAAGGGGTAGAAATGGAAGCAGTAACAGACTTCATTTATTTGGGCTCCAAGATCACTGCAGACGGAGACTGCAGCCATGAAATTAAAAGTCGCTTCCTCCTTGGGAGGAAAGCTATGGCAAACCTAGATAGCATATTAAAAAGCAGAGACGTCACCTTGCCGACAAAGATCCACATAGTCAAAGCTATGGTTTTTCCAGTAGTAATGTATGGCTGTGAGAGCTGGACCATAAAGAAGGCTGAACACCGAAGAATTGATGCCTTTGAACTGTGGTGCTGGAGAAGACTCTTAAGAGTCCCCTGGACTGCTAGGAGGTCAAACCAGTCAATCTTAAAGGAAATCAACTCTGATTGCTCATTGGAAGGATTGATAATGAAGCTCAAGCTCAGATACTTTGGTCACCTAATGCGAAGAGAGGACTCTTTGGAAAAGACCCTGATGCTGGGAAAGATGGAAGGCAAAAGGAGAAGAGGACGGCAGAGGATGAGATGGCTAGATAGCATCACTGAAGCAATGAGCATGAAATTGAGCAAACTCAGGGAGGCAGTGAAGGACAGGAAGGCCTGGCACAATATGGTTCATGGGGTCACGAAGAGTCAGACACGACTTAACGACTGAACAACAACAACAGGAAAGTAATTACTTTATCTGATTCTCAGTGTACTGATTAAAAAGTACGTTTGTAAATCACATTACCAGAGGTGTTCCCCAACTATAATGTATATTCATCTTCATATAGGTCCATATAGTTTTCTAGGGAACAATATGGAAGTGGTTCCCATTGCCTTCTTGCAGGATGCTTTCTCACGTTTCCCCATCTGGCTTACAACTATGGGATTTCCATGGTTCTCCATCCTAAGAACTAATTCAGTCTGAATTAGTTATTTTTCTGAAATCAGCCAAGGTCAGCTATATGTCACCATCAAGCCTATCTATGGGGGGTGGGGGAGTCAAAAAAGTTGAAAGTGGTGGATACAGCCTTGTGATTGAAACCCCTTTTAAACATGCATTCAACAGGTGGTCATGACCATCATCTTGACTTTTTTGACCCCCCCCCCCACACCATGGACATCTGCTGCCATCTAGATTAGCATAAAGCAACTGTACTAACTAGTCAGGACAGAGGAGACATAGAGAACAATTCTTGAGCCACTCTTTTGTTTCAAAGGAGGAAAGAGAAAATGATGTTCTGTATGAAGTTGGACCTATTTGGTTATCCGTTGCTTTTTTTGCATGGAAAAGCAGAAAGGCAAATGTCAATAGAGATAAACATTCTGTATCTCTTTCTGACTATGAATAATCATGACATGACAGTTATGAACCTTATTGAAGGGAGGATGTACTTGTCCAATGACAAATGATATCCAGTTATGTCATTACTCCCAATCAACATTTGCAAAATTGTAGATTACAGTTCAAAGCAAAAGGGAGGAACTCCCGGTCTGGTTCTTTGCTTCTTTTCCATTTCTGGGAGTAAAAGGAGAAAGCAGCTTTGATGAGAGGGAGATCTGGGGAGAAAGACACATTTAGGAGTCACTCTCTCCCATTCTTCTGGCTTTTGATCACAGCTTGGCTTTTCAGTTTTGCTTAAATAATCTCCTGGGGATGATGTCCCAGGAGAAAAGATTACTGTAACTCAGAACCATCTGTAGGTAGCCCCCTTGGTTGGCCTCTTAATGTGCTTCTTCCATCCTCCCTTGAAAGTGATCAGAAACCTATTTAAAAGTTGTTTAACTAATTGGTTTAACTAATTGGTTTAACTGAGCACATCTGATCCTTATAAATGGGCCATTGACAAGGGATAGGAGTATTGTGTCCCCTAGAATATTTTTACAACTGTACTTAGAACAGGCCTTCAAATTTAGGATTGAAATGTAGACTATCCTATTGGATCTATGTGCAGAGTTTCCTTCAAGTGAAGGATCAGTTTTTGGTATAGGTACCTCTGTTTTACATCTGCAGACCTACTTCATACAGATGTGGTTCCATCTTGGGCAAACAGAATGCCCATTCAGGCCATCTTCAGTGAGTGCATCTTCCGACCGAAGGCTGAACAGGTTCTGCATGAGCTCAGGCCATCCCACCATTCCTTTAGTCAGTTGGTAATTGGCATACATACTTGTCACTCTGCTCCCTTTCAGGGTAAGCGACATGATGCAGGTAATAGTAATCCAAAGAAATTAAAGGCAGGGTTAAGGTTAGACTAAGAGCAAAGAAAGGATATCTCATTACATTTGTTTTACACCAATATGATTCACAATACCTTTCCATAGTTTTCTTTCTTTGTAAACCATGCTTGAGAGCTGGTTTGGTGTAGTAGTTAAGGCACCAATCCAAAAACTGTGAGTTCTAATCCTGCCTTAGGCACAAAGCAGGCTGGGTGACCTTGGGCCAGTCCCTCTCTCTCAGCTGTAGGAAGGAGGCAATGACAGACCATTTATGAAAATCTTGCCAAGAAAACTGCAGGGACTTGTCCAGGCAGTCACCAGGAGTCAACATTGACTCGAAGGTACAGAAATATACTATAAAAAATCATGCTTGCTTCTGGCATCTCCATACACTGCTTTTAAATTTCTCACCTCTCTGAGTTCTGAGGATCCCATCAACTCTGTTGACCATTCATAGCTTTTTCAATTTTCCCAGTTCATTAACTCTTCCTTTATTTATTTGTGACTCAGTCCTCACTCATTCTTTTTATAAGACTTCAATATACGTTTCCTACTAGGCAAACCCTTTTGTATCCAGTCCATGTTTGTTCAGCTCCCATTCATTCTTGACCCCAACTCTCCTTTTACCTGACACATTTCTTCTGAAAGTCATTCCCACTGCATTCCCACACATTTTTGTCTTCCTTGAGACACTCAACTGTCACTGCCATATAACAATGTGTACAGAAACTGGTTCTTCTACACAGACATTTTTGGTTTCTTTGGTAAATGTTCATTCCTCACAACAGATCTAATCCTGTCTGCTACTCTTCTATCATCATTTGTGATCTTAAAATTTCTCTAACCATCCCCACATTTTAGTGAACATTCTGTCGAGATACACACATTTATCTGTGTGGTCTAATTTTTCACCATTTATGTAATTGTAAAAGTTGTAATTGTTTACTTCATTTTCCTTGCCAAACACATTAATTCTCAGATGCATATTCTTCACTGTATCATATAGTCTGTCTAATGTGTACTGTAGATCATTCAGATTCTCAGCCAACAATACTATCATCAGCATACAAAAATGCATGTAGATTCATGTCCTCAGGCAACACAACACCAATGTCATCATAAGGATTCCCGATACATTTATCCATAAATATATTGAGCACAGAAGGGGATATCATATATCCTTGTCTTACATCCTGTTCAGTGTTAACTATTCACTAAGCATTCCACTTATTCTCATGTTTTACTACTGTACCATCATATACTACTCTTAACACATTCAGCAACTATCAGCTCCATATTTGCACAAGAAAATAGCATATTTCACATTAATTCATTTTAACATGTGCTTTCTCTAAATCAGCAAAGATACAGTCAACTCTATTTCTCACATTCATGCATTTCTCAGGGATCTGCCAAAGAGCAAAAATCTGGACTGCACACTCCCTGCCTGGCATAAAGCCTTACTGCATATCCACTTTTCTTATTCTTACATCTTAGTACCAGAAAACTGTGAAATACCTTCTCAGGAACATAACACCCCTGACCCTTTACATTCATTCATGCTACCTTTCTCTCTGTATAGGGGAATATTAATGACATTCATTCAATCATGAAACACAGATGCAATCTTCATGCACATATATAACGATTTGCACAGCCATTCCATCAGCAAACTACATCCACATTTTAACCTTGGTGCAGTTACACCATCTATGCCTGCAGCCTTCAGCCTAACATTTATAGCATTTATTTCAGTTCTCCTGTTCAATATACTATATCACTGTCAGACCATGAGTTCTATTCTTGCCTTGGGCCAGTCACTCTTTCACAGCCCTAGGAAGAAGGCCGTGGCAAACTACTTCCAAAAAATCTTGCCAAGAAAACTGCAGGGACTTGTCTAGGCAGCAGCCAGGAGCCAACACTGATTTGAAGGCACCAAAAAAAAAAAAGGGGGGGGGCGAGGGGCTATGAGAATAACCTTGGGACACAGGAGGGAGAACTGCAGCCTAGACAATGGTCTGATAAATGAAATCTGAGTCTAAAGGAGGGATGGGAGTGGAGAAAGCATCTCAGAAGGGATCCTTCCTAGTTCTCTGGAAAGCAAAGGCAAGGGAGGGGGGAAGTGCTTTCAGATTTGCAAGATTCTGTTACTATAATCTCTTGCAAGAAAGTTAGTATTAGTACTCATTGTTTTGGTTTCCTGTCTGGACTACCTCGAAGGGCTGATCACAAAAGTACTCCTTCCAGTATTCCCTCCCTTTAGTGATTCCTGAATCATTTCATTACTTTTGTTTTTAATCCCATTCACTTTGCTGGAGGCTCCTTGTTTAGCCCTTCAGTTCTCAACCATTTTTTATTCCATCAAAATTGCTCTCCTTTTTCTCTGCCTATTTAAGCCTTAACCATACTTGCACCTACCTAACTGCCTTCTTTGCAGTTACTTTTTTCATTCTATACACATCCTATCTTTCATTCATCTTCAGTTTCAATCATTATCTTGTATGCCTTTTTTCCTCATTGACAGTTACTTGCCTTCTTCATTCTACTGTCAGCCCTTCAAGATGAACCAGGCTAGGAAACGAAAGTCACGCATGCTAATATTACTTTTATTATAAGGTTATAGCAACTGAATCTTGCAAAGCTGAATATACTTCTCTCCCCCCCCCCCCCCCCCGGCCCATCTTCGTGAGAACTAGGGAGGGTCTTGTCTGAAACACTTTCTCCAATTACATTTCTGCCCAGGCTCAGATTTCTTTTATCTGACCAATGTCTTGGCAGCAGCTCTTCCTCCTGTCCTTCAGGATCATTCCTTTTTTCCGTTACATCCACCAAGCATCCTTTTCCATGATTCCTGTTAGTGTAAATTCATATGCTTTGTTGGTACTCTGTAACATAATGCTTTTCACTCTGTTACAAGCAACTTCTACCTCATCTTTATGTACTTTCACCTTCCATTCATTCTGTTGGACAGATGCCTTCTAATACTTTTTCATATAGTAGTCCAACTTTTTCTTCCTTCAGTTGTTCTATTTCTGTTCTCATCTGTTCATTTGTTTTTATTTTTTATTTCTTCTGCTTCTTTCCTTTTCTTTCAAGATGTACTTTTGATGTACTGAAAAATGGACATATTTAGAACATCTCATCACCCTTGTATTCATCACTAATTCAGTCTTATATGATAAGCCATCAAATTAGTCATGCTTTCTGATTTTTATACATTTCTTTGCCCTGTGCACATATGGATTAGACTTATGCTTAAAGCATACATGTGAAATAAGGATACATTTTTCTTAGCAGATACTCAGCAAAAAGTCACTGCTCTCATATGTTCTGTACTCTTTCATTTACATAATAGAATGATTTTCCCTTTTGGACTGCATTTACTCCAAAAGTGGCACAATTTTTCTCAAAAATCATGTCTGGTTCTTCTGTTATCATTGGAACCTAAAGTGCAACTTTCACCGAATGACAGTTTCTTTTAAATAAAATAAATAAATAAATGAAAGGAATATTGAAATAAACTCTGTTTGAATGGTGCTTTTTAGCACTTATGCACAGGTTATAAATTTCAATGGAATGCATGAGTTTGATGAAATAATGATATCAGGTGCAGTGTCTGGAGTGAGATTTGTTAAAGAAAGTCTTGGCATCATCACCACTTTTGGCCTATTTTGATATTTGGGGTTGGCTGTAGTGACTACTTTCACAACGATACGTTGAAGGAAGAGGAAGCAGGACGCTTGACGGCTTTTCACTGCCCTATTGTGGACCGAGTAAACTCACTGGAGCATGTTGCAACCAATTTAATGTTGAGTTTGCATTTCAGAAAGGCAGGTGGAACGCCCAGCTGAGCACCAGGAGAAATACAAGGGGAGAGAGAGAATACTGTAAGAGAGAGAAGGTGGGGAATAGAAAGCAGGCAAAGAAAAGAAAAGGTCTATGCGGACAGGTCTAGACTCAGGTTGATGGAGAAAATGATGAAAGTCCTGATGTTTGGAGTATGGCCATGCAAGGACTCTATGCTGGTTCAAAAGCAGTTTTGGAGTTCTGTGATTCTGCAGCATTGGCTGCATGTAATTTCTGGCACAGCTGCAATGTATTTGAAAATGTAGTAAAAATAGTCTCTCTTTTTTTTTTTAATGCTGTGAGTCTGTGCGGCTGGCAGACTGTCTGTTTCCCCACTTGCAGGGCTCCTTCCTCCTGGCCTCCTCCCAGTTCCTATAGCCTTCAGGTCTTTGAAGGGGAAAGGTATCTTGATGTCCTTGCAGCTTTCCTCATAGGAGCCTTGTGAAAGGGGAAGGGGTGTTGTATGTGTAAATGCACCCTACGTGAAGTAAGGCTATCAGTGGGGGAAGATGGGGTGCTAGAAATGCATTTTATTTCCTTTTTGCACTGAATGCAAGAGAAGAGATTCCTTACTGCAAGTCCTGCCACAGGCTGGCAGAGCAGTGATCCTTGCTCCATATTCTCAGCATTGCAAGATCAGCGGGTTTAAAAAGTTGAGGAGCAGAAGCAGAAGCAGTGGGAGTGTGGAATGCCTCTGGTGTTATCTGCTGAAGACCTCTTTGGGACTGGAAAGACTTTGGCCCTATATGTGGTCTCTTCAAATGACTGTGTATTAACTTGCACATCAAATGCATTTAACATATTTAGTCTAATAGATTTATCCTGCGGTGACTAATGTGATGTGGACATATGTACATGATTAGTTGGGATGAATCTTCTTGCTGGGTAAATGATGATAAATGTTTGAGCTCCCACTGTATGGTGTTTGTTTCCACTTTAATATTTCCTTGCCTTTATTTGTTTCAGAGTGTGTTTTTCGGTGGTTCAAACTAATGACTTGGAAATGTCTCAAGCAGAAGGAAGTTTCATTGGCAAGGTGTGGTAGTAGTAATGGCGCCTAGGCAATTTCCTTTAATGTGGGATCGTGTCTTAGTGTCCAAAATCAGAAGCAATACCATATAAAAACGGTTGCGTTTGATTGCATGATTTGTGCTAGTAAAGAATGAAGATTTTTTTTAAATCACATAGATTATTTTTATGTACAAATAAGATTGAAATTATTACTCATTTTGGGGTGAGTAACTAGATGTTTCAATCCTGTAAATAATGATGGGGTGTTTTGCCATCAAATCAGAATAAGATTGGAGAAGTACTGAATTAAGAATTCCAGTGTTGGTTTTCATTTTAATTTATGCTAGATTAATCAGCACATAGCTGGGCTGGAAACAAGGTGAAGCTTGCAAGGACTGAAAGCTATGGGGAGGGAAATTAAATGGTGTGGGTGTACATGGGATTTAATTAGATTTCCTTTCCTATTTCTATTCTATTTCTGTGCTGGAAAATTTCTGTCCACCGTTGGATTACATGAATGTGATGTGAACAATACAGTTTATAGACCAAGAGGAGCCCACTAAGTTTCTTTTTCCCATCCAGTGCTGGGTCAGTACAAATGTGTTTGCAGAGCATTTTGTAGTGATTATACATGGTGACCCTGGCAGCATTTGGAAACATTTTTACAATTTTCTCCATCTACTTGCAAACTTGAAATATACTTCCTCTTGATATTACCAGTTGCAACATAGGTTTCTGAAATGGTGCCTGTGGAAAACAATTTCATATATTGCCTTCTTTAGGTATAGCAGAGAGAGTGCCTAATTGTTTTGCGAGATAACATGAACCGTAAGCAACAGAATGTTTTTTCTTTAGAAAAGTATTATAAAAAGGATTGCCAAGCGTGTTGTTGCTGGGCAAAACTAAATTAGTCGTCAGTATGATGAACGGGAAGTAAAACGACTCCCCATGAAAATAATTTAACACATTCTTTGAATGTTGAAATAACTTGCTGGTTAGTTTGAGAGACCTCTATTGTGTCTTTCCGAAGTGCAGTTCAATTCAAGTGGAAAAACTCAAGCTTGAAAAGCAACAGCAGGGCTGAGATTAACTTTGATGGCACAGGCTGGCAAGTCTTCAGCAACTGGGCAGTCAGGTTCAGGGTTAAGTCACTGGTAAGCACGCAGTAATGTGTCTTGCTGGGTGGCCCTCAGTCCTGTCTCTGTCTTGATCTGCCCTCTGTTCCCCATTTCCTTTTTCAACATTCCTCCTGTGCTGCTTTTAGTAGTTCCTTAACTGTCATACACAATAATGTGGATAATTAGCGTGCCAAGGCATTCGGAGGCTGCAACTCAGCGAGTGACATCTGTCAGCCTTCACCAGAATGAGGTGGAGGATTGCTTGACACGGCAGTGATCAGACCCAGCTCTTGCCTTTATGCATTGCCTGTAGCCATTTTCAAAGCCTCTTTCTGGCCAGTGTTGTCAAGGAGGATGCTGATAATGACTTTTGGGGGGACTCATCTGTCCACACTCACCTTGTGTTTTGTGTAGCGATGTTTTGCTAGGTCTGTGGGCACTGACCAGCTTGGTCCTCATCTAGACGCACCCCCTGAAACCAGGAGCAGGGTAGCAAATTTAATGAGCGCTATCTCCTGCATTTCTCTGCTATGCATAATATGGGTAGCATTCTTGGGGAACTTATTTCCACTGGAGAAGAGAAAATGAGAGGTGCACCCTGTGCAGCACGCGAAACGATATTTTAAACAAAATGCCTGAATGTGAGTATGCTGTGACAACCCTTCAAAAGAGGTATTTGGAAGAGCCGCATTGCATTCATTGCAACAGGAATCCCTGTCCTTTGAGGTATGTTCTGCGTGGAGAGATAGGCACGCGTGGCCTGACTAGCCATCCGTGGTCGTCTTAAAATACCGCTTTTCGGATTGTTAAAGCAGCGACATCAGTTTCGCAGCTCGTGCAGCTGTTTTGGAAGCTGCTCCTAGCTGTGTACAGGCACACATGACAACGCTGAAGGAGGGTAACTTTTTGTAGAAGCAGTGGGAGCTGTGTCCGAAGCCGTGACGGGAACCCGGAGAAAGATGTTGCTGCTTTCATGATCCGAAAGGAGATGTTTTATATTGTACACCATCTTGCACTTTCTGCAGCACTTCACTGGAACGATTTGCACACCCTTAGATTATAGACAGACGATATAAAAATATAGATGTCAGTATAGATGAAAGTATAGATAGAGGTGAACGTATAGATAAGGATACAAGTGCCTATTTCTACAGATACAGAGGTAATTTAGGTAAATGTATAGATACAGCTATAGGAATAATATAGGTGTAGATAGAACTCTAAGGATAGTATAGATATAGGCATAAAGCTAGCTTTATTTATTACATTCATAGGCATGGTAGTTTTAAACATGATCTATCCGTGAAAAATGATCAGATTTGAAAACAAGATGAGAAGTGTATGGGGGTGGGGACTGGAAATGCATTTGGTAAAAATCAAGGTTTTTTTTCCAAATAAGTTGAGTAAACATCTCATCCATTTTTCTCTCTCCCGAGCGAAGCTGTGATCTTATCTCTGTAATTGAAAGTAATCTTCTGAAGGCACTTTTTAACTAGAGTTACACAATCATCTTTTAAACCAGCTGTTATCTTCCTCCGAATTTCACTGTAAATGTTACGGCCTTGGCTTGTATAACAAGCAGTATTCAGTGGCTGAAAGGGTGGATTTTCACCTTCCTTTCATAATGCTTACTCGTGTGCAATAAAGGTTTGTCATGGCATTTCCCTTTTGCATTGAATTTCCGGGAAGCTGTCTGATAGCTGCGTGTTTCTTTTTGTCAGGCAAAAATCTGTTGAACTCCTTAATTGGATCACATTTTCTTTTGCTTAGCAAAGCTGTAATGAGGAGAGAAATTCTACGTTCTAGATTCCGAAATTCACTTTGGGTGTTGTTTGGTAAAAAAACTGGAATTTGAACTGCATGACAAACCTTAATTTAACAGGCCCCCATTCGGCTGATTTTGGATGCAAATTTTTATCTGGACGTTCCCATGAGATAATGAGCAAGTCTGTGCCATCAAAAGTACTTTTGGCAGGGCATTTATGTTTACTTAAGTTGTCATCTTAAGATGAGGTCATTTGCATCCGTTTATATCATTTGTGTAAGGGTGTCAGCAAGCCAATGACATGAAACAATGCAAATGATGTAATCTGCATCCTTTGCATGCCTTCATGACGTGAATGAAGTGAATGGCATTCTTTCAGGTTTAACAACCTCTCTCTCTGAATGCTGATTAAACTGAAATGTACTATAATGCTACATTCAGCATGACCTAGCTTCAGGGTTTTTTTTTGCATAAATACCACTTTGTGATGACCCAGGCCTGTAATGCAGCCTTGTGGCCGTCTTTCAGTTCTCTGCCTGTGTTCCTTAGGGAATGGGCTGGTATGTTCTGTCCAAGGATTCATCCATCCAGGTGTGAGGATGTCCCATCTTTGAGAGAGGAGGAAAGTAAGTTGGTCTCTCAGCTTCTCCCAAGTATTCCTACCACACTTCTGAGGGGAAGTTGGCAAAGTTGCTGCCCTCTTAAAAGGGGTGGCTAGCTAACAGGGCAGATGCAGCTAATCAGGGGGTCAGTTTATTCTGCTGTTTGAAAGAAAATAAAAAAGACAGAGGAATTCAGGTGAAAGTAGGAAAATGTCATAGAGAAAAAGGGATGGATGACAGAGGATGGAAGTACTAACAGAGGCTGCCTCCTCCCCAGCTGAGCTTCAGGGGCTGAACCTGGCTGGAAGGGGAGGAAAGAAAGACCATGTGGAGCACCACCCTTACTAATAGGTGGGTGATAGTCCTTCATGACTTCCATCTGAGAGAACTTTTCTCTCACTAACCACAACAGGAAGAAGCCTCTGTTCTTCATCTGGGAGGTAGATGAGGGGAGCCAAGAAGCCGGAGCAGTCTTTAAAGGCCATAAATAATGGAGCACTGGAGCTTGAACTGTATCCTGCTTGAGGGACAGCAGGGCCAACCTGGCATTTCCCTCCTGTCACCCCACTAGGTAGACCAGACCAGAAAATCAACTCCACAGGAAGCCTAGAACTATACTTTATTGAGATAGGTTACAAGAACAGAGTCTTCCAAGCCTGATTGTGCTTTCTCCTCTCCTCCTTCTTATACCCCAGCGAATCAGGGAGGAGCCTGCTTGAGCCATTTCCGAATAGTATCTTGCTTTCCAAGACTTAAATAATTTTTCAGCCCTATATGCTTATGTAATGGTTCTTACATATCAAGATGATCAAGGTCATCTCCCTTACTTTCTATACCTCCCTTGTTGTCCCACCAGGACAACCCCACAGCAAGGTACGTCACGGGGAGGAGAGTGTGCTGTGAGATAGAGGGACCCCTACTTCTTGAGACTCAAGCAAAATCTGATCCTGATTCTCTTAATTTTGTGTGCATGATTGATATTCCTTGGAGATAAAAAAGAAACATTGGTTGCCAGGTGAGGTTCTGTCCTTTCTGGCAGCCAAAGCAGAAATGGATATCGGGGCATGGAACCTCATGGTGGGATGGGAGGAGGTGGTTCTACCCCAGGACTGTTGAAGCTGAACAAGTCGTCATCCCTCCGAACATGTCCATGTGACAAAGTAGCAGGTCTTGTCCTATTTTCTGATGAAAAGACCAACAGTTTCCTGCTGCGTCACCTTAATCTAGATTCAGCCTGCCTCAGCAGCAGATGGCCCCAAGATGGAGGCTGCAAACATGACCTCAATAATTGGCAAGCAGGTCATCTCACAACCAGGGCAAGGTGGATGTGTGTATGAGCTTCAGGTCAATTGGTTAATTTGGGCAAATCATGGATTTTTCAAGCAAACGTTGAGTTTCTTAGTCGCTGAACAGTTGGCAAAGGAAAAGAATCTTGAACCTATAAAATTCAGCAATAAAGCTGTTGACTTGAGCTTGACCATATGAATAGTTTTCTTGGCAATGTTTCAAAGTTGTTTTCCATTGCCTTCTTCTGGGATGTTTTCTCAACTTCTGAGTCTAGCCTACAGGGATTCCTTCGGACTCTCCCATCCAAGCACTAAGCAGGCCTGCCATCTGCTAATTCTCATATATTGTTCACAGTGCAATACTTATTATTGTGTAATATGCCAGAAGCAGAGATGTTCCACTCATAGGTGTTTTATATGCGCCAAGCAAACAGGACAAATACTCCTTGATAGCTTGAGAGATTTTAGGCCATTTGCATTTTTGTGCAAGGAGACACAATGGAATTTGTAATGGGCTAGGGAATGAAGGTTTGGGTCTCTGCTCATTAAGATCAGCCCTGGACCAGCTTGAGTGGTTGAAAAATGCGCTTAGGTTTCTTGACAATCTCAGTGGAAGCAGGATCCCTGATTGGGTCTGTCTTGGTTAGTGGTTGAAAAGTATCTGCAGGAAAGAAAATAAATGGCTTTCCCCCCCAAGAAGCTACATGTGCTAGTTACTTCTGATAGTGTTATTTACTAAATTTCTATTTGAGTTTCAAAAACAATAATTGTGCATTGAGTTCTGTTGTATTCTCTTTAAGTTGCATACTGTGCTGAGATTCAGTTCTGGGAGATGTATCTGGGGAGAAGTCCACACTTCCTGCTTTGCCTGGCATGAGCCACCCACAATTTCTGGACCACAGGAATGCATGACATCATTGTCGTCACACCCCTGCTCTGCAGGGAATGTGTGAGAGATGGTGGGAGCCAGGCAGAGCGGGAGTTTGGTGGGTGTGAGAAAAGGCAGCCTACCCCAGAGGAAAGGAAAGTATTTCTGCTGTAATTGGCTTGCTGGGGAATAATTTACCCCAGACTAGCATTAAAGATGCCTTTCTGAAGTCCGTGTGTTTCTTGCTTTTTGGATTTGCCAGCTTAGTGGGGCTTGATGGAGTGCAACCTGTACCTGTGTTTTGCTGCATTGCCTCAAAATTAGCATTTTCCACTTTTCTTTGGAAGAAGGGTGGTGACCAGCAAATGCCACTGCTCCAGTGGGCTAGTAGATCCCAGTTGGTGCCTTTCACAGTGCCCCCCTCAGAAGGGTTTAATGCATTGAACCATCGATTTCCCCAAAGAAGACAACTTCATACGATCCATTAGATCATTAACTGAGCTGGGTATGTGTTTGGCTTGAACAGAGCCTCTTCATGCTGGTTGTGACACATCATCAAAATAGCCCTTTGTTTTTGCTTATTATTTGCATACAAAGGCCTGACAGCAACCAGCTTTACAATTAAAAAAAAATATTCCTTTTATTTTTCTAGTAGGGTTGGAGTAGTGTAGTGGTTGTCACATTTTTATCACATATGAAGGGCTGCCAGTTTGAAACTGGGCAGAAAGAACTTTTTAAAATGATTTTTTCCCTGAGTTGCTGTTTGGATAAATGCTGCTTTGATCTGGGACTATTTTTTTTTTTAATTCAATGATCCACTGGTAGATTGGCTTTTTTTAAAAAAGAGAAACCTAGCCAAAGCAAAGATGACTGATTGTCAAGACATGCTGGGTACGGAACTGTAAAACAGAAGCTTTCTGTCCTTCCTTAGATGAAGATAAAATTAAATGGGCTGGGGCATTTTCTGTGACCATTAAATCTTTTAACAAGTGCAGTTCAGAGAGAAAGCATGAAGGTCTATCTTATGGAAGGAGTTATAGATCTTCTTGTTCAGAATCCAGGTTAAGTAGTTAATCCTAACTCAGTAACTCAACCTCCTTGGTTTAATGGGGAATGTTACTATTTGATTTCTAGAAGTAATGCATCATCATCATCATCATCATGGTCATCGTCTGCTAGACTGAGGTTGCAGTCCTATGTGGACTTGCTAACTCTATCCCTGACAGAAGTTGAAAGTCCTCTGATTTAGGTTCAAACTGAATTAATTCAAAATTCCCAATAGGCTTAGTTCCCAGACTGATAAAGATTCAAGAGACTGTTACGTAAACAACCAGCTGTAAATTTCTCTATTATCAATGAAAAGACTGGCCTCTCTGCCAAATCACAGGACAGCCATTAGAAAGAAACTAAAAAAAGTCTCTACTGTACTAGGGGATAAATTAATTTTAAATGGGAAATAGTTCAGTTCTTGCAATTCTTGTAACCTCATTCCATTAACCGTCAATAAATCTTGCTAAAGAAAACTATATGGGAATCTTGCTTAGAAGGAATTCTTTTTGGCTTGAGACAGCAGCCAAAGATATTTGAAAATGCTTGGGTAGACACCCCCATTTGTGGGTGAAGAAGGTAAACACCATCTTCTGCTGCCTTTCTGCTGCTACAAAGCTGTTGCCTCTTCCCTTTTTATTTTGTCCATTGCAAAGGGTCACAACAGGGAGACGTATCCATTTTGCTCAATGGGACTTTCTTCTGAGTTTGACATTTATTAAATTAAACTGTGTACTGTTCAAACACAGATAAGGCAGGAAGTCTGCAGCACTAAATGGTGATCAGAAAACCATTTGAAATTTATTTCTAATCTGTCCAAAAGGAAAGTTCTGATTTGGTAAAAGTAGACAATAGATACATGGCAGTAGATACGTGGATGGATCACAGCATGTGTGGAAACAGTATTTGATTGCGAAGTGAATATGGTCAGCAGTATGAAGAGGCTGCTGAAAAGGCGCATAAGTAGAAAAGGAGTTTCCAAATCATGGGAAACAGTTGTCCCATTATTCTGGTTATATGTTTATGAAGATTCTCAGTCATCCAGGTGGAATTGTCTGGAGGTTGAGTCATGGCAACTGGACTTTTCTTTTTGGTTAGAGATGTTTCGCTACTTGTCCAAGCAGCTTCTTCAGTCTAAAAAAGGTGGTTAGGGGGAACCCCATAAATGGTGGAAGACTTTTATGGGGTCCCCCTAACCAACTTTTTTAGGCTGAAGAAGCTGCTTGGATAAGTAGCGAAACGTCTCTAACCAAAAAGAAAAGAAGTCCAGTTGCCATGACTCAACCTCCAGATTATTCTGGTTGAATGTTAGAAGAACAACTTGCCAATTAGAACAGTTTGACAGTAGAGCCAGTGACTCAGAGAGGACAAGCAGAACCTGGTCAGTCATCTGTTAGGAACACTTTATTTTATTATTTATTTATTTGTTAGATCTAAAAAGCTGGTGGCAGGGTCCATATTATTCCCACTTCAATTTTTTCTCACAGCAGTAACCCTGTGGTGCAGGTAGGGCTAAGAGAGTGACCAGCCCAAAGTCTGTCTGATGAGTTTCTATGGCTGAGGGTGGCCTTGAACCTCAGTCTCTCCTCTTCTAACCCAGCACTTTAATCTCTACCCCACACTGGCTCTCCATTTTAGATTTTATGTTCCTTTATTTGTATTAGAAATGGACCTTCTCTACTTGTGGTGTTTCTTCCTCCCTTTCCCTTACAAATAAATGACTCAGTTTTATTTACTAATATCTATTTTGCTGTGATTCTTGGCATCTTTATGAAGATGTGTGTTCAGGTGATGTCAGTCACTAAGCATTTTGTCTCAAAATGAAAATGAGATTTGGGTGAAATTCTTTGCATGCTATGTCCAATTGGAACAAGATGGAAAATTCTACATCCTGCTTCATAATTTTGGAATGTCTCATTGTAGCTGTTTCTACTTTTTCTAAAGAGAAAGATTAATCCAATTAAAAGTTGCATTTTTGAAGGATCAATCTAGTTGAAGATGGCTAAAAGGGCCAAAAATATTTCCGTAAGAAATGTGGATGAAAGAATTAACCCAGACATTACTTTTGATTTCTCTGTGGAAAAGATCAATAATAACTGTGTATGGTTACACTGCATTCATAAGAAGATTTTTGGAGAAGCCTGCATAACTTATAACTTGCTACACCCTGCAGGCCACCTACTGTGGCTTGTAAACTCATCAACAGCTTTCCTGTTTTTCTAAGCCTGGTCAAGTATAAACAAATGCAGAGATTTATCCAGCCTGGTGGTGAATCCCCATCTAGGAATACGGTGGGAAGGGGAGCATGGCAGCCACTGAGGGGAATTCTTACTGTTGTTAAAAACAGAAGCCTTGTCTCAGTGTCACAGTAAGAAATCCTATTTGGAAAGATTTTATTTCCTCTCTTTCGCTTTCTCATATGCACACACCAGTACCACATAAATAAATGAAACCTCTTTTGTATTCTAAACTTAAAGCCCTCCAGGGAAAACTTCTGGTCCTTTCCTAGATAGAACTATTGGGAAAATGAAGTTTGGACACTGGTGGAACAGGATGTTCTGCCTTATCATCCTTCTCTGCTATTTCTCCCAGGGTTTCTGGAAGCAGAACCTCTGAAAGAAGGAGGCAGGATCGGAACCTGAAGGTCACATCTGTAGCTAGAGAAATTATTGCTGAAATGTCTCCCAGAGAGATTGGTTTCTGTTTGAATGCCTTCTGCTATCCATAGTATCTGGGTCAAAATAATTCCATAGCATCCTACCTGGGTCACCATGGTGTGCACAGAACTGAGTGCCGTGGCTAGAACTTCAAGTATATAAACACTGATGGTGTCACTTCCTCTGGATAATGTGTTGGCAAATGGCCTATTTTTCCTTTGGCCTGTTTGCCTGATGGTTTATTTATTTTAAGTAGTTTTCTCCAGTGTCTAGCAAGAAATGCATCAGACTGATGAAGTAAACATAAAATCATCCTTGTCTCTAGACAGATAATTGAAAAGTTACTACTTAAGAAGAAAAAGAGGTAGGGATGAACACTCTGAACATTTTACTCCATTTTTCTCCCATTTCATTCTATAATTCTTGATGCATTTGAGATCTTAAATGTTCTTTCACAATCTCTATTGTGGACAAAATTTCCCTGCTTCATCTTAGTGTCATGCTGGGAGGAAAAGAGAGGATCTTGACTGCAGAAGGATCAAGGTTCAGGGCCCATGTTGACCAAACAAATTCAGGTCAGGGGAGCAGTGTTTCCACTGAGAGCAAATCACAGCATTTGTTAGGAGAAAAGTCCCCTTTCTGGGTATTGGCTATTGGGATATTACAATGAAGTTGTATACATTGCAATCTCATTTAGTATTTTTGCCTAGGATGAGTGAATTCATAACTCAGGATGGAATAATGATAAATGTTGGAGTCATTTTATTAGTTATAAATCTTATTTTGTCCAGAGTTGATTTCTCAGTATATGAAAAGCAGCAATGTCTTTTAATTTAATAATGGCGAAGAGCTGAAGGTTTCAAAGTTATTGATGCTATCTGTGTTACAGGCCTGATTAAGTGTGTCTGCTGTTTGACCTTCCTGCAGCTCTGAGGTAGGAGGAAAGCATTATCTCAGCCAACATCATATGAGGGACAAATTAGGTCATCTCTAAAACCCCACAAAGAGAGAGATTTAAGCTTGGTCCATCATCGTTCCATTTAACCCCTGATGACAGTAAATCCAATTATTTCAGTCTGATAAAATTATTCCTGGTAGTTTTCAGATGTGCAGTGTAAGTGTGTGTCACGTGGGAAGGGAAAAGTTTGCAAAGCCAGTGATTTTGCTATTGTAATCCAGAACAAGTCACATCTGGCACACCAGATGAACCTGGACATAGGCTCTCCTTGTTACTGAGTCTCCCTGAAAATTGGAATCAAGAAAACCTCCTAAGCTATGCATCTGTTTTTTGGTGGTGGTGGTGGTGGTGGTGGGGGATGGAGGGCTACCTTGATCAATATGGCACAGCATAAAGGGTGATGTTGGTGCTGTATGCATTCTAAGCAATTTTTCCATCAGGTATATCAGGCGCTGTTGAACTCCATCATCTACTACTACCTGTATGTCCAGGGTTGGGATATATTATACCTAAACCAAGCATTCCTGTCTGTATGGCTTTGGATGTTTATTATGGGGTTCATTTCATCTTGTCTAGGACCTGATCTAACATCAGCCTAGGTCTGCTCTGATCTTAATTTCCTGTCTTCTGGATTTTTTTTTTTTAAAAGGCTGATATAATATTCAGGAAGAACAGTGATATTTCCCTTATCAGTCCATTTCTTCAAAGGTGATCTTGAGTTGTGTCTTTCTTCAGATCCTCACTGATTTTGTTGTTGTTTAGTCGTTAAGTCGTGTCCGACTCTTCGTGACCCCATGAACCATATTGCGCCAGGCCTTCCTATCTTTCACTGCCTCCCTCAGTTTGCTCAATTTCATGCTCATTGCTTCAGTGATGCTATCTAGCCATCTCATCCTCTGCCGTCCTCTTCTCCTTTTGCCTTCCATCTTTCCCAGCATCAGGGTCTTTTCCAAAGAGTCCTCTCTTCGCATTAGGTGACCAAAGTATCTGAGCTTGAGCTTCATTATCAATCCTTCCAATGAGCAATCAGAGTTGATTTCCTTTAAGATTGACTGGTTTGACCTCCTAGCAGTCCAGGGGACTCTTAAGAGTCTTCTCCAGCACCACAGTTCAAAGGCATCAATTCTTCGGCGTTCAGCCTTCTTTATGGTCCAGCTCTCACAGCCATACATTACTACTGGAAAAACCATAGCTTTGACTATGCGGATCTTTGTCGGCAAGGTGACGTCTCTGCTTTTTAATATGCTATCTAGGTTTGCCATAGCTTTCCTCCCAAGGAGCAAGCGTCTTTTAATTTCAGGGCTGCAGTCCGGCGTCATATCTTTTAGCCTTTTAACATTGTCCATGGGGTTTTCTTGGCAAGGATACTGGAGTGGGTTGCCATTTCCTTCTCCAGTGGACCACATTTTGTCAGAACTCTCTGTCATGACCTGTCCGTCTTGGGTGGCCCTGCACGGTATAGCTCATGGCTTCACTGAGTTACACAAGCCCCTTCGCCACGACAAGGCAGTGATCCATGAAGGGGTCCTCACTGATAGTTTCATATTAATCTTTTCCAGGTTGTGGAAAGTATACTGTCTTAACAAGTTTGAACTTCTATCTTTTTTAATAGTCCTAAATACTTTGCAGTATTTAGGAAGTGAATGTATGAGGTGTTCTGAGAGTGGAATTCTGATCTACTTGTACCTAACTTAGGCTCAACCAGGAGGTTGCTCAATATTTAGAGGTTTGGTAGACCCCAACAGGTCAGTTCATGGATTAGGAAGTTGAGGACATGACAGAGGAAATGAAAAACAAATGGTATAGCAGCAGGGAAGGAAAGATGGCACTCGGAAGGAGATTGGAGGAGCTGATGGGAGAGAAAGGTTGACTGGAGGAGATAAAGTCTGGCCAAGATGCTACAAACCCTATTTGCAAAATTGTGATGCTCTATTGAAACTCCTACATGAATATTCAGTAAAGCTAGGGAGCAGACTCACTCAGTTCACCTACTGAAACATGCCAAAGGAAGCCATTGGAATGGTTTTTTGCTTTGTTTCAGAGTCATGGAGGTGGATGTATAAGCCAAAATCTCACGTATTTTTTAAAATATAATTTTACTGAAAGTTTTAAAAACAAGAGTAAAAATTAATACAAACTAAAATGGAGTAAGAAGAAAAAAGAAAAAAGGAAGAAATAAAAGAGAAAGCTAAAGTGCAAAAAGAAAAAAAGGTAGAAGAAAAAAGGTAGAAGAAGAAGAAAGAAAAAAGATATAAAAAAGTAGCTTCTGATCTTCTTTACAGTAGTTATAAGTACAATTGTATATTTACCTCTTTCTCTAAGTTAGATCGTGACTTTCTTCATTCTATGATTTATCCTTTCTAATCATGAAACCCAGAGATCATAAGTTCATTTTTTTTTCTGTTTTATGCAAAAAGTCCATAAAGGGTTTCCAGTCAACAATAAACAGGTCTAGTCAAACAGGTCAATTTGGCCAACTCAACAAGTTACCAAGATCTCAAGTATCTGAAGCTTTCTTAGGAATAATTCAAAGGAGTTGAACGCCCTTCATTCCACCTCACTTCATTGCTAGTAGCAGAATTTATTAGTGGAAGATTTCTTTATTTTCATGAAAACGTGATTGGTAATATTTGTGTTTTTCAAAAATTGCAGAAAATGCTAGAACAATAACATAACCTGAAGGAAATAATAATAATTACAAAAAATAAAGCTTCAGAACTGTAGTAATTCTTGGGGAAGACTGATGAGAATAATGTTCAGTGTAGTACAAATAGGGAAAGCAAAGTGGATTATTTAAATGACAGAGCTCCAGAAGGTCCCAAGGTTCTGTGACCGAGGCTTTGTAATGTAATTTTGTGTTTGACTACTATAAAGTAATGTGAGGTCAGTGGGACTTATTCCTGTGGAAGTAAGCTTTTTGCAGCTTCAGAAAAAAAAGTTTGCAGCAGTCAAGGTGAGAGAATCTAAGAGTGAGGTAGAGTTTTCACAAGAAAAAGAGAGACGAAGCCATAGTTTTTCCTTGTGAAGGAATAAGTGACAAGGCATTGTATATGGGGAATGAAAGAGAAGGAGCAATCAGAGGTGAAGGCAAAGGCGGTGATATTGTTAAGAGATATGATGAATGCAGGCAGAAATAAACCTTTAGGTACATTGAGATGGTGATATAACATCCAGCCAGGAACATCAAACCAGGATGGCAAGGCTAGCAAATGAGTTTTTTTATTTATTCCACACTCATTCCATCATGCACATTCTTTGCCTATCTACTCAGAAGTAAGCCATACTGAGTGGAGTTGGGTGACTTGGTCAAGGTCTGTGCCTTCAATCGTGTTTTCAATCACATTCTTCTTCTGAAATCATAAGGAACCAGAACAGGCATTTTGGAACTGTATTTATTTTGATCTTTGCAGTCCTGTCGCAATGGGAACATTTTCTTTTATCCCATCTAACTTGTTCTAACTAGGAAAATAATTCCCAATATTGAATTCTCTGTTTTCAGGGCACATGATCTCCTTCATCCCCCCACAACCCCAAAAGTAGAGGATATATGTCATGTAAATAGAAAACTATCCAAGATGTTCTGTTACTACTGCCAACTTGGGGTTCATGTATAAAGGATATTTCCTGTAAAAAGGGAGAACATCTCTTCCCTCTTTCTGTCTTAGCTGGAACAAGTCAATAGACCGTGAATGAGATAAGATATTTCCCAGATTTAAGATTGCTTTGCTTCATGTTGAATAATAGTTTTCATGCACGCTTCATAGGTACTTACTGAATGAATGCATTTATTGAATTAGTCTGATGACCTTATCAAATGCCAGCAAGGTTACATTAACATGTAAAAAAATTAGCATATAAAGGCAGAGAAACACAAACACTATTTAAAAATACATCTATTCCAAAAGAGTTGCTCCAATTTGTAGTGTCTATAATGTTAGTTCAAGCAATTAAATTCAGATAGCTTTTTCTTAATCTTGAAGCTTGATCCATAAAAATGTTATCTCCTATTATACATTTACTCTATTTTTCTTTAACATTCCAACATTCATTTTCTTTAAAAAGGTACCCAAAGAGTATATTGTATTCTCTAATGCAGTTAGAAAGTTGACACTGAACACATTTCTTGAACTAGTATACCTCCAAATCTTCCAGATTTAACTGCTGAATCCATCTGGTCAAAAAAGAGGGGAGCAAAGCTTTCTTATATTCCATTACTGCATCTAAAATGAGATATATTTTTCATTTTGGGAGCTATGCCACCTAGTCAGGGCATCATTCTCGAAGATGACATGGCAGCTCTATCAGATGGAATTTCTACATCAAGCTCTCTTTGTTTCAAAAGGATTCAAGAGACATTTCTGGGTCAATTCAGAACCTGCTCAAGTAATTCATAATATAGAACCTGTATGTTTTGAGATAAAGAATTGGGTAAATTGGACTTGCTTTGCCTCTGAAGTTTCTTAGGTTAACTGCAGTACTAATTGCAGTACTTTAAAATAGATAAACTTGCAAATAAATGACAATTGTAATGAATCTATTGTATGTTTAAAAGTGAACAAAACTGCTCGGGGTGGTTAATCAGAACTAAGACAAAACAAGGTGAGTTTTGTAAGTCCTGAACTGAACTGAGCTAACAAAGATAAGGGCTTTATTTCAGAATATGGCTCCTCTTTTATTAATTTATTATTTAGTAGTCCTTGAACTTTTCTCATATTATTTTCATGCATAGATTTAGTTATGATGCCTTAGTCTTGCATTTGATCAATGATGGTACCTTACCTTTTATATTTCATTGTTTAATATCTCACTATCGCATGCTTTATTTCCTGTTTATTTGATTTTCTACTGTAATAATTTTTCCTAACAAAGCATTTTAAGGATATAAATAGCTTTGATTCTTTTGGTTCACTGGTCTATTTTGGACAATTGCGTCAGTCTGCTTTTCTCTTTATAAAGTTCTTAAAGCCAAATCATTTTCAGAAGCTAGTTAATTATAGTTCCATAATTATTTAGTCACATTATTAGTTTTCCTTTTCTTTCCATTTGTTTGCTTTGGTTTCATGTCTTATTACTTCCTTTAATTTATTAATCCAAGATAGAATCAAAACAACCACACAACTTTATTATTGTTGGTCGTGCAGTCAGCCAGATGTTTAGGCTGGATTTGGCATTTTTGTCTACCTATTGAGTCCTTCCAAGGACCTGGGATAGGCAGATGTTGTTTGATGTTGTTAAAGGTATCGTTGCAGGATATGAGCTGTTCCAGATAAAGCTGCCTTTTGCAATTGACTGGTGGTGATTTTGTCAATGCCGTTGGTCTTCAAGTGGTGCTCCAGGTGTTTTGGAATTGCACCCAAGGCGCCTATTACTATTGGGACTATCTTTGCTTTCTTTTGCCCAGTCATTCCATTCCTATTTGCAGGTCTTTGTATTCTGTGAATTTCTCCAGTTCTTTCTCTTCTATTCTGCTTTCTCCAGGTATTGCAATGTCCACTATACAGACTTTTTCATCTTTCTTATCAACAGTTGTTAAGTCTGGGGTGTGGCAGGTGCTTGTCTGTTTGAATTCTAAAGTCCCAGAGCATTTTAGCTTCTTCATTTTCACAAAACTTTGTCTGTTTTGTGGTCCCACCAGTTCTTGCTTGCAGGCAAATGGTATTTCTTGCAGATATTCCAATGGACCATTGTTGCTGCTTTGTCATTATTTGCATTACTTTGCATTATTATTATTACTATTATTATTTATTATTATTATGTACTGCATTGTTATCCCAAGGGGATCTTGAACAATGTACACAACCAGCAAAAAAAAGGTTTAATACAATAAGCAATCTAAATTTTAGCCGGCCAGAGTCCCTTTTCTGTGAGATGGGCAGCTCTACAAATTTGATTAATAAAATAAATAAATAAAATTTCCTAATAATTGGGAAATTAAAACGAAATCATTTTATAGACAACTTGAAATGGAAAAAATCACAGTCTTTAAAAAGTCCCTTTCAAGTCCCTTTCAAGATACGTTTGACTCCTGGTGACTTAGTGAAACATCCGTTCAGTGTTCTTGGGAACCCTATGAAAGTGTTTTATTTATTTATTATATTTATATCCTGCCTTTTTTTCCACAGAAGTTTTGGATGGCCTGTACCAATGTTTCTCAACTTAAGCAGCTTGAAGATGTATGGACTTCAACTCCCAGAATTCCCCAGCCAGCTGGCTGGGGAATTCTGAGGGTTGAAGTCCACACATCTTCAGTTTGCTGAGGCTGAGAAACACTGGCCTACATAGTGTCCTTTTCTCTTTTTTCTCCCCATAACAACAACCCTGTGAGGTAGTTTGGGCTGAGAAAGAATTACTAGCCCAAAGCCATCCAGTGAGTATCTGTGGTGAGGGGGGACTACAGCATGACTCTTCCTTGTAGTACTCTAAGGCAGGGTTCCTCAACCTCGGCAACTTTAAGAGGGTGGACTTCAGCTTCCAGAATTGGCTGGGGAAATCTGGGAGTTAAAGTCCACCTGTCTTAAAGTTGCCAAGGTTGAAGAACCCTGCTCTAAGGCTTTAAACACTACACTACAGTGGCTTTCTTTTGCCAATGCTGTTTCAGTTTCCCAGTTGAGCTTACAGCCCTGGTATTTCTTGAGGACTCCCATCTAAGTAATACCCAGGACCAACTCTGCTTAGCTTAGTTTAGCTTAGCATCTGAGTCCAGGCAGCACCAACCAGCTCTATTTCCATTGCTCTCACTTTGTTTTCCACCCTGGGCAGACATTGAAGTTTCCCTTAAAAAGAACCTGGTGACACATTCTTGCACTGTGGTTGGACTTGATGGTCTAAATGGTGCCTTCCAACTCGATGATGTTCTGTAGAAACTTTCCTCCCTTCTGGTTCAGCCACCGCCACACAGCCTGGTTGCCCAGGAAATGCCTATTTGATATCTCCTGCTTTCACCTCCATAAAATCAGATAGTTCCAAAGTATTGGTAGAAATCTTTGATTGGTCCTGACCACTTATGGAGACGGTATTGATTTCTACTGCATGACAGTTAATTCAATGAAATGAAAGCCTTATCCCTGTTGAGTTGAAGGCTGGTGTGGTTTTACCCCCAGACATTCCTTAAATGATATCTCCACACATCCTGCTTGGATCATTAATGGATCTGTTTCACTTAATGATCTGCATATTGGGACCACAGTGAGATGAATGTGGAAGGATCAGCCTGTAGAAAAAAGTTAGCCATATTTTTACCTAGTTAGTTAGTTAGATTATTCTCCTGGAACTCAAGTCCATAACATGCCCTGTTCCAATTTTTCCCCACAACAACAGTCTTGTGAGGTAGGTTGGGCTCAGAAACAGTAGCTGTCCAAAAAGTGAGCATCTGTGGATGAGGGGGGACTACAGCTAGAAGTCAAAACTGACATCTCAGCATTATGTATATGCTTTTTTTCTTTTGCGAAACTCTAGAAGAGGGTTCTCCAAAGTGGTCAATATTGACCTCCAAGGGTCAGTGGGACTGTCCAAGGGGTTAGTGTTGTTTTTATGATTATTGTTCATAGTACTATTAGTTAAAGTGGTATTTTTTAAATTATTTTCATATAATAAATGTTTGGGGGTCAATGAACAATCTGAAACTTCATGAAGGGGTCAGTGAGCTGAAGAATTTGGAAATCCCTGCTCTAGAAGGACATCCCAGGCTGAGGTCGGAAGATAAAAAGAAATGATTTAAATATATGTAAAATGCACAACATACTCCAAAGACAATTGCTAACCATTCTCATAAACCTAGGGAACAAAATTGCCCTTTGCAAGAGAGGCATTTGTTGTGGGAATGTTCTCTGGCTCTTGCTGTATCATTTAGTGACAATCAACATGTTTTTTGCATGCATGTTTTCAGAAAGTGCCTATGGTCATCACTTAGTCAACTTGAACCAGAGGCTTATTGTTATGTTTATACATTTCATGTCTTTTCTTTCCTTGGATGCTTTGATTAGACCAAGTTACAATAATGGAAGGGGAAAATGATTCTCAAAGGCTCTGAAGGTTGATCATGCAGAAGATGGATAAACTTGTTCTCAAGAGGACATGCCAAGACAAATGGATGGAAATAGCTGAGAAGCAGAATTTGGATAGACCTTAGGAAACAAATGGTCAAACAGGTGGAATCTCTTTGATGATAATTAGTTTAAGCATAGTTAGGTGGACCTCCATGTGATATGCTGTCACTGTATTCTCCATTGCAGTTCTTCCACTAAGTAGTGAACTAGATACCCGTGATAAAGTCCAACTTTACTCCTCTATACTGTAGGGCAGTGTTGTCCAAACCTGGCCACTTTAAGATGAGTGGACTTCAACTCCCAGAATTCCTGGGAGAATGGCTGGCTGGGGAATTCTGGGAGTTGAAGTCCACTCATCTTAAAGTGGCCAAGTTTGGACAACACTGCTGTAGGGGGAATCAATGGATCTTTTTGTAGGCTTAATAGGGTAAGATAACTAATATGCGCTGAAAAATCTAACAATGCCAAATCCTTTTCTCCAGTTAAGCCAGAACTCCTCAACTTTGTTTTGGCCAGTGGGAACATTTGGAATTTTGAGAGCATATGGCAAGCATTTTCTTCCCATGCTAAGTTTGACTTATTTTATTTTCTAAGATGGCCAAAAGCACTGATGGAAATATCCTTGAGGCTGGTGGTTGGCTTTCCCATCTGCTAACTTTGCATTCATTTTTTTTTTAAATTAAAATCTTAAGAAAGATAAAATTAATTAAGGTGATGAGCTTTATGGGCTTCAAGAAATGTTCTCAGAAACTGGGAATGTTAGATTGTGGGAGCATGTGACCATACATCCTACCCTTTCAGCAATCATATGTATATTAATAGTTTACAATCATTTGGAGAGTGTTGGATGAGTGAGGATGTGAAACAAACACAATATTTGAATGGCTAGGGAATTATAAGAAAAGGGGTTGAGATATTTACCTATTTATGATATCCTTATTCATACTTTTTTCAAGGAATTCACGGTCCTTTCTGCAAATTCTTAAACCAGCTCTGGTGGTGTAACGTCATCTGGGGATGCTCATCCAATGAGCTTCAAGACTGAATGAGGATTGGAGCCTATCCCTATGACTAAAGATTCCCATAATGTCTCATCAGGATGCCCAGTGGTCAGGGATGGGAGTTCCAGTGGAACATATCTTGAGGGCACCCTCAGGGATCATGTGGGTTCTCAGTCTATTCAGTTCAGAATGTCTAGATAATCTATTAAGTACAATGAATCCCAATTTTATCTCTTAAATGGGCATGATCATTGAAAGCTTTTGAGAACTATAACTTAAGCAAAGATTGACAGCAAGAACCTATGGGCACCATGGCATTCCCAAGAACACAAAATAATAAACATTCATAATTATTTGAAAGGCAGAATCTCATGAGATCATCATCAAGACATATTTTGTGTAATATGGGCCAAGAATGTCAACATCTGATGTATATTCAGTAAGGATGCCAAAATCTTGTGAGATTTAGCAATCACTTGAGATTTGAACTATTTGACAATATATTTAATTTGACACCGGAACCAGGATCCACCTGTAGGATTCTAGGTTGAAGGTTGGGAATCTTTTCTGTAGTCTTGAGGAGTTGGATTAAGTTTATGAAGAACCAGGTTCAAGTTTGTCTTCACTTTGGGAAGCTGGTTGGGTGACTTTATCTCTTAGCCCAACCTTCACAAGGTTGTTGTTGAGAAGAAGAATTGGAGGGAATTCAAGACATGCTGCTTAGGAGTCCTGGTGCAGAGGAGATATAGAAGTCTAATAACCTAATAAAAATAAATTAATGAACCATTTGAAGTTCTTTGAAGGGATTGTGTGTATGTATGTATGTATGTATGTATGCATGCATGTATGTATATATGTGTGTGTGTGGTTATGCATGATCCTATATGATAATATGCTGTTTTATTCCAAAATTGGGTACTGTTATTACTTTATATCGTTTGGACAGGTATATTTGCAAAAGGAAATACCTGCTGTGCTCCGTTTCAGGTGGTGTTGTAGTGGAGAAGAGATTTAGCCCTAACCCCCTGCTTTGTGGGGTTCCACAAGGTTTCCCCTTATCCCCACTCCTATTTAACAACTACTGTACATGAGGCAGGTTGACAAACACATTTGACAACACAGGGTCAGGTACCATTAATATACGGATGATACTCAACTGTATATCTCTACCCCGGGCTGGCCAAGTGATGCTGTCAAGGTCCTTTCTGAGTGTCTAGAGGCTGTGGGAGCCTGGATGGGGAAAAACAGATTTAAGCTTAACCCCAGCAAGACTGAGTGGCTATGGATTTTAGGGCTCCTTAGATTTGGGGATTTCTCATCACTAATTCTAAATGTGGTTGCGCTGCCCAAGATGGAAGTTGTATACAACTTGGGCGTTCTTCAAGAGTTTTGGCTCAAGGAGCAGATGGCTGGAATGGCTAGGAAGCCCTTTGCACAAACTCCATCTTGCACTCATTTCTAAACCAGGAGTCCCTACTCACTTATGCTTTGATCCCTTCCCATCTAGATTATTACAATAAGTCCTACTTGGGGCTGTCCTTGAAGACCACTTGGAAGCTACAGCTGATCCAGCATGCAGTGACTTAGGTATTATGGGCATGCCTTAGTATGCTCATGCAACCCTACTACTTCTCAAGATGAACTTGTCCCAGTGGGATTCCAGTTGCAATTCAGTGTACTGGTTCCACATAAAAAGCCCTTCAGGGCATAATGCTGGGAATTGGGCGGCACATACATTTAATAAATTATTATTATTATTTGTGGGACTGTCTGTCTCCAATAATTTCTGCTTATCCCATGAGGTCTGATAGGGTGGTCTTGCTCTGCCTCTTTGCTATTAAATAGCATCAACTGATGAGATGCAGACGTATACCTTCTCTCTTGTGGCACCTGCCTTACAGAACACTGTTACCACCTAAAATTCAATGGCCACAATCTTGTTAGTTTTTCGTAAGGCATTGAAAGCCTGGTTTTTCCCCTGGGCATTGGGCCAGGCTGTTGGGTGATGCTATTTTGCTGTTGTATCTATATGTTTTATTTTTAAAAATCACACTGAATGCAGTGTGTTATTTTTAAATTGTCTTTATTTATTGTTGGCTGTTTTTGATTATTAACCACCCAGTATTGTGTGTTGAGTGGGTGGCTGTATAATTTTAAATAAAACATAAAGATAAATAAATAAACAGGCTTTAAGAATATGGGATGCTATGCTGTAATAGCTGTGGGGTGTAACAAATTATGCTATAGTTCATTAAATGTCATTAATTGCAGCAAGTTTATTTCTAAAAGGTTTTTTTTCTTCTTCCACTTATTCTTGAGGGATGCTCAGTTTAATTCCAACAAGAATTTACCATTGTCACTGAAAAGTTTGGTCAGATTAATTCAGCTGTCTTTTTTGTGTGATCCCTAGAGAAGGTGGCCTTTGAGAAGAAAAATGCAGGAGGAGATTTTTAGGAAGAAAGTCTAGAGATTTATAGAGAGTAGGATCTAGCTGACTGTGAAATACTTGTGAGCCAGAAATGTATCAATCTAAAAGCTTAAAATCTAAAATTTAAGATAAGTTATTTTGCTGAAGGGTTAGCCTCACCTGGTGGCTTCATATGTCTAGGTATGATCAGGAGAAAATAAAAGTCTGGAAAATATTAATATTATGGACAGCAATAAAACAATCTGAGACAAAATTGCATTAATTATAGCAAAGTTTCCATCTATATTTTTACTTCTTGTTCAGCCCATGCAACTCCCTCCCTCCAGCTCCAGCTTTTACTGATAGCCTGAGTACCTGTGACACATGGAACCCAGCTACTGAATTTACCCATGTTCTGGATGCCTAGAATATACAGCAACCCAATCTAACACAACAGGTTGGATGTGCTCAACATGGTAAATCACCCCAAAACAAGCCAAGGTTAAAATGAACCTTGGGGTGAATTGAATTGAATTGATTTGGTTAAATAAGCAGGTTGAGTGGAGATAACTGCAATGAAATTTATGACCTTAATTTTGCATCTCCTCCTCCTCCTCTTCTTCCTTCTCTTCCTCCATATTTTTATCTGAAATTCAAAATGTGGGGGCTGAATCACAACATTTGTCCCCAGATTGTTTAGTATTAACACTTCAGACTTCAAAATCCCTTCTGGGGTTGAATATGCTAGATGATGTGTTGTTATGGATAACCAAGAACAAAGGAAAAACTCTTCAGCCAAATCTCAAAGATCAGTTGGGCTTGGGGCGGGGGTGGATGTAGGTTGCCTACTCACACTCTGTTCATTCCACTCTGAAAATCTGATTGGCAGAAAGTGAATTTTCATTGCTTTGCAAAAACAGAGAAATTCAAGGCTAGTGGAAATTAAAGGTGACAATTAGTATTGGCAATTTGTCTTCAAATCATCTCTTAAAAAACAACAACAAAACATGATATAAGTGCCCCAAAGAGTAAAGCATAATGTCCTTCCTTCCTTCCTTCCTTCCTTCCTCCCTCCCTCCCTCCCTCCCTCCCTCCCAGCAGGTGACCATCCATCAGGTTAGAAAGAACAGTTGAACCAAAATGAAGGTCATATGGGCTTTCAGAATGAGGTCAACAGACTGACAGAATAGGAGAAAGTGTTACAAGATGTACCTGGAAACCAGCAGATTGTCTAAATAGACTCAATTTCTCCAGAACGAAGAAGAAACTTTAGGGCTGCGCACAGTTTTCCTGCTTCTATACTCCTGAATGGCTGATCATCCTTGCCTATGGAGATCTGGGGAGACTGAATCAATAAAACACATTTTATTATACTGCCCCTTTTATAGGGCTGTTTGTAAAATTTATATTTTGCCCTTGCTGCACCCACATCCAAGCTGACTGCATAAGTTTTATGTTGATCTGCTGCTTTCTGATATCCTTTATCCACATAGCAATGAAACGTCACACTGCAGTGAAAATGAAGACATGATCAAGTTAGTTTTATTGATAGATTTCTGTGTGTATAAATTTGCCGAGCACTGATCATTAATAAAGACTTTGTGTTTTGCCAGTCATATATGCTGCAATTTTGGGGTGAATTTGGATAAGCGAAGGACAACTTTGCCTGCTCATCCTGATATTTGAATCTGCATGAAATTTAGGGTTGCTAACATCACTTTGGTGGCTCTGAGTTTTTAAAAAATCTGGTAAAAGTCTACCATGAAATACAGTGTTTCATTTCTTTCCCTGTAGTAATAAGAAAATATTTGACATGAAGAAAACGTTTGGCATGCTACGGTGATGTCTACAAACAGTTTAAATGTCCTTTCATTTTTGACAATGTGTCTGGCTAGTTGATTAGGTAGGACAAGTAGAGTGACAATATTCAGTAGGTATACTTTGTTTCTGGAGAGCTCTGGTTGCAAAGGTCATCTTTTTTACCAGATGATAATGTAAAATGTCAGACTTGCAAATAAGTTTAAACCGCTTTCTAGATTGAAGAATGGGGCTGCAAGGACTAATTTTTTAAAGCGGTTATATCCTTTTGAGAAAAGGACCCAGCATGCAGAATTAAATAGGAAGCTTTCAGGATGTAAATGATTAGTGGGTAAGCATGGTTTGTATATATAGTTAATAGCTAATATTATAGTTAATATTGGACAAGAACTGTCCAAATGTGTGTGGGTAAAGCAGGGGAAGAGTTTAAGTCGTTCCTTTAAACAGAAGCTGGATACTCGTCTGTCAGAAATGCTCTAGGGCAGTGTTTCTCAACCTTAGCCACTTTAAGATGGGTGGACTTCAACTCCCAGAATTCCCCAGCCAGCATGGCTGAGAAACATTGCTCTAGGGAATAGTTTTCAAACTTTTTCAGGCCATGGACCTGTTAGTTAATTTTTCCCCCCCCAAAAAATCACTGATCAAGAAGCAGAGCTCTAGTGATATTGGCTCTGTTCAGATGAACTCACCCCCGGTCTTTCATGCGTCCTCATCAAGCACAGACTGAAAGAAACCCTTGCTATACATTTTTATTTATTCACTGAATTTGATTTAGAAGGCCGTCCAACTCCCAAGTGGCTCTGGGCAGCTTATACAATTAAAAGGGAGGAAAGCAATTAAAAAGAAAAGAACAACTGTGTCTGGAGAAAACACACATTGCATGACACAAAAAACAAGTCCACCACAAGTTCAACAGCCAACCTAACCCCAGACTTGGAAGTACAACCACATTTTCAAAGACCAGTAGGGTGGGAGCTGTGTGAATCTCCAAGGTAATGCTGTTCCAGGGGTACGGGATTGGGACTTCAGTGTCCATCCTCCCCAGACAGCATACCAATCTAGGAGATGTGGTTCAAAATATCAAGAAGGCCCCAAATTCTAATGCCAGAGATGCAGAGTTCTATTTACTACAAAGAATAAATAGCTTACCTCAGATAGTAAAGCTGTGTCTAAAACTGGCTCTGCCAGGCTGTAGTAGATGGAAAAATGAAAGCCGCATTATCCCCTCATCCAAGTCTGTGTGGAACCACAGGGTTCCATGGGAACCAGTTTGAAAAACCTTGCTGTTGTAGATCATGCAGTGGGCAGGAGATGAACTAGGCGACCTTTAGGGATCCTTAAATGTAGCAACTCTATAATTTATTTTACTCTTTAGGTACTGGTGGCAAGCCTGCCTTAGGGGGTATCAACAAAGGTGGGGTGGGGTGGGGTGGGGTTTAATCTTGTAGTGTTGATTGGAATTGTTCCCCTTTTCTCCACACATAAATAATAGGAGAAAAATTCCCATCAGTACCCATGTAGGGCAGCCATGTTAGTTTGTGGCAGGCAAAAAAACAGAAGGAATCTGGTACGTAGCACCTTTTCTGACTAACACATTTTATTAAAAGTCCTCTGCTTTCATGAGCTACAGCTGACTTCATCAGATGCTTCTGATGAAATGAGCTGTGGTTCACCAATGCCTACATGGGCTTTTACAGCAGAGAGCAAGCATAAAAGGCAACAGGATCCTGTTCTGATCATGACCACAGCAACAGCAAAGAGTTAAGCCCTGCACAACACAACCCTAATCCAGGTTCTCCATTGTTTTTCCCCCCAAATCAATAAAAGGATGAACCACATGATAGAGAGACATGACATCTAATTTGGGCTTAATAGAGCAGTAATATTCAAGAACTTACTGCAGATAGCTACAGACTGCATCTTGTATAATGTGAAAGAAATGCCACATAAGTCCATATTGTAAGAGACAATCCACTGAATCCCAAGGAGTCAAAATCATGTCTTGGAATTGGTTTCCAAAATGAGTAGAAGCTGTGAAGGTAGAAAAGAATGGGCATGCTGTATTCATAACACATGATCCCAGTCGGCAGTCTTGCTGCCAAAATATATACTAAATGAAATGAAGTTTCTGGAATGCCATCTGTAGCAACTTCATGTATAAAAGCTAAAGTCTCCTTCAAATTGAGCTCAGCTAAAATCCTGGTGACTTGTTTCCACCACCACATTCTGGGATATTTTTTGACTTCCTAGTCTATCCTCTTCTTCTGAGATTCTCTGGTGGTCTCCCATACAGTTGACCAAACAGGTCTGATCCTACTTAGCTTTTGGGAATTAGCCAAAGTCAGCTAGGTGCTGCTGTAATTCTTGGCAGCAATTATGTGGGGGGCTACAAAGCATGGATCACTGAAGCTACCTTATCTGCATCTGGACAGGGTCATGCTTGGGATTCCAGTTAAGCCTGAGATACCTTGCCATCAAGGTCAGTTGATCCTCTAATGGTCACCCCTGTTTAGGGGAAGATTGTCCTCAGAATATACAGATGGTTCTTCACTCATCTGGACAGAAGAACAATCTAACAGTGCTTCCATCTTATTTGGTCTCATTTTCAATGCATTAATCCTCATTTACTTCCCTTTGGAAGCCCAGCATTGTTCTAGCATTATTCCTCAACTGGAGGAAAGGAAAAACAAAGCTTTTTGTAATTAATATTTGATGATAACACATTCCAAATTGATCAGTGACTCATCATCACAGTTTAATGATACAATGGAAGCCTGTAGATACCCATCATGACTTTCTAGATTGGCCATCAAGATAGGAGCTGAATATCTACAACACTATGGTGTTTATGGGTACCAGTATGCCTGTGGACGCTTGACTTGGAGTCTACCAAGCTCCATGATCCACCAAATTTTATTTAGATTCTTGTAATGAAACACAATTTAGTGGGGAGCTAGCTGAAATGCAAAGGAAAGTCTAATTTCAAGCCTAATTTTTTCCCCAAGATTGTTCCTGTATTTTAGACAGAGCTCACAACATTCTTAGAAAATAAAACTGGTATGTAGTTATAGTGATTTGATTAGTTGAGAAAAAAGGAAGGGTAAAAAGAGATAATTGAAAACATCTTTGGGAGAGGAATTAGAGGGATAGTGAAGAGTAACCTCCTTCTTCCAGATGGGTGCTTTGTGACAGGACACACCTTCCAAGGGACTTATTTCATGACAATGTCCGTGACATCTCCAAGTGTTCACTGGCCCCCAAATGCTGGGAACCTTATATTACATTTTAGTATTCAAATTGTCCAGCGTCTCCAGAAAGATACTATAACTGTTGATACTGAAAGCCACTGGAAAAAAAAAATCAAAGAAAATCAGGGACATACTCTTATCTCATTTCTGATCAAGGTAATTCGAGAACTGATTTTCATATAAATACTGGGCCCGAACCCATTTTGAAACAGTTCCCCAAAGACCAATTAAGTATGCCCCCCCCCAACGTATTTCTGTAATGCAGGATTGTATTTTAACAGTACCTGAGTAGTTTACTAAAGATGGAAAATGGATGGAGAAATTGTAAGAAGTTCAAATGCTAGTAGAACAGTAATAGGTATTATGTGGTCTGTTGCAAAGAATGACTTTTATTTTATAGAAGCAAAATTGATTGAGTATAAGAGCATGTTTTTCCTCCTTTGTTAAATGAAAGAATTGACTGGCCAGGAAATTAGGTATGTATGTGTATGTGAAAACATCAGAAGAGATAGGGTCAAGAATGGGTGATGACTAAAACTCAAAAGTGAATAAGAAAGAAGTTCAATGATTTAGTTTGATCATATGAGGAGTGAGTTGCAAAGCAAATATGTGAAGGAAGAGTGAACAGCTTGAGAGGAAGGAGAAGACCAAGGAAATTGTGGCTGTCTGGATGTGATCGGATCCTCAAAAAGCAAGAGTTTAAAAAACAAAAGCAGTGGATGAAGTTGTGTACGGTCATAGCAGAGACAAGGGTAGTTTTCAAGGACAGAAGAGTGAGCTCTGCATAAGACAGGTAATCTTCTGATGGACATGTATCCTGATTTGTGTCAACAGGAAAATAAAACATCTCTGAGAAGTTCAGTTCCTCGTTAATTACAGGGACAGATCCATGCAGTTTTCTCAACATGATGTGGACATGGTTTGCCATTGTCTTCTTTTGGATTGTTTTTGGTGGTTTTTAAAAATTAGTTTAGCTTACAGTTGCTACTTATGTACTAACCAGAGCCAACTTCCTTAGCTTTCCTAATCAGCCAAGGTCAATTAGGAGCTGCTGCATACTTGGGCTATATTACTAGAAGGGATTCAGTAAATTGACCTTGAAATCCCTTCTGGATCTGAACCTCTTTTTCAGAGACCTTTCTGATTTTAAGTGAGAGGCTTCTCAGTATTCAATAAAAATGGAGGCCTTCTTATTATGCATGCATGCCCTGATGAGTTGAAGTTAATTTATATACTTGCAGTGATGTCCCACCTTTTTTTGTGATCTGGGTTCAGGCTAGAGCACCTTCCAAGTACAATCTAATTTTAGGGAGAAAATGATCTGCATGCATATGAACTTGGATGGCCAGATAATAAAAAATTTAATGTGTTGCTCCTTCTGTGGCCAACTCTTGTGTATCTTTCTAATGAGGCTTCTTTTTCATTGGACTTGGAGTGGCCTGATTTAAGCAGATCTTGCTGACTTGGCAGCTAATGGAAACCAGTCTGGCTAAGACTCTCTGAATACCATGTAACGCTAAAGATGCTGAATTAGTCATGTCTCATTAGTTTGTTAAGTGCCTAAAATTTGGAAATTTATGGATTAGTGGGAAGTTAGTTTATTTTCAGTCTGATGTACAAGTCAGCCAAATTGCCATACTTGAATTTAACTTGATAATGTGTCTATTAGAAGTCAGTGGAACTAAATGTATTTTTTAAAAAATTAGATTTTACCTTAAAAATAAATAAGCTGCATCACTTGGACTGGATGCAATACAGTGTCATCCAGAATATGTGGTGTAATTCAAAACTATCCCATCCACATTTTTATTGATTAAAGAAATGAATGAAGGCTTAATTTCCCTACATTATTGTTAAATTTAAATGTTCAGCTTGACGGAGACTCAAATAGCCTATGCCAGAAAGCAGTGTTTCACCTCAGAAGTTCACCACCTTCATTTCTCCTTCTTTCTAGTATAGAAAAATTACCTTAATTTAACACACAATCTCTTCATTAATCTTTTTTAGTTAGTTTGTAGATTGTGGGTTATTGTTAGATTGTAGATTCTAGTTAGATTGTAGTTTGTAGATTGTGGGTTATTATTTTTGCAAGAGTGGATGGGAAGTTAAAATGATAATATTTGGCTGTCATTATATTTCAAATTATATGATGTGAAGATGTCCAGGCAGAAAAAAAAAATAGATCCAAAAGGGATATAAACTGATTTTCCATCATATGACGCTATTTCTGGAACTGAAGTTGGTTTGAATGTGTCTCACTAAGCAAAAGCAAAATGAAGCCTTGATCCACTTAGTGAACATTTTTCCCCTGACCAGAACACCTACTACATTTTCTTCTTTGTTGCTTTAAGTGCCTTAGCACTGTGGTTCACAAGCTTGTAAAATCCAAACTATGACAGTTGGCCCAATAAATATGACTTCCTCCCTTCCCCCGTGTTACTAATTTTCTCTGTATCTGATGGGCTTATTTTTAAAGAAATCCATCTAGATTTAGTGGTAGTTAAATGTTTTCAAAAGGAGTGGAATGTCATCATATTCCTCTTGGCTGACAGCAGATTGGGAATTAAGAAGAATTTCCCAAGATGGAAATCTAAGGCAGAAGACTAACCGTGAGGAAATTAAACTGTTGATGTGATAAAAATCATGCAAGAACCTTTTTCAACAGAATGGGGTTGTCAGCTGTAGTTTTTTTTTCCTGTTTATTTTGTATCATATACATTTTAATACTTAATATATTGCTTAATACATGTTATCTACCTTAAATTAGTTAATTGTTGCATCTCTATGTTTAAGTTTCAAGTAACGGTTTAGGATTCTGATTTGGTACCTTGATTTTGTTGTATTTTTATTTCTTATGATGCTTACTTCATTATTTATGTCTTGAGATATTTTCATGCTAACATAAGCTTTCCTAGGGTGGGGGCCTAAGTGAGAAAGGTGTGACATGACTCAAGACCTGTGACTTATGTATGGACAGAAGGCTGTAAGGCTGGGATTTGACTCCTGATGTTGCTGAGTGTGTGTGGTCATTTTGATACAATCTTTGTTTGCTGAGGTAGTCTATGGGTGATAACTTGTGATAACTTACTTCACTAGCTATGTTTTCACAAAATGTGTGTAATTGAGGAATTCCATTATTTCTTAGTAATTAGAATTTTTTTAAACCATACTGTTTGTAAGCTGCTTTGAACTGATAGTCTGTCTTTGGTCTATCTAATCTCACAGGACAAATGTGAAGATTAAAACGGGGTTGAGGTAAACCATATTTCTGAGCTGAGCTTCCTCATGGAGGATGGATAAAACAAAATGAAGTATCTTGTCAGTACCTGAATTGGAGATTTTATCAGAGTTGGTTTAGTTTATACCATGGGTACTATCATCATTAGAAGTCCTTTTTCCTTTCTGGATCTTAACTGTGGAGCTACATAATGAATAATTATATAAAGTTGATGTTTATTGTAATTATTTTTCTTTTGTCATTTTAAAGTCAGCTGAGATTTGGGGGGGGGGGATAAATTTTTATGTAAATCCTGGCCATTGTGTTCTTCTGCCCAATGGATAATATTGCCTGAAGTTTTGTGAGAGGAGATTATATGTCCATCAGTTTGTGATCTCGGTTGGTACACAGTGAAAGAGTTACTTAAGAATTACTTGGACACAAACTTGTTAGTGGGGATCGCATATCTGCTCCTCTGTAGTGGGGTTCTGTACTTAAACAGGATTGAATACCTTCTAGCTTGCTTTATTTGTCATCTTATTTTCTGTCCATTGATCTATCACTCTATCCATCCATACATCTGAGATGTTCTATAAAAGAAGCTCATAAATAAATACGATATGATACTTACTGTTTTGTGTGCCGCCCACAGTTGTGCTTGCAATATAGGCAGTTATATAAGGCTTTTAAGATAAATGAATAAATATGCAGTGTAAATAATAAAAACAATGCCACTCACCACTGTTACACATGAGTTTAAATGGGAATGCCCAGTCAAATGATAAATTATTTTAAAAGCCTAGCTGAATAAGAAGGTCTTCATAGGGCACTAAAAGCCCTATATAGAAAGGACCAGGCAAACTTGTATAGAATGAATCCCTTTTTCATGGATCCTGAAAAACATCTTCAGGTTCAACTAAGTGGTTATAAAACTCTATAGGGCTTTAAATGGGGGAAAAATATCAAACAGAGCTAGAACGTGGGGTGTGTATGTATGTATGTATGTATGTATGTATGTATGTATTTATTTATTTAAACATAGAGGCCACCTGATTCCAGACGACCTTGGATGGCTTCCATTATAAAATAAAAGACTATAAAAATAGAAAGAAAATCATGGGGAAAATAATCCTCATCATCCACAAGGACAAGCACAAACCAGTGGGGGCTCCACAGACCTGGGAATAAAGCCAAATTTTCAATGACTTCTGGAACACCATCAGGGTGGGAGCATTATGGATCTCCGCAGGAGTGTTATTCCAGACGGCTTCCACTGCAACAGAGAAGGTGTCAACAGTGCAGTTGACAAAACGCTGGTGTTGTTGGTAATAATGTCTTAAAGGGTCTCTATCTGTCTGTCTTAATATATTTGGCTGGGTCAGCTGAGAGATTGAGGGCACATGTGCATAAAGCATTGTTGACACTATGGAATTGGTCTAACCAAGTTACATGCAAATCCTTGCCTGTGAAATCGTAAAAAAAATGAGCATTGATGTGACTTCCATCTAAATCAAGCCCTATCCAGAGGAGCTCTTGCAAAGCTTTTGTCTTTAAACTCCCCAGGACTCCTTGTTTGCCCGTTTCATTATCCATATTTTACAAACATTGGGCTGAACTTGAATTGCCCACGTCATCTCCTCGAGATAATGATTCAACTGGAATTTGTGCCCAGATCAGATTATTTAGCCTTGTTATTGAACAAAGTATTTTGATGATACTCATCAAGCTGAGTGATTTTCCTTCAGCATATAAAGCTTTTATTGATTCCAGTTTCCCCAAGGTTTTTTTTCCAAACGCTTGGGCTTAGTTCACCCAAAGTGATTTATTAAGAACCAGCATGATTTGGTCAGAAAGATTTATTGAGAGATAATCTGATAGCAAATGACATCTATTTCAAGTAGTACAAGAACGGTTTTGTTGTGCTGCTGTGTTTTGCCTTTGGGCCTTTAAGCATTTTGTAAACTCTTAAGATGGTTATCTCTTGCTCGCTCATTTATTATAAATGGGGATATTTGTTTCACACCTGGAATTCGGGTGGGAATTTAGAAAATGCAACTAGTTGTGATGTTTGGGACAGGAAGTGACGATTGTTGCTACTTCCTTTTAAAATTATTTTCAGATAATTCACGCATGGAAAGGCCCTTTGTAGACAATTTTTGGAATAAAAACAATGACTTATTGAATGATCCCATTCTGTCCTCATGTTACATTAAATCCTGTAGCTTTTTAAGCAAAATGTCACTTGTGATAACAGAAATAAGAACAGGTTGGTGGGACAAATTTGGTAAGCATGGGTTTTCTGACTAGAAGGTGTTACATGTCTGAATCCAAGCCAGACTGAGCCCAAATGTAGAGAAGATCCTTGATTGTGTTGTTTTCATAGCAGTTGCAGTTTAGTATGCTAATATTTGGGAAAGATTGGATCCACTCTGAAGAATTAGCTCTGAAAGAAACTGAGAGCCCACGTTAGACCAATATTTTCATTAGATCAACTCAAGTCTTGCAGAATAATTGGTGACTTTAAGCTAGTCAGTTGTACCAGAAATAAGTTGGAAAGAGGGAAGGGGAAGAAAAGAAAGTGACTGGTGCGAAGGTAATGTCTAGGTTACCATATGGAATAAAATGGAGGAGTAATTTGCAGATACACACATTGAGTTCTCTCTGCCGGTGAAGAAAAGTGTTTTCTTAAACTCCTTGGAAAGAAATAAGCAGTAATTTTTAGTTACCTATTTTTGAAGAAGATCAAAGCCAACTCTTAGATCAAACCTGTTCTATCCATAAGTGAAGGACACAATTTATTTGACTGGCAGAAAATTAAAGGAATTCACCCTTCCCTCAGCTGCCTTTTATGTTAGGTAAACTTCTTAAATGAAGATGCTGAGTTGGAGTAATAAAGGAACTTTGTTAATAGATTACTATTTTTTCACATGGCCCACATAGTTGCTTTTGCTTTTTAAGTAGTTTAAACCAAAATTTCAAAGAAACTACCAGGTAGTTTGGCAGACAGAGTGATACATTCCAGAATGAACTGCTGGCTTCTGACATGTTAAATTGATCTGGCTGGCAGTAACTGCACTTACTAAGATTTGCTAAAATGGTGGGTAATGGTGGGTAAAATAGGGATTAATAGGCAATTTGGGGGCATCAGTGAGAATTGGAGGGGGGATAAATCCCAATAAGGGTAGAGCAGGAGTCAAACTTTTTCTTCTTCAGATGTTGAATTCACCCCTGTAGCTCCAGCTGGTAGAAACAGTGAGTAGGGCAGATATTCATCAACGTCTAAATGACCATCATCCTGTTTTGCTGGAAAGTTGGATATGCAATATTTTCCAATGAAAAATCCAGTATTATTATTATGAGTCAGAGCAGGGATGTACAACCTCTCTCATGCAGTTTCCAACAAATAGGCAGTGCCAAGAAAAAGGTGGGTAAGGCCAAGATTAAACTAATCTGGTGTCATTAAATTCCAATTAAAGGACATTCAATGTCATTTATACATTCTTCTTTTGGTCAGAGTAGTGCCTTTGGTAGATGGGCGGCACCGGACAAACTCGTTTCATAAATAAATAAAATTGCAAATTAGTGCCAACTCTTGGAGGGACCTTCGGGTTACACACCCAACTGGAGGACGAGTATATACCCAGGTTCTTCACTGTGTGTTGCCCAAGAATCTTAGGCCGCCATTTGCAAGACTGGGGTCCACTAAAAGACAGCTTAGAACTATTTTAAATAAAAGTAAATTAACAAATAGGAGGTTAATAATACCACATCCCATGAATTCTGTTTCTAAATGGCGAAGATTATAGCAATTTAATGCATGTGCAATGCTTTGAACATTTGAAACCATTACATAAATGATAATTATATTCCAGTTTTCCATTCACATGCTGAAACCAGTGAACAAATTAAATGCTGCATGAAACAATTACACCAAATCAATACCAAATTATTGTAGTAAAGGTTAAAAAAACAATATTGGTGAAAAACTGATATTCTGCATGATTTTTTGACACTCACGCCTTGCTTTAAAAGCATGAATACATTGTCCTGTTTGATTTATGCAGTGTTGGTATGTTTGTATTGCATTCTAGAAGGGGTAGGAATTACAAATAATTTCTTACAGCATTGAATGTAATAAGAGTCTGATACGAGGATACAAGATGTAGAACTCAGCAGATAACACTGGGGAAACTCTTCTTGGTATGCAAGTGTGTGGCTACTATTCTTCAAGCGGAGTAGCTCTGTTCAAGAGAAAACTGTCCACTTTATTATATTTAATACACAATTGTATGCCCTGAATGAAAAAAAAATGTTTACCGGGGTGTCTGTAGAGTGAAAGTGTCAAGATGGTGACTGCAGCCAGGTGACTGAATCCACTACATTTCTGTTTTGACCACCTCCCCGCTCCACTGAATTGTTTAGTGAAGGTTGTCAGAGGACAACATTTGCAAAATTCTGTCTGGCTAGCATTTTGTTGGTCTAGTACTAATTCTCTGTTATCAGGGCTAGCTAACATTTAGGCCAGGGAAAGGCAGTTGAATGGACTTGCCTGATGAATCTGCAGTGCATGACCTTTGAACTCCTAACTGTAGTACACGGTTGGTATCCTTCTCCAAAAGTTGACTTAGGTATCTGCTCTTGGTTCTTCTTCTGCAGGGCAGCACAGGCTGAAGGGGTGCGTGGCTATTCCGTCATGCAAGCAACCCCCTCATAAGAGATAAAAATTGCATTGGGAGGTTGATGGGACATTCTGCATCTCTTTTAAAGAAAAGCTAATCATCTTGTTGATTTTCTTAAACTTCTCAATGCTTGCTAAAGCAAATATTTAGCCATTGGCCTTTTAGTTATGTCTTAATATTTTATATGGTTTTGGATATTGCTTAACCACTGAAGGATGTGGTGAAGGTGTTTGTCTGAAGATGACCAGGAAGCTTGGCTAGGCTCTGGGTTTATACTTAGATGATCTTTGAGTCATTGGTGCAGCTGGAGTTGTTTAAACTCCTGGCTGGCAGAAGACGTACGCTAAGCTTCTTTAGCTCTTGCATATTTTGCACTTGATGGAAAGATATCATTGAGTTGTCATTCACACTGATATCCTGGCTTACTTTTCTCTCTGGAGCCAAAGTCTGAGCAGAAAATGCTACCTACCCAGGGGCAGATAAGGCAGTGGAAATGACCTGTACAGATAGTTTGGGCTCCTAATTAGAACCCAGAAATGTGCAGTATTGGAGTTCTGTGCTTAGAAATCCTGACATCATTTTCTTCTTCAACTCCTCCCTGCCTTGGATAGTGGGAGAACTTAAGGACTGTTTCTCAACATGAAGTTGCTGTCATAAAAGTGCAAATCTGTATCCTGCCAACATCATTGCTTCCTAAAGGAAAAAATGTATGGGTGGGTATGTATTTTACACACACACAATTCAGCTTGCTAATTAGAGGTTACTTAGATGTCTACAGAGGTTGCAGTGTTGCTGGTGCTCAGAGTTAAGAATTTTGCTGGCGATTGCAGAAGAGGCAAATTGGTAGGAAGGAAAAGATTGTGGGCAAAGAGGCTCTGGGGACTTCTTCTAGGATGTCAAGGATCAGGAGGGCCCTTGGCCTCAAATGTGGATTGCATCATAACCTATTTAATATTGAAATTATTACCAAACAATCTTGCTTTTTCAGCAGTCAGGGTTCAAAGGCTGAAGCCCACTCCCAACAAACAGGAAAACTAACTGTCTCCAGTTAGAATTCACTGCAGCTTGGCGTCAGTTCATGGGGGACTCTCACCTCGACTTTCCTTAAAATAAGATAGGGCACTTGGCATTCTGTGGACCCTCCAAATGGAAGAAAGGTAGAAATGATTTTTGAGTCTTGGGGGATAAGATATACTTTCACACATGGGGCCCCTTTGGCTGTTCCCATTTCACTCATTTGAAAATAATGGCTCCTTTAGCAATTAGGTAGAATGTATACTAATTAGGAGAAGTAATAGCTACTTCTAGTAATTAGCTAGAATGTATATCTGATAGAAAAATGAAGCGCTCCAATGCAGATAGCACAGGAATAGCTTGGAGATATGGCTAAGTGTCAGTCTGTGCAGAAATGCCAAAGTCACAAAGTGTCCCTTTGCATATACCGGGTGGCAGTAACTAGGGCACCATAAATGGGGATGCCCCTCTGGTTGTAAAAATCACAAACTTAGTGAAGCTTGGGAGGGGAACAAAGCTAGTATTTCCTACTCCCTTTACAACTTTTGGTTGGTGTCTGCTTCGGCTTTACACAGAGGAAAGGATGCTTATGGCATCAAATCTAGTAACTGGAATGCTTGGTTGGCTAGTTTTCTATTTTTTTTTTTTTTTACTGCTATCCCTAGTCGACCAACACAGTTGTGTCCTCTTGTTCTATAACCCAAACGTCTGCATAATTGTAGCGAAAGCCAAGAATATGAATACGTGTCTTCTTTTAAAGCTTGGTCAAGAGTGCCCTTCCCTTTCCTGGCACGTTAAAGTTCCAGGAAAGTGTTCACTCTCAGAAGAACTCTTGGAACTAAGGAGCCCAATTAGGCCATTCAGTGTCACCTATTTGCTGCTGTTTGTTACCATTTCCTATTCCAGGTTATAGATATACTTCATATTCCTTAGAGGTGCAGAGGTGTACCTTTTATGCAGAAAAAGACAGTGTGTGCACTTCTTTCTAGTGGCGGTCAAGAAGTGTATTCATACTGAGCTTATGCGGAAAACCTTTGTTGAAGTTCTTACATCATCCAATTCAAATCTCAACTCAGAGTTTTTTTTAAAAAGAGAACCCATGATGCTTAATAGAATATTTTTTTATTTACGTCTGATGATATTCAGTGCTTGTTCTGTTTGAAATGAAGTAGGTATTTCACATTTAATAATGGTTTCAAGGATGTCTGAACTTGACTCATTTGAATCCAGCTGGAACTTCTGAAGCTATATCAGGATTTCCATCAATAACAAGATCTATAAAATCCTCTATCTTCCTAATTCCTTGTTTTGGATATATATGTTTATAAAGGAGGATGATCAAGATATGGGAAAGTAGGAGAAACATTAGGAACCAAAAATAGTTAAACTTCCAAAGTAGATGTAAATAGGAATTTCTGGTAATAGATACTGATTTCTTAACGTCAAGGAGGAATGGTATCACCATTACCGATCAGGCTTTCAGTGCTAACTCAGTATCCGCCCACTGAATCTTGCTCGAATTCCTAATGTTATGAATTAATTATCTTAATTGAAAAGCATCAAAATGTTTCAAATTTGGTATACCTTAGGTTCTGTCAGACATTTATTGATATTTTGTCATTGATTTAACCCTAGGAATTTTCATAGTTATGTACAAATGAAGATAATTGTTGTTGCCACATAAAAACCCAAGTAATAGCATAGAAATAATGTGAAAACCATGTAGAAGCTGTGGAATTAGGGATAGTTGAAACAAAGACTTTTAGTAAGAGAATCCATTTTAAATGCAGCTATTCAGTTAAACAGTGATGATGAAAGTTGTTGCCATGACTTCAGTACCATTATAAATTCATGCATAAGAGAGTCGTAACTGTATTTCTTTAATTGGTATTAATCCTTTGTCAATGCTAGCATTACCTCTACCAAGTTGTAATGGTTTTTAGTGGTTTTTATCACAGCAGACAATTTACCAAAGTTAACTTCTAGACCTTCTCAGTGTAACTGAGTTAATTGAGATTGCAGTCAGATTATATTTCTTACTAGGATACCCGCTTCTTGAGCATGACCCTGAAAAGAATTGTTGCCATCAGATTCTGGGTGACATTTTCAGAATCCTATTTAATTGGAGACAGTACTGGATTGGCTAAGGCTAATAAACTGAAACTTACTTTTGATAAGATCAAAGCATTTTTGGTGAATCAATTATTTGCCCAGGAGGTTGTATTTACTAGAATTTTGCAAAGATTCAAGAGCTTGTTATGCATTTATGCATGTTAAAAAAAATTCTGAATTGAAATTCAGTCCAACAGTTACAATAAGCTCTGCTTGTAGAATTGACGATTTGAATTTGAACTTGGGCGATTCACACACCTTTAGTATTCAGTCTGTTCTGCTGGGATGACAGACCCTTATGAGGATCAAGATTATGGTCTGACCAAAGATCAAGCTTTGCTTTGAATGCGTAGATGGCAAGTGGATTTTATTAAGTACTCTGTGTGACTATTTTCCTCTGTTATGAAAAGGACCAAAAAAAAAAGTTTATTTTAGGTCTGTGCTGTGCTTCAGATTCAATCTGCTAAAGGTGCTTTGGAGTATGTGGGAGTGCAAACATAGCACCTGCCTGCAATATCATAAAACAATCTCACTTCTGCGTGAGATCACACAGCTGACCTCTGTAGCTGCCAGAAAAAGATGCAGCTTTTTGAAGTAAAACTCGGTGTGGGAGTAGGACTGTCATATTTGGACTGCAAGGTTACGGAGTACCATTAGATGGCGATAAAGGGAGGTTGAAACATCAACCTCTTTTCTCCATCTAGTGGAGGAGTAGATTTCTGCAGCCCATTTATAGAAGACCTAACTTTCAGCAGAGGCGGCAAGGGTTGTATGAGAAGCTGGAAGCTGGTAAATGGGAGATGGGAATGGAACAGAAGATCTACTCTCTTGTACACTTCCTGTTTAACCAATTGAAGAGTCTGTTGTATGTTGGTCTGACCTGGAAATAATTTTATACACAGTATAAAGGTACGGTGATAAAATAATTCCAAGAAACACTTGGAATTCTGGAGAGCTCTTCTAAATGCTAACTTTCAGGCTTATTGTTACTCTTGTAGTTTTCATCTGGAATTTGGGATTAACTCAAATCCATAATAAATCTGTAAATTTAAAATTTAATATGTCCTGTGTTTTACTCTTGGAAGGCTGGTCTGGAAGAAGGGATTGCCTCTCCCCTTATGAATAAGAAAAGGCACGTCCCTTTTGTCAGGGCTCTAATTATTAATCGATTCTACTCTTATTTTTCATATTCAGGTTAATGTGTTTGTGTATAACTGTATGTGTATACATACATGCATACTTATATTAACTTGACAATTCAAGTTTAGAAAAGCAGGGTGTAAATTGAATAAATAAATAAATAAACATTCTGATCCATGTATGGTAATTGTATTTTTAATAAAGGGCAAAGAAAATCTATTTTTTAATCATCATCATCATCATCATCATCATCATCATCATCATCATCATCAACATCATCAACATCATCATCATTATTATTATTATTATTATTATTATTATTATTATTAAAAAAGATTTAGCTTTCAAAAAGCCACCCAGGCCATTAAGTGATAACAGATAGCCTTATTCTAATGATTCATTCTAACTAAAGCAATTGATAATATTGCACTCGTAATAAAATATTAAGCTATTTTCAATGAAATATCATGCCAAGAATTATGTAGCTGAACAACAGCAAACTCTGTGCAATCAAAATATTGTTGTGCATCCTGCAATTTTTTCCCCAAAAGGTCAGTTTATAATTTAATAAGTTAATATCATACAAATATTTGGATGATATTTCTGACATTAAGGCATATAAAAAACTTTACATACCCTGCGCTTGTTTATTTATAGAAATCTTTACATACTAACTCCAGGAGGTCTACAATACAGCACAAATAAAAGTAACATAACCAGAACTGCATTACCAGAAACAATTTATAAAGGCAGCCTAGTTCCATAATCCTCACCAAAAGCTCACCAGAACAGGGTAGATTTTCCTGCCTTGGGAAAGGGAAGAAAATTGTTCCACAATGTTGGGGATAACCACTGAGAAAGGTCATCTCTAGTCCCACACCTTTCACCAGATGTCCCTCTGGAGATGAACTCTTGAATCTGGGTTGGAGAGATGGTCCTGATCCATGTAGCCTTCCCTTACACTAGGATGCTTGGAGATATAGGTAGTCCTTGACTTATGACCTTTTGTTTAATGACTGTCCGAAGTTATGGCGGTGCTGAAAAAAGTGACTTACAACTTACAACTGCACTTACGACTGTTGCAGCATCTCAGTGGTCACGTGATCAAAATTTGGTCGCTTGGCAACCATCATGTATTTAAGACAGTTGCAGCATCCTGGAATCACACGATTGCCATTTGCAACCTTCCCAGCCTGTTTCCGACAAGCAAAGTCAATGTGGGAAGTCAGATTTGCTTAATGACCATGTGATTCGCTTAATAACTGTGTGATTTGCTTAACAACTGTGGCAACAAAGGTTGTAAAATCAGACGCAACTCACTTAATGACCACATCACTTAGCGACGGAAGTTCCGGTCCCAATTGTGGTTGTAAATTGAGGACTACCTGTAAAACAGTAATATTAACCCTACGCTCTAGAAGTGTGTGTGTGTGTGTGTGTGTGTGTGTGTGTGTGTGGCTTGCCTACTGCTATCAAGGGCATTTGTAGCAGAGGAGATCTCTCTAGTCCTTTGGTTAAGTCTCTTCCCATTATGCTGTAGCCGCTGGCTAATATTCTAGTAACTCATACAGGTGAAACTCGAAAAATTAGAATATCGTGCAAATGTTCATTTATGTCAGTATGGCAACTCAAAAGGTGAAAACAATATATGAAATAGATGCATTACATGCAAAGCGAGATATGTCAAGCCTTACTTTGGTATAATTGTGATGATTATGGCGTACAGCTTATGAAAACCCCAAATTCACAATCTCAGAAAATTAGAATATTACATGACATCAATAACACAAGGATTGGAAATAGAACAATATCGGACCTCTGCAAAGTAGAAGCATGCCTATGTACTCAGTACTTGGTTTGGGCCCCTTTTGCAGCAATGACTGCCGCAATGCGGCGTGGCATGGATGCTATCAGCCTGTGGCACTGCTGAGGTGTTATGGAAGACCAGGATGCTTCAATAGTGGCCTTCAGCTCCGCTGCATTGTTCGGTCTCATGTCCCTCATCTTTCTCTTGGCAATGCCCCATAGATCCTCTGTGGGGTTCAGGTCAGGCGAGTTTGCTGGCCAATCAAGCAGAGTAATCCCATGGTCATTGAACCAGGTTTGGGTACTTTTGGCAGTGTGGGCAGGTGCCAAGTCCTGCTGGAAAATGAAGTCAGCATCCCCATAAAGCTCGTATGCGGAAGGAAGCATGAAGTGCTCCAAAATCTCCTGGTAGACAGCTGCGTTGACCCTGGACTTAATGAAGCACAGTGGACCAACACCAGCAGATGACATGGCTCCCCAAAAACACAGACTGTGGAAACTTCACACTGGACTTCAAGCATCGTGCATTGTGTGCCTCTCCATTCTTCCTCCAGACTCTGGGTCCTTGGTTCCCAAATGAGATGCAAAAGTTGCTCTCATCAGAAAAGAGGACTTTGGACCACTGGGCAACAGACCAGTTCTTTTTTTCTGTAGCCCAGGTAAGATGCTTCTGACGTTGTTTGTTGTTCAGGAGCGGCTTGACAAGAGGAATACGACATTTGAAGCCCATGTCCAGGATCCGTCTGTGTGTGGTGGCTCTTGATGCACTAACTCCAGCCTCAGTCCGCTCCTTGTGAAAGTCCCCAACACTTTGGAATGGCCTTTTCCTGACAATCCTCTCCAGGCTGCGGTCATCCCTGCTGCTTGTGCACCTTTTTCTCCCACACTTTTCCCTTCCACATAACCTTCTATTGATGTGCTTTGATACAGCACTTTGGGAACATCCAACTTCTTTTGCAATTACCTTTTGGGGCTTTCCCTCCTTATGGAGGGTGTCAATGATGGTTTTCTGCACAACTGTCAGGTCAGCAGTCTTTCCCATGCTTGTGATTCCTACTGAACCAGCCTGAGAGACCATTGAAAGGCTCAGGAACCCTTTGCAGGTGTTCTGGATTCATTAGCTGATTAGAGTGGGACACTTTGAGCCTAGAATATTGAACCTTTTCACACTATTCTAATTTTCTGAGATTGTGAATTTGGGGTTTTCATAAGCTGTACGCCATAATCATCACAACTATACCAAAGTAAGGCTTGACATATCTCGCTTTGCATGTAATGCGTCTATCTCATATATTGGTTTCACCTTTTGAGTTGCCATACTGACATAAATGAACATTTGCACGATATTCTAATTTTTCCAGTTTCACCTGTATATTCCAAAGATAACCTTATCTGTGCAAAACATTCCAGGTATGTAAAACACTATATAGTTATGCTGTACTGACTGATACTTATAGCGCCAAACACTCTAAGATAATTATTTGGTTTAAAGTAAAAATATGAATTTATAAAAAATTATAGCGCCAAACACTCTAAGATAATTATTTGGTTTAAAGTAAAAATATGAATTTATAAAAATAAGTTGGAGCATGTGTAATATATATTTGGGGAAAGAAAAAGTATTCCCCATTTTCCCACCGTCAGATCTTCAAGTTGCTTCTTGGAATTCAGTTCTACTCAAACACACAGAGAGAAAACAGGTCTTTACAGGAAAATAGGAACGGGCCACACAACATGAAGTGTGTTATGAGTCATAAAAGAGGTAATGCCAAGCCTGTTATTTTAGTATTTTATTTATGTATTTTATTCAGTTCATTAAAATATTTTAAAACTGATCCTGGCAGCCACTGGGAAGGTTTGCAAAAGGCACAGCCAAAAATATTCCCATCAAAACTTAATGGCAGCAATTCAGTGAGCCCGCAAATAAGTGAAGTACATTTTACATTGGCTGAAACAATACTACCAAGAAAATAGAACACTTTTAGTCCTGTGGTAAAAACACTGAAATGATCCTCCCATCTTTTCATGCCATTCAAATGAGGAGTCTTAGGTTAAATGTGTTCCGCAAATCTACTTTAAAATGTTGGTTCATAGCCTGACATTCAGCTGCCATTTCTTGGTTTAAATAAACAGTCAAGAATTGCTCAGCGCTATTCTAAGCAGTGAGGGTTGCAAAAATTTTAAGGGGACTTTTCATTGTTTTGCAGCATGAATGGCAGTTTATGCTATGGTTTACTCACATCTCAATAAAATGATGACACAGAATTTGGAGTGCTGTGGAAACACTTCTGGGTCATGTTGGAGGCACGGGGTGAATAAAGGGAGGACAGATATGGCCTAGCTGGGAATCTACAACACGGGGAACCCCATTCCCACAAGATTATTCTCAGACCCCAGTGCCCACATTTGTGGGCAAAACTACACATTTTAGCAGTATGTTTTCCCTGCTTTTCTTTTTTTCAAATGAAGATGTGTTCCAAGCAGAAGAAAATGAGCTTCAAAATTTTAGGCCCACTTTCCTGGTATTCTGATGGTCCCAAGAACTGCTTCTCTTGGAAGCCCAAGTTACAATTAAATCAGTAAATAACACATGCTGAATGATGTACCGTTGGTATGTGATACCAGAGAAATTGTCTAGAATGTATAAAGGCACTTCAAATCTGTGTTGGAAATGTGAACAACTAGAAGGGTCATATCATGCTTGGTGGATGTGTAAAAAAGCTAGAAAATTTTGGATTCAGATATATACACTGATTCAGACGATTTTAAAGGTTAGTGTACAATTGAGATCAGAAGTCTTCCTCTTGGGACTGATGGACAAACAGTTGAAAAAAAATAATGGAACTTTGTTTTTGTATATGATAACCACAGCAACATTATTGTATGCACAATGATGGAAAGATTTGGCAATACCTATAATGGAGGAGTGGTTGGTGAAGATGACAGAACTTGCTGAGATGGCCAGATTGACTTGTTTGATTAGGGAAAAGACAATATCTTTATTGCTGACTGGAAAGCCTATATGCACTTTTTGCATAAAACAGAAAAAAAATGAACTTACAATTCATGGTTTTGATGATTAGACAGGATAGATTATAGAAAGAAGAGAGAGGTGTTGTAAGAGGTAAATTTATAATTGTATTTATAACTGATGTAAAGAAGATCGGAAGCCACTTCTGTCTATTTTTTTCCCTTTCTTTTCTATTTTTCCCTCCCTCCCTCCCTCCCTCTTTCTTTCTTTCTTTCTTTCTTTCTTTCTTTCTTTCTTTCTTTCTTTCTTTCTTTCTTTCTTTCTTTCCTTCCTTCCTTCCTTCCTTCCTTCCTTCCTTCCTTCCTTCCTTCCTTCCTTCCTTCCTTCCTTCCTTCCTTCCTTCCTTCCTTTTCTGCTTTCTCTTTGATTTCTTTCTTTTTCTTTTTTTCTCCCTTCCTCTATATTAGTTTGTATTAGTTTTTACCTTTGTTTTTAAAACTTTTGATAAAATTTTATTAATTTAAACTTTAAGATTTATAAAATAAATAAACCATGCTGCCACATGGGTAATAAAAATTGTCTGTCTCTGTGTTATCTCTGTAATAAACTTAGACTTTTGGATTATCATCCATTGTTTCGTACAAAGAGGAGTGTCTGAAACAATGTCTTCTCCTTCCTTTATTCTTTCCCCCTTTCCACTGGATCAGATTTTTAAAAGCCACACTTCTGGGGTCCATCTGTAGACCTTGACTGAGGCCAATCAGCCTTAATGAGTCTTCTTGCCTTGAGCATCACAAAAGAAAGATTTTCCGCTGTTTTGTGCTGAGCTGAGCTGAGCTGAGCTGAGCTGAGCTGAGCTGTGCTGAAGTTGCCGCTTCTGGACAGCACTAGTTTGTCATCGTGGGAAATGAGTGGGAAGGAGGCATCAGAGAACAACATTTTATTTTGCCATTGTCAGCTGTTCTGTGTGGTCAGCTGCAGTGCAGTGCATCATGGCTGAAGTAACTGGGTTTCTTGTTGGCTTCCTGTACTTTTTCTGTGAAAACAGTCGGTGGAAGAGAGAAGGAAGGAATGACACATGGCAGAGAAGGTGGGTGAGGAACACGGAACCTTCTTTGGAGACTATGTCTGAAGCTGTTGGCTTATAGACCAGAAAGTAGACTTTCCATTGACCCATTGCTTTGGATGAATGTTTGAATATTGGGGGAAAAAAGATGCGAATAGATTTTGTTATAGAAATGGATGGATGGCAGTCCTCAGATCTAAGTTCTTATCAACCTTTTAGAGACGTCATGGCTTTGATGACTATTTCAGCTATCTATGTTTTAACTGATTTTTAAAAACTGGCTTCTGGAGGTAGGTGGGTGGGTGGGTGTGAGGGAGAGCTACCCCCATTTGAAACATACTGGCCCTCTGCCCACAATGGTCTTAGCCAGCCCCAAACCCATTTTAGGTCCTTATGACAGCAATAGGGTTTGGAAGGCTAGCTGAGTGGACCCCCTGAGTCTTTTCCATGTTCCCATAACACATTGTTTTTCCTAGTTTTTCATTTTTTGTCTCCTAGGCTAAGCACCAGCAGTGTTGTGTGTCTGTTGTCTTGACAGAACGTGAGTGTACGGCTTTTCTCATAAAGCCATGTCAAAATCATTTTGGTATGAGCAGATGGATAAGTTCATTTGCTTTCACTATTAAGTTCTGTTCCTTGTGATTAAGCTGGCTTTGAAAGGAACAGAAAGGGTTAGTGCTCTGTGAAGCATAGAAAAGCTAGAGGTCTCTTAGAAAGAGGGCACTACACTGTATAAAAAAATGCACAGAGAAATCAAATGATGAACCAATCCTTGGCAGTTATTTTATGGTTTTTCATAAAGCGATGCATTAGATTAATTTCCCTTCCATCCCTCATAGCCGACCAAATTGAGAAAGGTTTATTTATTAAAGGTCAGTTATCTTGGAGAAAATTAAAAACACCAGAAAATTTAATAAAATAACATTATTTGACAGATTGAATAATCTGTTTCAATTTCAAGGAAAAAAAGAAGGAGGAGAAATTGTGGTTGCTTGCCAAATCTTTCTAATCAGACTTAGGCCGAATTGTATGCACCTAATGGAAAATAAATTAGAGGTTATGATTGCTTGGAGATATATTGCTGATATTTTCCCCCTTCCTTTTCCAGTCCCAAGATGTCACATGACATGGATTAAAGTGTGTTCCTATACTCATGTTTGCTCACACTAAAATGGGGGCAGAAGGAATTTGCAGGGAAAAACAAGCAAACAGATGTGTCTCCCGTTTACTCCTCCACAGATTGCCTTCTCCCATATTTCTCCCCAGCCTTGCTTCAAAATCAGGAATGAGAGGAAATAGGGGTTGGATGAGTGGTAGAGAAGAAATTGAATTTCTGGAGAAAGCTATTCTTTCATTTTACCAGCTAATTCCCAGCAAATATCTCCTTAATCTAGCATCAGCTTTATCAGGTGAATATGAATTTGGGAGGCTACCATGTTTCTGATCTAAGGATTTCTTCTCTTGATTCCTTTCCTCCCCCCTCTCCAGATGAAAAATAAACTCCACTGGTAAAAACATCTTTCCTTTTCCCTTTTTAAAACTCTGTTTAGCAAAGTTCTAGAGACCCCCCAATTATCAGTGGAAATTCTTTAAGAACTGAACGGCCACCTTCACTTTTCCTACCCTCTCTCATGCAGAAGAATGTTTGACCTGGGAAAGAGGTTGTGAAAATCAGGTAAATAATATTTTAAGGAAGTTCTCAGGGCATGGAGAACTTATAAATTGATGTTATGCAGGTGTTTAGTACTTGTTATTTTCACTAAAGCATTAATCATAATCCCAGGGGATTATGGGGATCCTCCCAGGGAAGGATCTAAAAGTAGCATCACTTTATGTCCTGACCCAACTCAGTGACTTTGGGAATAGGAAATACAATCACATTCTCTCCTCTTCCTTGGCCCATCTCATGCCCAATCCTTCCTAACTCTCTCTCCTATTTTGATATATTTAAAATGTTTGAAAACAAACCTTCTATCAAATGTCTCCATTGCAGTTTCTTTAAGAATTTTTTGTATATTTTATTTATGCTGCTATAGCCTACAGTCTATTATTACACCCTGTGGGGGCTATCACACTGGCAAACAAACAAACAAACAAGAAATCAGCAATATCAAATATGATCTGAGAAATCCACATCCATGAACAAGACCGTAATAAGAAAAACAGCTGTTAATAAGCTTAAATATAATAAAAGAAAAAGAATCTAAAAATAAGTCTAGCATTCTAAAACAGCCTGGTTTTCTTTAACCAGAGCAGTCGTTAAATGGATAACTCACTTTAAATCAAGGTTGCGTATTGATTAAGATTACCAGATCTAAGCTGCAGTTATCCAGATGACACTAGATGGCAGTAAAGAGTTAGAGGCTTTTATATTTCTCTGTTGCCATCTAGTGTTCATACAGATGTTTGCATGTCAGATCTGGTAACTTTCAGCCAGATGGAAAGTAATAGTAATTGCGTCCAATCTGCAAACTGAATTTCAACATGCCTGTTAGGATTCTTTTCATAACTTCCTGCATAGATCTTCCATTCTTGGTGTTACTCTTTTTAAGGCTTCCTTATCCTCCTCCTTTAAGTACACATTACTCAATATAAAAGATTTCATCTCTTCTTTGCCACAGTTCTGTCCTGGTTCTCCTTCAGCCTTGGTGAGTGACACATTTATAGATGTGCCTGTCAAAGCCAGATTGGTAACTTGGTGGCTTCAGACTGTGAAGGCTTCAGACAGGGAAGGCTCCCTGGAATCGGTGGCTCTTAATTTGCCCTGGGGTAAATTATTTTGCATGGCTGAGCTTCAGCTCCACTGTAGAAATTTGGGAAATTGTTGCTGATTGACTCTTGCCATTATTGTCTTGGACACTTGGCTGGCTTGAAAAAAGATCATGTTGTGTCCTTCATCTCAGAGTATGCATGGACGGTTTTGTTTCTCGGCCCTCCTCTTTTTCGAATGCAGTTTTTCTCCCCTTGCCATGAAGGAGCATAATGACAACCCTGTTCCAGTGAGGATAGTCTGGAAACTTCAACCCTAGCTCCTGGGCTACCACTTCAAATTTCCCTGTATTTTCTTTCCCTGGAGATAGAAGGGTTTGCATCAGTTCTGTGAGCCATTTTTGAAGCTGATTGGTGCAGTGGGCTCATGACTGGACGTTATGTAGCAAGACATCTGCCATATGCTTTTGAATGAGTTTTGACAAAAGAGGTTGGTCCCCAACCTTGTCCTGTCGCCCTACTTTTTTCTGCTGAGGGAGACATTGATTTTGGTGTCAGAATGAAGACTAAATTGAATCCCAGGGGAGGATCCAAAAGAAGGTGTCATTCAGGGTGTCATACCAATAACCCTTTCTGGATTGACCCTTTAGGATGTTTATAGGACAGCCTGGATGTTTTGCTTCTGGGAGAAATCCAGAATGTTTGTTGGAATCATTTGTACTATGTGACACCACCAAGTTTTGGCTTACGTCATTGTATTATTTAGCTCAGGTCTCATACTTTAGTCGTCCCATCCCAGCAGATGCCAGGTAGAAACATGTATATTTGTAAGCAGCCTTGCTAATGCCTCTTTCTTTGTGATTAAGAGGAAACAGCTAGATTCTTGGCATTAGCTCTTTGCGCTTCATAGTTTTACTCCTGCTTTATCAGGAATAAATATCTTTGTGCTGTTACCCGAAGTAGTTTCTTTGCACTACTGACATGGTCCTAAGTCCTTCAAAATGCTTCCAGCTGCATGTCAGTTTCAGTCCAAGACTCTTGCCTATGAAGAGGCAAGCTGCTACATACAACACACATAGTTTTTCTGATTATATATTATGGACAGTTCTTGTGACTTTTCTTTCTTTTTTCAGCCTGATAGTTTGGGCTTCATCTGACTGTTGAAATTTGCAGGCTAAATCTTTTCAAAGTTGCCCTTGCTGTCAGAGACCTATTTTTTCTGACACATGCAACAGGGCCTTATTCAAAATTGCTTCTCATAAATTGAACACACTGTTTAGCCCTATTTTCTCAGTATTTAGGAAATCTGCCAAGTAGCATCTCGTTTGCCAGATTACATGATACTAGCACAGGGCATTTTTGGTTAATTTTTTAAGCCTGTACGTTTAAGTTTTTACATTTGGTTTTGGGTTGGTTTTTATTTTTATTTTTTAGCACCTTGCAAACTTACCAAAGTACAAAAGTAGACTGTAAATCAAATGAAATCCATCTACCAAGAAATAAAAATCAATGTTGTCTTGTCTTTGCTTCTCTCCCTGGAATATGTGAGGTCATCTTTCTGGGTTTGGGCAATGGGAATTTTTGTTCCATTCAGCAAAAAGTTTAGAAAAAAAGGGGGGAGCAGAATACAAATTTAGCAAATGATGAATGCTGGGTAATCATTACCTTAAAAAAAAAACCTAGAAGATAAGATAGTGAGAAGGAGCAAATCGTACCAATAATTCCCAAGCATCTTATTAAGAGGACTGATCAAGACACTTCTCTAGAAACTAGGTCCTGCTCAACATACGGACCAGTTCTCTGTGGACTTCACTGGGTTTCAGTGCTTCACAAAGCAGTTTCTGTACTCTGAATCACTGTAGATTAGAATAACATGCCAGGCTAGTGAATCTTAATTGCGTTTTCCATTTCTCTCTGTATGAACATGTGTTTGCTTGTATATGAGACAGTGTGTGTGTGTTTCCCACTGAAATATTATTGTAGTAAAATTTTTCTGCAGCAAAGATCAAGGGATTTTAGGTGAGAGTTGTAAGTTGACACTTACGTGCAATATCATTGTACTAACAGGGCAATAAAAATAAGATTATAGTCCCAAATGACAGTTGAAATGTGATAGCTGCATCATGTTTATCAATCTCCAGAAAGAGTAACCCTGTGGTTGAAATGTGTCCTGTACGTCAAGAAAATGTTAGAGGTTGCTGATAGTCAGCAACACAGAGTTTGTTTGCTGAAGTATGGCCCAAATTGAGGACAAATTGGCAGCATATGGATGCAGTTGATTAAATAAAGAGCTTGTTATTCAGTGGCCCGTGTCCATTCTCTTGCTTTGCTACATGTCTGCTACAATTAGTAGTCACGTTTTTCTGTCAACTTTTGGCTCCATTTGTTTGTCAGCGAATGCCTCTATGGGCTTAACTGGATCAGTGAAGGAGGTGTAGTATGTCATGGGAACACAAGAAAGTGACCAGTTGTCCTAGTCAGTTAACTCCAGTTTCACTCAGGCTGCTGTGTTGTGGAAATGCCAAAACCAAAACCCGACTTTGCCTACTTAGTCCTACAAGAAAAATTGCTGGGGGCAGAGAGAGGGGGCTGAAAAGACAAGGTGTTCCATGACACAGCTTGCCGTCAACTCTCAGCAGCACGGAGCTCACCTTCCAAGTACTTGTTGACTAATGCAGTCAAGCCACACCTACAGTATACTGCTGAGCCATTGGGACAACCATTTATTGGCATATATAAGAGCTTGCTCAAATGTTCAGCGAGTGTTGCTGTATTTGGAAGATTTAGCCATGACATTTCTGCCTCTGTGTCTTCAGTGGATGGAGGTCTGAGGCATTTCACCCAAGCCATCAGCTCAGACATAGCTCTGGTTGCAGAGACTGTGCAACCATAGACACCCCAGTTGAGTAACACTGAGCTTGGGAAAAGCCCCTTCATTATCTTTGCAGTTGTACATGGTGCTGATTGGCTGGACAGTTGTGAGGAAATAAGATTTTTGTAAAGCATATTTATGGGGCTGCCTATCTTGCAAATGTTACAAGTCTTGCAAATTTGGGTGCCCAACAGCACATTAAAAACAATACAGGTAGTCCTCGTTTAGTGACCACATTTGGGACCGGCAACTTGATCATTAAGCGAAGTGGTCGCTAAGTGAAACCACATCTGTGCTAATGATCTGACTTCAGCTTTCCTTTGCTTTACCAAACTCTGCAGGTCGTAAATGTGAGGATTGGTTGCAAAGTTATTTTTTCATCACTGTCATAACTGCAAATGGTTGCTAAACAAGGCAGGCTTTAAATGAGGACTACCTGTAATAAACAATGTTAACAAGGAGTAAAAAAGACTTCAATAGTTGTAGAGGGTAAACCAAACAGTACAATTAACAAAAACCTCTTGACCTAGTATTTCTCAACCTAGGCAATGTTAAGATGTATGGACTTTAACTCCCAGAATTCCCCAGCCAGCATGCTGGCTGGGGAATTCTGGGAGTTGAAGTCCATACATCTTAACATTGTTAAGGTTGAGAAACCCTGATCTAACCTCCTGCCCCTGGAACACATCTAGGTCTGCAATGCTTTACGCAAGACTGGCAGGGTCAATCTAATTTTGGGGACATGGTGTTTCAGAGGCCAGACAAACAACACTGATGCAGCAAAAGATGTGAGTCACCTAAAAGAAAAACAAGTGAGGTAGATAAATCACTTAGGGCAGAAAAGAAGATTATCTTATACAGGATTTCAGGATAAGACCTGGAGATTGTCCCCCTTAGGATGTGGGCAGCATCTGGACAGGATTCTTGGAATACGGTGCAAAATGTCTTTGGAAGAAAAACCAACTTTATCCAGAAGCAGACGAAAACTCAGCAGACTTGACCGTATAGGATTCTAATTGTTACTTATCTTCTGCTTTTGTGTACGGTTGGGTTGTACGTGGTATAACATTGCAAACAGTGAGGTTTCATTGGTTTGATTCTAAGAATATTTTTTGGTTGCTGGAAAGAATATTATGGTCTGTATTAAAACTGTTGATACAAAGAAGGAAGAATAAGCCAGAATTACCTTGAAAGCATTTATTCGGTATCTTAATTGGATGCCCAGCAGTAATGGGAAGACTTCAGCATTCAGTCACCACTTAAGTGCTTCAAGCTTAGGCTTTTTTCATTTATTGTTATTGTAACTTTAGAAACCATTTGCAGAATGCATTTATTTCTATTCCCTAGATTGTGAAATGGAAGGGCACATCTAGAAGGGCCTTCTTTTCTACATACCCTTTGGCTTCCTCCCACAAAATTAAATTTAAAAAATTCATAAGAAAATTAAGGGGGGAAATAGTGCATCAATCTTTGCATCCTTTTCTTGTGTTTCTTAGGAAGATATATTTAGCATTAATTTTTTTTTCTGGTTTAAAGTGGGAGAATTGAGGAAGAAAGCCAGGAGAAGCATCTTTAGTATGCTAATGCACAGATGTTTTTTTTGTTATTTCCATGCAGAAAAGTATATCAAATGTCTGCGCCATTCAACAATAGGAGAAACTGTCAAGTTCCTTACTATGTATGAAATAGAAAAGATAAAATGTCAAACTCCATTTTTTTTTTATTAAAAGTATTTATACCCTGCTTTCAGCCCAAAGGCAGAGCTGTAATCAAAAACAGAAATAACATGGAAGCAGTTTCAAAACAAGAAGCCAGTTGATAATGAAAAACTGAAGGTGCAGAAGAAGGGCCAGTGAAAGGTGAGAGAATGTACACTGCTTGTCTAAAACTGAGCGAAGCTGGGCGGGTCCTTCCTTAATGTTCCTGCAGAAGAGATTCTGCTCTCACGAGGTTGCCATAGAGAAAGTGCTAAGCCAGATGTGAAATACGTGGCATTTAAGAATGGATAATGATGGATTTTACCACTGTGTTATTTTGAACTACTGATTCAGAAGTAATAAACTGTGCTGAAAAACCAGTGAAGTCAGGAGCAAAGTACTTAAAGTCAGTGGAATGAAAGCAAAGACGGGTGATACAACTGGTTTATAGGCCCCTAGGTTGCTGTCCACAGTCTGCTGAAGAAAACCACACGTGGCGTAGTTTTTGCCGAACTAAATTGAAACATTAACTTGTACATCACGGCAATAGCAAAACAATAAAGTAAAATAAACCCAAGGCGGCTTCTTATGTCCTGGAGATTTTACCATCTCATTCAGCCATGGTTAATATCATGAACCAGGTTATGCTAAGACCTACTAGCTTTAGTAGGTATGTTTACGGTGACCACATTTTCTTGGAAAAAATAAGGACAAACTTCAGAAAGGGGCAAATCTGAAAGAGGTTCATAAGGATAACATTTTTTAATTATTTATGTTTATAACTTTGCTTTACAAAGGAAAATTTAAGAGTGTGACCAAGAAAAAATTACAAAAATGCGTATTCTAATACTGTTTCTAGAAAATCAAACAGTATATGTAAATTTATTTTAAAAAGACCATTTAATTTCCATATTTTTCAAATGAATGTGAAAGACTGGCCATTAATTGGTACCATTTGTACCACAGAAGTTAAATGACCAAAATAAAGGACAAAAGTGAATTTTGGAAAAATAAATAAATCTAAAGGACAGCTTTCTGAAATAGAGGACTGTCTTTTATAACAAGGACATGTGTTTATAATAAAGGATGTATGGTTACTGTAGATATGTTGTGTAGACATTGTTAGCTAGGCACATGCATTGGGCTAAGATATAAAGGGTGCTTCACAGACGGCAGTGGCTGGGCTGACACATCATATGAGGCCCAAATGAACCAAACCACATTATGGTTTAGGGCACTGTGAATCCAATTCAAGTTTCCAGATGGCCTGTGGCTGGTTTGGGGAATGCTTGTCTAGTTGCTAGAATTCTTGGAGCATTTTTTACTTTCCCTTGTTGTTCTTTGTGCTTTCCACCCAACCATTTTAGCTTGATGAGCTGCTAGGTCAGAGCCTACATGCTCGTTCAAGTTTATGGTTGGAATTTCATAGGAGTGACGATGGACATATGGAGTATGTGGTGCTCATTGCCTTTGAACCCAGTCTCAGCATCCAGCTGTCAGCAGAAACACTACTTGTAAACCTGATGTTGTATGCTGTGGAGAAGATTTTCGCGTCTTCGGTTTGCAGTTGTAGCATGGAGAGAGAACATGCGAACATGTAACTTGTTTAAGCAGATAAGATGCTGATTTGATGCAAAAGCAGCCATGGGCTAGAATGTAATGCAGATCAGATCTTTGGAAGGTTCATTCCTGAGCCTGTCTCTCTTACTGCCATTTTCGATCAAGCTATGGTTCTTGGAACTAGTCATCTTCATTTTTCTCTCGGCTATCCCTGTGGCTCCTATAAATTCTTCAGAACTTACTTTCACCCAGACTGCTCAAATAGGTTTTCTCTGAAGCTGGCGTTTGGGGAGAAAAGATGCCCACAAACCTCAAGAAAAGATGGGCTGGTGAAAGCATGCAGATTAGCGATTAAACTAGGTGCACTGACAGAGCTCATGTTTCGCTGTAGAGTGTAATTTACACCTGCCATTTTCCCTTTTGATCATGCACCTTTCAGACATACACCCATGGCATGTAGTGTAGATGCCATTTTATGTGAATGCTGCCTTTCTTATCCTTTCTGCTCTGAATGCCCTCTGATTAGAAGGCATCTGCGTTTGTGGTTTATGAAAGCTTGGTTGTTGGGGGACATAGAAAATGTGCATTAGAAGAACTAAGAGGTATCTAGATTTCCTGAGCATTAGAATTCCACCACTAAGTTCCTCCTAGTCTACTCCTTTACCTACACACGGCTTCTGCTCTGCCTTCAAGAATGTGCAAATCTGGCTTCTTTCTTTATTAAATGCCTTGACTCTTGCTTCCCTGGAATCAAGGCATATTGTTTCCATGATTGCTGTCCTCCAGCTACAGATCTGCAGGGAACATATTTGCCTTCTACCTTCCTCCTCTGATGCTGCTAAGTCCATCATTTAGAAATGTGGGTGAAAGCCCAGTTCTTTATGTAGAAGAAACACAAATTGGTAAGTTCCAATCAGTCAGTAGGGAAATATCACATTTCGGTAAAGGGAAATACAGGTGAAAAATTAATAGCGAACCTGTATACTAACCTTGTTTTTCTTTTTTTAAGATATAGATATGTTAAATAGATTAGAATAGATATGTTAAATATAGCACAGGTGAGTGAGCCAAATGTTAATTGAAAAAGAATAACCAAACTGAGAAAGACGTGCTGTGTGCCTTTTGCTGAAGGATTTAATTCCACCCACGTTTAGATTTCCAAGAGGCATGAGGCCCAGTTTGGAAAAAGCTGGATAGGGGAGAACAGTGCAGATATTGGGGGAAATTAGATGTAAAAATGAATTGGTCTAGAGAAGGATACTTACAAACTGGGTGTATTAAGAAAGAAAACACTAAGATGCTCAGGAATGAATCCCATCAATCTGCAGTATGTGCAGAAGACCGGTGGTGTGCCCTCTATGTGACAGGTGAGCCAAACTGAACATAGTAGATGAATGTTTCTTTCAGATGCCAGCCTGGCTTACACATTAAGGAGTGGTTGAGATGGTAATGTAGCTTAGAGAGAACAGTTTTGTAGGTGCCCTGGTTTGGATGTTTGAGGACATCAGGTCTGTTGAGGGCCATGATATTCAAAGTCAATCTGTTGTTGGAGAAGTAATGCCTAAAGACGTGGGAAGCTAGAGGCTGGGGAATTGAGCACTGGCAACTTACACCAGCAAAGTCTTTATAAAGAGAGTTCAAACAACTCTTGAAAATGCAGCATGGGGACAGTATTTTACTAGAAGCCTTTTCTAGAAAATAAGCACATTTCCCTGTTCTAGGACATTTTATGATCTACAGCTCAGTTAGTTCTGTATTTTGTATTTTAAATATAACAGTTGGGTTTGTTTTTACTTCTGGATAACCAGTTTTTAATGTTCTTGTATTTAAAAAAATACACTTTCACCGAATGAACATCTAAAGATTGGGGAATCCTTGATTAAAGAACACTTGCCCAACAGCCAAACACTTTTTCAGAATAAACTCGATGATGCTGCCAGTGTAATTTCTGTTCTTGCCAGTTACATGTCAAGTAATCCTAAAATAGAAAAAAGAGATCTGTCTCACCATAGCTTACCTTATATTTCTGTTGTCATCTTATCTTTCCATTTATCTTTAAATTTAAGCCATAATCAGATATGCCGAAGGTTAGAAAATTTGTCACGGCTTGATAGGTTCATTCAAAATTATTATTTAGTTTTTCCTTTTTTCTCCTTTTCATTTATTCTTAGATCTAGTAGGATTCAGTGAATGAATCTTCATTCACAGCTGTTCTTGAAAGAGTTATTTGAAATAACTAGTATTAGCACCCCCATTTTGAGGTCCTTTGACTCTAGTGCAGAACAGAGCTTGTCTACGAAAAACGTTCCTGGAATGACAGACCTTGGAAGCAGTGGATTTCCTAAAGTGTATGTTTTTCTTTTCTTCCAATAATCCCTTCTCTGCAGTGTATTCTCATTGAACAGGGCAAACTGGTGAAATGACAGGAACGTCTGTCCCTTCTACTTTGGTCCTCACCGTCAATGAGCCTAAAGACATTATTCTGAGCAGCCCAAGCTTGTTTGTACTTTTCTTGACAGTCATTGGCATTTAAGAACTATGAAGCTTAAACCAATTATGAATAGCTGGCACTGCAGAAATCTTAATCAATACATTTACAACACAAGGTCAATTTTTCTTGTAATAGTATTTCATGAAGGGACACGACAACAGCAGGATGTTTTCCTATACTGTTGTTTTATATATGGTTTTTATACGGTTGCTTCATATATACGTTTGTGTTTGTGTATGTCTGAATATAGAGAGAGTCTCCGGGTGTATAGTTTTGCTACCCTATTTTGCAGTCCTTTGCATTTAAAAGAGTTATATTCACTAGCAAGCCTGTTCTGTCTGTCCCTTCCTTCTCTTTCAAAAAGAGTGCAGATTAGAAGAGGAAATCTTTTGCAGCGGCGAGAGCTGCATCTGTATTTCATGAGATGGAAATCAATTGCACAGATATTCAGCAATTAACATTATTTTCCTTTGTGCGAATGTGGCAGCTGCCAGATTATAATTGGAGAATATATGACATTAATGCAACAGGAGTCATGCAGTGCTGGGAAGAATGGGATTTGACATCTGACACCTCTGGAGGGCACCAAGTTGGAAAATGTGCTTTTAGATAATACAGACATGAGAACTGCCTCATTAGACAAAAGCTAGGCTTAGTCTTCCCTCTGCAATGACAAATATTGCATATGGGAAGCTTACAAGCTAGGTACAAGATTGGTGATTCCAATGTAAAAATTAATTGACTCCAGTCTGTGATGATTAAGAATTACACTATATATATCTAAGCCATTCTCTGCAATGCCTTGAAAGACCTCAGAATCTTTCCAAAGGTTTTCTGAGCATTTTGATCACGTGACTGTGGGGGCGCTGCAATGGCCATAGCTTCAGATGCCAGTCATAAGTTCCTTTGTTCAGTGCCGTTGTAACTTCAAACAGTCACTGAATGAATGGTCATAAGTCGAGGACTATCTGTACTACTTTTATTTTAAGGTTACAGTAACAGAATCTTGCAAGTCTGAAAGCGGTACCACTTCCTCATCTTTACATTCCAGAGAACTAGGGAGGGTAAATTCTGAGATGCTTTCTCAAATTACATTTCTGGTTTGGACTCCAATTTCATTTATCAGACCATTGTCTAGGCTGCAGCTCTTCCTCCTGTCTCTCAAGGTTATTCTCATGGTGTATTACACTATCTTGAGGTTAAACCAAGTAATGTTGGCAAACCATTAATAAATCTGTTCTTTTAAAATATAATAGTCACCTGGACTAGTGAAGAGAGCTGCATTTAAAGTTAGCGGTTTACATACCATGACAGCGCTGTCCAAGGTGCTAAATTTTCATAGACTTTCTTAAAGAACTTTTCTTTTTTGCCCCTTTGTAAAGTGGAGAAGGAATATCCAGAATAAGCGGTTCCACCCCACTTTTTTCTCTGGATTATTTTTACAGCTTGTTAACAGGTGCAAATGGCTGATCAATAAACTAATTGAATTGAATTGAGGAAGCTGTTCCACAGAAGGTGGACCATCACTAAGAAGGCTTGCCCCCAGAGTCCCTCTGTGTGGCATTCACTTAGAGGATGGGCTCTTGGGAAGTCTCCTCTTTCCAATCTCCCCAGGTAGATCAGAACCGATTGAATGAATGGCTTCAGCCATCCTGCCCCATCAAGATCTGTTTGATGCATTAATTCCCTTAACTAATTGTTCTCTAAATTCTTCCTTAAATATAATTCAGAGTTCCTCCTGTAATGTTTCTGTATATATGTACTGCAAAGGGAAAAGGAGATAAGAAACAGAAAGAACTTGCTGGCAACAATCTTATATCTCAAATATTTCTTTTACTTTGGCTTTGTGTCATGTAATTAAATATAGAGTGCTTGATTACTTTGTAGTATAATAGAAATACTTCTATTAATATAATATAAATGTTGAGGCATTACTTGCTAAATATATTTTGCTAAGAAACTTTTATTCTATCTGATGGAATCTCTTACAAATCCCTATTAAAATGGATTTTTTTTTTTTCATTTCTTAAACATGCTCATACTTCCACTGCATACAGCCCTACAATTATTTTTATTATTTATTCCAGCCATCTGGTTTATACGTCATCCTTTCTAGTCCACAACAAATTTATGTTCTGGCTGCTGTTGAATGAAATATTCCATGTAATATTTCATTGCTCCACCACCAGCTGTGCAGCTTGATCTATAAGGCAGCTGAGCATTTGATTTAAGCTGATTCCTGTCTCTCAGAACCCAGTGGAGTTAGAGAATCTTATGATTGAAGCGGCATATAATTCCTAGTAATAAAAGAAAGAAAACAAATTTGCATTAATGCAAATTCTTCAGTTCCCTAATGTGTGAGATGCTAAGGAAAGATCAGTCAGGATCTATCCCTGATGATTACAGATTTAAGAAGCATTCCTTTGCCCCAATTAGCATAAATGTTAATAGCTATGCATCTATGTTGCATTCTTAGAAAATGGTCATGCCATCTGAATGTGATAGATGTCCAAAGAATCATCTATGGAAATAGCAGATAAGATTATAGGACCTAGCGTATACATTATGATGTTAATGGTGGAGTCTTCATGTTCGAACAAATCTACTAAACAAAATAAAATAATAAGCTGGTCTTGATTCTTTTTCAGTAGCATATCAATTTTCTTGAATTAAAAAAATGTAGAGAACATTTAATGTTGTGATCCATTCATGCACAATCCAAAGGTAGAAATTAGCTGTTACTTCAATTGCTTGGCTAAAGGAGGAGGAGGAGGAGGAGGAGGAGGAGGAGGAGGAGGAGGAGGAGGAGGAGGAGGAGGAGGAGGAGAAACCACATTAGGACAAATTTAGCCCTTTCTCATTCCTCAGTAGCAGTTATCCCTAGGGAAAAATCTCACGTTGATTCCAGTGGGAGCTTTCCCCCTAAGGAAAATTGCTATGGCTGTCTGGAATGGAAGGATTCTATTCACATGAAGCCAAGGTTGCTGATGTAGCATATCTGAGATAAGTAGAGATGTGTGGGGGCAGATCATAAAGGATGTAATAGCAGCAATTTTCTCCTACTGGGGCTTTCTATAGTGATGGAAAAGAAGGGTCATCATCAGGAAGGGGGAATGATCCCATAAAACAATGGGCCATGTCATCCTCTTCGGTCATTGGAGAAAATTCAGGCAGCAGGACCTGTGCATAAAAGTTGCTGTCTCATATTAGAAGCTCTGAGTTAAGCCAAGAAAATTGAAATGGTTGGTTTTAGAAGAAAACTTATATACAGTGACAATAATCAAAGGCTGGTAGATATCAAGAACCAGCAGAATATGGCAATTTCTGGATCCCAACTCTATATAAGAAGGATAAGGAAAGGGAAAAGATGTGATGTTGGGCGCTCCTCAATCTGCATGACAAAAAGGACATAGTATCAAACAAGATACTATGCAGAAGCAGAAGTTTTTGTTCAGAATTGCTAAGGGTGATTGTCTTCCCTTGAATGTTTAGGGTAAACTTGTGACTAAGAGTGAAATCACAGAGCATCAAAAGTAGGACATGTTGTAGTATTAGTTAGCTTCAATTATCATTTTGTAGACTAGTTAAGTGTATAATTTGATCAGTCTAATAGAAAAAAATCTTGATACTGGAATTTTGTTCTGGAACAATTGACCAGAAACCAACCAGAAAGGAGTTGGCACTGGACTTAATTCTAAGTCTAGGATCCAGTACAATGTGAGTTCTATTAAATATGATGTGGATTCATCCTGTTGGACTGTGGAACTGATTGTGGAACTGAAATAATCTTGATTGCTGTGATAAATAATTGGGAAATTGAAGAAGGAAAAGATCCTTGGGAGGCTCTCTTGGACTTCTCAGTAGTTTTACCCATTTGATCATTGGATTTCAGGTGTGTTATAGGGTCTTCACGCTAGCTGAAAGAATGGTTCGGAGAAGTGGGGTTGGGATACCTTGGCTCTGCCCTCTCACCCCTGGCCTTTGATCTTGTTAGGTATAGCAAGGTTCTGTTTTGTATTCCTCTTGTTTAATATCTCTACAAAACTGCTGGAAAAATCTTCTGAGATATAGTTCTGTCTCTGTTCTATATCTTCTAATTCCAAGACTGCAGTTATGACACTAGACTACTGTAATGTAATCTACACTGGCTGCTTGTCAAGGTAACTCAGAAACTTTACTAAGTGCAGAACCAGGCTGTTAAATCTTATTCGGGATGCATCAGCTAAAACTGCCTACAGGTTCATTTATGGATCCAATTCAGAGCCTTAAATTGGTTGTTCCAGGTTGTAGAAGCACCATCAACTTCTTTATGAACCAAACAGTATGTTAAAAATATTAATAATGTTGGCAGACAATTGAGATAAGGCCCACCATGTGGCCATTTTCCAATTTGAGAATGGTACTAAAATTAGGGAGTGAGAAAATATAATTCAGCATTTAGCATTCCAGTGGTATGGAATCATTTTTACTACCTATCTAAAGTATTGGTAAGAAAGGAATTATTTTATCTCTCTTGAGTAGGAATTCTAGAACTGGGATACTGCTATTGAAAAACGCTTATCCTGAGTACCTACTAATCTAGTGTCTTTATGTGTAAATTACAAATAGGTTCATTTGGAAAAAGGTGGTCCTTCAAATACTATATTTTTTCCAGTACCATACATTATGAAATTTCCAGTTCTCATTATTATATCTGATTAAGATACACAGCTCGAAAGGACACCAGAAAGAGTAAACCACATGATTGAAGGACTGAAATATCTCCTTTATGAGGAAAGGTTGGGAGCTAGAAAAAAAAAACTAGTAAAAGAGGACATTATATATGGAATATAAAAAGTAGTTTGGTAGAATCTGAAGTAATCCATGCAGCATGTGTCTAAATTGTGGAATTAGCTTTCAGAAAATGGGCGATGGCTGAATATGTCCACCTCTTGTGATCAGACAAACTCATGAAGAATAGGGACTATTCATCCTGTTGACTTTACATTTCCTCCAGTACTGGATGTAGTAGGTTTCTCAGTACCAATTCTTGGGGAAAACAAATGAGATATTGATAATATGCCCATGTCCTAGTTATGGGCATTTCATAGGAATTTGCTTGCATTGTGAGGAGAGGATTCTGGTTTGAATAAAATTTTGGTCTAATCCAGCATACTTTGCTTCCTTAAAGTTTAAACATCTTCTTCTGTTTAACACACATACATAGACGCATGCCTAGAATTTCAAAAATTCCTCCTGATTGCTAACCTAACATTTAGGTTGGTCCTAAAACGGTACCATGGTAATCAGAGTTGGTCAGCTCTTTTTATTTTCAGTGCTAAGTGTTTGTCATTTCTAAACTTGCACTAATCTTTTCCGTAAAAGGAACAAACATCCCATGACAAGTACGACAATATTGATTGAATATATATTTGTACTGTTGTTCTGAAACACAGTTCATGGACAGGTACAATATGATCTTGTAAGTTAAAGTAAAATCTAAAGAACAGATAATTAATTAGTTCACTCCAACCGTATATGTGATTCACTTTCAATTTGGCAGCTCTGTGTTAGATTGTCTCTTTCCCCCAGCAGCTGGTTCTATATTCCTATTTGTTTTTTATTTATTTACTAACATTTCTATATCACTCTACTCCTAACTGCTCGGAGCAGCATACACAGAAAAAACTCAGAAGATTAAAGAGAATTTAACGGTATTTAACAATATGCATTAAAATGGCACTGACCAACGTGGCAGATATCGACACCTAATAGCCCCCCAAGTGTTCTCTCTCAGAGCCTCACTTTTGCTTCTTTATGGAACCTCACTTTCTTATAGATGAAAGCAAGATCTTTCGTAAGAGGGGAGCCACCACTGAGAAGGCCCCGTTCCAGGGTCCCTGTACATGGAATTCTCTTGGAGATGGAACCTTCATCTCAGCTTCTTTCTCAGATCTTACTGTACAGGCAGATTCTCTTTGGATAGGTAGTCTTGGGGACAATAACACCCAGAGCCACGTAGGGATTTCACAGTGATAACCAGCATCTTGACTGCATTTGGAAAGTGGCTGGCAATCAAAGCAATTCGCAAAGTACAAGGCAGATCTTGCAGTGCCTGTTGAAGCTGCTGCATCCTGAAGCAGGTTAAGCTGGTTCCGTTGTGTTGTAATTAATATTGTGTTAAATTCCTGATCGTGGTCATTATTTGTGCCCCAGGCTTGCTGTATTGCACTAAATTTTCAGCAGAGGGTTCATGTGCCAGACTTGCAATTTAACTTTGCCATATGCCCCTGTATATGTTGGATTTAATGTTATTAAATAAGACTTCAGCTTCTGGAAATCTGGTTTTGTTTTACAATGCAAAAAAATCTGTCGCATTCAACCAAGCAAGGGTTCATTATAAATGTCACCATTTTCCTATGTATTGTGAATCAGTTTGAGTAGAAAGCCAGTTCTTACAAAAACGAAGCTTTTTGAATATGAAATAATACTTCTTTTGGCTAAATCATATTGCTATATTTGTTTAAAATTTATGGGAAAGGATGCACAGATAATTATAAATATACTGGAGGGACTGCACAGTTTAAAATTGTGCATTCCTCTGCATTGTTAAGTGATTTTTTTTAGTAGCATACATTTCTACTTGATTTCCCTTCCTCTTAAATATTTGAGTTTTGGATTAAATTTTCTGCATAGACACATTAGTCCAGTTTTCCACAGCTGAATTCTAGTCATCCTCTGCTCCAGTCATCCTCTTCTTTCACACCATTGCATGGCTGATTTAAATTGTGATTAGGCCAATTTCTTTAGTATCTCGAAGCTTCATTCCAAGGACATTATAGTTGACTTGGAAGTGTGGACATGCTTTGAAACTACAATAACAATAGTGTCTGTTAAAGCAGAATCTCCATTAAATCCAAATGGGATTTTACACACATATATTTTATACATTATACACATGCATAAAATGGGAATTGGGATTTTAGACAAGTGCAAAAGCATATAGCATCTGGAGGATTTTGTTGGTTAGATCAGAAATCTGCTAAACCATGGTCCATTGAATTGAAGATTTACTGTACCATGTACGTATCTCTTTAACAGTCAACAAACTGAAATTGTCACTGTAGTCTGTTAGAAAGCCCAGCCCTATCTGAGGACTAAAATCTTGTAAAAAGGGAAATTGGCCATTGGCTCCCCATCATAAAGATTTAGTCACTCCGCTGTATGATTCTTGCTCTTTAATTTTCATTGCTTCTTCGTTCATTGATGAGACCCTTCACCTTTTTCCACTGCACAATTAAAACAAAGGCTGATGATGGTTGATGATATCTTTTAAAGTAGTTTGTAGTCCTTTCCCTCTCATTAAACCACTATTAGTTAGAAATAGATTTACTCATACTTCAGGTAGACTCATTAAAATCAATGGGCCTTAAGTTAGTCATAACCTTATGGCAAGGATCAACAAAATGGAGCTTAAGTAATTTAACTGGATCAAGAAATATAATTTTCAAATTCTTAGAGATTGGCTGATATTACTGATACTGATACGTCTCATCATTTGTCTGTCAAAATTGTGCTCCACACCATGGGTATGCTCTTTGCACTGGGGCCCTGTGCAGTCCCTCCAGTTGCCAGACCATTAAACTTTCTGTATTTGTTTCAAATCTGGGTGGCTTAATAAGCGGTATATGTATGCAAATTATGCAAATCAGTTATATTGAATTAGAATTTGTCATATTGCATTTTTTGCCTATTGCCTTATCTTTACGTGCATCACATTTCAGAAAGAGCAATAAAAATGAAAATGAAAAGTCCTACCGATCTATATGTTAGAAATGTTTGTTTCACTAGCCTGCCTCGGTTCTTGGGGTTGGATTTGTGATTAGCCAATGAGCCACTAAAAATTCAGATGACCCTTCTTAAAAGCCTTCTTTATTTGTGAAACAAAAGTATTACTCAAAACTATTTAAATGTAAAGATCTGGAAATCTGCAATATAGATAAGAAGAGGACAGTTTTCCAGACTGTTTGCCTTTGCAAATCTCATTAAAATGATTTGCCATCTTTTTGAATTGTATATGTTCATCCGAACGATATTTAGAGATACGAAGTTCCTAGGGGTGTCTGTATATCATCTTTTGTTCTATTGTATAAGCACTGCTGCTCTCTCAAGTCTTGCATAGTATGATGTGCTTGGAAGAAAGGATGGAAAATAGTACATACAGTAAAATAAACTTACTAGTTTGAAGGTCAGCTTAATGTGTGTGTAAAATGTTTATTGGTCCTCCTCTTCTTACAGTCTCTGATGGTTTATGCACCAGTGACCTTTAGCTGAGTAATTCAGCGCCAACATTTATTCCTTTTTAAAGCCTTCTGTGCAAAACTCATTGCTTTACCTAAGTGAAAAGTTGGGAATTGTTTTCCTGCATAACCTTGTAAATGCTTTTCTAAGGTGAACTTACATTTCTCACCAAGCATCCTAGAATGCTGAAATCCAGTGGTTCCTGACCATGGAAACCAGTGGGCCAGCACTAATCATGACTATATCTCATTGATTTTTAAGATTATATTTTACTTTGAATAATTCTAGGCCACCTTTAAGGATTTAAAAGTGTCTGTGAGAAATTATGGGTCTATCCCACCCTGTAAAAAATAAATAAAATTCCATAACAATGTGAAAAAGTGGAATCACAGAGTAAAAGTAAAGTCTCCTGTGAGGTGATCTCAGCTCCTCGGGACTTCATGGAAAACAACTAGGTAGCTTTAGAATCACAGAAGGAGCCATTTAAGTCATTATGTCCAACTTCCTTCTCAGCTCATGAATCCAAATTAAAGCATCTGAGACAGATGTCTGTCTGGCCTCTGCTTCAACACATTTAATTCACTGAGTAATTTGTTCCACTGTCAAATTGATCTTGTTAGAAGTACAGCTGAAAACTCCATTGCAGTTGCTTAAATCTATTATTTTATATCTGTACTGTGGAACAAAAGAAGGAAGGTTTGACATTCTTCTTTGCGACATCCTTCCAGCTAGTTAAGGGCTACCCCTCACCCACCCCTCACCCCCCTGCATCCATCTTTTCTTAAAGCTAAACCCAGTTCCTTCAGTTGCTCTTCAGAGGTTTTGGTTTCTGGTCTACTGATCGTCCTTGTGGCCCTTCTCTGAACCTGTTCCAATTTCTCTGACTTCTTCTTAAACCCTGGAACTGAGAAATGGACTACAGTAGTCAAGGTGGGGTTTGACCAAAATAGAGTGACATGATGACTTCCCATGAACTGGAAACTTAGCTTCTGTTGATGCAGCCTAAATTTGCCTTTTTGGCAGCCAGTGTTGGGTCAGATTCCGTTTGTAGCCAGCTACTATCCCCAGGTTTTCTTTTCCACACACAAAGTACAAGGGTGCTTTGTGATTGCCCTCTCCTTGCTTAGAACTGCCATGGATAAAGAGAAATGATTTGAAACAACCAACTAATTTCAGTAAGAAGCAGCTTGAAATGAGAAGGTGTTTAAAGATTGCTTAGGATGAACCTGCAGAAACGGAGCAAAAAGAATCTTTTTGGGGAGGGAATGGAGCAGAAGAATCAGCACTGACTCTTTTAGAAATGGTATCTTTTCCTTTAACAAAAGAAGAGAAATCTGCAGTAAATACAAGAGACACATTATAAGGATCTTCTCTCCATATACAGCATCATGAAAAGTGGGGAGTCTTTTGATTTCACGTTCATATTACTCTCCTCAGCAAGATGAAAGTTCTGCTGATAATGCTTCTACTATCGTAGTGTTTGCTTACAAAATGAGACTGGCTATGTTCCCATGAGACTAAGTGTGTTTGCTTCTTCCTGGAGGGCACGCATGCACACTACTTTCGTTCGGTATGAGAAACCAAGTCCCCAAAGAGTTTCTTCTCTGGATTGTGATGAAAAAGTCCCTTGCTTGGTTTTTTCCCTTTCTCCCTGTTTGTTTTGTGCTTTTCTCCCAGCATATAGTATAATAGAAATACGTCTTAAAACAAAGTGAAAACACAACCTGCATGTCCTTCACAGATTTCAATCACTTTTTCTTGATTTTAATACTGGAGTAACTTCTGAGCTTGTGATAACACAGGGATTGTAGCACTGTTTGTAAAGAAAAACTGTCATATGAATAATTAAAATGGCTTCATTTTCTTGATATTAGTATCTCATGCTGTCTCCAGGGCTGAGAGAGATTAGCATAAATAAACATGGCCCCTCCAACACTCAATCTATAAAAAAAGACATGTTATAAAAATTCTAGTCTAATTATGCTTGCATAATTCTGGGAATACCTGAGACAGATTGGGAAGTATGAAAGATTAATTGGGAATAATCATATTTTGAGTCTTATATCTTGTAAGTCATTCTGAACTTTTAAAAATTGAGTGACATGCAAACAACAGTTACATCATAAAGTGCATAAAAAGAATAGCATGCTAAAATCGTCTGTAATTTTGTAACCCCTGCAGAAGAAAATGAAAGGGGGATGTTGATTATCATACAACACAGCTAATAGACTCCTGAGAATTTTGTAAGTTAGCAAGCTTGAGGTCAAAAATATTTTCCTTGGCAGATCCTCAAATATCAGTGTCAGCACCAAGAATGTCCTCTTGTGCATTGTGACAGTGATCATATGTAGAAATATCCAGCAGAGTAATTTTCTGCTTATTTCACAGCACAGTGAAGGATGTACTGATAGGCACGTATTCCTCCAAAAATACCAGACATGAAAACACAAAATGATTTATAAGCTATCACCAGGACACCAGATTTGTTAGCTTTGGTGAATGAGATGGTAGTTTTGGAGGAGGTGACAGAGTGCCGTTCTCATCAGCATCAATTCCAGATGATCCCAGTTCATTAGAAGCCCAAGCACATAAGGAATCTGCTGGCCACCACCTTTATGGCCCAAGAAACATTGTGATTCAACAGAAAACTTCAGATAGCCCTCTCCAGATGGAGCCCATAGATGTCAATGCTGCTAAACTTGCTTCAACTACAAGAAGCTTCTAGTTGCAGTCTAGGTAGATCTACCAGCCAGAGTGTAGGCCTTCTTCTGCTGAAGTAGCAATTGACCTTGGTGGGAGGTTAACACTCTTTAGGATGCTACCTCAAATATTGTTGTGGTGGTGGTTGTTATAGTCCATCAAATCAACTCTCCCTGATTCCTGGACACTGCTGGAACAAATCCATGCAGTTTTCTTGGCAACATTTTTGGAAGTGGTTTGCCATTGCTTTTTTCCTAGGGCTGAGAATGAGTGACTGGCTCAAAGTCATCCAATTGGATTTTGGGCCTAAGGCACAACTAAAACTTGTGTTCGCCCAGGCTTCTAATCCAGTACCTCTAATTACTACAAATATAGCTCAAGGTCATTTGGGGGACTTGATGGCTGAGCAGGGATTTGACATTGACAAAGAAATCTAATCTGTGTTCATTAGAAATAAGTTCCATTCAATTAAATGATTATTACAGCCAGATAGAAGTACATATAGGACTGAAACCTGAGTCTTTCTGCTTCCTTCCTTCCTTCTTATACTCCAAATATTATACCACACTGGGCAATAAATATTATGGGTCAATTGATAAATACATAAGTCCTAATGATTTTGAGTATCCACACACACACACACACACACATGGATGGCAGCCCCTTAGATTTTATTAAAACAGAAGAATGTGAATATATTAACCTTTTAGTGTAGTAATATAAGTAAAGAAGAAAAAGAAGAAAAACTGAACTTTTAAAGGGCAGGGGAGACCCCAAACAGCCTCTATCTTCATTGTGACCCATGCCTTTCTGTGGAAGCATTGTTTGACATAAAAAGGATCTGTTGAAGCTGAAAATGCTGTTACAAGGCTAAATTATTAATTGAAGGACATCAAGGAAGAAACAGTGGCAGAGAGCTCTGAGAAATTCTTGTGATACATGCCACCTATTTCTGAATCCCATCACCATTATAGTTTTTATAAGTATGTTTTCACATTAGCTTTAATCAGATGTTCTTTGTGACCCTGCATTTCTCATCTGTGATGTTCTGTCACTTAAAAGGCATTGTTTGCTTTTAATTCCCTCCGTGATGGTTTCTGAAGGTTTGAGGCACTTCATCGGAATTTGACATTATATTGTAGATATGATTCACTAGCACACATGTTTTCTCACAGCTGAAGAACAGTCTCAGGTGTGATTGCATTAACGATAGCAGCTAGTAAAAATAAAAAGGGAAAGAAGTTATTATGTACAAACCATGGCAGAAACATTTTATTCAAAGGAGAAACATTAACTTTTCAAATATTGCGGCTTTGTGGGGGAGTAGGAGAAGGAAAGCTTAGAATTTTTTGCTTCCAGAATTAAATTGAGAGCGTTGATGTTTTTATCCATGCTTCAACTAAGACTGTGTTCTGCCTTGAACCCAAGATGAATCAAGCTAATTCAGGACTGCTTTTTATTCATCAATTGTGGATGCAGATAGGTCCAACCTAACCTGTCTTGTCCCAGGTCAAAAACCTCTGCAAAGCTATTGCTTCAGTATGTTGATTTGATGGGGAAATAGATTGGATGGAAGAACTCCTAAACCCTCAATTCATCTGAATCTCCCCGACTTGTCCATGTGGAGCTCTCCATGGTACTGTGTCTCCAGTTGTATAACAGCAGGTGATGGATTTCAGGTTTGCGGTCCAAAAACAGGCAGTATTTTCACTGCATAGATTTTGTATTTTATTCTGTGATGGAGAGGCCTGGTAACAGAAGGGAAATTAAGTAAGTGCATACCACAGAATAATGTCAGATTGATTCAGATTGGTTTATTAACCTTATTGCCACAATAAGCCTATTCTACAGTAAAAATGCCTCCTCCATTTGATACACAGCATGCTTTTTGCTGCAAAAAGACCAATGAGAGATGATCATATCATTTTAATTCCAAAAGGTTTTCTAAGTAGCTTTTCCTTCAATTAGATGTAAAATGGAACTGGTGGATTTGAATGCATTGTATCTCTTAAGACTTGAAAGGCAGCAAGAATTGGGAACAATTGATTATTAAATAGGGATTAGATCTAGACAGACAAAATCTGAGATTAGAGTGGTTATTAAATGATATTTGCTATATTTTTTGCAGTACTGGAGAGGGAATGTATCTGCTTTATCAGTGAGAAAACAAACAGAATTTAGATTATGTTGGGAAAGGAACTTAATTCAGCTTCAGTCACAGATAGATTCAGCTGTTTGCTTCTGCTTTGTATTTAATTATTTGTCAGCCCTATTTTGAAATAATACTATTTGGGGATGGCACTGGTTTATTCATTATATCTAATGGGCTTTTAAACTATCTTTCATGCTAAATTATCTTTCCTGAGGCATTTCCTAAATAGCACAATAAGATCATATAAGACAACATTTTAAAAGTATCATTAATTATTATATATTTTATTTTTTAAATATTTTTTCATCTTGTTTGCTCTGAGACATAAAACAAGCATTTCCAATCACTTATGAATTTGCATTGCCCAACAGCCCTTGGGTTACATCTCTCAGTATCCCCTTTCTGCTTAGTCCTAGTGGCACCTGACATGGTTGGGGCTGAGGCTGAACAAAATCTGGAGGGCCACCAGTTCTAGAATCTAATCTGGAAGGAAGCCGTGGAAAAGCCAATAAAATCACACTTCTGTTCATCTGTTTCTCAGCATAAATCATTCATCAATGTGATGGAATTCTATTCCAAATCCAGTGTTAAAACCATATTGAAGTGGATCAGGGATGCAAAAAGAGAGACTTCGGACTTTGTGAACCTGCCGAACGTTCCCAGTGTTCCATCCCTGATGTCAGTATTTTTTCCAGTTTTGGAAGTTTGTAAAGTGCAAACTATTTGTTCCTTAAACTGAACTCCACCAAAAATAGCACTAGTTTTTCTCATGGGAGAGGGTTAAGGGGGAAAAATGTGCTGTAAATGTATTTTAAGCATAAAGCATCTATTTTGCTTCTTAAATCTCTCCCAACTCCTTCAAGCACCGCCCCCCCACAAAAGCTGATTCTTTGGGGCCCTGCCAACCCCTATCAACTTAGCAACTAAATGTGTTATTTTTCTTTTCATCAGCAGAGGGTGTTATGGAAGTGAAAAAAGGGTCTCAATATTATGGCATCATTCCCTGAAAACCCTGCAGCTTTTTGCGGGGAGAAGAGGGAATATATTTTGGTATTACTACTTCCCTCCAAAATACTAAAATAATGAAAAACAATGCAATAAAAAAACAAAAATAAGTGGCTTCACTCACTTTGTTTCCTGGTCCCACCCATTTTTGAAGTGGCTTTCAGCAGTCTTGTTCTCAAATGGAAATAATCCATCTGTGATCTAAACAATTATTCAAATGTTTACAACAACACATGCACACAAATAATTGTTGCAAATCAGGTATGGTTGTCTCCTTCAAGTGTTGTGTAATTATTCTTTTAGCTAATTCCCATGCCTCAAAAATCCACAGTTCCTGTTAGCTTGTTAAATTTCAAATACTGGGGATGTAGCCAAGATAAACACATTCAACTTTCACATACAGCGATTCATCCAGAGTCATATTAACAATCCTTTTGATGTGAGCTTGTAATGCTACAATAATAGGAGAAGACCAAACCAAATGTGTTTGTTATCAACTTTTGAGTTACATCCTTAACAGCAAGAAGCTTGTAAGCAATCTGTACAGAGGACTTTTTGGGTATTAACCTCATAAAATCATAAGAAAGTAATAATTGTGTTATTTAATCTAACCTCCCATTGCAGTGTTTCTCAAACCCGGCAACTTTAAGATATGTGGACTTCAACTCCCAGAATTCTGGGAGTTGAAGTCCACACATCTTAAAGTTGCAAAGGTTGAGAAGCACTGTTGTATTGATTTACCAGGACAAGGCATTAAAGCTTATTATTGGAAATATCACATGAATATCAATTTCATCAACTTCTTTGACTCCTGTAAAAAAGGGCTGCCTGACTTATGAGCAACAGATAAATCCACCAGAATATCTAACTGCTGTGGAACTTCAGAAACAGCATTTACACCTGGGCCAAATGCCAAATGCTTAAGTTTAATAAACTGCCAAGAAGCAGCATTAACTGCAGGTATTGCAACTGATCTCCATGCAAACAGGGGTCCTGCTAGTTGCCCAAAGAGGAGCTTTCACTATCCTTTATTTTAGACAGTAACTGATGCCAGGATAATGGCCCACAATACTGAAAATGTGGAAAGTTAAATGCACCTTCCCCATCAATGCAATTGCAATTCATGCAGCGAAAAATCTCTGATGCCCTTGCCGAAGGAAGCTACTTAGTATCCTGTAAATTAAAATAACGTGATGGAATAAATTTGGGAAAGCCTCTTAAAATAGAAATTAGTCTTGGGGAATTATATGAATTTTAATCACATTTTTCTCAATCCAAATACTCAAAAGGCCTTTCTGAACATCTGTCTACATTTCTCACAAGTTCAAATTGATCAGGTGGAAAGGATTCTTTTATCAAGAGGAAGAAAGAAACAAAAGTCAGAACATATATTTTTCTAGATTGCTAGTGTGACCCAGTGGAATCAACTCTGTTTTACTCCAGTTTCAAGAGTAATCTGATAGGGCCCCACACTCATGTTCTAATAAAATAATAGGAATAGAGATTTCTCTTCTATCTATAAAACATGGATATCATCAGCATATAATAAAATCTTGTGCTGTGCTTCTTTACTGTAACTCTACTGCTATTTTCAGAATTTCTAATTTGGCAAGATTTAAAAAAAAGGAGAAAGAAGGTATCTTTGGCATGTATCTCAATATAAAGTTAACCAACAAAAACATTTGTTATTAATACTGGGCTATGGCTTAGTAACTGAATAAATGCTTTCAGTCCAAAATATAAAACTTTGAGAAACCCAGTTAAATGAGAACCCACTTAAAAAAATTGCTCAATAAACCATATCAAACACTTTGTCAGCAGCCAGAGAATGATAGCTATTGGGTCTTGTCTATCTCATATTGTCAGACGTTTGACAGCCTTGTAAAAATCTGGCTTGAACTGGGTGCATTAATGTTGGTAGAATACTCTGTTGGTATTCCATGGATCAAAGTATCTGTTAAAATCAACATTAATCAAGGTAAGAAGTTTATAGTTAAAACAAATAGTAGAAATCTTGCCTGGCTGGGTAATAACTAATATTTACATCACTAAAATTAAAGGCAAGGGTTTTATTTGAAAAAGCTTCACTGCTAGTCTCTAGTAAAATAAGAGTGAAACACCCCCCGCCCCCACCTGCAGGAACAGGAGTTTTCTCCAATTTCATAGATCGAATAATGGACAATTCCTTCAAGTGAAAGAGGTAAAAGAAGATGAGTAACCCATTTCTGTGATAAATTTATTAAACCTACTTTCTCTAGAAAGAAATCTAGCTCATCTTCTGTTGATGAAAAATAGGTATTATACAGCTTAGAATCAAATTTTTATAAATGATTGATTAATGAATCTGGAATCTACGTATTCCTACCTTTGTCCCAAATAAATGATACAATATTACATTGCTTAACTTACTGGAGGCTATAACTTACTAGAGTCCTTCCTTTCCCCCCAGTACTGTTGTAGGTACGGTGGTGTACAATTTCCATTTAGAAAGTGTAACATTTGTTTAGCTGGATGGGTTTTTTTATCTTTTTCCTCTAAAAATTTAACCTTAGCTACCTTTACCTATTTATACAGTCCATATGTGTAATACAGCCTCAAACAAATGCTTGTATGGTGTCCAATACCAAAGACAGTGATTTAGCCTGCCAACCGCCCCCCACCCCGCATAATTTCCATTTGCATTTAGCAGAGATACCTTCAAAGACCACTTAAAGCATGGATATACATTTTTGTGACATAGAGCAATGGGTTTCATTGGGGGCGTATCCAAAATTATAATAGCACATGTATCGCATGCTTTAATTTTGGCATCACAGTATGCAAAATGAGGAAATAATCTAATTGAGAGCAATTCTTGTATGTCACGGACAGGACTAATAGAATGCCAAATATCCATGAAAACATTCAGGTTGAATGGAGCAGAAAATAGGATGACTGGAGCACTGGTGCCCATTGCACAGGGGCTAAAGGAACCAAAATGCAGATTAAAATTCCACTCCTTTCTATGCATGTCTCCTGCTATGGACAGTAAATAAAATAAAATAAAAATATTCCTTCTCCCTTAATAAATGGGTCGATATGGAAATATAATATTATGTGTATACATACATATGTACACACACGCACACTGATCAAAGGCCATTCTCCAAAAGAGGCAGGATCAAGACAAAGAAATTAAATGAATAACAAGTGAAGGAGTAATTCCTGATTAAAATGAACTATTTGTAAAGGTAAGGCATTATTCCATTTGTAATTGATCCCCCATGGGCTTATCTATACCTAATTTCTCTCTCTCTCTCTCTGCCTGCATCCTTCATTCTTACAGAAACACCTAAGGTGTGGGGAGGAAGAGGAAGACAAGCTATGGAAGGAGTAATTGCAATGAGGCAGGGAAGCAAAGAGAAAGGAAGTGGATTTTGCATTTTTTTTCTCCTCATTTTCGATGGTCACCACCTTTCTCCCTCTCCTTGCAAACATTCACCCTGTATGGGTGGAGGACAACGAGAAGAAAATGGGATTCTCACACTCTTTTGTGTTACCTCCCTTTAAACTTGGCTAGATGTTGCAGGATTCATTTTTTGAAATTTAATTTATTTATTTCTGGAAAGTGTTGCAGAAAGAAATAGAACAGTTACGATATACCAAATATATAAACTACAAAAACAAAACAAGAAGAGAATATATTGATATATGCCACATACTAATCGAATGTCAAACAGATTTCTCAATCTACCTTAGGGGTGGGGAACAATAATAATGAACAATTGCCTAACATTACAAATTATCATAAAATCAATGCCACAGAACAACATATTGAATACTTTTTTGATTAGTAAATAAAGTTTCCTTTTTAAGAGTCATGTGTCTCTTGAATCCAATCCTTAATATCAAGGATATTACTATTTTTCCAGTATCTCAAAATAATTTTCTTACCAACACCCCAGACCCAATACAACCCAGACTCTTCAAAAATACTCAATGTCAACAAGATTCATGATTGAATGATATTAGAAGTCTTTAGCATACAGACCTGCAACTGAGAGCTATGTAAGTCTGCAAAATTTTTGTTGGCTGACCTCAGCCCGAAGGCCTGTTGAGTTTTTTGGAAACTGTTTCTCCTGTTTACTTTGTCTTCTTCCCCATCCAGCTTCTTCCTGTTGCCTGAAATGATTGAAATAGCAGCAATTGTCCTGTAAACCATGTCTGGGCTGATCATGGTTCCCTTGGGTTGACTCTACCTTCTGAACTTCCTTCGTTTCTTCTTTCTTTAAATTCACTAGCCAGAGGTTGGTTGGCTGGCTGGGAACCTACATGGTTCCATATGCTTATGCTATTAATGTTACTATAACATTACCCATTTTTGAAACTGAATGGTATTTACTCCTAAGAAAAACTTGGCTTGCTCAAGAGGGTGCTGGGACTCTAGGGTTCTTGTGTGATTTAGAGGATCCCATAACTGATACTTTGTCCTTGTCCAGCCACTCTTGAAGTCAGTGCTGACATAGCACCAAAGATATCCAGAGGTGGAACATGAGAATACTTAGATCTTGAACATTTACTTTTCAAGTTAAAATTATTTATTTATGAATTGTTTCAAAGCATGTTAAAAAAGGGTGGACTACCAACTCTACTGTGTAGGAACTATGATAGGAGTGAGAGAAGACTTGCTCATATCATCTCAGCTTATTAATATTGCATTTTGGTTGGATGTTTACAAAACTGTAAATGTGGTGTAACAGAGATAATTGCTATTTAAAGAATTGAATTTGCTTTTGAATTATATACCCAAAATTTGGAATCTATCATTTTATTAAATTAGGAACTTATTACAGTATGCCTGGGGGCAAGCAAAGACAATAATTATTCAATGTTGAAAAGACAGAGTTATTCCCAAATCACCATCTTAGATTATAGATGTAAGCACTCACTTTCTATTTATAAACTGGCACTCAATCAGTGTAATGGGAAGATTAATTGATATTAATTTATGTAGTCATGGTTTAATGATTTACCTAAAAATTAGATTGCTTGATTTTTCCTAAGTAATGTGATATGCTTTCTTGTTCTTTTTCTTTATTTTTTGCATGAAAAAATATATAAATACACACACATGTGTGCGCCCATGCAGATGTGTAAAAAATACCTAGAAAAAGGAAAAGTCACAGATAGTCTAAGACGAGGTTATTTTAATTTGCAAAGATGACGATGATATAAGTTGTGTTGTGGTTTTACTGTTTTTCTTGTATGTTGCATCGGCTGAGTCTTTCCTGCTTCTGTATACTGCCTAGAAGTCTTGATTTATAAATTTAGTAAATAAATAACATCATTTACGCCAAATAAACATAGTTAAAGCTACCCTTAACCCAAATGCAGAAAGTCCTAGCTGGAGAGGAATAATGGACTCTTTTCCTAAAAGTTAAAAGAGTGGGGGCTCTTTTAAGATGGCATTGCATAGTTTGGTAGAAAGGAAGGAGAAGGCCTTCTTCATGTGCCTGGAGATGGAGGGGTCTCTGAAAGCGACAACTTCTTTAAGGGAGTTCTTTTGCCCGTTGCATTGCCTAATATGTTCCTACTAAGTGGTCCCACTGATAGTTAGATCCCTAAGCAATTCAGGGGATTAAAGTCAACAAGTTGAACTCTGTTCAGAAAACAATTGGCAACTAATGCAGTCTTTTACTATGGACAAATTGTATTCCTGGTACTGGGTGGGTACCAGTTAGTTTAGTTGTTGTATTTTGTAGATGACTGAATTTTCTAGATGTTCCAGCTGGGTTAACATACAGCACTTTATCTGTGTGATGTAACCCAACCCAAACTCCTTAGGAATGATAATACACTACACTACATTACATGACACCAGATGGAGTTCTGCAAATTTACTCCTGACATTGTTGCAACCTTGTCATTCAGAGGCAGTGAGCAACAAGGAGCATTCTCAACTGTTATTTCTGCTATTTCAGGGTGTATAACCCCACCTGGAATAGGTTGAATTTCCTTGCCAATGGAAGTACTTGCCTGGTTTAAGGTTGAAGGAAATCTGTCAGGCTTATCTTGAAGTCATAAATTCAGTCCAGGTTTCATACACATATAAATAGATTCACCAGGCAGACTGGCAGTCCCAGAGAAGAAGCAAGGCAGGAAAAAGAGTTTAAAGACAACTGGAGTCAAATCCCAAGAAAAGGCCTTGGCAGCTAGAAGCTCTAAGATGGGAATTCACAGAGGGCTTCATAAACTGATGTTTCTCCTTTCTCAGCCCAGCTTGTTCCTTAAAATCCAGCCACTTATGACCTTAGGCTAGTGCAGCTGGCCCTGCTCAGGCCATTCAACAAGGTTATCAGACTTTCTCGGTCGTATATCTGGGCCAAAAGCCCTATTAAAAGGGGTTCAGATAACTTATATCTGCCAGAGGTGTGAGCCCACCATCTCCATTTGCCAGCAACTCTACATTCCTCTGGCAAAATTATGTTGACCAAATGATGCAAAATGGACCAGACCACAGTGGCTTGAATAACTCTTGAATAACTCCCATAAAGACATGTTGGATATTCCACTCTTAGGCAGAGTAATTTTCGTTTGGCCTCAGGCCTCCATCAGCAAAATTAGATAATAATGTTCTGCCGTTTCCTAATGATCGTAGGAAAGAGATTTCTGAAGAAAGTTTTAAAATTCACAGAATATAAATTTTCTATCTTTGGGAAAAAAACTGATCAAATATTCAAAAGTAGGTATGAAGATAATTAAGAACAGTATATCGTAACACAGACAGTGGGCTGATGATGCTAACTGAGATAAACAGAGGAAGCAGGATAAACGTTTGAACATGTCTACGTATCTACCATCTCTGCATTCTAGGCTGGATTAATACTATTTCTGCCCTCAACAATAGAGTTCTCCTGGGAGGGGGCTCTGTCTGAAAGGCAGTTTCAAAATGGGGTATCATTGTTTGCGTTTACCTTGAATTGCATTCTTATTTTACATCCTTAGCTGGCTCTGCTGCTTTTTGTGTAATCTGTCTCTGGTACATTCCATTAAAACATGTGGTAGCATTTAATTGTGTTATTATTAATCTCTTGCTTCTTAATAATATTGGAGCTGAATACCGTATTATTTCGTATGAAGATGGGATACAGAACACGACGGAACATAAATTGGTCACAGGCAGCTATTCTAGAAGATCTATTGCAAGAGAGTGAATATCTGCATGTTATACTTGCATTAAATGTCATTCAGCAATTTGCTCCAGTATCTATTCTTCTGTACTTGAGGTATGTGAATTATTGCTTTAGATAATAAATTCTACATTTCTTTTTCGAGGTTGCTGGTTGGGTCTGATTACGCCGCTCTGCTTTTGCCCATGTTCCATCTGATTCTATTTATTGTGAGCAATTCTGAGTTTCTCACTCTAATCCCTGACTAATTATAGTCCCCATTTTAGGACGTTGGGGAATACCTTTTACACAATTCATGCTCTTTGAGAACGTGTAAATAGTGTGGATTAGAACAGCTATTACCTAGGTTAATCTGTTCTTTTACTGCTGTTATCAAATCAAATCTTTATTATGGTCACAGACCAGTATAATTACTGCTGCTATCTGGCTTTGCTCAAAAAGAAGATGTAAGGAAGGAAAGTATCCATGTGGTGCAGTGATTTAAGTGTTGGACTAGAAGCAGGGAGGCCCCCTCACTGAGAGACTTGTGGCCAAGTCAGTCTCTCAGCCCAACCTACCAAACAGGATACTTTCAGTGAAAGAACGGGAGGAGAGAGTGCAGTATACATTACTTTCAGCTCATGAACTACATTGCATCCTTGCTTTCCATGGCCCAAAAAATGGTTAAAGAGAAAAAAGGTACAGCCCTGGTTTGATAGGAAGTAAATTGTGTTCTGATGACTGGTGTACAATACAGCATGATGTTGGCAGAGATCCTGACTCCAAACATTTCAGTGTAATTTGGAAAATTTGCTATTTATTCTGAGAACACTATTCCCTAGCACATTTTTTTCCCCATGCGCCTTCAAGTCAGTGCTGACTCCTGGTGACTGCGTGGACTAGTCCCTGCAGTTTTCTTGGCAAGATTTCAGAAGTGGTTTGTCATTGCCTGCTTCCTGGGGCTGAGAGAGAGGGACTGGCCCAAGGTCACCCAGCTGGCTTTGGGCCTAGAGGGGACTAGAACTCACAGTCTCCCTTTGAGAGGACTGAACTGGCTCCTACAGAAATGCATTTTTCATTTACCATATTCTACAGAATTGCTGTGTGGAGAGTAAGGAAGTAAGGAAGATGACCTTGATGGAAATATGCAGGAGTGTTGCCTAGGCAAAAGGTGCTGAAGCATTCTTTAAATCTGGAACGGTGAGATAACATTCGGAAGCAGCTCAAGGAAATGCCTCCCTAATTCACTGGAGTATAAAAAGGAGGACCAGCACAATCAGAATGGCAAGATTCTGTTACTACAGGCAATCTCAATAAGAGAGATTGTGGAGCTGATTTCCTGGTCTGGTCTACCTGGTGGGGCTGATGTACTGCTTGTTTTTTATTGAATTTTTGTTCTCCAGTCTTCATCTTTATCATCACCACCACCACCATCATGTATTAAACTTGTATGCAGCCTGACACTCAACGACTGGGTGGCTCAAACAATCAAACAAAGAAATTACAGTAAAATCAGTAAAAGATAAAGATAGAAGATGGCAGACTCTGGATACTCTTTGACACTCTGGAAGGTGGTATCAACCTGGGCTCTTTCTGAATAATTAGACAGAATAATGCTCGCGTATTTCTTCTTGTGACTTCAGAACTACGGTGAAGATAGATCTTTTTGATGAAATTCAAATCCTAGTCTGGCTCATGATCAAAATGAACAACGGCTGGTATGATTTTGAGAATCCGGCAAAACCAGGACGCAAATTTGAAGTATTTCTGCATCCTTGTCTTCAAAGAAGAGATTTGCAAAAGTGCATGTCCACGAGCCTGTGAAACCCTTTAGAGCATTGGAGAAAGGGATCAATGAGACATTCAGTGATAATGAATGCAATTTCCCCCCCAGCATTCAAATGTATACATCTAGTGGATTTCCCACTATTTAAAAGCCACTGAGTTTTCCAATAGCAGTGCTGTTTTTAAGTGAAGTTTATACATGTGAGCGTGTGGTAGCAAAAGGAAGGTTAAAATTCCTTTTAAAAGTTCCTTTTTCTTTTCTGAATATTGACAGCTTAAATTAACCCAATTATTTATTAGTCATACACCTGCTAATAAAACCTGACAAACTTAATTGAGCATCAGTCACGAATTCAGCCACTGACTAGGCGTTTATACTAACAATTATTCTGTAAGGATGTAGTTGCGGCACTCTGGATGTACGTAAAGCAAATACTTTTTGATTTTCTTAAAATACTTTCCATTCCAGCCTGCCATTAATTTAATTACATTTAATTAGTTTGGCAATAAAAGAGCCGCTGTCGTAATTCCCTAGCCTGTTTCTTGGAATTTTATTCCTAAGAGAAATGGGGCAAGCTACTGATTAACAGCTGAATAGGTCTGGGGGACAAGAATGACTATAATAATGGATGACGTGCCACACACAAGCTGTGTATAGATTGGAAAATGTAGCACTGCTATTAATTATCACCATCTCTTTGTCCTTTGACTTATGTAGCATAAAGCAAATGCTTTTAGATAGTTGTTCTTCCCAAGCAAACACTTTCTATTAAAATCTAGTGGTTGCTAACGTTGAGTATACCCTTTCTCTATAATCTGCAATTAGTCGCTGATATATTTTGCTGCAAATGCCACCCATTTTGGTAATGCAAATCGCTAGGCCTCTTGGATCAGTTTAATTGTAGATGTATTTATGAAATATTAATTTTATTAACCAGAGACTAATTTTAATTGGGGAAGGCAAATTGGAATTAATGGTGCTGTAAAGCTGAGAACACCCTTGCTTATTTTTAGCAACTCGTTTAGTTCATGTGTATTCATTTTGTAGGAAATGACAGTGTTGAAATGACTTTTCCATTCCTTCCAAAAAGCACTACATTAGAGTTTAATCAATAAAATTTGTCATATCTGCTTCCCCCAATAATGGGCTTTGGTTGTATATAAATGCATTTAAGCTGAATTTTTTCAGTTGAAAGGTCTGATTTGGTATATTAAATGTGTCCTGGTGTTTAAGGAGTTTATAATAAATGAATGATTGCCAAGATTGGCATATGAGAAAAAGCTGGGATACTAGCATCTTATTGCATCCTCCCGCCCCACCCCAGAGTTTAATTATATTCTGTTCTCTGCTGGCAAACGTCATGATACTTTAAAGACGATCTAGCATTGCTGTTCAGTTAGCCTTGGTTTATAATTTGTTTATCAAAAAAGCCCTTATGTAATTTGCATCTCAATTTGCCAGACTTTGGATCATTGTAAATTGGATGTAATTTCCAAGAATTTATTTATGGCTGCATGGTTGTATGTGGAATCATAACAGTATAGGAAATGCAATTACTCAGTTTGGGGAAATGTTGCGGAGGCCAAAGAGAAGAAAAAGCAGAGAACACGGGGAAGTTAATTTTATTCCCATCATGAGAATGTTGAAAGGGAATTGCGTCTTCGCCTTGGCTCCAGTGTTATTTCCAATAAATATGGAAATCTTGTCTCATAGTGCTGCAACCTGTTTGAGGATCTCGTGGGAAATATCACAGAATTACGTGATGAGTTTGAAATTAATCCATGGCTCCATTATGTTTGGTCATTCTCTGTTATTGTCTTGGTTCCTGCTGAAAGGGAACGGAAAACACCTTATCAAAGGGACCCATATCGTTGCATTTTATTGACAAAAAGGGCATTTATTCTCATTGGGTAAAATAGCCAGAAAATCTGAGACCCGCTTTACAAAATCACGGGAAATCACATTCCTATATACAGTGGTACCTCGCGTTACGAACTTAATCCGTTCCGTGACTCTGATCGCAACTCGATTTGGTCGCACCGCGAGGCAAATTTTCCCATAAGGTTCAATGTAAATATGGTTAATCCGTTCCGCCCTCTGAATTTGGTCGCGCCGCGAGGCAAATTTCCCCATAAGGTTCAATGTAAATACATACGGCTCTGCATTTTCTTTGGAGCCATGCTGACAAGCACACCAAAAACCTTCCAAACGCCACAAAACACATCAGAAGCCTCACCGAACGTCTCCTTGCTACCGCGATCTCGCCCACAGGAAGCCGCGACCACGTGGCAGCAGGGCAAATGGCCGCGGATCCGGTTCGTAGCGCGGGGCGGAGGTCGCACGGCGAGGTAAATTTTTGGGGCCGGAGCTGATCGTATCGTGAAAAATTCGTAAGGGGGGGCGTTCGTAAACCGAGGTACCACTGTACTAGGTTTCCTTCATTCTTTCTTATGCTGCCTTATGAGCACATTGATTAACTTTTGTATAGCACCACATCCTGGTACTTACCTTTATAATGTATTCCAAAGAAATGTGTTTGTTTTGTTCATTCATTTGAATAATAAGTGAATCAAGCTTTTAAGGAGAAACTCATGCCAAAGATTCTTGTGTAAATGTATTCCTCCGGGAGGTGGCATCTATCTCTGGGTTTATTTTAGCTGGCTTTTCTTTAAAAAAATTCACCACACATTATTTTTATTTCAGAAATCTCGGATGGCTGCTTTTGCTGAATTCAAAATCTTGATTTGCTGAAACCAAACCTGTTGAAAGAAATAATCACCTGAAGAACATCACTGAAAAGTAAGTCAGCGTTGTTGTTTTTTTCCCTCCATGGGAAAATGCATACAATTTTGGTAACGGTTAAAGAAATAATTGATGGTGATAGAAACAATTCCTACTAGCATAAATGAACAGATCTTCTGAAGCACAGTAAGTCTGAATTTTGGGTGAGCCGCTTTGTGTTATTTCAATAAACATAAGTATTTTTATTTTTTACTTCTTCATTTTTATTGCTTAGCAGATGGCGTCTTCAGATATATAGTACTACAAGGGATTTGTAAAAATAAATAGTTGGGAGATCCTAAGATGGTATCTCCCTTTTAAATTACGTGCATACTATTTTGGGATTAGGATTTGGACCCACCATCATCAAGCACATTTAGATACTGAACTTTCTGCACCTAGATATGGCTCAGGATGGGTCTTCCAAAAGTGTTGCAGTGATAGTTGTGCAGACTTTACATCTACCTGTAACATGTACTAATCCTTGCTGCCCAACCTTTGCGCCCAACAATGTTTTGAAGGCAACAACAATAACATTCAGATTTATTTTTCTGGCCTCTGCCTCACATCTTGTTTCTCTCTTATAACAAAATAGTGCTTTTTAACAAGTCTGTATGTAGAATCACAGAATTGGAAGGGAACTGAAAGATCACAATCATTTATTCCAATCAAGTGAATGTTCTGCAGGGTTTTGAGGCTGTGAGGTTCTGAGCTGGTTGGGCCTAATTTTCTTCCACCGAGCTTTACTTTCATTAGAAAAGGGGAGAGGAACATTTTAAACAGTGTTGATAGAAGCATCTTCCTCATGATGTGAAAGGAAGCTTCAGCTCTGCTCTAATTGGGGCTTGTTCAGTTTGATTTGCTGTGTGTAGTTGTGTCACCCACACTTTTGCAATCTTGCAAGCAAGCTGAAGTGCATTCAGGGGAGAGCAGAAAGAGAAGGGAAAGGTTGAAATTAATGATCTGCTTGGAAAAGCCACAAGAGTTGGATATTTTTAGTTGTTCACAGCCGTCAGAGGCCTTTAGACTGCTCTAAGGAAAAGGAAACGTGCCAGGAAGTCATAGGTCCAAGTTGCTGGGAAGCAGATTCAGGGTTGCAGAGTATACGCAAAAAACTTGTTACTCAATGTTCTGAAAAGGAGAGCCCAAGATTGATGGCAAAAGAAAAAAAACACCTGTAGAAAACATTAATGAATGAGAAGGAATCCTGTCAAGACAAGAGGTCTAGTTTAGCCTACCATAATATCACTTTAAAAAAAGATAAAGCGGGCTGCTTTTCCTACTGCCTAAATGGCTCCGTTCAGCAACAGCTGTTTTCATTGCTCAACAGTTTGAAATGTGCCTTTCTCAACTTCCCACGTGTGACTCTGAGATCCATAGGCTTCCTGTCTTTTTCCATTCAGCCCTGGCATTCTTTTTTTGGACAATAGGAGCCAAGCCAATTTTGGCTAGTTGGTTTGCTCAAACATTCTCATGTAGTTGTTGGCTCCCGCATCCCGCTCCAGTGCACGTGACATGTGAAATGTTGAGAGAAAATAACACTGAAAATCATGAATATAAATATGAATTTTTCATCATAGTGTAGAAAATGTATTACAATGTACAATGGAAAAATGGCAGGGCAAATTATGAGTGACTATTTGAAAATGAATGAGGCAAGACACAGAGTGATTCATTCATTCTTTTCCTAAGGTCTCTCACTGAGCTTAATAAGTAAGTAATCCAGTTTTGAGTCCAGTTTTCTTGGGCAAAGTCTAACTTGAGTTCTTATAGTACACTGCCCTTTCAGACCTGGAGTCTAAAGGAGGGTAGGGCACTGCATTCCACCAAACGTTTCTGATTCTGTTTCCTATCATCATGGGCCTTGCCAGATGGCTGCTAGAGACCAACAGCATCTGAAGACTCACAGATTTCTTTCTTTGGGCTAAAATCAAACTACACTTTGACAAAGTGAGGTGTATTTGTTTGTATATCCGCCCTCTTTGCTTATGAAATAAATTCTGGATGAAAAAACGAATGCACAACGCAAGTTGGAACTATTCCTTTACTTACTCAGAGTCCATTGCTTCATACATGTTGGGAGAATGGAATTAGTGAAGCGCTCCTATGGACCATCTTGAAAATGGATTAGACCCACATCCGTCCCATTTTGCATTTATATGCTCTGGCATACGTTATGTTACTCAGCAGGAAACTTACATTTTAGGCCCCATCAATGATTGGTTAGCAGGGATCAGGATGCTTGGTTTCCAGCTATTGAAGGCAGAAGGTAATGTATATCTCACTGATATGTTGGCTGGTGGAAAGATGAGTGGGATTCTCGGCGGCTAGAAGGGCTTAGTGGCTTTTTGAGCCAGCTAATTACTCAGACTGCAGCATACCTACCCATCTAACTTTCTGTGTCTTGTTTAATTCAGCAATAATAAAACAGATCTCCAGCAAGAAAGAAAGGGAGCAACCCTGATGGAGCAACCTGTGGCTATGAAGGGCTTGGAGAATGGTGGTGTGAACTAGAAGCACATTTGGGATAGATTCCCTCACTTGCCTACAGCTTGCTGGCTTCATATTTACTTTGCACCAACCTCATTCTTCCGTTCTTCTCTTTCACATACCATATGGTACATGAGCTACCGAAGGGGAAAACCCTTTGCTCTCCAACTATTGTGGATGTGGGCCTAGATATTGCTTTGGAGAAGAAAGAAGATTATACAGCATGATTACAAGGACAGCGTGTCAGCTCGCTGTTAAAGGAATGTAGGGTTATAAGCAGAAAGCCTTCTTACAAAAACCTTGGCCAGAATCCACAGAAGCAATATACTTACATGAGATAAATCAGGTGTGTAAAACCTGAACAGCATAATGGATGCTAGAGTCATTATTATTTAGCTTAGTGGGGCACTGTTTGTATTAGTTTACCTGCCATCATCTTTTCTAAGATTTTTGTTCTTCCTCCTCCTCCTGTAGGAAAAAAAAGGCCAATTCTCTAAAATTAACCAGTGTGCTACCATCAAACCTTTCCAAGTCTTACTTTTCACATTTCTTCTGTGTCATCAGCAACCTAGATAGTAAATGCCAACAAGGCTGGAATCCAAGCAGGGCGAACAGCAACAAAGGTTTGCAGAACTATCAGATAATTAAAAAAAAAAAACACCCTCCTTTCTGAGACACAATGTAAGATTGAGGACCGAGAGGTTGCCCCTGTGCATTGTTAGTGTGTTTCCTGGAAACATTGAGTTTGCCACCATTGGGTGCCGCATCCGGATTAGCTGGACCTATTCTCATTCTCTGCTTTCTTATAAGTGCAGAGACTCTGTTGCTTTCATCCCTTATTAAATACCACCCCGATATTTATATGTGTTGAGCCTCCATGGTACACAAATGATTACTGCTCTCTCACACTCCAGAGTTATTAAGGCTAATAATGCTGGACCTCATCCTTTGGAGTGGGGTGGGAAGAATACTTGTTGTAGAGTTCCAACCTCACTGCTTTGTTGTCATTTACACTGAAGTTCAAGGACTTTGTTTATTTCCTGCCAGACCATTTGTCCCTATTTAACATGAGGTACACGGAGCTTTCTGTCTTCCTTGTGATTATTTATTTATTGTGAGAATCATCCATCTTTTCTTCCCCTTTCATGAGCAAATGAGTCCTTTCAGAAAGGAAAGAGGGTCCCTTGGCAGGGAAAAAAAATACTTGCCTATTTTAGAATATTTAGCATTGAAAGATTTTTTTTAAAAAAAAGCAGGTCACTTTTTTTCCTTTGTCGTATTTCTTTCACTTTTTTGTTAAATCACTTTTTGTTTCTTCTCTTTGACAATGTATGTATTTCCATCATAATTATCCTTGTGTTTTGTTCCTTTCCTTTTTCTTTTTCTATGTTATTATTTTAAAAACAATAAGAAAAAAATAAGAAAAAAGCAGGTCACTTAAATGCTTAATGGAAATGGAAATAAAAAAAAGATATTGCTTTCTTTTTAAAATGAAATCCATTTGATCTCTGATTATGCTGAATGCTAAAAAGGAATGAAATAAATGTACCTGAGGTTGGTCCTCCCACTGCCTCCCATCTGTGCATATCTAAGTCAATGCATTGCAAATAATAAACTATGTACAACTGAACTGGGATTCGAATCATGGAACCACTTTTCTCTGCAATTGGAACATACTTCCTCTTTTCTCCAGCAATTACCCCACTGAGAACAGTTTCCTACTCAGAAAGGAATGTGAAACATCTCTCAAAAAAATGGAGCATGTTTCAGGGAGAAGGAAAATGTAAGTGAAATGCACGTATGCCCTGTTTTACCCCAATACTGATCCTTCCTTGACTTACTGCAGGATTTTGCAAAAGTAGTAGCCGCCGTTACAGGACATTTCATTCCTTCCTTGAACACGCATCATTTTCTGGCTTCAAATATGTAGCTGAAGATGAAAGTAAATGCTTCCTTCTGATCAAACACAAGTGTAAGAGTATCCCTCAAGCATAACTTGAAGTGTTTCCCTGTTGCCTTATGGAAGTGAGGCAGGAGCCCAACACACTTGGTGGGAATGACCAACCCACATGGCACCCAGAGGTTCCACCACATCATTCGGCTCTCTTAAGAGGTCTTGGTTGGGACGCCACTCTTCCTAGCTTGTTTTTCTTTGTCTTCTGTTTGCAAGGCATAATTAATTCTGCACTTTCTTTACTTCAAACCAGAATATATTTATCAAATCTGAAGCAATCCAATATTCAGTGTGATTCCTGAAGTTATCCAGAAAAAGAGGAGGTGGCAAACAAGGCAACTACTTAAGCCTCCATGGACTGGAAGCTGGATTTATATATTATTGTGGAGTCCTTAGGGTTCTCTGAGCTTGGTTCTTTTCTTGCAAATGTTTCATTACCCGGCTAGGTAACATCTTCAGTGCTAAAATGGGATGGGGTTTACTCTCTATTTATGTGCTGTGGCCTGCCTTGCCAGTGCTGGTGAGGGTGGGGGGTTTGTTTTGCTCCTCTGGTAGTTCTTTGGTTAGCATATGTTTTTTATTTAATATTTAATAATAATATAACAATATTATTATTGTCAAGAGGGTGGTGCTTAGGAGAATTTAAGGAATCCACCTGAAGTCCTAAGGAACTAGTTGAATATTTTGATGAATACAGGTAGTCCCCAGTTTAAGAACTAGTTCTGTTCCCAACGTCTGTCGCTAAGTTGAATTTGTGTGTAAATCGGAACAGTATTATTGTATAATGCTGTATAAGTAGTGCCATGTAATGAACTCAAACCATTGTGCATTTAACTTGAATTTTGCTACAATAGGCTCTGTTCTTATCTATGGGTCATGCGTAAACTGGGCATTCTTAACCTGGGGACTGTCTGTATTAAGAGTCCTCTGAAACAGAGGTGCTTTCATTGTGTGAGGAATTCTTAAGGGTTGTCTTTATTCATGGATGATTAAAATAACATCATGTTTAAAGGAGAGAGGCCTCTTCAGCTTGGATTTTCACCATGGAATCATGTGCAAGTGCTGGGGAATAGATACTTGAATTGCTTGTTCCAAAAACAACTGCTCAGCTGTTAAGAAGAGGCAACTGTGGGTACCCAGATGTGCCTTTATATTTAGCCTTGATAAAGCAGATGCATAGATATAGGTAAGGTGGGATCATGGTTTGGTAATAGCATATGAAGAAGGTTTTGGAATTTTCATGCACAAGTGTGATATAGCTGCAACAAAAGCAAATGCAAGTTTAGGTTGCATCAATGGAAATATAATTTCCAAATCAAAGAAATATTAGTTACATGTTGTCCTGCATTGGTTAGATTCAAATTTGATTAGTATATTCAGTTTTGGGCATTATACTTCAAGGAAACTCCAACAAAGCTAGAGAAGAACCATGTGGATCATCAGAGGAAGGGACTAAATCTTAAAAGGAGAGCGAGGAGTATGTTTAGCCTTGAGAAAAGAAGACCAGAAAGGGACGTTGTAGTATTTTTCAAGTGCCAATCACACAAAATGAGGTCACAGTCTGTCCATTGTTGGGAGCAGGACATGGAACACAGAATAGTGGTGTATATTTCAAGAAGGCAGATTCTGGCTGAACATTAGAGTAAACCTCTTAACAGTACAAAGCAGCTTGATGCTAAAATCAGTTGCCGAGAAAGGTGAGGATCAGTTACCTTTCACTCTTTGTGTTGAAATGGGGACTAGGCAGCTGCATTTGGGTGGGATGCTTAATTTGGACTCCTGCCTGGAGCAGGAGGTTGGATTGGATGGTCTGAATGACCTCTTCCAACTCTGTGGTTCCCCGTTGCTTTTTGTCTTGCAGGAATTACTTACAGTGGAGGTAAGCAGAACGATCATACTCACGCACTATTTATTTATTTCAATTTACTAGGGTTTCTATGCTGCTCTGTCCCAAAGGACTCTCAGTGGCTTACAGATGCTATTACAGTGAAGGAAGGTAAAAAACAAAGGAAAGCAAAACAGCATAATGTAATTCAGTTACAAATACAATGAACTTGATGCTTAAGGAACACTCAAAATTAGAAACAGAAATTTAAAAAATCCAGATAACTATTCTGCCCTCTAAGCTGTCTGGAAAATATTTTAATGGTCTTCCATTAAACCAGCAGATTGGAAGACAATCTAAGGAACTTGGTCTTGGGCAAATCTGAACCAGTTGATGATGTAATTGATAATGAAATAATTGGAAAATACTTGGCTGCTGTTTTGTATGTTATGGAGGCCTTCCACTGGAACTCAAGAAGCTCATTACAAAATCTGAAAGACAGTTTCAAGCTGCATTGAAATATACTTTCCACTCAGCTCAGATTGGACTCAGGGTGGGGTGGGGTGGCAGACACAAATGAATCAGCCTGGTTTGGGGAGGGGGGACCCACAAAGTGAAGAACTACGGTGGAAAAGGCTGTTTTTGGAGACATCATTTCTTAAATCTGCTAGTGTTACAGATGCTTGGAGTTAATGGCCCTTGAGGGATTGGAATGGGTGATTCTTCTGAGGCAAAAGGTCACAGAGCATTTTTCAAGAGTTTGCCTTGCTTCTTATACAAGCCCTACTGAAAGAAAGGAGAACTGTGGTTCCACTTAATGCAGTTTTAGAGTGCAGACATTTTCGCTGCTTTCTCCTCTACCTCCGTGACATTCCCCACCCGAATTAGTGTGGAGAATTTGAGGACAACAGCTGTTTCAATGACATAGCTAGGCAAGATTGTAATGTGGGTGTGATAATTCAGGGAAAGTCTCATGTTAATGTACTTTTGGCTGTTTGTCTTGGCAAGGAAGAAAAGGTGACAGCAGTCATCAGAAGACATCAAACTTCAAGTAACAGATGCTTTCAAAAATAATAGTAATAATTAACAAGACTTTGGATCCAATTACATGAACAAGTCTGGTAATTCCCAGAGTTTCTGCCCTGCTGCTGCTGTGCATGTATTTGTTGAGCTGTCTGAGAAAAGACTTAATTATGATAGTTAGCTGTTTGAATTTCCACCCCAAAGTGAAAAGATTATTAGATTAGAAAGTCAGTGGTACTGGTATGTGTAGTAGAAGTGTTCTCAATTTTATGGGTATTTGAACATGTGTTGGGCAAAAATATCATCACTGGATATCTTCTGCTAGGATAGTGGTCGATCTGTATGCTTGCACCTGCCTTCTTAGTGCTTTCTTAAGTGTTTTTCAATGCCAATGCTTTAAAGTAACCATTCATTTTGATCTTCATAAATGGGGCTTCTCTAGCAATTCAGATTGTCTAGAAAATATCTGACTTTTCAAGTAAGGTATAAGAGGGTTCTCTCTCTTTATCCTTGCAGCAGTCATGTAAGGTTGAGAGAGAAAGAGTAGATGAAGATCATCCAGTAAGTGAAAAAGAACACAGAGAACGCAAATTTATTTCTTAGAAGTGGGAATTAGAATTCAACCCAGTCAATTCCTAAATATCATATTATTAGGTGACCTCTCCATAAGCCAATGGTTGCGTTTCCCTTCTCTGAACCATAGTAACAATAATAACTAGCCTCTTACCTCAGAGGGTTGAAGTAGAACAAACATATTGTGCTTGTAAAAGACTACGCACATAAACAATAGTGGTAGGCTAATAGTTAGGTTCTGAATTAGGCCACTAAATATGAAGGCCTCTTCAGTGTGTAAGGAAGATCCTTTTTTGCAATATCCTTCAAGTGATATAAAATCTGTTAGCTTTTTAAAAACGTTTCATTCTGATTTTAATTGGGATATATTAAGCGAGTAACAAGATGGCTTTTCAGAAACCATCTGGAAGGGGGACGCCCAGTTCTTCCTTTGACATCTGTTTAGTGGCAAGGAAGGGAAAAAATGCTTGTGAATTACTATTCTGCAAACCTCAGGAAGACATTCCTGTTACATAGTGATGGTATTGAGTTCAAACTGGAAAAAAATTGAGAAGAATTTGGAGAGAAGAGGAGAAATACTAGAATGAGTTATGTAAACAATTCTTCTTCTTCTTCTTCTTCTTCTTCTTCTTCTTCTTCTTCTTCTTCTTCTTCTTCTTCTTCTTCTTCTTCTTCTTCTTCCTTTTCCTCTTCCTCTTCCTCTTCCTCTTCCTCCTCCTCCGATAAAATACTAGATTTATATAATCTCTGTATCTGGAAATATGTTGACAATTGCCCATCCACACTGACCCTTCTGGTTTCATTTCTTCTAATGAGCAAAGTAGTTAAACCTGAGCTTACAGTTCTGCCATAGGAAAGTATTGTTGAGCTGGTCATAACTTGTGCTTACATTTCTGCCCATGCTGTAGCACATAATTGTGGCAGCTTTTTCTGCTCTCCCATGATATCTCTATAGTTTGCTGATAAGTCTCTGTGACAACCTTTCAGGCTATGTTTAGAAATACCTCTAAATTTTCTTTGCATATGCCTTAATGCTATGGGGGTCAATGTCGAGAGGTGACCTTGACAGAAATATGCAAGAACCATTACCTAGGCAAAGAGGGCTGAAACCTTCTTTAAGTCCTGGGAACCAAGGTAACATTCAGAAGTGACTCAGGCCTCCCTGATTCACTGGGGTATAAGAAGGAGGGGAAGTACAACACAATCAAACTTGCAAGATTCTATTATTATAGCCTATCTCAATAAAGTATAGTTTTAGTCTTCCTGTAGAATTGATTTTCTAGTCTGGTTTATCTAGTGGGGCTGGCAGTCAAATACCTCCCTTACAGCATGTAATTTCATGTGCATTAGTCTGGCACGTCACCACTATGCCCTGAAATTCAGGGGAATTGTAATGTTTGGAAAGTTACTCTGGGCAAAAATTTTTCTTCGTGGGGTTTGGAGCCTGTTTGCACATTGCAGTGGTGATGCAGCTCGATGCCACCTTGTTGGATACCTGTAATGGCCTCTCAGTTATGACCATGGCAAAGATGACTGCCAAAACTCATGGAAAATTGCTTCAAATCAAAAAGTCAGTCTTTCTTTCTAGAACAAAAGAACTTCTAGAGTGGAAGAACCAGCCAGGTAGGTAAAAAGTTTCAGCCAATGATAACCTTTGACACTGTCACTCAGGATGTCATTAATAATATCTTCCACCTAGAGAGACTGTTTATCTCATCCGTGAAAAATAAATGTTCACAATGGGACAAAAGTGACCATCTTGGCAGTTTGAGAAAGCTTTCCTGGAATTAAGCCAAAGAAATAAATAAGATTAGATCAGCAAGGGACCCTCAAGAGAAAGCAGTTTATACCCTCAGGTATTAATTTGTATGGCTGCCAGGAATGGTCCACCTGTGACAGCTGATGGTATCTGTGCACACTTGAGAATCAGTCTGATGAGGCATGCACGGAGTTTGCTCCTATTATAAACCTTTGTGTCTCAGGTCTACTTCTAATGTTTTCTTACTTTAAATGCAGTTCAGTCCCTGCACGGTTTGCATTCTGGATGTTAGCTTCTGAATCAGTGGAAGATTTAGCTCTTACAGAAAGAAAGGTACAGAAAGAAGGTCCAAATTTCCTGACAGAGATAAGACACAACTTAAATGCAGGTTTGTACAAAACAATCTTGTGATAGTTGTAACTGCATGGGGAAAACAGAGTCATTTACAGCTGCATCCTGAACTAATGCAGATTGAATTAGCTTGATCTGATGTTGCAAAGGAGTTTGAGAAAGGCTGAATCTGAGTACTAGACAATCATGTTAAGGAAGTTGACATGAGTTGAGCTGAGAGACTTTTGAGCTGGGAAAATCTATGATTAGTGCAAAAACTGCTTTGGTGTGTTGATGCTGGTTTAGGAGCCGGTGGCTTGTGTACTCCAAGATTTGGGGTTCAGAATGTTTCCTTAGCGAAAACTAGTGCAGTGCACGAATTCAGTCCTTTAATGTGTATAAATAATAAAAAATCCAACCGAGGTTGATAGGCTTTATTCTCAGCATAAGGCAACTGAGATTGCCATAATGGTGGCAATGTTTCTTACATTGCTTTTCTCACCACTTTCTCATAGTATGTTGAAAAATGGAATGAAAAATTACACTAAACACAGTAAAAAACAAAATACAAAGAGCTGTTCCACATGACTGGTAGGTAATACAGAATAACAAGGATAAAGGAACTCATTTTCTGTTCCTAGACCATCCCTTAAAACTTGTTTTTTTCAGCAGGCTTGGGGATCCCAGAGAAATGGGGAGCCCGTGAGATGCTGGTCCATTCTCCTGTTTTATTTTTATTTTATTTTTATTTGTAAGTACCTCTAACTGTTTTTAACTGTTGTTTTAATTGTTTTAACTGATCTTTTATTATACGCTGCCCAGAGTCATGTTTGTGAGATGGGCAGCTATATAAATCAGATAGATAGATAGATAGATAGATAGATGTTACAGTGCTGCCCACAGTTATTTCAGTGTTCCTATTAGACAAGTTATAGCATTCTATGTGATGGCTTTTCCAAGATGGCAACAGGATAGATCGGAGCAAACCTTTTAGACAGTCAATAGACTGCTGTGTGCTCCATGTCATTGGTCTTCAACTGATTTGGGGGTGTCGGTGGTTGCAGTCACATTGTTAACATTGCTGCTATTCTTCTTTGTTACTGGGAAGCTTGGGCTTGCCGTTTCCAAGAGATAATGCTTAAGTAACTCTGTGTATAGGTGTGGGTGCGTGGCAAGCCCTTTGAGGCAGGCAAACTCAGGAAACAAGACTTGGATTTTTGTAAAGATCTTTGTTGCTAGTAGGATATTATAACAGAATCTTGGAAGCCTGTCAAAACAATTCTCCAGCTCGACTTATACCTATGTAATTAAGGCGGAGCTACTTTGAGTCTTTTTCTCACAATTCCTCCCTCCCTCTCTTGGGCACAGAATCTTTTCCGTAATGGCCCTGCTTCCTCCTCTAATGGTTGTGTTCTGTCCTAGTCTTTCCCAGCGTCTGTTAAACATGCCATCACAGTGCTCCTGTATGTACGTGAGTCAGAGAGTGGCAGTGCCTCGGCAGCTCTCTAAAATGGAAAGAGATTATTTCTAAGCATGATTCTCACTGAATTCTCTTTAGCAAGATTTATTGAGAAGAACGGGATGGAAATACAAGAATTCTGGCAACTGAACTATTTTCCACATAAAACTAGTATTTTCTCATGTACTAGGGCAAATACATTTTGATTTTTTTTTCTAACTGCCTTCCTGTGATCTGGTGAGGAGGAGATGCGTACAGCTGGCCGTTTACACAATGGTCTTCTGAATTGGGGTGGTAACCAATTATTAACTGAGAGAGAAAGAGAGCAAAGGGGTGGGTAGGGGAGGGAAGGGAGAATATCTCCTGTGACAGTGCAATAGATCAGATACACATTAGGCATACCTAACTGTAGTCCTCTCACAGCTTCATATTTCCATTCTGGAGAATTGCATTATGAAGGTATCTCCAGAATCTTTAAAAGCATTATCATCATCCCAGCCTCATAGAGTATAGTCATAATTAGAGATATAAGGAGTGATGGGTTAAAAAAAAAAAAAAATTCTAGAGGATCCAGATTGTGGAAGGATGAGAAGGACAATACAAGGAGAGAATTGGGAGACAGGTCATGTTGATGGTAGTCTTAGTTGTGAGAGGCTGAGAAACAATACTTATAACTCATGTTCATCAGAAGGACTAACTCATATGAGCTTCCCATAGCTGCTTGCCGCATCACAGGCCAAGTCTGAAGTTCTTTCCTCTTACTGCAGGCCCTCTTTGAAGACAACTCAGGTTGCCATGGGGGTTTGTAAGATAATGCAAGTATTGTACTGTGGGTCTTGATCATCCAGTGCCAACAAGGCTTCTTCTAAATGACTGGGTAGATTGCCTCTTCAAAAGCAAAGGGATCAAAACCATTTGGTGGCGAAACTTTGCACATTTCTTGGAATGGACATGGATTGTTATTTAAAGTGACATTGTTATATGCTGGATGGTCAGCTTCTGCTCCTTTATTTGTTCATGGCATCCCTAGTTAGCATGGCTAATGATGAGGGATGCTGGGAACTGTAGTTCAGCAACACTGAGTTTGGTATCGAATCCCCACTCTTAGGGTTCATGGTGCCCGATGAAGAAGCAAAAAAAGGGCATACATTCTAAAGATGAGTAAAGGCATGAGAAACAAGCTTGGTAAGTCTAAATATAGTTGCCTATCTTTATTCCGTGTGTAACTTGTCCTTTGTCAGAATGGTGTAGCTGTCTAAACGCTCCATCAGAGTGTCTTTAGATCAAGGTGTGAGCCAAGAGGTATTTGTTTTATTTATTTGTTGGGGCTTACAGCAGGACTCTGACTGGACTTGCATTCCCTTTTCTAGAGTAAAAGTGTTAAAATGCAACAATTGTATAATAACATAAAAGTATAATGCAACACAATAGCAACAAAAATTACTGAGGAAGAAACAAGGAACAAACATCCAACCACAGGCCAGGATGGGGGTTTCTAACTTATCCTAGATCTAAGTTAGAAGTTTAGATCTAACTTAGATCTAAGTTAAGCTCTTCTAAACCACGGGGAAGGTGCTAGTCTGATCTTGGAGGTAGGCTAGAGAAGGCTCAAGTCATTGGGCCCTGTGGATGACAGCCCCTAAGGGAAGAGACCTGGAATGAGCCAAGCCTGCTTGATCTTCTGGATGGGCAAAAGTTGCTGGGAGTAAAAGCTGCTGATAGAGCTTGAATTGCCCCCAGAAGCCAACCAGTAACCAGCTGTCCAAGCAGCGGTGGCAACTTCAAAACTCCCGTTATTACTCAAATAACTGCAATCTGGACCAGCTGAAGCTTCTGGATAGTTTTCAAGGGCAGCCCCAGGTAGAGTGTGGTTAAGACCAAAGCTTCATGGAAAAAAGTAGTTTGTATAGAAGGAATTAAAAGCTGAATGGAGATGGCACCATGTTCATGGCAATATACTAGGGGGTTAAAGGAATCTGTATCTTCTCTGGCAAACTTTTAGAAGCAGTGGAAGTTCAGAGGAAGTAAAGAACTTAACTGCCTTTTAGTGGTTTGGCCAGGAGATATAGAAGCACATTGGATTAGAAGCTATCCAGATGTTGATCATCTTGTTTCTTAGAAGTAGTGGCTTGCACAAGTCAGACTTAAATGAAAAAGCTGCAAGAAGGATTGGTTTAACTATAACGGTGGCCTTCCCTGGGTGCAGGAGGACTCACATCCTCATTATCCCCTGATAAGACTACTAAATTACCATGATGCCTCTGAATGGGGCTGCCTTTAAAGACTACTAGGAAACTACAATTGGTCTAGACTGCAGCAGCCCATAAGCTTTCCAGCATCCAATGCGGGGAACAAGTAACACCTATTTTGCGGGCCCTGCACTGGGTGTCGATTGGTTTCCAGGTACAGTTGAAAGTGCTGTTTTTGACTCTTTATGACTTGGCACCTGGGGACATGCAGAACCACCTACTCCAGCGAGAATCAGCCCAACTTGCTAGATCATCTAGGAAGAAATCCCTTGTTGTCCTATACTCCAAGAGTTGATGGAGCCAAAGCAGAAGACGTTGCTTCTCCGTGTGGTTCCAGTGTTCTGGCATAGATGGCAGAAGTAAAACCTGTTTCAGAGAGTCTTGTAACTGAGTTCATATGCTGTGCCATCTTTTGTTCCTTTTTATTTTACTGTTTTGCTCTTTTATTTTGGTTATATTGTCTCTTTTGCTTCAGGATTTGTTATGGTTATTTTATTAGTATTTTTAGTCACACTGTGGATATTTTAACATTTTTCTACAAATAAACAATCAATCAATCAATCAATAATGGCTTTTACTTTCGGGATAACATTTGCAGTCATGATCTGAACATAATGGGATTGGCATTCTCCATTCTGCAGATAGATCTCCAGATGGTAGCCGATTTGTTTGAATCTACATATTAAGCAAATTGAATAATCTGTATATTAATCTAGATATTAAAGCAACCAAAATGAATTTGCAGTACATGGACTAATGGACAGAGCTGAATAGCACTATATGTTGAATTTGCCCTTTTTAAAATATTTTGGGTGCGATCTGAGCTCACAATGGATGCAACAGCATGCGTTATGTGAGACAATGAATTGCATAGTGGGTATTTTATAGAAATATTAAACTGCTTTAGTTGCAAATTAAAATATACACAGGAAACACTGGGATGGACTGATATATAAATAGAAAATTGACATAGGGCGGACATTGACAGATTCATTTGTCCCTAGACCTATCTGTTGTATTTATGGCTTGGGCATTGTTGTGGATGAATGTGTTTGGAGATCTAGGGGTGATTCTGGCATTCAGTGGAAAGAAAAAAATGAAAAATAATCCTAGACTTTACTAACCAACGTAATGACATTTTTGTGGGCTGGATTTCAATTTAGCTGGATTAACAGTTGGAATGTTTGTTATTAAAGGTGATTGTTATTTCTGAATTAACCAGTTCTAACATATCCCGTATTCTTAAGATTCACTTGTTTTTAACTGTGGAACACTTCCTGAGATTCTCATGTTCTTATCCTAATCTTAGTAGTGGGAATCATAAATAATAAAGCAGAACTTTATTGTGGGGTGGGGTGGGGTGGGGAGGGGTGAGCATAGCTCTGGGATGATGGTGGAAGAACAGGCAGGACACATCTGGAATTGTTAATCAGCACAGCAGATGCTAGTGTGAAATAGCTCATTCATGGCACTCAGGCACAAGAAGCGTTTTCCCCTTTTGGTTTGCTTTCCTTTTTCCTGTCCTTTTCCCTTTCCCTTTCCCTTTCCCTTCCCGCATAGAGTAGCTGCTTTTCCTTTTTATCTCTACCCAGTTCTGAAAATGTTAACCAAGTTTTAATATCTATATTAGATTAGATGAATACTCCTGAAGAGCACAGAGGGAAAAGCTTAAGCTATAATTAAACATCCCCTAAGATATCCCTTTTTGACATTAAGACCAGTTAAACCCACGCTGTAATCACTTTGTTTGGGAGAATTCATTTATGGATATTCTGTGCTGTTGCAAATCCAATAATAGGAGCTTAGTTTTTACATATTATGAATGTTACCACACTTTTCATGTTGCACAATATATTTGCAACTTTTAGCAAGATGCTCATCTGAGATTCCATATGTATTGCTCACAGGTTTCAAGAGCATATTTGCCTCCTTGAATTTATAACACAACAACACACAAACACTAGAAACTTGCATTTATGATGGAGAAGCTGAACTCGGTGCCCAGTAGGACATTCTGAATCCTTTAGGATCCTGGAGAAATTAGTAGAAATAAAAGTTGACTTGACTTGGCAAGCACCCAGCCCTGGGAATAACCTTTACAGCTCAGCTCTGCGTTCCTCCTGGGAACATGCCAGGATGTGGTATTTACTTATAGTTCTGGACAGGCTTTTTGTGTAGAGCACCTTGATGGCAAATGCCCAGCCGCAGAGATGTTAATTCAGAGGCACGTCATCCGTCATTTCAGAGGAGAGGTCGTGCTGATAAGACAAACGAACAGCTCACAGTTGGCAAAGCAGTGACATTCACCGAGTCCTTGTCACTGGGAGCCATTAGCATGCCAGGTTCGTTCCTGGGCTGCAGGCCGGGAAACTTTCAGGCAAACGATGGGGCAGTTCCATTGTCCAACTTGTTTTACTCTTCGGTGCCTGTTTTGGTTTGTTTTTGTTTTTACCGTGGTGAAAATGTTCCTTTTGTGCCTGTTTTAGAATGAATAAACAGATGTAGTGTTCAGCAGCAGAAGTAATGGAATGACTCAGGATGATCTGTGATGGAGATGGCGCAACGCTTTCTTCTCCCTTGGGCATGAATTGATTGTGCCTGTAAACTGGAAACATTGGCCCCTGGGAATTTCCCCAGATAATTACCTCCTCCAACTGTGGATTCCAGGAGGACTTGAGCTTTCATTACCATGGATTGAACCTTCCTTAATGTATCACTGTTGTTGCTACAATGGGGACCAGAGCAAAGACAGAATCTGATGACAGAAAGACAGAATCTTTGTTTTTCTCAGTACAACAGCAAAATGTTGCATGCAAGTATTCTCCCATCCCCCCAACCCCCAATGTTTAAAACACAAATAAGAGAAGCTCAGCTGGCATTGAACAAAGGGCCAACATCCAGTTGGCATTAATGACCAGAAGCTACTGGGGAATTCAGGAGCATGACTTGAGGGCAGCAAATCTCCTTTGCAGTTTGTCTCCTAGAAACTCATTTTATTGCCTTGCAAGCCTCATTTATTCATCCTGTGGTTAGTCGCTGTAGACAGACTTCTGCTTGTCCATGAGTTAGTTTAATCCCCCTTTAAAGCAATTTTTCTTAGTAGCCATCACAACATCTTGACTTCTGGCAGTTAACTAAGCCTTGCATGAAGACGCGTTTCTGTGTCCTGGGCAGTTGGACCCCTTTGTGTTGCTTTGCTTGTATAAGTTGCAGGCCACTGCTAGAGGCATGAGGGAGACAGCTTGAACATAGCCCTCCTTCCATGCTGCTGGTCTTCTTCTTAAGGCTGCAGCTACCCCTGGCTGATTTAGGTAACATAAAAAAGGTCCAAACAATGCCTGGTAACCCGGGATTGTCCAAAATACATTAAAAGGTTTCTGTGAGTCTGGAGGTGAAAGAAATCATGAAAAGCCAAAGTCTGTTTATATTTGAAATTCTTTCCATTGCTTCAAGACATCTGAAAGGAGCACTGATGTAGGAAGGTCCAACCCGATGCTCTCAAGCCTATTTTTGGAACAACCCCCCCCCCCCCGCCCCGCCAGTGCCTTGGCTTAAGTGTAATGTTTATTTCTTTTGATACTTTAGAGGTCTGCAGATGCACTCTCAGTTGTGTGCTGTAGGCATCTGAAAGAGGATATACATTGAAAAGGCACTCTTTTTATCCTTTCGGTTGTGCATGTGCCGGTTCTCATGCACCAAGAGCTTCTATTCAAACAGGAGATGAGCCTTTTCGTCATCTTCTGCCCTTGACCCAACATGATTTTGGAATGTCTATTGTAGAAAACAGAGGAAACTGAGGCATGTGATGACCCCGTGGCCACACACCCGTTATGCAAAACAGCTTTTGTATTCAGTAAAGATAGGACTGAAGTTCGGAGTAATATAAGAATGCACAGGCTCCTTTTCCCTTTTCATTGATGTTTCCTACTTTTTGGAGTACTACAGAATCTTGGAGCTGAATCAGAACAATAGGGACTTTGTCTTGTTAGCAGAAATATTTGAAGAGAAGCAACTGCCCCCAAATAATCATTCTTTAGTCTTTGTATGTATCACAGAATCTGAAAGCCAGTACTTTTTTTTTAAAAAAATTTAAAAGCTAAATTACTATGATTCTAAATATGGGAGTTACTTCTTACACTGGCAGATGGATCAGTAGTTATCAAAACAGTGAAGAGATGGAAACTGCCCCTTCTTCACAGTCTCCTGCTTGGAAAAATTGGGGAGAAACTGGCAAGAATTTTGCAGCTTTAAATTGCCTATATATAGGTGCTTCATTTAGAGCCCTTGCTGGAATTCTTGTATTATCTTCTACTTTCTTTCTAATAAATATTATTCACTAGAGCTCTTGGATTCTTGTGCCTTTGGTTAACTGTTTCCAGATCAGACTGCCAGATCAGAAGTTGGACACTAATATAGATTCCAGGAGCTAGCCTCTATGGATAGTGTAGAATTATGCTTTTAAAAAGAAAAAAAAACCTCAGCTAGTAAAAATCAGAAGGCAAATATAAATGTATACAGATGCATGTGATTGAGTTACTAGAATGCCACAAAACATTGATATTTCATTGCACCTTAGTAACTCAATCTCATGCATCTGTATACATTTATATTTGCCTTCTGATTTTTACTAGTTGGGTTTTCTGTATACTGTAGGAGTTTAACAGAGATGTAACATAGACAAACCTGTACATGGCTCTGGGTGATCTGCAATTATCTGTCACTAAGATCTAACCATGAGTAATCTCCTACAACATCTCCCAAATATTAGGACCAAAGGCTATAATCCAATCAAATTGAAAAAAAATGAAGTTGATTTGTTGTTAGAACTTTCTGCAAGGAGGAGAAGGCTGGTCTATTAACTCTGATATAGCATTCTGTAGCAGCTACTCAGAAAATATGAGAGACTGCAGTTTGTCTAGACCTCTTGTCAGTTCAAAGCTTAAAATCGGAGTCTTTACATCTAAAACAGTCTTTCCTGACACTTATTTACCTCTGCATGGACTTCACCAAGAGCCCTGTCATTAGCAGACTGCAGCCAGTGCACAGGTGGGTGCAGTAAGATGATTTTCAAGACACACGTCTTGACCCCTTAGCTAGCTTGTCCATCTAGTCAGGTCTATATGTGGCACAGTGGATGACCTTGGGTGGCCTCTGTATGTATATACTTCTAATGGTGGTGTTTCAATCCTGATCAAGCTACCTTCCAATCAATTTTGGCAATCATCTGATACATGATTAGCTCTCATTGGATCCCCACTTTAGAGACAGAGCTCAGCTGCTTTCTTGTCTGTTCTGCAGTTTCGCATTTTCTTCTCATGTCCCTGCTACTCTGACCCCAATCCATTAAAGGCACAGTTCCTATCCATCTCAGCCTGCCTTGAATGGGAACACAATTTGGCTGATTCGTATTCTTTGGCAGAGGTAGAAAGTGAAAAATTGCTCTCACCCTGGAGATCAATTTGTGTATTTTGAGGTTCTGTTGCTTAGTTCCTAAGTTTTCCTTCCTTCAAAATAATCTTCCTTTCAGAGAAATCTACTTTTTCTCCCCTGTGTTAGCCCTTGTTTGCTCTCCTTCTCTCCTTTCAGTGTGAGTCACTTTATTTCATGCATTAAGTGAGAGACTGATTTGGCTGCCAGTAATACATGCAGACAACTTTTTCTACGGTTCTCTGATTTTGGCTTCTCTCCTTTCTTAGTGCAAGATTCTTGAAGATGGGGGCAGAGGAGGGAAAGATTTGTGTGTGTGCGCGCATGTACACGCGTACATGAGTGTATACAAATCAACAGAACACTTCCAGGTGCAGCTATTACATTGTAGGAGAATATTAGGAAGCTATTGCAACTGGTTATCCATCTTCTGTTGCTTCTGCCAAAGATGTAAAGTATCAGAATACAAGTGTAAGCATTTTATTCTGTGCCAGTTTATGTTCTTCTAATGAGGCACTAAGAGAGATATGTGTAACAGTAATCACCTTTCCTAAAGCTTTTCATGCTCTCACTTAACTATAAGTATACCAAAAGCCAAAGAAAACCAGATTTATACTCTACAAGTACAAGAAAACAGTCATCAAAAATGCAGGACAAAGATACGATAACCACTGGAGTGCAGCAGAACCTCTGGAACAGCATAACCCGGACCTTACTGTCTTTTAGGAAAGCTTTGAAAACCTGGCTGGGCCAGGTGGTTTTGTGAAAAGGCCTGACCAAATTTGATATTTTGGGTTTTTGCATTCTTGTATACATTATTATTGGGTTCTTTATGTTTCATTTTTGTTTTTAAAAAAAACCTGTATGCTTTGCCTTGAGTTGGTTGCAAATTAGACAGCTCATCAGTTGAATTGAGTAAAATAAAATAAACAAACAAACAAACAAAACAAAACAGTGTCCGGACATCTAGAAATGGTCTTTATATTCCTTAGGGCATTCTTTTCCAACCTTGGTAGCTTTCAGATGTGCAGACTTCAACCTTCAGGATTCTCAACAATGGCCATATCGACTGGGTAATTCAGGAGTTGAACTGGAGTTCATGCATCTGGAAGTTGCCAAGGTTAGGGAACGCTGCCCTAGAATAACTTTTTAGGGCTGTACCCCAAGTTTCTCCTTACATCAGCATGCTTCAGGGAGCACGCTCCTTATGTTGGGGATTCCAGAAAGCCCCTGTAACTCCTTGTCTTTTCCTTGAGATCTCAATGACTACTACCGTTGCATAATTCAGTGCAAATGTGCAGCCCTCTGCCTTCTGCTTAGAGACAGAGAAAGAGAACTGTACGTTTTGGCAACATTGACCCAAAGCTTCTTTTTCTACAGAGATATCCTTGTAAAGAGAGCCAGTTTGGTGTAGTGGTTAAGGCACCAGGCTAGAAACTGGGAGACCATGAGTTCTAGTCCTGCCTTAGGCACGAAGCCAGCTGCGTGACCTTGGGCCAGTCCCACTCTCTCAGCCCTGGGAAGGAGGCAATGGTAACCCACTTCTGAAAATCTTGTCAAGAAAACTGCAGGGACTAGTCCTAGCAGTCACCAGGAGTCAACACTGACTCGAAGGCATTAAAAAAAAAATCCTTCTAAAAATTTAACAGGATGTAATTATAGAAAGGAGAACACTGATCAAGGCCAAGAGGATCCAAACTGAAAAGCGTAAAAGGCAGCTGTAAAAAAACAGATAAGAAAATTGTAGGAGCATCTAACATAAAAGGAGTCCAGTTAGGCCAACTTACAAAGTCAAGGGGATATAAGGATCCTCTTCAGATGCAGAGGATTCCAGGCTCCGAGGACTGGAAGCTGTATTTACTCATTTCATGTCATTTATAAGCTGCGTAATTTGCAAGCAACTCAAGGCAATGTTTAAAGGTTAAGCCGTATGGTCTTTATCCAGCACCACAGGTTGAAATCATAAGAGTGCTGCAGGAAAGAATATGATAAAACACTCAAGTCAACTTAGGCTAAGCCTAGCTTCTGCTAGGCTCAGCTGCCTCCTGCCACCAATTTCTTAACGATAAATCCACCAATTCCTCCTTCACTATCTTGGAACATTTACTATCATATTCTTTTTCCCTTTCCCTTTTCGTGTTTCATTCATTATAATCAGTGTTTTGCTCCTTTTCGGTGAATTAACTGTTTAAATTGGGCAAAGCAGTAAGAATAACTGGAGAGGATTTCATTCCATTTTTTGCAGTTGCATGCATTTAAGAAATAATGGAACGGTTTTCTTTACGTTAAAAAAGGAGACTTGGCTGCATTCTTACTCTGCCACTTGTCTGATACACATCCTTATGGAACATTTGTGCATGCCAGCCAACCCTTGGAAATAATTTCCTAACATCTCTTGTGGGGGTGTTACAGTGTTCAAGGCAGTTCAAGGCATCTGTGCTAATCATGGATGGTTGGTATCCAGTTGTTCACCAAATGTGATGCTGGCTGGCCCTTCCATAGAATTTCCCAGCCAAATGACACATTATCCAAATTGAGATTGCAACATTCTGGCTATAGTGTCAAGCATCTTGCTTTGGAATGTTACTCCATGTTAAGCAGCTGGAAAAGTAACAGAAGAACAGGAGAAAGAACGTGGGCATAGGTTTAGTTTGTTGGATCTGCTAGTATTATATAGAATGTCTGATGCTCCAGCCTTTTCTTTAGGCTACCATCTGTAAATAATAGACCTGTTATGAAAACAGAATTTCATTAGACTGCTGAGCCCAGCCTTGTTATCCTTGGTAGGATCTCTCCAAGTTTCCAGAAGATTTCCAGAACCTTTTGACTGAGGACTGTACTTAAGATCTTCTGGATGCAAAGCTTGCTGCTATAACTATACATCGTTAAGATAGAAAATTACAGTTCTTCTCTATAAAGGCTGGGGAACCATGTTTGTTACGAGTGAAATCCATTTGGTTTGGGTAAAGCCATAGAGAGGATTGTTGGCTACAACTTGTAGGTTATGAAACCATGCTGGAAATGCTTCCCACCACATGTGAACCCTGAATGAGGGAACAGGCTGCATCCAAGTTCTGTGCTCAAGTATATGGGTTGAACTGGGTCTGAATAATCAGGATTATCCAAGAATGTCTAGAGCAGTGTGTCTCAACCTTGGCAGCTTGAAGATGTGTGGACTTCAACTCCCAGAATGAGTTGAAGTCCACACATCTTCACATTGTCAAGGTTGAAAAACACTGGTCTAGAGCTTCAAGACACCCACTTTCTCAGTCCGTTTGGAATGAAATACTTGAGCCTGATTTATAATTGTACAGGGCCTTAGGAGGGTTCCTTCAGTAAAGGTTTTATTAGTAGCTCCTTTAAATATGGGGGAATGTATCCCTCCTGCAACGAAACATTGGTTGCTTCCTTTAACCAAGGATAGAGAGTAGGGCACTTACTGGTTGCAGATAATTTTTTTCCTATCCTTGCATTATTTCAAGGATATAAAAAGCTAAGAGTGCTGTACCCTCAGTACCCTGGAGAAAGCTGTGTGCTGTGAGCCCTTGCAGATCTCCTTGTCAAGAGTACGACAGAAAGATTTCTTCTCTGAAGTTCCTTGGGCAAGATTCTGGTGATTACTGGTTTAGAACAAGCTGTCACTGGAAGGCTTTACACAAACAGACCACACATCCTTGGGCCTTATCAGTTCAGAGTGGCATCGATCTAATTTGCAGGTTACAGTTTGATTCTCCCCAAATACTTCGAAAGCCACCATGAGTGACACTCGCTAAGGCTTGGCAGAAGAAGGTCTTTTTTTAATACCTAGTTTTGTAGATTGAATTTAAGCAAGCAATTCCTCCAGACTGTCACTCTGTCAGTAGAGCAGGTGAAAATTCCTTTGTATTAGCCAGATTGTAGCTGTTCGTTTTGCCCTGGTGTTTACATCATACAGTGCTTCTGCATTAGGACTCTAGAAACTGTTGCCATAGCCACCCCACTTCTAAACTCATTACATATGTTCAGTCAAAATAAATTTGCGATGCCCCTTAATCTCTGCTTGCCTTTGAAATAGCTTCAGTATTCAAGCTTGCATTATCATTCCTCACTGAAAACATGTTAATGGTGATTCGTTATGCCATACCTGCAAAAACATAAAAGAATTTAGTGTAAAAAAATCATTAACTTCCAGCTTGGTTTAAAATGTGGAGAAAATCCTACCATGTTTTTGGATGACTTGGGAAGAATGGAGACAAAAAATAATGGCTATAAATATATAGTCATTGATAAAACTGATTGGTATAAGAGGATTCAAAAGATATTCCCAGAATCCATTTATTAGACGGCCTGGTTCTGATTTGGTTGATGTCAAAAGCCACCAACAGTCAGAGAAGCTGAGCCTGTCACTTCCTCCAGATCCAGATTCTGCCAATAGCCAGATCACTGAGTAGGGGGAAAGTTCAGGTATTCTCCTTATTCTTTTTAATCCTCTCAGATTTTGAAAATGTGGAAGGAGGTACATGCAGCTTATAACAAAAAATGCTGTTCTCCCTCTCCTTTCAAATTAACCCAGACCTTTCACTCACGGCACAAATGACCAGGCTCAAATTATCCTACTTAAGACAAATTATGCAAAGACCTATCTCTCTGGAGAAGTCTCTAATGTTGAGAAAGGTGGAAGGAAAGAGAAGAGGATGACCAGCAGCAAGATAGATGGACTCAGTTACAGTGGCGATGAGTTCACCATTGGAAGACCTGAAGGATGAGGCTGGGGACAGAGTATCCTGAAGAAAATCTATGTGGTCGCTTAAGAGTTGACACCAATGTGATAGCACACGATCAATCAATCAATCAATCAATCAATCAATCAATCAATCAATCCTATCCTTTCACTGCTGTCCAATATTGCACTAATAGGGCTCCTGATTCCAAACATTCCAAGAAGTGGAATGTCATCTCCTTGCAATGGTGGAAACCATCTATGAAGGAATGTTCTTCCATTAACAAGATTTCCCTGGACAAGGAATGATTGCCTGGACATATTAAGATTAATAACTTCTCTGCTTCATAATGGCAAGCATTCAGGGATATGTATGGAGCAGGACCAGCTTTCAATTACTCAAGGATTTATGATTTATCCAATTAATGACATTTACAAACTTCCCTTCCTGAGTTGGAAACTTGGAAATGAAGGCCTTCTAGCAGTGTTGACTGAAGAATGGCCAAAGCCATTTCTTTTCTCCCACTTTTAGCAGGATGTAAGTTAACAGCCAGTAATATATTTTGAATTCTGCTGCTCTTTTAAAATTATTTTATCTTGAAATTTACAAGAACATTTACCGGGTGGATTACGTCAGTCCCATTCATGGAAATTGGTCTCTGAGAAAAACATTACCTTGTAGGCAGATTAAATTGGTAAAATACGGAACCAATATTTGTTTTTGTGATATCTGTTTAGATGTTCTGTTTATGGTCCTCCCTTCAACATGTAAAAATATTAGATTCCATTTCTTTTTATTAATTTCAGTGACCAGCATAAAAGAAAGAGTACAGTAGGATCAAGTGTTTGAATATGGTGTAAGGAAACAGAATGAAATGTGTACTACAAAGTGCATACGATTAGAACTAAATACTTTGGATAAACATTGTATCTAAATCTAAAAGGAGAAGTACATTTTCAACTTAAAATAGAAACATAAACCATCCTATAAAGGTAAAAAACTGTGGTATTAACTGTCTTTGGATATAGTTATAAAACAGACAATGTAACCACATGTGAAAGATGGGTTCAGTTAATTCTCATCATAGGGTAGGTTCGATTAGCCATAGGAACTTTATTATATTTCCTATATAGGAGTGGTTAGGGCAGGCTGTTCAATCTGGCCCTAAAAAAGAACCTTAAATGTGATGCAGAAATTAATGAATATTGATAGAATTAGCCGATTTGCATCTCGGTTGGTTAAGCCATGCTAAGATAAATGTGGGAACAAGATCAATGTCCAGGAGCTATTCTCTAGAGAATTCAAGAAACTGTAAAGACTCAAAAGAAAGGCCACAAGAAGGAAGTTGTTTTAGAATTGCTTGTGACCACAAAGATTGAAATTTATCAGATGGGATGGATGGAATCAGTCCAAATGGGAAATAGTTGCACTTAACCCAATAATTAATACCCAAGCTTTTAAATCATCATTCTTTTGGTCTGTCTCAAGCCTCAAGATCACGTTGGATATATATCTTGGGGGCATGGAGCAGTACTCTGATAAACTTAGTTCACACCATTTCCATTGACCTATAACTTGGGTAAGGAACTATTAAGTAGCTGAGCAAGAGATTTAGCTGTCAATAGTGTTAAATCCACAGGGATATTTACATTTTCCCTCAGTGTGAGAAATTTTTTTAAATGGCCAATGTGCTTCTTTGAGTATGCAAGACCACAGAGTCAGTATGTGCACTTCATGGCTCCCTGTCTTGGAAGATCACACCTAGGTATCCTCGATCTCTTGACCCTCTTATTACCCATCGGAGCTTCCTGAATATTTTAGCAAAGACCATTATTTTGGTCTTCTGGTAGTTTATCACAAGCTACAGTTCAATACAGTAGCACACTAAGTGTTTAGAGTGTGGCTAAGGCCAATGGGGGTTCTAGAAATAATGTCTGGATCATCTGCATAAAGTAAGAGCAGAACATTCACATGTGCAAATCTGAAAGTTCCTTAACTAATGAATTTGTGTATAGATTAAATAGGGAAGGAACAAGGTATAGAGAGCCATGGAAATGACCTTGAAGAAAACATCTGGAAGCTGTTAGGACAACCACAGCTGCAGAAGATGCATGCACTGAGCTCGGGGGAGTGGGAAAGTATTAGAAGGAGACTCAGACTGCCTCCCCCCTGAATCCCTGGAGAGTAAGAGGGAGGGAAGGGAAAACATGGGCAGTCTTGAAAGATTATGTTACTATAGCCTCAATATAGTTCTAATCATCCTGTTGAGTCAGTTTCCTGATCTGTCTGTCTTGTAGGGCTGGCACAAAGATACATCCCTGCCTAACTCCCTTATGTAAAGAATGAGTGTTGAGAGTAAGCATTGTGAGCTCATCCTGGAGCCATTATACAGTAACATGTAGAAATGTAGTTTTCTATCTATTTTGAAAGCACCGGTGAGTGAATACAAACTAAGAGCAGGTAATATAAGTAGCCATTAAGAGTTTTTGCTCCATATGGAAAGGGCCATGCTTTTCCAGAGGACATTCCACAGGGAGAGTTCTGCATCACACAAGATGTAATTTGCTAGCTCCGTTGATACAAATTCTTGTATATTTATTATATGCAAATAGGTGGTTCGATTAGAAGGTTTGATTGAATCACCCATTGACTCCTGTGTCTACAAATTGCTTCAAAGAGACTTGAAGGTGATTCAGAAATTTGATGGGCTTTTGCTTTGCAGAATCTCAAGCGTTCATGGAGGAACAGAGCTGAAGAGGAGGCTGAGAGTTGTGATGGCTCCTCTGATATTAACGTGAGTTAATGAGTTTTATCGCCTCCACTGTATCTACCTATCAGAACATTTGGAGGAGTGCTGTTCTGTGGCTTATGTTTCTCATCCTGTTAGCATTTGTTTAGGCACATTTGTTTGAAGGGAGAAAGAAAAAAGAGAGTCAAACTTATTGATTACATGAGTGGGGCTAAGAAAGTGTGCTTGCTGTAAGATTATTATAATTAAATAGAGCATCTCTTCATATCTTGGTGAATTTTATACGTAGTAGGTATAACATTTCACAGACTTTTTTTAATGTTGCGCAAGCAGCACGTAATGTGCCATTCGCAAAGCGGCTAACTTTGCCAATGAGCTGTACCGACATGCTTCCCATTCCAGCAAGGCACATGGTCACAGAGTGTTGGATTGTTTAGTCCTTAGAGCTTACTTCTGAGTTTCTGAGTTTTTAAAATGTTGTAATGTTTAAGTGGGAGGAGGGCGCTTTCTTAATTGATTCGGTACAACCCCTCTGTAATATGATTTGTTGGGTTATGTAAAGGCTGCTTGAACTGTCCTTTACCCATCTTTAAAAGCGATGTGCAGGAGTATTTAAAAATATTGTGAAATCTTTGAAGCTGTTTGGTTTAAAGGATTAGCATCTTTGCTATTTTCGTCCGATACTGATAAAAAAAAGGTGTCGCAGTTGCATTCTGCAGGTGTTTTGATATTTCCCTATTACAGACTATGGTTGAATCTTGTACTGAATCACTAATCAGTTCAAACTGAATCTTGTGGCCTTCAGATCTCAAAACAAATTTAACTGGAATCTTGCCGTCTTCAAATCTTAGCTCTCTAATTCAGATCAGATCTTGGCTGATTTGCACATCTCAAATATTTATAAGCTTCTTAAATAGAAAGTGCCGTGTTGTTGAGCAGCATTGTTGATCTCTGTGTTCTCTTGTTCTTGTCTTTTGCTAGTGATTCAAAATGAGAACTTGTCTTACATGTGTTTGGAGTTTCCCTTTGGATACCAGTTAGGTCTTCAGAATTTAAATGCTATTTTCTTTGAAAATGGGAAACATCCTCCTTTGTAGAATAAGGTTTTATTCATCCTGCAGCTGCTGTTTGATATAATGATTTATTAAGGTACTAGGAAAAATATTGATCTGGCTAATAGCTTCTGCCTTGCTGCATAATACTCTACATTTTACTCTGCTAAAAGTGCCCATATTCCTTCTCTCGTCCTCTGATTGACCATAAATGTTTTGGCCTTTCCCCCAGCCATTATCACACTTACCAAGTGGTAAATAAATGTTGACTATTTATAGACTAATTTAAAAGGCAAACATGTCCAACTAGTGTCCTGAAAGAACACTAGTTGGATATGTTTAGTAGATTCTGTTATAAGATCAAAAAATGTTTCTTTAGTGCTTTAAATATCAAACATTTCTTGCAATATTATCACTGGAAGCCTTATCAATACGCATCAAGGATCTGAACAGAAAGATCTACAAAGTCCCAGTTGTGCACTCTGAGAAGCAGTTTGCCTTTGCTCAACCTTGCATTTCAACTAATATATTCCTGGGGAATTCATTCATTTAGGTATTTTAGAAAGTGGAATCTGGAATTTCTTCAGATTACCCACCCAGATGGAGAAATATTATTTATTTATTGGAGGCTCAGTATCCCACTTTTGTTCCAGGAGCTCAGGCTGGTGTGTAGAGAACTCCATCCTCCAATTACATATTGACTGCAGTTTGAGATGAAAGTTGTTTTGAATAGAAGACGATGTTGGTGGTTGCCATTTTGGGGGGGGGGGGTGTCATTATTTCTCTGCAAATTATGCCATCCACTGCTTCTTCCTGTGCAGAGCATTTGTCATATTGTGGGGGGTGGGGGGGACAGAAAAGTGCTGGCGGAAATATTTGAATTTGAAAAATGGCCTGCAAGAAGAGCTTTCATCTGCTCAATTAAGACCCCTCCGAAATCTACTTTTCTTTTCTTTTTGTTCATATAGTATATTTCCATGTCTCTGTGCGTGTTTTTCAAAAGATAGAAATTAGACAAGTTGCTTGATTCTATAGTCTACAAGGTTTTTTATAATTTTTATTAAAGCTTGATTCTATAGTCTACAAGGTTTTTTATAATTTTTTATTAATTATTATTTCCATGTCTCTGTGCGTGTTTTTCAAAAGATAGAAATTAGACAAGTTGCTTGATTCTATAGTCTACAAGGTTTTTTTATAATTTTTATTAAAGATTTTCACATAAGTAAAAGATAAACATGAAATTATATGGAGTGAAATTAAGAAAGAAAAAGAGATAAAAGATAGAAGAAGAGGTAGAAAAGACAGTGCAGGTAGAAAAAAAAAGATTATGAAGAAGCAACTTCCAATCTTCTTTACAGAAGTTACAAATTCATCTGCCCTTCCTCTTTAAAGTTACAACTTTTTCTTCTCATATTCAGCTGTTTTTAATCAGCAAATTCATAGATCACCAATTCTTTTTTTCCCCATTTTCAGCAAAAAGTCCATCGGAGGTGCATCAGTCTTTTATAAAAGTACTTGTTGTCTTATCCCTTAATTAACAGGTCAATTTTGCCATTTCCGCAAGTTCCACCATCTTCACGACCCTTTCCTCTGTTGTCGGTATTTCAGTATATTTTTATAGTCTACAAGTTTTATATACGTGTATATATTTATGCATCTGTTTACAGGATTTATATGCTGCTTCAGTTGAAACTGATTCTGAGCAGCTTTTATACCATACAGTATTTATGTAAATACAGAACAGAGTCTAAAACACAAATAACAATATTATACAAAACAAAGTGCTAGAGGAAGTAAAATTCTAATTCATTATGCTTAAAATTACAGGAAGGAGCAGCTCATAACATTCCACTTCCAGACACGTTGAAAAAGAAAGGTTTTGATAGCCCTTCTCAAATCCAGCAGGGAAGGGACCTTCTGGGTTTCAGAGGAGTGCTGGTCTCTAAGTAAAGGACCTGAAGTGAAGCTGCTCTAACAAGATCTACAGATGGGCAGAACCAATTGGGAGAAGGGAATCCCAAAGAAATTGAAACTTGAAGCTAACCAGGGTGCTGAATCAAGCCACATCCAGAAGTGGGATATGAATTGGAACATTGTAGGAAATGTGTAGTTGCATTTTTTTTTACATTAAACATTATCTGATGGTCTAATTTAATTATTTCAAAAGGTCCTGGAAGGGATTCATACAGCTGTTACTGGCCTTTCCAGCTAGAGACTTGAATTCTCCTGGTATTGCAGTACAAATTTCAATTATTGACACAAATTCTAAAGGTAAAAATGCCCTTGAGTTGAGCTTAACTTTTGGAAACAACACGGAAGTGGCTTCTTCAAATAGTGACCAGTTGTCAAGATCCTGTAGTGCTGTAACCAACAGCAGTTCTACCCAAACTTTAACTGTATTCCAATAATTCTGACTTGGTAGAATTTTGATTATGAGGTGGGAATGAGAAACTTCTTTAGAACTTGTTTTCACTGAGGTCGATCAACCTATGGCTTACACCATTTCAGGTGGGGTGACTCACGTTATTCATCCATTTCCATACAGAATATTACACATCAGAGAAAAGATATGTTATTTATTCTCTCTCAGATGTAACTTTCTCATGGAGGAGTTATATAACATTATATAAAATAGAAATTCCACCTCTTCCCTCCCGTGAATTCCAAAATATAGACTGGAGATTGGGAGAGGGAGAAGGAACATGGGGCAGGTGAAGTGAGAAAAATGTTTCTCTGCTGTCTTGCTTGAAGGCCAGAGTTGATTGAAATGTGGTGCTTAAAAAAGAGGATGAGGGGTTTTTTTTGGCTCTTCCTATCCATAAGTTATCATATTGTGTGTGCGTATTTACCTGAGTTTCAGATTTCCCAACTTTTCTAGGGAAAACTATTATTTCAGAAGTGGTATAATGGTCCTGCTCCATCTGTAACTACCTGTGAGGAACACTTCTTTTCTTCTTTTATTGTTACCTGTACAAGAGCAGAAGGAAAACTCAACCTTTATATGAAAGGGTAGTGGTTTATGTTGCATTACCCAGAAACAAAATCTAAGCAGGTTGCATTTTTGGTAGCCTTTTCCCTACCTTGTGCCAGACTTCCTTTTCTTTTGTCTCAGGGTTAAAACGACCTCCATTTACTCAGCTCTTTGACTTTCTAATGTTCTATCACAGTTATCCTTGAGTTGCTGCAAAATATTTCCCTGAGTTTTGAAGGCTCCCTGAAGCAAAATTTGAGAACATTGTTCATGAACAATTCTATGCAGGGTAATGTGATCTAAATTGAATGATCTCTCTTAGCGATCCTTATGCATCCAGGGGATGCTAATATACCCAGATACTGCTTCCCAACAAATGTTGCTTAATAATGTTTTAAACACCAGAGGAGCAAGAAGTATGTGGATGCGTGCATGCGTGTGTGCCCACTGGAATGTAAGTAAACATTTTCTCATCATGGCATTACTGTAAATGCAAAATACCATTGCCTAGGGATTTATTTTAATCAAAATGCAATGTGTTGCCCTGCAGACCAAAACTTGGCAATTTTTTGAGGTTGTTTTGTTTAAATGCCAGTATTGTAGAGACAAATAGCTCATGTGCCTCCATTCTGAAATCTCAGTAGGGGTAAATCTCAGCTCCCTTCTGTACGCCTATGTCATCCAGAGGAGAATAAGAAGGGCGATTGGTCTTTACATTTTTACTGGAAGAAGTCAGAAAATAGCTGCTATTTATTGACACTTTTTTTTTTTAAGTTACTTGGTTGGAGTTTCACTTTTCCAAAAGCTCCCAACAATTATAAAATGACTTTATGATTGTGTGAGGTCTAACCTAATTAGTCTGTAAAAGGCTTTCCCTAACATCAAAGTAATCTGCAGACTGAGTTTAAATGCTTACTCGAAGAATCATATTTTCCTGTATTCATTTATTTGCTGTCCAGCTTAACTAAGTCTTTGGTACTACTCAAAAGCTCAACTGAACTGCTGGTGTTAAAGAGAATCCCTGTATGAGATCTAATGACTACGTCGCACAACCTTCACAATCCTTTGTACCATATGAGAATGTTACAACTAATTATCAACTGACACTATTGAGGGAATTATGTCCAAGGGAAGGTACCCACTGGCCATGCCTAGATCATTTCAGATCCTTCAGATGCATATGGGATAGGAAAAGAGGAACCCCCCCCCCCCCAAATCAAGTTCTGTGTCATGCTAGGATTGAAAAATTAGCAGAGATTGCTACAGGTCTGAAAGAAAATGAGCAAATGTGTAAGATTCCCCCCCCCCCCCCCAAAGATTTGTCACTGTTTAGAGGATTAGCTAAGGACAGCCTGGTTCTATTTGGCTCATTGAGAAAAAAAAAAAAAATCAGAAATTCCCCAGAGTTCCTGGTCCATAACTGCTAACAATATTTGGGGGTTTAGAAGGTTTGAAATGATGTTAATTTCAAACAGAAATTCCAGTTTGGGCATTGTTTTTTATTACACAAAGAAATCATTAGCTGCCTTGTATGTATGTGTCTATGGTGGAAAGGGGAAGTGATGCACAATAAAACAGTTGTAGCCCTCTTCCCCAAATATACTGGATGATGACGCTTCCTTAAATAAATGTATTATTTGGAATCTCAACAATGCACAATAGTATGAACACCCTAAAATAGGAGGAGGAGGAGGAGGAGGAGGAGGAATTGCAGTCAAAGATCAGTACTAAATAGTGTAAAACAGGTTATATATATATAAACAGTAGTAAAATTAATTGGGCTGTGCATTTTGCATATGACATAGCAGAATTTAGCTTCATTTAGAGTTACAGAGTCATGAATAACTGGATGTAAAAACTATAAGTAAAAATGATTAGACTGACCAGGAAATTTGCTTAAATGTGGAGTTATCAAATCTAACCATGTGCCAGCATAAAACAGGCAATATAATAAAATATATTTAAGAGTTCCAGTAGCCCCTTCATCGCATGAGCAAAACCCTGGCCCAGGTGGAATACCTTTTCTACGACTGTGATAAGAAGGACATTAAATTGAGCCAAGAATGTCCTCCTATATTTAGGGATTGTAATTTGACTTAGGAATCTAGCAGGTCTTAGGAGGGTAAATGAACTGGTCAGGAATATATCCTTGGGGAGAGATCATTTGATTTGATTTGATGTCAGATCAAAGTGGATATCAATATCTTTAATCCACTGCCTCAATGTACCCAAATGTGCAAAGTTGGATTAATGAAAATCCCAGGAGCACTCTTCTTAAATGATCTAGATGTAGGGTTGATCAGATCCTAAGATTAGAGACTGAGCCAACTTGTCTATGATCTCAAGAGAGGCAACCTTGGCACTGGTGGGACCTGATCGTATTATCACCAAGGAAAGGAGAACCAGTGTCATCAGGCAATTAACGCTATGGTGGAGATCATAATAATCCTATCTCTCACTATTTTATTGGAACCATCATCAGTTCTACTGTGATTTGTATAGTCTGTTCAACTCTTCTTGTCTGTGATTCTTGTTTGTAAATCACAATTCGTGGTTATTGGGCTATTATGCTTACCCTGTTGTCTTATAATGGTTACACTTCAGCTGATGACAGTTTTTATTTTTGTAAAAGCTGAGTTTACCTAGAATCTCATATCTGATTCATGTCATATATTTTTCTTTGTGTTGTGCTATTGTTGACCTTAATCTTATGCTTAGCTATTCTGTTTAACTGAAAAGGAAAGATCTTCCTACAAGCATTTTTTTTTTCTTTTACTAATACCGCAAATGGTGTCAAGTATTTTATTTGTATGATTTTCTTGGATTTTCATTTGACCCAATGCTGGAATAATCAATTTTTCTCTGGATTGAGGGTGATTTAACTAACAGGAGGTGGCTTTATTACGAAAGAGCATTCAGAGATGTAGGAAGCATCACCATGTACCAATCCCTTGGTTCTTAAATAACCCCTTAAACATAAGTAGTGGTGACAAAGGATACATTAAATCTTCCTGAATAAAGTCTAGTTTCTAATTGCTTCTAGGTAAAACAAACTATTCTTTACTGTTCATAGCTGACCTAGCAAAAGATCACTTAATTTTTCTATTAAGATGAAGCGGCTTAGATTTTTGTAGTTCCTAGCTTTTTAATGGATTCAGGCAGCCCAAAAGGCTTTTAGCCAGCCATACTTTGGCCCAAAGGCCTTTCATATTAGCTTTTAATGCATTCAGCACATAACCTTCCGTGTGACATTCCAATCTCTGTTAAGTAAGTGAGCATTCAGAAGTGAAGCTTGTCTCTCTGGTAACGGGAATTTTTTTTTTTTTGAAACAACCAAATCCTCTAAACATTCAGAGCCTATAAAAATATGAGATGATGGAGTGAAAGGATGCTTCTGTGCAGTTTTCCCTGATTTCAGTGGGCGGTTTGAGAAGGAGAGCTTCCATTTCTGGTGGGTTCTTCTGCTTACCTCTTGACCTAGGAGGATTGACTTGGAAAGGCTAACTTGCATTGGCAAGCCAAACTTTCATCAAAGAAGCTAGCTCAGTCCCGTGATGATTTACCAAAGGGTCTGTTTGTGACATTTTGTCATAGACTGAAAATGAAGGGACCTTGAAATAATAAATAAACAAAAATAACTAAAGGTATAAAGTAATGTATCCTGGTGACCTCAGAGACATCTTGGAATTAATAAATCGAAACATAAATGAATAATATTTGATTGAATTGTAGAATAATTACACTGGGTCTCAGTTTGTTTAACTCACTGTTGTGCCCGAGGGCTCTGCAGGCTTCAGAAATGATTTGGAAGAATTGCTTTGGACCTCACACAATTATAAGCACAACATTTATCTGTTTTTCATTAAAACAGGGTGTTTTTTTTCCTTCCTTGTTAGCCTGAAAACAGGTATTAAATTGCTTTAAGAGCTCATTAATGCTGTACTTCTTTAATGATCCTGCTAAAGTTCAGTAGGGTCTCTACCACCACCAGCTCTGAGATGCTAGGGACAGAAGTGGAAATCTCAAGCAACCAGATCACATGCTCTCTCTCCTTCTATGTAGCACTGATCATTGTTCACATGTGAAAGTATCTCCAGTCTCACCATGTGGCTGCCTTGTTAAACACACTATGGAATAGAGAGCTTAAGATTTCTAGCTCTCTTTACTTCCCCCTTCACTGTCTTCATACTCTATACTTTTAGTGGTCAGCAATCAGCTTGTCATTTTCTTTTGTTTGCAAATGTGTAGCAGGAGTAAACTGACATTAATTAATCAGGGATCTTAGAGACACAGTCTTTAATTTATGTGAGTATGTCAGAAACCAATCACAGCTGGCGAAATTACATGGCTTTAAGCAAGCAGAAGTCACTGGCTTGAGATGTGGTGGGTTAAAAAAGGTTGAGACCAGATATTATTTAAGCAATATGTGTACACCCAAAATTATTACTTTTTCCTTTGAAAGGCTATAAAATGCATCTCGGTCTCCAGCTGCATTCATCAATGTCTTTATAGTGTAATTACAAATCCCAAGAATGTCGGGATCTCTAAATTGAAATACAGTGACAGGTCCAGAAAATGGTGCCATGTCAGCACTGTTAGTGCAATAAATATGAGCTGCAAAGTAAATGCAGACTCTGAAGCCGTCTAAGCAAGCTTCATTTTTCTTTCTTCATGACATATGCTTCTCTGCCCCCTTTCTTTTTCATTTCAAGGTTATGTTTTGTCTGACTTTTGGAGATATGAAGAATTGCCACATCCCAAGAGGGATGTTTTTCCCCCTCCTTTTCTGTTGAAGCCATAGGTAATTTTATTTTTGCTACAAGTAATCCATTTCAATGTGTTGTCCTCTCTTTCCGTATGGTTGACAGCTCGACTTGTGAACTTTGAAGTGGGGCTTCAAGAGATTGCTCCAGAGAAGTGGAGGTGAAAGGAGTTAGATCTCCTGCATTGCCTTACGTTCACACCCTCCAGTCCACCTCACTTCAGCCCAGAACATGCCTATCTAGAAAACTGCCTATCCAAGAATAATGTGGAACGTATTCAGCTCTTTCCTTCCATATACACCTTTTCCTCTAGAAAAGAAGCTGTACTCTGATTTTCTACGTGAACATGAAGAACCCATATATCAGGTGACCCATATAAGAGTTAGGCCTGGAGTTAGGGCTGCAGGTTTGTTTTTAAATACCATCCATCATTTAAAAACAGGCCAATTAGTTATCACTGTGATTTTCTGAAGGAAGATGATATAGGAAAACATATCTCCATTTTCTCAGTGCTTTTTGACATAACCACTAGCAAAACAGATTAGGCTTGGTTGGGAGTCCACAAGGGAATTCCAGATTATTGGCTAGACTGGGAATTCCCAAAAATATTCCAGAAGAATCATTGGCAAGCCAGTGATACATTGTTTGCAAGGAACAATATGGATTGTTCACACGGTCACCAGGAGTCAAACCTCAATTCTATTATGTAAATACAGTTCATTATACCAACCTATCAAGGAAAAAGGACTTGAGAGAGAGTGCGTAGATTTTGGAGGCACGTTTGAAGAAGGAATACAGGATATGTTGTGTACTCTGCTGTACACTGAGACAGTTTTAAGTTCTGCATGTCTGACTGATCTCTCCAGCACTAAGCCTTGCACTGAGTAAACATGTTGTTCCTATTTCAACATGTCCCTTTTACTTTTCTCTTGCCAAGGTGAACGAGCTTTTTTACAAAAAACCCTGTTCAGTTGTGTCTAATTCTCAGAGACTGCCTAGACAAGTCTCTGCAGTTTTCTTGGCAAGGTTTTTCAGAAGTGGTTTACCATTGCCTCGTTCCTAGGGCTGAGAGAGAGGGACTGGCCCAGGGTCACCCAGCTGGCTTTGTGCCCGAGGCAGGACTAGACCTCACGGTCTCCCAGTTTCTAGCCTGGTGCCTTAACCACTGCACCAAACTGGCTCTGTAACTAAGCCTTGCACTGAGTGAACGTCTTGTTCTTATTTCAGCATGTCCCTTTTACTTTTCTTTTGCCAAGATGAACCAGCTTACATCGCCTCATAAGGCAGATCTGTACTTTCTGTTTTGTGGTACAGGCCCCTCGTGGCTTCCTTACTGTATAAGTGGGTGTGGTCCTCCTCTTTCCATTCCCACCCCACTGCAAGGGCATCCCGTGTCCATGTTTCCAACTTTCATTCAACGCTGCTGCTTTCCAACCAGAGCCAGCTGAAGTCCATCAGAGCAGAACATTTCCAGCAACAGCCTCAGTTTGAATTGTAGCCCACCTCACATGCTTTTTTGTTGACTGGAGAATAGGAGGAGGGAGCATTAGGTGCACTTCTTTGATTTGCCAAAATGGAAAGCATGACTATAAATCTAGGACATAAATAAATTTCCCTTCTAGCAATAAAGATCTTTCCAGGTGGTTCTTGTTTTCTGAGGAAGTCAGCCTTGCAGGGCTTGACCCAGTGGATTTCTGCCTAGGCTAGGTGAAGTATGCGTCCTTGCTTTCCAGCCTTCATCCAGAGTACTGCAAAGCATTCCTTCCCTTCCCTACCTTTTCAAAAATAAGTTGTAATATGGGGATGTTGCTACTTTGATTCTTTTTTAAAATTATTTTTGATAGAATAATTTTATACAATAGTAAAAATGATACAAATTTAAGGAAAAAAAAAGAAAGTGGAGAATAGATAAAGAAACAGAGAGAAAAAGGAAAGAAGAAGAAAAAAGTATAAAGAAATGGCTTCCAATCTTCTTTACAGCAGTTACAAATAAATGTATCATCTATCCTCCCTCTTTAAGGTTACATCTTGATTCCCTCCTTCCCATATTTTAGCCATCCTAATCATCAGATCCATAAACCGCCACTTCATTTTTTTCCATTTTCAGCAAAAAGTCCGTAAAGGGTTTCCAGTCAATAATAAATGTACTTCTTGTCTTTTTCCTAATCAAGCAAGTCAATTTTGCCATTTCCGTAAATTCTGTCATCTTCAGGGATGTTGCTACTTTGATTCTATAAAGCTGGATTATCTAAAGTTTCCATGGACCTACAGAGAAAGGTTGGAACAAAGAAGAATCTGTTCCCTGTTGCTTTGATTATTGTAGCATCAGAGCAATGAGGGAACCGTATGGGGGGAACTGAATGAACGGGAAGGACAAGAAGAAGGTTTTGTGGTGCTCACCATCCAGACTGAGCATCAGCCAGTCCCAGTGCCAGCTCTCTGTAATCTAGACTGGGGTTTCTGAAGTTGGCTTAGGAAGCAGCCAGGAGCAGCACGGTAGGCAAGCAGTGTGGACTTGTCCACAGCTTTCCCCAAAGCGAGCTGAGGAAGATCCCATTACCACCTATTTGTACCATATATTGCCTTCTGTTTCTTGGCTGATGCTAAAGAAGACATCTGCAGGAGGAGGGACTGAGATTCTATTTCCTAGTCCCATTTCTGATAGCCACAGAAATGGCTATCATGGCTAAGTTTGTTTGCAGCTTCTTCACAAGGACAACATGCACAGGTTCTTATGGACAATCTTTGTTGCTTTCAGCTTGTAGGTGATGGATCCAAGCCTACACATATAGACCAAAGATTGAAAGTATCTTGAATATAGTCATAGTGGATAATGAGATCCATAGATGTGATTCTGATTTTCTTCTCCAAGTATTTTTATGACCCAGCTGGAACACACTGTATGCAGAAGGTTAATAGATACGACATGCCTGGGATTCTGTCATTTGTGTCATTCTTTTATCACTTGATGAATGTGTTCTTCTTTGTTATAATTTTATTTATTCAACCATTCTAAAAGGCAATTAAAAACAACAACTCTCAGTCCATGTACAAGTTCATCACAGGCTCAGATGATCAGTCCCCTTATGACTTTTGTGAGTGAAACGTTAATTGGCATTATGTATATTATCCTGCTATTTCTCCCAGATGGGACACAAGGCAAGTCACAACTCAAAAACAATAAAATAACTGACCCATACTTTTAGGGGGTGAACTGGAGGCAGTTATATGTTATATGTCCATTTGCTCATAGAGCTGATGATTCAGGGAACAATGGCTTTTTAGCATGGACTGGTTGTGTAAACAGAGACGAATTAAACTTGGCACTAAACATGTGGTTTGCTGATATGCCTTTTTAAAAAATAACCTGTAAATAGCAATGTTAAATGCGTAATCCTTTCTTTTCTCCTTTGGCTCTCTGGAAAATATATCCCTGCCAATAAGTTTATATAGGCACCAATGAGAGCTTCCCTTAGAATATAAAAACAGCCCTGCCTGACCAGGCCATAACTCCCAATTTCTTATTCTTTTTCTTCTTTTTTTAAAATCTTTAGAAAAGCACATATTCTTTGCTAGAGATAAACCCAGATCAAAATTCCCATCTCTTCCCTCTGGCCATAAATTATAGTAGCCATTATAATGTCCATCAGGCATTCTGGAAGATGATTAGGTTATACATTAAGCAGTGTCCAAATGTTGGGATTCCCAGCAAGGGAAGAACATCCCTCATCAAGGAAATGGCTATATTCCAGTGAAAGATTCCCAACATTCAAAGCATGGTGTGATGTGACCCATTCTCCTGAAAGCTGAGCAAATGCAGTTGGGAAGGTTGATTTCCACACTAAAAATCTCACCCAGAAGCTGAAACTGACTTTCTTTGTCATTTTGTTGTGCTTCCAAGAAAAAGAGGGATGAGGGAAGATGGCAGTTGATGGAAATGACTCTTCTACATCTGCCAATCTCTCCTCCCCACTCACCCCCTGATGCTAAACTGAGATTGTGATTGTTCCCTTCCCTTCCAACCCTCCTTCATTTCAGAGCCTGAGAACCATGATTCCAGATGGAGGAAAGGAGAATCACTGTATTAGAAAATATATGTTTCCCATGTAGCCGGCCGTTTGGCCCTTAGCTTTAACTGCTGACAGGTCTTTGTATGTATATTCTCTCTTTGGAATACACTCGATAGAATCATTTCCAGCTGAATTAGTTTGAGTCATGGTTTCAACTCTTTGTGTGACATTTTAACTGTTTATGTTTTACTTTTTCATTGTTGGCCGCCTTGAGGCAGATTGTAAATTGTACAAATAAATAAAATATAAAGCCAATAACTGTAGATAGGATTTGGTTGTTTGGTTGGTTTTTTTGGATTCAACCTGCTGGATTGTTATTTTAAAAGGAACATTGACAAAAATTTAGGGATGGGTTCCTATTGTCTGTGTGGTAGAATAAAAGGACTCTGGAAAGTGGCACCTTTGAGTCAGGATAAACCAAGTATCTGCCTTCAGAACTTGGTTTAAAAGGTCACAAAGAAGTATATCTTTACCCCCATCTGCTAATTAGATGCAGAAGCCTACTCAAATAAGCTTTTTCTCTCTGTGATCTGCCATTCCACAATGAGTTACAACTGATTTGAAATTACTGTATTTTTATGAAAGGCCTCTGCGGGTCAAAATCATTTGCAAGCTTTGCTGGCTGACCAAACCAGAGAGGTCAGAGACTGTCAGCAGTTAAGAAATAGATTGTTCTGGAGAAAGAGGCGTTGTATCTTTGGATGCGAGTGAATTGCTCCAACCTCATCCCTCATATCTCTTCCTTCTCATAGAGGCTGTGTATTAATTCTAAAAATACTTCAGAGTCTTTCAACTCTTATCCCTTCCGCTAACTAGAAGAGCCATGTATGGGAAATGATGTTTTCAAAACCCTTCTGAAAGGAAAACTGACAACAGCAAATCTTTCATTTTTCAACTTAATCTTTTTTAGATCCAGGTGGTTGGTTCCCCCCCCCCCCCCCCGGTCACCTGGTAGTTCAGAAGAGATGAAATTATTTTCTTACTAGGTTTTTAACAAAGGCCTTCTGCTCTTTTTGCCCTGGTCCTGCCCTTCTCTCTTATTGGCACAAGAGAGAAAGTATAGAAGGCAGAATAGTCAAGAAAAATGACCACCATCAGTTCAGATCAATTAGGGCTGCAGATTTTGTTGGAAGATAAGTTGAGATAGAGAAATTAGAAAGATAAAGGGGCTGTTTAGTTGAATTTAACTCCTGAAGTACATCTAGGCAGTTTTTTAGCAATGGAAGTACTTTGCCACTATTTTATTCTGGAATTTCCCCCAACTTCAGTCCAGCCAACAGTACTGGAATTCCCACATGATCCTCCATCTATGTATTAATCGGGGCCAAACCTGTTTTGCTCCTGAGATCAGTCAAGTTAGGTGCTTCTACTTGCACCGAAAAAAGTTAATGTAGTCCTAACTTCTGAAGAGCTGTTATTTTGATGAAGGAATCCCTTTAACTATTTATGGCTACCTTTGAAAGCTGGGACTTAGCATAGGAAATTACAGGTGGCAAAAACACCGTATCCAGTTGCAGGAAGAGAAATATTCAATGAATAAGAATTACAAAAGGAGAAAGGGTTTGACTATTTTTTATTTAACCGGAGGTGGGTAGGGAATCAAAAGAGTTAATTGCTTTTATTTTTCTTATTGTTGTATGTTGTATGGAAGCCCAATCAATTGCTTGGAATTATTCCTAACCGTATAATAAAGAACAGTGCAGCCCACTTGTGCCCTTGAATACTTGAATGACCCCTTCATGGATCGCTGCCTTGTCGTGGCGAAGGGGCTTGTGTAACTCAGTGAAGCCATGAGCTATACTGTGCAGGGCCACCCAAGACGGACAGGTCATGACAGAGAGTTCTGACAAAATGTGGTCCACTGGAGAAGGAAATGGCAACCCACTCCAGTATCCTTGCCAAGAAAACCCCATGGACAATGTTAAAAGGCTAAAAGATATGACGCCAGAAGATGAGCCCCTCAGGTCGGAAGGTGTCCAATATGCTGCTGGGGAAGAGCGGAGGGCAATTCCAGGTAGCTCCAGAAAGAGTGAAACGGCTGGGCCAAAGCCGAAAGGACGTAATCTGTGGATGTATCTGGAAGCGAAAAGAAGGTCCGATGCTGTAAAGAACAATATTGTATAGGTACGTGGAATGTAAGATCCATGAACCAAGGCAAGCTGGATGTGGTCAAACATGAGATGACAAGATTGAACGTCGACATCTTGGGAATCAGCGAATTGAAATGGACGGGAATGGGTGAATTTAATTCAGGTGACCATTATATCTACTACTGTGGGCAAGAAACCCTTAGAAGAAATGGAGTTGCACTCATAGTCAATAAGAGAGTGGGAAAGGCAGTAATGGGGTACAACCTCAAAAACGACAGAATGATCTCAGTGTGTATCCAAGGAAAACCATTCAACATCACGGTAATCCAAGTCTATGCCCCAACCACTGATGCCGAAGAAGCTGAAGTTGACCGGTTCTATGAAGACCTACAAGACCTTCTAGAACTAGCACCAAAAAAAGATGTCCTTTTCATCATAGGGGATTGGAATGCTAAAGTAGGAAGTCAAGGAGTAATCGGAATAACAGGCAAGTTTGGCCTTGGAGTACAAAATGAAGCAGGGCAAAGGCTAATAGAGTTCTGTCAAGAGAACAAGCTAGTCATAGCAAACACTCTTTTCCAACAACACAAGAGACGACTCTACACATGGACATCACCAGATGGTCAATACCGAAACCAGATTGATTACATACTTTGCAGCCAAAGGTGGAGAAGCTCTATACAGATGGCAAAAACAAGACCAGGAGCTGACTGTGGCTCAGATCATGAGCTTCTTACTGCAAAATTTAGGCTTAAATTGAAGAATGTAGGGAAAACCACTAGACCACTCAGGTATGACTTAGATCATATTCCATGTGAGTACACAGTGAAGGTGATGAATAGATTTAGAGGATTAGATTTGGTAGACAGAGTGCCTGAAAAACTATGGACGGAGGTCTGTAACATTGTACAAGAGGCAGCAACTAAAACCATCCCAAAGAAAAAGAAATGCAAGAAAGCAAAATGGCTGTCTGATGAGGCTTTACAAATAGCTGTGGAAAGAAGGAATGCGAAAAGCAAGGGTGAAAGGGAAAGATATAAGCAACTGAATGCAGATTTCCAGAGAATAGCAAGGAGAGATAAGAAGGCCTTCTTAAATGAACAATGCAAAGAAATTGAAGAAAACAATAGAATGGGGAAGACTAGAGATCTCTTCAAGAAAATTGGAGATATCAAAGGAACGTTTAGTGCAAAGATGGGCGTGATAAAGGACAAAAAAGGCAGGGACCTAACAGAAGCAGAAGAGATTAAGAAGAGGTGGCAAGAATACACAGAAGAACTCTGCAAGAAAGATCTCAATGTCCCTGATGTCCATGCTGGTGTGGTCACTGACCCTGAGCCAGACATCCTAGAGAGTGAAGTCAAATGGGCCTTAGGAAGCATTGCTAACAACAAAGCTAGTGGAGATGACAATATTCCAGCTGAGTTATTTAAAATACTAAAAGACGATGCTGTTAAAGTGCTGCACTCAATATGCCAGCAAGTTTGGAAAATGCAACAGTGGCCACGGGATTGGAAAAGGTCAGTTTACGTTCCAATTCCAAAGAAGGGCAATGCCAAAGAATGCTCAAACTATCGCACAATTGCACTCATTTCACATGCTAGCAAGGTTATGCTCAAAATCCTACAAGCTAGGCTTCAGCAGTACGTGAACCGAGAACTACCGGATGTACAAGCTGGGTTTCGAAGAGGCAGAGGAACTAGAGATCAAATTGCCAACATTCGCTGGATCATGGAGAAAGCACGAGAGTTCCAGAAAAGCATCTACTTCTGCTTCATTGACTATGCAAAAGCCTTTGATTGTGTGGATCACAACAAGCTGTGGCAAATTCTTGGAGAGATGGGGATACCAGACCACCTTACCTGTCTCCTGAGAAATCTGTATGCGGGCCAAGAAGCAACAGTTAGAACCAGTCATGGAACAACCGATTGGTTCAAAATAGGGAAAGGAGTACAACAAGGCTGTATACTGTCACCCTGCTTATTTAACCTATATGCAGAGTACATCATGAGAAATGCCAGGCTGGAAGAATCACAAGCCGGAATTAAGTTTGCAGGGAGAAACATCAATAACCTCAGATATGCAGATGATACCACCCTAATGGCAGAAAGTGAAGAAGAACTAAAGAGCCTCTTGATGAGGGTGAAAGAGGAGAGTGCGAAAGCTGGCTTGAAACTCAACATTAAAAAAACTAAGATCATGGCATCTGGACCCATCAATCCCTGGCAAATAGAAGGGGTAGAAATGGAAGCAGTAACAGACTTTATTTATTTGGGCTCCAAGATCACCGCAGATGGAGACTGCAGCCATGAAATTAAAAGACGCTTGCTCCTTGGGAGGAACGCTATGGCAAACCTAGATAGCATATTAAAAAGCAGAGACGTCACCTTGCCGACAAAGATCCGCATAGTCAAAGGTATGGTTTTTCCAGTAGTAATGTATGGCTGTGAGAGCTGGACCATAAAGAAGGCTGAGCGCCGAAGAATGGATGCCTTTGAACTGTGGTGCTGGAGAAGACTCTTAAGAGTCCCCTGGACTGCTAGGAGGTCAAACCAGTCAATCTTAAAGGAAATCAACTCTGATTGCTCATTGGAAGGATTGATAATGAAGCTCAAGCTCAGATACTTTGGTCACCTAATGCGAAGAGAGGACTCTTTGGAAAAGACCCTGATGCTGGGAAAGATGGAAGGCAAAAGGAGAAGAGGACGGCAGAGGATGAGATGGGTAGATAGCATCACTGAAGCAATGAGCATGAAATTGAGCCAACTCAGGGAGGCAGTGAAAGATAGGAAGGCCTGGCGCAATATGGTTCATGGGGTCACAAAGAGTCGGACACGACTTAACGACTGAACAACAACAACAACAATACTTGAATGAATGGGTCTTTGCAGAACATTCACATTCACAACTTATTAGTTCCCATCCATTGATGTAAATGGAGCCAGTTGAGAAAGAGAGTGGCAAATCTGGTGTGTGGGCAGCCATAACTCAAGAACCTCAAGCTGAAATGAGTTTTGGTGCTGTTTTACTCCCCTGGCTATTTTTTTTTTTAAACTTTATTTTATAACAAGTTTAAAAGAAAATACAGAAAAATACAAAAAGAAATCAATAACTGCAACCCCCCAAGAAAAGCACACTATAAACAAAAATATAAAAAGGAAAACATAATTAATGATTAAAAACAGATGAAATAGGAAAACAGGAAAAAAATCGCAACCACTGAAAGCACATCATGCACATATCAAATATTACAAAATAAGAAAAATTAAGCATTACAAGAAAGTGGAAGTCTGTTGTGTATTTTCAAAAACATACTTTTCAAAAACATACATTATACATGTCCTGAATCCAGTCCTGAATAGTAATACTTTTCCAATTTCTCAAAATAATCCTTGTGGCAATTCTTCACACTTGGTGTTCCTCATAATTTTCAGTTCCTGAAAAATCCCACATAATTCAACATAATATTAACATTTTTAATATTAACAAATATTAACACATTTTTCTATATCTATCATCCATCCATCCATCCATCCATCCTTCCATTATCTTTCCTCCCTCCCTCCCTCCCTCCCTCCATCATATCTATCTCTATCATCTATCCTTTATCATCATCTATCCTTGATCATATCTCTCCCTCCCTCCCTCCCTCCCTACCTCCAGAACAATGCCTGGGCTGAAGGTAATTCTGATTCCAATCTCCTTTGAAGCATGTCTGTGGAAGAGATCCAGAATATCTGTACATAGCATGTTGACTTATCCAGCTGCAGAGTTAGGACTTACTGCCCAGATGTTTTTCCATAGAACAGGAAGTATCTCCTTGGAATAAGGAATACTCTCAGCTTCAAGAGCACTTTTACAGAGGACAGGTTGTTAGTGCTCTACAGCTGTTTAGAAGGAGTCTGTCCAGATTGGCAACACTCATTTGACTGATTCTTACTGCCCGCATATCTCAGTATTTCTTGTCTTACAAAAATGGTAACTTTTCTGGAGGTTCTCGATCAGAAAGCACATTTGGGATACTTGTACATTTTCCTCTTATTCAGTTAAAATATCAGACTGCCTGGAAAGTCAGCACAAAAACTGACATTTTCCTAAACAGAAGGGCTCTGGAATTCATTGTATATTGAGACAGCAAAAACAAAGTACCAAAACTCAACTAGACCTGACAAATAATTAGCAATGCATTCTTTTTGATATAAGAGGCAGTTGTTGCTGGTTGGGAATATTTGTTTTTGGCATGCTGGCATTCTTAAAAAGACAGAGAGAAATTAAGGGTCTCCCCCCCCCCCCTACTTTTTTTCTGTCCACCGTGTCTTTTGCTGGTTCATTTAGCTACAAAATGATTGTGTGTCAGTTAGGCAGTTGGCATCTTTGCTTACATGGGAGCAACATAAAGAAAAAAAACCCTTTCTGCCAAATGAATTTGCAGCCATTGCCCCGTGCATTTCCCCAAGCCACCAATAATAATGGAGAGCTGGCGTCTGTCTGTCAGCACAAGAGGACGCAAGCTTTGCTGTCGTATTTTATAGGTATTTCACTGGGAGCAATATTGGCTTTATTATAAGTGACAAATAGAGCTACTTTGTCAAGTGCGAATTAGTCCTAAGGTAGAATTGTGCTAGTCAGCTGATTGTGCTACCTTTAGAGTCATTTTGTGCTACACATCCTCACTTAGCAAGCAGAGGTCAGCTTTCCTTTGCTTGCTTTAGCCTGAATGATTAAAGATGAGTAAATGTCTAGGTGGCTTGAATTTCCAGATAATAACAGTTGAGTTATAGCAAGCCAAACTGAAAGGAACCAACCTTCTTCCTGCTCCTTCCTTCCTTCCTTCCTTCCTTCCTTCCTTCCTTCCTTCCTTCCTTCCTTCTATCCATCCATTATTTGACTATTATCATTCCATTAAATCACTGGGACTGCGAAACAGGAATCTTCAACATATAAAATAATACTTTGTCTGTAGGGATGGTAGAGAGCCTTTTACATGCTCCTTTTTGAGAACTGGAAATCTCTGGGCAGCAAAAAAGCTGGAATTGCAGTCTGAAGATAAACAGAACTAATCTAGTGGTTGATGATGGTGGTTGGACTTCTGTGCTCAATAGGTTATACTTTCTGTACCACAGCTCTCAGCAAATCTCCTTTGCCATTAAAACATTGCTGAAACTTTTCTTCCGCAGGTGTGTAGCTTTCTCCGCATGTGTGCATTTATACCAATTATTCCACATATTTCAGAACCCGACAGTCTTTCAAGATCCAGCTGCTGACAGAGATAACACCATGCAGTGACTTGTTCTACTTTTCTCTTATAGATCACCTTCATGTTTGTAACATTTTTTCTGTATCCATCAACCTAGGTTCTGAACCTCTTTGTTGACTATGGCATGACTAAAGTGGAACTGTTTATTTAAAAAGAACTGAACCAAAAAGTCTAACTTTTTCACTAGAAGTTTTCTGAGGGACAAAAAGAAAAAGAGATATTTTGTGACTCAGTTTTTTTGTTTGACTCTTATGCCTTTTTGTATGTTCTTGATGTGCGGGTACCAGACGCTGGACATCTTTGCCTCTATAAACAAAATATTAAGAAATGGTAGATGTTTGCTTATTTATTTAAATTGTTTGGAGTCCAGATCTTACCAAGCCATGGAAAAGAACCCCCAAAAGCAACCAAATATAACTAATTTTGTACTTTTAGAAGATGAACTGTCTTTTTCAAACACTGCTGCTTTTGTGCTATTATACAAAAAATATGAAATGGGTACATTAAGAAGGATTGATTATTCTTCCTTTCCATGTATACAATATATAACTGTAAAAGAAGCAGCCTTATATCTGTCTATTGATCTGGGCATTGCCTCTGCAGGAACTATCTGGGGTTTTGATAGAAGTTCCTTTATTAGTCCTACCTGGAGATGTCACCATGTATTCATGGTATTCACATGATGCAACATACAGCCAATGTCCTTCATATCATCAGATAGTTTCTAAATTTACTTCTTTGAAAAGCTTTCTTTTAAAGAATAATGTGTATACATAGATCATGGTACAACAGTCAAGTGCCATCCATACATGGGAGAGTTCTGTGCACACATAACATTATTGTTATCCAACCTTTAAGCTCTCAGAGAAATACAGATGTTAAAATACATCATGTCCCCATCTGTGAGGTTTTTCATGACTTTTATTCCCCCTTTTTGTAGTGATGGGGATTTCTCTACTTGATACAATGTATATCCTGTGGTTGGAAGACCTTGAAGACCGAGTTAGGGTCAGATCATAATGGAAAGATCTATCTATGTGGTTGCTAAGCATTAACACTGACTTGATGGGTCATAATTGATCAAATATTCTGTGGGGTGTTTTTAGTTCCATAGACCACTGGGAGGCAGTACCTGATCAGTTTCATCCTTACTGGGACTTGTCAGATCTAAGGTAGCCAATTCTTATTCTATGGGGTTCAAACCCTCTACTGGGAATTGAACTCACAGACCATTGCCTTTTAGATGACTGTACACAGTGCATTAAACTTTAGGAGCTATCCAGGTCCTGGAGCTCAGTGGGTTTGCAGGAAGGAGTATTGAATCTCTCAGAATGGTATATACAGTCCACCGTTCTTTAAGCTCTCAGACTAGAGAGATATGGATCCCAGGATCCCTCCACACATCCCAGTGGGAATGATTATGCCCTATATGATGAATTGTGTAACCACAACATTCTCTATAAAAAGAATGCCTGGTAAGGTTTCTTTGAAAACCAAGTGAATGTGCATGGTGTGTTACAGAGTTACTGATTAGGAAAGTATATAATTAGATAACAGAAGCATTAGAAAATGAGTGATATTTTATAAAAATGAAACGTTGTCTTCCTTATCCATTGATCTTAAAGGGTGACAGCAGTGGATTCTGGGGGTGAGGCCAAGACCCTTAACTTTCATGGGTGAAGATCTTTGCAAGTGACTCCAAGCAAAACACTTCAACTCCTTTAGAAATTCTTTCCTGAGATTTCCTCCCCTGCAGGTCTTTCGACCCATTTTTCTTTTGCCAAGCGACATTTGGAAATCTCAGGAAAGGTTAGGAAATACAGTGGTCTAACACAAGTAGCCATATTTTGAACTTTATGGTGCTCATCTATCTCTGCAATAGAGCATATTTCCCAATTCTTAGACAGAGTATTTGTTCATCTTGCCATATCTCTGCTGAAACAGCCAATTAATTTAATTGTAGAGTGTAAAAATGTCCAAGCAATGAATTTGCAACAAACTACTGCCAACTTTCCCCCCCTCTAAATGGCTAATATATATTTTCCATCTCTTTCTACATAATGAATTCTGGCTATTCTTTTTCCCATCCCCCCGCTCCTGTTGTTTTTCTTCTGTGTCCCTTGAACACTCTTCCTGTTAACATTTTCAGGTTTTTCCCCTCTTACGCCTGGAACCTATGACATTTTTCTGGAATTGATATTAGGCGAGCAAATTAGCCCACACAGATTAGTTTAACAGCTCCACTGTTTTGTCCCCCCCAACCTTTCTCATTTCTGGCCTTGATAAGTAAACCAATTAAAAGCCAGGAAGTATATTTAATGACACTGCTAAATGGGGCACATCACAAATTAAAAATTCCCCATGCAAAGAGAAAGTTATTTACTGTGGTTTGTTAACAAGATTATTTAAGAAAACAGTATCCATTATTCTTTTATTTCTGCTTTAAGAGAAGATTTACTCTCAGGAGGAGGCTTGTAATCAGAGTTATAGGAAATAAAACTAAGTAGAATCCAGTCTGACCTTGCCTGCTTGATCCTGACAATTTTTCAAGCTTTATCTTCCCTGATTTCCCTTGGTGATTGCAGAAGAGCAGAGAAGAGATTCAAAAGGGTACTGAATTAGACAAAAAAATTATTAAATCACCCCAGGGAAGCAGTTTTATTTGTCATAGCGGGGACTGTTTTGATGCTGTTTCATAGCCTTGTGAAGCACTTTGCAGATTCGGTGCCTTTTCTGCTGCTCTTGGAGAGCTAAAGATAGGATAGGTGCACCTTCCCTTCCATAGACAGAGAACACTGGGGTTGGGGACATTGGGTAGCTCTCTGGCATTGACATGAGCATCTAGCCAATGAAACTGATCACCTTCGTAACTCTCTGCTTGTCAGAGCTCATTAGGAGCAGCAAAGTTAACCCTGCTTTGGGATGTGTTCACTTTCTCAACTTCTTGGACCTGAACCTTGCTTTCTCTTCTGCTGGTGGAATGTTCTTCTTCTACCCTGATCTGCCGGTGCAACTGGGACCTCAGCTTGGCTTTCAGCATTCTGAATGTGGGCTTGAGATTGACTCATGTAGGATGCAGTTTTGCACCAAAGCACACTCTTAAGCTCTGCAGGATTGGGAGATTGAGGGAGTAGGTGCAGTTGGCATGTGCTGGCTCAAAGGTTTACCCCAGGGGATGTGTGTTTCTGTGCTCACTTCTTTCTCTGTGGCCTGTGTGCCTTTATATTTGGTTGTGCCAGTTGAGTTCCCCTGCTCTGTTAATTAACTAGCTAACAGAGTCTCAATAGGTCTACCCTCCCTCCTCTCCCCTGCTATTTTTATCCTAATCTGCTGAAACAGGAAACAGTTTTTGTGTTGTTTTATGCTTTCCCATTATGGAAGGTTTTTTTCCCAGATCAAATCTTGAATCTCACAGTAGCAGCTTGAATTGAATCAGTTTGCCCTCAGATCTCAAACTCAGTTTGAATCATGGTGTCTTTGTATCTTCAAATCTAGTTGAATTACGGCTGATCTGTACAGGATAATTATTTACCTTTTCCACTTTGTTCTCCCCTAATTTCCTAAGCCAAACTTTGAAAGGAATTCTTTGACTGACTGGGGCAGTTTATGAATTTCATCAATAAATAAGTTAAAAGTTTCTGGCTTCTAAGTCTTTACAGCAACCAGGAAGCTAGGAGAAAATCCACTGTATTTTATGTACCTTTTCCACTGGGTCCAGTGCTAAAGAGAAAAGAGAAATCTAGAAAGGCATTGGGGCAACTTTGGATAAGCAGTGAGTCAAGGGAGGCTGAAACAATGCTTACCTACTACTGTAAGAATAGTAGTAGAATGGGGGACTTTGCCTAGTTTTGTAGAGATGGTCCTGTTTCAGATTCACCAACCAGAAATTATAAATAAGGGTTGTTTTCTTTTCCTTCCTGCCAAAAATAAAAGAGTTGGGATTTGAATAGGGAGAAAAAAAAAATCCGAAAAACACGGAAACAGAAAGGAATCACCATTGCTTAAATTCTGTGTACAGGTAGTCCCCAGTTTAAGAATGAGTTCCATTCCCAAGGTCTGTCCTTAAGTTGAATTTGTATGTAAGCAGGAACAGTATTATTGTATAATACTGCAAAAGTAGTATTGTGTAATTAACTCGAACCATTGTGTATTTAACTTGAATCATTGGGTATTTAACTCAAATTTTGCTGCAATAGGCTCTGTTTGTAACTATGGGTCATCCATAAACTAGGCATTCTTAACCCGAGGACTACCTGTATAGCATTGCTTCCTCCCCATGACACCCTTAAAATGCATTTGACTGTAGCCAAACTCTACTAGTCATGGAAATCATGGTCCAATGCATCTGGAGGCACCTGGTTGAGGATGAAGATTAATTATAATGATGAGTAAATGCACTGCCTTTCTTGTGCCTCCTGTTGCAATCTAGTTTGGGGATGGAGAAGAAATGGATCTTTGACCCCCTGATTTTCACTTTCTCAAATGTTTGCCACCTTCTCTTTGTTTGACATTATTTGAATATTGTAGTTCAGGACCCAAAACACAGAGAAAATAATCGTTCGAATATATTTGTGTGCACATGCGTGTGCATAAAACAAATATATAAACAAAAGATGTGGATGCAAATGGTAAAATGCTGCATAAATATTCTGATGTTAGAAAGGCAGTGTTTTTTATTTATGCGTTTCTGTGAACAAGTATTTCTCTTTAATTGTGATTTCTTGTATGCAGATCAAGGGATTGTTCTGTTCCCAGGGCAAGCCGTTTAGAATACACTGTATTTTGATTTTATGTGTTTCCTTATGTGTATATAAATAAACCACCCATCCATTTAAAAATGTAAGCAATATAAGAAATTCTTTCCTCGAATTACTGAAATACTAAAATAGTTACCTTGTTAATTAAATGAAATCTAATTGAAATAATGTATAATAAATACAATAAAGAACTATAGCCGGCAGTTTCCTTAGGGGCATTTCTGGGTCTTATGATCCTATTCTATTTTAGTCTGTACAACCCAACAGCTCGAAAACTCACGTGAGTAGATAAATGGGGACTCTCACTCCGGTGGGAGGAAAAATGCTGGCAGCGCCTTGCACAGAGAGATGGGACCAGTTGCCGGTAAGCGCGAAACCGCACTCGCCCAAAAAGGGCGCGAAGCAACGGAAACCCCGCCTCCTGCGCTCGCCAGCTGGGCTCTGCTCGAGGAAGGCGGCTCTGGCAAACCACTTCCGAAACAATTGCCTTGAAAACTGCAAGGATTTGTCCAGGCAAGGACTCGTCCAGGCAGGCACTGCAGGGTCAGTAATGACTGAGTGCAGACAAAAAAAAAAAAACTTATTAGTCACAACAGATGGCAGCACCTAGCTGACCTTGAAAAGCAGGGCCAGACCTGCTTAGTATATCGATGGGAAGCCATCATGAAATCCATCAACAGTAGATTGCTCTGGGAACCTGAAAAATCATCCTGGAAGAAGCCAGTGGCAAACCATGACCAAGAAACCTATATGGGCTTGGCTATAAAGTCACTAGGAATTGAGGTGGACTTGAAAGAGACTTGACTTTAATATTTGGATAGGTCTAAATATTCAAAGATTTGAATCCTTCTTTTCTTCCTCTGTCACTTTTGTATCTGAGATGGAGAGAGGATGTCGTATTAGTTGATGTCTATAGAGAGGTAAAGCTTATAATAGTTTGCTCTTGGGTGAACACATTCTCTCAACACTTCAGGCCTTGCAAACTAGATTGAGTAGTATAGCCCAGTATGAAATTTCAAGGTTCGTATCCATTGGATGTTCTAAAAAGTGTCATTGCTGTGTAGCAATGCCTTTATTGCAAAGGTTCAGGGAGAAAGATCTTAACAGACTAGTGAACTGAATTTTTGGGAAAGTCAGAGATCTAATCCAATAACATCTAGGGGGCACATTTAAAATATCATATTTTTGTAAGTTTGCCTCACTACTAGGGTCCACCCAACCAAAGATCATACCTTCCAGAGAGAGAGAGAGAGAGAGATGCTGAAAGGGTTGGTGGCTAAGAATATTATTCAGAATTGAACAGGCACTCCTTCCTGAAATCTTGGCACCTGAGAAGGTATCATATGTATGAATGACAAATTTAATTCAAGTCTCTCCCTGAGAATGCCAAGGGACAGTCTTGTGACTGCTTATGTCCTGATGGGGAGAAGCAGTAATAAACAGTCCACAACTTAGACATTGAATGTTTCTGTGCCTTCAGTGTATGCAGAGGGGCTGCAGGACTGCTGTACTTCAGTCCCACCTCAGAGGCTCAGTAAGAATGTCCAGTTTAACACTGGGAAGGGGAGCCTGAAGTCACGGAGACTTCTTCAAGCACACAGAATCCCCGACTTGAAAGGGGCCAATTAGGCCATTGAATCCGACCCCCTGCTCCATGTAGGAATCCCTGATCGATGGTTGTTCATGTTCTGTTTAACCTACCCAGTGAAGGGGAACTCATAATGTCTCTCGGTCATTGGCTTCACTGTTGAATTGCTTTTGCTGATAGAAAGTTTTTTCTAATACTCACTTGGAACCTGCCATCCTGCAACTTCAACCAAATATTTCATGTCCTGCATTCTTAACTTTTTCTTGGGTGACATCCTGTCAGGTATTCAAAGAGTGCTATCATACTTACTTATGTACATAGCTCTTTCAGTCTCTCTTCATATGATTCACTTCCTAGTTCCCTGATGGGAGATGTATTAACTGAACTCCTAGTTGATGAAAGTAATAACTTACTCATGATAAATTATGCAGTAACCAGAGATTAAAGTAGAAATTATTGCATTCATGAAGTACCACTATTATTGTATACGTTAGTAGTCATTCACAACTTTAATGATAGGAACCAATATCCATGTTCATGATTCCTCAAAGACACCTATTAGTTTGCACATGGATCCTTGTGCACCACTGGCAAGAGCCTCAGTTACTCAGCATGTTACTCTCTCATCATATGGAGAATGAAGATCCCACACCCACCCCCCCACCCCGCCTTACTAATGCTAAGCTTTTAAAACAGTGGCTAAGAGTTCTCTTCCCTCTTTTTTGATGGTCTTTCCACCCCAGCCATCTCTGCATTCTCTGTTGAGTTATTCTGCTTCATTTTTCAACATCACAAATTCCCCATTGGACTTATGCCTCCAATTCTGCCTGGCAAATCTGGATGGCCCTTCTCATGGTAACTACCTCACCTCTGTCTCTATAACATTTGCCCCTATCCTGATTGTGTAACTTAATTGAATTTGTCTGACATCTTCATTCTGATCAAAGCTTTCATTCAACTCTCAGTCTTTATTTAATGGCTAAGATTCCTCTGATTTAAACATTAGCACAACTTCCCAGCTGTGATTCATCTCACTTCTTGGCTGAAGATCAAGTCACACATCTGTTAGGCTACATAATTGATTAGAGACATTTGATATGTGATAGCATTCAAGGAGAAGATTCCAGTTCAGGGTTTTCCCTGGCATTCTCATTTTCTATAGGCTAGAATTTGGTGGGGTTGGTTTCTGTATACAGTAGATGAGTGTACAGTTATAGAAGCCCCCAGCTATAATCTAAAGTGGCATAGTTAAAGAACAAGGCTTCAATTGTCCCAGAGAACCTAATACTATTCTGCGATCAGATGCATGCCTTTGTGAAGAGTACTTTCTCAGTTAGGGACTATGTAGCTTAAGAGAGTTGGAAAAAAATTATGACTTTGTTTATTTCTTAAAGAATATTTGAAATTGGCATGAGCAAAAGCAGGGAGATTTACTGTAGCTTGGAAGTCAGGAACTTCTTTCTAGAAGATGTTCAGTGAATGGCTTCTACATCTGATGTACACATGTTCCAACATTTAACTAATCAGATTCAGGAAGAATAATTTTTCAGATAAAGTTGATCAGCCCAGAGATTCTTAATCTTGATGTTTTTCTTTGTCTTCCACACTGTCTGGCTTGTTTAAAAAAGCAATTGGCTTCATTATGATGGAGTCTCTCCTAATCCTCTATTGATCTCTCTTGTTTTATTCTGCCCAGAATGAGCTTTTTAACTGGTGCTCTGCTTTATGTGAAGTAGGGTCAGCAGGTAATAGCCAAAGGTCTTGTGCTCTGATGGACCAGGCTTCTGCCAAAGCATTCTCAGAGCCTATCTTTGCCCTGCCCTCACTGAATGGAAGTGATAATCAGGTATGAATGCCTGTAAATTGGATGGTTGAAGGATGGTGGGTTGTGTGCCTGATGCTTCCTTCTGATAAGCTAGATATTTAAACATGTAGAGATTTCCTCTTATTCTCAGCATTCGCCTTCTCTTCCTCTCCATTGCATGCTGTCTAATCAAAGGAAAGAGTGAAAAAAGAGAAGCTGGGAAGGAAGAAGAAAGAAAGAGTGAATGAATTGCTTTATGGAGAGACTGAGAGCTCCATTCTTTGGCTGAATAAATGGAGATTTCTTTATGGGTTTCAAAGGTCAGTGAGATTTGTTCATTGGCTTCTGCTGCAAACCCCCTATTGAAGGCAATTCTGAGAAATCCCTCTGTCTATTGTGCTGAAATGTCAGGCATTTAGTCTTTAGTTTTCTACACAAAAGCTTTCTTCCTTTCAGAGATTTCCCAAATAACAGGTAAGTAATCAGCGATCAAATTATTGAATGTAAAAAGATGTGATGCATTGAAGTCTAACTTTAGACGTGGGAAATGCCATCTGCTAAAGCAGCTATTTTCCTGGGCAGATTTAAAACTTGAGAAATAAAGAAACACTTCTCTATCTGCATATCTAGAGGTCACCTGTAAGCTCTGACTTTCTTGGTAAACTTTCTGAAGAGGTCCAACAAGCCCACAATCCCAACCAACCATAGTAAGTTAGTGTAGGACAAGTTTCATATATTCATAGCTTGGACCATATGTTGAGTTACACTGTAAAACCGCACACATCAAGATTCTTTTTAGCTGAAAATGCCAGGAATTGAACACGGGGCTCTCTGTAAATGAAGCATGTTTCCTACGTTTGAGCTATGAATCCCATTTTCAGATGAGGAGTCCTGTTTGTGAGAGGTCACCGTATCACTGTACCTATGGGCTCCAGACAGAGTTCATTTCTTGCTGTAGTTCTAATAAAGGAAAGTTATGGAGATCAGGAAGACACTCTCATCTTATTTCTAATTAGGAGATAATGGGGAAATAAATCAACAGGGCAACTCATTTGAGTTCCATTGGCCCATGACATATGAGGGTCATTTTGCATTTCTCTGTCTCCCATTTGCAGAAGGTACACTTGGAGTTACATCAAAAACGTCCATGCAAATACCAACCTCCGCTTCTAAACCTTTTGTACCTGAGGGGATTGTGGGCCGTTCCAGATCTTCCTGTTCTGGAAAAGTATCTCTACACGCTTCCACAGCCCATTCCTGGGGCTTCTCAAAGGGTCACCATCAAGTCATGTAGCCTCCCCTGGAAAACACTAATGGGATGCATTGTGTTTCCACAATTGCTTCCTGCATTGTTGCAACATCTAGGGTTGTTTCAGTGAACCTCCGTAATGGAATGGGAACGGTCAAAATATGTGTTGTGCACAGCCCGTCCCTCCTTGCTACATGGGGAGGAAATGTCATGGAGACTTCTGCATTTGGGAAGAATCAAAACTGGGGAATTCGGCAAGAGAAATTACGCTGCACAATTGACACATTTATGTTGCTTGCATTTCTTCCAGGAGAGCTTCATAATGTTTAGTTTAGTAGCTTTAGGCAGCAGGCCTCAAACATTCTGGCTTTGGAGTTGTTTTCTTTGACGTCCTTTTGAAGGGAAAGTTTTGAGGATTGTAACATCATCTCTCTATCTTGCTGCTTTGCATTAGAGGCAGAGGGGCAGTAAGACTATAGGGAGCTTTTCTGATTCACCAATTCAGTTTTAAGGTCTTTGTCGGACTGGCTTCTTTTGATGTGAATAGAACTCCAAATCCTTTTTATATTAAATTTATGGAGAAAGCATGTTTAAGAAGGCTTATGCCTGAGTTGCATATTCTAAAAATTAATGACAGCAAAAGCGGGGATGAAGAGTACTGCCTCAAAGCATTTTCAATTCAGGGACTGACGTTTGATTATTGCTGAAATATCATTTTTAATAAACTGCCATATTCTCTGCCCCAATGTAGCTTTATAGTTTGTGGAAAAACCTCTCCACCGGGGAGTAGTTAAGAATTTGTGTGCAATTTTGAGTCATAAGGCAGTTCTGTCTCTGTCTTAGCCCATCTCTCACTGAAATTTGAAGCCAGCCAGCTGTTGTGTTTGATGGATGCATTATCCCCATTCACCAAATAGTTTCCTTCATGGTGCAGAGCACCTGGTATCCTGCTTTTCATCTCTAACCCTAACCCTACTTTTTTGTCAACCCCTAAGAATGCCCCTGAGCAGGACCAACACGATGCTCTGATAACATTCAGTGGCAAAGATATGTGAAATTTCAGAAAGGAGGCACATACTTTTTTCACTGAACTTTATTGCTCCTATGACTCAAGTCTCCATGTGCAACTCCATGAAAGTTCAGAAATATAGGACCTCTGTACCAATATAACAAAGACTCCGGTAGCTCCAAACGTTCTTATAACCCTCAGTTTCTTCCCTGTTGCAAATTCTCTCTCTGCCATATTTATTTTATATTTTATCTTTCATTGCCTGATATTCTAAGTATGCTGCTTAATTATTATAGGGTATTAAGACTTAAATCTATATTTTCTATCCTTCCTTAACTGTAACCTCGAAGGATCCCAGGTTCTGGAGCTTTTAATAGCTTTACTGTTAAGAACTAGGCAAGTGTACTACAGAAGCAGGTAGACCGTGCTACTATGCAGGACAAATGCTACAAAAACACAACAATTTAATTGTAACTTGGATAAGAATTAGGTCTGCTGCAGTTTGCTCCAGATTAGAAAATTTGGCAATCCAAATCCAGATGGAGATCTGTTGTTGGTACGAAGTGATATGGATCTAGAACTTCTCACAAAAGTGATGTATCCATAAAAATGTAACCTATCAAGTGTCTTTGGGGATAGCATTCCAATTCATTGAGCTTTAAACCTAAATCCGGTAGATTCTGTGTGGCAAATCATATCATATCCTTAGGACTACAAAACCCAGTGAGCATCTGAAACTGGAAATGCGATGGTGTTTCCGCTTCTGAGATCAGAGATTCACCAGTTGGAACCAACTGTTCAGATGCAAAGTCCTACAGTGAAAAACATTTCATTGCCTTCTTTCCCTTTTGCAATTGTGAAGGTTAAATGTAGATATGTACTGGATGATTAATAGTCAACAATTTTATTATTCATGCATTCATTGACTTGTTTTAATTTTTGTATTTCCCCCCTGACTCTAATTTATCTTGGTAAGCTGCTTCGAGTGGTTCCCCCCAAAACAGAAAGGCAGTATATTGATCAAGTAAATAAAACAAACAAATTCTTCGGCTGTTGTAACTCACAACCCAGGCAGCAAGGTTTGAGTAAAGTTCTAATTAGCAAGCAATCTTATATAGCTATTTCTCCTCTTTTTCCATAAATTTCTAAACCATTTTAGGTATATTGAGAAGAAAGAAGAAGACTGTCACTGTTTGTCTCTCCCGAGCCTTTCATAGCTCCAGGTGTCCAGTGTTAGTAAAATCCAGTCTTTACTTGAGGACATTCTATGTGGCTGAGATTTAGCCTCAAAAAATTTGTAGAATGACTTTTATATCTATGACACCAAAACACATCAGCCACTTATTAAAATAATAGTAAATATGAGAAGGAAATCCTCTGGCTATCACGGAAGAAAAAGAAGCCTGGTTTTGTTTGCATATCAGAACCTATCTAGGATTGGTACAAAATATAATTTGCTGAATATTTTTCTGCATACTTTTTTGCCTAAGAATTGCTAATATCTTGAAAGTATGGATTAGTAACTCAGCATTTCATAGCCTATAATTTTTTAGAACTTCCCAATGGGAGAAAATGTTCAACAGCATAATGTGCTTTGTGGAATTCCAGGAAAATGGAAATAAATTTTGTTTTTAATTCTAGGAACTGCTGTTTGTTCGGTTGTAAGCTGGAGATGAGTCTGTCATACCGGCTAATTGTAGAAGCCCAATCAACTGTACAAGCTTCAGGTTATGGATCTCTGTTTAAGGACAGGCTTTCTCAGTTTGCAAATAATAATAATTCTCGTTCTTCCTCTCCTTTCTGGGAGGGCCCCATTTTGGCATTCAATAGATGCATTTTGTTGTTCTCTGCTTTGTGCAAAGTACCCAAATTGATGGGAGCCGTTGAATGTGTGATGTCTGTTGCTAAGCATCATTTAAAGTACAGCTTTTTCCTCTGAGAAGCAATTGCAGATATGGCACCGTGGTACTCAACAGATTTTAGCTCCAGGTGTATTTAGAATTCTTTCTCTTGGTAACACAAGTCCGTTCCTTACTGCTGTTTATTTCTGTTTGACCTGCAGATTAAAATATATGCACATATATTACCTACCCAACAGCGCACAGACATATATTATCTACCCTACAGCATTAACATAATTACCCCAAACTCCACCTAAAACCTAAATTCTGTCTACATTTTACCTATGTTCACTCATCTATAATGATAATTTAAGCAGGCAGAATATTTCTGTCGGTGCCAAATGACCATCCTTTTCAAAAAGAAGCAGAGTTAAATTAAAAATATGAAAAGAGCCCAGGAATAATTTCATACAGGGAAGAAAGCCCCCTCTCCCCATTGCTGCTATTAAGACTGCAGAGAAGGAAATAGCCTTGACGTGAAACACAATCCAAAGGTGATTTCTCATTTTTCTCTAGAATAGGTCCTATGTATGTCCATTCAGCAGAATTAATTTACGAAGGGCATCACAGTGGATTGCTGTACAAGGGGGAGTGGGGAGAGGAGTAGAAGTGGAATAATAATGTGAATTTTTTACTCTGCCCAAACATACCTTAGTACTCAGTATGGCACTCATCTTACATTTTCATTTTCTTAGTCAAAATGCAGAACCACCATTCTGTCTGTAGAAGATAAACGGGAAATGGGAGGATCACGAGAAGGCCTTCCTCTAATCTGCGTTGGTCATGCTGCTTCTAGAACATCGCATCAAATTCTGGGCATCACATTTTAGGAAAGATATTGATAAGCCAGAGTATGTTCAGAGGACAGCAACCACATTGGTAAAGGGCCTGGAAGGAAAAACATATGAGGAATGGGTGGAGGACTGGATGGATTTAGCCCAGAGAAGAGAAAACTTAAGGAGAAAGGACAGCTATCTTCAAGGATCATCATAATTAATTAAATTTGTTATAGTCACCCCTCTGTTAGACTCTGGCCAGCTAACAAAATCCAGAAACAATAAAAGCAATTAAACACACTTAACCACACATAAACAGGCGGCCTGGGCTAGAATAACCAAAATGATAAACTGTACTGATATGACAGGGCCCCACAAATACATCAATAAACATATGAACTCCCGGCCTGGGAACAAAGCCAGGTTTTAAGGACTTTCTGGAACCTCAGATCATGTAGTTTTCAGAGTTGTTCTAGAGAATAGGATAAAAACTATGGGATTAAGTTTAAAGGAAGTAGATTTTGGTTGGACACCGGGATTTTTTTTGTCTAATGTTAACAGCTGTTAAACAATGGTGGAAGCTGCCTTAGAATGTGGTAGAGTCTTTTTCCATAGGGGTATTTAAGCACACAGTGGAGAGCATCTGCTGGGGCTCTACAGTAGCAGTAGTTGATTTCTGCCCTGGGCAGAGAGTTAGAGTAGTTGATCTCCAAGATCCCTTCCAATCTTTACATTCTATAATTCTGTGATTCTATGAAGAAATGCTTTACAGCATAAGAAATCAAATGTATGGATGTGGAATCAAGCTATTCTGCTTTTCATTACCAGCTACCTGAGTGAGACCAACAGTTCAAATAATGTTTTCCTTTGAACCTATAAAACCTACCAAGTGACCATAGATGAAGCTGGTGTTGGCCAGCATTCCCACCAAAAGGATACTGACATGTCTTTGTGTCTGTTGTACTATGTTGTTTTATAAAAATTCCAGGTGGGGAAAACTAGGTGCTCATTTTGTGCTCTTGGATGTACAATTACCATGAAAGGCAAGGAAGTTTTTCAACAAGGACAACTAGACAAGAGTTACTTGGGCTTAACTGCAACAAGAATAGCTACAAAAGTGCTTGATTGTTAAAATGTGGATTAGGACAAGCAAAGGAGATTACTTTAAGAGGGAGATGTTGCAAAGGAATTTAGGTTGTCAGAGTAGGAATTCTTTTGAATCATCCACATAGCAATTTGCAAATGATGCATATGGGTGGTGAGGAATTCAAAGGGGAAAACTCCACCTTTCACTGTTTGAATATCACATGTGTTAATTAACCAGAGGTCCAACACAATGCCTCAGAGATTTTGACATAGGGTACAAAGATTGTTGTTGGATGGGACTCCATCAGAGAAGCGTTCCTTTTTATCTGTGTTCAAAGACCAAGATTGCTGACAAAAACTGTCACAAGTGACTTGGTTGAAGGTATCACCTTTAACTGAGAACAAACAATGTCAAGTTCACTATCAGGAAGCCTTTCCCAGAGAGCATTCCATGCATTGGACCACAGCTGAAAAGTTCTACTTTGTAATGACCCAATGTGGGGTACAAAGCCAGTAGAGAAATAGGATGATAAATTCACCTCTTGTGCTCTATTCTATTCCTTCCATCTCAGCTTTTGAACTGAGCTCGGGGCGTGTCTGTGTGTGCGTCTGTGTATGTTAAAGATGATTGCAACAGGTGAATGAGAGAGGGGGCTGTTTTTCCAATATATTCCCTATTTCTGCCTTCAGTCAGGAGCAAGTTGTATGCATTAATTTTATCGTGCTATATTTAAAGTGTGAATACTTTTTTTCATGAAAGGGATGTGGCCCAGAAGAGCTTTCCTCATGTCATTATTTTTGTCCCTCATTTTGTCCCTCTTCAACATTGCAGAATCATGACTTCAGTTTCATCAGATAGTTTATGGTATCATAAAACTGCAGTGCAAATACGTGGGCATCATTGTACTACATTTGCAACTGAGAGATGGCCAAACTTTTCCCAGCATGCTTACAAATAGGCATGCTTGACTTGTTGTACGCTCTACTTCCCCAAGGAAGACTCTGAGCAGAGTTTATGTGATTTTTTTAAAAAAGATAGTTGAAAAATATCATATAATAAATTCAGGATATGATATTCAAAAATTATAGGCAAGCATTTTCTTTCCTTGTACACTTATGGCTGACTACATCTGCAGCTTTTCTAGAAGACACTTCCTGTGCTCATACATGATTTGTACTCCATATTCTTTGCTCTTCATAGCTGCCAGTATAATTTAAAGGGCTGGAGCAACTTCAAAGATCTTCACGGTTGTTTTTCTTACCTGTGTAAGGAGAAGTTTCTAAATATGGAGAAATAAACAGTGATGCTACCTCCTCATCTCAGTATCAAATTGGAGAGGCGAATGTGGCATTAAGATTGCACGACTTTCTGTATGTCAGTCAAGATGATTTATTTGATGCAACTGAACAGCATAAACATATGTATATATATTCTGAACATGATATTGTGATGTGACCATCTCATGAAGGTATGATGGGGCAATGGAGATGTTTTTGCTAACCAGTGAAGCCAAGGAATAGCAGGTCTATTTGTGTATTTATTGAAATATTGATTGATCAATTGATTGAAAGGCAGGTCAGTTTATTTATTTATTGAAAAATAAATCAGAGTAGAGGAAAGAGCAAGCCAGGAGAAAGCAGAACAAATCAAGAGATTTTTAGGGTTTAAAAAAAGGATTTAAATTCTTTAAAATTTATTTTAATTTTCTACTGTAATTTCAGAGTTCCAGGCTGTTACTATAATATTTTGCCGACTCAAAAACTCCACGTAGTGTCAAAATTTAAGTTGAGGAACAAATGGTTGATAGCTTGGAAATAATTTTTCCCTCTAATTTTGTAACTATTTTATTTGGACTTCATCCCATTATCAAGGTAGCCAACATATATCAGAAGTAAGTGGGAGTTGGCAATTTTATTAAAGTTATAGTCAAACAAAACATATAAGGTGATTAGCTCCTGCAAGTGTCTTGTTCCCAGAGGTTCTAGGTTCTAGGACTGTCAACAGCCAGCTGCAAACCTCCCCATTATCGGATGCCTTTTGGACCTGCTCTTCAAGAGCGAACAACCTACAGACACCAACACACACTGTGTTCATTATTGTTACATTTATTATGGTCTCTAACCAGCAAATATTAGGGCAGGATGTGCTTTCAAAATTATTCTAAAAGACTTCTTTAGATCACAACACATGGTTCACTACTGTTTCTACAACCTCAGCCTCCATATGGTCAGATGATATCAAACCTGGTCTCCAATAATGTTGATGGCCAGCTGCTAAATAAATGCCCTTCTTTGAGTCTAAGACATAAAATTCTAAAAGTAGCATGAAAAGGTCAGTTTTTTATCTTACAAGCTGGTATAAATATGACTCAAATTGTTTCAAAATATGATGTCTCTCATATATTTGAGGTCTGATTTAGCTCTGTCTGATCCCATCGTATGAGACCCAGTTTGGCATAGTGGTTAGGGCAGCAGCCTAGAAACTGGGAGACCATGAGTTCCAGTCCTTCCTTCGGCATGAAGCCAGCTGTGTGATCTTGGGCCAGACACTGTCTTTCAGCCCTAGGAAGAAGGTAAAGGCAAACCATTTCCAAAAATCTTGCCAAGAAAATTGCAGGGACTTGTCCAGGAGTCGCCAGGAATCAACACTGACTCAAAGGCACCCCAAAATTAAAAAAAATTAAAAATCCCATCATATAATTGGGATTGATCCAGCATAGCTATGTCCTTTCCTTGAGCTATATAGACTTTATTACAGACAAAGCTTGTAGTTGTTTACATAAACTGCACAAGAATTTTTCACAAATACAATCCCAAAATGTGAAGATTTACTTCTAAATCTAAAATCTTAAATGTATTACAGAACCAGAGCACATGAGTTTGTCTTAATCCTCAGCTGACATCTGGATCATGCAAAAGCAAAAAAACTAGCTACAAAGCTGTTTGATAATAAATAACACACATAAACATTGAAATCCTTCCCTGGTAAGTCTTGTAGTAGAGGATCAATCAAAGTCACACCAATATCTCCGAAGAAGGGATAGCAGAAAATAAGATCAGCTTAGGCAGAGATGTAGAGACAGCAAAAAGAATGCTATGATACCTTCCTCTAATAGTGCTGAGAGAAGAACAATAAATCAGGGCAATGTAAAGGCCCAGTGGTATTCCAGCACTTTAACACTGCATAGGTAATATGCATGGTTACCATGCATCATACCTATGCAGTGTTAAGTCTAATCTTAGGAGTCCTTACACAGAGATGGCTAGAAATCAGACTTTGACCTTTTTGTAGGTCCCATGTTTCAGATGTAAAGGAATTAAGAGTTGACCTTGGGATGAAAGAACTGTTTGGAGAAGTGATTACACAGTCCAGAGGTTAAAGCAAGCATGAGAAATAAACTCAGAATAATTCAGAACTTGATTTGGTTAGTATAAGAGGGGACAGGGAGAAACTTGGACCGAATTTCAAGATTCTGTAATTGTATCATAATGTAACAAAGCAGGATTCCTGGAATCCCTGGGGTATCTGACCAAAATCACGTAAAGGAATCTAGAGATGGCCTTGGTGGGTGAGCTGTTAAGGGAGGAGAAACAGTAATTTAGTCCTGAGGAAGTGGAAAGCATGAGAAAAGCTCCCACCTGGATTCTGTTTGGGACAAGAGGGGGCAGAGAGAAACACTGATGGATTTTCAGGATTGATGTCAGCCCTTTGAAGTAGGCCAGATCAAGAGACACTGCAAGGATTCCAGGAAAGTTACTTTATTGTTGTAAGGTATAATTACAGAATCTGGAACACCAGTTACTCTCTGCTCCATCTTATACCCAACAGAATCAAGGTGGAGTTATTTTGAATTCCTTTCTGAGGTTTTCTGTTTTTCCAGACCTAAGTTGCCATTTCTATTCTCTTAATGGCTCATCCATTCCTTCACCAAAGTCATCTCTTTACACACAAAGACAAATTCAAAGCAAAACCCTGAACTGCTTTTCCAGGGATCTATTCAAAGTAGATTTAAATGTACTAAGGCCAAACCTACCAGAGTGAAGTTGTTTCAGCCAAAAGTTGGAGGGGAAAGAAAAGAAAACATGCTAAATTGGTGCCTCTAACAAAATGGACCTCCAAGGACATTGCTGCATGGGGGACTCATCTAGGGGATTATGAAGATCAATTTTAAAATCTGAAATGTGTTACTTCTGATAGACCACAATCCTTGGCTGGGGAATTCTGGGAGTTGAAGTCCATGCATCTTAAAGTTGCCAAGATTGAAAAATACTGTTTGAAAGCAACAGGGATATGCCTCTCATAGACATATGTAAAAATAGGAGATGTATTTTGTGTGCATCCTAAATGGTGAGAGGTGGATAGACCTAGCACAGTTATCTTTCCTGTCCCTCTCATTTATTTATTAGAGAATGAAGAGAACAATTGAACAGAACTATTATATCAGCTGCTGATGCTCAGACAATCACTAACAGAGTAGTGGGGGATCAAGTGTAAGACAATATAGCTCTGGCTTATTATTCAGATGATGTTTGCTTTGGATTCTTGTAATCCTGTCTCAGCCACCTATATTCTTTGTTTTGATGGCCATCGTATTAGCCAAGGGCCAGGGTCAAACTGACTTCATAACTGTAAACATGAAATTTTGTCACCAGGAGTCCTGGTAGATTGGTAAAGCAACAGGGATATAATGGTGGCCTCTCAGAGACTCACAGCCATATTTTGTGTGCATTCTTTGGAAAATTTTACAGGCACCTTCCAGGTGGTTGTAGGTTGAAGGATACCCTGCCCCCCCACCCGATATTTGGAAAAATCTCATTTGTCCAATCAGTTTTCCATCTATTTTCTACTTATGGTTCTTTTTGTGGGGGAGGTTCTTTCTGAGAAGGCTGGAGAGAAGGACTGCATTATATAGGTAGAGTAGTCTGGTGAATGGTCTACCAGCAAGCTTGAGGGGATAATGTGGATCAGAGAGACTCTTAACCAATGCACGTATAGGAAAAATTAAACAACAGAGGGCCTAGAATACACCCCTGTCACATTCTTCTTTGGGTAAGAATTGCTTTAGACAGTTGGCCCCAAAGATTGCTCCACTTTCCTCTGAGGCCTGTCTCTAGGGATCAGATCAAAAGCAGATTTAAAATCAACAGGAGCTGAATATAAAGCTGAAGTGATGTATTTTTCAGCAGGATGCTGAAAGTCTACAAGAGTAGCCTGGCCTTTTCTGAAGCCCGCTTGTTCTTCTGCTAAGATGTGAGCAGCTGAGTTGCTGTTTAATTGGAAGGTGTAACTGGAATGGTCTGTTTTCCTCTCTTTCTTAAAAGGTGGGGTAAAAATGGCTCTCTCTCTCTTCAAATAATGGAGTAATAACGGAGTACTCTGTCTACTTCAGGAATGTTGGCCATGGGGTTTATACATAAAAAATAGAAGACCACCTATCTATGTTGGTTTCTAGTCACAAAAGAGGTACAGGATTTTTAAAAATTTAATTTACTTAAGCTTAAACTAAAGGTACATGGTCACTGCAGCTGAAAATTGGCAACGTTTTTCTCTCATTTTGAGGTAAGGATTACATTAAAAAAATATAGTATATGCTCTAAAATAGACTTTCAAAACACCTCCCCAAACCAGGAAAAAAACCATGTCTGTCTTATTGTCAAGGAGATGACACAGATGGCTCAAGCTCAATTAACCTTTCTGTATAACACACCCATAACCTTTGTGTGTAACATGCATGTAAGTCTGGGGAAAATGTTTGTAAGCCACTTGATATGCAACCACAGAGGATGAGAATGAATCTGGCTATGAATCTGAAAACACTCAAATGTGTTAAATCAACACCAGGGAGTGCCAGAGGAGGAATCCAAAGGTTGTCTTGCTAGTGCTAAAAAATGAACAATGCATATTCTGATGTTAAAAATTATGTACATTAGGAATTTCATTATAATTATTTCTTTAGACAACGCCTGACAGAAAGTTGATGTTTCTTTATAAACTAGGTGGAAAGAATGTGAGATTTAAGAAACTCATATGTGGTGAAAACAACATCCTTGCCTGCAAAAACCAGAATGGACAAATTTTCTTGGAATGCTTAGTATTGAAATGCCTGATTTCAATTATTGTGAAGTCAGTCATGCTTGTAATGCTAAATTATAGTTGCCGCCTCTTGTTTCCGATACACTACTCATCTTTAACAGCTACATAGCATGAAGCTACTCCATGGTCCTCTCCTTGTGAGGAAGAACTGTATCTATTATATTCATTTCCTCATAAATGAGATGGTAAAATAATTTAATTCTAAAAAGTGGTGTGAAAAATAGTGAAGATAGTGCACAAGATCTGTGTCATACACCAAACAATGTAGTTGTGAGAAGGAAACTCCAGTAGTTTGAACACCACACAACATGTGAAGAAAATACAAGGAACTAGTGGAAGAAAACTCACTCAGGATACCATCATGAATGAACTAAAATGTCAACAAAACTCTTCCAGAATCGTCATACATAGTCTATAGTCTGTGTATGACAATACATAGTCTATTTTTTAGTGTAGAACTTTCCATTTTTCTTAATATGACAATTGAACTGTCTAAAATGGTTCGAGATATCCTTGTTCTGGCCAGATTGTAGAAAAGTCTTCAGCCATCTGACGTGTTTTAAAGATACTTTGTCTATTAGATCATTCATACGCATTTTGACTTGTGCTCTACTACAGAATAATTGAACCCAAGCCCAATGTGTCCTTAGTTGATTTTTCCTGGGATCAGTTCCAGTGATTTTGAGACAGATGCAGAAAATTTTTTTGTGTTGACCTTACTGAGCTTCAGCTGGACCCAGAAGTGAACAGCTGGTGCAGCTGCTTTTAAGATATTTGGAAGCTTTTGTGTAAGTTATAGCTTCCATATGGTTTGATAAGAAAGAGGGAAATGTAGTTGAAATTACGGACACAAACAATGGCTGCTGTTTTCCACTTTCCATACCTTTTGCTTATGGATGAATCTTACTCAAATGGTATCCTGCCCTTTACTTTGGGCTAGATCTACCAAGTGGATTAAACTTGAAATGACTGTGGTGGGACAGAATCTCCTGTACAACAGTTAGTTCATTGATATTCAGGGTGGTTCCCAAGGCTTGATCAGTAATGTAAAGCACACTTCCCAGTGGACAGCACTACAAATTGCCATCAGTTCTTGGATTCCTTCCCTATTCGGATCTCTTGCTTATTCTTAACATCCACACATTCTATATGGGAGGCAGAAATACTGCATAAAAATACTTTTGAAACCTTGAGCCTAGGGGAATCTCAGCCAGAAAAGATCTCTCTGTCCCTCACTATAAGAAGGAAAAAAATGGTGTGGATTTTGTTGAAGTCTTTAGATTATTGTATCTCCATGACCATCCAACTGAAACATTTTGTTTTTTTTCAAGGAGGTATTGGATAGTCCAGGAGATATTATTTTCAGATTAATGTGATACAACCTGGTTCTTTGGTTACAATACATTCATGTATGCACTAGAGCTTCAAGGGCTACAGTAGGTTGAGACCTGTCCAAATGGTAAGAAGGCTTCTTGGTTTCCATTTTATTAGTAGGTCTCTTTTCAAGTTAGGTTTGATAGAACTCTTAAGCCTAAGAATGAAATAGGTACACATACACACAAACAAAAATATCTTGATCTTAAGATTGTTGTCCGGAGCTAGCTTGTGAGCCAATGAGCTAAAAGGAGAACAATTGAAATGTATGAAATCTGAACATCTGGCTTCCATGAAATATTTGATAATATTTCATAGAAGATGATGTTTAACAGTATTTTGTGGAAGATACGGTAGATATCTGTGGCTGGGAAAACATGATCCAAAGTTACTATGAAAGATATACTACTTTTTGTTCCAGATAGGTTTGTTTGGAGCCTTGGTAACTTGTACAGATTTGCCAAATGAGCTTCTGATATAATGTAGCGAAAGCAATAAAGTTCTTTGTGGTATCTTAAAAGCTAAGGATTACTATGGATGAATAAATGCGGACAGTGTTTGACTGCTAGTCCCTGGCTATCTGATGAAATAGGCTCTAGGGATATGACCTAATGAATCTGTTCATTTGACTCTCTCCCTCTCCCTCTCCCTCTCCCTCTCCCTCTCCCTCTCCCTCTCCCTCTCTCTCTCTCTCTCTCTCTCTGTGTGTGTGTGTGTGTGTGTGTGCTGTAGGAAATTAAAATGCTCCTTACCCCTATTTCATATGTACATACATTCAGATGTAAAATGTGTTGGCTTAGTTACAGATGTTGCATCTTCTGTACCTAGTTGGGTAATGAAATAACTGCAGGCAAGCAACCAAGTTCAGAGAGCACCAAGGACTCCACAGTTGCCTCTTCTTTATAGCACATTACCACATCTCTGCATGCAACATAAACATCCTGCTATTTTCCCAGTCAAGAAAATCTCAGTGAAGAAAACTGTTTAAGGCACAGTAAGCAAAGGAAATTGACATTTCATTGGCATACTGCATATGGTTTGCAATAAGGTAAACAGGAGTCTCTTCACAATGATGGCCAACTGAAAGCTTTCTTCTTCCATTTATATTTCAAAAGATAAAAAGGTTGTGTATGTGAATAAAGGCTAATATGGCATAGGATGCTGACAGAAAGAAGGAGTTCCTTATGCACTGCAAGTTTTGCTGGAGGGAACGGGTGAGTACATTCAATTCCTGTTTAGAAAAGTCTTCTTGAGGTACAGGTGTTTTGACCTGCTTAGATTGGAGTCAGTTACTTAGCAATTACAAGATCATAAATCCAGCAGGCAGAAGTGTAGTTCCACATTCAGTCCAAGATCAAAGGGAATAGTAGCTGAAGTTTACAAGCGTGTTTCATGGGTTAGATTATAGCCAGAGTTAGTTAGAGCACAGTTGAAAGCAGAGTACGTGGCAATAATACCAAGCTTGAATGGAGTGGGACTTCTGGCATCCCAACACTCCTGGCTTTTGTGATTCGGATCTTGACCTGGAGGCCCAGTCAACCAGCCCATGTGAACCGGCAGACAAGGCAAAGTGGAGCAGAACAAAGTCCCCTATTGCAATGTCTACTTGGCTCCATATGAAGCTGGCTTTTTGTATGGAGGAGGAACATTGCTGCCAAGTTTGTAATGGTGCAGATGGCCTTGCTTTGCTCATTTTGTCTTATGTGATGATCTCAGGCAGGTTTCCATAAGAGGGAAGGGTGAGCCTCCAGGTCAAGATCAGAATCTCAAAGGTTAAGAGTGGTGGGTCCTGACATGATCTCCACTGTTGCTAGAAAGTGTGTGACTCCATTACTGTGCTGTTTGGATCATCCTCTTCATCCGAGAAGGGCTTTTCAGCCAGAATGGGCAATCCGTAAGATGCTAATGAACTCCAGCACTCAAGACTGTACCACAGACATTCAGCAAGAAAATGGCTGAATTTGAGCAAATTGAGAGGATTTTGGATCCCTATAAGGGTAGAAATGAAAGCTGGTAGGCTTTCTATCTCATCCTTGTTTTTTAGAAACTTTCACAAGTAACAGCCACAGCAACAACAACAACAAAAAAGCTGCACAAAATTTGGCCGTGTTCTTCTCATGAGTCTGAAGTTGTTAGATTTGAAGTTTGAAGTCCTGCAGCCTTTCAGAAGGTCAAGATCAAGCCCAACGCTAGGCCGACCCAGTCCAAATCAAGTGACTTTGGAGATGCCGTGTAGATATTTGTCATTACCATAAACAAGAGAAGGCTATTATCATCACATATTGATCAACCTTGCTTTTCAGCAAGAGAGCCAATCAGCCTGGGTTAAGTGTTACCTCTTACCATTCTTGTTGTTTGTATCACAGTGCCAAACTGACAAGGTCCTTGAGTCCTTCTCTGCTGCTGACCACCAAAGGTCAGCAAAGAACCTTGGTAACTCTTACTGGCTTTCAGATTTTTGCACCCCAGATCTGGTGGTCCTATTCTCCCATTTTTCCTCCTGCCCGTTATTTATTTATTTATGTTTACACTTGTTGGCTTTTTGGACTATGCAAACATGGATTCTCCTCTTTTTTAATAATCAAAGGAGTCTGGTTTTTTCTCCCTGTCACTCTCTCTGGTGTGCTGTGGCATCCCTCAAAGGTATCAGTGGGCTGGTCTGCTCTGGGTCTTTGAGGAAGATCAGCTACATTCATGTCAGTCAACTGCTGAGCACCAGCAGAAGTGTCTAGATAGACATAATTTACACCACACAGGTTGTAGTCAACAGCAAAGTGAAGCCTGACACCTCTATTTGTCTTACATTCTGCTTAGCAGACCTATCCTTTCAGTCACCACTCTCATGTGTTGTGGTCTGTTTTTATGGCCACGAATCATTCTAAGGATACATCAGCGCACTAACTCAGGATGTACTTCGCTAAAATTAACATTTAGAAGCCAGCACTGCTAGTTATTTCACACATTATTAACCTATATTACAATTCAAATAAGCTTACAGCTGGCAAAAAAAAGGTCTCTTTTGTAAAGTGATCTCCAACATAATAGGCTTAATCAGAGATAAATTAAATTAGGCAGTCATGCATACCACAGCATATTAGCATTCGGTGGTTATTAAATACACTTTCTGCAATCAGTTGCACAAGAAGGGAACTGTAAGCAAACAGAAGATAACAGCCCTCAGTAAATAAAGTTTGTTAGAGAAGCCCTTCTACCCCCTGCTTCTTGTATTCAGTATATTGCAGGTCTTTTGTTACTGCGCTAACACCAATTGAACTCTCTGGTCTGCTTTAGCTTTTCTAAAGCCACAGCAGACAGAACAAATACAAGCCTAGGCAACAGATGTTCAGCGGGTTTTCCGCTGGGAACATTTTCTATGGCAGTCTTTGACAATGGATAGATGAGCCCTACCTGCCGAAGTGGAGGAAGAGGAGGATGAAGACTGTCATGGTTATAAAATGAGGCATAAGTGTCACACCTTTCCAATAGAAATAATAGCCTTTTAAGATTTGTGAGATACTCTTTACAGGTCGGTCCTCAAATTTAAGACATGGCCATTGTGTCTCTTTTTTTTAGATTTTTTAATCCCGCCTTTATTATTTTTATAAATAACTCAAGGCAGCAAAGGAGTACCTAATACTCCTTCCTCCTCCTATTTCCCCCACAGCAACAACCCTTGAGGTGGGTTGGGCTGAGAGAGACGGACTGACCCAAAGTCACCCAGCCTAAGACGGGACTAGAACTCACTATCTCCAGGATTCTAGCCTGGGGCCTTCACCACTAGACCAAACTGGCTTGTAGGAGTATCATTTTGCCATGCTTATTGCAGACGGACCTAAAGCTAAAGGAGATTGTCATCATTCAGTGGTTCCTAAACAAGTGGACTGTATATTTTTGTGTCCCACCAAAAGGGAAATATCCATATCACGTTGTCTTTCCACTGGCTCTCCCTGAAAGCATCTTTTTCATCTGTCTGCCTGGCGAGATCATGGAAACTCTTGTAGCTCTCAAATGTGAAAACAACTGTCCCCAGACACACATGCGCACGCAGCTTCTCTGTTATAAATGATCTCATCTTGAAACTTTTTTCCTTCTTTGGCCCAGTTATAGGTATATGACGATGAGTCATGGGTCTGTCAGTCAGGCCCTTTATCCAACTAAGAGCATCAGCTTTTGGGTGGTGAAGATAATTCAGTAATTGTTGTGTAGTGAAGTAGGAATGTCATGAAGGCTTTTCATTTGGCAGGCTTGATCTAGAATAAGAAGCTGCAGACTCACACTAGATCAGTGTTTTTCAACCTTGGCAACTCTAAGATGTGTGGACTTCAACTCTCAGAATTCCCTAGCCAGCCATGTCCACACATCTTAAAGGTGCCAAGGTTGAAAAACCCTGCGCTTGATAATATTTCCTTTTATTTTACACTTAAATATATTTCTGTCTATGATCCTAAAACCCAGTAAATGTTTACTAAAGGTACTAATGAGCCTAACTCCATTTAACACACTTCCTTGGTGGTGTGTCATTAGTTCTGTGAACTCCAGGCATTACAGATCTAGCTTTAGGTTTTTGAAGGAATGTTTTTGTGAGGATATGTGAGGATAATGCATGAATGTCTACAGGGGAGGAGGTCAACATCTGCAAGACGATAAGTAATGTGATGGAAACCCCACCTCTTTGAAATGCAGATGATGTCACTGCTTGTACAAAAGGGGCGGTGCTTCATTCCCTATCCTGTGCCTGCTGTCCTGCAGATTTTGACTTCTGCCCTGCAGATACCAGTGGGATAATGCCTGGTGGATAGGATGAGATTTACAGGCATCGGAGTGTCACTGTAAGAGAAGTACTTACTCTCAGCCATATTTTGACTCACAAAGCCAAAGGAAAACATAAACCAAAAGAGATACTATATACATTTCTTAAATTGCAAAATATACATAAGGAGCACAATCCAGGCATGTTTTTTCCCCTTTTTTTTTAGTACAGAATATTTATGTTTTAGCAGCCTTACACTACTGAAACCAACTATGTGTTTGTTTATGAAGCAACCCTAACCCCCTACTTCGTCTTCATAAAATCTTTAAAGTAGAGTAGGGTGATCTGGCCCAAGATTACAAGACTGAATTGCATGCCTGGGGCTTGACTTGAGCCCAGTTTTCCGTACAAGCTCCACACAGCTGGGCAAGACCAAGGAGGCAAGAACTACATAGATTTCAGTAAGGCCTCTTTAATGCTTATCTAGGATAAATACAGAATCTTGGAAACCCAAGAGGAATCTCCAAGCTTTGTTAATGGTGAGTTAATTGAGGTGGAGTCTCTTTAAATACCCTGAGCTGCTTTTTTCCAGATTTTTCCCTACCTTGGGCTAAGTTGCCCTTTATGAGATGAGTAAGTCAACTGACTGACCCTCTTTTTTCTCTTCCATTCTCTTTCAGTAGTCTAGTCTCACCCTCTAACCATTACACAGAGTGCATTGGGTTTCACGCTCTCAGAATAAGAAATTGGGAAGACAAAGTGAAGATAGGGAAAAAGGAAAGAGGAATTATCAAACCCCTTGATGATGTCATGTTCGGACTGGAATTAAATAAGCCAGTCATTTCATGTTTGGATAATGGCCCTGCAGGAATTTGGGGGGTACTCGCAGAAGAAAATCTACCTTCTCTCCTGAAATTAATTGTGAGTATAAATATCTCCCTGGCAATGCCTTCAGATGGTTGGAGTGATCACCACAAACACTGGTGGAGGTAGAACAATCTCCTTCCTGCTAAGTTAAAGGGTCTTTTGCTAGAAAGAATGAGATACAACATCACTCATTCCTTTCTGACAGAAAAATACATCAGCAAGATGCTGGCAGCTTGCCTTGTTCACTCATCCATCTCTTAGAAAGTTATCAAGGCTGTAGCCAGCAATGATGTGAGTTTCTGCACATGACCCAAAGTCTTTGGAACACACTTGACATTATTTTATGCTGGGCACATTTAAAACTCAATGTAAGGTGACAAGAACATTCAGCTGCCCACCGAGCAAATTGTGTAGGTAATCTTTATTTGTTCTGAGCCACAGGTACAATAATTGGAAAATTTAAGTGCCTGTGAACTGCTACAGCAGGCTGCATTGAAATGCAACATTTTGAAATGATTAATGAAGACCAAGACATGCAACTTATTTATATCGACGCACGTTTAGACAGTTGCAGAGAAAGAGTGGCGTTCTCCTCATCAGTTCTCTTCCTGTCACATTCATCCATTTCCCACTGCAGAAATATTTACGTCCCTTGAAATGGTTGAACTGGTGAGCCTCACGCTTTGACCCTAATATAGGGGTGCACCAACTAGGAAATATTAAGACTGCATAACTTCCTTTTCTAAATCACATGGAGGACCCATTCAGCACAAGGCTCTCACAGAATATTCACACTCAACACATGGAAGATGATGGAGACGGTGATAGAGGTGGGCGGACTTAGCACAGTCATCTTTCCTGTCCCTTTCATGTATTCATTAGAGAATGAAGAGAACAACTGAACAAAACTATTGTTATCAGCTGCTGATGCTCAGATAGTCACTTCTGTATTCCTCATAACAGACTAGTGAGGGATCAAATGTAAGACAACATAGCCACCTATATTGCTCTGGTTTGCTGACTATATTCGCAGAGGGCCAGGGTCAGACTGTTCCAAGACTGTTTTGGACTGCATATAGCAATCAGTAGCTGTAATTTCTGATTTTTTTTCCGTGTTGCTAACTAGACTAATTTAAATTGTATAATGTGATATGAATGTACAGGTAAAACCAATTTTGTTTACCAAAGGATAGATACATGTTTTTGTGAAGTTTCCTTCCTTTTTTCTTCCTTCTTTCTTCTCTCCCTCTCTTCTTCTTTCTACATACATACTTATACAGGTATACAAATCTAAAAACTGATTGAAGTTAAAGATTGTTGCGATATCCCACAATCTGTTGTTAGTAGTTCCAAAAGTCTGGTGTATCACTTAATATCCAGGGTAGGAACTGAATCTCTTTAACAATCTAATAGTATAATGCACTTGTAACTATAATATTACTCTATACTATAATATATCATAATATACTATATAGTATTAAAATACGCCACAATAACAGTAATCTTACTCTAATGTTACAATAATAATGGTCCTATAATATCTGAAAGAGTAATATAATAGCATTCGAAGTCATTTAGGGATCAGCCTTGTGAACAATTGTACATATAATACATATGTACTATATACTATAGTACTGCATAATGTATTGTAAGAACTATGAGATTACAGTAATAATAGTAATGTAGTAAGATTTGAAATAATGAAATAGACTTATACCCTTGGAAACACAGATCAGCCCTGTTACCTGTTGGAATATTTTTCTGTTTTCTTCTTACATAAACCACCCTGGAAATATGGCTGAGCTGGTGATAAATTAAAATATCTTCTTACAAACTCTCAAGCCATAATGTTTGTTGAAAAGACAGTAACCAAAATATCAGAGAGACAAAATCGTTCTCTTTTAGAGACAAAATCTTGTGTTCAGTGTAATTGGGAAATCTGTGTCTTCGGGGAACCAAATGATTTAAGAATCAGTCTTGTGAACTGTTGTGTAACTTGGGGAGAGGGAAATTTGGGCTTCTGGACCTTGTTGGACCTCTTGAGAAGGGATGCGGCATGTTGACCTTTAAGCATCCCATCAGTGACCCCCCAAAGCACCAAGAGTGGAAGGTGGAGTTGACCTGTCTGTATTTTCAAGGGATTTGCAAATAGGTATTTAAGCAGCAATAGGTACTACAGGCATTTTAGATGTTTAAGGCATCCATTCTATTCATTAAAACCCCCAAAGCCCCTTCCCCCCAAAATCTTAACCCCACTACTTTTGGAGCTAAGTCTTCAAGATGTTGTGCAAAGTTTTGTGTGGTCCTTGAGCTGATGGTACTTGTACCCTCCAGGTGAGAGCTTGGCTTCAGCCAAGATCTTCTTCCATGCTGAGCCCATTTCATAATATGAACTCACCTTGCTGGTATCCCACCTGCTTCTCTTACATGGGCCCATCAGCTAACTAGGGAAACAAATCTTATGAGATAAGGGCTCATTCCACCTGCTAGGTAAGGTGTGGTATTTAATGCCTTTGGCTCTTCATCTTGGACATAATGCACAACAAACCTGAATCCCATTAATCAAAAAGAAGGGAAGCTCTATTGGCTTTAATGACAATGTCTGATCCAGCCATGGATGGTTGTTTTTACCAACCATGTAATCTTAACCTGTCAATAGAATGGCATACAGTCAGTCAGGAAGCCCACAATGGCTAGAAAACTGGTTTTAAGGGCATTGTTCAGAGGGATTCTGAACAATGTCCATCATGTATAAATGCTAAAAGATAATACTGTTTGTCTTTAAGCACATGGATAAATGTGTATCTGTTATCTCTAACACAATCAGAATGAAGATTGCCACTTAGCAGAATGATTGCCCTTCTAATTGATGGAGACAAGAAAGATTTATTAACGAACTAGTTTCTAAATTTCCCAATGTGTTCCAAACATGAGTGAGTTATTCTGTAGGGAAATATAGTTAATGTATAAATTAAAGAAATCAATGTTAGCTAAATGGAAGGAGTGGCATCTTGGAGCAATTGAATTAAATGGATGAATAAGACAGCAGTTCTTGTGTAAACTGTAGGAGATTGAATATTGATTTCTTCCACTTTGTTTTCAACTATTTCTGATGAGGAAGAACATGGCTTTGGAAGCAGAGGGACATTTGGAAACCAGTAGGTGAATACATTTTCCTGGGATCCATTGGTTATGCTGTGTCATAATCCTAGCCTTCAGTCATGCTATAGCAAAATTACAGGTAGTCTGTTTAAGTGAGTCATTCATTTGGTATACCTACAGAATTGGACATGGCATGGGCCCTGATGCAGGAGAAAAATGCTCAGGACCAATGAGCTGTACAATATTTCAACAGAAAAATGTGTAGCTAGGCAGTTTCAAATTAGAAATGCCATGTGAAATGCTTATGCACTTCTCACGAGCAGGAAGTTGTATCTCCTAAAAGCAAAGTCACCTATTTAATATCCTAAGTAGGTATATGTAAGAGCAAAAATAACAGGAAGAAAATCTCTAGGTACTCTACGGACAAATAGATGTATTGAAATTTTTCCATGTGCTACAACTCCCAACAGAAATGAAAATGACCTTGGAACCATAATGCTCTTTTGCATCTTTGAGTGTCTCAAAATCCCGTTGCACCAAAGTTTGTATGTACTGGCTCTGTCATACTGCTGTTGAACAATGATTTACTATACACATGGAAATAACTCGTTATAACAGCTATTCCAAAAATCTAGACCTGTAAATCTCCTTTATGGCAGTAAACTATATGTGAAATGAAAAATAGCAAGATGGAAAACAGACAATTTTTGGTTGCTTCTTGGTATTTTCCTCAATATTCTGAAGGGCAGAAAGATTGAGGCTCTCCGTGGCCTGCGAGCTTTCCACTTGCCTTTCTCTAAAACATTTATGTTTCCCAGTATGATTCTTAGTCCCATGGCAATCCATTACTCAGTTTTCCAAAACAAGTGAAATTGTCCCTTCATTTCCATAATATTCTTAACATATTATCTCTGTTGTTGTCATTCATTTTCCAGTGCACAGACCTTTGAATATAATGCTTTTTTGGAGGTGTGTGTATAGAGAAGATGTTTTCTATCCCTTTTTCTTTTTTTTTAAAAAACCCTTCCCCAGTTTTTAACCAGTAAAGTTTATTCAGTCAATGAGCAGCAAAATTTACAAAATATACAGCAGGAAAGTCAAATCAAATGGGTGAGATAAAGCACCAACATAATAAGGAATTTCTGTAATAAAAGTGTATTGTAAGCTACTATAGTGATATATGTTAATAAACTGTGCAAATGTAAGTCTAAAATGTTGCAGTAAAAATGCACAACACTTAAAACAAAATAACAAACGCAGTTGCAGAATCTACAATATATATTAAATCTGAAGTAATGAATAAAGCAGAAGTGGTTATCCCTCTAACCCGTATTGCCTTAACCCTTCACCAGTTTTGCTTCTTGTCAGCCATTGGTATTCATCTTAAGGCCTTCAGCTGAAATCAGATACTTTCAGATGTTGGAATCACGTGGGAGCTGTTGAAATGTTCTGTAACATGAGTTGATCCCCCAAAGTATGGCCACTGACAATGTTTGAACTCTCTGTAAGTATTGTTGAAAGATATTTGCAATCCTATAGGTCCTGTGCGCATCTGTTTGATTTCTAAAGAAGTGTTGAGGGAGGAGAGAAACTCTTATTGTCCAACTTCATTGTTAATGTGGAACTGACATTAAAAAGGGAATGTTTAAAATAAACAGGGGGAAAAGTTCAATTTCCAGTTTCTACTGGTTTTTATCAGACAGTGATTGGGAAAATCTTGTCTTTGCCTGTGTGACAAAGCGCCTCTCTGTCTCATGAATAGAGTTTAAACCTTAGAAAGAATTGGCCTTTTGACTGCAGTGTTCTCTCTCTCTCCTCAAAGATGAAATGTAAACTGCTGAAATAGGCCATCTTTTCAAGCCCTGTTCCTATTTTTTCAGTTCTTTAGACTTTTGACATTTTAAGCATATGTAATGAATAATCCTTGGTTCTCTTTGCATAACAGATTCTTTGGAGAAGAATTTTGGATGTGGTTAATTTCCTCTCTCTCATCTCTACCAGTAGTAGTGGCTAAGGAGTATGATCTATGTCCTTTTTGTTTTGTTTTTATTTTATTACTTTAAGCAGTTCCTACTGGTTTTAGGATTCAAATATGCTATTCAGGGACAGGATAATTCTGGCTTAAGGATATCCACATGCAACCATTATCAAGAATTTAAGCTCAATGTCATTTCACAGTATAATGTGGGCTTTGTAATATATGCATAACAAAAGTCACAAAGCCACAAAAAATTGAAAGAAAAATAAAAGAGAAAGAAAGAGTGGGGTAGGAAGACAGTGAAAGCTTTAAAAAAGTAGCAGCAAAGAAGAGACTCTAATAAAGCACCTTGCTTTAAATGCTGAATTGTTTTAAGTACATGTAAATTTATTTAAGGAAATTAACGAAATGAGGGGAAGATCCCAAATGTTCTATGAATATTTCATGTAACATCAGAAGAGAATTAAAAGCTGGTGGAGCAATCATTTTGGGTTGCAGTCAGAACAGTGTTAGAACTTTGTTTCATATATAAATCTTCTGTGGCATTAAATTTATAAACTGCAATAGCAAATTTTTGATTTACTCTGCTATAGCAATGTTAGAATAATATTTGCAATAAAAAAGTACTCATTCACCTGTCTATATGTATAGTTAGGGACAGGGATTATGAACAGTGAAATCATGGGAATAAAATGGGGAAGGAAAATAGATAGATAGATAGATAGATAGATAGATAGATAGATAGATGACAGACAGACAGACAGACAGATGGATTATTATATCATATATTGGCCATTTGCATCAGACATTTTTCACACTGCAACAGCCCCCCAATGAACAGACCAAGCTGGCAGCCAGGAATAATTTCCTACAGAACAGGCCTTAGAGAGAAAATGACTGAACACTACTTCTCAGTCATAGCTTCTAGATGTCATCAGCAATGATCTATAGCCCATCTTGATCAATGATACTTCCGTCTGACAGACTTTGAGTAGTTGATATGTCCTTACAGACAACCCTTCTGGTCTGAAAGAGCTATTCACAGGTGTGTGCATCCAACTACATTACACAATCCATTGATTTGCAATTTGCTGTATGACATTCCATGTTAATGGATTTGTAGAACAATGCAGAGTTGGCTTTCCATTTTGTTTTTTTTCCTTTAATAATTAAACATTTATTATTTATTATTACTTTGCTCTGGATAATAATATACTTACATATTTATATAATCTTCTCCTTCCTTCTAATCAATGTAGAAGATCGAATAGAGACCATGGGAGTGAGAAAGGCTACCATTTATCACCTGAGTTCTGATTTGGGCAAAACTTGTAATAATGATAGAATATATGTAGGTGCCTTAAGCGACAAAGTCATGTCCCTCCTTCCAAGTTGCTTTTCATCCATGGTGATGGTTCATGGTGATGGTTTGCAGGCTAGGTGAGTGTGAGAATGTTTGGGATAAATATCATGCTGAAAGTTCTCCATAATAAATGACTTTATTCCAATCAACTAGGCTGATCTTAAACAGAGACATGGGGAGGCAGAGGTAAATCTGTTGGATCTACCTACTACCAAAACCCAGAAGTGCTGTGGTCTGATCAACCTCCTTATTTTATATAGACCTCCATGAAACCAGCTAAGGATTGATACCATCATGGCCTTGAAGTTCTCTCTGCAGAAAGCAAAAAACCAGGTTAACTTTCAGGAAAAGAACTGTTGTTCCACTAGAGATCTATAATCAATTGAGAGCTGAAGAAAGGCCTGATTTGTTTAGCTCTTTCCCACTTGTTGCTGTCAGTAAACCTTTCTAAAGCCTCTGACTCTTACATGGCTGAAAAATTGCAGAGGCTATGGGAGGGTCATCTTCTGAATAAGAGCAGTGAGTTAATGAAAAGTCCACATCTTCATAAAAGGGGTTACTAATGACTTCCTTTGAATATGGGCAACCTGGGGTTTTTTATTCTCTCAATTCTGCTGAGCTCCTGACCAAATACACTGTTGGTGCATTATCTACCATGCTGCTCAATGGGTGTCAGCCTTATGAGGTAGTCCAGACAGGAAGCATGTCCAGATGAACTAATTCTACTTTATTGTAAGGTTACATCAATAGAACCTTGCAAGTCTGAAAGTACATTTCTCCCCGTCACCTTTATGGCCCAAGAAACTAGGGAGGGTCTCTTCTGAGATTTTTTGCCATGTCCACATTTCTTCTGCGTGCTAAGCTGCCTCTATCTGACCAAACTGTTTGTGGCTCTTTGTCCTGTCTTCAAGGTCATTTCCACATATCATTACAATGGTATCTTTCCCAAAGCTGATGGAGTTGGACTTAAAGTTAGGTTTATTGTCTTCTATACTGAAGAAATATATGAGAATTAACATTTCCCATGATTCCAACAATTATCATTTAATCTCTAATCCCCCTTTTTGATGCAAGGTTTTGAGGCAATTCTGGGCAGTCTTAGAAGAAGCTCATCAGTTGGGTCCAATTCAATTTGGATTCCAAGTCTGGAAATAGAAGCCTTGGTTGCTCTAAATTTTACTGCCTGGAAGATTGCATTCACAGGAAATTGGATGTGGAGAGTGCAATCTTCTTGATCTTGTTGCTTTTGACACCATTGATCATGATTTTCTCCAGACTGGATAATAGAGTTTGGGGCAAGGTGTTAAATGTGTCTAGTTTTGTCTGCATGGCCAATCAAGGTTGTGTTGGAAGTAATCCAGCTGCATTGTCACTACTGAACTGATGAGACATAATGCAATCTCTTTTCAGAGAGGAGTTGGTGTTGGGTGCTATTCTAAGGTACTTAAAGGAATATCAATAAAACTTTTATCAGAATAAGATTGATTTTTATCCTGGATAATATAATTTTGTTTTGGCATAATAAAGTTATTTTGCATGATAATATAAAGAGGTCCTTTTGGATAGTTCTTTTGAGTCCCTGTGAAGCATTATGTTATAAGGAGTGCTCTGCTTTAAAAGTATACTTGTTCAAACTAATCTTCCGTGATCAGTTAACAATGTGTTCTTTTCTCACGAGCCTTAAATCTCACTTATAAAACAGCCAAGGTGTGTATTTAAAAAAAAAATGTGTTTGTTTCAGTGGCTGTACTGTGCATAAGCTATTTTTTAATTTAGTTTACTAAGTTTATCTCTGAAAATGGGATATAAAGCTAGCAAATAAAAAATAAAACAGTAGCGGAAGCCAAGACCTGGTCTCTATCATTGCAGAACTTGGGACAACAGTCTCAAGTTACTGGAAGGTAACAGTATGAGCATTTATTGGCAGAGTAAGTTATCAAGGGAGATATGTTCTCCTTCTCTGTATGTGTTCAAATAGGGACAAGAGAGCTACTCGTGGTGGATACTTTTGTTTGTATTCCCAGTCACTAATGACCTCAATGGCCCTTCCAATTCTCTGCCATTTTATGAGATATCACTTTGGGAACAGCCCTGAGACAAATGCTAACTGATGTCATGTCTTTTCTGACAATTACAGGAACTAATATTATCAACCAAAATATCAGAGGGTTGTATATCTTCCAGCAATGAGAGCCAGTGTGTATATTGGTGAAGGCATTGGAGTAGGAGCAGGGAGACCCAGGTTCTGGTCTCCTCTCAGACACAGAAGCTCCCTGGAGGACTCTGGGCCAGACTCTCCCTCTCTGTCAGGCCTAGCCCAAGGAACTCCAGGAGACCATGTAAATTCAGTCCAGCAATGTTTATTAGCTACAACCTCCAGCAAGAATCTTCCCAGGCTGAAACCCAGCTCCCAAGTAACGCCAGTCATAACATAGTGAATTCCTCAGGGAGGTGCCAGCCTCATCCTCTTATCTCTCCCCCGCTCCTCAGGAGATGAAAGAACATGTTTTCCTCCCTGAGTCTGGCCTCCATAATTCCATTCCATCACACTCTCAGCCCAAGAACCATTAGTGGGTTCTTATTAGTGATGAGAGGGTAGGGTTTTGGATTAAGAGTAGGGACACCTTGGTTCTTATCCATCTGCAGCTGCAGAAGTTCACCGTACAAAGGCAGGATGTAAATCAAATAAATCAAACAAATAATATTTATTTTAGTGTAGGCTTTCAGGCCGGCATGAACAAAGGACGAATCAGGAACCAGCACCACCAAAATGACCATCAGGATCGGGGAAAAACAAAGAACCAATCAGAGACCAGTCCTCACCAACCTGCACCAATTGGAAACCACCTTGGCTAAAGACCAATCAGAAGTCAGGTCACCTGGCTATAAAGACCGGAGCCCAGTCAGTCCCTGCTCAGTGGTCTATATAAGAGATCACCTCGCCTCTGAAGACGCCAGCCACACTTGCTGACAAAATCTCAGGAAATCTGTTGTTTTGACCATAGTTGCTAAACCCTAAAGCTCAACAGTGCCCCCAAATAATACATAATTTGCTAGCAATGCCCTAGTGCATGCTACAGTGGGATATCATACTACATGCTAGGATAAATAGGCCAGTCTATGAATAAAGGACAAATAAACACAAATTGTATATCAGAAATGACAAATGGGGGATCATTTCAACTTTGCAGAACACTGATTGTTGACTAGAATGTGACCATCCATTAACAAAAAGAGACAGGAATAGCAACATGAAACTTCTACATTACAGTACAATAAATCTTAATGATTAAGAGGGACAGTTTGATCAGGATAAAGAAGTTTTGTTTGCTTATCCTGTGATAACTGCTAATTAGCTTAGCAATGCCTGGGTTATCACGAACATCTCTTTTGTTTTTGAATGACAGCTGCTGAAGACATAATGGCACTTGTCTCTGTACTTTTGGCATTTCATTTCCCACTGAAGTTTACTATTTCTTCTCCCTATCTATGATTTGTGTATAATTCCAAATATCACATCATGCATCTTTAAGAGAAATGTAAGACACATGACTTTATTCACGGTAAATATATTTGTCAGAGTAACCTGGAAAATACATGAGTTGAACATAGATAAGCAGCCCACCAAACCGACCCACTGAACCCATTTTAGTGCATAATAATATTGACCCAATGATCATGTCAGACGCTTTCGAAACCGTGAGCCAGCCAAAAGCCGCAGTCTCATTTGTGGACAAAGGGAGAAGATGAATGTGTATTCCCTAAGATCTCAATAAATGTTTATGAGCAAATCAGAAGTTGCTTGACCAAACCCACCTTAACCGCACCATCCTGTAGCAAACTGCACCATCCTGCAGTTTCTGTTCCCACAGCAAAAGCGTAACTTAGCCCTGAAATCTCCTAAGCTGGAAAAAGACATTAGCTATTAAATCAGACAATAATACTAAAAGGTGGACTTCTGGCATTTCTAAGCATAAAAATAGACTGCCCAGAACTACATGCTAAGAATAATCAGCTATCCTGCTATTTTTTTCCAATGTGTTGCTTGCAGCATTTTTAATCTTTTTGTATCAGTCTGAAGCCAAAACCACAGCCATATATGATTGTGTATGTTATGCAAGACAACATGAGTGAAGAAATTATTTAAGAGCGTGAAAATGCACCACAGTGAAAAGTGTGTAGCATGTCATTGTTCTCCCTTATAATAATCAATTCCATCTATTTAGTGATGGTCATTGGCCGGTATGTATGAACACAGATAAAAATATTAAAAAATAGCATCCTAATATCCATTAAGGTTTAAGCAAAATGAGAAAAACAGTTGTTTTCTGTGAAGGTTGCTAATACAGTGGTACCTCGAGTTATGAACTTAATCCATTCCGTGACTCTGATCGCAACTCGAGTTGGTCGCAACTCGAGGTAAATTTTCCCATAAGGTTCAATGTAAATATGGTTAATCCGTTCTGCCCTCTGAATTTGGTCACACCACGAGGCAAATTTCCCCATAAGGTTCAATGTAAATATGGTTAATCCGTTCCACCCTCCGAATTTGGTCGCACCACGAGGCAAATTTCCCCATAAGGTTCAATGTAAATACGGCTAATCTGCCCTCCGAATCTGGTCGCACCACGAGGCAAATTTCCCCATAAGGTTCAATGTAAATACATATGGCTCTGCATTTTCTTTGGAGCCATGCTGACAAGCACACCAAAAACCTTCCAAACGCCACAAAACATACCACAAGCCTCACCGAATGTCTCCTTGCTACCGCGATCTTGCCCACAGGAAGCCGCGACCGCGTGGCAGCAGGGCAAATGGCCGCGGATCCGGTTCGTAGCTCGAGGTGGAGTTCGCATGTCAAGGTAAATTTTTGGGGCCGGAGCTGGTCGTATCTCGAAAAATTCGTAAGGAGGGGCGTTCGTAACCCGAGGTACCACTGTATATACACAGTAACAATGGGACAAAATGTAGCTATATTATATGTAATACTAGGAGTGAAGGGATAAAACATTCTTCACCCTCTTTGCTCAGGAATTTTTCCAGATCTTTACAATACTTTCCAAAATATCAGGACATGATTAATGTTTTCTAGCATTCTTGCAACATGGGCAAAGAGAATCTTTATCTTTTTCTTTTTCTTTATTGTGTGTGTGTGTGTGTGTGTGTGTATAAAAGCTTTGCTCAGTTCCCCTAGAATGCAAGACCTATGCTCAATGGATTTCATGGCTACCCCATTAAATTGTTGGCATCCAGAAGTTGTAAGGTCACCAGTCACTTCATGACATGGACTACAGTCTATGAAAATGCACAATACAGGTAGTCCCCAGTTTAAGAATGAGCTTTGTTCCCAAGGTCTGTCCTTAAGTTGAATTTGTATGTAAGTCAGAACGGTATTATTATACAATAATACTGTACAAGTAGTATGTTGTAATGAACTCAAACCATTGTGTATTTAACTCAAATTTTGCTACAGTAGGCTCTGTTCTTAACTATGGGTCGTCCTTAAACTGGGCATTCTTAACCCAGGGATTTTATTGTTTGTTTGTTTGTTTGTTTGTTTATTTATTTATATTTCAAATTTGTCACCACCCATCTCAGTGTGGAGTGACTCTGGGCGGTTTACAGTAAAAATAGAATAAAACATTAATTAAAATAGATACATATTAATTAGTTAATTAAAATATACTAAAATAAATGTCCTTTATCAGGTATACTACCTGTAAATCTTAAGTTACCTCAAGATGCTTAATTATTTTTGTAGCCACGGGCTATCATGCCTACTTTTCTGGAAACGGAAAAACTCTAACATTAGCGTTCTGATAGTTTACCCCCGTTAATGACCAGAGTTGCAGCCAATGATTACATGTAGAGGAATTAGTGTTTTGAAGCTACAGATGTAGGCAGCAACCTGAGAACTAGTTAGATGAAAATTCAGTAGGACTTATTTCTCAATTCGGTATTGTGTACAAGGCCATCTTGGGTGAGTGTGTACGCTAAAAACAAGATGGTGTTTGTGGAGTTTCAATTCAAGCCCTGCCTCTTTCTATACGTGTGTGACATCAAGACTCATACAGAAGGAGTGGGGCTTAGGGTTCTAGGCCATGACCACTATGTCGTCCATTTTGACTCTCCCTGCAGACTTTGCCGATTCATTTATCTATTTCTTGTTTACATTTATATGGTCACCCAGACAACACACAACTCTGGACAGTTAACAATACATTTTAAAAATATGCAATTTAAAAACAACATATTGTGTTCAGGGTAACTCAGAAACATATAGTTATATCACCAAGACAGTCTGGTCCAGTGCCTGGGAGAAGAACCAGTCGTCTCCAAATCTTCATAGGGATTGCATGGCTAATTTCTTTTCACTAACTTGATATGGACTCTTTTTGGGGGGTACTTGTAATATTTAACTGGTTCCTTGGTATAATGGTGAATTTATATTGTTTCTTCCTAAGGCATCATTAAGGATAGGTTAATCAACTCCACTGAGTATCAGTCAGTTAGCCCTCTGAAATGCCTTCAGCAACTTCAACTATTTCTTCAAATCTGAGTGCATGGGAAGTCCATAAATATTCTTCTTACAGACACAAACAGACTGAATGCCTTGTTTAACCTTTTTTATATACTGTAGATAGCTTAGAGGTAGTTGAAAGACATAAATGCTAACTAGTTACTTCAAGAGAAATGATTGTGAGAATGTAATGAAACTTTCCCATAGATATAGCTGTTTGCAGAATATCATGTACAGTATGTGCTTTTATCATCACCAAAAATCTTGCTCAGATTTTTATTTTTGCATTCCCCCCCAAACCTTTTAAAGACACTTACAAAGTATGAATGACATAAAGACAAGCATGTTATGATCATAAATCTCCTTTATTGCGGGTATCTGTATTGCCCACCATGTGTTCTTTTTATCCTTATTAAGTTTATCCTGTGTCGTTTTTCAAATACCTCTTGCAAGAACAGAATCCTGCTCTGTCAGACTTAGAAGATAGATGTACAAATATATCCTTAGCAAAGGAAGAATCAGCTTCCTCTTCTCCACCTTATCATAACAGTCATGTTTAGCAGCTTCTCTAATTTAGAGCCGGACCATGCATAAGAATGAAGCCCGGAGTATTAATCAAAATTTGTGGGGGGCAGGGGGAATCAGCTGATACACAGAAGGCCTTATGATGGTGAATGATGAATACCCAGTGCAGTGGGGTGCTGACCATATGAGATACGAACTCAGTGCTGAAAAAAGCACTAGATCTGACCTCTATTTAAATGTTCAATGGGAAATCCATTGTTTCCTTTGACAGTGGGCTAATATATGTCAGAAGCAGATTAGAACTGAAATGGAACAACCACAGCTGTAAATGTATTAAAGGAAGGTGAATGTGTTGTGCAAAATGTAAATAAGTCTCATTCACTGGATGATTAAATTCAGATTGATGGTGGTACATCCAACACAAATGGGTTTCTAACAGTAGATCTGCTTAATGGTCCAGGTTTCCGTAGACAAAAATGGAAAACTTGATTGCGTAGGAGTGTTTCTGAAGATGTCCTTCAAATTTATTTCAGTGATTTGACGGCTTTTTATTCAGACAATGTAGAGTATTTTGTTGCTACATCAGGACTGTTTGAGATAATAAATACCACTTCTTGTAACTGATAGAGTTGTTTCAGAGGGAAACTAGGAAATTATAGGCTCAGTCCAACATCTGCTATGGGTAAATTGGTAGAAAATATCCTTAAAATTATAATTATCTGGCATATGGAAGAACAAACCTCTCTAAGAATAATCAGAATAAAAATTATGGCTTACAAAGATGTCAGAGGTCACAAGCATGGCTATAACAGCAACCTGTTAAGATTATATGCCTTGATTAATAAACAGACATATTTTTAAATATATATTTTGATAGAATATATTTGTTATTTAACAGTATCATGAACAAATTGTCATGAAATAAGAAGCCAGAGTTAATAAAGAAGAAGAAGCAGATGAACAGCTCTATTGAGAAATAGACTCTCCCAAATTTTCCATTGAAAAAGGTTCTATTTTATATATCATCAGTATCTTAAGAGTTGAAATAAATCATAGGGTATTCAGTGGTATGACTGACAGAAAATTATTCAGCATCAGTGTCAGGCATAGAGAACTTGTTCTGCATTTTTTTCCTACCCGGTTATCTTTCACTTTGATGAAAGTTTGTTTTATGCATTCTTTCAAACAAGAGAAGAATTTTGGAGATGTTTTCATGGTTGGATGTAATGCCCTTTCATTTCAATAAAGGGGTGTGCATGAACCTTCTAACTTTCATTCTACCATAATTTGTCCAGTGATCTGCAGCCTCCCTGGCTTCCCATACTTCAGTTAAAGCAAAAAAGGAAGGTTTTATGAGGTAATTACTTAAATGTGGGCTTGATGTGTTGATAATTGTAGATGACCTTGATGGAGACAGTGATGAGGGCAAAAAAGTATCTTAAGCCCAAAACAAGCAAAAAGTATACAGAAGTGGCTCAGGCAGATGGATTGCTAATTCAATTGGGTATAAATAAGAGGATGTACAGCACAATCAGATGTGCAAGTTTCTGTTATTGTAGCCACTGTCAATAAAAGGAATCTTAACCTTCCTGTGCAGTTGATTCCTGGTCTGGTCTACCTGGTGGGAGTGACAATAATTAAGGAGACATATAGCTGGTTTGAAACGTGTACTCAAAATGTTCTCATCTGGCATTTTGGAGGGCCTTGAAGATCTGGTTCTTCACCCAGGCTTTTGGCTAGGGTGGTTGAAGCCCCTTCTGAGTGTGTTTTTGTTGTTTCCCAGTTTGGGTGTCTTTTGCTCCTTTGTCTTTATTGTTGTCTTTATTGCTACTTGTTTCTGTGTTTTTACTTTGTCAACTGCCCAGAGTGTCTGAGAGTTGGGCAGTGTAGACATTTAATTAGTTAATTAATTAATTAATTTAATTAAATCTATGGTTCCTCATCACGTCTATCATGTGGGATACTACAAGGTTCAAATTAGGCTTAGTAGTTAAGGACTTGGATGACACAATAGAGTGAATGCTTATCAAATTGGCAAATGACACACATTGGGTGGGATGGCTAATGCCCCACAAGACATAAATAAAGTCAAATCAGTATAGATAGAGAAATGATCTGGAATAACAGAATGAAATTTAACAGAGACAGATGCAGTTCTTTGTTTAGGAAACAGAAATCAAACAAATAGAGAGCTACCAATTAGGGATGCTAAGGGGGGTAGATCTGATGGCCACAATGATCCTTTCCAAATTTAGGATCCTCATTTATCCATGGGATATTCATGAGTATATAGGCACTGGGAAAATGTTGGAAAAGGTTATTTTTTCCCTTCCACTGGAGAAAATGAGACCCCTCCATTCCCCCCCCCCCCCCCCCACTGTATGTGATACTTCTCCCTGGCATAGACAGGGCAATCATTTTATCCTGTTTTCTGCTGCTTTGATAATGGCTCATTGTATTGTTGGCATTTGATTGATTTTTCATAATAAGCGTTGCTTTGACAGCTAACTGGCTGAAAAGTGCATAATAAATGATGGAAAATACATGGAGACAAAGGAAACGACTCCAGGTTTTATTTTCTTGTCTAGGCTTCCTGGGGCTTCTGATTCACCACTGCTGGAAACAGAGTAGTGGATTATGTAAACTGGTATTCTTGCCCACCTTTTATGGGTCTGGTTGGGCAGCTCAGTGGCCAGAGGCCTCCATGGGGGGAATCAAAAAAGTCAAGATGGCAATTTCAACTCCATGACTGAAGCCCTGCCCATTTTGTACAGGCATCAACATTACATCAGCAGTTGTGACCATCATCTTGACTTGTGAGTCTACCTGAGGATGCCCCGAATCAGTGATCATGGAATGGTTTAACTTCATACTCTGCAGCACTCTTCTGGCAAGCATGAGATACATGATGAATGTTCCTGAACAGCATTCATGCCAAGTGTTAAATGAATTGCTTTCTAACACTGATGTTCTTTCAGTATTAGTGACCAAGAAACCCATTTAACATTTTGGACAGGCAACTGGGGGGTGCATACCTCACACAGTGGACCCAGCTTTAGGGGGAAGTTGTACCAGAATGGAGATATGTTTATTTTTTGACCTTGTGGTGTAGTCTGCATCTGTTATCCAGCTCCAAAAGGCAGGAAATGGGGTAGCTTTCAGCAGTCTGGGCCCGAGGGGGCATTGAGGGACACATACGGAAGATTGAGGGGCTGAAGGCTGCCCATTCCTGGTTTATTTTACATTGTTCATTATATGTTAGTAGAGAGAAGAAAAGCAGATGTATACAGTAAAACTGGTACAATATGGTTGTATCACCCAATTCTGGTCAACATGCTTCTGCCTTTTTTAAAAATTAACTGAAATTTCCAGATTATCTTCAGACTCATGTATAACACATTGCAGTGATCTAGGTGAGAAGTTACCTGCACATAGATTATGGAATCTTTCTCTAAGTAGGCTGGAGCTAGAGCTAGCTCATGCTCGTACACAGTACAAGACACATCATGGCCCAGGGGAAATGTGGTTTCTGACGGCAAAGGTCAATCTAGAACTTCTGAGCTTGGTCCTTGAAAGAAAAAGATCCCTTCAGAATGGATTGTATGCCAGTCTTCTGGATAGATAAATCATTTGCCAAGAGAAGCCCTGCCTTCTCTGGACTGAGCTACAATTTATTTGTTCTGATTAAGCATTTTGATGGTCTCACTTGTGATGTGATAACAAGGAGAAATAGATTTGCTCTACAGCTCTGAATAGTCCCACTCTGTTTAATGTAGAAATTAATAGTATGGAGTATATAATAAAAGCACAGTGTAAATTTGATGCTGAGGTGGAGCAGGAATACCTCAGCACCTCCTTTTGGAGATGGTCATCCAAGAATGAGCGAAACCACCATACATCTCTTTCTCTATTACCTATCTCAGATAGTCGCAATATGTATTATAGTACTATAGAAGCTAATATGTATTATAGTATTAAAAGCTTTTGAGAGGTCCAGGAGAATCACCAGGCCTAATCCTCATTGAAATAGAATTGGGAAAATCCATATTATCCAAGAATACCTAGACCTTGATCAGCCACCATTCACAGATTTCCTTAGCCAGGAGGGGGATATTATCAGCCTACAAGTAATAAGATCTCCTGAGACCAATGTTGTTTTTTTCAGAATTACCATTTCTTTTAATGAGTCAGGGACTATGCCTTTCTGAAAGAAGAACTTCTAATTTCCTGGACCCAGTGGATCACACCCTTCCTACTAGATATAGTAAACCATTAGGAACTAGGGTCGAACAAATAGGTGGTTGTTAAACCCTACAAATACGATGGTCCCTTATTAATATTACCTGCAGATTACCTGCAGACCCCTCCTGTTTTGTCTGCTTTTTTAGTTATTTTTTACTTGTAATTGTTGTATTGTAACTTGTACGATAAATAAATAAATATAATATAAATACCTTGTCCACAGCATCAGGCCTTGCAATGCTGAAATATATGCAAAAGATTCTAACCAGATAGTACCCTGGATAATTCTACACATTGAATTGCCAAAATTATAGAAACTAAGTCATGTGGGTGCAATAGACTTTTCCTCAAAGTGCCTTGCAACCATGTCACACGGTGCCACCAAGGACAGTATGAAAACTCTCTCAGGGCCAGAACCAAACAGGACCTTCCAAACCACTTGAAAGAAGTCAGTGGAGACATTGAGGGTTCTGGTTCTTCTTCAGTCCCTGAGTAGGCTCCATAATGTGCTCTTACGTGTGAACTGTAACTCTATGGTTAGAATGGATTTTAACTGCAGTCTGGAGGCGCGGATATATTTTTGAATAAATCTAGAGAAAGAAATAGACTTGCATTTTTAGAGCTAAGTGGTAAGAAGCTGGTGGAGAGGGGATGTTGCTGTTTTGAGGGACATGTTCAATTTTACATCTATTTATTTACGTATTACTTTAAGTATTCTGATTTTTCCTTTCTGTAGAAATAATCAAAAGAGCAAATAAAATGAATGCTGTCTGTGTGTGCCCATTCATCCAATATATTTGTTAGCAAGCAAACTCATGCCCATCGAGTGTCTGTGTGTAATAACACAAACACACACACAGCCACACAAACATACCTTGGCCACTTTTTAAATGTATCCTGAGGTTAGGGAAATAATAAGAACAATCTCATAGAACATTACTCCTGACAATATGGTGAATTTCTGGGTTGTTCAGGAAAAAAAATCCTTGACATTAAGAGCCGTAGAAATGAATGATTATTCATACTTTAGTTAAGTATGCCATATTGTTTCAGATTAGCATCTCTATTTTGGGAAATGTAATATGATTATACTTTACAATATTTAATACCAAGTATCTCGAATTTAAGCTTAGGGAATTGGTGGCTCTCCAGAACTACAGAACCCAATTTCTTGACCATGCTAGCTGAGGCTGATGGGAGATATAGTCCCATTACACTTAAAAGGTCACTGGTTTCTCTCTCTTTCCCAATGTTGCCAGGCGACTTCAGCAACCAAAAAATCCTACGAAGTTTGGGTATTTTTAACTTATTCCAAGATTAGCAAGGTAGGGAATATTGTTCATTTTCTGCAGAGAATCTCTGTAGGTTTCAATCTACAGGCAAAATAACGTACTGATACATTATGTAGGGTGTCCTTTTTTATTATTACTCCCACTTCATGGAAGATATATTGCTGTGAAAACAACCAGGCATTATCAGCTATTTTAAAAAATGCTTTGCTGTTTGCTTTGACACACTTTTCAAAAGCACCTATCTGCAAGAAGGTCATGGTTTTTGACAACCAGCTTTTAAAGAAAAGTGTTGTCTAGAAGCATTTATGCAAAACCTTGAACCCCTTTATTGCAGCTGAGGCTGTAAAAAGTCAACAACAACAACATTAATTCAGCTTTCTATCAGATGCCTGATGATTAAAAGTCTGTCCACCTTTAAGGAAATAATCGAAGGAGATGCATTGTGAATTTTCTCTTGGAAGGATTACATCGTTATGCAACATTTTAATCTATAAAAACATCAAACAAATATAGAGAGCATTGATTTGTCTTTCTGGCAGGATTCATTCCCCTTGAAAGACCACAAGGTAGTATTGGATCTACCTAAGATTTGTATGGCTGTAAGAAATATTTTCTTAAGAGGGATTTTGCCCAACTTGTAAAGATAAGCAGATTCATGGCCATGTCACTTGAGTAAAACAAAAGTACTTTTCTCTGTTCATATTTAAAGGACATTATAAGAGGAAAAAAGAGCGCATAGCCATATAGTGTAATTAAGAAAATACTTCTTACCATCCTTAGAATCTTAGAAATACTTTATACATTCCCTCAAGCACATTTAAAAACATATATGTGCGTGAGGGAATCAAGCTATGTCTTAAGATGATAAAAAATTATGTTGTAAAAAACCGAATAGTAGAAGGTCTCTACATTGTTCAGTGGGGCAAACATATTCCTAGATACCCATTGCTAGTGCATAGCACAATCCTTTTTTTATTTTCCTTTCAGTTCTCACTCCAAAGGTGGTTGGGTGTTTGGGGAAATGGAAAATGCTGAGGGAAAATGCAAGGCCTCTGTTGTAGGGAGCAGGGGTGGTAGGTCAAAAATGTCCAAAATGGCAGCCACAACCTTGCATTTGAAGTCCTGCTCCTTTTATACGTTAGTTGACGTACATTAAAAGGGGCGGGGCTCTCATTGTGTGGTCATGGCTGCCATCTTGACTTTTGGGATCCACCCTGTGGATCCCACTGCTAAGAGCTTCCTCAGTGGCAAGTTCAAGATTTCACATATAGTAACTTATCTTTACTCAAAGAGGGCAAGAACTAAAACCGCTTGGCTGATGCTTTTTGCATTTTCAAAACCAATACACATTTCAAAAGAAAGATCTGTGGAATGTCACATCTACATTTCATCTCAGACTATTTCTTTCCTCAAAGACTTACACAGATGTGTGGCACAGGAGGCATTCTCTTAAAAGGCATTTCCTTCTCTCTGTGTGAGAATGCGATTGTGTCTTCTAAAAATATTACTACTATCAAGTTAGATGCACTTATATTAAAAAAATAATTAATTTGTTAATAAACTCAGTTTATTGCACTATTTTAATTCAAGGATGGGCATTCTGCCTCCCCGTAAAACATCTGTGGTCCTGTGAATACCCCACAGATCATGCCACTGAATTTTTGGCTCCAGGTAACCCCTGAATCAGCAGTATGACTTTAGGATTTTGTTCAGATAGAGTTTGTGGAGTCCTTGGGGTTCTCTGAGCTTGGTTCTTTTCCTGCAAACATTTCATTACCCGGCTAGGTAACATCTTCAGTGCTGGAATGGGATGGGCTTTGCTCTCTATTTATGTGCTGTGGCCTGCCTTCCCAGTGCTGGTGGGGGTGGGGGTTTTGTTTGCTCCTCTGGTAGTTCCTTGATTAGCCTATGTTTACTGCTTGATTGTGTGCCTGGTGGTAACTTTTGCTTATCTGGGTGATGATTGCTGGTGAGGTGATCTTCTGGTCTTTTGTCTCTTTTGAATAGGATGTAGATGCTGTTTATCTTTCTGTGTCTATTAATGGCTGCCTTGTCTGAATACCAAGCTTCCAAGAATTCCCTTGCATTTCTGGATTTTGCTTGGTCTAAAATGCTGACAGTTTCCTAGTCAAAATTATGGTTATATCTGTCCATGTGTTGTGAGATTAAGGAGTTTTCAAAAGAGACAAAAGACCAGAACAGCTCCTCACCAGGAATTGTCACCAAGATAAGCAGAGGTTACCACAGGGCACACAAGCAAGCAGCAAGCAGAGGAACAAAACAAACCCCCCACCCCCATCAACACTGACAGGGCATGTCACAGAGCAAACCCCATCCCATTCCAGCACTGAAGATGTTACCTAGCCGGGTAATGAAACGTTTTCAGGAAAAGAACCAAGCTCAGAGAATCCCAAGGACTCCACAGTTCGACCCTGAGCTACACGTATTCACCTACATTGATAAATAGAATTTTAAGGCATCCATTTTGATGCTTAAACTCCATAATTTCCCCATCAAGGACCCAACAGTTTTGGACCTGCCCACCTGCTGATGTCACCATATCTCTGGACATAACTGTTGCAGTGCTTGAAGGTCAAAATAATTTTTAAAAGGCATGCCATCTGAAAAAGTTGGCTATTCCTGTTTTATTCATTAAACACTTTCCTATTTGTTAAAGTTGTTTTATGGTCTCCTGTTCAAGGTGTAGATAATGCCTAAGTGACTTAGAGCCAGGGTAGCTGAAGGATGATTTCTTCTTACCTGAATCTGCCCATTTATCCTAGTCAGAATCAAAGGCAGATTCTGGTTTCTGCCCTGAAGGACAGTGTTGATAGTGATAATAATGTGAGACTGAGTCTTCTTGGTGGAACCATCCTGATTGGGGAGCTGTCTTCCATGAGATCTTTGATTATTATCCTTTCTTCCTTTTATGAGGTTAGTCAATATATTTTATTTCTTAGCCATATTTCAATTTTGTGAGCTTTAAAAAAGATTGATGTAGCAATGGTGGGTTTGTTTGCTGCTCCTATTGGAGCAGAATTATGTTTTCATTATTATGAAATGGTCCTGAACCTGTGATGGGAATCAAAAGAGGTTATATGTAAATCCAAGCAATCAATATGTGGACTAAACGTTGCTCTCCTTAAAATTAGCACTGAAATGGGGTAGCAGAAATACACGGTGGATCATTAGAAGGAGAATGCCATGTTGGAAAACAGTGTATGGAGCTGTTTGACGGGCTTCAGCATATTAAAAATGAAAGGGGAAAAAATTCATAGTGATAAATCTGTTGAAGAACACAAGGAAACATTCTTGAGACTCTTCCCTGACTGAATGAAAAAAAAGAAAGCAAAAAAAGAAAAGTAAAATTGATATAATGCTCAGTGTTCCCATTATTTCAAGCATTTCATCAGATGCTGACTTGATAACTTTCCAATACTATTGAGTGGATGGTCTTTATTTTGGATTATAGTAAATATCCTAATAAGGTTTCTCTGTTTTTAACTCAATGTGGGGGAAGGGGGAAAAGGCCCTTGTTATATAGCTCACTGTGTGGATAATATCTGTGATTTATTCACCTATTCTTTCTCTTACAATACAGGAACTGCAAGAAACAGAAACCGATAATAAAGCAGTCCTTGCTCATTAAATTTTCCTGCTTCATTGGAATCCTATGAAAAACAGAAAATAGGAAAAAGGTAGACATTTTACAGTTTTATCTTGACAATAATGTATTAAGGGTTATATGTGCTTTTCACATTGAATACATGGTGTAATTTTGTGTACCCTGACAAAGGCTCTTTTTAATGAGGGGCATATTCATGTATAATAAATTCTGCACTAAATATAGTTTTGAGGACAGAAAGGGAGATTCTGTTGCTTCACAATAAGGTATGCAAATGATGCAATGTGTACTTAGTTTAGTAGTTTATCCATTTTTGCTACATTTATCTAGATTATTCAAAGCTATTGTTATTATTCAGTTGTTCAGTCACTTCTGACTCTTCATGATCTGATGGACACTGTTTCTCCAAGGCTAGGTATTATAACCACTTCTCTGAGTTCTCGTAAGTTCCTGGTTGTAATATCAGTGATGGCATCTAACCAGGTTCTATCAGACTGTTTTTAATTGCCTTTAATTCTTCCCTTTACCTTATATGTCCAAAATATGTAAGGTTTACCTTAATCATTAATCCTTCCAATGAGCAGTCTGGAAGGATTTATTTCATCAGGCACTGAATAATGGGTTCTTCTTGCAGTCCAAAGTAGTCCAACCATTTTATCCAGCACTACAGTTCAAAGACAGTCAACCTTTTTGATGGTCCAACCTTCACAGCTGTTTGTTACAACTAGGAAAACTATAACCTGGACAATGCATAGCTTTATTGTCAGTACAGTGTCTCCACTCTTGAATATTTAGTCAGTCTTTCTTGCATGCCTCTTCTTTCATTATTACAATCACTATCCCTGTGAATTTTTGAACCTAGGAAGATAAAGTTTGTTTGTTACTTCTACTTCTTCACCAATTTTCACTGGAAGTTGAATTAATCCTGTTTTTGTTACTATTGAGCATTTGCACTCTATTTTTTCATCTTCGGCAAGAGATTCCTTGAATGTTCCTTGCTTCCAGCCATCAAAGTTGTATTATTAGCAGATCTCAAGTTATTTTTTCCCCCCAACAACCTTAAGTCCAATTGCTATTTTTTCTACTCCAACATTTCTCATGGTATGTTCTGTATGTAGTTTAAATAACTAAGGTGACAGTATAGAATGTTACCACATTCTTTCCTCAATTTGGACCATTTACCTAATCCATATTCCATTCTAACTGTTGCTTTCTAGTCATCATCCAAATTCTTCAATAGGCAGATGAAGTGGCCTACTACCCCCATGTTCACAGTTTGCTGTGGTTTACAAAGTCAGAAGCCTTTGTCTAATCAATAAAGCAAAAACAGGTGACTTTTTGGACCTTTCTTGCCTTTTCCATTACTGGTCAGATCTTGCCAATGTATTCTCTGGTACCTCCCTTTTCTGAATATAGCATGTTGATTTGGCAGCTCCATTTCCATGGATTTGGATTGCAAAAACCTGGCACGTGGGATAAGTGCAATTGTTTTGTAGTCTGAGCATTCTTTAGCACTGCCCTTGTTTGGTACTGGGATATAAATGAAACTTTTCCAGTCCCTTGGCCACTGGTTTTTTTCATACCTACTTACAGAACATATGTAGCCCTTAACTGCACAATCTTGTGAGACTTCAAAACAGGTTTGCTGGTATTTCATCAATACCTGCAGCTTTGTTGTTGGAAATGTTTTCTAGGGCCCACTTACTTTCAAAATGTCTAGCTCTGTTCCATGATCAAACCTTTGTTTGTATTGTCAATTTTGGATTCTTTTTTGGTATAGTTCTGCCATAGGGTTGCGTCATCTCTTGTTTTCATCTTCTTACTCCAGTAGATCTTTTCCTCCTTTGCCTTTCATTATGACCATCTTTGCATAAAGGTTGTCCTTGATTTTTGTAATTTTCTTAAGTATCTTGTTCTTCCCATTCTGTGCATTGCTTATTTAGTATAACTGCTTCTCTATTTTTGCTTATCTCTCTGCATCTAGTTGGGTAAATTTTCCTCTCTTGTCATTGTCTTTTGCTTTCTGCCTTTCTTAAGTTCTTTTTCAACATATGAATAGAGAGTCGTTTTACCTTCTTTTGCTTTTTTGCATTTCACTGGGATATTTTTGTTTACTTCATCTTTATAATGTCATAGATTTTAGTTCTCAGGGCACTGTATTTACCAAATATAATCCATTGAATTTATTCTTTATCTTCATCCCATAATCATGTTGAATTCTGCTGAGATCATATCTTGTTGGTCTTGATTACTTTGTTTTCTTAGTTTAGTATTTTTATTTGGTATTTGCTTATATCTAAGTACAGTAGAAAACCTAATTTGTAATATTGAAAGGAGTTGTGATCTGAGCCACAATCAGTGCCAGGTTTTGTTTTGCTGACAAAATAGATTTCCTCCAACTTTCTGCAATGTAGAAGCAGTCCGATTTTAGTATTGCCCATCTGGTTATGTCCCTGTATAGGTTATTGGAAGATGTAGTTTTAGATTGCCAGAAGAAGGTATTTGCCATAGATTTTACATTTTCTTGGCAGAGCTCAATTAGTCTATGTCCCACTTCATTCGGTACACCAAAGCCTCTTGCTATTCAGATGTTAATTTACTGCCAGCTTTAGTACTTCTGTCTGCTATTCTCCTATAAGTAGCGTAATATGCATTTTGGTGTTGCGTTAACAAGGTGTTGCCCGTTGTCATAGAACTGTTCAGCTTCTACTTCTGTGTCTGTAGTTGGAGCATAGACTTGGATCACCATCATACTGATTAGCTTACCTTGAAATGAGATCAATCTGTCACTTGGGGGGGTTGTCTCCAAGTGCTGACTTTGACACCCTTTTGTTAATAGTGATGGTTGTTTCATTTCTTCTATGATTTTCTTGCTTGCAAATCTGATGCTGCTCTGATGTGAAGTAATTCATTCTGGTCTATTTTAGTTTGCTGATTCCTAGAATATCTGTTCTGTCTTCATGCTGAACACTGAAAATTGACACTGAATACTCCTGGCAATCTTGACATTGAACATTCTAAACACGACCTGTGAAAAATTACTGATACTAAGAGTTTTAATCACAATCATAAGGATTAGCATTTTTTTTCTCCACAAAGCAAGTGACATAGCAAACCTATGTACAATATCTTCTGTAGTGGCAGGTCCTTTATAGCAAGAAGGGTCTACCCTAGCACCATCTGAATTGGCAAAAAGACATGCAGCCAGCCACAGTAAATATGAAAATCAAATTGTCTTCTCTGCCCTTGAGTCCTACTGACAATGAGTTCAAATGCTACTCTGTATTGGTGTAGTAATCTCATGCATTCATGGTGGACATGGTTATTTTGCCTTCCATTATCCCCTTCTACACCAAGCAGGGAGTCAGGAAGGGCAGACCTTTGGGGGGTATTTTATTTATCCATGGATCCCCTGTTCTTCCAAAAACTAAAAGGCCAGTGGGTCAGACGCAAAATGGGAGCAAATAAGGAATTTGCAGGCAACCATTACCTGCTGTGTACCAAAGTAAACATCTGCAAATGCTTTGGGTCTCCCCAGTAAGAGCCAAGTAGCAAACAGGAGCAGCAGCAACATCAGGAGCTCAACCTCAAGTTCAGAGCAGTACTTCAGAACTACTCAGTAGGAAAGGGGCATCTTTATGTGTGTGAGTATATGTGGGTGTGGGTGTGAGAGATGGAAGAAAATTAAATAAGGCTACCAGATCAGAGCTGTACAAATCTGAAGAATCACTAGATGGAAGCAGAGGGAGATAAAAAACACTGTCTCTTTGCTGCTACCTGATGATTAGCTGGAATTTTGCAAACCATGTCTTGTGCATATGTGTTTGCTTCTAGTGATTGCCTGGACTGGAACCTGCAGTTTTTTTGGCAAGATTTTGGAAGTGGTTTGTTTGCCTTTGCCTTCTGCTTCCAAGGGCTGAGATAGAATGACTGGACCATCACCCAGGTGGCTTCGTGCTTAAGGTGGGACTAGAACTTACAGTCTCCCAGTTTCTAGCCTGATGCCTTCACCACTACACCAAACTAGCTCTCACAAACCACACCTAGCAGCTCATAATTAAATAACAAAATATTTCTGCTTTGTGTGTGTTTTGTATAGATAGGGACAATATATCTGGTGCCTTCCAGTCAGAAGGTGCGTCAGTGAATCTAATCCATCTCTTTAACGTCAGAGAGTGATTCTCATTATTCAGCATCCCCTCTGTACATTCTAAAGGGTACATTAATCACCCTACTGGGTTTCTTATTTTTAAAAATAAGTTTGTTGAAGTGTTGACCAGACTGTGTGGTCGTAACTATGTTAAATTCATTTGGTTACAATTTGTGTTGTTTTCTATGTTTACAGTTGCGCTAAAAGGTCAACTCTTACTTTTTTTTCTTCTTTGCAGGTATGTCGGGGCTGTCATCTCTGGGGTGCAGAAATCCAGACAGACACCAGATGGCAAGAAAGAGATATAAAAGACTGTATTCACAGATCTCTAGTGGTTGTCTGGATTTTTGCAGCCCAAATGCAGTAGCCCTAGGAGAAAACTCATAACTCGTGCCTGGTCCTATTTTTTCTGTTAAATAAATTGTTATGCCCATAGTTACTATCTTTGGCCCTTTTCATGTATGAAGAATGGTGATGCAGCATGGAATGAGGGTTCCTGGAATATGATGGTCCCATTGTTTGTAGTCCTCCATTTCATTTGGTCATACATTCCTTTGTATTTGTGAGGTTTTAATTGCGCTGACTTGCTGGTGGAACAGGGGAAATGTGAGTTCATAAAGTGCTATTTGTTCTGCCAGTGAATTTCCTTTGTTGTTTTTTAAATTTTCTTTGGAGTAGGTCATGTTCTTCTCAATGTAACATATTACTCAGATGTACACTCTTGTTCTGTGAATAAATGATGTGTAATTCTGCACTAACTTACCATGAAAGAAGGCAAAGGCTCTGTCCTGGGGTGTGTGCATGGCTTCTGGGGATCTAACTGAAAGTTGGTGCAAAATAGCATTCCATTTCCCCCCCATTTATTCACACTATTGATAAAGGAAACTCAAGAGAACAGCAAAACGTTTTTGAATGCTCAGCCTCCAGCATAGCTAATTGCACTGCATACCACTGTGAGTGATTTTTCCCTCCTCCACCCTCATTAGTTAATAAGAAAGGGAAACAGTTTCTAAAACCCAGAAAGAACGTTTTTCCCCTCTGAATTCTAGATTTCAGTATACAGCAGTATACAGCATACAGCAGCTTTAAGCCTACACATATAAATGTTCAAGTTATGATAGAAGCTCTTAGCATATGTGTACACTACTCTATTTTTAACCCTATACATGTCTTAGTTTTAGAGTTAAGGAAAGGCTTACAGAGATTGATGGCAAAGTCTCTCTGTCTCTCTCTGGCTTGTCTAATCTGGCAACTGGCTGCTCTCTAACTTACCTTGTGCCATCTTCTGGTACCTCACCATGCTCTCTACATTGGTTAGTTATTGCCCCTCAACACTCTTCATCCTCTTTTAATCTTCAGCTTCCTTCTTCGGTTTGTGCCCAGAACTCTCTTCAGCAGTTATCAACGCTACTTAGTCCAACTCAGGTTTATTAGCCATATTTGCTGTCCTAAAACTCACAATCCACCCTCAACCATGCTCACTGTTCCATTTTAGTTGCCAGCCATTTTCCAAACCACCATTCCAGTTCTCTCCCCTAGAGTTCTGCATGATTTTTTTAGGATTTTCCCTCATGACACCAGCTCAGTTGGTAGCCCCTTCTTCTATCTTCTGTGTGAGAAGTTTTCCTATAGGAATCTATAGGAAACTCAGTCTAACTCTCAGCTTCTTATTTTCAGCAAAGCTAGTATAGACTGGCTAAAAACATTTGTTTAGGTAGAGCATGGAAGTCTGGAGATATGATGCACCAGCAGGGAGACACAGGGATTCCAGGTGTGTCATAGACTCACAGGAGTACAGCTTGTCTCTCAGTGACTTTATGGGCCCAAGCATGCAATTTTGGGGGGCAATATGGAAGTGGTTTGCCATTGTCATGTTCTTGGAAGATTCTTTTCCATTACCATCTAGCCTATAACCCTGGACCTTACTTATGAGTACATATCAGTAGAACTGTTGTATAAGAAGTTTGTTTTTCTAGACCTTCTTTTGGACCTGAGTAAATTTCCTTACTGCCCTAGCCCATGCCTTTTATGGGGATGAGTGGGACTACCTATTAAATGAAAATCAAGGCATCAGACCAAGGTTGAACCAACAAAAATATAGGGATTTACAAAAAGCTTTGAAAAAACTGAAAGTAGTTGTTATAATGATATTTATGGCTGGACATGGATTTTAAAACAGGTTTAGCTGTTAATCCTAAGAGCAATGTACTTGGAGTACAGGTAGTCCTTGCTTAGCAACGACAGTTCAAAGTTATGACGGCCTCAGAAAAAGTGCTTTATAGCCTGTACTGGTACTTACAATCATTGTAAACTGTTGCACCACCCCCCATGGGCACGTGATTGCGATTTTTACAAGAGTCATTAAGTGAATCACTGTGGTCGTTAAGCGAATCATATGGTCGTTAAGCAAATTATCGCAAAAAAGTCCATTGGAGAAGCTGGATTCATTTAACAACCATGTGATTCGCTTAACAACTGCCATAAAAATTGTTGTAAAATTGGGTCCAGTCATGTGGTGACCCACTTAATAACCACCCCGCTTAGTGACCAATTTTCCAGTCCCTAACAGTATTGTGGTCATTAAGTGAGGACTACCTGTATATGACAAACAGTATCCACGTAACCCCTGTTTTGAATATTTTTTTTCAGCTTATTCTAGCTTGAACAGTACAGTGGAAACTCAGTTTAGTGGACCTCAGTGCAATGGCCCAATTTTCTCCCCCTATTAATGTCGCTGGCACAGGATGTCACTATGCAAATAATGTCATTGAGATCCCTTTATATTGACATCATTACTCAAAAGAATCAAATCACTGCAATGATATATTTTGGATGTTCATGAATAACAGGCACTCCCCCTCTAATTAAGTCGTTTATCATCTGGACCAGCGTATGTGAGTATTTGGCAAATTAGTGTGCATGAGGACAGTCCACCATTATACAAGAAATGTTTGCTGGTCATTGACCGAATAAACAGTATTTCATACAAGAAACGTGTTACAAGCCAGGCTGAGTTTTTATTCTGAAGGCTTCATTTCTCCTTCCATGTGTCAATGGTTATGGTTGCATTAGAGTTTGTAAATGCTTGATGATCTTTGTGAACAAATAGATGGCTGCAGTACGGATATGATTAAATGGCCTTATTGTGTGAACATATTCAGCGCTGCACAGAAAATGTTATGCAAAGCAAAATAAGGATCTGGGAGAATTTAACCAGTGGATAGATCTGGTATTTGCCTCAGTATTTCCCTGTATTGCCTTCGCAACATCCTTAGTGTATTGCTGAGTTATGGACTGGGTTTCAGGTAACTGATAAGCGTCCTGCCCACATCTACCAGTCCACTGAACATGGGAATTATTATTTGTTTCTCAGACATTTGTCAGGTGACTTTCTGTAATTTTCCCCTCCTTCAACAATCACAGCCATTCTTACATACATTCTATAGAGGCCTCTGCAAGGGGTCAAAAAAGTCAAGATGGTGACCACAACAGGGCAGTCAAAACACCACTCCTTTTTAATGCAATGCTTGTCGAAAAGGGACAGGGATCTGATTGCCTGGGTGCAGCTGGATCTGGACTATTGTACCCCTTCCCCATCTGTGAACACCCCTCCCTTCTTGTTTCATAGCATACTGTATTCTTTTCTTCCGTATACCAACGATACTCATCCGTTTTTATTTCAGCCTCCCTCTTCATCTTTGTGGAAATTCTTTCAGATAACAAGGGCACCAGCTTTGCTTTCTATCACTAACTTTTAAAAAACAGCATTTTGAATCAAATCCAGTCTTCAGCAACCTGACATAACTCAAATGAGCCAGAACCAGCTGGAGCACTCCCATTTTGTCTAGGGATCTCTCTGACAATCTATAGGGTTTCAGAAGCAGGACTCGTCTTTACAAAAGGCATTGTGGGAAATGTGATGTGCCCTTAAGCCTCCTGCTGCAATTTAGTGGCAGTTTTGTCTGCCATTTAAGCTCTAGAATGTAAGACAAGGAGTTATGTGGGGTGCATATGTAGCATTGTGTTATCTCTAGACAGATAGGATGATTAGTGACAACAGTGCCCGGTAATCACTTGAACTCCTGATTTGCTAATAATAGTAAATGGACAAGTCGCATCTGTATGAGTTAAAGTCAGATCCTGTGCAAATCCGTCCAGGTTTCTAAGAGATGGACATCCAGGTAACTGTTCATAGCCTGTAGAAGTGAACCTCCTATAGTGAGAGACTCACTCTATTTAATCTCTTGGTCTTCATCAGCTCCCTGTTGTGGCCTCTTTGCTAGTATTTTGCACATAAAATGGTGAGGCCCAGTTTTGTTTGTAAGTCTATGCTACCCATCAGTGTTTTGGATTTTGCGACCTGAGTGTCTTGACAAGATGCAGGGTGGAGAATATAGCTTCTCATTTCTTCGCTTTCCTAACGTCAGAGGATATGATTGATTGAATTCTGAATAAATCAAAGTATGTTCCTGTGCGAAGCTGTCTCTGAATCCCCCAAAAGTGTGCCAAAGTGCCAAATCCTTCATATCCAGGCACTCCTTGTCAGCCCAACAAGTAGACTAGACTAAGAAACCAATGCAACATAGGTCAGATCTACTTTTATTTGTAACAGCTCTAGTAACAGAATCTTGCAAGTCTGAATGTGCTTCCCTCTCTCTCCCTTTATCTTCATGTGAACTAGCAAAGGACTTGTCTGAGATGTTTTCACAAGTCATTTTCTTGGCCTGGGCTCAAGCCCCTCTTATCTGACTGTTGCCTTGGTCGTGGCTCTTCCTTCTGTCCTTCAAGGCCATTCCCTATGCTCTCTACGTTCCCAGAGAAATTGATTTTCCAGATTTTACCAGTATGACTTTCTACTCCCACACCTCCAAGATCTTTTGGTAGTTTTCAAGATTATCAATCATGATGTCCTTCATAACAGTCAGTTTCTTGGACCTGCTTCAGCTGATTCTAGCCTCCAGTATATCCAGGTTGTAGCAAGTTGGATGAAAGGCCATAAATTAAAGATGAAACAAGTTAAGACTGAGCTATTAAAAGGCAATGATAGATTTGGCCTGTTCTGTAGAACAGAGCTGTTCCATTTGAATGCAGAGGTAAAAAGTCTAGGATGAGGTAATACTATTTTATTAATTGGACCCCCATCCCTAAAGAAATTAGGATACAAATAATAAAAGAAGGGAAAATTAAAGCTGGATCAGCAGTTAAACATCATCTGAGAGAACTGTATTATTGATGGGAATGGCTGTTTTCATTTCAGTTCTTATCGTCTTCCCTTTTTATTTATTGAACAATTTTACCTGCATTCTGGTTTGGGAGGGTGATTTCCTTCCTTCCTTCCTTCCTTCCTTCCTTCCTTCCTTCCTTCCTTCCTTCCTTCCTTCCTTCCTTCCTTCCTTCCTTCCTTCCTTCCTTCCGTCCTATAGCAGCTATGAGATAAAAAGCAATGTTGTGGCATCTTGACTTTTCTTGACCACACCCTGCTGACACCCCTGTACGGGGAGATCAGCAGCCCCTCTGTTTCCCAGTTTCTCATCTGTGATTCCCCCCAGGGTCTCTTGAAGACATGGGAATTTTTGAATGGGTTTGCCAGATGAAAGTGAATCATATTTTTCATGTTTCCTCCTTATTTTTTTCCCACTCAGCTTGCGCTTTTGATAAATGCTTTGATGCTGAAGGAGAGAATTGGGGGTTCAGAGAGGGATTGTATGGATTAAATCACGCTCTCAAAATTCTGCTTAAAATGCTCAGTCTAAATGAGGCTGCAGACCTCAGTTTGGCTTTTGGTTGCTGACAATAGCGGGTTTTAAAAAAAGTATTTTCCTGTGGTACAAGACTCCCAGTCTCTACTTTACCTCAGTTGACATTTCAATACAATGGGTTGTCACTAGATCAAAAAAAGTGACTTTAAAAGTAGGGCATTTTCAGGGGCCTTAAAAAAAGTCAAAGTGGCCACTGTGACTGCATCATTGAAGCCCCACCCCCTTTACACATGTCACATGTAAGGATAGGGCTTTGAACATGCAATTGCAGCTGCCATCTTGCCTTTCTTGACCCCCTCCCCCCCCCCCCCCACACGTTTAAAAGAAGAGCTTTTGTCTCTGTTGGAATATGATCCACCTGCAGTAAACCCTTTGCTCTGTAGTCATATCTTGTAATTCTGCCTTCTTTTCTGCACGGTGAGTTGGATCCTGGGGGGAAAAGATGGGTTTTTTTCCCCAAGTTGACACATTTTTGAAGGATTCTACCTTTTCCATTGGTTCTGCACATTGTTAACTCCTGGTCTACAAGCCGCGTCCCCTCCACTGAGCAACCCTGTTCTTCTACCACCACCGTTTCAGTGAACCAGCTCGTGCTTGCTGAAGCTCTTGTTCCTTCCTAGCAAATTCTGGAGGACTGTGGAGCCCAGCCCAGCATGGCCAGGTTTACAAGACTAGGTTTGCTCAAGAGATACATTTTTGGTTATGGCTCTCTAGAGCATGACTTGTTGGTTCTTCCTTTAAAAGGACAACAGTTAACAGTTTTTGAAAGGTAAACCTAATGATGTCTGTGGAAGTACTTTTGGACAGAAGCTGCCTTCTGTGTCATCTAGGTAACAGCTGTTAGTGCAGATAAGAAATATGAATGGAATTGAAAGACAGTTTGATTTCTGCTGTAGGTCCTAGCTTATGGAAGATTTGTGGCAAAAGGGAAGAAGAAAAGAAAGGAAAGGGAAAATATATATGGAAGACATAATAAAGAGAGACAGGTGGTTTGAAACTGAATGAGCCATTGTGTGCAAATTCTTCCATGCTTTCCACAAATGCATATTTTTGAGAATGTAGGAAAAATGGCTACCGAGCCCAAACTATATCAGGGATTTAAACTGACTGATTAATTCAACTTTGCTTTTAAAGGGATTTAAAGACAAATAAAGCTGAGTGCGTGGCTGTTGGGGTATCTCAGCTGCTTCTGATAGTGAGATTTTATGCTCATATACTGTAGGACTGCAAGGAAAGCGGGAACAAGTTTGTACATATTCTTGTCCTAGAGTATGTCACTGGTGAATCACTTCCATATTGTTGCTGAGAAATTGATGTGGCACAGCTCCATGAAGTTACCCAGAGTAGACCTTGACTCAGAGTAGACATTAGCTTTATGTCTGCCTCGGAATGACCTCTGTGTTATAGCATCACTCAGTTAATCAAATGAATTAACCACCTTAAACTCTGTGGCTTGAAGTCCCCAAATGCCCCCCAAATACCCCTACCCGGGCATTTTATTTATTCATTTATTTATTTGATTTCTAGACTGCTGAAATCATGTGACTCTTAATGATATTATGCAAGGGCGTAATTAGAAACATAAACTTGAAACCTCCATGGCATAATAATAATAATAATTATTTTTAATTCAAAAATTAAATCCAACAATTGGGGTAATCTCAACATTGGTGCTCCTCAATTCATTAAAAAAGCCCTCTGCCTTAACTTGTTTCTGGTAATCCAGAATGTCTGAGCTAATCTCAGTTCCAGAGGAAGCTTTGGTCACTAGTATGAAGCACCTCCTTGTGGCCACATATTTTACAGTGGTGAGGAATGGTGAGCAATTCTTCCTGAGATTCTTCTGGGGCTGGGCAATTCCATCTGAAGGAAGTGGATCCCAAAGCAACCAAACCACAAGCTATCTTCTCATTTTTCATCCCGTCCCCTTTCAGAGATCATGGGAGAAGTACAGTGGTACCTCAAGATACGAATTTAATCCGTTCCGTGACTCTGATCGCAAGTCGAATTGGTCGCATCCTGAAGCAAATTTTCCCATAGGGTTCAATGTAAATACGGTTAATCTGTTCCGCCCTCCAAATTTGGTCGCACCACGAGGCAAATTTCCCCATAAGGTTCAATGTAAATACGGCTAATCCGCCCTCCGAATTTGGTCGCATCCTGAAGCAAATTTCCCCATAAGGTTCAATGTGTTGCATGGCTAGGAAATTCCCCAGGCACGCTTTAGTCAGTTTCACCACTTGAGCCCTAGCGCAGAAAGAGGAAGTGCTAATGAAAGGGCCACCTGGCGCCTCTTCACTAATCCGAGCGCACAGGGGAAAGGCTTTTGTCGCGCGCACCACGCCAAGGGCTATGGACAAAGGAAAGAGCGTGGAGTTGAGGAAGAGGAATCAGTGCGGGGGGGGGAAGCTCCCGCTCCCGGCTGTGCGCGCCACAAAAGCCTTTCCCCCTTGGTGCACTGACAAAAGCCCAGTGAAAGCAATCAGCGCGCAGGGGAAAGGCTTTTGTGGCGCGCACAGCTGGGAGCGGGAGCTTTCCCCCACGCTGATTCCTCTTCCTCAACTCCGCACTCTTTCCTTTGTCCATAGCCCTTGGCGTGGTGCACCGACAAAAGCCCAGTGAAAGCAATCAGCGCGTGGGGGAAAGGCTTTTGTGGCGCGAACAGGGAGCTTCCCCCCCCCCCGCACTGATTCCTCTTCCTCAACTCCGCGCTCTTTCCTTTGTCCGTAGCCCTTGGCGTGGTGCGCGCGAGGAAAGCCTTTCCCCCGCGCGCTCAGATTAGTGAAGAGGCGCCAGGTGGCCCTTTCATTAGCACTTCCTCTTTCTGCGCTAGCGCTCGAGCAGTGAAACTGACTAAAGTGCGTCTGGGGAATTTCCTAGCCGTGCAACGCTGGCTGACACATTAAACCTTATGGGGAAATTTGCCTCGTGGAGCAAGCCTCCTTGCTACGGCAATCTCGCCCACAGGAAGCTGCGACCGCGTGGCAGCAGGGCAAATGGCCGCGGATCCGGTTCATAGCTTGAGGCAGAGTTCGCATGTCGTGGTAAATTTTTGCGGCCGGAGCTGGTCGTATCTCGAAATTTTCGTAAGGTGGGGCTTTCGTATCTTGAGGTACCACTGTACAGAGCTGCTATAAGAGATTGTGCCGAGGCTGAGAAAGGAGGTGGAGTATTTCTAAGCCCAAGCAATCAGCAGATGGGAGATCCCATTACAGGCTTATCAGATAAACACACTCTAAGTCTGCCGCGCAAACGTTCTGGGAAGAAGAGATTCAAAAGTTTCAAAGAGGCCCCACCTTAATGAACTCATTAGTAAAGGAGAGCTGGAGGGCTACCACCTCTGGTCTCCTGATTCTGTACTGTAATTTCTCAACCTCAGCAACTTTGAGAGGGGTGGACTTCAGTTCCCAGAATTCCCCAGCCAATGCTGAGGTTGAGAAATACTGCCTTAATTCTTGGCAGTAAAGAAAGTCTGTATGCATCTTGCTGCTTTGATCATGCTTGACAGCTGCCCAGTATATGGGTCTTGCAGGGCGATGGACCTCTGATGGCAGATGTTCTTGTTGGTTATCTTCTTGTTGGTTATTGTTGGATAGACTCTTTGTCCTCCAATCAAGGAAGGCAGAAGGACTCAAGCTACCTCTCTTCAGCTTTCCTGCTTGTACTGCTTTCTGAGGGATCTTTTTTTCTTTCTGTCTTGGCTCAGAAATCTCTCTTAAATAGAGGTGTTTTCTTAATACTTCTATTGATTGATGTCCTAATGCTCTAAAAGAGAGCCAGTTTGGTGTAGTGGTTACAGGCACCGGGCTAGAAACCAGGAGACTGTGAGTTCTAGTCCTGCCATAGGCATGAAGCCAGCTGGGTGACCTTGGGCCAGTCACTCCCTCTCAGCCCTAGGAAGGCGGCAATGGCAAACGCTTCTGAAAATCTTGCCAAGACAACTGCAGGGACTCATCCAGGCAGTTGCCAGGAGTCAAGTTTGACTGGAAGGCACCAAAAAAAAAAAAGTTCTAAAACCTAAATTGTGCCAGCCTGTCCTAAAAGACGGTGTAGTGTTAGGGGAATGAACTTGGGCAAGACTGAAATCCTTAAGAAAAACTTAAAAGTGGAGATTAAATTCTAAATGATTTTAGACCTGCCCACAATTCCTTATTTCATCTGAACTTATGGAAGGGTAGATTGGTCTAAGTAGAACTGATGAACTATGTAGAATATCAAAATTATAATAGGAGGATGTAGTATTATGGTTTAATTAGGTTTTCTTTTTTGTGTCCAGCAATCAAGAGCTTCTTCGTTAAAAAAAAAAAAACTCTTCCCCCTTTTTTATGTATGTACAACCCGTAAAAAGGGGCAGAGGTGTGATTGTGCAGTTGCAGATGCCATCTTGGCTCTTTTGACCCTCCCTTCCCAGTGGGTGCCCCTGCTGTACAACATTTATCACAAAGCAGCCACATGAGTTGCTTGAACATGGAGGTGGAAGAACTGTGATGGAATGGAATTATGAAGGCCAGACTCAGGGAGGAAAACATGCTCTTTTGTCTCCTGAGGGGCGAGGGAGAGATAAGAAGATGAGGCTGGCACCTCCCTGAGGAATTCACACTGTTGTGACTGGCTGACTTTGGGAACTGGAGTTTCAGTCTGGGAAGATTCTTGCTAGAGGTTGTAGCTAATAAACATTGCTGAACTGAATCTGCATGGTCTCCTGGAGTTCCTTGGGCTAGGCCTGACAAGAACATCATCTACGGGACATTTGCTGAAGTGGCTCCCGGCTTCCCTGGCCTGATCTGATGAATACTGGCCAAGCAAGCATAAAAGCAGGGCCTGCACTCAAAATCCATCTCACTTGTCCAAATACAAGGGAAGCAAGAATCTCTGAGTGAGGGTATCTTAGTCATAATAAAAATAAGTAGGAAGCTAGTCAAAATCTGTACTGAGCTCTCTGTCAGTGCACATTGTCAGCATCACTACTTGTCACTCAATCAAGGCCGCTAGCGTTTGCTACTTCATGAAAAAAAATCCTTCTTTCCTATCTGCGCTACAACTAAAGTGAAATGTACGGGTGCAGCCTTCATTCAGTTGGAGTCCTCTTCTCCTCCTCCTCCCATTTCTTCTCCTCCTCCTGCCATTGAAAAACATAAAACACAAGAGAAGCAGACACCACAAGTTCAGAGGGAGAAGTAACTTACAAGGGTGCGGGGGAAGTGGGACTTGCTTCCTATTTACCATGTGCCAACATTGCTTTGCAGCTGGCATTGTGTGATGGCTGAGAGCATTGCCAGAAGCAGGTATGGGCTATAATTTCATTAAGTATGGCTCATCATTTGCTCGGTCTTGCAGAGGGCCAGAAAGTTCTATAAATTTAGAAAGTGGGACAGATGTAGTAGTCTGCACTGAATGATGAAATAAACCCTCCCCTGAGTTAAACTTAATGTCTGGACATCCCATGCAAATTTAGTAGTGGAAATGTGGTTTGCTGGGTAGTTTTTTTTTTTTTTTACTTCCCAGTTTACCTGGACAGCACTGGAATTTCCTGGTGGTGTCTTATCCAAGTACTAACCATGACCAGCTCTGATTTTTTTTCTTTTTTCCATGATGAGCCGGTGCTGTAAAGCTGCTTCAATGCTCTCCGTTCCAACATTCCCAAAACTCACCTTTTAGTAAAAATCTGAGCTAATCAAACATATCTCTTCAAACGTCAAGGTCTAGTATTGTTAGGTAAGAGACTTGATATTTTCTTACTCTTGTGGCAGTTAAGGCAAGAAATGCTTAAAAATATCATTTAACTTGCTCCCTGTTGTGTAATTATAGTCTTTTCAGTAAGTGAAGTAATTTTTAAATTATAGATTAGTCCACTCATTTAATTTGATAGGAACAATCATGGTTAATTTTACAATTTTTATGCTACCACAACAGTGACAAAAATGATTTATCTGCCTGCCAAATAGCGTCTTTTATTAAAAATATGAGTTTGTCTGCTTTTCTTAAAGAAGACAAGTGCTAGGATAAAAGATCCACATTATTTGTCTTGAAAAAAACTTTCCTAGGAACAATGCATTTGGAAATGCAGATGTCAGAATTGAGGGCACACGAGTCATCCTGCGTGCATCGTGATGCTGTGGGACAATACAGATAGAAAGCCACCTTGGAACTTCTTAACGGCTTCAGCAAGAGGACTTGACCTGAGGGATTTGCAGAAACATAAAGCTCAAGAGAAGCAGAAATAGCTCACAAGGGTCCTGGGGAAATGAAACTTCTTAATATTTACCATGTACCAGCCCTGCTTTTCAGCTGGTGCTGTGTGACGGCTAAGAGTGTAACCAGAAGCAAATGTCTGGGGGGTCTTCTGAGCTTGAAACAAACTGTGCATGTTCCTAGAGTTTGGTTTTGAAGTTGGAATCAAACCTACTGTGGTCGTGGAATAACACGTGGCACTTTCGAATTGCAGTCATTCAAGTGGTCTGACTTGTTCCAAGCACTGCGATTGGGCCATTGGGCTACCTGGGTTGTCTGAAACGGCTCTTTCCCAAACCCTTTTTCAGCCCAGCCAGTGTCACAGCAGAGGCCAGAGGCATCCTTGCTGCTATTGGTCTAGATTGCATGGGACAGTGGGGCAGTGGGGTGTTGAGGGGAAAACAGTACATAGCCGAAGAGAAGAAGCTGCCTTCCCTATAGAGAAATAAAGGTTCATACGAATGGGTGGGTTGAGTTTGTACTGTGTTATGCTCTATTTTGCAGAGTCACTGTTGTGAGATGGGCAGCCATATAAATCATCTAAAGGAATAAACAAGCGTACATAGCTTTGTTAAGAAAACCGGTGAATGCAGGAATGCAGGATGGAAATATAAAAATGTGTGTATGCTACCATTCCTTATCCATAAATGCTGCTCATGCTATTAAGATTGTGAATGCAGAGACTGGTGATAAATATTGAGCCTCAGACTTCGCTGAAAAATAAAAAATCTCTCTTTTGGTTTGAGCTGGTTTGTTGAAATTTAGGGTGTGTACGGTAGATATTCTGTGTCAAATATTCTGGGTACATTTAAAAGTGCAAAGTTTTCTGCATTGCTGTCGGCTATTTGTTGAGCCTTGGGAGGGTGTTGATGTTGAGTTTCCATGGTGCAAAAAAATGCCAAGAATCTAGAATAAATCTGTTTTTGCAGAATTATTACTGAGCTTTTGTTCGTTTTTTTTTTGGTCTTATTTGTAAACTTTCAGAAGAGTTTTGTTTCCTGATTGTAGAGCCTGAGTAGTAGCTTTTTTTTCCTTTTTATTTTTTTGCTGTCATGATATAATGTTCTCTGCATGAAAGTTTTAAGCAGAACAGCATTAGCCTCAGTCAAAAAAAAATATATATATATATGCCAAGTCCATTGGGCCTATTTGCTAACCTAGCTGGTATGCTATCTGCTACCAATGAACAAAAAAAATAACCAAAGGGATTTTTAACTTAAAAACATGCAAATATGAAAACATACAAAGGAACTCAGTAAGTATAATTTCTATCATCCAGACCATTATTGTAATTCGATAACAATCAAAGGTACTGATTTTTCTTGGAGTTGGGTGGTGCAGAGCAATGAAGGTTAGAACCTGTTTTCATCAGTAGAGTTGAGAGCTAAAACATAATCCTTTTAGTTACTTTTCAGTTGCCCTGTTTGAACATAATGGAAACTGAGAAAGAGAATATGAAAGGATGGCCATTTCTTCCAACTGTGAGCATTTGCTTTCATTTATACATTTGCAAGCTATCTCCATTTTCTTTTGATACATCACATAGCGCCTCTGCTGAGGCTTTGGTTTCCAATTCTTTAATTAATTAATGGAATTAAAAGGTAACTGATTATTCAAGGGAGATTCATTTCACGGTGACACCTGTATTTTAATTACTGGGTATGGCAGTTCCACCAAGGTGGCCACTGCCAACCAAAAGCTGATGGGAATTTTTGAGATGTTTAAGACAATTGATCATTTTTTAATTTTTTTTTTTTAAATTGGAGTCTTAGCTGGCAGGCTTCTGGTTAAATTTTATGCCTCTCTGGTGCACTGCTGTTTATTTTCCCTTACTTTCTGGAAGTCTGCTGAGTGTTAAGTACATGAACAGCAGAACTGCCTATGTTTGTTCTCTCTTTTCTCCGTAACGAAGAGTAATTAACTGAATTCCTCCAGGCAAACCTACTTTCCCAGGAGCATATATTGCATTTTAGAGCAATGCCCTTTTCCTTGTGCCTTTCAGAATCTATTTGAGGTATTCAGTGCAAGAAAACAAGCCTGTCTTAATATCGCTGCTCAATTCTTACCAGTTTTTTTGTTCATATGGACGGTAGTATTAGCTTGGTCAGGGTTTTTAACAAAAATATTTATGTTGTGATCTTGGGGTGTTTCTGTAACAGCAGCTCTAGCCTAAGAAAAAGATCATTTTACTCTATTAAAGAAAAATAAATAAATTAAAAATGTGTTCTGGATGAGAATAAAGCTTAATTGGAGGCTTATTTCTAACAAGGGCGGCATCTTGATGTTTAAACAATAGCTTGTTTCAAGCAAAATCACAAAGCAATTTGCTACTGCTTACTGATTAAACATTGTGGAAGAAAGGATGATGAATGAAAGGCAGAACTGTGGAATGGCACAAAGATTTGAAGTGGGATTTGATGCTTATTTATTTTATGCACCAGCACCTTAGTTTTCCTTCCAAACGCAAGCCCAGGGTAGCTAACAATCACGAAGCAAGGAATAAATAATACCAAGAGACAAGGAACCAAGCTGTATGAAACTACATGAAAAATAAACACTGCACTTGAACACCATATTTTAAAGTAAAATTAATAATTAACAAATACCGAGTTCATCAACATTTAAATAATACTTTTCTTCCATGCAAACAGACTGGTAAATAAGGGGTAAAAAGAAGACACTTACAGTGTTACAGGGCTTTTAATGATGGCAAAAAATTAGTAGCTTGATAACAACCCAGGATAGCAGGAATTATAAAATTCTTTTTGCCATATCTGAGCTCTCGGCATATACCAGTACAGAGACAAAAAGGGGCAAATTTTATTCCTAAACAATCTAGAAACAGAAATAATTGGCTCAATGTCATGTCTTAAATGACAGCAAGGTTTTAAAGAATGTAGAACATTTGCATTCCAGAAGAGCATCTTCAGACTGTATAGTAAAATATGATTGATGGGATTCAAAGGAACTGATATGAACTGGAACTTTTCTACTTGCATGTGGATTTCAGTGGGCATAAAGCTAGCTGCGTTAGGGCAAAGTTCTTGGAATATGTAAAAAAAAAAACCCTAGAGAAAACAGCTCCAAGTTGGTTGCAAAATATTTGTGAGAAAAATCTGTTCACACATATTAATATTGAAGCTCCCAATTCATGTGAGTCCATAGCTCCCCTTTGATAAGATGAATAACTACAACTTTCAGGCAATAAAATATGCAAATACAATTTTTAGTGTTCTTAGGAAAGAGATAAAATACAATTGAGCTGAAGCAGTCTTGACTTAAGCTTTTTCTATTTCCACTTGCATTGTTTGTTTGTTTTTTAAATTGCATGTATGTTTCACCCAGCCCCTGGGTATTTACTTGCTCATTAGTTTTTGTATAGCACTGGACTCCCAAAAAACTCCCACTGGTTTATAATATAATCAAATGAAATCAATAACACTAATACATAACTCTAAAAATCATAAACATCTACCTGCAAAGGATGGTGGGGAAGCTGGGAATGGATGGAAGGAAGCAGAGACAAAACCATTAAGAGATAGAAGGTGAATCTGTTGGTAGGTTATTTCATAAACAACTTCCAGCTGACAAGAAACCCAAGGAGAAGCTTTTCAAAACATTCAAAGAAACTGCTTTAAGGAACTCATTTTGTAAGAGGGTGGGAAATTCTTTTGACAGTTCCCAAGATTTATGCCAACCCAACACAGAGGACAAGGTCAAGGAAGCAAGAACTACATAGATGTCAGCCCTTCAAGGTAGACCAAACAAGGAAAGCAATGCCATGTAGGTTGGTACTCCTTTTACTGTAAAGCTATAGTAACAGAATCTTGCAAGTCTGAATAGGCTTCCCCCTCCCTCCCTTTATCTTCATGTGAACTAGGGAGGGGTTTGTCTGAGACGTTTTCTCATGTTACTTTCTGGGCCCAGGTTCAGACCCCTTTTATCTGTCCATTGCCTTGGTAGTGGCCCTTCCTCTGTACTTCCAGGCCATTCCCTCTGCCCTCTACAATAGAATTCCATAAGAGATCTTAAATACTGGTCTGGAGTAATTACAAAATCTTGAAACTGAACTGATGGTTCCAACTGCTTGTACTCTTCATCTCCAGTTCTCCTTCCTCTATCCCTTTCCCTTTGTTTGCTCCCTTCTTGGAAAGCTGGCTCCATTTCCATCAGATTATTTATCTGGAAATCCTGACTGGATTCGGGAGGGCGTGGGGATCGGAAAGCAGACCATTTTCGTGGTGGCACCATCACTTTTGAGCAGCACTCTCAGCATTCCAGGAAACCAGCGCTCTCAGCATTTTCCATGGCCCATGTGGGGCTCCAAGTGTCTTTTGGGTGGCCACTATTCGTTTTGGGAATTGTTCTACTTTGCATCTTTAGGCTATTATGATTTTATGGGAGCTGCCCAGAGTTGGTTGAACTAGAGCAGGATATAATATGTGTAATCAAGGAATAAAATTTACCTCCAGAACCTAGAAGGGGGTCAGGTAAAGACTCCCTTGAGTCTAGTTTAAACTTTAAACTTAGAGAGAAATACTTAAGTTTTTAGTTGTAGCTTTGGCTTAATTTTGCTGTAACCTTTTTACATCTAATACCTTTTCACTGTATTGCTTTATTTTACAATCTTACTATTTTACTGTTATTTTATTGTATTTTATGGCACACTATATGTTATGACCTGTGGTTACGACAATAAACTTACTTACTACTACTACTGTATGGTTTCTTGGTGGCAATATGGAATATGGGGTGCCCTCCAGCAAAGCTTATGGGGCAGGTGTAAGCTTAGGTTGTGAGATGAGTTCTTGTGTAGTTTGCTGAGTCCCACAGCCAGCTTCCTTTGCTGTGGCATGACATTTAAAGGCAGAATTCATCTGTTCAAAACCAGGGTGCTTCCATTTGGATTGGAAGTACAGCACTGCCAGCAAGGGATGGGAAGAATACAGTCCAGAAATGGTGGAGCATAGGTTTGGAGGTATATATCCACAAGCCCAGCAGGGGGATTGAATAGGGAAAATGGCACAAGGGGAAGGATTTGAAAACTGTAACAGGCAGCTCTTCCCCACTAAAGCAGCTGCAGATAAATAGACTAAAAAGAGCTCCATTGAATGACCAAAACCAATCTCTAGCATGATGGCCGTAGTCGGCAAATAAAAATGCCATTTTAAAATATGCCTTGAGAACCCAAACTTTTCTCTTTTTCTTCCTGTTTAGTCTGAGGTGCACAACGCCCTCTTTTATTTGCTATTTTCCCATCTTTCATTCTTTTATTTATTATTTGCACCGGGGACCCTTCTGCGATGGTAATATTTTGGTAAACATCAGGGAACGTTTTGGAGCTTCCTGACTCAAAGTATAGGATATTAATTTCCTAATGTGTGTTTTACTGATCAGAGATCAGTTTTAGCTATAGTTGAAGCCCTCATGGAATAGTGGGAGAACTAAAGCTAAGCTGTTGTTTCTCTTTGAATTACTTGCACCTTCTGCCCGGCCAGGAGTTCCTTCCTACCTTCCTGTTTTCTATTCTTTTGCTGGTACAATACATACGTATTTGTCATCAGCTGAATTAAACCAGTGGATCATAAGAAGACAGACTAATGGTTGATCCACTCCAGCCTTCCAGCATCTGATACTTCTGGTATGTCGAGCATGGATATCCAGGGGTAATCGATTTCCTTAGTCTCTCCTCTTTCAGAATTTGTCTAATCCCCCTTCAGAGCAATCTAATCTGGTGCTTAACACCATATCCATGGCAGAGAATTCTGTAACTTAATTAAAGTGTTGGTGGGAAGAAATATCTTATTTGTGCCTGCCACCGTAGCGTAAGAAATATCCTTCTTTCCCTGCTGTTTTTCTTTTTAAATGAGCTTCATCTTTTATCTTTCCAAAAATATCCAGTTGGACAGACCCTGCATGAGATGTAATGATCAGCATTATGCATTTATTCAAAAGACACATCAGGAAGAGAAGTTTAAAATATTGATGGCTTTGCAGTGCTGCTGGCAGCAGCTGAAAAATGCTCTTTTATGTTAGCTAGGTGGCTGCACCTTGATGGCAGAAAGGGGTAATGTTTGGACGGAAGCGCTGGAAGACAGAGCCAGATTCTTCTTCAGATATGCAAATTAGACTGCTATATAAACAGTACATAGGAGACAGCAAGAGGAACTTGAGATGACTGAATCAAATTCCAGAGATAAATAGTAATTCCCAGGAAGAGGAGAAATGCAGGCAGAAATTGCAGTGGAAGCTTCATCTTTTAATTGTACTACATATGACGAATAATTTATTAGAAAGGTTAAAGAAGATTCTTGAAGTGTTCCTCTGCATTTCCCATGCCTCCAGTGCTACGGAGAACCTGCTTGCTTACTTAAAATGTTTCTATCATGCTTTTCTGCCTTGCAGGAGACTTGGAAGTTACCTGACTGTGAAAATTAATGCATAACAAAGAGAAGATTCATTTGTAAAAGCAGCTTTGACATACGAAGATGCTGGAAGGATGTTGATGGAAACCCAGATTTCTCAGGATTATTGTTGATTCTGGACTGAATCAGTGGCTGGTCTTTTAAATATTATTACACATTTAATTTTGGAGCTGCTACTTTGTCACCATCTTGGCTCCTCCCCAAGTTTTGATGTGATTTAATACTGGAGTTATTGTGTGACCTTATGGGCTCAGTTTCATTAAACTGGTGTTTTGTCTGGGTAGGACAAAGAGTGTTTGGGAGCCAAGTTACAGCACATCCTAACTCCATTATTTAAAGTTGGACAAGGGGACAGGTTAAGCAATGGGGAAAAAAATAAAATATGTATTTATTTTACTGCATTCGATTTGGCACCTCCCAAATTCAGGATGACTGGCCAGATCACAATATAATAAACAGAATAAAAAACAATATAGTAAGAACATACAAGAACCAGACTAGAGAAGAAGGAAAAGAAGAAGGTGAATTTGGCAGACAACAAAGAATGTATGCCACCAAATTTCCAGTGTGGGGTTCCAGCCACCCTAGCCCAAGGCCTGGGACAACTTCCAGGTCTTCAAGGCTCTCCAGAAGGCCAACAGGATGTACAAAGAGAGAATGTACAAAGAAAGAGATGGACTGGATTCCTGTGGGTTTTATGTCCAAGTCTATAAGTCAGGGTTCCTCAAGCTCAGCAACTTTAAGATGGGTAGACTTCAACTCCCAGAGTTCCCCAGCCAGCGTGGCTGGCTGGGGAATTCTGGGAGTTGAAGTCCACCCATCTTAAAGTTGCTGAGCTTGAGGAACCCTGCTATAAATGGACATTCGCAGCAGGGGGGCAAGGGAGAGAAACAAGAAAGCCAGTGTCATGACCAAATTGCTGTGACGTATGTACTCATCTCAGATGCAGAACAATGTATGTAATGGCAGCGCTTATGCAAAGATGTCTAGGGTATGTACATCATTGCGGTCTGCAGGGTCTGTATCGTTTTAATAGCAGTACTGAAGTGATTTGTCATGGTCTTCTCACTGGATGTTTTTTCAGATTTCCTGTCCAGTCTACAGTACTAGGGTTTCTTAGTGATCTCCTTTCCAAGTACTAACTTAGTCCAATTCTTCTTTGCATTTCAAGTTTTAGTTTTATTTTGAAATTATTCCCCTGCAGAATTGTCCTGCTCTTCACTGACCTGCTACAAATTTCTGTTGTCATTCCAAGTGAGCTTCAGGAATGGAACCAGTGAAGATATAGGAGAATTGCTAGTTTGATGGAATTCGGGCAGCATGGTGTCCAAAGTTGCAGCAACAGTCATGGAAGCAAATTTGGAACAAGGTTGTTGGAAGTGGGTTCAGGCTCAATCCTAATTTCCACCGGATGCAAGGCGGCCATTTTCTGTTAGTATTGTTGTTGTTGTTACCCTAGTCTACTGAATTTAATCAGATCTTTAAATAAACACCTATTCATTCAATGTTTATCTAACCTTTGTGCCCCACTTTCTGCTCAAGAAAACTCCCAGTGCTGACAAGTTTTGTGTGGATATGTGCACATTCAAATCAGATTTCATTCCTGGCGATTGCATGGACTTGTCTTGGGAATGTTTTGGGAAGTGGCTTGCCCTTGCCTTCTTCTTTGTAGGGCAGAGAGAGAAGAACTGGCCCAAGGTCACCCAGCTGGCTTCATGCCTAAGACGGGACTAGAACTTATGATCTCCCGGTTTCTGGCCTGATGCCTTAACTGCTGCACCAAACTGGCTCTCTAACAATAATTATAAACAGTATAATAGTCTACAGTTGGAAACACAATCGCCCTGACATGCTTCCAATACAAAAGGAGCGCTTGTAGCACGAACATGTCTTAGGGTGTGACCATATGAACTGTATCCACTTAACATTTTTTCTTGTTGCCTTTCCCAAGTGACTTAAAGGGTGCTGCCATGATGGTGAAACAAATGCATGGCTGGTGTTCCTCAAAGCCAGTAGATCTGTTCCTTTCAACCATCAGTGATAAGATTTGATTGCTACGAGAAAAGGGGCTTGCCAGAGAAGGGTTCCACATGATACAGCAGCTCATTTAAAATATTTTCTATTTTTCTGGCAGAGATTTCTTACCCCATGCGCTGGCGCATCAGGATGCAGTGGCCCAGAGGGAAACTAGTGGTATGCTAATGGCACATAGAAAGGGTGCCCTATGGTTCAGAACATTTTAAGCAGGGCGCCAAGCTGTGTGTGACTCAGTGGGAGTTGACTCTAAGCAACATTTCTCTCCCCCTGAATGCTTTAAAGTATCTGGCATCAAGGTTCCCTAAGGGCTGTTTACTCCTATATTTATTTATGAATTTACTCATTGGTATGCATCTATTTTAATGTGTTTATTCATTTCCTGACTGAAGATATGGCCCTTCAATAAATATTTCCATAGCAACTTAAACAGGGAAAAAAATCTGAGCTTGCTTGCAATTTGGGATTTTCAGCAGAATACCCACCAGATGTCCTGCTGTCAAAAGTGAGGGAGAGACAAGGGTCCCTATTCTGGAATAGGTTAAGATTTTCCCATGTTTTTCTCAAGAGGACTCCACCTGGCCATTGCTGCTCTTTCTTAAAGAGCATGCAAGGAAGATGTCTTCAAATTCTTTTTTTTTTTTTTTAATTTTGGGAATCCCTACCTGATTCTTGCTAAGATGATCGTAAGTTAAGTCAGCAGTCTTAAGCTTAAAAATCTAGCTATAGGCTAAAAGCCATTCTGTTACAGTGATGCAATTTCTCAAAACTGGAGAGAAATATGTACCAGGATAATGTAGTGTCTGGGCTGTCTGTTGGCCCAACTCTATTGTATATTTCCCTTCAGATGTGATCAAGGGTTGTGGAAAGTATCCAAAACATCACACACCCATCCTGTTTCATCCTAAGAGAGTTGGGTTCAAGAAGCTGACATTAAGAATAAGCAACTCCAAAGTTAGGGACTTTTACTAGCTAGAGGCAAAATGCTTTATTCATAATGCTTCAAAATGTTTAAAGAGTAACTAACATGATGTTTATGACTCTCAAAATATGTCTGAAGGAGAACAAGTTGTTGGTTTATGTGAGTTATGTTCTGCAGTACATTCCCCTTGTAGGCAGCTTGACCCAGATGGTGGTTGTGTGGGGGTGTCTCAGGGTGTTGAAATGGTGGAATGCAGGTAACTAATTTACCAAGGTGTCTCATATTTTATTTCAAGGCTGGTCACCCATCTTTACTGAGGAACATTTCTATTAAGCCAGTCACTGCCTCCTTGTTGAACTGGCTGTATCATTTCTAATACAAAAAGATTATAAAGGTAGGCAAAGCAGCTTTGCGGAATAGCAAAAAGTGGTTTCTGAAGACAAAGTGCTCTTTGGACAACTCCAATGACCTCTAATAGAATTTGCTACCTTGTAGTTGTGGAGGGTGGTAACACAGTTGAATGCATTCAAGACTCCAGTGTTTCCAGAAGAGAAGGTCCTGTTAAACTGCTGTATCATCATAAGGATTCTTGCTGCTTGGACACATCGGTTGTCTTCTTCCTTCTCAACTTTACCTGCAGAGTTGAGGATCACTTTTGGTGTCCTTCATTGGGTTTCACAAAGTGCCTGTGTATTGAAGACAGGTGTTAAGGGAACCCTGCTTAAAACATTGCTGGATTCTAACACGAAGCTTCCATTTTAGTCTTTCTTCCCCATCATTTATTCTCTGGCAGTTTTCTACCAACCTTTTGCTATTGGGATCCAAATTTTGTTTAATTAAAGAGTCAGAATGCATCATTTCAGCCCATCCCAATGTCAAGCGTGTTCTGTGCTCCTAAACCTGGATCTTCCCCCCTCCCCCAGCAGCTCCCATACTATTATCTACTTAAAGTCTGCACAAGGAACATCGAATTAATAGATGCTGCTGTTACATGACAATAAAAAATAAAATCAATGTTTAGATATAAAAGCAGGGATGTCACAAGACATTCGCCTTGTAATGAGATACAAAAATAATGGAGTAGATGATAACTTGAAGGGGAGATCAGGAAACATTTGCTGTTTCAGGGCAACATTAGGAATTGCAAGACACAAATCCAGGTTGTGGTCAGAAAAGTCAAGATGGCCCCAGCAGTGCAACACACATAAAAAAACAGGCAGAATTTTGATTGGAACATTGTGGCTGTCATCCTGGCAGTTTCAACCATGCCTTACAGGCACCCTTCTCCATATCATACCATGTATCCCTACCCATACACAAACATAGGTTCCAAACAGATTGGACAGGCCTGGAGAAAACAAGGTCAATGATTGGATTACCAAGTTCCCTCCATTTTGAATGCAAAAAATAATATATTCATGTGGGTGTAGATGGATTTCTTAAAGAAAGGGGCAATATTTGCTGCTGCTGCTAGTGTGTTGTCTTCTCCTTATCCTTCAGTCCAAGGGAGCAGGAGACAGGAAGGAGGGACTATAACTTAAATAAATAAATAAATAAATAAATAAATAAATAAATAAATAAATAAAACTTTTGCAAATGACGGTCTCCAATTGATTGGTTGTTTTTGTGCCATCGATTCTGTGTCATTTTTTTGTGACCACATACAGTGGTGCTTAAAAGTTTGTGAACCCTTTTGAATTTTCAGTATTTCTGCACAAATATGACCTGAACATGTTCTTTTCTCCACACCAGTATGTTTTTGACTCATTTCTTTAACTGGGTTTTCTTTAGCTAGTTTTAGGACTATCGCATTTTAGGTCATGTGTATGCAGAAATATTGAAAATTCAAAACGATTCACAAACTTTTAACTACCACTGTAAGTAGATTTTCTCCCTGATGATCTATCCCTAACCTGGTCCTTCAGGTCTTCCAGCGGTGCCCCCATCGCCACTGTAACTGAGTCCATCCACCTGGCTGATGGCTGTCCTCTTCTCTTTCCTTCCACCTTTCCCAGCATCAGAGCCTTCTCCAGAGAGCTGGGTCTTTGCATAATGTATCCAAAATAGGACAATTTGAGCCTGGCCATTTGTGCCTCAGGTGACAGCTCTGGGTTGGTTTGTTCAATGATCCATCAGTTTGTTTTCTTGGCTGTCCAGGGTAGACAAATATTCAACAATGCCACCTCTTTCCTGGCATTGAAGGTAAAACTGGAAGAGTCACGAAGACATAAGGCTTCATTTCTAGAGGCCAGAACTCCATCAGATTTGTTTTTAAAGGAGATCAAAAAAGCATATAAAAGCAAGCTCTTAAAATAGTTTAGAAAGCCTAGGGTTTTTTTCTTCTTCCCATGGCTAAGACTGCCAAATGGAGAACTGAATTCAGTTTTAAATAAAAGTGACTTGGTGGTATCAAGCAATTTTGATAAAATCCTGAACGACAAGGAAGTGTATTTTCTTCCACTGTGCTAAATGTCCCTGAAGCAGAAGCATCTGAGCTCAAAATACATTATAATTTTTGTGTTTCCAATTATAGAAACGTAAGATTTGTTGACAAAACACGGTGGGAAGTGGAAGCCAAATCAATGCACACTCCCTAGCAACCATCTTAAAAATTGCGGTGATGTTTGGAACTCCAAAGATAAAAACAGTAGAGCAAACACGTTTAACCTTCAGATATTTGTAACTGTTTTTGCTGAGTACAAAGAAGAAATCATTTTTGCCCTAATAAATGATGTGGAGAACCTGACAATTCCTTCTCTGTTCAGAAGCTACTATCTTTGCATTCACAAGTATTTATAGAGGTTCCATTCTGGATTTATTTTCCATGGAAATAAGCATAAATACAGTGAACACTTAGGCAAGTATTACAAACAGGCCATGTGAGTGAGTTAGAAAATTTTGCTGCAAGTCTGGATGCTTGACATTTTGATTTTCTGTTGTCCAAATATTTTTTCTGGTCAGTGGTATCGTCATCAGAATAGCATTTCTAGAAGTTTGTGGAAAGTATTTATTTGCCAAGAGAAAGACACATTCAGCCAAACCTTTAGCCATTATTGATCTAGAACATTTTACAAATGAAGTCTGGAGTAGGAGAGAAAGGTATTGTCTGAATGTTTTTGCATCTCTCATGTTAAATGTCAAAGTATAATTTCTTCAATGAGTGTCTTTTCCTTTTAAGATGGGGGGTGATTCCCAACTTTTAGGCAGAATGAAATAGAATACGTGACCATTGAGTGACATTTTATATGAACCACAGCTGGATTTGGTTGTTATCACCAGCACACTGCACTGTAACTCTTTTACCACTCTAGATTATTTTTCAAAATTTATTATTATTGTTGTTGTTGTTATTTTGTACTGCACTGATTTTGTAATCACCACACTGGACTTCCATAACACTTCACTTAATGATACTATAGCTTCAGTTATTTATCAATAGGGTTTGGCCCGGATGCAGCTGGTTGCGTAACACAAAACACAACATCTTTGTAACCTGTTAAAAGCATCTGTCAGTTGTCTGTGATCTGGACTGAGTTTGAAGTATTGCTGGGATCCCATTTAAAGGTGTCTCAGTGGATCAGCCATTTATCTTACAGATCATTGGTGTTGTTTTAAGATCTGTGCGCCTTCCTAGAGTCTACTTCCTGAAGGAAGTCTGGATAATGTATTACACTGCAAATATTATACAGTATTAAGAAACCACCGGAGCAGTCATTCAGTCACTCAGTATCCTGGAAAAACATGCTTTCTCTCAGGAACTTTTGAGCTTTGCTTGAACCGAGAGCAAACGAACTACAGATTAAAAAAAATTTTTTTTATTATATTTTCAAAAAGAATTAAAATACAGAAATCAAGAAAAGAAAAAGAAAAAAGGAAAGAAAAAAGAAGGGACATAGAAAAGAAAGACTAGCTTCTGACTTTCCTTGGTACAGGTATAAATGTAAAATATATTCGCCTCTTACTCTAATATTAAGTTTACATAATAAAACTGGTTTTTAATCTAATATTCAAAAAACTCCTAAAATCAATCTGTTTCAATAATACATATAATTTGTACAAGATATTTTCATAACATCAGTCGAATCCCAAGATCAAAACTGCATTTTTTTGAGTGTCAAGCAAAAAAATCTAAGAGTGGTTTCCAGTTAGAAACAAAGCTAGACAGTGCCCTCTCTTTGAGCAAAGTAGTCAATTTCGCCATCTCTGACGATCTACAGATCCTTCTAAGTTAGCTACAGGTACCTTGCTTAGAGCTATGAGTTACTCTTTCAGTTATGGAACAGTGATCAGCATCTAAAACACGGTTTCATCCCGAATAAAAAAGATGAGTATTCTTTGTGCTCTCTCTCTCTCTCTCTCTCTCTCTCTCTCTCTCATCTAAATCTAGATTCCCCCAAGCAATGTATTAAAAGCCAAATGGCTAATATTCTTTGCACAATATTACATGCGCAGCAGATATCATTGTTACATCCACAATGCAGTTTCTGCACAAAACAGCATTGCCCTATTTACTCAGTTGCAACAGACCACAGTGGTAGTTGACTATCTATTTAATTTAGCCTCCTCAAACAACATTCCTTGGACTGATATTGCTTGGAAGAAGGATCACATAGAACCCTTTAACTGAAATGTGAAAAGAAGGTCCAGTGCATCATTTATGGATCCAGTGACAAAAGTTGGTGATGAAAACACTCAGCTGAGCTGCCTTTTTCTTCCACCAACAACAGAGGAAGAATCATGTAGGAGGTAACAGTGGGAATCCAGGACTGAAGCAGGCAGAATTTCCTGCTTTTTTCTTCAAGCCAGCAGAAATGGTTGTTAAGAGACATGCCTGTGGGGGATCAGAATTAGAGGACCAATCACTGATATAGGAGCTGTATCACTGGGCATCAGTGTGGCCTTGGGAATCTCCCTTGATGGCCTTGGAGATCATCTGCCTCACTTGATTCTCATTTTTAAACTTCTTTTAATCTTAACAAAATAACAGAAAGCTGGCATGCTGCAAGCCGTCTGCCAGCATCTTGTATAATTTTTACTTACAAAAATGCCTCTAGGCCATTTTTAAGTAAGACAAAGTCATCCATACTAGAAAATAAAAACAGGGCATGGCTGCAGTTTGGGATTTTGTTTGGAAATGTGGCCACCTGCCTAGAACAAAACACAGAGGTAAACAGGGGCTACTTCCTAGGAGTTAGAGAGAGTTGTGGCCAGCAGCTTCACCAGCTTGACTTTGATCAATGGTGTTTCAGGACTAGAAAGTGGAGATCTCGATAGCTGTACCAGCACAGCTGGAAACAAACTCAAAACCAGCTGTTGGATTGGGCATGAGTATTCTCCTATGTGTATGGGATACTGTATCAAGCAAAATTGTAAACACATAAATTTCAAAATACATGTTATTTAATGCACTTTAGTTAGTGAGTTGAGTGCCAATGAGCCTGGCCCAGCCTCTCACAACTGCATGGGCAAACACCACCAATCTTGGCCTGTCCCCTGTGATTATCTGTGGCATGTTTAAAGATACTGTATTCCAGTGATCTCCTTGATCGCATTTGTCCCCTTATCTGTTGGTCTCCTATTTCCTCAACCTTGCCAAGCACCACTGTTTGTTCACGTTCATCATCTGCTGGCATCACATGCCCAAATAATTTGAGTTTATGCTGCCCGATCATCGCCTCAAGGGAGCGGTCGCTCTGTTTGGTCGAGGGCTGATGGATGGGTTCTTCTTGCAGTCCATCTAATGACCATATCCAAAGCTGTCTGTCTTCTTCCTTTTGCTGTTTTTCAATGTCCAGCTTTCACAGCCATATATTACTCCTGGAAGAACCATTGGTTTGATGATTCTGATCCCTGTTGCCATAGAAATATCCTTATCCTTCATGATCTTGTCTAAGTTTGTCATTGCTTTCCTTCCGTGGATTAATCTCTTCTTGACTTCGTCAGCACACTGTCCAACTTTATCTATTCTTGAGCCTGAGAAAACAAATTATCTATTAGCCTCACTTCTTCACCATCAACTGTGAATTCACTAGGCATGCAGAATGACATCACTTTTCTCTTAATATTTAATCTTAATTCAGTTTTTCTGCTCTCCATTTTATGATCATAATGTGCTCTACGAAGTCTTCTTTTCTTTCAGCTAAAAAGCGGTGTTTCTGTAGATCTCAGCTAAGGTTGGATGTGCCCCCATCCTTGTGTCCTTTAGAAAAATGGTGAAGTCAGTCTAATTTATGAGTAGGTAGTTAGTAGGTTCTATTCATGATATTTAGTTGTATTGTGAATTGCTTAATTGTGATTTTATAGTTGGTTTTAGCTTTATATATTGTAAGCCACCTAGAGTGTTCTAATAGGTGGTATACAAATGTTTGCAAATAAAAAAATGGTTAGTATTTAGATTACCCCCCCTTCCCACCCTCCCATTCACTGTACAAGTTAAGCAGATATGGGGACAATCTGCATGTTTCACTCCTTTCTTTATTCGGAACCACCCTGTTTCTCCAAACTCAGGCCCTATTGTAGCTTCTAATCCGTTGTTAAGGTTCCTCAGAAGAATAATCAGGCCTTTTCGCATATCCACATCCAGGCATGGTCTGCACAGCAGTCTTGCTATAGTTTAAACAAAGGCTAAAGTAAACTTCCTTTTAAAAATTTCTTGTTCTTTTCTTCATGCACGTAATGTCAGCTCTCGGGACCTCTGTCCCTCTGCAGCTTGTCTGTTCGTTTGGCATTTCCCTCTCCCAGACTTAGTTCTATTCATCTTTGTAAGAACTCAAGAGAAATGCAAAGCAAAGATTCAAGGATTTGCTCATTCTCCTACCCTTCTGTTCCTCTGTATAAATACATCCACCAATTCCGCTTGCAGTCTCTGCCAAGACCACTGCGCAGTCTTGTTTAATACTACTGTTGGTACTTTAATTTCCTCTTCTCTTGCAGCTGTTTATAATTCAGTGGGTATTTCATCTATGCTGGATGCTTTCCAGTTTGATTGCTGATTTCTTGGACTTCACTTTCTAGTGAAGCTTCTTGACAGTTACCTAAACCTAAAAGCAACCTCTTTCTTTCAAAGCATGATTCTCACAGAATCTCTTTAACAAGATTTATAGAGAAGAAACCAAAAGGGTAACAACATTCCAGCAACTAAGCTATTTCCCATTTAGAAGCAATCTTGGTTGGTTTTAAACATGCCTGACTGAGCAGTTTACCGACTTCCAGAGGAAAAACTAACATAACAAGATAAATGTAACATAATAATAACTTCCCAAGTGCTGAGGAACAACCATAACACAATCGCCATCCAGTAGAGACCAAGAGAACCCCCCTCTAATGGCTTTACAAAACTCAAGCAGAGTCAGGGCGTGTCTGAGATCAGGGCGAATTATTTATTTATTTATGCGATTCCTATAGCCGCCCATCTCAATCCAAGTGACTCTGGGTGGCGAACAATTTCAACCATTAAAACCATTGGAGCAGTCACAAATTATACATACAGCCAAGAAGTATCATAATCATTACATGAAAATTAACAATGCAACCAGGGAACGGGGCCCCTGACACTTTCAGGACCTCAGGTGCAGGCACATAGCCAGGTTTTTAAAGCCTTATGAAAGCCTAGCAGGGTCAGGGCCCTCCTAATCTCTGAAGGGAGGATGTTCCAAAGGACAGGGGCAACTGCTGAGAAGGAACGCCTTCTGGTCCCTGCCAGCTGACATTCCTTGGCTGACGGGATCCACAGCACCCCCCATCTACTAGACCGAATGCTGTTTCAAAGAAAGGGGCAACTACTGCAAAGCCCTGACCTTGGAAATGGGAATATCTCCAATCATCATCTCATTATTAACAATGAGCAAACGGGTATTTCAGAATGAGTTTTATCTGGAAAAAGGATGGTTAGCCCTTTAGTTTTGCATTCTGGGAAAAAGAGGTTTAAATATCTCTCAGAGACTCTGTCTTAACGAATTCATGAGTTTCTGGTTTGGACTGATTCAGTTTCCATGTTTCTGTATATTCTGCATGTTTTGTATATTAACCCCTTACCTTCTTGACCGTAAACTAACTATTGAAGCTTACTGTGAATCTTTCTTTCGGAGTGATATTCCACTGTTAATCCCTGCAGATGACTTTCCCTAAAAGTCAGGACCTACAAGGAGCCACCTGTTGCAGATCTCAAAGGACAAGCAGAGACCACTTGGAGATGCTATCCAGGAATTCAGGTCCAGAGCTGTGAAGGGCTTTACAGGTCAAAACCAGCTCCTTGAATTGCACCCATAAACAAATTGGCAACCAGTGCAGCTCTCAGAGCAGAGATATTCCACCAATGCCCATAAATGCTTGATCTACTGCTTTTTGGACCAGCTGCAGTTTCTGAGTGGTCTTCAAGGGCAGTCCCATGCAAAGCACATTACAGTAATCCAGTTGGGAGGTAACCAAGGCATGAATGACTGTAATGGTGAGCAAAGCCTCCTGATCCAGGAAATAAATCTGTGCAAAGGCTGTCCTAACCCCAGCTGGCACAGCTGAAGAGTACTTCAAGCAGCAGCTGTAAGTCTAGGACGATCCCCAAATTATGAACCACTCTGAATGGGGCAACATGACCCCATTTGTAGCCAAAAACAAAAGATCCCTGGAACTGGAGGCCTTTTGCACCCAAAGCCACATTATCTAATTGGGATTGAGTCTAAGCCTTTTCATTCTTGTCCAGACCCTCACATCCTCCAGACATCAGGACAGAAACTAAACCACATCTTCTGTATAGCTTAAAGTTGAGATCTGTCCCCATACATATTAGAGATTTTTTGATTTTCCAGTCCCCTTCTTAGGGAAAAAGCAGATCTTTTCACAGATCATGGAGAAGCTTACAATTTTTATCAGTTTGGGAACCAACTCTTATGAGTAGAGTTGGCCCCTGAAGATATTCTCCTGCTACAAACATTTTTGGTTTTCTCTACTTGTGTTTGTAAGGACTTTTAGTAGTCTTTCCATCTTCTTTTAACTAGTTTTCTTCTATAGATTGCTTCCATGATTACTCTTGAGTAGCCCTACTTTACTTTGAATTTTCCTGTAATTTCTCTGATCTCCTTAAAAACAAGCCCATATTTCTTTTACTGATATTTTTCTCTATTTGCTAACATTCTGGATTAAGATATCTTTCCTTGTTCTTTCTTGCTTCACATTGAGAGTCTACATTCATTCATCATACGTTCTTCTGGTTGCCTAAGGCTTTTATCCTCAGTTTTTCTCTCATTATCATGATAGCTTATTCTGAAAGCTACTTGAATCTTTTCATCTTTGAAATTCCCAGCAGTTCAAATTTGGGGAATACTTTCGGCTTTCATGATGTCTCTTATTTTTTGCCATAGCTTGTCAAGCTCGTTTTTGCATAAAATTGGTGTACTGAACCTGTTCCTTACACTGATTTTATATTCTGACTGAATGTCTTCCATGTCAAATATTTCTGGTATACCTACTCTCTTTAATTTTCTAATTTTTCAGTAATTCATGGTCAGAATCAGCATCTGGAAGTGTCCTGGCTGACTGGATTGCCATTCCCTATTTTCCCTTTCTCATTATGCACATTGTTTTATTCCGATGTTGTCCACTAAATCTATGTCCATATATAGGGTCTGTATTTATATTGCTCGTAACAAATCTTGGTGATAAACAAATAATTTTCTTCATAAAACTCTGTTAATCTATCTCCTACATTATGTCTTTACCCAACCCAATTTTTCCTATAATTCCAGGTCCCTCTGTTTCTCCAACTTTTACTTTCTGACCACTCAGGATTAGTACTACTTCCTTCCAGATGTTCAGTTTAGCACCTCTTTCAATTTGCCACAAAATTCTTCATTGTTTCCACCATGGACCTGAAGCTGAATAGAATAGTTTAACTCAGTCCTTTATACTATTTTCTGTTTTATACTGTTTACACACATTTTCTCTGTAGTACTTATGTAAGAGGAGAAAGACATGTCAAGGTAAGCCATCACATTTCTTTCTCCCTGTGGATTGTAAGTATCCCCTGATAAATAAGGGAATATTGTAGCCTTTATATAAGGAGTTACCAAATCTTTAGCACAAAAACAGTTCAGAGTCACTTTGTGTGAGATGGGAAGAGTCGGACACAACTTAACGACTGAACAACAACAAATAAATGTGATGTATAAATAAATAAATAAAATCAATACATAAAACTGAGTGCATTGCAGAACTAAGGCCAAACCATACCATAGGGTTGAAATGCAAAACCCACCTTACTTCCATGTAAATAAATAACTCAGTTATGGGTTTATTTGGGTCTTGTCTTTTCTACTGTTTTCTACTCTCTTCCACTCAAGGGCATAAATGACTACCATGTTTCAGGGAGCAGAGAGAGAAGTACTAGAATTTAGGAGATTTAGCAAACTTTAATTTTCAGGAAAAAGCCAATGATGCTGATAATGCTGTGTAGACAGGAGGCATTTATTTATGACTTTCTTTACATGATTTATGGCCACACCAATCATAGACTCTGGTCTGCTTACAATAAAAAAGAATCCTCAAGAGTCTTAAAGAAATAGGAAAGGCATGCTTCGAGTTAAATCTTGATCCAGAAAGCGCTTTAGTTTTCCATAGAAGAAGGTATTCCAACCATTCCTTCTCCCACCAGCGCCATGCCGAACTGCCTCAACCAGGAAAAATCTTGACTGTTTTGCTAGGTCATGAGCTATAATTGCAAAATTGGGCAGAGTGGAGTGCAGTGAGAGAAATGCAACACACCCTCTGCACAAATTTAGAGAATCAACATGCGTTCCTTCCAGCGGGATATAGAGAAAGACATGTGGATCAACCGCCAAGGCGACTCCTCATTTGGACTGCAGGTGTGGCCAACTTTTTTTTTCTTTTGTGGGTTTTTTGGATCAATTACTGCTTTCATAGCACAGTCCTCATGTATCATTCTCAGATGTATCAGTGGCATTCATTGGCACAGGCACATGGATCCCCCAAACCCCACCTTTTTCTTTCAGAGCTATAAAAAAGGGCAGAAATGCTTCCCCCCCCCCCCTTTGTTTTCTTTTTGGAATCATTCATCCTTCCACCCAAAGGGTGACTCATGCAGTTAATAGAATTGTGGGGGTAGAAGGGACCTCTTTGTGTCCATGAGGAATGCAGTATATACTGGGAGATTTTGTTTCAGCAAAGCAAAGAAGATGTTGCTTTGCTTTAGCAAAGTTGGCTCTGCATAGTCAGCATTTCTTGACACTTCTCCCATTCTACGTCTACCATTTTTATTGAGGGCACATTGTCATCGCAGACGTCTTCTGAACATAGGCTGCACCAGTACTTTCCTTCCATTCAATGTAATTCCCACTGCATTTTTTTAAAAAGGACTTTTATGTTGTTATCTAGCAAAATACCTCAGAATCACTTGAATCTGATGTGCCGGTGTTTGGTAGCCCTTTTATCATTCTGGTCCACTTCCTTATCTACTTTAATGGGCCATATTTTTGTGCTCGTATGCCACCCAGAAGCCTTCAGGATTAGAGTTATAAATATGGCAGAGAAACAAATACGCTATTCTGGTGGGTTTTTAATGGCTTTTAAAAATAAAATGCATAGAAAATTGTGTACGTTGTTAACTGACATTGTGCAAGAATTTGGCTGTTTAAATATCAATTATGCTTCCTCCATTCTTCAGTATAGAGAGTTTCTTTAATGCCCATTTTCCCAGCATAAGTTCTTTTCTCAAACAAACAAACAAACAAACAACAAACAAATCCTGCCACTGTTTGCATATAACTTCTTTTCAGACACCTTTGTTGTTGCAGATGTTTGAAAAAGATGAATGCTATGCAGAAACTCTGAGAAAAATCTGTAGAATTCCCAACACCGCTCTCAGTGAACCTCTATTTTCAACACAATTTTTTGATATATAACACTCCTCGTGGCACCTGTGTTTATGAGTATTTTATGCCTTAACCCATATGATAATGTTATTATTCTCTTGAGAGGCACTGTCAATGGAGATATACTCTCTGAAGATGGAATGAAAATCATCATACGTCTGACCATTTATTTTGACCATGTTTCTTATGGTCATCTTTTATGAGTTGAAATGGTATAAAGCAACTAGCGGTGTCAAATAACAGCCCTAGAATTCTTGGATGCCAGCCCTGCTGAATTTAAACTTCTTACCGCATTATTGCCAATCACTGGAAATTAAGTTTGCATAGATAACCGACAATCTCCTCATCCTCTGAATCTGTTTTAATTTACCCTAGTTATGCAACCAAAAGACAAGGAGTAGGGCTAAATAATTTTCATTTAAATATGTGGAGAAAAACCTTTAGCTCTCTTGCCTTGACCATAATTTTTAAGGTACACCGTTATGACATTCCACCTTGACATTTTGCAAGTAAATAAAAAAAACTTTTGCAAGTTTCTTAGCTTGAGTGCATCGAAGTAACTTTTCCCTTTGCTTCCTTTTGTCCCCCCACCTTACTTTCTTTTCTTTTTTTTGAACCTAAAAACATATTCCAGAGGCAAATGTTTCTTCAGCCTTTCAATATCAATTAATTTTTAACTTTTTAAAAAATGCATTTCCAGTCTCAAGTATGTCCTTCCAGCAGACGCTAGCTTGGAAAAGCAGCTGTGTAGGAGCTGATAAAACCTAAACACTGGGGAGGTTAAGCAGCCCAGAGGCTAAGCATTAAACAAGTTCTTCTACAGCAGGTCGGTTCTGTTCTTGATCAGCAGGAATGTTCATTTGCTTAATTCCTATTTTGATGTCCCCGTGCTTGAAGTTGCTCTGGAAAGCTTTGAATGGCTATCCATTCTTCATGGATCTGTAGGAAGAGTGATTTTAAAATAATTAATATTCAGGTCCTGATTTTTTTTTTTCTCCTTCCAAAGCGTAATGCACTAAAAGTGGATCCAGAACCGGGGGATGGAGAGACCTTTTCGCCTTTCAAGCTGTTAATATATTAGCAAATGAAGAAGTCAAAGTGCGTCAAGTCAAAGTTTGCGAGGAATACCCGGCAGAACCATGGCCACAGGTGAATGTCTGTTTAGTAGTGCATTTATTTTATTATTTTTTTAATTGCATGATTCCTGTGCTGTCCCAGTCCTAAAATGTTGGGTCTTACAAATCAATTGCATTGTGTCACTCAGAGGTCAGGACTGGAGGTCAATATATCTGTTTCTTGCCCAGAACGTGGGACACAGCAGGTTGATTTGATTTCCCTCCTGTCCAATTTTCTATGTCATGCCTAGCTCAAATTCATCCTTAACCCCAGAGGAATACTGTGTGATGTTGCTCCAGCAAAACCAATATTGAGTCGTGCGGCAGCTGAAAAGAAAAGCGTATATTTTGGCATAAGCATTCAGGGCATGTGATCTGCTGAAGGGGCCCGTAGTAAGAGACGTAAGAAAGAGGTGAACCTTTCAAGTGCCCCCAAATTCCTTGCCATTCTAAATTCATTATTCTTGCAAACCTATCAGTGTCCTTGGGAATTTGTTTCCATAGGAACCTTTGCCCCTTATTGGATTAGGTCTCAACAGACACTGTATATTGGATTTTTGCTTTGTGGCTGCTGTGCTGTACTTTTGCCCATAGATGGTGGGAACAAGGAGGGGAAAAAAATGATCTGAGATAATTGTACTGCAACAATAGAAGAGATTTCTCTAGTTTGCCATTGACCCACCTGGCAATTCTCCTTATAAGAATATGCTTCTTTTCCATCAGCAGCTGATGGCTTGGGAAACATAGCTATAGATACAACGCAGTTTAACATGTCAGTCACTGATCCAGCAGCCTGGGCAACTGCTATGAATAACCTAGGAATGGTACCGGTGGGATTAACTGGACAACAGCTTGTGACAGGTAAGGGTTTTGCGAAGATTTGTTGCACTGGTTTATGGATTTTTCTAGAGTCCTCAGATAAATGTCGAATGTTTGCTTTCAGAAGTTGTGTGCTGGGTGTGAGCGTCTTTAGTATACATTCAGGGCTATTTTTTTCTAAAGACAGAGATTCCCTTTTATTAATACTGTGCCCTACACATTATTAATGCTGTGCACAACACATTAATCTCTTGGCATTAACAGGCATCTAATCTATAGTATATCTTCCAGGTTAGTGAAAATAGCCAAAATTCCCTAGGGAAATTTGAGTTTTTAAAGCCACTAAATGATTTCTAAAACCCAGTGCCAGGCTGAATCTGAAAAGAAAGTTCCATAAGAAATATTTACTGGTTTTTTTCTAGGAAAAAAAAAAGCTATTTTTACCAAAGCATTTGTTAATATTCTGCCAAGGAGTAGCATAGAAAATTAGCTAAAACCTTCTACTATAGCAGGGAAAAAGCATTGTTAGGCTAACTAAAAGAAATGCAGCTATAAATAGATACTTGAAATAAAGGAATGTAAAATAGCTCATTTTGCAACATGATCAGGTCACTGCACGTAAGAAATCTCATCACTTCTGTTTTTCCCTATGATCGTCACTTGACATCGAAATGTTCGGCTTTAATTTGCATTCCACAAGGATTTGCTACACGAATGTAAAGTCATGCCAAAAATCTGACGTATAATCTGTAATAGCATACACGTGCAAGGATTTGGTAGTATGCACATTCTCTTTGCAATGTGACTGCTTTCAGAAGTCAGGATAATCTTTGCTTTATGCGACATCTGTGCATGTATTTATTTATATTTATGTCCTGTCTTTCATTCAGGAGCCCAAGGTGGTGTACACAATGTTTCCTCCTCCTCTTTTTCACAAAGACAATAACTAGGTGAGGTTGGTTGGGCTGAGAAAGAATGAATGGCCCAAAAGCTTCCATGGTTGAGAGGGGCCTAGAACCTGGGTTTCTCCACTCATATTCCAACATCTTAACCACTATACCACACTGAATAAGCAACATATTGGTGTGTGGCAAGCTCTTTCTTCCACTTCGGTTTTCCATATGTGTCATTTGGTAAGCAGAATCTGAAAGAGGAATCTTGAACCTGGGATGATGTGTATTCAACCACCTGGGGTTCTTATCTTGGCTTATCTAAGAGGACTTAATCATAATTCTAAGTTGTGCCCTGGTTTATCTATCTCCTCACACCTGAAGAAGGAACTAAGCTGACTGCTCACATTAACACGTTTTAAGATCAGGATTCCTGGGTTAATATGACTACTAAATATAATCATTGTGTTCAGTGTAATAAATATTAATAGATTCCTCATGTATCTGGACTGTTCTGTATAGCAGGAACTATAGGAATTCATATACTATGTACTACTATCAGTGCTTAATGAATGTTCCGTTTCTTTAATATCACTAAACAGTACTAAAAGAAGATCAGTTTAGTATTACATACATTAAACAAAAGCCTTGTGAAACTTGAACTCTAAATTCTCTCCTCCCTTCCCCTTGCATCCAGAGGAGAAATAAATAAGAATTTGGCTTTATTTCAGCAAGTTTCTTGCTTGTTATTTTATATGGTCCAAGAACCATCATTTAAAATTGACTCTAGTCAGTTTAGGAATAAGCTAACAGTAAACACAGAACTGCTAGCTTATTTAAAAAGCTAGAATTTATCTTCAGTCACGGTTCCTTCTTTGCAAGTAATGACAGAGCAAATGAAACTGGATTTTAACTTATTCCTTTTATGGGATGTGTGAGAAGAGAGCAGCCCTTGAGCAGGGGGAGCACAGGAGTCTAATGCCCCATAATTTGGTACTGTCTGCACTGAATTAGGAGGCTGAGCTTCCTTTTGCCATCTAGCAGGTGGAGACATCTCCAAGCAAATCAGTCAGCTAGAACTGATCTCCCCTGCTGTCCTCCAACAATCTTTATAGGGTCCAGGTAGAAATCAGAGACATTCTTGGGGAAAAAAACCCACACACAATTGGAGGTCAAAGCTTTGCATTGTCTGCTTCCTGTTTAAATATATAATACAGTGGTACCTTGTTGAGCAGAGTGCAGCAAAAGACCCATAAACCTTGCTCTCAGGAAAAATACACATCAGCATGAGAGCTTGCAAGTAGCAATGTCCATATCCTGAACTCCAAAGAAACTCCAGTCAGAAAATATAAGCTAACTGGTCTTTATTGATAAAAATGCAAAAACTTCATAAAATACAAGTTGCATACAAAAGATAGGATATAACAAAAACTTCTTCTCATATTAGCTTCCAAGACTTATCACTGCAAAGCCTCTAGCTAAAAACACTCTCAGAGAAGAGGTTCACTACTTAGTTACTTATTAAGACTACATAACCTATAAACCTACATGATTAACTGTAAGACTAAAAACACACACACATACACACACTGGACAGGTTGGGCATTGTAACCCTCCCTTATAGTGCCAGTTGAAAACACTCCTACTGAATAACTAACACACATACACAATTTCAGTAGGCGGCAGTAGACAAAATCATAATAACATCACAAGATACTTTGTTATCTCAACACTTGTTTTGTATAGCTAAACGGGATGACCTTCTTCCCATGAGAAAATCCTGATATACCTCACGTTACGAATTTAATCCATTCCGTGACTCTGATTGCAACTCGATTTGGTCGCACCGCGAGGCAAATTTTCCCATAAGGTTCAATGTAAATATGGTTAATCTGTTCCGCCCTCCGAATTTGGTCACACCACGAGGCAAATTTCCCCACTTTTTTCTTCAAAGCCTTATTCTTGCCAAGCCCGCTCTGCATTTTCTTTGGAGCCATGCTGACAAGCACACCAAAAACCTTCCAAACGCCACAAAACACACCACAAGCCTCACCGAACATCTCCTTGCTATCACGATCTCGTGCACAGGAAGCCGCGACCAGGTGGCAGCAGGGCAAATGGCCGCGGATCCGGTTCGTAATGCGGGGCGGAGGTTGCCCGGCGAGGTACATTTTTGGGGCCAGAGCTGATCGTATCGCGAAAAATTCGTAAGGAGGGGCGTTCGTAACCCGAGGTACCTCTGTACATCCATTTACTAAAATAAAATAAAATGTCTGATGAGACAGGAGATGCAGTGTTTACCATACACAGGGTCTGCATCTACTCTGGGCTCTGAGGCCAGCAAATGAATGGGTTCTGCATTTTCCCTCAAAATTAGAGATTTGAAAAGGCAATAAGAGAAGATAGGCCTCTCCTCATCTTTGCCCGCTGATCATCATGCTTAGCTTCATTGAACTAGGAAAGTGATGGTCTCTACTTTGGGATAAGGTTGGGAGATGGATGGTTCTCCAGTTTAGAAGCATCTCAGGCCTGAGAAAAGCTAAATGAGACAGGATTGGGCTACACAGACAATAATCCAGTGTAACATAGTAGTTCTGTCAGCTAAACCTATGATGGAAGGCTGTGTGAGAAAAAAGGAAAAGAAAGAAAGGACAAAATTAAATGTACAGTCTCTGAGCCACCCAGAGTCACCCATTGGGGGAGATGGGCGGCATACAAGTTTGATAATAAATAAATAAACAAACAAACAAACAAACAAACAAACTGTACAGACGGAAATGGGAAGAAGGTTCCTTATTCCTCAACCATTCTTATAAATTAATGCCTATAATTCAGTGGTGCTTCCTGATAAGGTTCTAATTATCTAATTGCACTGCCATATCCACAAACATTTATTGAACCCCCCCAGTGATGTCAACATTTTCACTTGTGATGGTCCTGTGGTTTCCTACTGCTTCTTCCATCTTTTTCTCATCACAGAAAATCCATTAAGAAGAGAGAGAGCTGGACTGGCAGCTCAATCCTTCTCCTTCTCCTTCTCCTTCTCCTTCTCCTTCTCCTTCTCCTTCTCCTTCTCCTTCTCCTTCTCCTCTCCTCCCCCCTTCCTTCCTTCCTTCCTTCCTTCCTTCCTTCCTTCCTTCCTTCCTTCCTTCCTTCCTTCCTTCCTTCCTCCTTCTCCTCCTCCTCCTCCTCCTCCTCTTTCTTTTCTAGGAGTTCTGTGTCTGGGCGCATTACTTATTACAGTACAACAAAAACAGAGATCAGGCACGGGGATCACAGCAATCATAAAGACTTGTGGAGTTGAGCAAAGAATAAACACACTGAGAAACCCTTTGTGTAGGTGACAGTTTCTTTTTGACAGCAGAATAGGGCACCAAGCTGTGTTTCTTTTGTCAACGAGGGAGACCAGAGAAAGAAATGTTTTCAGGGAAGATCATGGTTTGATTGCCAAAAATCTGCTTTAACAGTAATGTTCAATACGGCTTTGAAAGAAATGCTTTGCACTGTAAAGTGAGGTGGCTGTTCATCCATGTGTGCACTATGACACTTGAGAGCAGCTTCCAGTGCAGCCATGGGACCCTTAACAAATGCTGTGGCTGTTTTAATCATCTGAATAGAGGTGTTTCACATGCACTCCTGGGAACAAAGGACAGAAATCTCTGTCCAAACACATCCTAATTCATGCTTCATGTAAGGCAGAAATAAAATGAGTTCCTTGCACTCAACCTCCATCCATGTTTTTACTTCCTGTAGGCATTTGTCTGATCATATGCAAAAAAATAAATAAACAAATCCTGTGGTTCCTGTAAGGGGTGCTGCAAAGTCATCAAGCCACCTTAGTGCTTAAAAGCCCTGAAACCCAAGAGGAGGAGGTGTGATGAACCTTGAGTTCTCGCAGATGGAGAAATGGGTTATCTGCTGGCTCTACAGAGTCACAGAACTGAAAAAAACAAGACTACTTTTTCCACATCTTCAGTACAGCAACATGGCTGAGTCGGAAATAAAGTGGGGTCACGGAGGTCATGGACTGTTTTCAGACTAGCGCAGACTTCGTGTGTGAAAGTGTCCTTATTTAATGAATATTTTACAAATAGCTTTTGAAAAGCACAACCCACCTGCATACGTGTGATTTCTGCCTCAGGTGGTGTGCTGGATGTAAGGCCATGGACTGTTACTGCAGCTGGAGGAGTCCTTTCAGTAGCGAGGGTTCCTGACCCATTCTCAGCTCCACTTCCAACTTGACTTGGCCTTGAAGTTCACACCGTTTTCAGGGAAGCTGAAACGATCATGTTACAGCGAACTTACACGCGATAATTGCCAGCTATAATTTTTATTTATTTATTTAAAGAAAATGGGAAATACCACCCAGTCATACAAATTACTTTAAAATGTTCAAAATACTCCCCCTGTATTATCACTGCAACAGATCCCGTAGCTCTGTAAGGTAGGCCAGCATTGTTCACTTATTTTTCTAGGCGCAGCGCTAAAGTTGAGGTAATGGTAACAAATTAAGGGAGGAGGTCAAATAGGAACTGGGAATTTCCTGAGTTATTTTAATGGCTCCGAATGTACACAGATGTTACTTTCTCTGAGTTGTTGGCACAGTTTCCTTTACAATAGTTTGGGCTGTTTATAACCTACAAGGATTATTTCTGGAGGAAAGGAAATTGTTCGAAAAGCCTCTTGCCTTTTTGTTTGGTTTATTTTTCTGTAACGGTCTTGGGTTGTAGTTTGTATGATCTTGATGGTTAATCAATATTCAGCAGGGCTGGTCTTTTTAATACCAGTTTAGGTATTTATCTCTCTGCTATGTAATTTCTTATTCCTCATGCTATAAAATTTGATTTTTGATCTGAACAAATGTCATGGTTTTAATTTGTAATGATGATAACAACTTAGTGGGATTTTCTTTTTCTGCCAGTGTATGTATTAAGCACTTTTTTTCATCCTGTTGCATGCAGTATCTATTTTCCATGATCTGTAAACCTGACTGCTAAATACTTGTCAATATGTGTATCTTAATAACTTATACATAGGTGCAAATTATAGCTGAAAATTTCTTATTCATTTAGAGAGCAGGGACAGTTACATTTTTGGTTATATTTGGAGAGTTTGAGGGCTTACATTTGGAGACATTTTGGTTATATTTGGATTTGCTTTGATTAAAATAAATTCAAAGAGGAAAATTAGTTTTAAGACACTGAATAATCCAAATAGTAAAACTATTAAAATCTATTGGATAGCAAAATATGGACAGTGAGAATTATGTAAAATATAGTTGCAGGCACAGCACACATAAACATACACACAACACACAGAAACATACACAAGTAGTACTGAAATGTGCCAGTTAATGCAGATCAGAACTGAATAGATAAAATTAATAATAAAAAAAAACAAGCCTGAAAAGAATGTGTTGGTATGGGTGGACATGTAACATATTCTAACGATGATATAAACTACGTTATGAACAGTAATTGCATGGAGGAATGGGACAATCAAATCATTATCTGAAGGTCTTCTTCAGTTGATAATGTTTCAAACATATAAACAGGCACTGTCTATAGCATTGGCTCTCAGCCTCAGCATCTTCCAGGTGTGTGGACTTCAACTTTCAGAATTCTCATCTGTGGTCATGCTGGTTGCAATATTCTGGGATTTGAAGTCCACACACCTGGAAATTGCCAAGGTTGGAAAACACCGCTCTAGAAGAAAGAGGAATAAATTCAAGAATGTAAGCAATTGCAAAATGCAACAAGGCAAAATAACTCCAGATGCAAGGAATCATTTATACTAGGAAAGCCTGTGAAAACCAAACAGAAGCACATGAAACAGTCCTGCTACATGGATCTGTATTCCACCCACTCCATGGCTTTTTGGCAATCTCTTCAGCTGTCCAAGAAAGTGGTTTTGCTAAGATCATTGAGGCAGGACTCCAAATCTCTGGGGGCTCAGCTCAGGAGAAGAACTTTATGAAAGTCTAGATTTGGCCCAAAGCTGCGTTGTGTCAGGCTGGTTTAGCCATGAGACAACAAAAATGGGGTCCATTTCTGCTCAGGATTCAAAATTGCTTCAAATGAAGTGCAGTCCCATTCTGCAGCCCTTTTGGAAATATAGGATGTTTACTTTGATATGAAATACACATCATGATTTATGCAGAACTGTAGCTGTCCAAATGTGATTTAGATCATTGTTTTAAAATTTAGTGCAGTTGCGCTTCAAGCCATGCTGTAAAGATGATATAATCAGGCCTATTTATATATGAGATGCACAGCTGAAGGAATGGCACGTGTGCACCTGTGCGTAGTTTTCAAAATAGAAAGGCAGGGTATAGACAGAAGAAATAAACAAGCATGAAAACATCCATTGTTGTACAGGTTGTAGGTGCCTTTGCACATTAACTGGTCAACTGTTATATCTGGAGAAAGACAGAGCTGCTTAGTTGTTGTAGTGTTGACGATAACAACTTCTTCCAGGGCTTGGACTCGTTCTTCCAAACTTGGAATGGAATCAGCCAATACTGATACTAAAGGCTTTGATCCAACACTTGCTTGAGGATGGACCTGTAAGAAAAACAGAAACACAATTTAGATCCTATTAAAATGGGGGGGGGGGGGGGGGCTCCTTCAAAGCCTGATTTGAAATCCCAGTCTCACACTGGGGAAATGTGCCATGTTCAGTCTTGACACTGCTGCCTATCTGAACAGGTCCCACATCTGCTGTTGAAAAGAGTCGATATATATTAGGGCCTTCTTGATCAGCAAGTATCTGACATCCTTGTAACAAATGAAGCAAGTATGTTTCATTGGCCTGAAGTTGTCAGTTGTACTAATGATGGGGCTCTTTTTCTTTTGCTTCTAATTCTCACTTGAGCGATGTCATTTCAGCTCTTGTTTTGCCTTCCACTCATTTGTATACATTATGTTAGGAACAAAAGAAGCTCTCCAAAGTATTTTTTTACTTTGCTTGTAATCTGTTGACAATTGGCTATCCTTTGTTTCTCTTTTCTTGGAATACAGATCTACTGTATAGAGCTGATTAAAAGAGATCATCATGGGGTTCTTCTGGAGTGCCATTATAAATAGGAGGACTGAAAAATTGCTGAGGTTTCAAGTTTACTCAAGTTATTTTTTTTAGTAAACTTTCAGAAAATGTGTACTAAAAATTTGATTCTAAACTTACTTAGATTTCCAAGGCAAGTTCTGTTGAAATTACAGAGCCCATTCAATGTATCATAAATAGCTTTCAAAAATCAACTTTCTTTCCAGATGGAAAACATATGCTTGTTCCATATCAAAGGAGCTGTTGTTTAAGAAAAAATTGTTAAGAGCTATTGATACCAGTCTCCTTCACCATTAGGCTAGAAGTTCCCCCAAGAGTTAAAAATGGCCTAGGTTTTGTGAGATTGTCACAGAACTTCAGACAAGAATACCCAAATCTTGTGATTTTGGGGCAGACATTTGGCAATTTTGCAAGACTCTTTCAGTCAATCAATAAGCAAGTTCCTGAGATAGAGAGGCTATTAAAAGACGTGTTATATATTTTCATTGTATAGGGAAAAGCATGTTAGATACTTCTGCTTGTGCCTTAAGATAAATCAAATCATCAACAATTTTATCTTTGCACGTTATTCCTCATAATTTTAAGGGAACATTGGAATGGTGGGAACGTTCCCATTAGTGGAAATTGAGCTGCAAATTGATTGTAGATTGTAGATTTTATAATGGTAATAACATGTGAAATTATTTGCTGATTCCTTATATTGCTGACACATCTATGGCATTTCCCATCTTTTGCAGACTGGAATTAGTGAAGTATTATGATGAAGCTCAGAGTTAAATTGTCCCTGCATTTTGGGGAAAAGATTGCTCGCTGTCTTTTTTAGAATATATTTTTAAAGGATTAAGCATTTCTGTCAGCATTTCTGTTTATGTTTCATGCCTTTATACATAGTTAATTTTGTTCTTGTCTTCTAACTTCCTGATCCTTTGGGGAGAAGTGTTAATAAGCAGCTTGAGGCTGAGCTCTGTTTGATTTTCATCATTTTGAACTGATTCACCTTTTTGCATTCAGTTTGTCCTATCTCATGAAATGTTGTAAGTCCTTGAATGAAAACGCAGGCGTGCACTCAAGATTCAGGTGCATGGAGTAGTAATTAAAATTAGAAACAGAAATTGAGTTGTACTGTTGAAAATTTTAAATGCAAATAGAGACCCATGACATCTGTAGACAGAGGTAGCCGTTGTTCCTTGAACAGCTACTTTTTCCCTACAGAAAAAAATGGTAACTGGTTTATTAAAAAAAAAAATAAAAGCTATTGTTTGAGTGGAAGAATCCTTAACATCTACATTTTGCGCAGATTTCAGAAGCAACTTTATTTCATTTAGGTGTAGTAGTAACTCCACCCCCTATTCTGTGTATGTATCAGCCCTTCAAGGTAGGTCAGGTCAAGAAATAGACACTTCAGGGATTCCAGGAATGCTACTTTGTTATATTATAGTATTACAACAGAATTGTGAAAGCCTGTCCAAGTTTCTGCCTGTCCCAACTTATATTAAATTAAATCAAAGCATGGTTAGTTTGGGTTTCTTTCTTGTGTTTGCTTCAATCTCTGGACTGTATAATCTACGTCCAGGTCCCTCCTAAATGGCTCTTTCATACCTTCCCCAAGGTCAGTTCTAAATTCCTTTAGAGTATGCAGGTATTTGTTTAGATTTATAGTCTGAATTTTCTCCAGGAGCTCAAAGCTATTTATTTAGGGATTTCCTTTCATTTTTTTCTCTGTGATAACAGTCCAGTTAGGTAGGTTGTTGGGTTGAGACAGAAAGAGGCAGGAAGAGAGAGAGTGAGACCCAAAATTAACCAGGGACTTTCTATGGCTAAGGGTAGACTTGAACCTAGTCCAATATCATCACCCATAGGTCTGGCTCTGAGCAGTTATGGTGCTGAAGGAGATCCCAGTTGCTCGTTTCTCTTTTCAATAGGTTATGGGAACAATATGATCATGCCAGTGTAGCATATTGGCACAATGCTATGTAGGATTTTTAAGAGATAGATCTCATCTGCTCTGTCCTCTGACATTTTTGCTTGCTGAAATCTTTCAAGAAAATTAACATCCAAGCTCCCAGGCCTGTCTTTTCCTTTCATCTATCTAGCAAAGAAATTTTTTCCTCATCCCCAGATGCTGTATTTCTCACTTTCCAGACTCCAACTATACAGCAAGTTGATCTGATTTATATGACCCTCAAAAGTGGGGTGCAGTATAGAAGAGGTGAAGTCTACCAGCAATGCAGTGAAGAGCAGAGGCATCACTTTGCAAGCCAGACCGATCCTTGTTCTGGCTTCAGGTGAGCCAGCTCTGCGGTTGGAGTAGAGGCTCCCTGTTGGAGTGTTGAAATAGCTGGAGGTATTTTTTGGAGCATCTCTTCTTCCTTTCTCCACACTATTAGTTTGTCATGGCTGGGAAATTTCTCTGGTGTTCCCCAAGTGTTGGGAGACAAATGAAGCAAAGACCACTGAAAATAACCTTCTGCCATACACATAATGGTTACTACCATGATATTAGGGAGAGTAAGGAGACATTTCTCAGTAAGATATTATGGAAGAGCCTCCCCCAAGAAGCTAGGTGAGCCCCAATGCTGCTGTTCTTCTGGAAGCAATGCAGCTCCTCCACAGAGCTTTTTAAATTTAATTTATTGAGGAAATAGCATTAATATGCTCATCTTGTTTTAAGGTTTTCTTTCTTTTTTAATTTTGGTAACTGTTGTATTGTTATGCTGTGGACATTTTAAAGAAAAAATGAACAAGCAAACAAAGTAAGTAAATTTTGCTTTTTATATTTTTAATGTATTTATTGGCTGTTTTTTGCTTTGTCGTATGCCGCCCAGAGTCACCTGTGGTGAGATGGGTGGCTGTATAAATGGGTTTAATAAATAATTTAATAAATAAGTGAGAGAGAAAGGGGGGGGGAGAGAGAGAGAGAGAGAGGAAGGAAGGAAGGAAGGAAGGAAGGAAGGAAGGAAGAGAAAGAGAAAGAGAGAGAGAAAGAGAAAGAGAAAGAGAAAGAGAAAGAGAAGGAAGAAAGAGGGGAGAGGGGAGGGAAAAAGGGAGGGGGAGAATGGCAAATGTTTCTTCTATACCTCTTTTCCAGCTACCTCCCTGTCTCAACCACCATGACACATCCATTCATCATGTCAGATCCTGCTTTTAACTCCACAGCTATCCTTGCACAACATGCAAAATCATATCAGTGGAAGACCTAGTAGCTGTATTGTACAGAGTGCTAAACATGATGAGAATTAACTTTGGTTAGAGTTTTTTCTTGTTATTGTGTTTTGGGGTGGCATTTCATGTGATTGGCATGCAGCTCATTTGGTTAATTTATGAGTCCATATAGTCTGTGAACCCAGGAAATAAGTGAAATGAGCAAGCCGGTTGAAGTGTGCTGCATGAATGTATCCTATGCATGTGTGAGAAGAGCATTTAATCTGCTTAGAACTTTTATGGAGGTGGTCCTGAAGTTTTATGTGGGATGATCTTGCCACCAAAGTATGATTGTGTCCTAGGAAAGTGTGGGTATCCCTGGCTGACTTTTCTCCTGTCTCATTCAGGAAGATGAATTGACAGTAATTTCCAAATTAAATTGACAATTTATTATAGTCAGGGCATAGCTAAAGCAAGAACAAAGAAACCATGAATACAATAAAGGATTTGGCCACAAGAGCCAATATCACAATACAAAAATACAACACAGCAGCACCTCTGAGCAACCTTCTTGTAGAAACATGTTCTGCATCAAATAATTGTCTGAACATTTCCACTTTAGACCCTTTGGCCTATAAAACATTCCATCAGAAATCTGGAGGATGATTTTTGGTAAACCTGAGATGAGACTTAGCGCTTTTATTAATAAGTTACGGCTTCTGCTTTGCTATTCTCACATGACTCATTTTTAGCCTGTGCTTTTCTGTAGGTGTAGTCATGGGCACTGATTTTAGCCAAGGCAAGAGTGGATGGTAGATCCCTAGATGCTGTTCTGGGTAATTTGTTTTTGTGACATTTTGAATGATTTTATGCTATGATTTTGGAGTGATTCTGATAGGATAACCACTCTTGGGAAGATTCACTGTTGTCCCAAATCAACTTTATTTCAAGACCATGTCTTTGACTGGATTAGTGGGTCTCCAGAGCTTAAAAATGGTTTGGTAACCTTGCCCAGGTTGATGGCCAACCATGACTTTTCTGAATGGAGGTTTTCAGAAGTTTCTTTTGAGAGGGGCATGATGTAAGTCTAGAAGCTGTGTGGTGAGAACTTCATGAGATGAGGAAAGCCAAAGTTCATGAGATTTTATATAGGGCATGGCTGGCCCAAACAGCCCTGATGGTTTGATGAAGTACTTCATAATTATCCTTAGTTATTCCTTCACCTGAATTGCTCTAACTGGGGGAGAGGAGTGCTTACTTTTTCATAGTGGAACATTGCATGTTGGAAGATTTTGTTTATGAAATAAGTGGACAGTCACCAAACTTTAGCGCTGGTTGTCACTTCCTTTATGTATCAATAGGAACTACATGAAGCTCTGAAAATGTTCTATAGAAAGATATGGAAAATCCAAAAAGTGGCAAAACACTTTTTTATAGAACTATATATTCTGTGTTGCTTTTTGTGGGGTTTGTGTGTTTTTATTTTATTCTTTAGGATTTTATTTAGCTGCTTTGAAGTGGTGTTTTATTTATATTTCTTATTTATTTATAACATATCTGCCTTGCTCTATGGAAACACAATCCTTTGGTGCTCAGAAGTATAATTAAATACATAAAAATAAATAATTTTATACAACTTTCCTTTTATTTTAACACAAATAGATAAAATTCTGGGATAATTGTGGAAATACAACTTAGTTTTATCCATGGTCTGAGGATTTTTTTAAAGCCTCGTAGCTCAAACGTTACCTTCACGACATAATTGGATTTGATCTTTATTTTTTAAAACGGTGTCATGAAAGGAGTGAGTAGTGTTTTTTAATTGCTTGTAAAATTAATACATTATTAAAATTGCTATGAAAGTGAGTCATGTATAAAGCTTCAGAACCACTAATAATACACAGTAATAATGGCCTTTTGGATTTAGAAATATAATGCCTTGTAATGCTAGAGTACTAATAAGACAGGTACGAAGGCTGTCAAAAATTACAGAACAGAAGAACATTGTACCTTCATTTCTACAAAAATAAAGAATGGTTGCAAAATTAAAATATAGCTAGCATATAAGCAGCTAATCTGAATTTAACTCTCACTGACAAAGGGCTAAATGTACTTTCAACTCAAAATCTCAACTGTGTTCTTTAAAATATGCTGTTCGGTTATAAAGGAAAAGATTTTCTGTCTGTGAAGAATGAATAATGGAATCATTCTCTGTTAGAACATCAAAACTACTGCATTTTAAGGAGGTGATTACTTTCTGCTGTACAGTTTATTTTAAATTCCATTGAAGATCCTAAAATGTATTGTGAACAAGTAATTGCTCTCTTTTTGAGATATTTATTAGTTTTTCGATGCCTGTGCAAAGAAAGGGTGATTTTTTTAAAAAAAATGTGTGTGAAGAATGTATTGTATATACAGTAGGTAGTTAGGCCAAGTATGTTAAGATGGAGAAGTATAAACATCTTAGGGATCCTACTTTATCTGCATTAGGGCAGGTTCTTCTTGGTTCATCTTTTCTTCAGTGCTGTTGATTTCTCCTCTCAAGATCATTCAGAGTGCATCATCTTGCACGTGAATTTATGAAACTTATGCTTTAGGCACGGAGTTGATCCTGCCCAGGATTTTGCCTGGACAGTGACCATGTAAAAATGTGTTCCCAACCTGTAGGAGAATCTGGCTGCTTTCTCACAGACTTTGTCCATCTCTAGCTGGGGATGGTCATTGGTAATGGAAGAAAGATCTGTGGATCTGGTGTGGTTTATTTTGTAGGATAAGAGATTCTGGCCTGAAACTTTTCAACCCATCTCCATAGTTGGTGATCTCCAGAAAGCAGGTCATCTTTTTGGTGTTTCCTTCCAGCTGGTGGCACAGTTGGAGCTGAGTAATCTTACCCATAGGAAAAGAAAAGAAAACAGTTCATGTAATTTAATCAGTATGCAGTGTTGCAGAATTATTGACAGAGAAAACCATACACAGAATAAAAGACAATGAGACTTGTTATTAAAATGAACAGCAGACGGCATCAAAATTTTCTCATACTGAATTCTGCCTCAAGCGAATGTAAACTTTGCAGTAAAGTTAAATAAAATATATGAATCAAATAAATGTATCAGTGATAGGCATCAAAGCTACTCTATTCAACTGATGGGTTGAAACCCACAGCAGGTTTTTAGGCAAACATCAAAGCATATGCACATCTCTGAATAGTACAAATTAAACTTAATCTCATCTTGGAATATGTGCTAACATTAGAGATTTTTCTTTTTCTTTTCTTTTCACTTAGGGCCAGACAACAGAGGCAAGACACTGGCACAGTTCTGCCAAAATTAAACACTTGTGAACGAATATCTTTGACTTTAAATCTGTGCTTAAAACTTTCCCACTGAAATCAATAGGACCAAAAAAAAAAAAAGGTGTGCTCAATATGTTTTGAGTCACTTGTTTATTTATTTGGCTTGATTTGCCAGATGCTTTTCTAATGTTAGGAAAGAACATTATGAAAAGTAGATTGGTTGTGTTGATGGAAAGGACACAGATGTAAACCAAGTCTTGCCAAGGCACTAATCTTTATAGTTATTTTGTACAATGAAGGGGATCAAGTTTTTATATGGATATTGAGGTTTAATGAAGCACAGTAGGTATTATAAACTTTAAAAAATCAGTGCTAGGGCAGGTAGCCCCCCCACCTCCCTGTGGAGGGAGCAGGGAATGGCCTTGAAGGACAGGAGGAAGAACAGCGACCAAGGCAAAGACAGACAAATATGACTTGAGCTCAGTCTAAAGAAACTAACTTTTGAGTAAACTTCATGTTTTCTTACTTTGAATCTTTGACTTAATTTCTTTGCCATCACATGGAAAAGTAACCAAATTAAGAAATTTAAGAAATTTAAGAACTTTGTGCAAATGGAAGAAGTTGTAGTTACCGATACACCAAAAGTCTATCTACCTCTGGGTCACTGAAGTAGAAGCTTTAATGCTTGGACACAAATAGTAGTAATTTCTTTTCCAAAATGTATTCTATGGGCTTCTCTGAGCTAGTGCATTATAGGACTGTATCAACAATTAAAGTGGAATAATTTGTGGTTTTCTAGAGCTCAGCAGATTCTCTTATGGCTTGATGACAAGATAAAAGTCTGTTTTTCTTCTCTCTTCTAGCTTTGTTCCAATTCCTAAGCTGCCAAAAGGTCTGCATATTATCATTAAATATTGCTGAGTTGATATCCAATAGCTGTCCAGCAAATTTGTGGGAACACCCAAATAACTCATGATTGCCTATGAATAACTGATGGTATCAAATAACATTAGTCTCAGCAGAACCTTTCACAAACTGCCTTTCACAGAATAGTTTATTGTGTCTCAAGAAATTTAAAAAAAAAAACTTTTTTCAGCTTCCATTCCCCCCACCTCAATAGAGTTATAATGTTAGCTTTTCATTCTTTCAAAAAAAAGAATGCTATAATTTCTAGTGTCACAGAGCAGACATCTGTTTCATCTTTGTACACTGTGTGTCTCTGTGCTGGAGAGAGACAGAATAATAAAGATAAAAACTGGCTGTGCGGGTAGGAATTGGATGAAATAAAAAGCAAAGTAAAAAATCTGAAGTAGAGGGGCTGGGGCTCAATACTTTAATTAGAATTCTCTATATATTTTATTTGATTTTGTGTATTTTTTCATTGTTTTTAAATCTGAGAATACTTGAAGGATGGCTAAGAATTAGATAAAATTAATAAATCACCCTGGGGAAGCTAGGAATCAGTTTGAGTGAGTCGGAGTGCCTTCCCCAGTATGTGAGTTTGATCCCAGAAGTAAGATTTGGGAAGGATTATGAGCTATCACCATCTTAGTTTCTACTGCAAACATGATATATTTCAACATTGCACATACTAAATAAAATAGGAACAACCCTATCGACGTGGTGGAATCTGGCAGTCCAACAACATACCTTGTGGATAACGCTGAGGCCAAAGAAAGCGAACTGAAATATGCCACAAGTAGAAAGCAGGAACTTGATAAGCGTGTAGAGCAGATGGTTCCAGATGACAGGAGTAATGAGGCAATATTATGTCTAACCATCTGCCTGCCGATGGCCTGAGCCAAGAGCCTACGCTTTGCACAAAGTCCTGATGAGATCCCTGACAACAGGGATGTAGTAGGATAACTCCATATGTCCCACCCTCAATTCCTTGGCAGAACGGAATGGGACACATATATAACAATGATGAAGCCTGCATTTAAGCCAGGGAAGCTGTTTTAAGACAACATGAAGATTTTTAGAAGTATATTAAAAATTATCCACCAAAGCCCGTGAGATAAGGCCCTGCGCCAAGGTAGGTTGAATATTTGAATAAAGGACATTTCACACATCATCCAAGTGTGTTCTTCCCACCCATTCCACACATTTAGCTTACGCAAAGGTTGGATGATTATATACAAGAGAACATTCAAGTCTTTTCAATCCCGGGTCAATGAGGAGATTTTGACAAGTTCAGCTTTTCATGTCACAGTGCTACAAATGCACACTGAAAAAGGTACATTGATCAAAGTCTCGTCTTTGGCGCAATAATTAAAGGTATTGCAACCCCCCCTCCCCATCTCTTTATTCTGTGTGCAAGTATCCACAGGGGGACAGTGACAGATTCCTTATCTTCCCTGCAATTGGCCTGCAACAGAGAACAGTTGCCAGTAAGACCTTCTTCCCTTCCTCCCTTCCACCCTTCTTCCCTTCCTCCCTTCCTCCCTTCCACCCTTCTTCCCTTCCACCCTTCCACCCTTCTTCCCTTCCACCCTTCCACCCTTCTTCCCTTCTTCCCTTCCTCCCACCCTCCTTTGGAAGAAAGCCAAATCCATGCTTTGATTTATGTGTTTCAGTTCATATACTGTAGACTGGTATGTTGTTAGTGGGGACAGGGACACACCATGTTCCCTAATTGGTAGAGGCCCCAAAGCTCAACACATTCACTGTAGTATGTATACTATATGAGTTAAAACTTTTGCAGGCTTCAGCAAACCCTGAACATTATTTTATTATCCCACTCCCTTTTTTATCTGTACATAAACGAGTTTCAGCCTTCCTCCCCTGTCTTTCTTTGCAGTTGCCCATTCATCATGTGCAAGCTGCTCAATTATCACTTGCACAGTCTCTCTTTCAGAAGCATCTTCTGAGACAACAAAAGAGGTCGAAACATCCTGGCATGTATATAATAAACTTCTTGTATGAAGAAACTACTCACAGGGCAAGATGGCTTCACTCGTACACAAAAATGGACATGCCCTGGTTCACTCACAGATCACATCCACATTTCCTTCCTTCCTTCCTTCCTCCCTCCCTCCCTCAAATTAGCATCAAAATTTATATCCTATCAATGCAAATAAATTTGCAGGATAGCTCCTGCAGGATTATTTTATACCAGCAACTCCAATGTTCTCACCTCTTAGTGGTCACGGAGTAAAACGATTGGCAGAAGAATCACATGGAAGAATTTCACACAATACCCAAGTAAGCTGTAGAGCTCAATGCCAGACAGTCTGCTTACAAGGTCAAGTAATTAGCTGACTTGGGAGGAGGATTAGACAAACTCATGAAAAAAAGCCTATCGGTGGTTGCTTGTTATGATTGCTACATCCAGCCTCTAAGTTCAAGTAAATGTCTGTGGAAAGGGCAGTAGTATCAGAGGATTTTCCCCTTTACTTCTGAGCTTCCTGTGGACATTGAGTTGATTACTGTGGAAAACAGGATGCTGGACTGGACGAACCTTTGGTTTGACTCAGCTGGATTCTTCTTGTACAAATCAAGGTTGGTATGAGACTCAGAAACAAATTCCTGTTTGAGGAAGGTGGTGATGGAAGTCTTATCTTGGTAAAGATCTGGGAAGCATAATAATGTGTTGCAGCCTGTGAAGAAAGAGTTGATGCCATTGAAATGTATGTGACAGAAGCATTTCCATGCAGCTCCAATGCATTTTCAAGAGATATTTGTAGGAGAACTTCATGTTGAATCTTGTCTCTCATGGTCTTAACTGTTTTGCTCATAACAAAAATGATTCAGGGAGGCTGTGTATCAGAAAGTAGATCTAAAGAATGGAATGGGAATCAGGAGATTGTGCCCCCGAAAACAGCCAATCTTCACTGTGTAATTTGTTTTAATGATCTGTCAAATTCATATTAATGTTATGTAGTAGTCTCTTTTACGTGCATGTTGTTATTTTCTTAGAACAAGGCTCATGTGTGTGACAGGAATGCCATAAAAAGCAAGATGACAGTAGACAGTAACTAAAAGTTGTTCTAAAGTTTATAAACAAAGTGTTTCTGTTCTGTATTTGCAGATTCAATTTGCGTACGGGGCTTTGATCCAAATCTCAGCATGATGACAGGAATAACTCCAATTAACCCCATGTTGTCAGGCATGGGCCTAGTACCTCAACCTCCTCCAACAGATGTCCCTGTCATCAAAGAAATTATTCACTGTAAAAGCTGCACTCTCTTCCCTCCAAACCCAAGTAAGTAAGGCTGATTAGTTTAATGAGGGTCAAAGTGGCTAGACCAGTACAAACCTTTTGGTAATCATTTAAAGTATCCCCTACCCACCTAAAATTTCAAGAGGGAAAAGTATCTTGCAATTCTAATTTAGCAAGGAGCCTTCAAATGTGCATTGTAAGTTGTTGAAAAAGTATTACTAATGTTAATATTACTAACTTACTAACTTTAGTATCACTTATTTACTTCAGTATTACTTATTTAAGTCATATTATTAATTGCACTGCCTTGTCATCTTTCAAAGACCTAAAATGGGGTTTACATAAATAGGTAGAAATGTGTGGGTCTGCATTTAGTTCTGGGCTAAAGTTACTCAGGCAAAATGGTGCTACATTAACTAAGAGATACTGAATAGCATCAGGACACATTCTGTTCCACCAAGTGGTGGCATTATAAAAGGAGTGCATCTTGGTGTACGTCAATGTCTAGTGAAATATGTATATTGTCATAGACTGATTGAGAGCCTTTTATGCAGGGACCTTGGTTTCTGGATTCTCCAATAACTTCTTTCCATAATGGGCTAATATTTCAAGATATCTATAAGATATCTTTTAGTGAGTCATGGAGAATGGAGAGTCTGTATTTTTCCCCTTGTTTTACTCAATGTACGTATTATTTTGAAGAAAGATGGTCATTTGAACAACCCAAGAGCAAAGTTTGCTATGTAGGTCAATTATATGTGCCGGAGGTCTTAAATTGCATATTCATTCATTCATTCATTCATTTGGTAGCCCACTCACCAAGCAGCTAATGAAGGACTGAAAACTTCCAAATACAAATAAGGTTCATAGTTGAAATGATCAGGTGGATTAATCCTTGTTATTCAAGACAAAACACCCCATAGTTAAACTACAATCCCACCAGTTATGTCGCTATTCGGGATTTCAGCTTTCCTGCTTATGGTGATGTTGACTCTAACCAATAACAGTAGAGAAACCACTCCACTGACAGAGAAATGTGGCAGGATGGCTCCAGTGAATATTTCATCCATGGGCTCTTGGTGTTTTAAGAAGGCCTATGGAAGGAGATACTGGCTGTGCCTGTCAAAAGAAGAATAACTCTGTTCTTAAAGACTGAAGAAAATCTGAGAAATGCCTATCTCCAGCCATATGTCATAAACTGAATTAGCTCATCAGTGGATGGTTTTATATTATTTGATTTCCCCCCCACACACACACACCTTTTTTTACCCTTTTGCATGAGTTAATTGTGGTGATCTTTGATTGAAAGGTAAATATTTTCATTGATTGAAGGTTATGCAGCCAGCAGCCAAGATAGCAACGTTAATATGGTGGCAAAATTTGTGATTTATAAAACTGAATTTTCAGACTAAATATGAAATATTTTAAAACTCAGAATAAAACCATGAAATGGAACATGAATTTAACTATTTTATTTCATTGTCTGCATTTCAGTAGTTTCAGTTTGATTTAATATTTTCTGTATGAAATGAATTATGGGATTAAGCCATTTGAACAAAAGCAGTCAATATCAGTGAGATTATCAGTGTGAAATTCTACTTTTCTGTTAGATCTTCCACCACCTTCAACAAGAGAGAGACCACCAGGATGCAAAACTGTGTTTGTTGGAGGATTACCAGAAAATGCTACAGAGGAAATTATTCAGGAAGTCTTTGAACAGTGTGGTGACATCACAGCAATTCGAAAAAGCAAGAAGAATTTTTGTCACATTCGTTTTGCAGAAGAGTTCATGGTTGATAAAGCCATTTACCTTTCTGGTATTTATCACGTTCTTCAATAAGTCTTCTTCTTGGCATCTCATTTGTATTGTGTGTGATTCCATTTTCTATTACCTATATATCTCAGTAAGTGAGCTTTCTCTCTTGACCTTGGAGAAGGACTTGCAAGCTCATAAGCCCAATTCTTTCTTTGCGTCCAAGAATTTCACAGTTCTTCCTTTGTATTTTGCATGTTTTGGTGTAATTTCTTGCTTCCCAGTGACTAGAAGTCTCTAACTCAGTAATTTGAAACATTTAATATGTGTGGATTTATTTCCTTATGCTTTGTAGTTTATCCCTCTGTCATGAAATGATAGCTGTTGATTGCTTTTATATATCACTTTAATTATCTACTAGGTTTCCAGCAGTTAAGAACAAAAAACAGAAAAATATAGTAAAAACATGATTAAAAGAATGTAATATTCCTAAGAGATCCAGGTTGTTGTAGTGGTTAAAGGCACCAGGCTAGAAACCAGGAGAGTGTGAGTTCTAGTCCTGCCTTAGGCATAAAGCAGCTGAGAGACTTTGGGCCAGTCACTCTCTCTCAGCCCTAGGAAGAAAAATGCAGTGGCAAACCACTTCTGAAAAATGTTGCCACAAAACTGTACAAACCTGTCCCAGCAGTTGCCAGGAATCAAGATTGACTCAAAGCCAGGAAAAAAGAATCTAATGACAATAACTACTGAACCAATAAAATTAAGACAAGGTGGTTGTTACTTGGCCTGTTGGGGGTACTAGCAAATTCTCTGTTGCGGAATGTGTTGGTTCAATAAATTCCACCTAGAAATGGCCATCCTGAAAGTACTAGGAGTCAAACTATTGACACACTGTAAATTAAAACCATTTTGAACTGTACCTGAAAACCTAACTACAAAAGTGTTAGTGACTATCCATTCATAAAATCAGTCCTGTGGTGAACATGGCAGTCATAAAACATCCATTTGTTAGACTGGAGTGTTAATTTCCTGTCCCCCCCCCCCAATTCCCTCTGTACCCTGGGTGCTCTCTAACATGTTACTCATGGTTTGTATGTGTGTACTCTTGAGTTGAGTTGAGTTGAGTTGTTGGGTTGGGTTGGGCTGTGAATGTCTGTGAAGCCTCTGAAGGACCCAGAGATATTTTTTATAAAGAAAGATAAAGCTAGGGGCATTTTATTTAGAACATGCCAGATTCATATTCATTTATTTACTTTGATTAAAAGAAATATAGAGAGAGAAAGGAGTGGGGGAGAGAGGCAGGAATTCAGTGCAAAGAACCAGGAAGGAATCTGTGGACATATGTATGCCTGTAAGAACATTGTTGCCAACTCTTGATCTTTTTTAGTCATGTGACTATTACAGTCTGGTTTTATCAGGCCATAGAATTCCAACTGCTTAGTCAAGGTGCAGACTTTGAGAAGGTTTGCCTTTTTTTTTAAACTATAGGAGCAGTGGTGTCTGTGGAGTTGAGAGTCAAGATCTGCAAGGTGAGAGTGAGCACGGTGAGATGAAGCCCTGCCCTTTGTATGTACATCAATGACAAATGCATGGACAAAATGGCTGGATGTCTATCATGACACTGTGTCCACCATCTTGCAGATGCTGCTGTGTAGGATTAGGCAAAATCTAAAACAATGACTCATCTTACAGTTAGACTACTGCAATTCATTCTACATGGGCTGCCCTTGGAAAAGTCTGGAATTTGTAATTGGGACAGAATAGGGCTGCCTACCTGCTGGCTGTACTAAAATGACCATTTAGCAAGAATTACATTAGTTGCCACTTGGCCATTTTGAAGATGCTGGTTATTGTATATAATGTCCTGTATGGCTAGGCATTCATGACTGTCAGGATTATCTGCTCTAGATGGAATAGATATCTGCCCAACATGGTATAGCTGGGAGGGGGCACAATAGATACCCATTTCCCAAGGGCTGAAGGAGGAAATCAGAATGTCCCCCACTCTTTTTTCATTCAGCAAGGTGGTGAAAACTGTTCTTTTTGGAAGGACCTTCAGAATGGAAGGTCTTCATAAGTGGGCTGCAGTGAATATAGATGTGGTATGTTGTTTTATCTGATCTTACTAGGTGTAGTGTGTTTTTATACTTTTATTAGTATAAACCACCTAAGTAATATAAAGAAAAAACTTTGTAGCTGTAATTAGAAACAGAGGAAGATCCTATTGCGCAAATAAGGAGAATGTAGGACAAGTACTGGAAAGTTATCCCATCTGTTGATTCATCTGCAATCACTGAAGTGTAGGTGTTCTCTGTTAGCCCATCTTCTAGCCTGGTATTGCTTCTCTTAAAAAGCAGCATGATCCAGAATAAAGCAGTTACCATTTTGACACTTGCCAATTAGAAGATCAAGTAGGCATGTATTTGTGGGGCCTGGGTGAATTGCCTGAGTAGGGTAGATCAGATTAGCAATAACTTTGGCCAGTCTGGAACTCAGTATGAAGCTTGTCTGAGGTAGTTCAGCCTTGTGTTCATGAGGTACTTCACGTGGTGGACACAACATAGTTCTCTTCATCAGGGCAAGGAATTAACTCAATTCTCCTTGAAGAGATGCTCTACAGACTCTCAAAGTCTCTAGCAGTAATTCTGACAGCCAAAAATTCTTCAGGTATCTGACAACAAATGTTAGAAGGTGTTTTTGTGTGTGCAGAAGTCTCTTTCGGTTTCTGAAACCACAGGAGGACTTCCCAAAAGTGAGATGTAGTGAGATGAGACTGTTTCTGTTCTAAAAGCACCAGAGCCTGGTTGCTTCATGAAACAGCTTCAGCTGGTGCTTTGCTTGAAGCATTGTCAAAGCAAAGCTCTCAGTCAAAGTTTTTTATAACCCTTCTCAGTACACCTACACTGGATAACCAAAAAGAATGGTCATCACCTATATTAAGTCCATCTTGTTCACATGGAGGCCCCATCTGCTCTGGCCTAAATTTTGCAGGTCTAGTAGTAGGACTTTTCAGTGGTGTATCACAAATGTTCCATCCCAATTTCATGGCAAGTAGATGGCTGTATAATTGAACAAACAAATAAATAAACAAATGTCCTTATTTGAATTGGTGGCCTCAGATGTGATTATATTATCACAGGGTGGTGGTTTCAGAGTTTGATATTTGAAGGAGTATCACTCCCTGTTCATATTAAGGTGAACTGAGCCATGCCTCTGTCTCTCACCTCTGAGATAAATGTCTTCTTAACTATGCCATCTTGAATGTGACATGTTCTCCTCCTGGAGACACAACCGGTGCCAAATTTGACTTAATTTCACCACCAGGTAAGTCTTGTTTATTTGCATTCACTTAGGGGGTTTGATAGACACGGCATTGTTTTAATGTTGTTTTTATAGAATCGTGTTTTTGGCTCTGTTTGTTTTGGATTTTGTTTTGAATGTTTTAATTATTATGTCCAATCATAAGATCTCTAATAGATGGTAAGTAAGAAGTATTTTAATAAATAATTATCAATGAGCAGTAACTAAAGATGCAGCCTATCTAAATAGATAGCCAACATTAAAAAATGCAGTATAGATCTAAGAATTAGAATTGGTTCATTGATTTACACAGATGGATCAGTCAAGGAAATCTGGCTAGAGTGAAAAAACTCAAGTTAGGCTTTGAGTAGATACAGCAAAGGGAGGAGTACATGATGCCAAAAAATAGAATACACAGTCATTTTAGAATGGGGATAAATGGTACTTATTTCACATATAATTACACTCACACAGTTTTTGCACTTGCTATTGCTTGGTTAGAAGTAGGTGATCCAAGGGTGTGCTATAACATAGATTAATCTTAGCTTAATCTCAGTTGCATCTCACCATGGCCACCTGCCAGGCCCTCAGAGTTGAGTTTTTGTTCTAATACACGTAATTGTAAAATGGAGAACACTGATCAATATTGCTCTGGAGCATCCTGAATTCTATAAAACAGTCAAATGAGGAAGAAAAGTCGCCAAACTTCCAGAGGTGATAGTGTGGGAGGAAAAACTCCACTTCTTCTCCCATTCCTAATTTGACACTCTATTGCACTGAAACTAGGAGCATAAGAGTTCTTGTTTAAAAGGGCTGGCACATCAGACGCATCAGAAATACAGCAGGTATGAGAATTGCAACACATTCTGATTGAGTTGAATACAGTGGTTGGTGAATACTGATTGGGACCATTATCCTATCTAGCCCAGTACTGATTCATAGACACTTTCAAAATTTGCTGCCTTATACTGTAAGTCTGCAATATAGGTTGATGCAAGAAAGCCGGATGCAACATTGGACCTACAAATGAAGTAGTAGAAGTTCTCCCATTCAGGGCAAAATTGTCAAAACAAACAAGCGATGAAGATGGAATATCAGGCCAGATAGGAAATTTCCTGGCATCCAGTAGGATGTGTGGAGGGTCATCCCAGCACAGAGTTAGAGCTGGTGAGGGTTTAAGCACTTTCTGGAAGTAGCCTACTTGACAGATAAAGGACCATGCACTGTAACTCTGGCTCTTCCTTTAACTCCAACTCTTGTATTTCCAGCTCCTCATATGTGGTCTGAGATGCAAGGAATAAATTAGTTAGGAAGCCAGACCTAAGTTATTTCTTCAAGAGCAGAATGCGAAGGCTTTGCTTTTAATTAGCTCTTCCTCTGTGAGTGTATCCGGTTATTGTTTTGCTGGCAATATCTTGAGATATTTCAAGAGTGAGGTTGTCATCTGAATGCCGTTTCACAGAGAGTAAGGAAGTCAAGGTTCTGGAGTATAACCTGATCACATCATATCAGATTGCTAGTGATCTTCTAGTCTCTTCTACCTGATTTCTACTAATTCTATTCCACATGCCAATGGAGCCACAGTCTTCAGCCAGGAGGAAGAAATCACCATCCTTCATACAAGCAACCTCTCCCCACAAATACCTTCTACAATGAAAAGAAAGGAAAATTGCTTTGCATCCCTAACCTCTTCCCAAGCTAGATTTTGATGACATTTTACTAGCAGAATTCTAGCCCTGACTGTCTTCTAGCCTGGCAGAAGGGCTGCTGTCAGTGATGAAGCTGGATTGTTTTAATTGCACTGAATTATTGTTTTTCCTAGATGATCTTTATTACATTTTCAAACATAAAATACTCTGAAATGGCCAAGGAAGAGGGTAATTTTCCAAGCTTATAATAGGCAAGAGACACAAAAAGAGAAGATACAATTTGCTGCATTTACAATTGTGGTATTACACAGGGCTACAGTCCTGTTGTCATTTTCAGCTTACACTAAATGACAACACACCTGTCATAATAAGTTAAACCAGTCCTAGAAACACCCTACTAGCACCAATCCTGTATACTTCACAGAGATAGGTTGTGTTAACAGGGCTTGAGGGACTGTGTTCTCACTCATCTGTTTTATATACTTGTCAGGTCCCAGCTATGTATTCCTAAATGACCTTTCAGTGCTCAAAAGACAGGATAGCTGTGCAAAATATAAACTTTTTCTATAAAGTTTTCCACAAACTTTTTCTGATTGTCATAACTAGTCATTATGGCTATATTAAAGATGCCTTTCATCATAAACAGGAACAACTGATAGATGAATCCATCACATGGAGATGGGAACGTTCTGCAGAGGATTCACTTGGTTGTATCAGGGGTGGAGTGGGGTGGCATGTCATGCCATGTTAAAGAAGTCAGTCAGACATTGTGCTATTGTGATGCATCCCCAGCCCTGTTGTACATGATTTGTGATATTGCATGCATGCCCAAAAGGTGCAGCGTGAGGTTGTGAATCTGCTTTTGTCATTTTGTCAAGTTGTAGAAGTTCATGTTTGGTTATATAGTCAGAAGCAAATGTATTGCCTACATATTCTTCTTAGCTCAGGGCAGAATCCAATGGTACCTTTCTTTTCTGAAATCGTTGGAAAGCTGTGAGATCTTTGGAAGTGCTTTAAGATTCACCAGTTTGTGCTTACTTTTGAAGGTCAAAGATATGCTGACCAATGGCCTTCCTAGAAAATATTTTTTTTTCCATGGGATCTGATTGGATTTCAATTGCATCTCTCTCTCTTTCGTGTTCTCTACCTGCTCTGAACTTTCAGGACTAGGCTGATGATGGAAATGAATGAAAAAAGAATGAATAAATGAAGATGAACTAAATCCCAGACCTGGCTGGTTAAGGAAATGTTGTTTTTTGCATGTGTCAATGAAAAGTGATACAATCTGAGGCTGTTGTGTTTTCATCATAAAGTGAAAGCTGAGAGATGTAATATTTACACTTTTGCAAATGGCCAGATTTCACAGTCCTTTATTTTATTTAAGGGTTGAACTACCTTACCATTTTCTTAGCATGTTCTCAAACTTTGTGAAGTTCATTCTAAGGCATTGAAGTTGGTTTCTCTTTTAGGTCAACTGAAAAGACGTATATTTTTACAGTACACTTAGGTATATGCATGTGTGTCTTGACGTGCTTCAGGGAAACAGCAGGTATAACTATCTATTCATCAACTTGATGATTTATTGAACAAGGAAAATCCTGATTAAAACAAGTCTTTGAAAAAGTTCACAGAAGAAGAAAGAGCTGCCATATTTTTGCTTGTTAATTTCAGGTTATCGCATGAGATTAGGATCTAGCACAGATAAGAAGGATTCAGGTCGCCTTCATGTTGATTTTGCGCAGGCAAGAGATGACTTCTATGAATGGGAGTGTAAGCAAAGGATGTTGGCTAGAGAAGAGCGTCACAGGCGCAAAATGGAAGAAGATCGAATCCGCCCTCCTTCTCCTCCAGTGATAATGCATTATTCGGAGCATGAAGCATCTTTGCTGGCTGAAAAATTGAAAGGTAGTGAAATACTTTCCAATTCTGTTTGATGTCAAAACATTGCTAATGCTGCAAGTTTATTATTTACATCTTATATTAATATTTAATGAAATGTGTCTCTTCCCTTTCAGCATATAACAATAGCTGTTGTTTGGGTGTGAGTTATCTAAAATGTGGATTGTCTCCTTCCTTACTTCGACAATAAGTTTTGAAATATTCCAGTTATTTTCTTTTCCTTAATGTTATTGAAGTTTTTACACGTTACAGAGGTGTGAAATCCAATTTGCCACTTAGTGTACAAGACTCAACAGAGAGAATGCAATCAGTCATAACTTCCTGCATTTCTTTATTACACATCCTTGCAGATTTGTAACAGTTGAAGGCTGCAATAACAGTGTAACAACAGCAGAGCACAAATATTATGTGTTGGACCAGCAAGGAAGGAGTGTTGTATTTTCAGTAAGCTGAGAATTTTTGTGGGCTTTCATTTCCACATCCCACTTCTTTGGTGATGATTCTGTCTGCGTTATCATACATTTTGCTTCAATTCATGCTAACATATTGCAGTTTTTATATCAGCCATTAAATCTCAATCAAGAATTTTAATGGCTTAATATGATATTTTTCTGTTACCTGAAAGAGTTCCCTTTTCCAGTATGCCTTGAACAACATTGAGAACTTTTGTTCAGTTAAGTGGATATGATTATTTTTTCTCAACATATCTCAACATAAGGAAATATACCAATGAAACAGTGCCTTTTCATTTACATTAGTAGCAACCTGTTTTAAAAATACATCAGGGCATTTCTTAATGAAGGAGAGTCTCAGAACCTATCCATTTTTTTATCCAATGCCTGCTTGAAATCATGTGTTTTAGATTCTTCTGAAGCAAATGATTCACGCCTTTTTCTACTGATTGCGTTTCATATTCCCCACCCGCTAAACAATTGGTTATCATCCCCTGTTGACTGATAGTAGGAGAACGGACATTCAGAGTCTTCAACTGAGCATTTTGTGACTTTCAAGCGTTCTTCTTATCTTTTGCAGGGCATATTTGAGAAGAAAAACTCATGACTCTCCCCTTCAAAACTAAAATGAAGTGTCCCCCAACACTTCCTATGCCTCCTTGTCCTTAATGGGCACTCGGGGTACAGTACGCCTCCAGGCTATCTTGGTACCTCTGTGTGTGCTTGTCTGGCTGTGTGAAGTAACTATTAACATGCTACTCAATGGCTAAAACATATGACATGCTAATATTGCTGGCTTATCATGTGAGTGCTTAGGATGTGTCATGAGTGAGGTTATCATACCAAGTTGTACCTTTCCTCTAATTGTACAGAAGCTGCTGCTCTGTCTTGACACCACAAGCCGATAAGCCCATATGCTTCCATAAGTATAAAAACCAGCACAACTAAATTTTAGTGACTGATTCACTGCTTCAGTTTCGGCCATTTTAATCATTGATCAATGCAGCATTCAGTAAGCCTGCAAGAAAAATAAAATGTTGAGGTGGAATGTAATTTGAATGCACTGGTTTGTATTTCTAGAAATATCTGTTATGTCTTCCAGCTTCCAAGGTGCTATTTTATATTTACATTTATATTCATATTTGAACCTTTGCAATGGGCTGTTTGAGACACTAGGTGTAGTCTGTCTTAACTTGCCCTTAGCATCTGCTGGTGCAGCTTTGTACACAAGTCTGAATTAATCACCATGTAGAATGAGGCAGCCATAGAATCATGGAATCAGGGTTGGAAGGGACCTTGGACGCCTTCTTGTCCATATCTTGGGAAAGCAGCAATTATACTGCATTTATTATTATTGTAGGTGGGCAGAAAAGGGGAATTTCTGTAGAAATGTGGGCAAAGCCAGCATAGCTTGAAAAGGAAGAGGCTGGAAGTGTGCAAGTACTTAATAAAGAAAAAAAAAACATCAAGAATCTTGCCAAATGTAGAGTTTGCATATTTGTCATCAGTGGGTGTCTACCCCTACCCTCCCTTTTATTTTCTTGACTCCTCCAGTTTTTAGTGAGGCCCAAATCTTTCTTCCCACCAAATTTAGGGAGACAGAGAAAGAGAGAGAGAAAGAGAAGAGAGAGATTCACTAGGGGGCTGGTAGATTTCATCTTTGAGCTAGAGACCTGGACTGCATGATCTTAGAATAAAGCCAGCAGCTACTATTTCCTCCAGATTTTCTTCAGCTGCAATTCCCAACACTCTGAGCAAGTAGTGCCAGCACTAAAGGATGCTGGGAACTGTAGTTAGCAATATCTGGGGAGATTTCCTATCACTTTCATACTGTATTTATTGGCATACCTTCTCAAGTTGTATTATGTCATGTATATTTGAACAGAAAGTTATCAGGAATCACATTCAAAAATATGTTAGTCAATCACTTCAGTCCTAGTGTCAGATGTTTAAATGGTTAAATATTGCATGTTTAACCTCACCATTTGACATCAAACAATATTGTACTAACAGTGGCAATATTTGTCAATGGAAATGCTGTATTTGTCAATTCAAGTGTTGTAGAAAAAGTGTTGTGTTTATTTCTCTGGGATACACACACACATATAAATACATATATTTCATTCTGCCCTTCATCTAAATCAGTATTTTTCAAACTTGTCAACTTTAAGATGTGTGGACTTCAACCCCCAGAATTCCCCAGCCAGTTGGGCTGGCTGGGGAATCCTGGGAGTTGAAGTCCACACATCTTAAAGTTGCCCAGGTTGAGAAGCACTACTCTAAATGATCCTAGGGCAGTAAATTACAAAGGAATAAAAAAAATGGTAAAGACTGGAAGAATATAGCTTGATAACCAAAGTAGCAAAATGAGAATTCTGCCACACTTAGAACACTTAAAGAATAGAGAAGCTTTTGCTGGCTGTTAAAGGATCTTACAGTCAGAAGGAACCAAAAGTTCAATATCTCTGACAGATGATTACCCAAGCTCATTGTAAATGCTTTCTGCAAAGGAGACCCCATCATCTTCCCAGCTGTTCTGTTGTATTGCTGACCAACTCAATTTGTTAGGAAGTTCTTTCTTAATCTTTAGGCAGAATTTGCTTCCTTCCTATTTCAATGCATGTTTTTTTGTCCTCTCCTCTAGAGTAAATCAGGAGAATTCTCTCCTGTCTTCTGTATTAGATATAGAATATTTGGATTGTGGTCACCATGTATTTCGAGGTTGCCTGGTTGGAAAAGATGATTTAACCCCAGGCTTTACGATTTACAGAATGAAACAAAAGAACATGGAGAGAAATTCAATAAAAACAAGTGGCAGATCTACATCAGAGTTCCCAACAAATGGCAGTGATGTCAACATGACAACACACAATGATGCTATGCAAATGTCATCCTTATGTAATGACATCCTGGTGTCTGATGTAAGTCACAGCATTTGCATGATGATGTCCCGTTTCATGATCTGGCCTCCCCTTGCTGCACCGCTTGGTGAAAAACAACCCACCACTGAATTGCTTATTAATGGCTCTGCTCTCACTAAGTTCACTTGGCAGGGAGAAAAATATCTGCCCTCATAAATTCCACGGTAATAAACATTGCAACAGAGAAGTAGAAGAAAGGGGAAACACCAAAGTGTGAAAAGTTTGTAAGGCATCAGGAAAACATCTGCCTTGCTCTTCTTTTTTAATGGCATAAAGCCATCCGTATATATAATTCTTCACCATTCAGAACCTGCCTCTCTGTAGATACTATATTATCCCCCAAAGAAAGAGCAGATTGGAAATTTAAATAAATGGATTGGCACCACCATAGACTGAATTAGGTACAGAAGTTGTTTGTCGAGAATCAAGGAAACTGAGCCTTAAGGAGAGGCCCACATTGAAATTCAGACCTTTGATTACTATGGATGTTCAGCACTTTTGAGCAATACTCCATCAGCTGCTATGGGCTGTGGACTATTAATTCTTTGGTCAGGAGCCTTTTCTGTCAGATTTTCCTTGCTTTGGAGTCTTTGTAGACAGAGAGCTTGTTCTCCAAACTTGAAACCTTGAGCTTCAAAAAGTGTTATCTGATAACAGGCACTGTAGCTCGTTGATAGATGACTCAGAAAGACATACATTACAATTTTCATAACATGTCATGACAAGACTTAGGCGTAGCTTTCCTTAACTATGTGCATGTTTGAGTAACTGACAAACTGGCATTATAGCACTCATTTTATGGAAACATACATTAAACTTCAGGAATTCACCTATAAAAGAAAGAGGTCCAATGTATGATGGAATTTAGAAGGACTATGATCCCCAAAAAGTTATCTGAGTAGCAGTGCATTATATTTTTTAATGGTCATTTGACCTCCAAGTCATGTTTTTGAATAATGTTGCCTTTTCTCCAAAGGAGTGATTTGGAGAACCAAACCCAACCCAGCTATAAAATTGGATTCTGTGATTTGCCTTCCCTGAGATACCTTTGCTAGCAAACATTAAATTTACGGTGGAAGATTCTGGTGTAACTGCAGGTGTTCATAAGAGGAAGGAGGTGCTCTGTTCTATTTTTGGCAAAGAAAATGCTTTCAGCTTGTAAGCCACTGGGCAGTTGACTCGTCGATTTAGTAAGCAAGTAGGAAAGATGAAATTAGGATTTTAAAAATAATCCATAGAGAGGGCATTAAGTTAGGTAATATAGTTGTGCTGTGAATAATTTCCCTCTAGCACTTGTTAAATTGTTAGCAACTTATATCTCCTAATTATACAACCAATGAAGGTTTTTCTTCTCGTAAAGAACCATCAATTAACCATTAATAGGCTCACAAGCTTCTTGGAATATTCTAAAAGTTGCCTTTAATTAAATGTGGGTTTGGTGTTTTCATTCAGGAAATACTTAGTGCTCTAGAGTTCCTTCCCCCCAAAATGCCCCTATCACACCCCAAATCATAACTGCAGAGCTGGGTTCCCAAGGTCTTCCGATCTTCTTCCCACCCAGTCACAACTGTTCTCCACACCTGCGGCCTGTTCTTTTCATTCTTTAATGATGACTGCATTAATACAATCTCTGAAAGTAATTTTTAAAATAAATATATATAGATAACTGAATATATATCTCATGAAGGATCTTGTTAGGATTGGATTGAGTGTTGTATAAGTGCATGGGGGACCTAACCAACCTTGGCTGATCTAAAAAAAAAAAAAAGCTAAGGAGGGTCAGAGGACTGTGCTAGGGAATACTGAACCTGCAGGCTAGACCTGGATGTTGAAAAAAAAATCTCAGAAGAAGACAATGGCAAACCACCTCTGGAGCACTGCCAGGAAATGTCCATGAATTCACCAGCAGTATAGCATGATCAAGAGAACCTTGACCATTACCTTAAATGCACTTTTCACTGTATGATTTTTGAAACATAAAAGCAGTACTTCATTTTGTGTGACAGAATGTGGTTTTTCTACTGTATTGGAAACTTAAGATATGCACACAATCTGGCCCCAATATCCTCATGTAGAGCTCTGTCCCCCAGAGAGAAGGCAGATGCTAAAGATTGTTAGCTGAATACACTTAGAAGAAGGCCCTATAATCTGACCTGGACAATCAAGAGCTTTCACCCTGAGCCTTACCTCATTCAGTTGAGTACACATGGAGTCCTACTTTTAGAACTTCAGGCTGATGATGCAAAGGTTGTTTTTGGCTTAGCATGCAGATGGAAATGGGAGCTCCTTTCATTTGGCTGGAACATACTTTTCTCCTCAACATGTTTCAGTAGGAAACTTAAAGTTTTCCTGAATTATGTATATGGAACTTAACCAAAAACGTCTATTGATAATGATAGATTCACGTGAGGATCCCTTTTCTTAATTGGCCTTTCTCTGTCCCCACTACCCATCTATTTCTTTGTTATTTGAATTGCATGCATACAGGTTCAACAGTGTTATTATCCCAGCGATTGGCAGTCTGGTGATGTCCAGATGTTTGGATTATAGCCCTCACAATCCATTTCCATTGGATCTGCTGGCTTGTACTGATAGGAAATCAGCCAACTGGAGGACATCCCATTCTGTGCCCAATTTATGCACATTACAGTGCATAACATTGACATTTGGGGTCTTCTGCTAACACAGCAACTCAAAAGCAAACTTGGAAGGCTGAAATTTCAAGTAGGGAAGTGGTGGGAGTGGATCTCCTACTCACTGGCCATTTTGCACCTCAAAGTTATCTCTCCCTCACCCGGCCACCCCTTTGCCTTCCTTTTGCAGAGTTTCAGATGAGAATCTGGAATGGGAAAATCTTATACTCTGGAAGGCTTTGGTCTCTTTTCCTATTAAAACACAGGAGCAATATACCTTGTGATATGAAGTTAAGCTGAAGGTCCTTTAGCAGTTTATGTTGGAAACACCGGTGGAAAAATGCTCAGTAGAATGAAATTGTATAAGATAGGCAGATGGGAAGAATAAGAGAAATTGGAAGAGAAGAGCATTTGGAGCCCCCAAAGGGAGGCCAGAAGGATTTTGTAATAAACATTTGTCTGAAAGGACTCTGAAGGCTAGAAGAGTTGCAATTTTATAATGGCCAGTTCTGCTCTTATCGGCAAAATCATCTGGTTACATGAGACTTCCCGATGCAATGAAGCAATTTTGTGAAAGAAGGTTCCATTAGAGCTGCCGACACAGTTGCTGACATTTACATCTTCTGTTGAGTAATCAAGATTAAAAGTGCCATCTGATAATTTTATTTTTGCCTCAGTGACTTTGATTTACTTAATTTGCTTCAGCAACTGATTGAAATCAAAAACAGCCTCTTTGAGGCACATCCTTCAATCTGGATGTGCATAAAATGCATTGATTGAAGAAGCACAGCTTTCTTCACAGAATCTCATAGACAAATCTTCATTAATAGCACATTTTACTTTCCTGTTTTATTTTCTGCTCGTCCTAAGATCAGCCCTTGCAGTGAATCATCACAAAAAGGGTTCTGGCTTCTAGAGGCCTGGTTGATTACCTTATTCTTTCAAACGTTTTGCAACCATTTAACCTTTCCATGGGATATACACATAATATTGGTTCTGTATGTAAATTTCTCCAAAAAAATCAAGAGGTTCCTATTCTAGGGGACTTCTAAACATAACTTGATGCTTGATCTGGAATTTGGCTTGAGCTCAACCAGTTGTAGGACTGGGATATCTAAAGAACTAAACTCAAAGGGGAATAAGAACCTTAAATAGATGAGTCAGATGTTGATTTATAGACTGTTGTATAACTTCCTGGCAGGATGGAACAGCTTTGACCAAGGAACTCAGAAGACTCAGTGAGTTTACAGAGCCACTTTATTAGTGCTCAGATCACCTACTGTTGTTATATTTTTGGAATATGAAAGCTGCATTTGGTCCATTTGCTCGCAATCTCATTTCTCTCTCCTCTGCTGTCAATGCTAAAGCCAGAGGTTCATAGCCCTAGAGTTTAGGAAGCTGGTGGCAGGGAGGTCAGTGGGGTGGAAGGTGGGAAAAAGAGCCAGGTAGAGTGAAAGAGGTGATGTTGGGTGGAGCACTCGGTCTTCTCAAACCTGGCACTGGAGATCATGCTGGTGGTGCAAATGGTCCAACCTCTCTGCGGCATTAGGACCCCCTCCCCAGATATGGGGTGCCTTTCAGAGCTTTTTCAATCTTTCTCAGACTTTTGATTCAGAGATTTAATTCTGGCTTATTTCTGAGGATAGAACATTAAGGGCAGGAAAAAAAATGTTATCTTTTTTTCCCCATGGAAATCAGGGAGTTTTATACACCAACGCAACATGCTTTCTACTTCACATGGATCTTACAGCAGCACGATAGTGATAGAAACCTCTCATCTGGAATCACTCATGTTTGCAGGGGTGGCTTGTAAAACAGTTGCATGCTAAAGGATCCTCCTGGAAGGATTAACAGTGCACCTATAAATGCTTCATCTTCCTCTGGTTCAGGTTGGGGAGAATCTTAAAAAATACTTAGCATTTAATTATTCCCAGAGTGAATCTACTTCATATTGCTGTGACAGCATAAGGACTGAATGAAAATTCAAGCCACAACATTTACAACACTCACGATAATCAGTGCTTTAGAGGGCAATTTATAAAGTTTTATATTAGAGGTGTTAAGCCAAACCTAGTATAAGATACATCATAAATATAGTTAATGGGACAATTAATTCAAAAGGGCTGAAATCTATTCATAGCCAAAGAATGGGATCATAATTTTAGCTTCTTGAATGGATTTGTTCTAGATGACAGCAAATTTTCAGAGGCCATAGTAGTGTTACTTACCTGGATAGAACGAGGAGAGGTGAACCGTCGCACATCCAACCAATTCTATTCGATGGTGCAATCTGCCAACAGCCACGTCCGCCGACTCATGAATGAAAAAGCAACTCATGAACAAGAGATGGAGCAAGCCAAGGAAAATTTTAAGCATGCCTTAACAGGGATACTCACTCAATGTAAGTAAACCCAGTTAGTCCTGTAAGATTATTATTGTTATGTTAGTGGTTTAATGGTGATAGGTTTGTAATCACAAGGGTAAGTAGTTGTGGTCTAGTCATTTTCTATTACTCATATATTGTGAGCATTTTGGGGAAGATCAAGGACCAGTCCTAAGCTTTTGCATCTCAAGGTGAGCAAAGTTACTGTATTTGTTAACTAACTGAAGAAATATAAGAATGAAGAAAACTAGTCAGAGGAAATTACCTCTGTCTGTCAGCTGGTGTGAACAAGACCGTTTATATTTACATAGAACCAAAGAGATAAAAATTGAGGTAGAGATTTCTGCCTTCATATAAGCACCGATAGGAGCTCTGATATTGGTGAGTGACAAGGATCAGGATCTTCAGATGTTGCAGGTAACTTGATGAAAACACTGACCCTGTAAATCTGTTTTCAAAGGAGAAATTATATATTGAGTATCATGAAGATGAGAATAAAAAATGAAACTGCCAGAGTTGTAAAACAGTTATATAAATTTATAGTTTGGCCAAATATTTTGAAGGCACCTTAGAAACAATCTTGTACAGTTGGAAAAAGGGCAGAAAAGGGGCAAATAAAATGCTGAAACAATCCAAACTGAATGCTCTGGCCTCCCTTCGTGGTGGTTGTATCTTCAGAATGTTCCATTTCTCTGCAAAATACCAAAATGGGAGGAGCAGTGAGGGAGTGGACTGGAGTTCATTGGTTGATGCGGGGAAACAATTGCAGGGAAACATGCGGGGAAACAATTCCTCAGCAGCTTTAAGAGCACAGCTTTGGAGGGATGTTTGTTTTTCCTTTTTACAACAAATTGGGATGTGCTAAAAATAAGGGAAAGGGAATGCCCATTGCAATGCATTGGTTGATTCTAAATGACATGTTGTCAGTGTTGGCTTGGCCCAAATAAAGTGGTCCATTTTTCAGTGCAGAAGTTAATCGGTTGTCAAGCTCCACGTAGCTGGAAAACCAAGAAGTGAGAGCCTCACAGACTTCAAAAAGACTTCCATTTTGTGGCTAGTCTTGAAAACTCCAAGAGTAAATTACCAGGCAGACTTGGAGTGAGTCAATTAAGGTGGAGTGTCTTGGAAATGCTTTCTTCATAAGGCTCCACCTCTGGGATGTGTTGCATCTTCTCACCTGAACTACACTCATGCTCATCCGCCTCTTCCTTCTCCTGCTCTTCCTTCCCACAGTCTCTCACATCACTGCACACACATCCAGGAGGCAGGAGTAGCTGTGTGTAATTGAAGTATATTATTCTGTGTAAGCTGCCTTGTGGAGACAGTGTGTGACCGGGGACAAGATTCCGATAAATAGAAAGGCAAATGTCAAGGATGATATGCAAATTGTAGGGTGTTTTTTTTTTTTTTACCCAGACATATTAATTCTTTAAAGTGGATTTCAGTCCAGAAAGAAGAATCTGCTGCAGAAGCTTTGGCAGGAAGTGTGTCCCATTGATTTTTTGCAAATGCGCACTTAGCAGATGAGCTCCTTCCAATATTTAATGCTGGCAGCTTTTCTTTGGAGCAAATGTAATCAGTTCTGTTGCCTTAATGGCCCTTCCTTATAAAACAATAATCAGAATAATGGCCCCCTGAATTTCTTTCATCTTCTTAAAATAAAAATACAGTTTGCTCCTTCAATGATGAAAACACATTCTTACAGTCGAAACGAAGAAAAAATAGACCTAACTTTAATTTTTTCAGATCATGTGGGAAATAGTTTCCGGAAACTATGAGCAATCATTATTGGAACGATGTTTTATTCATGCCTAATCTAATGTGCAAAAATTTCATATGCCATGATTAAATATAAAATATTTAACAGTTCTCGGCAACAGAATGTACACAAGTATATAAACTAAGAACCAGATGTACAACAATCATTTCTTTGAAAACATTTAATGTCATGAATCCCAAAATTAGATTCCTTTAGTGTGTTTTAGAAACGAATAGTCTACATTGACTATAATATTTTACCTAAGAATTGATTAAGTATAACTGTTGTTTGCAGATGGAAAAGCCATGATTTGTAAATGCAGTTAGAACCGTTCACAATGTTTTTTGAAATAAGTGTGTCAGGTTTGCTTTTGAATCAATGTTTCTTAAAGTTCTCAACATCACATAACATTAAACAGCATTTTTTTTTGAATGAGGATGTTCTTTTTTTAGAAACAGAAAAAAAGTAAAAGGAATATTGAAATAAAACATTTTAATAATCATCATTTATTTCCCCTTGTGTTTAATACATCAATTATACATGTTAATTGGACGTATAAGTTTGCGTAGAATGGCCTATTGCATCGATGTCTTGAGGGATATTGTTTAATGAAAGAGTAGACAAAACATTCAACTTATTCTGATATTTGGCATCGGTTATAGTGAGTGATTAAAATCCACTTACACAAACATGTGTTGAAAGGAAAAACAGCAGACGTTTCAGTGCCATTTCACTTCATAGCTCGTGTTCTCTTTCATAGAAAGGTCTTCTAGTGACTTTTTCCTTGTTGTTTCAGTGTGATGTCTGAGAAGAGCTCTCAACATCTTCATTCACGGTGGTGGGCTAAGTCCTGCTTAGGCTGAGGGGAAACATTGTTGTTCTGTGGAATATAACTTAAGAACTATTGTTCTAGATGGCATGTTCCTATACTTCCTGCATCATTCAGCATAGCAGTCCCAAATTTAGTGCCCTCCATATCTGTTGGCATGACTGCTTCTAGAATTCCCAGAAGGCATCTGAAGGTGCCAGGGTTAAGTGGGCCAATTTAGGATCAAACCTGGAGTGCTATAAAAATTAGCACTTGTAGTATTTGATATAAGAGGTTACCTGGATGTTTATTATAGAATCATGAACCTTCAGCTGCTCTTCTGGAGGAAGAAACATATGACCTGTGAGGTTTTTAGGCATCAATTGTACTGCATGAGCACAGCTCTCGTGAAATAAATCAGTTCTGAGCCAAGCCAAGGGTATGCCTCTGTATTTGCATCTCTCCTTTTCTCCTTGGTAAACATACTATCTGGCAGTTTGTTAGTGAAATATAATGTGCTAAGACCCAAGGTTTACACAGGTTTAGTGGTTTCCACCAGAAATGCTTTAGTTTCACAATTCCATCCATTTCCATTGCTATTGAAACATGCTGTTTGGTTCTTCCTAAACTTGGTTGGTTGACTGAGTATGTGCCCTCAAGTCGTTTTCGACTCCTAGCAACCACATAGATAGATTTGCTTCATGATGATCTAGACACTCTTATGCAGCCTCCTTTTTGTCTATATATGGTAGTCCTTTGGGTTCGAAGAAGACACACTGCTGTGCAGTTCATCTGTAGACACGGAGGTGGCCCTGCAGTCCCTAGTCTGAAAGCGCAGAGTTTAGCACAATGGGGACACTGGAAGTCCATTGTTGTAGTAACTGTGGGTGTTATTCTGTGTCTAGTAAATGTGAAATTGGTAGCAAACACATAGAGTTAGCAAAATGATTTTTAAAAAGAGAGATTAGAAGACAACAGAATGGACTCTCCATAATAATCCCAGATAGGAAGCTGATTTAATAAGCTTTAATGACTTCCAGGTAAATGCATATAGAACTGTAGCCTGGGACATCTGTATTAGTACACTGCAAACAAATGGATAAAAACTCACATAAGAGGCACACTTTCACAAATATTGTGGCTCATTGCAGCAGAGATGGGCACTGTAGGGCTTTGCCCCACATTCCATCCAGGCTGGGGCATAGACATTTGGAGAAAACTTGGCAATCTTCAAGGACACCATTTTTAGCCATTTAAAAATAAAGTTAGCACTCAGATCGATAGAGTGAAGCTTCTGCTAGGCTAAGGGAAGATTGCAGAAGAGAAATGTGTAACCTGGTCTTGGTCTTCTTTGTTAACATATGTGTGCCACCAGGCAATGGTGAAGAACTGGTTGAAGGAGGGAGAGTCTACCTTGAGTTTAATCAAATGTAGCCTGGGAATATTGGGCTTGAATTTTCAAAAGTCTGGGTTGCCTTCCAGAGGACTGAAGCCTCTATATTTGAAAAGGTGCTTGGCTGAATCCTTTGCTACGCTGGTTCCGTGCTGGATCTCAGTGCTTGTTTTAGTTAATGGCCTTGTTTGGCACAATAGATTAGTCACATGCTACCGTGTTAAAGCCTTGTGCCATGTGCCACTTGCCAGATTTTGAATGTAAAGTGCTGCCCAACCCTAAAATATCCCTTAATTTTGTGAATACCCTTTCATTACATTGCCGCGAATGAGGCTTCTGAATTATTAATGTCAATCCTCATAATACCTGTTTGTGCAGATTTTGTTATGGGGTCTGAGGCAGGTGGAAACTCGAGTATTCTCTAGATGAAAAAAAAAGGCATTTTTGCCATGGAATTGCTTCCCTTCCAAGAAAGGGAAACATTGAGAGCAAGCTGTATCCACAGATAAGAGCATTTGTGCAAACAGAATGGCTAAATACACGTCTTTCTATGGAAAATAGATTTCTTAGATGAATGAGATTTCAAGCATTCATTTCATTTTAAAAAATGGAGTTCTTGTGATTCTAGGTGGTCTTGTGCTAAGGCATGGCCCGAGTAGTGTATCGCAAGTGGGATACACCATTATTCATTTGTTTGTTAGACATCCTGTATATCCTGCATTTCCTTCAGGAGCTCAGGAAATCCCCGGGCCTCCACTACTCAGCTGTCCGCACAGGGAAATTGCTCAATAGATGGCTAAGCCTTTGAAAATTCCTATTCTCAAGTTAGAGAAGATTCTGTACCTCTTCAGAAGTTTCTTATGTGGCTGAGTGGTAATCCTTTGTGAGCTTTATACCATCTCCTGTAATATCAAGTTCATCATGTTTTGGCATCTACACTTGGATCAGGATAGCTTGGTGCTTCCTCCAAAACATTGTACCTTTCAGCCATCTCTTCCTCCTACTGTTTGGTAGGCAGTACCCCCTTTTTCATAATCTGCTGCTAAATGTTTCATAAAACTTTTAGATGCTTTTATCTGCTGGTTCTGTGTTATTGTTAGGCCACCATTAGTGCTCCCATTTACCTCCTAGCACGAAAGGTATTTTATTTATTTATTTAAAACATTTGTATACCAAGTCCCATTAAAAATCTCAAAGCAGTTTTTATATATGACTACTACAGAGAGACTATTACAGACACAAAAATGGAAGGACTCTGAAATACCCACAATGGAGGAATGGTTGGTGAAGATGACGGAACTAGCAGAGATGGCAAAATTAACTTGTTTGCTTAGAGAAGGATCAGCAGCTACATTTTTCAGTGACTGGAAACCCCTGATGGACTTTTTGCTGAAAAAAGAGAAAAATGAACTTGTGATTTATGGGTTTGAAGATTAGAAAGGGTAGCTTATGGAAAGAAGGAAATTATGATATAATCTTAGAGGGAGATGGTAAAATATAAATGCATTTATAACCGCTGTCAAAAAGATTGGAAGCTGCTTCTTTATAATTTCCGTCCTTCCTTCCTTCCTTCCTTCCTTCCTTCCTTCCTTCCTTCCTTCCTTCCTTCCTTCCTTCCTTCCTCTCTCTCTCTCTTTCTTTCCTATTCCTGTTTTCTTTCTTACTTATTCACTATTCTTCCTTATTTTTTTTTGTTTCTCTTCTAATATTTGTATTGTTTTTATCTTGTTAAAATTTATTCAATAAAAATTATATTTTAAAAAAATCCTAGAGCAGATTTTTGGCAGCTGTTGGTCAAGCAGGAGACTTATGTGCCTTGCACAGAGATCTACCCTTCTTTATTTTTCATAGAAATAAAGTATCTTCTTCCCAAATATATCTTTTCTTACAAAATCCATCTCTGCTTTCCACTTAAGTCAAGACTATTAACTTTTCTCCACAATCCCTCAATGCCAGCGCTGAAATTGCTCCATTCTTTTGGTGATTGAAGAGTGCTTACCTTCTACTTGAACCAAGCGGCATCAGATCAGCATCTGTGTTTTGGCTTTCCAAGGCAATCTTTCTTCTTATGGATAGTGAAAATGGATAGTGACAACCCTCACACTTAGTTATGAGCTTGCTGAATGATGGTGCCCCTTTTAGATCCAGACTCATTTTGCAAGAATAATAATAGCATCTACAGCTTTCCATCACAAAACGTCTCTACCAAGCTGTTCTAGGCAGTTACTTGAGTTCAGATTTCTATTTCATTCAACACGCTTGACTGGACCTCTGCTCTCAGAAGATGCGGTCTTTTCTTTTTTGCCCACCGTATGTCTGCCAGGGCCCTCTACAGGTAGTTAAGATAGTGAGACAAACATGAAGAAGTGGTTTTACCTGGACCTTTTTGCCTGATCATCATTGAATGCCAACAATCTACCAATCTACCCTGCTTAGTGGAAAGTGACCTCAGCTTTCCTTGCTGATTCTGCTGGATCAGTCTCAGGATTGTAGAAGGTACAGTATGAACTACACCTAGTCATATTGGTACATGAAGAGGTACATTTGCAGGGATTCTGCAAATTCTAGAAGACTCCAAATGCAAAAGGACATAATCCATGTGTGTGAATTGTGGTAGAAAACACACTGAAATAACCTGCCCAAGAGCAAGATCCAAACAATTGTTTTATTGAATAGAGTGAGTCACCAGACCCTAAACCTAGGGGCAGAGAAGCCCAGTGTAATGTTATTTTGAGCATGTACAAGATACACACATATATTTTATATGACACTCACAATAAAATCACTAGGAGATTATGTAGGTTGTTGCTTAGTAAAGAAATTAAAATAAAAAATTCTTGTCGAGTCTTCAGTGCGAAAGCGTTCTTTGATAAATGATGTTTCTACTTTATTAGGGAGTATACTGTATGTGGTAAGGATGTGCAGTCTTTTGCACCAATCTTGAAGGAAAGAAGCCCTATAGGCTTAGCCCCATTGATTTGGAAGTCAGATTCCAAAGTGGGTGGAAACAAGCAGTTTACAAGTTCTGTCTCCTAGGTCTTTCCCCCACTTACCTACTGTCTCTGGGCTATGAGCAACCAAGGGCTGTACTTAAGCGACATCTGCTCCACATAGATGTCAAACGGATGCTAGTAAAACTGCTCAGCTTCCCATGGCAGATAGCGGGAGATAGGCTCTGGCACCAGCCATGTATCTCACACACAGCTTAATATCCCAAATCAGAGAAGGGCCTTCATCTTAGCCCGATGTAATGCTCTCCCTTCAGCACTTCTGGCTGGAAGATATAAAAAGACACCATATCTTCTACGAGTATGCCCTTGCGACTCAGGACAGGTAGAGATGATTGAACATGTTCTTCTGTGCTGCCAGTTTTATACAGAACCCCGAAATGCCCTAATTACCCCACTGTTGACCAGCAAAACAGGATACAGCAATCAACAGTATATGCAGTTTCTTCTTTCAGACCTCAACCCTGAAAGAACACAGGAGGTTGCCAGGTTTTCTGTTTGAACATGCCTGAGTATGGATAGCCAGAAATGACTCAGCTCAGCATTATCCATTGGCTGCTTTTTAATTTCTCTTATGCTTTGGTGTGTACATGCCTTTTTCTTAGGTCTGACAGGGGTCTGTAAGAGAAGTTTATATTTCTTAAATCCCTCTTGGATAATTTTATTTTACTATTTATAAATATATACATGCGTATACACACACACACACACACAAAACTATATGCATATGTACCTGTATTGTATTTGCATTTTATATTGCTATTACAAAGTCTATGTTATCTGGATTGTTAGTTTTAATTTCTTTTTCTTGCTGTATATGTGTAGCCTGAGCAAGCCCTTTAGCATATTCTGATTTCATATTGTTCTTTTGTCAAGTGCTCTGTCTGCTTGTACTTTTCCTAATTTATCCTGATATTGACAACTTAGTTTTGGATATTTGAGTG